>OY796676.1:29968861-32391752 GCA_963680715.1 Tetragnatha montana
CCGAGGGTGTACGGTGGCAGGTAGAGTCCCGGTGCTTGGGATTCTCGAGGGGGTCGGGGGGCATAAAGTTGGATTTTCGCGCGAAAATCCAACTTTATGCCCCCCGCCCTCCTCTCTCGAATCCGAGGGTGTACGGTGGCAGGTAGAGTCCCGGTGCTTGGGATTCTCGAGGGGGTCGGGGGGCATAAAGTTGGATTTTCGCGCGAAAATCCAACTTTATGCCCCCCGCCCTCCTCTCTCGAACCCGAGGGTGTACGGTGGCAGGTAGAGTCCCGGTGCTTGGGATTCTCGAGGGGGTCGGGGGGCATAAAGTTGGATTTTCGCGCGAAAATCCAACTTTATGCCCCCCGCCCTCCTCTCTCGAACCCGAGGGTGTACGGTGGCAGGTAGAGTCCCGGTGCTTGGGATTCTCGAGGGGGTCGGGGGGCATAAAGTTGGATTTTCGCGCGAAAATCCAACTTTATGCCCCCCGCCCTCCTCTCTCGAACCCGAGGGTGTACGGTGGCAGGTAGAGTCCCGGTGCTTGGGATTCTCGAGGGGGTCGGGGGGCATAAAGTTGGATTTTCGCGCGAAAATCCAACTTTATGCCCCCCGCCCTCCTCTCTCGAACCCGAGGGTGTACGGTGGCAGGTAGAGTCCCGGTGCTTGGGATTCTCGAGGGGGTCGGGGGGCATAAAGTTGGATTTTCGCGCGAAAATCCAACTTTATGCCCCCCGCCCTCCTCTCTCGAACCCGAGGGTGTACGGTGGCAGGTAGAGTCCCGGTGCTTGGGATTCTCGGGTCGGGAGGGGGGCATAAAGTTGGATTTTCGCGCGAAAATCCAACTTTATGCCCCCCGCCCTCCTCTCTCGAACCCGAGGGTGTACGGTGGCAGGTAGAGTCCCGGTGCTTGGGATTCTCGAGGGGGTCGGGGGGCATAAAGTTGGATTTTCGCGCGAAAATCCAACTTTATGCCCCCCGCCCTCCTCTCTCGAACCCGAGGGTGTACGGTGGCAGGTAGAGTCCCGGTGCTTGGGATTCTCGAGGGGGTCGGGGGGCATAAAGTTGGATTTTCGCGCGAAAATCCAACTTTATGCCCCCCGCCCTCCTCTCTCGAACCCGAGGGTGTACGGTGGCAGGTAGAGTCCCGGTGCTTGGGATTCTCGAGGGGGTCGGGGGGCATAAAGTTGGATTTTCGCGCGAAAATCCAACTTTATGCCCCCCGCCCTCCTCTCTCGAACCCGAGGGTGTACGGTGGCAGGTAGAGTCCCGGTGCTTGGGATTCTCGAGGGGGTCGGGGGGCATAAAGTTGGATTTTCGCGCGAAAATCCAACTTTATGCCCCCCGCCCTCCTCTCTCGAACCCGAGGGTGTACGGTGGCAGGTAGAGTCCCGGTGCTTGGGATTCTCGAGGGGGTCGGGGGGCATAAAGTTGGATTTTCGCGCGAAAATCCAACTTTATGCCCCCCGCCCTCCTCTCTCGAACCCGAGGGTGTACGGTGGCAGGTAGAGTCCCGGTGCTTGGGATTCTCGAGGGGGTCGGGGGGCATAAAGTTGGATTTTCGCGCGAAAATCCAACTTTATGCCCCCCGCCCTCCTCTCTCGAACCCGAGGGTGTACGGTGGCAGGTAGAGTCCCGGTGCTTGGGATTCTCGAGGGGGTCGGGGGGCATAAAGTTGGATTTTCGCGCGAAAATCCAACTTTATGCCCCCCGCCCTCCTCTCTCGAACCCGAGGGTGTACGGTGGCAGGTAGAGTCCCGGTGCTTGGGATTCTCGAGGGGGTCGGGGGGCATAAAGTTGGATTTTCGCGCGAAAATCCAACTTTATGCCCCCCGCCCTCCTCTCTCGAACCCGAGGGTGTACGGTGGCAGGTAGAGTCCCGGTGCTTGGGATTCTCGAGGGGGTCGGGGGGCATAAAGTTGGATTTTCGCGCGAAAATCCAACTTTATGCCCCCCGCCCTCCTCTCTCGAACCCGAGGGTGTACGGTGGCAGGTAGAGTCCCGGTGCTTGGGATTCTCGAGGGGGTCGGGGGGCATAAAGTTGGATTTTCGCGCGAAAATCCAACTTTATGCCCCCCGCCCTCCTCTCTCGAACCCGAGGGTGTACGGTGGCAGGTAGAGTCCCGGTGCTTGGGATTCTCGAGGGGGTCGGGGGGCATAAAGTTGGATTTTCGCGCGAAAATCCAACTTTATGCCCCCCGCCCTCCTCTCTCGAACCCGAGGGTGTACGGTGGCAGGTAGAGTCCCGGTGCTTGGGATTCTCGAGGGGGTCGGGGGGCATAAAGTTGGATTTTCGCGCGAAAATCCAACTTTATGCCCCCCGCCCTCCTCTCTCGAACCCGAGGGTGTACGGTGGCAGGTAGAGTCCCGGTGCTTGGGATTCTCGAGGGGGTCGGGGGGCATAAAGTTGGATTTTCGCGCGAAAATCCAACTTTATGCCCCCCGCCCTCCTCTCTCGAACCCGAGGGTGTACGGTGGCAGGTAGAGTCCCGGTGCTTGGGATTCTCGAGGGGGTCGGGGGGCATAAAGTTGGATTTTCGCGCGAAAATCCAACTTTATGCCCCCCGCCCTCCTCTCTCGAACCCGAGGGTGTACGGTGGCAGGTAGAGTCCCGGTGCTTGGGATTCTCGAGGGGGTCGGGGGGCATAAAGTTGGATTTTCGCGCGAAAATCCAACTTTATGCCCCCCGCCCTCCTCTCTCGAACCCGAGGGTGTACGGTGGCAGGTAGAGTCCCGGTGCTTGGGATTCTCGAGGGGGTCGGGGGGCATAAAGTTGGATTTTCGCGCGAAAATCCAACTTTATGCCCCCCGCCCTCCTCTCTCGAACCCGAGGGTGTACGGTGGCAGGTAGAGTCCCGGTGCTTGGGATTCTCGAGGGGGTCGGGGGGCATAAAGTTGGATTTTCGCGCGAAAATCCAACTTTATGCCCCCCGCCCTCCTCTCTCGAACCCGAGGGTGTACGGTGGCAGGTAGAGTCCCGGTGCTTGGGATTCTCGAGGGGGTCGGGGGGCATAAAGTTGGATTTTCGCGCGAAAATCCAACTTTATGCCCCCCGCCCTCCTCTCTCGAACCCGAGGGTGTACGGTGGCAGGTAGAGTCCCGGTGCTTGGGATTCTCGAGGGGGTCGGGGGGCATAAAGTTGGATTTTCGCGCGAAAATCCAACTTTATGCCCCCCGCCCTCCTCTCTCGAACCCGAGGGTGTACGGTGGCAGGTAGAGTCCCGGTGCTTGGGATTCTCGAGGGGGTCGGGGGGCATAAAGTTGGATTTTCGCGCGAAAATCCCTGGATTTGAACTCCCTGGGATTGGGTCTGGGACCCCTAAGTCCTATGTGATTCTGACTCGTCTAGGTGTCTACTATCACCCCTAGAAGTGTGACACATCATTTACGGGACACCCTGTATAACAAATTTTCATGTGTACATGAATGCTCTTTTGGTAGTACTAATCTGGGGAAGGGGAACAGCAGTATATGAAATTATAGAAGCAGTTTTACATTTTGCTTTTGAATTAGCTTACAATCAAAGAAATGATTAACATAGTTTAAAATTTAAATAAAACATTTGGTAAAAAATTAATTTGTTATTTTCAAATTAAGATTTTGAAGAAATATTTTTGGTGCTTTGGGTTAAAAATTTCAGGCGGATTTTGCCGCCCCTTGAAAATGGCGCCTGAGGCGGTCGCCTCTCCTGCTTCATAGCACCGCACGGCCCTGTCCATGACTCTGTTATTTGTAGTAATAGCAATAATATAAAAATTATACGTAATTCGTCAATGCAAAAAATATGTAATTCAGTAGTATATATTTTATTAGGTTCGCACAACACTTTTTTTGGCATGAAGAAATTATTTTTACAATGTAACATCTTTTTAATTTTTTGAGATTTTTATATTCTGTTACAATATTAAATGTAAAATATTTTATGAAAGCTTGATAAAGACACCAAAATAGATTTAACTTCGAATTTTTAGAAACAATTTAGCAACTGGTCAAGAGTATAAAAAGCTGTAGCTTTAAAAAATTTAGTTATTGAAATTTCATTTTAAAATTATTTTCTCGTAAATAAAGTGAAAACTAAAGGATGAGTATAAAAAAGAGGAATTAACAAAAGCTTTAGACCCCCAACTGCTCAGCAGCCCGTTTATTGCCCTCTTTCCCTTATCTCTACTGTCCACGCCCATTCAACAACCCTCTCCACACCTGTATGCTTCCCTCCAGAACCGTTATCAGTGAATCAGCAATATAATGTTTGCACAGATGTTCTCCTTGTGAAAATAGTGGAAATGATGTACTATTTTTGTTACGAACTCGGTCCCTCCCCCAGGTTGGGCCGCTGAATAATGAACATTCTGATATGAACTTTGAGAAATCTTGAAGGGAATTCCAAGTTTTCATAATTTTCTACAAAAGAATACACGATCTAAAAAAGCTGGTCTAAAAAAGCGATCTAAAAAAGCACAGCTGCCCCCCCCCGTGGCTGCGCCTCTGTAAATAAGAACGCCCTGCCCTTGCAATTTTAATGTGTTTCATTACAGGCCCAAGAAAAAATCAGTGCTGTTCCCTTGCATTTTCTGGTACGTGCATGAAGAAAGACGTCTATAGTATGTTCATTTAGAATTGGCGCTTGAAACAGGATCAATAATGCTTCATAACGGTCATCAGGGCCTGATTTACCATTAGGCCCGGGCCTAGGGGCCCCCTAATTTTAAAAAAGTTGACAAAAATTTATAGTTGAAATAAATTTTTATACTTCCTAGAATGTTTTTTCATTCCTTTTTTAAATCGAAAATAAAAATCCAAACCTTTTAGCAGTGTAAAAAACATAAAAGATAACCGAGAACGTGTCCCCCTGATTCCCTGACGATAGTGAATTTTCACATAAGCAAACAATTACTTTTCACGCTTCTACATTCAAATAGCACCTAATGTGGCAACGGGGGCCCCCTTCCTGTATGTTGGGCCTAGTGTTCCAAATTTTCTAAATCGGGCCCTGACGGTCATCACACAACTTAGTGACCGATTTTTTTACAGTATTTTAACTACT
The DNA here is from genome assembly GCA_963680715.1 of Tetragnatha montana. Classification (NCBI taxonomy): domain Eukaryota; kingdom Metazoa; phylum Arthropoda; class Arachnida; order Araneae; family Tetragnathidae; genus Tetragnatha; species Tetragnatha montana. The sequence goes on from OY796676.1 coordinate 29,973,885, forward strand.
TCTGTTTCGGCTGCCTTGTCATTGCATAAGAAAATGCTTTCGATGATAATTACAATAGTAACTGCTTATAATACATTTCGTCTCAGGCTCCAGTTCTAAATGAACATACTATAAAAAACACCGCCCCGCCCTCACAAATTCGAAATATTAAACAAAGAGCAAGAGCGGCATGAAAAATCACCGCAGTAAATTTAAAGCGGAGCTTTTAAAATTTCGCGCCAACTTGCATAAAAAAGGGCGCCCTGAAAACACTTAAGGATCCCCTAGTGAAAAAAAAAACACTACCTTGACTTAACACTTTCACTGCTGTTTTGATTAAGGGCGCCCATTAGACAGTTTGAATAAGGGCGCCGTAGTAAAAATACCATGCCCTAGCAATTTCAACGTGTTTAACTAAGGGCCTCGGTGCCTTGAAAATTAACCACCTTGCCTTGTTAATGTATGATTAATCTTTAAGTAAAGGCGCCCTAAAAATTCATAACGAAATTTGATGTTAAGGTAAAATGGGAGAGGGAGGGCGTTAAAAAACTTCTTGACGCCCTCAAGCTTCAGACCTGATGAAGTCAAACTGAATTGCAAAATTACTAAGTTATAGTTTCATATTCATAAAAGTAAGGAACCCAGAGAAAACATTAAGAAGCACGCACGAGTATTAACAAAATATGTAAAAAATTGTCTCTTCAAAAGGGCGCCTGAGCAAAGGGCGCAGGGGGACACGTCCCCCTGTCCCCCCTGGCCAGCACGTGAAAACTAGAGGGCGAGGGGGTCTTGGCATATACCACGGGTGGTCACCAAAGGGCAGGCGGGAGGGCAAAAGTAGTAAAAAATGGGTCACGTAGTATGAGTAAGTTCCCTAAATGCTTTCAAAACTTTCGTAATAAATTTTTCTTTTTGACGTTTTGAATAGGAGAGTGATCCATCCTGCATACGGTACAATTTGAAATGGATTTTTATGACTTTTCATTTATTTAAATTAATTGACTAATTTCATTTCATTTCATATGCTTTTATGGACGAGGCGCCCAAGGTTAGTAGAGAGAAGGTTGGCTCATCCGTGACGTCACTGCTTGGAAAGGGGGTGATCTGCCAATGGAAATGCTCGTACAGCTGTGAATCACAGCTGTAATTGGCAGAGCATCCCCTTTCCAAGCAGTGACGTCACGGATGAGCCAACCTTCTCTCTACTAACCTTGCGAGGCGCCACTGTTTCAGTGGTTCGTTCATCTTCTATTAAAACTTAGTTTTCTGATAAAATCATTTTCTTTTTAACGATTTCATTCAGTCTAAAAACGAATAATACTTTAAAAACTTTTTTGTTTTGGAGTTTTGGTATATTGGAAAAAAGTGGAAGCTTTTGGCGCCCCTCTTGATACTTTCGAACGGAACCACGATGAACGTGCTCAGGGGGTGACAAATCTATCTGAGAAAGGGCAAAGTGATTAATTGGGCATTATTAATAGTGCCCGGAGTGGAAGCGGGCGGGCAATGTGATAAATTCAATGACATTTATGAATGAAATTTATCACTTTGACCGCCTCCACTCCGGGCATTATTAATAATGCCCGATTAACCACTTTGCCCGTAACATATGTATATTGGGAGGGGTGTGCCAAAAAAGCCATCCACCCTAGGCGCGAGTTTTTCACAACACGGCCCTGAATGGCACGCTTTCGAAAACGTTTGGCCATCCCTGTTCTAGGCACTTTTGTCTCCTTTTTTTTTTTAAACGGCCCCTTTCTAAGGGTTTCGTGTTCGATTCCTACTCTGGAATCGAACATAGTATATCAGGTCACGGGACCGTGAATTATATATTCCGCATACCGCATGCATACAAGATAGGGTAAAGGGTTCGATTTCGACCAAGAGGGGATTTACGTAGGGAGAAAATTATACTTCAGGATACTTCATTTTTTTAAGTAAATGATGTTTTCAATGTAATCAGTTTACTGATCATTCTTTTTAATGCAATCTGTGGGTCATGCTCATGCTGCCGGACAGCACCGTGGGTTATTTTCGAAATCGAACATGGAACCCCGTGAATTAAGTTAAAAGTTAGCGCCATTTAACTAAATTTTTAATTAAAAAATCCGTTGACCAACCAATATCGAAACTGATTTGATATAAAGTGTTAGAGTACATCAATAAAGGTTGCAAGTATTTTTTCCAAGATGTTTTTAATTTCACATTTGATAGACAAAAATAATGGGTATGGGCAAATGCCCATACGAGCCCATTCAAAAGGTATGGGCTCGTATGTGGAAACTCATTTTGGGAAATGCTGATTAAACACTAACTTAATAATTTTTACATTAAGTTAATTAGCACACCTTGCCCAATAATTTTTTACTAATTTAGTGTTTTACGAAAATATGAGCATCCGTTATAATTAAATTCAGGGGCGTCATTTCAGTTTTTGGTTGGGGGGGCAAGGATTTTTTTTAAGTGGGGCTGGGCCACGCCGTATCCACTTATTTTTTTTTTTGGGGGGGGGGGGTTGACTCAACGTCATGATCTCTAAGTAAAAATGGGGGCAGGGGGTCACCCCCAGAATATTTTTGAAATTTTGCCTCATTTTTACAACGTTTAAGTTACATCCAAAGAGAACAGTGCTTTGTAAACCACATAATTTTCTAGAGAAAAAGTTACAAATAAACGTCAAAGTTTCAAGGGAAGCCGAAGGTCCTCCCTCAGAATTTTGTTTGAAAATTCCCCTTTAAACAAGTGTTTTATCTCCTTTGCAACCTCATTGGGGAGAACCAGAGGGAACAGCTTGTTGTAAGCGGCAGAATTTTCATGGGAAAAACACTGTGTAACATAAATAAAAATTTTAAAGGGGGGGGAAAGGCCCTTTGGGTTACATCCAAAAAGAACAGTTACTTGTGAAGCATATAATTTTCTAGGGAAAAAAAGTTTTAAATAAACGTCAAATTTTCAAGGGGGGGCGGAGATCCTCCCCCAGTAAAAAATTTTAAAAATTCCCCTTTAAACCAGTGCTTTAGCTCCTTTTCAATCTCTTGGGGGTTTCAAACTCTTTGGTTCCCAAAGGGAACCGCTTCTTGTAAGCTGCAGAATTTTCAAAGAAGAATTATTGTATAACAGATATCAAAGGTCAGGAGGGGGTTGGGGGTTCTCCCTAAGAAAATTTTGAAATTTGACCCTCAAAAGTAGTGTTTTAACTCCATTTGTGACTTTTTGAGTTAAATCCGATGCTTCTTGTGGAAGTTACAGAATTTTCAAGGGACTTGCAGCAATTTTTCACATAAGAGTGGAAACCTTGGGGGGGGGGGGGCAATTGCCCCCCCTAAATGACGCCCATGATTAAATTGTTACACATGCTTCCTCCAAATTCACTACTTTCCTCTTCTTCACTTTGTAGCCTTACTAATATTATTTACTAATTTGATTAATTTTTTAATTAATTTTAATCATTGAAATACTCCAATTCTTTTCTTTTTACGCTGTTTCCTGCACCAAACACAATGAAAAACCAACTTTTCAGGCAGGTGAAAGCGTTAAGGAGACTAGCAGCCTTCTCCAAATTTTTGGGAAGAATTAATTTATAAAATCCGCAAACAACGAATTAAAACACGATAATTTATGCAGGCGAACAGATCTGATTTCTTTAAAATCATTCATTGTGGCCCCTTTCTTCATTTATTTTAAAATCTAAGAGTAGAACATCAACAAGAGTCAATCATAATAATGCGGAAGTGTCGGCTCTAACACACTTTTTGACAAATAATTAGGATTAAAAGCGTCATATAATAAATTCTAATAATTTTACAAAGAAAATATCAAGTAAACTTACCAAGCAGTTAATTCATTACAAAAACGAATGAAAATTAAGGTGTCCCGAATTCCTAACATGTTCCGCGTAGCGTTATGACATTCTTTTACTCATGAAGGCAAACGGCAATCATCTCCGCAGTACAAAATTTGGAAATCGTGCTTAATGGGGAAATGCTGAACGGTTAGATTTAATCATAAGTTTAAATCTTGAAAGTACGATTTTATTGGAGGAAAACCTATAACCTTCATTTAACCTCTTGAATAAATTTTCAGTCTTGTCTTCAAGTAGCTGAAGTCATAAAATACATATTTCCCACAAAGTTCAAGAGTGATAAACAATTACCATTGATGAAAGTCTGTTGGAAAGAATAAAATGAATAAATAAAAAATAATCAAATTTACGTCAAAACCCATCTTTATGGGGTTTGTTGATTTTAGATTTTTTGATCCACTCTTCAATCCATTGGGGGTCTATGAGTAATGCGAATAAGCTGTTGTCTGTTGAACCTCGTGCTCGTATTATGAACAAGTAAAAATGTTTTCAACCGTTAAATTTATGATTTCCGCCGAAAGTTCTGGCTCAATGGTTACGCGTAGTATTCAAGCAGGGCCGTGTTGCGGAAAAATCACGCCCGGGGCGGATAGCTTTTTTGGCGCCCCCCCCTGGCTTTTTTGCGTCCCCTCCCAAATATAATTCCGTTACATTATTCTTAGATAGATTCGCAAAAAAATATTTGGGCAAAAATTTGGCGCCCCCTGAACACGTTCATCGTGGTTCCGTTGGAAAGTATTGAAGAATCTACGAAGTCCAATATGCTAAAATAATTTTAAATTGCAAAATACTAAAATAATAAATTGCAAAAAAAAAATTCGGGCACAAATTCAGCGCCTCTCTTGAATACCTGAATACTGCGCCCGGGGCGGACGCCCCCTTCGCCCCTCCCTTAACACGGCCCTGTATTCAAGGTGCGGAAGGCTGCATCCAATGTATTTAGCGTTCGGCTTTTATCTTTTTTTTATTTTTTTCGGCACATATTTATAAAAAAAACCTGAAGGGTCGTTAACTTTTAAAATAGCAATTTGCAGAAATTTTTCCGATTTTGTAGAAAAAGTTATTTTTTTAGAAAAGTTTTCCGCAGAGTGCGCAGCGCTCGGCGTGCGCTTTATAATAATACAATAGCCAAAATTAATGAAAAATGGATGTTGGGGTAGAAATAAAATTTCCATACCATTTATCACACAAACTTATCCATAAAAACAGGGTAAAGTTTTTCAGGTCTTCAAAATGCACAAATAAAACCCTAAAAACTAAAATAAATTTATTTTTGTAGGTAAATATAACCGTTTATTTACCCAAAATTAATGAAAAATGGATGGTTGGGGTAGAAATAAAATTTCCAGATCAATTTATCACGAAACTTATTTATAAAAACAGGGTAAAGGTTTTTCTTAAGATGTCTTCAAAATGCACCAATAAAACCCACTGGCCTGGAAAGTGATGTAAAATACCCTGGTATTTATTTTTGCAGGTAAATATAACCGGGTATTTACCCAAAATGGGTATTTTAGTGAATTTGTATGGTATTTCCCTGTGTATTTACATACTAAAAGCTCTTATTATACTTTTAATAAAAGATATTAAGACACTTCATACAGATTTTTTTCACAGAACCAATGGAGTTTTTTTTTCCTTTGCTGTGCCAACGTTCACCTTGGTAAAAATATGTTTTTAGAAGTGTTGTTATGCACCAATGTAAATAAAGATTATTATTAGTCTACATACCCTCTTAATGTTTGCCAATGACTTTTTGATATAGCCTTTAGATTACTAGACAGTGTAAAATTTAAAGGCCTGAAAACAGATCTTGGAAATTGTCTTGTGTGTATCTGATGTCTGATGTATACAACTACTTGACTTGTAATAAAAAAAATACCATTTTCATAAATTCTTGTCAACTATAAATAAAGGAAGTTTGAGATAAAATTATAAAATATTTTCATTAAAAAACATTTCTTTGTATATAATCAAATTTATTACTTCTATTTTCAAAGAGTTGAGAGCAACATAACTAACATACATAACAGATGATTGCATTATCTTGTTTACATGTATGATTTAAAACTTGAACAAAATAAATATTGGAGATTCAAATGTTTGTAAAAGAATTCAACATATAGTACAATATTTGAACATCACAACATGCAAATGGGGTAGTTCCACACTTGCTTCCAGATTTTAATAATTGAAAACCTGAATGTAAAAAGTATATGGATATAACAAACTTTTAAACATTGATTCATCCTTTCTAAGTAACTTAAATTTAGTCAGAAAAGAAAGGAAATAAGATTTTAATTCAGAAAGATATCCAAAGGATGTCTGTTTCAGTTAAGAATCTTAGAACACTTAATTTTCTTTTAGACACTAAGAAAAAGTTAAGAAAACCAGGAAACAACAGACAAGAATTTAGATAATTACCAAAAGAAATCAAGGCTTTTAAAGAAAAAGTTTTTATAAATTGATAAAAATAAAAAATTGTGCAATTACAAAATAGGATATGAGGTTTTAGTAAAATAAACAATTTAAAAGTCTTCTCAATATTAAGCAGCAAAAAATAACAAATTAAATAACAATAAAGATGGTTTAAACATTGAAAATGAATCAAACTATTGATACGAATATCTTGATTTTAACTTATTGAAATAACTTATTAAGAACTCAAGTTTATATGAAAACTTGGTGTAATAACTTGAAAGACTGAGTGAAAATTTTCAAGTGAGTTTCCAATGGAGAATAAGATAAATATGAGATAACTGAGTTTAAAAAGGCACCAATTTCAGTTTTAAAAGAACAGCAATATGCAGCATACCAAAGCACCCAGTGGAAGGTTATTCACTGGGAAACACACTCCTGAAACACACTACTGAAATTCATTCAAACATTTTTTAAAAACCAAATACAACAACAAAATTGTACACAATCACATAGATATAAACATTAAAACTAGATAAAATAAATTGTTAAACAAGAACTAAAAAAACAACAAGAGGTAAATAAATAAACCTAAAATTTTAAAATATACAGCTATAAACTAAAACAACCTAATTAACACATGCTTCATATACAAAATATTAAAAATATTGCATAATGTATGTAAATTAAGATTAAAAAAAAGTGAGCTAATTATTTCTCTTGCTACAAAAACCTAGATACTAACTAATGTAAAACACGTAAATTAACAACCAAATTTTTAAATTTTATTCATTAAATGAGAAAGTTATTGGTAAAGACAGTGTGGTCCATCCTGTGGGCTAATTAATAATTACAGCTTATTAAATTAAATTAATTATTAATTAATAAGCTTAATTAAACTAAATAGAAAGTAATTCGCTTTTTAGTTTTATTTCAAAAATGTGTTAAAACCCTTTTTTATTGGTGGGATTTAAAAAAAAAATTCAGAGGAGAACCCCCTTTAAATTGTTTTTGACTTGACGTAAAATTTAATAAGTGCATCAATAGAAGATCCCGTTGGGGCAATAGTAAAGGAGTTATCAAACCAGTAGAAGCCGTGAGTTGTAATCAACATTTAATCTAAGTGTAATTTAAGAAATTTCTTTACAGGGTTGCAGTTGTGTCTATGTATTCAGAACTCAATTTTGATAGTTAATAGTTCCTATAACCTCTTCAGAAAAATACAAACCTCTGCTTTGGATTCATTTTTAAAATGTTGTGAATTGCCCATTTTCTAAGAACGGTTTCTCTTTATTTTTAATAGACTAATTTTCCTTTCAACAACAAATATTCTATTTGGAAAAAAAAAATTTGTTTTAAATTTTAATTTTATAAATATGAATCTCAAGTAAAACAGTCTACAAGTTGTAGCAAAAATAAAATCCCTTTAATAAATAAAATTATGGTGATGAGACCCCAGTCAATATTTTTGCATTCCATCTTAAATGTAAGAAAGATATTTCTGAAGTAAATAGATCTTAGTAAATCTTTATGGTTTAAGTAAATGTTCCAGTGTTGAAATATAAGCTTGATTTGCCGGTTTTAAAATAGTAAAATGTAATTTTTACTGTCTCTGGCACTTGCCTCGGTATAAAAAGTTCAATCAGCACTCGAGTAGCTAAAGGTTGGACCACACTGGGTTTAGAGATTGATTTAGTTAGTTAATTCTTGATAAGGGAATTTTCTTAAAGTCCTGATGAATTTGCATGGATTTATAGAAATAGTGAATGCATATAATGCATTCTTATTTCCATCTTTATTTAATTTTCTATCTAAAAATATCAAGATGAACCAGCATCATTATGATACACATAGAAGTTAGTCATATTTGAGTAACTTGTAATGTCTTCAAATTCATTTATAAGTAATACAACCTTTAACAATTTTAAGTTTATTATTTAAATTATATAATTTTTCATATACCCAAATACTCCTAGCAGTTTCTCTTTTTGAATTAGAGAGTGAAAAGTTTGTTTTAAAAGAAGAGTTGATGAAGTAAACTTCTAAATATGTTTTTCTTGAAGTTTTGACATACAATTAACAGACACTTGATACAAAAAGGTAGGTTATGCCCAGTTTAATTAACTAAGTACTAATAGTTTTAAAGCACTTTAAACTGTTCACTTCCTTGATTAAAACATAAAAAGCATTATTTCTAGCTAACTAATTGATCCTTAGTCAAAGTTAAAAACTATTATTTGGCACACACAACTTTTTAAGTGATAGGATAATTTTAATTTAAAACAGAATTTCTTAGAAGTAACCAAAATTTTAAATAGTACTTTTTATAAGCAATTTCACAAAGGTTAATATTGTGGAATTAGACTAAAAAATCTAATTCAATACAAGGTTTTAGTAAAATGTTAATAGACCACCTTTCTTCTTAGCTATCATTAAAAAAATATTGCCTATGCCTAAGATCTGAAAAGGGAATAGGGGCACAATTTATACAGAGCCTTTAGCATCTAAGTATATCTCAATGATAATTGACTATTTATCAACTTTCTACACACTAACATTTACATAATAAATAAACTTCATGCAATAAGTTCTAGTATATGTGTATTTTACTATATATTTAATGATACACACATGATAAAAATACTACTATTTGTGCATGGGGGTCAAAATTATAGATTAATAAGTTCCACCACCCTTGAAGAATCGAGAAATTAACTAGTTAATTCTTATGGCATTTTTAAAGTAGACGATTCTTTACATTCTTCACAATAATTAAAATGTGTTGCATTTAAAAAAGATGTGTAAAAATAGGATGCTTGGATTATTTGGGTATAAAAATATGCAAAAATACATTGGTATAGGTTGGTTCTTTGATATGGTATGAAAGAACTTTTAAAAGCTAAAACATTCATTAAAACGGGTAACATTTAAAAAAATTTTACAACTCATTGGTATCATAAGAAGACACTAAAAAAGGAGGATAGAGGTACAACTAAAAACATGAACAAAAAAATTAAATGACGGTTGTATTTCAATAAGCTCCTCAAGAATTGGTTTATGGTAAGATAATACCTCACCTTACCTGATATGTGCAAAGAGGATGATTTAATTCAAAATAGGCCAGGAGCACATTAACATTATCATCATCTGCGTTTCATTGTATAACAAGGCATTAACAATGTGTATATATAAACAGAGACTAGGTTGAAACTATTTAGATTAGTAAAACTCCTATAAAAAGTGGAGAATTCGAACCCAAATTCAGGCAGATATAAGCACTTTCAGTAGCAACAGCATTGTAGTCTTTCTCCACTTCTTTTTTTGAGGTGCTGAAAAAATATGAATCAGTAGAAAATTAAACTGAATCATTTACACTATCATTAAAAAATCTCTACACGAGAGGTAAAATTTCATTTTACAAAAGTTATAATCTCCGAGTCAAATGGAGTCTGAGTCGTTGGCTCAAGTGTCAAATACAGTGTCCAGTTGCTAAATATCTGATAAACGTTAAAATTGAGAACTTTCTGGCTCTGAATTGCTTGATGTGAACAAAACAAATACAAAATTTTTGAAACTTATCAAAACTTTTCATTTTAATGAAATTTTTCCCGTGGACCCCCTAGAAGTTGCTGTGGACCCCCAATTTTCCTTTTCATGCCCGTGGACCCCCTGGAATTTGCTGTGGACCCCTGGGGGTCCATATGGACCACTTTGGGAACCACTGATTTAGTTGAAAAAATTGATATTTTCTGATACTTCTTCAGAAGTGAATGCAATTTCTACAATTAATGAGAAAAATAAACTCAATAAATTTATCCAAAATACATATCTTTGGTAGACTAGTGAATTAAAATATGAAATAATATTTGGTGATTTAAGAATCATACCAAATTGCAAAGTAACAACATTAGAATGAGAAAAAAAATTAGTTTATAAGTTAATTCATGGGGGTATCTTTTTTATTTTTTAGGGATATAAATGTGCATGTATAAACAAATTGATACAAAGAAAGTATATGATGTCCAGATTGAATTTTAAGATTGTTCACTGAACAGCTCCCTTGCATTTTCTCTGGTCAAAGAAAAAAGTTCAATTTCAGAGTAACTTGCTATTAGAGCTTCTACTGTATTTTTAATTGTAAAACAAACAAATAAAAAACTAAGAAAATAAAAAAAATAACAATAACTTATTGAATAAAAGTTTTAAAATAAGAAAATATGAAACAAGATGCCTTTCCCCCATGTATTTTATTAAGTTAGAACAAATAGTTTGTTAAAAAGAATAAATACTAAATTTGAGTGCAAACAGCTAAGATGAAAAACAACAAGCTAACATTTTTTTTTTATTTTTACACACTAAAACACTCACTTAAATGGCTTGTTACATAGACATTTGTAAATGAATGTCAAAAATTTGGAATGAATATCAATAACCTTATAACAAACTTATTTGTACAAACACAAGCTCTTGACTATGACAGTTACTGAAAGTTCATGTATATAACATGGATTGCTATGTCTTTTTTATCCTTACACATTTTTAAATGAATTTATTGGAAGACATTTATTTCATTCATCTCTTGGGTACTGGAGGTGCTGTAGCTCTTGAGATAAGGTGTCTGCTAATGCTTTAGAAGAAGTGCACAAAACTCTGCGAGACATCAGATCTAGTGGGCCTCCTAACAAGTTTAAAATTTGGCAATATATTAGTCAAATGTATAAATTTCATAAGTAGAGTTAAGACTTTTCTTGTTAAGACAGTAACGAAAATATTTTTCAAATAAATTGCTCTCACCTTGGGGATCACATACTGTTCCTCCAGCTTCTTCAACAATGATCTTTCCAGCAGCCATGTCCCAGCAATGGATGGTATACTCAAAGTATGCATCGGCTTCCCCTGCTGCAACTGCACACATATTCAAGGCAGCAGATCCCATCATTCGCATGCTATGGTTAGTAAAGGTTTTAATGATAAATCAAAATTTTAAGAGCATGAATAGCAAATTATACAAATAAATATTTTATTACATGTTTGAATTAAAGATTAACTACTTAACCATTCCTTTTTTTATGTATTAGATCCAAATTAAACATATTTTTCAAAACTATTATATTTGTTTAGATTAGTTACATAAACTCATCAAAGCAACAATCAGAAATGGTTTAATTTATCCACTGTACAGACATTTATCTTTTAACTCAGCTTTAAAGGAATAATTTATAAAACGAGGAGGTAATTATAATCCAAAATATCTCATATAAAGGCAAAAATATATTGCTAAACCTAGAGATGTAAAATTCTCGGTAATAATCTTTTGGAGAATATTCTCCAAGAGGAGAATTTTCGAGAATATTCTCCTAGAAGCTACTAAAATAGTTTTTTTGGAAAAAAAAAATTATAAGGTATATATTAACTTCAAATTCGAAGAATATTAAAGGTTTTACAATGAGAAGTCATCATAAATAAAAGAAAGACAAATTAAATTGAAAAATATTTTAAAATCACTACTTAATTGATAAGACGACATGTTTGATAGGTAAGGCAGAGTAAGCCAGAGTTACATTCTATTAATTTAAGATTTTCCAACTTTTTATGTATATAAGAAATGCTTTTCTGGAATTTATTTTGTGGAATCTTAATGAGAATATTCTCTTTTGGAAAAAATAATGAGATGCACTTAAAATTATAAGACATCTATCTAGTGAATGAAAATTTGAAGATTTAATTATTTCACGAACACAAGATGAGTAAGATAATTAATTGTAACTTTGAGAATATTCTCATAAAGGAAAATATTATTGAATCTGAATTAAAATGAGGTATTTTCACGATTTGATATTAAATTTTATTAAAATAGTAGATAAAAAACCCATGAAGAATGACGTTTAAATGAAGTTCCTGAGTTTCCCAGTTTCTGAGATATGAATTTTTGAAATTTCGTTTTGGCACAAAAACAGAAACACTGTTGTTTACAAGTGCTATGACGTCACATCCAATAGTATCCAGTTTTCCGATCATTGAAAAATAGTAAAACACTATATAGTTTCGAGGCTGCTGTGATGTCAAATCCCGTTTTATGATCAAGTGACTTTACTAGTGTTTTGGCAAAAAATAAAATTGAATTTTGAATTATTTAAAACATATTTTTGAACTTAAAAATCTGAAATTTGAGAGTTTTAAACTATAACGTATCAAAAAAGTGTAAAATTAAGCAAATCCCTCACTTATGCAAATACCCCATTACGCAAACAAAAAGTTAAGACAAACTATTCATTCATAAATATTTTTAAGTAGACAGTAAATTAAACTGCATCTGATAGTAATTTAGAGTTCATTGAGAATATTCTCCCGATAAATTATTCTCTGTAAATGTAAAATAAATATTAAAAAATTATTTCAAATATTTTTCTCAATAGATAATTCTAATGTGATATCCCCTTCTTTTAAGAATATTCTCCTAATTTTACAAAATTCTATCATAATTTTAGCTAAATGTCAGGTTTTAAAGGTCCTTCAGTTTGACCACTATTGGTATTACCTTTGCTTTTAACAACTATATAAAAAGAATTAAGACTCCTCTTTTAATTGTATGAGTATTTTCTCCCAGTAAAACTTGCTTTGAATATTTTCAAAAATATTTTATTTTGTATTAAATAAAATTTACTTATTTTAAAAAAAATCTTGCGAAATAATGAAATTTCAGTTCAGAGAATATTCTCTGAACTGTAAGGTGACTTTTAAATGGTAAAATTCATTGAATGAGGGAATTGCACATTTTTTTAAAAAATTTTATTATGATAGAGGATGAAAATCTATGAAAAATGACGTAAAAATTATTGAAATCGGAAAACTATTCCCCAAGATATTAATTTTTAAAATGTCGTTTCAAGTATTGGCGGGAAAAACAGTAATTTCGTTATGGCTGCTGTGTGACGTCACAGCGCTTGGACCCACTTGGACCCGCTATGTTATTGTATGCTTAGCTTTCTTCATTCTGCTATTCTTTACAAAGTTTTAACTAAAAAACTATGATATTTTAAAGACACATACAAATATTTTTTATAAAAAGATTGGCATTTTGTTTTTCAAAAAATATTAATTGGTTTTGGAATTATTAGGATTCAAAGTTTTAATTTTTTCTTTTTCTGGCCGTTCACTAGAGAAACAGACGAGTTTTATGCTTGTTTTGGTTTTATGATAAGTCTGATTTCTTTTATTTTCAACAATTCACTAGTTTCGACGGCGCTGTGACGTCAAATCCCGTTTTTTTGATCACATGACTTTACTAGTGTTTTGGCAAAAATAAAATCGAACTTTAAGTTATTTAAAACATATTTTTGAACTTTAAAATCTGATATTTGAGAGTTTTAAACTATAACGTATCAAAAAAGTGTAAAATTAAGCAAATCCCTCACCTATGCAATTCCCTCATTTGTTATTGTTTTCAGGTTTCCAACACTAATACTACATGACCATTTCATATTATCAAACATTTTTACATTTATTAATCAAAAAATAGAATATTCTCGATTATTCTCAAAATTCTCGCCCCTGGAGAATATTCTCCGGAGAATATTCTCGACTCACATCTCTAGCTAAACCGTTCCTATGATATCAAAATATTGTAGTTATAGTTGTTAGTAGTTGTAGTTAGAAGAAATAGCCACTGCTCTAACAATAAACATACTTGTAAAATTCTATTCCATTTCCAAGAATAGAAGGTGTGAGAAATTGTACAATGCACCTACTTCTTAGAAAAGTAAAAGGAGCCATTAAGAATGCAAGACCAATTCACAATTCAAAGAAAGAATTTTAAAGATAGGGGATTGGTCCTTTTTTTACTACAAAAACACATACACAAAAATTTGGTAACTAAAACTATGGAGTAATCTGAAAAATCAAGCAAAAAAAATAAAGGAAGGAGCAACAGACAAGGACAGCTCAGCATAAACACAGAAGTACCTCGATAAGGCACTGTCAAGTGGTTAAACCAAGTACTATATTTAAACAAAATAAAATTAAATAATATAGCTTACCCATGTGCTTTCTCTACAATGTTTCGGAAATTTGTGAATAGCTGATTCATGTTGGAGGAACTTCTGTCACTTCCAAACTCACTAAGTACCAGAGCTTGAGAAAGTTCTAAAAAATGTAAGACCAACTTTTCATTATAAATAGTTAGATACACAAAAATATTCAGATTTGATAAGGTTGCTTTTAGATAAAATCAGTTTTAATGAAAGTACTTTTAGAAGTTCAAAGAATTTTTTTCCCAGTAGTAAAAAAATGTGATCTTGAAGACTAATAAATTATTTTCTAAACCTCAATAAAAATAATTAAACTATGTTAATTAATTTTATACATATACCAGAAGAAAAAAAATACATTAAAGATTATTTTATTGAGAAGGAGAAAAACATTTGAACATGCGTGTTACAAACCCAATGTAGCAGAAGGTAATAAAACACAACACTGAATTTTAAGTTACTCGTAAAAATCAGAAAAAAAAGTCTTTGTTTTAAGAAGTTTTTGATTGTTTTCAAGAGATGTTCATTACAGAAGTTAATATTATTAATTCACAGATACAGTACACTACCCACCCTTTAACCAATTCAATGCTTTAATTGCCAAAAACTATTTAGAGTTAGAAGTAAAAAAAAAATAGAAACTATTATGTAATACAGTTATGGGAAGTCTTTGGCATAAGAAATTACAAATTAAACATTCCTTCACCAAAAAGTAAAAATGTTCACTTAGGCTAATGTTTGTAATAAGTTCATCCCTTTAATACGACTCCTTTCAATACGAAAAAAAGTTTATTTCTAACAATTTAATTGTTTTATTCCCTTTAACAGGCTTATTTTAGTCCCATTTGAGTCAGTTAAGATGGAGTCATATAATGTTGCTTTTTTATCAGTAGAGAAAAATAAATGTAGGATTTTAGGTTTGAGTTAAGAGAAATATTTTTAAAGGATGAATAATAAGAAAGAAAGTGGTACTGTGATCATTACATCATTTTTTGGTACTTACATATTAACCCGTTGACCATGCCACTAAATCTGAAAACATTATCAAAGGCCATTAATTGAGCTATAACTGTGTCACTGAATCTGACGGTTGCTAAATGGTCAGCAGGCTAAAAAGTACTAATTTTTCTAGCAAAAGATTAATTTCTAACTTAATCATGATGAATCACCTTCAGTTTCAGACACTTGAAGTTTTCTTCCATTGCAATGGGCTCCTTTTCCTTTTACTCCAGTATACAATCGGTCAAGAGCTGGATTAAACACAACACCAAGGACAACCTGTATAAAAAGTAAAATCACTCTTAATGCATATACTACTATAAACCTTGATAGATTTCTTGTCATCAACCCATACTTAAAAACAGAGCTCAATTTCTAAGAGCGGTGCTAGAATGATAACCCTGTGTGGGTTGGATAGTATTTCAAATTATTTTGAGGTAGGAAAAATTTCTGATTTAATATAAACCTATTATTTAGTATTTTTATTAATATAATACAATTCTTGTTTCATAATAAAAAAAGTCAATATATAGTGACAATATGGTTTATTAGTGAGATAACATTTAATGTTCTGTTAACCTCATACATTTATATTAATATAGTCAGTAACTTAACACTCAGTTTGTATTCTCTTCAAATCAGAGTTTAAAATTTGTGAATTCAGTAACAGTAACTTGCATCTTTTGATCAACATTCTCATAAAAGTTTTATACTACATTTTGAACTTTAAAAATATTTCTATTTCCTGTTTGGGGTCACATTTCCCTTAATGCCTATGACACAGTGTTAGAAAACTAAACCAGTAATTGAAAACAAGAAGAAACGCAGAAAGTTAATAAAATTTAACCGTTACAAACTTCATCTTTTAGATTGGCATATCAGTTATTAAATTTTTATAGGAAAGGGTCCAAAGAGTTAAGTAGCAAAATTATTTTTTAGGAGTAACAAGAAAATTTGAAAGAAACAATAGGTGATTGTGAAGGAAATACAAAAGAATTAGGGTGTACCAAAATACTTTCTTTCGTTTTGATGATGCACTAGTGCTGAAAAATTGTCTATGGTGGAATAGGTCGTGATTTTTAAAAATATTAATATAATAAAATTTAAAACCCCTCCCGAAACAAAAGTCTAGTTATGGCCATCTATGAGTGCTTCAATGTTAAAGAATTACTTCCAACTGGCATTGATGTTGAGAATATAGGGTTGCCATCTCTATTTTTATTCTACCTCTATGACTAATTGTTGGTTTCACATAAGTTATGGCTGTAAAATATAGAAACCATTATTATTTTACTCAAATTAATACTATGTGAGATAAGTAAATTTGCCCTACACCAAAAGCTTTCTTAAAGTTTTAGATTTTATGTTTAGTCTAAAAATAATGTAGAGCCCAAGACTGATGTTTTCATAACTAGTAAGTCACCAGATCCCAAAGCCTATCATTATTTCTCTGTGATAATTTCTGACATGAACTTCCTGATAAGATAATTTCTTTTTTTTTATTTAAAGATTTTGATACTGCTTTTGCTTTACATAGCCAAAGAACAAAAATGATTAAGGGCCAATATGGTTTTTCACACTCAAGACATTGATAGAAAATTCTGAAAATCAAAGACATCCTTTCTGCTTTAGTATATCATCAAAATAAAACAAAAGGGGTTTCAGATACACCCTTAAAAGGAATCTAAAATATCTACTTAGAAATGTTAAACTGGTTACAAATAGTTTCAAACAGAAAGGGGTTGTTTCTCACATTTTTATTTACAGAGAGCCCTATAGAAACACAGGAGTAAGGAAACCTAGGAAAAAGGATAGAATTAGAAATATTCTACGTATGTGAAATTAAGATTCAGAGAATTAATAATAAGCTTTTATTATTATGTCTTCTACTTGACAAAATTAATATTATTAAAGCTTAATCTAGATTCACTTACATAAGACTTTGTAGGCATACAAAATGGGTGATGAGATGAATTACTCACAGCCTAATTCACTGTTACCTGACCAGTGGTTAAGGTTAAAGAAGAATTCCACCAGAGTCAGGGAAAAGCTCATTTCTTTCTTTAGCTGCTAGTTAACCGCTGGTCAGGCAGCAGTGAATAAGGCAATAAATTTATACATAACGAAGGAGTAATATGGAAAATCTAAATTATTGTCTCATCTTAAAGAGAACTTTTAAATGGTTATTATCAAAGTGACATACTTTTTCATAGAAAAAGAGATAAATAAATAAAAAATAAAATTTGTAATAACAAAGCATGAAGTATCATGATGATATAGTAAACATAGAATGCAGGCTTGAGATTATAATTAAATGAAATATATAGTATATATATCAAAAAGGATACTTTTTCAATGACAAAGTATCCTGTCAACCATTCAGTGACTGTCAAATTCAGTGGTACAGAATACACAATGGGCTTTGATAACGTTTTCTGATTCCACGGTAAGGTCGACAAGAATACGTTAGAACCATTTTTTAGAGATCAAAATTTTTCAGTAACTCTCAATATATAATGTTCTAAATTATACTTGAGCTTTATTATACTGGTAAAAAGAAACTTTATGTTAAAGGAGCAAAATATGGATTGTAATTACCGGTGGACAAAGTTCATGGTTCCATCCACAGGATCAATTATCCAGGTCGGAGCATCAGTCCATGTGTTACCACTGCTTTCCTCTCCTATGAAACTTATCAAATATGCAATGTTAACTTGATAGAAAGTAAAACCTGCCATTAATGATTCAGTAAAAATTTTAGAAAAATTAAAAACCTCTAGAAAACTTTAAAGGACCCTTTAGAGAAGGTTAGAACAATAGTTATATCCCCTGTAATTAAAAGAGATGAATAGACAAAACAGACAAATAATTATAGAAAAAATAGACAAATAAAAAGGCCTTTTTAAAGAAAAAGGGAGGAACATTGAACTAATATATTCCTGAGGCCCAGGCCCAAAGAGGAGCCTGGACCCAGGGTTTTATCTTAAATATTTTAGAAATTAATTTGTACATAAAGAAAAGCAAAAAAAAAAAAAAAAGGGGGGGGGGGGGGGTACCCCAAACATTTTGAAGACCTGGATTAAAGAAAAGGGCTCCTCTAATCTTTAGTTAAAGGAGAGGACCCAAATATTATAAAAGAAAAAAGCTTAAATTTACTTGAATATCTGAGCACATGCGTTGTTTTTTTAGTACACTTAGATTTTTTTCCCAAACTTTTATTTTGGTACTCTTTTTTAAATATTGTCAAAATTTTGAAAATTATGAAATATACATTGATAAAAGTTTATATTTTGACTTAATATATTTCTTGAAAAAATATTCTTTTTTCTGGAAGAATTAGTGTTGTTTCAAATTGTTAGAGGGACACTTTTAATGCATTTAAAAAAATTATTTTACACTGGAAGAAAAACAAGTATTTTGTAACAGAGTGGACATTTTTGTAAAAAAAAAGGGATGATCCTACACATTTTTGGGAAAATAGAAGTACATATTTGTATAGTTCAAAGCAGGGTTGGCCAATATATTGATGGCATCAGGAGAAAACCTCGTATAATCCTGTTAAAATTGCAGTTGAGAAAGATGCTGTGTTCTAGATTGGTGAGTGTGTTTTGGTGCCAATGAGGAATTACTTACAACCAAATTAATTTGCGAGTGTCAAGTCATTAACGCCAAAACAAGGGTTAAATCAATTCCACTGGGACCACCAGTAATCATTAATCATCCTGTAACACCTGCAATTTAACTAAAACTTTTCTTCACATAATAAAAATAACAAAACAGTTCTCTCTTGGTTGTGGTTAGGGTTCCCAGATGATAACAAATATCTATTTGGCTACAGTTGTGGGTAGAAAAATATTCTGGATTTTTAATCTTAATTATTTGATTTGGAAAAAAAATGATTTAAAAGTTTATTAAAAATTGAGCCGAGGTTTAGTATTTATAAATAGAGTTAGCTTTGTTTGCTGATGTTAAAAATGTATCCAAATGCTTTTCATTGAACCAAAGAAAAGAAGTTCAAAAAAATTTAATATCTTGTTAATGTTTTCATATTTGTATGTTTTGCAAGTTGTTTAGTTTATCATACGATTCTGACATTCAAATTGTATGTATTCTTCATATTGTTTGTATTAATAAATTATTATTATTTAAAAATATTCAGCTTATTAGAAATGTTTACAAACAAATACTAATTTTATCAAACAAACACTAATTTATATGGATTAATAAAGTTTAATGAGCTCTTAATAGTGGTTATTAGAATTCACCACAAAATTTTGAAGTTTGTGGTTAAATGCCCTATAATTTTCTATTTCTGTCCAGAGTTACAATACATTTTACAAATGACGATTAAATCAATATAACTAATGAGATATTAATTCTGTATTAAATTTTACATGTTCCACATGCCTTAGAGTTTTATTTGTTTCGGTTACCGTTATGTGTTTGTGGCTTATCTAATAAAAAACTAAATTTCTACTTAAAATATTTAGTGCTTTGAAGTACACTCATTTTTTGGCGCTATCCATTGGCGTGGTTTGTATACACTGCCAAGCCAAGCCCTTTGATCCACGAGGTTATCAGAAAAAAGCCAGATGGAACCAAAAATTAGTCTCCTTGTGAGAGATTATAACACCTGCTTTTTTGCTTTAACAGCTCATTAAAATTCCCCCTCCACCTGTTTACCGTTAAAAATGGTCTTTGGCAAGGAAACCAATCTTGCTCACTTATACTGTATCTATTGGTAGCCATCTGGATTTTTGATTATACAAGGTTTTCTCCTGACGCCATTGATATATCACTTGATATATGTTTATAATACATACTACATATTCAGTAAGTTTAAAAATATCTATCAATATGAATTTATTATATTTATCGTTATCAAAAGCAAAAAAAATTGGGTAATTGACAAGTTTTTTAATTATCAAAACCCACCAGTGATCAGGGAAATGTTCCTTAAAGCCCTTTCTCAAGAAATCTTCCACTTGCTTGTCAGTTTCTGTCACCAGGTCCACATTTGACAGTTTGGTCTCCACATTCTTTTCCTTATACAATGCATCCCTTATCATCTAGAAATTTTTAAATACAATTAAAAGAGAAAATTATAGATTCTATGGGAGCATGTATGTGTGTTATCCTTGTGAGAAACTCATAACTGGATGAATTTTAGGTTTGAGTAATTTAGATACATGTTCAATCATAATGATATCGTTACCACCACGCCAAAAACACGAATCTGCTATGAATGTATATAAGAATAGCAGATCCGTGTTTTTAGTCTCGATGTCATTGGTAACGATATGTTAATCATCATTTATTTTATTTTTTTAAGTCAATTTAGAGCAGTTGCCAACTTGGTGGTCGCCATGGAGGACCTGTTCTTTAGTAATTATCACCCTTTTCCATAATGCCTTGCACATTCAAACAGCAACGACAACTAGTTTTGCACTGGTCAAGTGGTGTGACTTTTTACCCAAAATAATAGACCATGCATGTGAACGTAGGCTTTTTATCAGTCATCCTTGAATATATTCGTCAAAATTATTTTCACCCTCCTAAATCTCTGAGTAGACTGGTTCGACCATATGAACATCGGTACATCAAAAACTATAAACCATTTTTTGGGGAAAGTCTCCATAGTTGGGTCTGATAAGCAAGATTGTGAAAATTCAGTTAGTACCATATTCCTCTAAGAGAGCATAGGAGGTTTCCCAAAAATTTAAAACAATGAATACCAATAGAAATACCCTTAGCAAAGCTGGATAACCAGATCTAACTACATAATATTGCCCATTAAGGATGATTTTATTCAGCATTATTCGAAATAATCGTCGGATCAGCTGGAATAAGAGTCCTCCATTTGGCGATCACGTCGCGATCGCCAACTATACACTATAACTAATCGGTTCAAATATTATTGGTTATTAATTATTGATTACAGAAGAACTAAAATAATAAAGAATTGAAAACATGTATGTAGGTCTAACCTCTCCACCCTTTCGAGCTAATTTAACAGCCACGTTAAAGCACTCGTCTAAATCCACAGTAAATGACATTTTAAATTATTTTATAAATTATAAACAATTATATTATAAAAAAAGTCAATTCAAGTCAAAACAGTCGATCGAGTCCAAGGGTCGAGTCGAAATCGAAATTCCTATTTATTTCTGATTTCAGTAGTATTTATTTACAATTTTACACCACGTGACTAAATAAAAGTATAAGTGTTTTACATAAAAATTAATTTGTGTAAAGTGGTGCAAAAGAGCAAAAGTCTAATTTAAACTTATCAGATATATTAAACATGAAATTTATGTATTAAAAAATTTTCGAATGCTAAATGTCTCATCTACACTTTAATTTAAAGTTATAAGAATTAGATTTTCTTCGTTTAAAATTTAGTCTACAGGTTCAGCCATTTAAAATACGCAGGGTTAGTAATTTGCGCCAAGTTTTAAATAAACACCTTAGCCCCGCAAAGGGATGAGATTTGTGTATGTTTTTGATATTAATTGCGTAATTTCATGTTTTTTACTGTTTAAAAAGGAAGATAATGAATTATTCTTTGTAAGTAGTTTGATCTAAATAATCTCTTCGAAATTATTGCTAATAATCCATTCCTCATTTTAAACACGTGTTAATGTTTCTAGTATGATACCAAGTATATAAACAAATTGTTGAAAATCTTCAAAATGCCTCTTTAAATCTAATTCGATATTTTAATAACCTAATCTTCTAAAGTCAGTTTGAAGGGCTATATCAAATTCTACCGAGGAAAATTGATTTCATTTTCAAAATAGTTAAGATTATGTGTTTTTTGTTGGGCAGGCAATCTATTCTAGTAAAAGCTCACTGCTGAGGCAGAAGGGACATTAATTTAAGTCATCAATCCTAATAGTGAGTTGAATCACAGCTGACAGGGCACAATGCAGGCTAGCCCAGATACGGAAATCATTAAAGCAATAGATGACACTAATTATCATCTGGCAAAGCACTAAACCTATATATAATAAAGTCTGTCTTTCTTCGCTAGGTGGTTGGAGAAGGGGAAATTCAAGTTTGAGTAGGGGTGCTGAAAATCGGGGTAGCTATTTTGGAATTGGCTAATCCCAACTAATTTCAGGGCGTAGAATTCAGAAATAGTTGTAAAAAAGCTGCAGCATGTAGTTTTTTTTTTGTTACAAATAGTATGGCACCAGTCCTGAAAAAAACGGACAAAAGCGTTGAAACCACTCATTTTTTAACAGTTAATCTCATTAATTTAGCATAAAATACTATCATAATTGGGTTATATACATGTTTCAGACAATATAAAACTAAAAACTATTCAAGATTCATTAAATAAAATGCAGTTTTATCACTTTTTATTCTCTTAAGAGGCGTTAAATCTTCTCTTTTAAGGAACCAAGATGTGTTACCCAAAATTGCTATTTCTCGATGACCTATGTATCCAATTAATGCATGGGTGCCACTCTTCAGTCCTCAGGACGGAATTCCGTCATTTTAAAAGTTTTGTGAACGGAATTCCGTCTTGGTTTTTAAGAGGAAGAGTAAAATCGGATGCAATGTATTAAATTTTGGTACTTGCATAACTCCTTTTGCCAAGAAATAATCCTGTTTTACACAGATATAGCTTTAACTTATAACATTTAAAGACCTGTTCATATGATATTTTATGGGTTTTTCTGCAATTCAAAAAAAAATCCACTACACTGGAGAAAAATTATTAAAAAGATCATTTCAAGTTCAGTCTTACTATTTTTGAATAGTGGCACCCATGAATTAATGTCCTAAGGGAATCTTTACCCTTGTATATGATTAACTACAGTGATATTTTCCGGTTATAAACTCAAACGTGCATATAAAATATGAATTTTGAGTGATGTTCAACATCCTATGGCTTGGTACGACTAAAGAGAAACTTCTATTGGGATTAAAACATTTTTATTGGTCCTATTTTCTAAAAATCCTCTTGCCACTCTCCTACAAACCATTTCCAAGCTGATAATGTGTTTGATTAAACTTTCCTTCAAAGGTAAGGTCGTAAATCCTTTTCTTATCAGAGGTTCATACAGACCTTGAGTATTTTTGAAATTTTTTTTCTCTATTTGTAATTGATATAACAATAATTAAGATGATTTTAATGTTGTCCCCGTACTAAAAGCATAGTAATTTGCATAGAACTTCTGTTGTCTCTTATCCACTGGAAAAGAGCCACATTCATTCTTACTTAGTATGCAACACACGTGAAAAGCCTAGATTTCATTTTAGTCACCTATTTGGACCCAAATCAGAGAAAAAAAAACCTTTTCCCATTTCTTCTGTTAGCTTCTACTCATACTTGTATAAAATGAAAACCTTTCTGCAAACTTAAATTTTTTCCAAAAAATTTTCTGCAAGAATTTACACATTTTGAAATTGTAACATTCTTTCTTAAATACTCAAATTGGTACCATAATCATTTTTATCTGTGCTACCTGACTATCTTGTACCTTTTCCCCCAACTACTTATTTTATTTAAAATTTATGTTTGGAATCAATTTCAGATCTAATATTTTGATTATAGCTTTAAAAATATATTTCTAAATTTTCATCAACATTTTCAGCAGTGATATGATAAAACTGAATTGAAATAAGCTTGAGTTGCTAAGATTGAAACCCTAGGAGAAGCTTTTCAGTGTTAACCAACCTTAAAAACATCAGCGGGAATTAAGGGAGACGCGATGCTGAATCAGAGGTCCAATCGTGGTAAAGTTGTTTTTCCGCATTGCAATCGGAACTTGAGAAGAAGCAAACTTACCGGGTGAGCGCGCGTGAAGATTCGCTAGCAAATCCGAAAAAGACTTACAAAAAAGCCAAATTTCACTCAATAAAAGGGCCAAAATTGAGAAAATCCTAAGGACAGGGATCAGCAGAGAAATATTTATCGATCAAATATAAATTCTGCAGAAAAATTTCTAAAAAGAATTTTTTTGTAGGTTTTTTGCAGAAAATTTTCTGCAGAGGGCAAAATTTTCTGCGAACGCCGTTCGTGTATATTATACAAGTATGCTACTACTGTTGGATTGTAATTTAAACTGTTACCCAAATTTAGCAAAACTTATTATAAATGTGCAAAATCTACGCTAAAAACTCGTCATTTTCAAATGAACTGCATTATAAAAACATAACCACACTTTTAAGAGTATAGCTACATAATGGAATACTAGAAATAAATTAATTGGACAAGGTTGCTGTTTGGGGCCATTCATTAATTACGTAAGGGTCCTGAGGGAGGGGGGATTTGAAAAATCTCTACATACCCTTACTTGGGGGGGGGGTCAAACCCATTCTTACGTAAGATTTTCCAAGTTAATAATTACTGATAAATGGTATTCCAAAGACTACAGATAATAATATAATGGTAATATGTAGTTGATAGCTAGAATATTACTTATCTGTTGAAAAATAAAAATCTTTTATTTACGTCAAACTGAGAGTTTTAGTGTAACTGATCCTTTTCTAACATTTTATTATTTTGAAAAACGAAATGGAATCTTACGTAAGAATAGGGGGGAGGGGTTTGAAAATTCTTACACACCCTTACATGGGGGTGGGGGGGGGTCAAAAATTGCCAAAATCATCCTTACGTAATTAATGAATGGCCCCTTAGACAAAAATGACGCCTAAAACCCAAAATTTAAAGCTGAACATCCAATTTTTTGGTTACACAAAAAGGGGATGTGGTGGAACTTCTTTTGATTTGATTTGATTTGCACATAATATTTGAATAATTATATGAATTAGTAACAAAAATAGTAATTTCATTGTTGTTAGGAAACCACTGTCGACTAGTGTAATTGGATGTATTTTATTTCAGAAATACTGAAGAGATGGATTCTACTTCTGAAACAAACTTTGCCTGGGTGAAGGAATTGAAAGCAGCTTTTGCTCGATCCTTCCCTGGAGACTATCAGCTAGTGACATTGCAACAATTCCAACAGTGAGTAATTTTTTTCTAACACTAAAGGAACTTATAAATAAAAGTGTATTTAAGTATTTTAATAGGGGTTTATTAATGCTGAATATTGGATATTAATCATTCCTATATATGAGCACCAAAATCTTTTGGTTCTTATGGCTTTGAGTTTGATTATGCATTTTCGTTTTCGGCCACAATGGTCAACAGGATGATACGGAAGTAACAAACTTTTTAGCTGCTTATTTTTGAAATTAAGTGCTTTAATATTATGATAAAATATGCTATTATGGTATATGTAAGCTAATTAAGGTAATCTCAAAACCCACTGCTTGAAGCGGGAAAGCCTGTGGCGAGCTTACTCACCACTATAAGAGTCAGATATATCTAATGGGTTATAAATACCGACTGAAGCGATTATAACTCCGGAGTATACTTTTGAGTCGTATGACCTTCGGATCGGTATCTCCCCGTGGCTCGCACTTGCTACATTGGTGACCCGGCATACGAACACGCACCTTCACCACCTCCACTTACGGTCACCAGCTCCAAACCACCCTCTTCGCTGTGGTTGGGTTCGCAGCGCTTCGCCATCGCTCTCGGCTTTGCACCCTCACGCCTCGGGAGTTTCAAACATGGGCCATGGGCTCCGCACTCCCGGCGTCTCACCCTCACCTAGCCACGAGAGCTTGGTTCACGAATCCAGCCCAGCTGCATTCTGGAGGGGGAGTACTGTGGCGAGCTTACTCACCACTATAAGAGTCAGATATATCTAATGGGTTATAAATACCGACTGAAGCGATTATAACTCCGGAGTATACTTTTGAGTCGTATGACCTTCGGATCGGTATCTCCCCGTGGCTCGCACTTGCTACAAGCCAAAAATTCGTTAACCCGCCAATAAGGTATTGAGATTGTAATTAGGTTCAGTATTATTCCTAGAATTTTTTTGGTGGAGTAAAAATACTCCTTGACTTTTTTTAGGAGGAGTGAAATTCAATTATGAGGAGTGAAATACGGAAATAGCGTAAACTACATATACAGAAACAACATTTCTATTAAAAACGCTTTCTGTTGAAAATGAAATGTAAAAAAAATGAGGATGCTATTTTGGGTTTCAATCAAACAAACTCCAATAAAACTCTCTAAGCATCAGAACAATAAATGAAAAAAATTACTATTGCTGTATGAAAACCCAATTAAAAAGTATGATAATTAGGATGCCTTGGCTGAAGGTTAAGCTAAACCTTTGTGAAAAATTCAAAGAGTGAAAATACTCCTGGCCAATTTTTTAGAGTAATTCCGATTTTCAAGGAGTGAAATACTCTCTCAGAGGAGTTAAAAATATCTCTGATTATGTTATTATTTATTATTGCTAGTAAGTTAACTCTCGCAGAAACATTTTCAATTAAAGCTTTGTATTGACACAGTGTTTTGTTTGCTAGGTGTGTTGAAGAAGAAATGCAAAGTTCAAGTGATAGAAAAAGGTAAGAATTAGTTTTAATTTTTCAATAGTCAAGTAGTGAACCACTTAAACTCCTTTACCTGAGGGATACTCATACACCTCGAACCGGGACTCTGATTTGTGCTAGTGCTGCTTGTACATGCTTCTCCTCTTTTCCTTCCCTCTGATTTTCCCAAATAACTTCATGAGCAGTGGATAGTATCTACCTTTCTTTCAATGCTTAGTATAACAACTGCAATCTTTAGGAATCATATGAAAGGTTTTACAAAATCTTGCTCTAAGTATCATATTGGTCTTTAGTAGCCCTCTTGCTTTAAAATTTATCATAATCCAAATTTATGAAATTCATGTAATAAAAACTCTAAAAGATTTTTCGGTACTATATTACAACCGGGTGCCACTCTTCTTAGCGACTTTTTTGGCACTATTCTTGGCATCAAAATCCACTATCCAGTATATCCGCTGGGTTGCTTGAAAATGATTTATCGCCTTAGTTGGCAACACCAAAAAAAAACAAGTGGCACCCGGTTGTAGTATGAAACCGATTTTTCAATACTTGTGTACTATCCGCAATCCACATGCGTTGGGTCATTTTGCAGTTTTAAAAAAATAAAATGAAAGTTTTTTAGAAATTGCAAAGAATCTGATTGCTACTAAGTAAAGGGCTACTATCAAGAGCACAATCAAACAAAAAACTTTAAAAACAATAACAGTAAAATCTTTGTCAATTAAAATCGCTAGCATACGGATGATATGCAAGTGCCTATTTTTCCTCTCGTCTTTAATATTTCTTTCCTGTCAAAAGAGAAATTCAGAATAAAACCAAATTGCATTTTTTTTGTCTGTTAAAAACTTTATTTTTTTTTGTTTAAATCAGGATTTCCCTAAGTTTTTCATGCATTGCCCCCTGAAAGAATTTCCTTAGGAAAATCCTTTTAATTCTTTAAGAAAATATTTGTTACCAAGGGGCAGGGGCGGATCCAGACCAAATTTTCGGGGGTGGGGGGCATTTGGAAAAATACGATACTTCTCTATAAATTTTTGAATTTTACAAAAGCATAGTTTTACCAATACAAATAGGCTACCAACTACAGACTTAAAGCCCAGGAAGGTTATGGTCCGATCAAATTAACTCAACTACCGGATCTCCAGTACATCTCAATTTTTCTCTTGCACTCATTTACCCCACTTGAGTTCATAATCATTTCATAGGTAACACATTCCATATTTACATTTCGTACAAGAAAAAACAATTTCAAAAATTTTTTTGCCAATTAATGGAGGAAGGAAATGTTATTCGAAAGAATAGACTTAAGATTTATTAATTTTGAAGTCATTTATGACTCAATATTGCATACAATAGTTATAATTTGTGTAACTATTAATTACTAAAACAACTTACCATTACTGAAGTCTGGGACTGAAAAAATAGTTTTTTTCTCTAATCCAGCAGCACTGAGATACCAACTTCTCGAGAACAAAATAACAAATAATGAACTGACTCAAGTAGAAAATGTCACCCCCAGTCGTCCCCTGGTCAAGTCACGTGGGAAGCGAAAACAGGAAAGGGGCAATACAACAATTTGAAACTGGACCTGAACGAAATTGGACACTCCATTTTTAGCATTACACACCAACCCCCAAGTATCTCCCCCGTCCAAAGATATGGTGTCAAAACAGAAAGGGCTTTTCAGCAACGATCGTTGAAGATAAAAGGGTCATAAATAATGTGATAGAAAGGATGTGATAAACAAACAAGCACTGGTTTAACTGACAGCCTCCGGTGGGCCATATCTCGCCCCCCGAACATGTGAAAAGAGTATGCTGGAATGTTGGGATTTTTCTCAGGATGGGCATTGGCCCCCCCCCCCCCCTTGCGTTTTGCGTTGTTTTTATTCTTGTCAGACATCGCATGAAGTACAATGACAATTTTTTTGAATTTTAGCTCTGAAAAAGGTTTTTTTAAACTATTTTTGAAATTTTCTTGGGGGGGGGCATGGCCCCCCTCCTGGATCTGCCACTGCTAAGGGGGGAGAGATATCATTGGAAATTCCAAAATAAAGCAACAGTTCACTGGTTCATGCTTAACAGTTTAACCGCTTGCCTGTTTTGCCCGAGCACCGCTCCGGCGCTCGCTGGAGGTACTTCTCTGATTATCCCGAGCGGCACTCGGGTGCTGATTCTTGCTTTGTATGTTAAGGTTTTTCCTGGTTTTAGTTTCTCTTTTTTACATAGATGTCTCTACTTGTCCATAATGGTCATCTTCACTCTTATCAGTCAACCGTGAAGAACCAATTGGTCATGCATACCTTGAGCAATATCTCCCCTTTTTTTCCTAAGAAATTAAATAGGGGTCGGGGAGCATGTTCCTACATCCTACAACCAGTTTATTGCTATCACGGGGTGCAATTTCCGCTGCAACTGTCTTATTGCTCGAAAACCAGCTAGTACATACTACATTCTTTTATTTTCAATGTCCAAAACACGTGGATGTTAGAACGTTGTGCTTATTATAATAAGAATGATAGGTTGCAATTGATATCTGATCACACAAAAGTGGATTTTTAAGGAAAAATGTAAAGAATTCACAACGTAAAATATTTTTCCTTACCATCCTTTCCTGTAAAATCTGCTTTTCCGGCTGAAACCTATGTTCGGAAAAAAGCCAACTAAAAGTAAAAGTGCCGCATTTTCGCTAAGTTTTAAAACAGCCATATCGTTACCACCACACCAAAAACAAGAATCTGCTATTCTTATACATAGCAGGTCTGTGTTTTTGGCGTGGTGGTAGCGATATAATGTTAAAATCATAATTTATATGAGTTTTGATTATGTTTTTGGTTTGAGTTAATGAATCTAAGCTTGAATATTGTTTTGGAAAATATAATTTTTTAGAACTGTTATGCCAAAATAAAGAAACAAATAAGTGGTTAATAAACTTTAAACTATTTTTCTAACATCTCATTGTTGAATAAAAGTAACTATCCTATCCAAAATTTTATTGATCAAAACATTCTGTATGTATTTTAATAGCAAATGCATCTTTATTTTCAGATTGATTCTTTTATTTGAAACCCTGTTAGATTTCTACAGTCATTTTTGCTGGAAGATTAAATTCAAAGAGGTAATTCTTTTATAGATAGAATGGCTTGGGTCATATCTTAGATAGTGCTCTTGCTGAGTTTGAATTTTCAATAAAAAAAAATCAATAAGAATAAATAATATATTTTTTTTTTAAACTGTAAATCTTTTTGATTACATATCTTATTAACCTTTTTAGTCCTGAAGGCTCCAAATTTTCTATAGGATTTAATGGAAATCTTCTGGCAGTTAGGTTTGAGTTGAAAAGGTTAACCATTGCCTTCAATTTTTAAATGTTTTCTAAGTTTTTTTGTATAAAAATGCCTTAGAAAGCCCTGTAATTGAACTTCATTATTCTATATGATATTTTATATTTTAGCTATGATTGAACTTCATTATTCTATATGATATTTTATATTTTAGCTTCTTTATGATTGAAATGAAGTCTTTAAATAAGATTTATTGATTATTAGTTTTTCTGTCCCAAATTTCTAAATAAATTTTAATATTGTAATTAACAGTTCCTTGAAAATTTCTGGAATTTTTCTGAGAAATAGTTTCTGTAGGATAACCTAGTTTAAACTAGACTAAGCATTAAAGCAAAATTTCTTGCTTTAAGAATAAAATATTAAAATAACAGATAACATATCAAATTAATCAATTTTCTTTCAGCCCTCTGAAATTATGAAGAATGGATTTATTCAACTACTTGCTAATTTGATTAAAGTTGGTTTGACAATAAAATATGAAGCCCGTTTAAGAACTGTTCTTACTGTTTTAACAGGTTAGTTTATAAATTGTATAGCCTGAAAAATGATTAGATGTACTTGTACTGCCAATTTTTTAACAACTGAAAAGTAAACTTGCATAAACTGTCAGAAAATTGGCTAAGACACTAAGTAAAATTATCAGTAGTATCATTAATAATATTTTTACACCATGAACTTTCTTTTAAACATTTTATTGGTTTATATGCTTTTAATTATTTATAGAATGTGGCTACTGTAATATCTCAACTACACAAACTTTAAGTTATGCGATTTTCAAAATTTTACTACAAAACGCACCCTTTAAAATAGTAGGATTTTTTTTACAAGCAAAATATGGGCAGAATTTTTAAGAAAACCTAATCATATTTTATTTTGATTAAAGAAATGGCCATTTTGCCAGCAATTAAGTTTAATGGTGAGTAAATGGTGATTGTGATGTCTTATCCATTGTTTAGGATTCATACAATTAGAATCTGACTATAAACTTAAAATGTGTTTTAAAAAAAGCAACACATTGAAAACCTTATTTTGTAGACTGCATCCAGTCAAAAAGTGTAATGACAGTTGCCCAAACTTGCCAAGTGTATCAGATATAAAAAAAGTTAAGTTTTTAAAACAGATTCCAACAAGGATTGCAATTCTCTGACACAAAACAGGAAATTTCATGAAGCTTTTTTTTTTGCATCAAATTAACCTTGTTAATTTTTCCCAAACATAATGATATAGTTTATTTTTGTACATAATGAAGGTTTTTTTATATTATATATTTTGTCTTTGGTCTAAATTGAACCTAACTTACATGCATTTAAATGCAAAATTTTACCCTGACTTACTTGATTGTCTTTTGGTTCTACCTATTGTGTTAGTCCTGAGTATGTTACTGTATGTATACCGAGTATGTTACTGAGTTACTGTATACTAAAGCATTAATTAATTATTTTAACTCAAGCTTAACACTAATTTTATTTGCAGATTGTAGGTTTAAATTTTTTTATAACTAAAATGACCCTTGTTGATGTATGCCTAAATAAATCCACCAATGTTGTTTTTTCTGTCTATAGATAAGGAGGATTTACTTTATTCAGCATTATTATTGGTGACTCATTTGAAAAAGAAATCTCAAGAGTCATATGGGGTACTTTTGGGGTAAGAAATTTTCAGGATCTATTTTTATTTCTTCTATTTAGCTATTAGGGAATATGTTTCTTGAAGTTCATAAGTGATTAACAGGGTAGTTTGTTTCCAAACTCCTTTCTTCTGCAAGTTGACATCAAGATGCTATTCAAATATTACATAAATACCTAAGAGAGGTTGCTATTTACTTATTTCTAACAAAGAGTATGTGAGTGAAGCTTATATAACAGTCATTCACAGCCATCAATGTTGGTGTTAAATCCTTGGTCAAAAAAGGATTCTACCTATCAGTCATCAAAAACCTAATTTTTCTTTAGCGGCTGGTTAACACTGACTCTTATGACTGTGAATTTGGCTGTTAGACTATAAAAACAGTTGTATTTTATTTTAAAAAGTTCAGTTTAAAAATTTATTAAATATTACTTAAGAAATAAGAATAAATTTTTCGTTTCAAGCCGAGTAAGTTTTCCATTAATTTGAGTTCTAAATTTTTAAACTTGGATCATTACTGAAAGTTTTGTAAAAAAACTGAGAGTCAGGCAATTGCTTACCTGTTATGAGAGGGAGTTAACAATTTGCTTATATATGCTGTCAAGAGGGGAAAGTTTAATAACCACTAAAATCGTGCTTAAAAAATACTTAAATGACCCCTTAGTGGTGCTGCTTTGTAGTTCTTGCTACTTAAAGTGAAAAAATTTTGAGTTATTACTTTTAATAGCCTTATTTATGATATAGTTTTTTCTTGACTAAAAACTAACTGGGTTTTAATTTTTTTTTCAGGGATATAATGTGTTCCAGACCACTTTGTCCATCTACTCCAGAGACCTACCTTAAAATAATACTATTGCTGCGCCGTTTACAATTACTGACTCGTAAAAAACCAAGACAATTGGCCTCACCACCAATTCACACTGTCCCATGGCTAGGTCTACACTGCCCTAAGGCCCTTCCAGAAAATCCTAAACCACACATTCTTACCAACCATCTATTGCAGAAAAAGCTGCCCTCAGATGTACTTAAAGATCTCAGAGAGGTAAACTCATTAGAAGAGTTTCAGACTAACAAGTTTGTCTTTTGTCTTATTACTTCAAATTTTATTTTGGTGTTTTATTATTAATATATGTTACATGTAAAATAGTAGTAACAATATTATTAGGAGGTAGAATGCATTTAAATTTAGCCTCTCTGCGTTACTGTAAATCAGTGTTTCCCCTCTTTAGTGTCAAAAGGGTTTTGGCAAGTAATCAATATAGTAAAACTTCTTTATAACGACCCCTGATATAGCTACTACGGCGTTATAATGATCGGTAAGAAAAGTACAGATTGTTTTATCATAGTAGTAGTAATTTTATTCGTTAAAATGACCGTATATTTTTGGTCCATTGAAGGGTCGCTCTAACAAGGTTCTACTGTATTTTCTTTTCTTTTATTACTGAAATGAAATTACGTCAATGATTACCAAAGATAGTTTTTATGTTTGTTTTCCCGCTTTTTATTTAATGTTTTAAATTGAATTGAAACTTATTAATATTAGCTTAATGCATTCCAGCTATTAGTAAAAATAGAAACAAAATTATATGCATCATTAAAAAATTTAAAAATACTTAAAAGCTATACTTCCTTTGGGAATGTTTACAAATACCCATTGTTAGTCAAACAATTTAGAGTTTGCAAAACAGCAAATTTGACAACAAAAAATGAACCCAATTTTGAAATTTTCAGAAAATTTAGATGAGTTCAGGCTTTTTGTCAAAGGTTTTTATCCAGGCAATCAGCTGAAATGCTATATTAAAATCCCCCTT
Organism: Tetragnatha montana; assembly: GCA_963680715.1. NCBI lineage: Eukaryota > Metazoa > Arthropoda > Arachnida > Araneae > Tetragnathidae > Tetragnatha > Tetragnatha montana. The sequence continues at coordinate 30,007,380 of OY796676.1, forward strand.
GCCTATGTGTGTTGCTCTACTATTACTCTACTAAAATAAAAATTCTTATTTTATTTTAAATCTATGATTTTTGGAGAATTTAAACCTTTATTGTTTCTCCCTCACCATATATCTTAACATCTATTTATAAACTCTGCTAGAGCATAGCAACATTACCATGTACAGCTATGCTAATATACAGTGGGTGGCCATTAAATTAGGGACATACTGAAATTTTTATAATTTCAGTATTAAACGATTTTTAAGCATATAAATTAACTTTAATTATGTTTATTTTATTTTTTATTGATTCTAGCATTATTTTATAAGAGTTTTATGAGTGGCAACACTAGATAATTGTTTTATTTTTGGAACTAAGTGATTTTAATTAACTGAAATCTGAGAAGTGTCCCTAATTCAATGGCCACCCACTGTATATCAATTGAACTGTGTTAATTTTTAGTTCTTTTTAATGTGTCAACTGTGTTTAACATAGTATTTACCATGAACAAATACATAAATTCCTGTAAATAATGAAAACACATGCTGGGTATTAGGTTAATGTTTTATGCATCACATTTCTCAGCTTTTTTCTCACACCTTTCTTTTTCCCCTGGTCTTTGGTATTCAGTGTTTATCTGATGTTTGTAAATAGTTTGGTAAACATTCATTTAAAATACCAAAACTTTTTATTAGTTTACAATGCTTACTCCTTTACCCCCCCCCAAAAAAAAACCTAGCTGAAGTGTAAGATTTGTAATATTAATTTGTTTTTCTCATTCTTAGGTGTTATTGCCATTTGATGACAAACCTTGTTCTCAGTCATTAGAGAAGATACAGAATGAGGAATCTAGAGAAGATGCATTTGTTATTGATTCTGGTGAACCATCTTCCCATCAAGACCTAAGCCAACTCTTTGTAGAAACAAGTGTCTTGAAAAAGAAGAAGAGAAAAAGTGCTATAGAGATTGATAAGTCAAATGAAGATGGATTGCAAAATACGACACATCTTGAGAAGGTTGACAAAAAAGTATCCCAAAAGAAATCTGAAAAACACAACCATTTACGTGAGATTGAAGGAAGTGAAGAAACTGATGGAAGCAATCTGCTAAATAAGATGGAAGAAGTGTTTGAATTACCTGATTGTAATACAGAAGAGACTAAATCCAAGAAAAAAAGACGTAAAAGGAGAAAACAAAAAGATTCCACTCCACAGTTGTGTGATCAAGTTAATGAAAACTCTCTATTCGAAGACAAAATTAGAAATGATAAAGAAACTGAGATCAATGCAGATATATCCATATTGAATGAGTCAGAAGATGTTAATGAGGAATCTTTTGAAAAAGAAACATCTGACAAGGAAGAAATGAATATAAGCTCTAGGAAAAGGAGGCATAAATCAAGTAAAGGTTCCAATAATTCTTCTGTAACAACCGAAAAAGACTGCAATTCTCTCTCCAGTTCAAAGAAAAGAAAAATGTCCAATAGAGTGGAACTTTCAACATCCAAGGAAGAATTAAATGATCAATTTTGCAATTTCTCCATATTAAGTGATACATTTGCAGACAATGGAGACATGAACAAACCTGTAGAGAATAGCTGTGTTTCAAGTGAATCACTCTCTTTAGCTAATTCATCTCCAAAGTTGGTAGACTATGAAGATGGGCTATACAAAGGTGATGCCATTGAGGAAAGGGGCCTGCATCAAAGGTTGAAGATTAAAAAAAAGAAAAAGTCTTTTGAATTGCAGCCATCTGATTCTGTACAAACAAGCAAACTCGTAAAATCAAACAAAAGTACCAATGAGGTGCTACTTTGTGATTTAGTACAACTTACAGAAGAATGTTCAGAGAAAGATACTGTGAAAGAAAATATGTTAATTCAGGAAAAACATGGGCATAAAACACCTAAGAAAAGCAATAAATCATTACTTAAGGATAAAAACAGTAAATCACCATCTGATTCAGTGCAAAAAGTTGAAGAAAAAGAAGCAAATGGAATGGTAAAAGCTGCAAATGAGGAACAGTTGGTTGAAACTTCAAGAAAAAGGAAAACAAGGGACCCTGAAGTAACTGATGAATCTCAAGAGAAAGATTCAGAAAATTCTATGCCAAATTTATTAGGTATAAAAGATTTTGAAGATCAGGATAATGGCATAAAAGTGGGGCTTGAATGTGAAACTAATGTTTCTAATGAATGCAAATCAACTAATGATGCTAAATTCAAAGAACAATCTGTACTGCTTGAAAATAGTGTTAGTGTAGGTAATTATGAGGTAAAGAATCTATCTGAGAGTCCTAGAAAAAATAAATTTAATTCCGAAGAAGAGGAAATTACAGATAATCATGAGTTTTCTTATACTGATGGGTTAGACCAAAACACAAACAAATTATCTTCAATTCATCAAATCAAAGAAAATACACCTAAATTAACTGAGAAAAGTGGTGACAATCATAGTGATGAAACAGATGTTTCTGTAGTGACACAAATTTCAAGTAGTCTTCAGAAGGAAACTGATGAATCAATGTGTGTAATTTCAATGAAAGAGGAAGACTCAGCCAAAGAAACTGCATGTCTTGGATCTTATATTCATAGTCCAAGGAATGTGATTCAAAAGTTAAAGGGAGAAAGTTTAAGTGAGTTTGCCTTGTGTGAGACTTCCGAAGACAGTGATAATACACATGCTAATGTTTCTAAAAAGTTACATTTGGATGATTCTTTCAAAATTGAAAATGAGAGTGAGGAAATAGCTGAAAGCAAGATTAAAGGAATCAAAGTGTCTTGGAGATCCTCATTGGGAGGTTCAGAGACTATTTTGTCTGATTCTGTAGACCTTAAAGAGGAAGATCCAATCAAAAGTGAAGAGCAAAACTATGATCAACAAATTGAAATAGAAGGGGATAGACAAGATGAGGGCTCAGTTAGAAAAGTCAGAGTTTTCCCACAAGTCATTAAAAAGAATGATAACTCGGATGAAGAATCTGAGCAGTCTGTTTTAGTAAACATTTCAAAATGTTCTGCAGTAGAATCATCTGTTCCTAAAGAAGAACGAATAGAAGCACTTACTGACACCAACATAAGAAATAAAGTTGATCATGAAGGCCTGTCTATGTCTATGTACAAATCAGAATCTAAAAGTAGGTTACTTAATGTTCAGTGTTCTGAAAATTCAACAAATAAAGTTACTGTCAAGTCCCAGTCGTCTGATTCAGAAATGAGTTTAAAAGAAGCTAACATTAATGAATATGAAGAAAGATTGGCTGAAAATACTGAAACTAAAAATGTACAGATGCCTGAAACAAGTAAATCAAAATTACATAGTAGTAAATATGATGAAAAAAGTGATTCTGATGAGAGCTGTACAGAATCTTTAGACCTTGATAAAAATGTTGAAGAATTATCTAAAAACCTTGTTATAACTTCAGGTAAACAAATGCCTAAAACTAAGAGATACAGTAATGACAAATTTCAATCAACTACTGATTCTCTATGTTATGATTCAGATGAAAGTATTTCATCTTTAAACCTTGAAGATGAAGAAAGCTCATCTAAATGTTCAGCATTAGAAAAGGGAACTACTCAGTTAACTAGAAGCAAATCACTTAGTAAAAAGAAAATTGATGTTGAATCAAAATCACTCAATCCGGAGCATAATTCTCAAGAATCATTTTGTGTTGACAAAATTGTGGAAGAAAGGAGCATCAATAATAAATTCAACGAAGAAGAGTCTCTTTTTACTCCTAGAAAAAGCAAAAGATTAGAATTTGGGAAACATTCTGTTGGTAATAATTCACAATCATTAGGTTTGGCAAAAAGTCCACAAAACCTTTTAGGAAGCTCACCAGACTCTATCAAAAATCAGAATGTATCTAGTGCAGATCTTTCAGGAGTAGATGATAAATCAAACAACAACTCTACGGTGCTCTCTGGTGATAAGAAAAAAACAAGAAGTAGGAGGGTGCTTGATGCTGAAAAGGTTCCTAATGTCACCCAGAATTGTTCTGTTGTCCTTGTTGATATTCTGGGATCTGCCGGAGAATTACCTGAAGCAGTGAAAGAAGAACTCAGCACCACTGATGAAGAACCTATGCAGAAAGATACAGATTTAAGTTCCCCTCATGAAAAAACTAAGTGGACTTTGTCTTATGAAAGTGATTGTTCTACAGAAAGTGATAATGAAAGGGATTTACACAAAAGACATACATGTGGCAAGGTTAGTCCTTCAAAAAAATTATCCAAAACAATAAAGCCTTCTTCTGACTTAAACCCTGAAAAAGAACTCACAAAACCATCTGAACCAGAACAAGATGCTGAAGTTGGAAGTAGAAGGTATAATTTGAGAAGATCATGTAAAACATTCCCTAATGTAAAACAGCCTAGTTCTCAAAAATTAGCAGCAGTTCCTAGAATGACCTTCTCACCTTTGATCAGAAAAGCAGCAAAATACCTAGAATTCTCAGATGTTTCTCTCTCAGAAGATCGTCTTGATTCTATTAGGGAGGAAACATTCAATGACGAGTATCGCGAGTCTCCCGCTGACTTAACGGTTATTGAAGCTGTGGTCAAGATGGAAGATGAAACTTCATCTAATGGGGATGAATCCCCCTCTCCACCCACAGAGCCTGAGAGTATCTCCCAACCAATTGTATCCAAAGAGAGTGTAGAACATACCAACTCTGATAACAGTAGTGACATAGAATCATCTCAAGGGATATCTGAAAATGGTAATGATGAAGCTTCAGAACCCGAGAAATCTGAAAACTCCAGTGATCACTTTCCTGTAAAAAGTTCTAAATGTAAAAGTTCATCATGTGCAGAACCTATAATAAGGATTTCTAAATCTCGGTTAAAGGCAGGCAGCACCTCCAGAAGGCAACAACCAGCCAGAGGCTACTCATTGCGATCTAGGTGTGCTGCTGTGGACCTAGAGCAGAATTTAGAAAAGCTGTCCATTGGTACTCCTCAAAAGAAGGTGAATTCCAAAGAAAAAGATCCAAAAAAAGATGCCAAATCTGGAGTGCCAAAGGAAACCAAATTTGCTGAGGGTAAGGTTTTTTTTATCATAGCCTAATTTTATCTGTATTGTTTTGCAAATTCTTATAATTCATTTTTTGGTGCAACAAACTTTATTTATTTATTTATTTATTTATTTATTTATTTATTTCAATTATAATAGTTGAGGGGTGTGATTTACAAATTTTAATATTTGATATTTTGGTTACCAAGTTTATCGTGGAATAACTAAAATTTATTTAAGTATTTTCACTATGAGAGAATGGGCTTCAATTGTTTTACAAAAAATTACGTCTTTAACTCAATTTTATTTCAAAATCGAAATTTCTATTAAAATCAGTGGAAAACTGGTAAAATATTTTGCTAAAGCTTCTTTAAAATATAAAACAACTCTAGATCTAGAAACTATGTTATGTTCTACTTGAACTGACCTGTTATGTTTTTCAACTTTAGATTAATGTATAGATCAAAATTGTTTCAAGAATTAGTTCTAATGAAGTTATACTTTGATTTTATTCTTTATATCTTTAAATATTCTTACCCTTATTCTAATCATTTGTCAGAGTATATTTAACCATTAAAGTAAAAATATAATTTTGTACTTAAAGTATGTCTGTAATAACACTGCATTTTTTTTACATTTTAGATCACTACAATTTGAGACGATCCAAAAGAAATGTGGTTTTACCAGGAAAGCTTAAGCTGTGATTATATTGTTATTCCTAATGGTTTTTGAAATTTGTAAAAAAGTAATCAAACCGAATCATTTTAAATGTTTAAGAAATAAAATCAAGTTGTAAATTTTGTATTTATATATCTTCTTTAAAACTACCATGATATTAAGTGAAAAAATACTCAAATATGCTTCATTATATTATTTAATTAAAAGATATTCATAATCAAGAAATCAAAACTTTTTTATTTTTCAAAACTAGGCCTTGTTGGAGTTATGGCTGAGTTCCTATTGAATGCTAGGTTTTAGAAATAAATATTTATTGTTCCTCATTAGGGGACATCCATAAATTACGTGAGGTCAAAAGAGGGGAGGGGGGTCCAGGAAAATCTCACCAGGGGGGAGGGGGGAGTCAATTAAAATCTCACGTCAACTTTTAGTTCAGAAAATATATGTTTTTTCTTTAATAATTTGCAGCACAAGTTTAGAAAAAAATGTTCAGATTAGTCAAAACAGCAAATCATTAGCCAGTTAGTCGGGATAATTACAAGTTAGAATAATATTTTCGATTTCAACGTGCTTTTGTATCAAAATTTTGCAATCTGGATGGTAGTTTTTATGCCGATAAAACAAAACTAGTGGTTGAGAAAATCTCACTTGGGGGAGGGGAGGGGATCCAAAATTTGGAAAAAACACCTCACGTAATTTATGGACGTCCCCTTATCATCTATTTATAAAGGATTGCTTATAAGAAGAAATTGATCAAATAACTTGTAGAAATTAGCAGCCTTGAGTAATGTCAAATACTATTTGACTGTTCAAACTAGGCTAATGATTAAGGTTAGTAGAATAAGCTAATGATTAGGTCAGCTTACTGCTTTTTATACTATTACCATTCAATAAGAGAAGAAATTAAAGCACAACATGATTTTTAAATTAAACTAAACATGATCAAAAATCTTGTACAAGTATAAGATAAAAATAGTTTTGCATGTTATCATCAGATGACAGAATTAAGTTGTAACTTGAAACCACAGACATTAAATTCATTCTTATTTTATTAAGACAAACTTATTTAAATAAAAATACTGCCACACAGCTAAGTCAACTATATCTAGTAAATCTAAAGGTACCAAATTATGCTTTTTTTTTATTTTTTTGGCATGGGTGTCTAATATAAAATTATTTAATACTTGAATAATCTTTTTATAATTTGCCAGTTTGAATGTCAACTCACTCCTTTTCCATTACATCCTTTTATACAGGTTGTTTCTCAGCGTGTTACTAATTAATATCATGGTTGCTGAAAGCAATATATTACCCCTACTATTAAAGATATAAAGCTGTTTTTGCTTCAAATGCACTAAACAGGTTAAGCAACTAACAAATTCTTAATTTGTTCTGAATCTCTGCTTTTTTTTCTGTTTCAATAAAAAAAAATTAAATGTTATTCGCAATTCTACAGAGGTCAATACTGTGCTCTAGAGTCTTTTGGAGTACTTCCCTTTATACAAAATTATTTAAGACTTTAGGGGCAGGGATCCAAAAGTCCTAACTACTTTAAACAAAGAACAGCAATATTTGACCATTAGACACCACTTTGTACATGGTAAATTATGCATTGTAAAAATTGTGTCAAATCTCACCTCAGAACCAGGGAAATCATGGCCTTAATTGATGAACTACCCATCCAATTATGTGTTTCCGCTCTTGTGTTAAATCATAAAAGCTCATCTATCCATTTTGAAAATAATTTTCGCGTTCACATTTAGCTCTGAGGTTGAGCCTATGAATCCTGATATCCAAAGATCCGTATAAAATGATGAAAATCAGTTGAAATCATGAATCAGTTGATTCACACACACATTAAAATTACTTTTTTCTCCCTTTCGGCAAGGTCTAGTCTTGCCAAAGGTAGCCACGTCGAGCTTGTTCACCAGACTTGGAAGTTTCTTCTGATCCGAACGTCTGTAATACCAAATCTACCTGATTGGCTCATAAGTAACATGTGAACACACAAGTTCTCTAAGACCAGGAAAAGGCATTATCAGGTGGTATATTTTTAGCCAATCACAACACTGGTATTCTTAACGTTCGGCTCTGAAGACTTGTCCCAGACTTTACTTTGTGGAGAATCTATCTTTCGAATCATGCAAATGTTTCTGTGACGATCTAAATGATTGTCTCATTTCTTCATAAGCACATAGCTCCTGATGCTCTCTGTACCTGCTAGCCATGTCTACAACTCGCGCTACTCTCCAAATGGCGTAGGCACATGCAGCACAAATAACTAGAGCGGCGCTTAATGCCAGTAGTCCAGCTCCCAGGGCGGGAGCGTGTGGCAGTAATGGGCGGAATCCGGGACGTTGGCCCAATGAGTGATCTAAAGCCAGAACTACCACTCCTGATATTGCTAAAAAGCCGGCCACTGTTCCTCCTACCACGCAAGTTTCGGCCAATGGGAAGCGCCTCTCCGCACAAACGTCATCCAGACGACAAGAAATCCCACCTTCTTCAAGTGTGAAGGGAAAGCTCCGATCACTCCGTGCATCCATGTGAAATCCTATATAAAATATTTTTAAAAATTATGTTACATATTTTTTGCTAATAAAACGGGTGTAGCCACGGGAAGGTCCCCGGATCCGTATCCTCTCCACCTTAGGCCAAACCCAAAATCCTAGGGTGTTATAATTACTTGTGGCTTCTCTAGATGCTGTGGCCTCCAACCCATTAAAAGTGATAACACCCATCCCACCTCCCTCCTAAATTATTTTGAGAATTAATATGTATTCCTGCACATCGAACAGAGCCATATTCCAAGGATGGAGTTTTTTGCAACCCCCTCCGAAAGTTTGACATAAATTTTTATATCGTTTTTTCCTTAATATTTCTGGGGCTTACAAGGGCGCTGCTTTTTTACCGCTTTGGTTGTAACAAAGGATTTCTTAAAGTGAGTTATACCACTACTTTTAAGGGTCAAATATAAAAACTTTTTGTTTGCCCTAAACCCCCTTCAAAATTAGGACGATTATTTCTGTACTTTTCCCCTTGGAATTTCTGTAGCTTACAAGGAGTGGTCCTCTTTGGATATAACCCAAAGAGTCTAAAACTCTTATAGCTATAACACTATTTTTAAAGCTAAAATTATCGTTGGGACAGGAGGTTAGTAAGTAAAAGGAACTTTTAGCAGAGCCGCCTGCTCTGATTGGTTGGTTGAAATTTCTCAAGGAAAATAAAAGTTTTTTTTTTAATAAATAATAACCGGGGGTATAACCCAAAAACTTCCAGATGCTAAGCAAGCATCCTACTACTACTCTAGTGGAGATTCAGAAACCTTAAAACTTTTTATAACATCTCCCTTATTGAGTTAACTTTTGAGGCAGGCGCAGTGTTCCGAATTGCGAAAAGTTCCTTCTAGGCGCTAGTCTCCTTTATCCTTGGGGAGGATTCCCGACCCCTATCTTTACTTAACTCTCAACATTGTATAATGTTGAGCTGGAACAACCTTGTGAATAATGTTGAGTCAAAACCCCCATCCTCGAAACAAAAGTCTGGTTTCGGGCCCGACACCGAAAATGAGTTTGACATTATCATGAGACACATTTTCAAAATATTTGTGGGGAGGCACCTCAGAACTTTTACTCTGCATTTTGATGACATTTCTACTAAGAAGATATTTTTATTGATAAGAACTCAGTATCTAACTAGAGATTAATAAGTACTTAATTTTAAATGTTATACTAATTGACATGGAGAAGTAATTAAAAGTATTGAGAAAGTTTCAGTTCATTTCTGTAATTACAGAAAATTGATATTCAAAAATTTTTTTCAGTTGGCCTCCCAAAGGAAAATCCTGGCTACACCCATGATTCGAAACATAAAATTGTCAAATTTATTTAAATTTGAAAATAAATCCTTATGACCATTATGGATAAAAATGTAGGGTCACTGTAAAATTCATGGTGAATAAAATCTGTTGGGGAATTTAAAAAAAAACAAACTTGTAATAACCCGATTAAATGAGAGAGGTAATTCAACTATTGCCAATGTTTTTGTATCTGCTTCTGTACGAAATCTGTTTCACCCTCTTTTTCTGTAGAGCAAAAATATTTATAAAATTGGCTTCATTGCATGATAATAAAGTCTATTAATAGCTCATTTTCCATTCACACACGTATAAGTAACTAAGAAAACTTCAACGGGTGAGGTAAGATAAGAGTAATCTGAAAAAGGTTTAATTCTTTACCAATGCTATAAATGTTTAAATCAGTTTGAATAATTTACACTCATTATGCCAATTGCTAGTTTCCAGATGATTTAAAAAGGCAATATTAGGCTTTTTGAGCGTATTCCAAAATTTTATCTCTGGGTACATTCCTGTCTCTATCAATTTCAAGCTAAAATCTTTTTTTTTTCCTTTTATCATGAGATTCATTTTATAGATGTTATAAGTTGAAACGGTTGTGATAATTTCATAAAAATTCATTTCACAAATATAAAAAGAGACCACCTTAAAACATATTATTTTAAAGTAGGGTTTCCTTTTACTCTATTTAGGGCATATTAAAATTAAATTGTTTAAAAAAAACTTTAAAATTAAACTGTTTTATGGTTATTAAGTGTTGCTTTTTTTATTTATTACTATTGATAAATAGTTGTTTTCTTTGCACTACTTAAATACTGTAAAACTGGTTTTTCCTTCTTGTTTGCAAGTAAGGGGAAAAAATCCGAAGAGAAACGAAAGGCCTAATGTAGTTGTTTACTTGGCATCACTCAAATCCTGTCAAACGAGTTTCTCCTTTACGATACTTAGTATGCAGAAAAACCAACTTACAAAGAGGTACAAAATCTGTTTTTTTTTTTTTTTCATTTAGTTGTTTTCTTTGCATTCACTGAAATCCTCTAAAACCAGTTTTTCCTCTAAAAACAATTGTGGGTAGAAAAAACAACTTATAGTAAAACAGATTACACATTTTAGTTTTTTTTTCTTTGCATCGCTAAAAATCTTGTAAAACAAGTGTATCTTTTAAAATAAAGAAAACGACAATAATAAAAGGGAATTCCAGCTCATGTATTTTTCTGCACAATTATTTTAAAGAGTTAACTTCTTCAAAATTTGAGTGGTGCAAATATAATAAACTTATAAAAAAATCAATTTATTGTTTATTAAGTTCGTTTCTCAGTCTCGTTCTGCTTTAAACCTTTGATTCCTAACGGATATATGTGTGTCCGTTTCACGGCTTAAGATTTCTTAAATTGCGCAATACTAAAAAAACTTTTAAAAAAACTTCTTTATTCATTAATTGATTATTGAATAAAATTGTCGCAAAATTTTGCCCGTTTCAATTGTTTTTTTATGAATTTTTATTTTATAAACCTAGAAACTATTTGAGGGTTTTCTACCAGCTATTAAAAAGGCCATTATATTTGTGAGTAATCCGAACTTTTGAATGCGATGTGTTTAAAATGTGAAAAAACTTTGCTTTTGTATATTTTATAGGCCTGGGCCAAGTGATAAACCGGGTTATTAATAATGTCTGAGCCATATCCAGGCATTATTAATATTGCCCGGATTTATTACATTGCCCGTAACATTTATAGTTTTCGAAAATAAAAAAAAATATTCTTTAGAGAAGGAATGAACTAATTTTTTCATAGGAATATTCCTTTTCATGGGAACATTTCATTTCCTTCAACAACATAAGATGTGATTAGTTCTTTTTAATTTTCACTATTTACATAAAACGAAAAGCACATTCCTCGTAAATGATTAAAATTAAATATCTGAAACAAAAATAAACTCAGTAAGACCCTCAATCAACGCTATTGAAGAATTTAAAATGGTCGACTTACCTTTCAGAAGCTATTCAGCCGTTGTGGAGATGGAAAGAGCTAGCATTTAAACGGCTTCTCATCCAATTAGTCATTGATTGACCCATTTCCATATGAGTAAAGCAGCATATAAAGAGAGAATGGGATCCAAATTTGTACAGGGTTGTGTTTGTGAAGGGAGACTGACTATCCAGAGTAAAAAAAATATTAAATCTTACCCCCTTTTTATATTTAACTCTCGGTCGAAAGGATCTCTTATTTAACTAATAGTATTACAGTGCACTAAAAAAAAGTTAAACCTCGGGAAAAATTGCAATAAAAAGTTTTTAAACTGTTTTCACTTAGAACTTAACTCATTGGCGCAACAGCCCTATTGGGCCAAGGCCTACGTTGCCCATCTTCGTATTCACAGGGGTAGGAGCAACTATTTCACTAAATATAGGACATTCTATACAAAAAATATAGGACCCTCCGAAAAGGGTTTAACTAAATTTATTTACATTTTTTCAGACTATAACTTTAAAAATGGATACCTCTCAGTGAATTTAAACTCGATAAACAATAAAGAAATGATATTTTTAGATAAAACTTAAAACATGCATTAAATGTTCTGAAATACAGATTGAAACATAACATAGGGCGATTCAAAACTCGTGGGCAAAAATGATAGGGGGGATCATCAGATCAGATTGAAACTACTTGAATATAATTCAGAATTATCCTGGAAAGGAGGACCCTGAAGCAATTCTAAGGTGCTAGGGTACTGATGAATATTGCTAGAACCAATGTAAAATGAGTTATTGTGGGGGCAAACAATCAGAGGCTGAAATAAAATTATGATGTTTTAACTTATTTATAAAAACTGTGTAAAGTTTTTAATCTTAAGAGATTGTCTTCAAGAAGAGACAATAACTTTCTTGCTTTTTTTGTTGTTAAATTTTGAAGATAACCTCTTTAGGACAAGAACTTTACATGGTTTTTATAAATAAGATAAAACATGGTAATTGTCACTGAAATTTTATTTTTCTATTATCAACCATTTGCCCACTTTTCCATTCCACATATTTTTCATTACTTTGGTACAAACTTTAGTTTAATGCATCAGGATTGCTTCAACTTTGGGTTTGAGATGAGAAATATAGGACATATAGGGCATTTGCAAAAATATAGGACAACATAGGACGTTTTTTAAGGTTTTTGGAAAAATATAGGAAATATAGGATATATAGGAGAACTCTGACCCCTGTATTCATGAATGTGGGGCCTTGGGGTGCAAGGCAGAAGTCAAGGTTAGGTGGTCAGCCTAACGGGAGACCCCCCCCCCAGTGTTTAGTTTCCAAGCTTTTCACTTAGAAATTACCTTAATAATAACACTAAATATCAGTCCATACCAAATTTAATTATTTTTTAATTAAAAAAATAGTAATATTTAAAAAAAATTATAACAAGGATACATGTTTACAGGTTATTTTTGATAGATGAAACCCAATATTGAATTTAGTTTGAAAAGCAAATTGATTATCTATTTTAAAAATTAATTTGAATTTTGAATAATTAGCTCTCTGAAAAAATTTAAAAACCAGCTCAGAACCATAAAAAAACATGAAAAGAGATAATTTCAACGGTTTGCATTCATAAATTATAACATAATTTAGTTTAGCCGAAATCCAAGTTAAAGTTTTAACTTTTTTTAATTTCGTTAATTTTAATTTTAAAGTTTTAAATTTCGCTTTTTTAAAATTTCTTTTTTTTTTCCAAATTAAGTGTCCCAAACTTTTTAAAAGGTCATTTTTCAATGGATGTAGTCCATTGAACGAAAGCGTGAATCTTAAATGAACTTAGACACAAAAAAACCTGAAATTTATATACTATTTAGACTTAAAACAAAACTTTAACTGCAAAAAAATCTTTTGAATATTTACTTTGGATAGGTAAAAAGTAACAATTAGTCACAATACTTTTAAAATGGTACCAAGGTATGTGACTTTTTTATGTGTACATGTGTCTCAAGTATCCCCACTCTCCACATAATATATGTTTCGAAATTTCTATGGAATGAATGTCTAAAATAACTGAACTTAATCAAATGTTAATTAATACTTTGTGGACTAATGACTCCCTGGAACATACGATTAAGATGTGATAATGTTTTAATTTTAACTTAACCTCTTCATCATCAACTCTAGCTATTTTTATTGATTTATGTCAAATTTAAATTAAATCTTTTAAAAATTTCAAGTTGAGGTCCTGTAGTTGATCCTATTCTATTTTTTAAGTCGAATATTGCTCTTAAAACTACTTCTAAGTTAGGGATACCATTATGAAAAATAACCATTCAGTCTTTTATACCTTTTAAGTTGAGAAACATAAGAAACAGAAAATTTCCAATATTGGGAAAAGAGAACAAACGTAGAAAATTAAAGCAGTTAAAATATAATTTATGAATTTTATTTGGATTATTTACAATAGTTAAATAATTAACAGGGTGTGCAAAAAATTTTTTTCTTTCATAAATACTATCTTAAATTTCCTATGCAGTCAAAAACCCTAACATGTTATTGAACAATTTTTAATTTAAATAACAATGACAAATTTAAAGAATTTCCAGACATTCCTTAAAATATTGATTTAGCGAGGAGAGTTAGTGAAACCCCTTGTAGAGTTTGATCTTTTAGAAACAAGTTTCAATCATAAAAGTTGAAGCTAAATAATCTACCAATTGAGTACATATAAGCTTGTATTTTTACACCACCAGATTGGATTTTATAGCTAAAAAACAACGCCTTACTAGATACTATACATGCTAACAGTTTTAAATAATGAAAACTATTTGACAACTTTTCCCGCTTAGATCACCACAAGTCCTACCTATATCGACCAACCAATTGGATAACACACTGACAAATAAGGAAAAATAAGGCATGTTTTCATGACGTAAACTTCTGATTGTTGGCCATTAGTGGCCGAGTTGAATTTTTGAGCCATTAAGCTCTGCCTTCAACTATGTGGATTTGCTTTGCCAGTTTGTCAGCTATTGCCATCTGGATTTTTAATTCCGTATCTCGGCTAGTCTGTATAGTATCTAGTAAGCCGTGTAAAAATATACAAAATAATGAGTTTTTTTGAAAATTTAATGCTAGGAGAGAGGTCTAAATATTTTTTTGAGCTGAAACTTTCAAATTAGTGTTAGTTTTATACCAATGACACCTTTTTTTGGGGTGCCCCGAGAAATTGGACTAAAGTGTTTCCCCCAACACATTTTTACAATGGGTTTTTTTTACCATTTTACTAGTAAAATAGGAGCTTGGGCTTGAAGTATTGACATTTTCAAAAGTAATCAATTTTTAATCAAGCATTCAGCATTCACTTTCTTTGAAAAGTAAATTTTATCTTTAGCAGATTACTAACAACAAATTTCTATTTAGTAAAATGACAAAAGCAACCATAAAAACAGTTAACTTCTGAAAAGAAAATTTTATTTATACATTACAAGGAAAACAACAATATAGGAAATAGATTAACTATTGAAAGGAGTTGGAATTTATTTCAATTAGAGCTGTGCATATCCTTCTAAGAGAAAAAAAGCAATAAACAAATAAATACACATATTGAAAAACTAACTTCTTGTGAAAAATAAAACTTTTGTAAAAAAATCCACTTTTTACTTTAGACTTTCAAAGAATGTTTTGAAGTCACAATACAAAATGCTTTATTTACACAAAATGCTCACTCATTCCTTCTTTGGAAACAAGAATCCTTGAAATGATCTTTTTAAATCTCTATGAATGTTCTTATGTTAAGATGCACTGATAGGAAAAAGTGAAACAATACAATGGCCAAGTGGAAGTACCTGTTGTAGAGACTGCTATAATATCCAGTCAATTTCAAACGAATGTATTCACAAAGAATTTAGTTGTTCTCACTCTTAACCTATTAACTAAAATATTTTTCAGATATTTCCAAAATTAAAATTGCTAATATTGACAACTCCATTACCATTTTGGAATTCTTTAACTGTAAACTCCAAATATTTTAAGTTATTCTTCAGAAGGTAAATGGTTAATTTCAAAAGTATATTGAAAATAGTATTACTCAATACACTTGAATACTTTTTTAAGGATCAGGTTCTTCCACCAAGTCTATCATCTTACTTTCCCAATATGAGTGCATAATTGTATTAACACCTCAGACTTCTCTGAGGTTCTATACACCGAGACCTGAATGCACTTGGCTAAAATACCGGAATCAACATCATTTCAAAGGGAAAAACCATAGAGAAAACGATTTTAAAGGGAACAAATCTTTAAAAGGTATTTATGTACAGTCAGAGATCAGTCCAATCTCCCGACAAATTCTGAAATACACCTAACATAAATATGATGTGCAAACATGAAATCAACACAACTGATACTAAAATAAAATATATATCAAAAGAGGCACCTTTAAAAAATATTTTCATACATATGATACTTTTTTTTAAAATAAAATATTTAAAATTACTTAGGGCAACTTTTTTGCACCCATGGGTCACTAAGCAAGACTAATTAAAAATAAACCGATATTTTAAAGTGAAATTCAAAGCCCACAGAATATCAATATTCAATCAAATTGTCTCCTTAATTATATGGCTTTAGATGTATACTTTTCCCAGCATGTATTCATTTCAAATATTATAATTAATTTTTAAAGAAATTAACCAAATTCTTAGCCTTAGTGACCTTATTTGGTGACAGGCAAAATAGTTGCTTACTGGTTTGATTATTACTACACTTGTTAATTGAAGAAAGTGGAGCAGCAAATGAGAAAGAAAAGCTTGTCGACTAAGAAAAAAAAAGGGTTACATTATAATATACTTGCTCTAGTAGCAGAGGAACTGCTGAAAAATATGCCAGTCTTTCCGCACACTCCAATATTGAAAACTACGAGAACAAAGGGTACAAATGTATAGTCACAAAACATATTGGTGACCCCCAAGATGAAAAATGCAACACTACAAAAATATTTTAGCAACACTTCACAGAAATATTACCAAAAATGATTAGTGTGTTGTCATTAAATGAAAAAGATAACACTACCACAAGATATTAATGTAAAAAAATATCCAAAACTCTCCTTAAAAAATTACATTTTGAAATACTAATTTTCCCTTGAAGAGCAAGTTCTTTTCTTATTAAACAGCAATTTAATTAACTAATTTATTTAAAATCATGTGCAACTGAAAGTTTTTCCACCAATAAATAATGTTTTCACTGAAGATCGTAAAATGAACTATACAAAACGAGTTATTTACTTCTATTTCATGAATCTAAGATTCAAAATTCTTAGTTGTGACCAATGTGGTCGTAACCATACATAAGTACCCATTTAAGTGGTTGTAACTTCACCACAACAAGGGGTTCCTTTGTCAGTAGTAGATATGTACACATTAAACTATTAAAATAGGTAAAAATCTGCATAGTCTGTTTATTAATCCATTTTTTTTGGGGAAAGCACGCTTGAACAGAAGTAGGACATAAAAAAGGCGTTGCATTCAATTGTGGAGTGGTGCCTCAAGTCACAGTGATTGGCTATTTGCCCCACTTTTTATTTTACAAAGTTTGTGTGATCACATGCACTTGTGTTCACATGTTCGTTAGAAAGTCAATATCATCACAAGTGGTTGCTCCAGACTTCTGAAGTTCTTCATGCAACATATGTATAGATTTTTCTGAAAAGAAACAAACATAATTAATCCAACAAAAAATTTACCAGTATACAATTTCTTACAAAGTACATTAAATCAGAGATCCTCAACCTTGCGTTTGCAGACCACAAGTGGTCCGAGGGATGATTCAGATGGTCAGCAAAATAGTGTAGCATAACAATAATTGCTGGGTAATTGATCTTTTTAACTATGCACGGATAACATTTTATCAACTCAAGAGAAAAAGGAAAAATTGAAATCTACCTTGTAAATATATTGTCCCCCCCCCAAGAAAATATTGTAGCGAACAAGGAACAGTCTTATTTGGGTATCATCAAAATGGTCCAGATGATACTACCTACCCAATGCACTCTGTGATTCAATAACTGTGAAAGGATGAAGAAGAAAGCGACCCGAAAATGTCTCTAAAGAGTTCTATAAATGGTCCTAAATGTTCATAAAACAGGAACTTTTTGAGAACAAAGATTCAAAGACTGGCTAAGTGATATTTTTCGCAACTCGTCTAGTTACAAACGATTTTATCAATAAAACAACTATGTCAACCATTTTGGGGTAATGTCCCTTAACTTCAAAAATGGCACTAGTTTTGAATGTTGCCACTTATCACACACAAAACTAATACCAGACAATACCCCTCCCCCCCCCAAAAAAAACCCTCATAAAAATAAATTTACTTGCTAATAAAATGATTTTAACTAGAAATTTCATAAAAATGAGCACTGTCCCTAGTAATTTGACCACCCACTGTACAGGCTCGTATTATGTCGTATTTTTTTACTTAGTTGAAGGCAGATATCCCAAAAACTTAAGTCTTACCTTAACTTTTTAAAAAACGAAGTAATTTTCATCACTTAACTTCAGAAATGCCTTATTATTTTTCATAAAAGTAAGGAGATTAAAATCGAATCAGTGAAAGAATTTTTTTATAAATCCTAAAAGTTAATTAATCTCTTTGTGGCTGAAGCCCCATATCTCCTTTCCCATGCTTAGCCCTTGACAGATGTATACTATCTAACAAATAATTACATTTTGAAAAACAAATTTTCAATAGGACATTTCATTGCAGCTTTCTTCTTGTTTTTCACTAAATTAATTATAATACTTATTACAAAACACTTCTTACATTTTGTTGACTTATTTAATAGCATATATTAATCTGTGGGCAATTCACCATGACAATAATTTGCAAGGGAATTAATTAAATTGAAAGCAAAAACAAAGTGTTTCAATTACCTGTCTTCTGCTGTCCTAGCCAGATATTCTCTTTCTATTAAGCCTTCAATTCTTTTCTTAATTACTACTGGACTTGGATAAAACCTAGATTTCAGTTGCTCTGTGACCTAAAGATATTAATTGATATATTGTTACATTAAAATATATGCATATATAAACATGGAAAGATTACTTGAATATATTACATTTATCATGTTAAATAAAATATATTGAGAATGAAGTATTTTAAAGGTGGATTTCAATGCTTATTGAATCATAAAAATCTTTACCTCTGTAACCAGAATGTTGTGAGCCATTCTCTTCCTGGCTTTCATTATCCTAACAATAGCAGCTTCAATCGTACATAAGTGTTAAGGATAATAATATTCCAAAAAAATAAGTTGTTATAGATCTTTACACTGCATTGCATTGTATGAATACAGTGGATACTGCTTAATAGAAACACTTTGGGATCAGGGCATTTTGAGCCGATTAAGATAATTTCCAATTAACCATAGTGCCCACAATTACACTTATAGAAATTTTTACCCAAACTTTTATTTATAATATTACACAAACAAACTTTTTCAAAGGGTTTTTCTAAAGAGTACATACATTTAATAAATGCCACCTCTGTTAATTTCAGAAGTCATTAACATGCCAACTTTTCAAACTGCATGTCAGGAGCACTCAAAAAAAGACTGATCAGCATATAAAAACTTTTTCAGTAAAACTTAGACTTAAAATCTAATATTTTCTATAATTAACTAGTATAATTAACAAAAGCAACTTGTTCAGATGAATTTCATTTTGTACAGTTTAAGCAGCTTTTTGTGTCTTTTAAGTGGTGAAAACATGCATTATTTGAATATATTGGTTTACGTTCCTGGGGATTTGTGTATATTAAGCTAATTTCCCATTAAACCGGTGTATAATAAGCAGAATACACTGTATTTAAACATAAATAAATACTTAATGCAAAACATGTTCTTTAACTTATGCAATATTAAGTTCAAAAGGATATTCATGCTTTCTGTCCTCATCAACTTTACTTCTAGTTTCCTTTCTCTCAGGTTCAGATTCCCCTTTAGCAGCCACTAAAAATAAAATTTATGATTAAAATTAAAGAGTCGATTATCAGTTTATTTTAAAAAATTATTCAATCAATCAATTTTACACATTTACAGACCTAATATAAATAGTAAAACTAGTATATTAGTTTGTTGTGTCAGCTTTTTAGATTTCTGACCAACATGGGAATATGCACATTTGAACTTTCAAATCCCATTTTTTTTTTAATATCAATACAATGTAATAAGAAAGCAAAACTGAGTTAATCATCAGACATTTATCTAGACAAGTGATTTAAATCACTCAGAAAAAGCACAAAGCAGGAGAGTTGGTAGGTCTGTAAGCATTTAACATTTTATGAGGACTAAATGTTTATGATATTAAGAAACATACTCACCAGCTTGAATTTTTACACGATGTAGTCTTGATGTAAAAGAATCATTTACTGAAAACTGGTGGGATGGTTCTAAGGAAGGAATTAAAATTAAAGATAAATAATATTTTATTGATATATACTCAGGTTATATATTTCAATTTTATTTATCATACCTATTTCTTTAGCCTTAGGATTCTTGATCAGTATTCTCTGGTTTGTTTTCCCCATAGCTAAGGACTGAAGTGCTCTTATAAGGTCTTTCTCAGGAATATCAGTCTCATTGGATATTTCCTGTGCATAAATTAGGTAAATTATGAATAGTACAAACAAGGAACAAAAAAGCGCATCCTAGTTTTATCTAGACCAGTGGTATTCAAGCTTTTTCTCCCACAAACCATATTCATAGCAAACTATTTCAACTGGGCCACAAACAATAGTATACTTTGTAAGGGGCGTATGGGACATACAGTATTTTAACAGATGGTAATGTTTTTAGAAAAAATATGAAGGGAATAAAAATATATTTCACACTTTAATCTGTCCATGGCCACACCATAAAATAAATTAAAAACATGTATTTTAAGTAATTTAATAGCTTACTTATTTACAAAAATAGGAGAACCATGCTAAAATAAAGAAATATTTTCTTTTTCAGAGTCAGAAATAAGATTAAAAATTGATAATTTTCCAGGTCTTCAGTATGACTTTCCAGATTTTAGGCAAAAATAAAAAATAAGCTATTTTCAACAACTATTCGAGTCAAATTAAAATTTACCAACTCTCCCAGGTATTCCTTGACCTGGGGAACTGTGTAAACATTAAAGTGATTGGCAGAAAATTTTGCTTATGGAAAAATGTGAACTCTTTTCTTAATTGGTTACAAAAGCAAACAAGTTAAAAGTAAGCTTTAAAAAGTCTTGAAAACCAGTAACCCTCAAAAATATGGAAATTTCTTTTCTTGAAATTACCTATTGTTGCACAATATGTGTTAACAACATATATAGTATGGTATCCTTATCTCCATTATTCAACTATACTCATATCTGCTTTCAATGTCAAGAGCAAACAATAGTGAATTTAAACTTATTATTTGGCTGCAAGTGTTGTCCACAAAAATTTTTTGCCCCCCCCCCCGGCAAATTATGATGACATATTTTGGCCTACATCACTATTAAAGTTATGCAAGTCCAAGTTATAACATATTTTTAAAAACAAAACTTTCTCGTCAGCCTTTAATACTTGTACCCAAATGCAAAGTGGCAAGTGGAATTTTAAAAATGTTAAGAATACTCTGTTAATAAAAATAAGGTGCTTGAGAATTTGGATCTAACATTAAAAAAATAGAATGCATAAGCATAAGGAACTTTAGAACTGCTTTAGTGAAAATGAAAAACATGTTTCAATCATTCAACCATAATCACAAAATCAATGCATCTTATTTTTTATGCAACACAAATGCAAACTATACCTCATAAGTAAGCCTTTCCCGGGTATTAAAGAGCATAAGCACACACATTTGGTAGGTGGAGACCTGGATTATGTGTTTGCGTGGATAGCGATCTCCAGATCCAGATGAAGTAGACACACAGCATGCTTCTGAAGTGGGGTCTTCTTTGCGGGGACCATAGAAGACAGCATTTAAGTCAACTGACCCAAGATGTGGCTGTAGAGTCAACTGGCGACCAGAATGCTTCGCCAAGTAAAACCTATGCCACAGACAATCAAATATTCAATTACCAAATGTAAATATAACAACTTGTTAAGTCATAAATCAACGTTTAATAGTATTAACGTTAGTAACGTAAGTAAGTATTAACGTAATGTAATCAACGTTGACTTTAATAATATTAAAGAAACAACAAAGAATATAAAACTTATTCAGGTATAGTTGCGTAAAAAAATGTTAAAGTGGCTG
This sequence comes from Tetragnatha montana, assembly GCA_963680715.1. NCBI lineage: Eukaryota > Metazoa > Arthropoda > Arachnida > Araneae > Tetragnathidae > Tetragnatha > Tetragnatha montana. Next base: position 30,029,154 of record OY796676.1, read on the forward strand.
TTGTGGGCAAATAGCCGATTTAGGAAGATGATTTAAGTGCCAATTTTCAATATTTAATGTTTTTGAAAACTAGATAAGGCCTCTTGGAGAAACAACTTTCCTATAAGAGGCCCTCTTCATATATATTGCTATGCAACATGCTCCTTTGTCTACAGTTCCTAAATAACTGATCAACATTTTTTTTTAACATTCTGAAAGAGCACACCAAGGAATACAGAAGACACCTAGTGTCATTTCCTTAAGACATATAAAAATATTCACAAGGGCTTTGGAACAATTAAAGTAGTAGACCAAACCACTGTAACATTCACCAAGTCTGTGCATCTTCCCCCCACACAATGCTATTTGAAAACCTGTTCCATAAAAACAGGGAAATGAAGTATATGATCTTTTACTTATTCCTATTATTCAAACTTTAATCCTATTTTTTTTTTAACCTGAAACAACATAAGGTACAATTCAAAGTAATTGGAAGTAATTAAAACCTTACCTTCTAAAAGCCTCAAAAGCATTTCTTGGAGCCATTGGTATGTTGTATTTGGGTGCTGCAGACTGAGTAGGCCAAAAGCCAGTGGTCAGTACTCGAACATTCAAGTCAACACTGTACAAGTTTGTCTAAATTGAAACAAGAGCCAATTACATTCAACAAAATTACTGAAAGACAAAATTTTTAAATATGCTTAATCAATAGACCTGACTAGGCAAAATCTTTAAGTAGCTGTGGCAGCAATCTTAATAGATAGAAAAAAGCATACCCCAGACTGCATTACGTGACTCTTGAATTCTTCCATCATGGTGTTGGATACAGACATATCTTTAAACATGCCTTCTAACTTAGAGGTAAACTGACATCCACATTCAGTCTAAAATATAAAAGTATACATGAAAATTAAAGAAACACAATTGAAAGAATAATCACTAAAAGAAAAAATTATAAGAAATGCTTAATTATCTTTATCAATTTAATTAACTAGGTGCTTTCAAAATCCCAAATTAAAGCTTATGATACAAAAAAAGGATGTTTGAAAATACAGAATAATAATGTAAAGAAGAAAAGTAAATGTTAAAAACTGAAAATCAAAGACCTGCTATAAATGCAATACAAGGATTATGTATCTTTTTTTCCCACACAGAAACAATAACTACTATCAGATAAAAACATTGCTTACTTTTAATTTCGAAATCATGTTTTTCTCAGAGTCATCAGAGACACTTTTGTTGAGCAAAAGTCTTTTGGCCAAATGTTGCTTATAATAGCGTTCAAATACATCTTTTTCTTGGAGGTAACGGAACAGAACCATAGTTTTATCCAGCACCAACTCAATTTCTTGTTCTGTCATCTACAAAAAAAAAAATCATCAAATCAACATGATGACAAATCAAATTTGCAAAGTCACTTAAATAACTGATGGATGCTATTGAAATTATAAGATTTATAAGGAATGAAAACTCCAAAGGGTTAACCAAAAAAACCCAGGGTACCCTAGGAACACAATCACCCATGACATTCATTACAATTATTGCTATTTTATGAATTTAAAACAGGGGCTAGTAAAATTTCAGTTTAGTTAAAACCTTCAGAACCGAAATTTCAAGCCCTGATTAATTCATTACAACACCTAGGGGGAACACCTTAAGGGATTACACCTAGATTATTTATTAATAATCCACATCTTGTTTCATATCTTTCAGTATTTTGTTTTGTTGGGGGCCTACAAAATAGTGTGGCTTAACTGATGAGTTTTATTTTTTTTCAAAGACAATTATCATGTATGCACTTGCACTGAGTAGCAGCTTAACTAATGAAAGTTACAGTACTTAGATTTGATCACCAGAAATTATGTATTTTTCAGAAAATCTTACGCCTTTGACGCCTTTTTTCAGCTTGTCATCAATAAAAAGAGAAAGATACTCTGGAGACTTTGGGTTCAAGTTGAGGAAACACTCGAAATCACTGGCAATCATCTGCTTGAAGTAACGGTCTTCCCCAAAAGAATGATTTAAGAAGTGATCAAACCGATCTTTCAAGTCCAGCAGGTTCTACAATACAAAGTAAAATTATAGACATAATTTGGAAATGGATATAAGGTGAATACTCAAGTTTATAAACATTCATAAATTTTATCATACAATTAAAATAGCTTACATGTGTCAAAACTGTTTCATTTGTTGGTTAACATCAATAAATAGAAAGGTAATTTTTTTCTTTTTGGAGAAATTGTTTTTCAGTGTGTATAGATGCATTGAATAGATTTAACTTAAAACCTATAACTAGATACAAATAATATTTACTAACTTTTTATGGCATTCTATAACCAAGATTAAATAGGTGATTTAAAGGTATGGTAAGTGTTTAATGGCACAAAACCCCCATTTGGGATACAGCGCCAAGGTGATTTAAAGGGAACTAAACAACTTCAACCTAGCTTTTATTAACTTGTAAACTCCAGATTAGAAAACAACTTATAATAAAAATCTTGAAGCGAAGAATCAGGCAAAAAAAGAAATATCTTTGATTCAAGGACGCGTCATATAGAGGCTCTCATTGCTGCACATATTAACTACATAAACACTGATTTTGGATACTTAATTTTGTTCCTTTGTTCTGAAAATTTAATCATATATTTGCATCTACAAAGGTCACCAGCTGTGTAAATTTCATCAAAATCTAACAAGTACTTCATGGTGTTGCATATTTTTATGAACATGAGTGTATAATACTGCAGTTGGGTATCAAAGTATTAAAACTTGTTCTTTAAATTCTAGGCAATGTTATGTAAAGTATCTTTAACATAACTAATCTGCCTATTCGATATTTAACAGAGTTTGAAAAATTATAATACAAATAATCTTGCAAATTAGCTTTTTATAATTAAAAAAATAAATTAGGTAATTTTTTAAAAATTGTGGTGTTTAAATATTTTTATTTAAATCACACGATTTTTTGTACATCTAGATTAAAATCAAGTAGATTTGGCAACCCTGCTAAAACTAAGAGACAGTTTTTTTTTCTTATTAAAACCTGATAACCAAATGAACATCACTTACTTTCACAAATGTGAGGGCATCACTCTTCCCTCCTTCATCTTCAGTAACAAGAGCTTTGCCTTGCTCCCGCAAATAAGAGCTGACACAGGCAACCATGGTTTTGAGGCCATCATGAACACGGCTGAACAGCTTATACATGCATGCCAAATCTGTAAACACAAAATTGTTCCAACATCAGTGACTGTAAAAAATATTATTTGTTTCAAATTTTTTCTCAGCCTCACAAGTATCCAACATTTTATTCAAAATTCGAGTATGGTGATTAAGTTATAAAATCTAACATTAAAATTTGTTATTAACACAGTCTCTAAAATAGCAATATAAAAGCAGATCAGCATTGATAAACATTTTAAGCGTTAAAAATATTTCAAAATTTAAATAGCGAGATATTTTTAAGTCTATCTCCTATATATATATAATTTAATGCAGTTTCATAACAGTTGACTATAGTATAAATCATGGATGGAACTGATTTTTCACCAAGTATGAGCTTATTTTGCCAAATAATTCACACTACCTTCCCTCTTCTTTTGGACTCGCCTACTCAATGCAACCCTAAGTTTTCTCATGGCAGTAAGTCGGTTATTTTCTGGACATGATACAATGCTGACCAAGACGGGGTTAAAATACTATGCTGGGTTTATATTTAAAAATGTTGAATATATATACTTGACAGCAACGTTTCCTGAACCCAGAACGTTACTACGTGGAAGGAGGAAATTGGTAAACACAAAGCTTGTTGGGTTGATAGGAGCCGTTTCGGTACCCAAATCGTGATAAAAAGATACTATATATACATGGGTTTAACAAAATAATCATATTTTTAATTTGACGTTCTTCATTTCATTCAAAATTCAAACACCGCGATGGGAACTACTTTGTTTGTTAGTGACGTCATAGGATCAACTAATGTTGCTGTCAGGTATAGAAGGGATGCAGAAACTAATTGAGTAATAATTCTTAACTTCCAAATAATTTGAAATATTGTCCACTTAAATCAAGGTTTTTGTTTTGCTACCGCTTTCTAGAAATGCTCGATACCAATGATAAAAAAACAAGGGGGGATACTTGAAAGAGTACCTAGGTCGTTAGACTTTCAAACTGAATAACCAGCCACATTGGGTGAGGCCATGAGCAAAGAAAGCTGTTATAGAACGTGTGACTGAAAGTCAGTCAGCTGAGGCAAAACCCCTCGTTTCCCCAAGCAAACTTGGTCATCATTTAATTGACCCTAGAGGATTGAAAGGCTGAGTCTGCCTTGCCCATCACGGGAAGAATTCAGGCCTGTGGGGTGGGAGCAAGATGCACTACTACGCTACTGGGCTTTTAAACCAATGATAAATAACAAAATATAATCAATGTTTGTGTAATTGTTGACACTCACCATCAGTCTTCTGATTCTTCAACATGTGAACTACTCCAGAATTTTCCATCTATTAAAAGAATAAATTATCCTTATACGAAATTCAGTTTAACAAAGAAAAATTATTATTACAACTTGGAATAAGAACACAACTTCTAAGACAATTTGCATAAATAATATGATACTCCACCTCTACTATGGTTTTCATGTGCTTGCTAATGAGCTCTTCTTCAACAACTTTCACGATTAACTTTTCAGTTGAGTCATCCAAGTAATGCTTGGCTCGTTCAGCCTCTTCATTTATACGCTGCTCAACCTTATTAATGTACACTGAAGCACTATTTTCCTCAAGAAACTTTTGGCTCTCCATCTAACAAAAAAGAAAGCTAACTTAAAAATACTTGAGACAGTAACAAAAATAATTAGTTGAATCTCAAACTTACAAAAAAGGATATTTGTTTAACAATTTAAAGTCATATTGAGACTATCTATCAATAAGGAATTCTTGAAAAAAATCATCATACTATTTTGTATTAGAAGGTGAAAAATATTTGTATGCAAAATAACCAAGATTTCCAAATCCTAAAATTTTAACAACTAATATATTCATTATTCATACATGTTTCATAAGTATTTAACTTAAAATTTTCAAAAGAAATACAATAATGTAAATATTTTTCATCAGGTTGGGCTATATCCCCATTAAAAATACTAGTCTTGTTCTTGAAAGAAAAAGTAAAAAGTATATTGTTAAAATTTAATCACCATTTTGATACTTTTAAGTTTAATAAAACACAATAATAGGCTCACTCGATAAAAATCTGCTGACTGCATCAGGAAAGGCTTCTCGAAGTCTTCTTCATACACGCATCGAGAATCAATACCCAATACCATTAACATCTGACAAGCATTTTTGATGGCTAATCTAGAAAATAACAATGGGTGTCATTATAACTTTCAATTTTTTCTTTCTCAAATTTACAATAAATCAAATACTAAATATACAAAAAGTAATCAATATAAAAATTAATGGCAATTTGTATTTTAGTTTCCCTAACAAAGCAAGTTTAATAAGCAGCCTGTGTACTAAACCTGGTAAGTTTTTTTTAACACAATGGAAATTAAGCAATTTTTTGTTTCAAAACCTTTTTACCAAAATAGTAGCTTTAGTTGCCTAAAATCCCCAACATAATTGCCTAAATAGTAGCCTGTCGTCACCAAAAAAGTTGCCTAAATAGTATTCTAATATTACTAATTAGTAATCTAAACATAAAATACACAAGCATAGTCATTTAAACTTCAATAATATATTTTAACTTAATTACTTCACAAAAATTTTATAAAGTAAAACAATTTGACTAGCTATAATTTAAATATTGTTTTTTATAATATTTTTCAGGCCCAACTCAAACGAATTTACAGTAAAAATATTAGAGCTAATACCAAATTACGTACCGTAAAAGTTTCTTAAAAATCTTTAGAAATGGATAAATAATATTGTGGATAGTTTAAAAAAAATAAGCAATTTTTAAAAATTAAAGCAATGATCGAACCTTTAAAATTACTAAAGAATGTTTGTTACAAAAATATTATATGTAAAAACAAATTATTAAAGTAACAATTTTAATGACATTAATTTTAATATCTGTAAAATAAAAACTACAGCATCTAAATATATTCAATGTTAAAATATCTTTTACAAAAGGAGGTCTAGGGATCCTCCCCAGAAAATTTCTAAAAAAAAAAACAGGTTTTAAACTGGTTTTGGTACACCTAGTCCAAGTTTTGGACTTAAACTTTTAGGTAATTTTTGCATTTTGTTAAACGTAATATAAAAAAAAGTTGTGAATAACAGAGTTCCAAGTACAAAAGGTTATCTAGTGGGTCTTCCCTCCCAAAAAAATTTGGAAATTTGGCACTTTGTGTTTAACTTGTATTTAACACCCAATTCAGATTTATTTTGGGAAGGGGCGAGTCTAGTGGCTCCTCCCTTACCATACACCCTTGATACCATATCTGAAATAGGTTATAATCTAACAAGATTGTTAAAATCCACTGCATTATTATCTTATTAAGTTGCTTCAAGCGACCTTTCAGTAAAAATTTACAACATGGAAAAACTTAAGAAAAATAAGTTGAAAATACTGACTAAAATGCGATCTGAGAGGTATCACACTAAACCTATTAGGCTACCCTGACCATGCATAAGTTTTTTCTGCATTGCAATTACTACAACGAGAAGCCACTTGAACTAGGCATCAGAAAAACGTAACTTTCGCAAAAAATTGCTATTTTTTGACTTTTTTGGAGAATGTGATCCTAAACACCGGACTTGTTGGCTTCTGACCACTGTAAAGTTGTTTTTCTACATCGCAAGAAGAAGCCGACTTCAACTTGGCACCTGCGGCCGTTCAAGAAAGCAGTCACGTTAGGAATGGAACACTCCATAGGAAAAACGAAACTTGAGCAAAAAATAGAGATTTTCCCGACTTTTTGAAATCTACGAACGTTTGTGCAAACACGATAAAACAAAATGTGCAGCAAGCAATGAATTTTTCTCAACACTTTTGAAGAGAACTTAGTAGACTTTAAGAAAAGTCACCCAAAAGTTGAGAAATAGTTGCTTTTGGGGTCTTTTTTTAACAAAAAAAATCGCCATAGTCGCCCAAGGCTGAAAATAGTCACCAATAGTCTCCTTTTAGTCGCCTGTGGCAACCCTGTAAAATGACAAAAGAAAAAAATGGAAAGTAGTAAAAATTTTAACCTTTAATGTTATGTAAACATGTAAGCTTCCACGGCTGATGTCATTTTTATTATATTTAGTTTCTAGGATTATAGGGTGTGATGAATTAAAACTAAAAACACTCCCAAACATTTTGTTTAGCTCTGTCACAGACATCTGCATTTCAGTCTCCATTAGTCAATTGGGGTGAAAGTAGTGATCACATTGCCGATGTCTGGCGCAGAGCAAAGCGAAATTTTTGGGTAATGTTTTAAAAAATTTTAGACTACTGCCTCTAAATATAATTAATGTTATCTAATTTTTATACAGTAATAAAACAAATACCTGTCCACAACTTCCCCCCTTCTTTCCCTCATAACCATGTTGAGAAGGGTTTCTCGCAAGTGGTCTCGAATGCAACCATATCGCACAACTTGGTCTCTGAATATGATCAAACCAAGGTTGTACACATTATCCACACTGTTTTGCTGGACATAAACACGGTCCTAAAAATACAATAATTTAACAGAAATATATTTTACAAATTGAATAAGAATTTAAGTTAGTTCATTTATTTAACTAGTACCAAGACCAGTACTTTAGGATTAGATGGGCGCAAACCTTTCCAATCAAACATTATTGAGAATGTTACATAAAAATAAAAAAAAATAAAAAGCAACACTGTTAGTAGATATTTCAGTCTAATTATTTAATCTGAGTTTTAAACACATTTTCCTTCAAATATATTGCAAGAGATTTGCATTATTGACTTGATAATGCTTATTTTTTTAATGAAATTTTACCCAATTTTTTAAAATCCCCAAAAATCCCACTTAGGGCTGGGTTTTATTGGGTTTTTTAAGATGGCATTACTTTAAAAAAAACACACTGTTTTTTTTTGTTTGTGGGCAGGTTGAAAACCTTGCTTGCACCCAACTAATCTTAAAGTACCTTAAGACCAAGCTCAATAAAATATTTTTAAACACAGAAATTAAATTTTTTATGTTGTTTAATAAAGCACCTGTGTCACATGAAAAATATTGAAAGACTTTAATTATTTCATGTAAATATCATTGAAAGTCAATACAAAATAACAGAAGCATGGATTGAGAAAATACTTTTAAGTTTAAAATTGCATTACTTACCATATACATAAGAATGTCACGAATCATAACCATGCTTGTCTGATGGTCATTCCATGCCTGGTTTAAAGTCTGCAGAAAGTTGTTTCGCAAAGAACTTAAAACATCAACACGTACCTGAAACCATTTCAATTAAATGAATTTAAAGATTTTATCACCAACAGTACTTAATTTAGTTAACATTTTTTAGAAATATTTAATGCATCTTTATTTAATTTACACAGTATTACCTAAAACATCATCACTTTAAAAAACTTGTTTGAAACAATGAATTACAATTACATTATCCAACACTTGAAGTTTGCTCCATTATTCTTGGAACAAATTTTTTTAAATAGCTAAGCATTCAATTTGAATTTAACTTCCTGAATTATTTGTTTTACAACAGCATTAACCCTACTTTACTTAACCTCAGCTTTTATTTTTTGTGCTAATGGACAATATCACGGATGCCTCCAGAGGCTCTCACAGACCATCTATTAGGAACCACAGGATTATGGATAAAATATTTAGTTTCGTAAAAGGGCCCTGGTCCATTAATAGACCAAAACTTCTAGAGAAAAATTATAATTTTCAAGTTACACTGTACCTTCATGACCAAATGGTCAGTGACAACTTCTCTTAAGCCAGTATATAACCTTTCACCATGCTTATGCAGTACCATAGTGTATGCATTGCGATACAGTTCCTCAAAGCTCAGTCCACTGTTATTTTTCTTTTGAATTTCTTGAATTGCATTTTTCAGCAATGCCCAAATAGTTTGCACATACTTTTCATCCATTGACATCTGAAATTATCATCATAATTATTATCGGTAGGAAATGTATCATCAGAAAATTAATTTATGAATAATGAATAAAAAATTGAATATGTATAGGTACAACCAGCAACAAGATATTAATTAAATCACCATTGTAAATGAATTCACACATTTAAAAAAAATGATTCAAGTAAGAAAACTCTAAATGATATTGTTACCTTTGCATTTATATTGCATTCCCCATTAATACAGAAAACAATAAAATAAATGAGATTTTTAAGACACTTAAATATTGTGAGGCTCCATTTTTTAAGCTAAAATATTTTGTGATGGTTCCTTCTTTTTTGAAGGGTCTCTAAACAAACCCCTGGTTGTTAAGTTGCACCCATATAGCAACAGACAAGATTATTAGTTTGATTAGAAAGAGAAACTATAGAGATAATTGTTGAGAAAGATTTGACTGGTGGTATATAGACTCCTACCTCTAAGGAAAATTTTCCCTAGTAAAGTAATCGGACCCTTTACCAGGAATCTAAAAAATACAGAATGTCCCCCCATTAGCATATTTTAAGATTGATTATAAGTAACTTAGCTTTTATTGTCTTGACAAGTCCACACCATGGGTGAAAGTTTGGGAATTTTCCAGGACAGAATCAAATTAAACCTTCTGATTGAAACCAATACCTTATTTTATGTAATATCATTTTGTATCACCAGTGGATTAATTTTTCTGTCCCATTTTGCCCTGAAGAAAATCGCTAGGACAGATTTCTATCTCTAGACAGACAACTTACACCCACAGTCCACATCAACGGGAATGTTAACTACAACCAATGAAGAAGACAATGTTTACTTTTCCTTGCATTAAATCTTAATAGGGATTGTTTATAATACACAATTTTCGAGAATGAATGTTGAGTTGATGGTAGTGTATCCCTGCCATTCCCCACAATGCTTGGTCATTATACGGAGGAGAGGTTTGGAGAGTTATCCAGGGTTGGAAAAAATCATGTTTTTTTATCATAACAAAAATTTTTAATTTATTTATTTATTAAACATGGTTTTTTTTGTTTAAAACGTTTTATTTGTTTGTTTTTTTACCCTCAAAACAAAAATTCTAAAAAAAAACCAAGATTTAAAATAAATTAAATTAAGTTTTTAAAATTGAAAATGGATTAACAAAGCTCCCCCCGATATCAGATGGCTTCTTGAGCTTTTTAGCACTTGTTTCTTGAAGCTTGGCCGAAGCAAAATGATTGTTTTGGAAATATGTTACTACGTCAACAACTTCAGCTTTAACATTAGAAATTTTGATACATTTTGCTAAAAGGTTTAAGATACGAGCTGAACATTCATAAGTTATTATCTATTATTCATATTCCTTTCTGTCCTTTTCAGTTCATAGTGTATTTTGACATTAGCAGCATTGATCTTTTAAAATATTAAAATCAAACATTAAGAAAAGGTCAATTATAAAAAAATATGATTTTTAAACAAGTTTATTTGTATTTTTTATTATATAACTTCCTAGAAAAAATCAAATAAACAAACATACTTGGATAATATAGAAGCACACGCGCACGCCAAGCGCAGCTAAATTTAGAATTTTGCAGAAAATCTTTTCAAATAATTCAAATTTTTGGTAAATAAATTGATTTTTTTTCTTGCTGTTGCTTCTTATAAAGCATTATTACAGTATTTAGGTAAACAATGAGACTGTCATTATGTTTTTGAGTCAAAATTCAAACGACTAGGGGCACTAATTAGTTTGCAGATAATATTTGATGGAATTTTTGTGCGCAGAGTTTTTTGTTTTATCCAACTATGTAAACAAAATACAAAGTTTTATATGCTAGTGCCATCAGTTCATAGAAAAAAGAATTGCTAAAAAAGTACATGTGTTTTAAACGTAACAACCCTGGTCATATCACAGTGCGTTACTACCAGAATTTTCTTTGAAGTGGACCTAGCTGCTGATGTTAAACTAGCCTAGTTGGTAAAAAATGTTATGAGATAAATAAATTTTTTGATAATTAATAAAATATAGTTACTTGAAAATTTGAAATAAAGAATTTGTACAAAAAAACATTTGTCCTCATCTTTTAGTTTTAAAAAAATTAATTTGGAGTAGAAGTATTGGTAAAAACCTTGAATTTTTTATTTAACTTGTTAACTTTCTTTTCCAATCTGGAAATTGCCAAGGCAGGTACCTAAATTTTAATGCACACTTTTTATTCATTAGATTTTTACTGCAGGTCATAAAAAATTATTTGAGAGAATTTCCTATTATATTACTGCGCCAAATTTAGAGATGTGCAACTATTAAATGCCTAAAAGACCTGCTAAGACACAAACCCTGATCTCTTTAATTTGTTGCTTGATAAAAATACGCTAAAACCCAACAGTGTCAAGCCTTATCACATTTAATCATTATTTAAACCCTGAACTGCCATTGGTTGGTTGGTGTCGTGTCCATGGGAGTATTAAATGTATCCATGTGTATGCAATACACAGCCTGCTATCTCCTTGATGTTATTGGAGTAGAGACTTTCGAAGGGGGAGAATTCCCCAAGCAGAGCCAGAGATCTTATAATGGCAGGACATTCAAAAATATGTTCTGGTGTCAGGGGAACATCGTCACAATTATTGCAGGGACGGTAGGTTCTTGTACCATCTCTTTGAATCTTCATTTCTCGATAGTGACTAGTTCTAAGGCAGGTGATAGTCTTAGTGAGGTCTCTCTTAGCGCTAATTTCACAGATCTGTGATTCTTTTTTAATGGTCTTTTCTCTTAGACGGTATCTTGCAATCGCATTCACATCGTCAAGAGTGACTTTGTTGATGTAACGGAATCGTTGAGGTTTCTTCCTTCCTTGGTCAGTTGATCTGCCTTTTCATTTCCAGGGATGCCCACGTGCGCAGGCATCCACTGTAGAATACATATCTTGTTTAATTTGTCAATTTCTTTCAGTTGGTGTTGGATGTCATGGGATAGCTTTGATTGGCCTTTATTAATTGCTTCTAATGCAGCTTTGGAATCACAAAAGATGACTAGACCATTGGCTTTGTCAGTGTTGTTGAGCAAGAGGTATTCATGTAGTGCATTGCCAATCGCTCGAAGTTCACTGGTGAAATTTGAGGCGATGGAACCAGTGCCCACTGAATGGGTCGTGGTTGTGCCATTAGGTTGGGTTGGGGCATGCCTCCATTGGTTTTTCCTTTGGGTGGTAGGAGGGAAATAAAATACCTCCCGTGGACCAACAGGCAGAAGTCCAACCTCCTCGGAGGCAATGGCAACCATTTTTCCATGGGAGATCATTTGAACTTTGTGAGAAATGCTGAACTGCCATTGACATATATATACGTTTTGGAAATTCTAAGCATTAAATGCCGCTGGCTTATACATTAACTCTCCAGAAGTATGTTTTGCACTGCATTTCTACCAAAAATATATTATAGGAATGACCTTGACAGTGTTTTCTAACGAATTACTTATTCCAGAGAAGTGGGGGAGACGATTTGGAAAAAGGTTTTTTCAATAACAATGAAAATTACAGCTCTGAAGTTATTACTCATGTTATGTTTCTTTTTAAGGTTTTTATCTTTCTTATTATATATTTTGTTTCTTTGGCTTCTGTTTTAGTTCGGCATACAAGTAATACTGTGTTTTTACTTTTGATTGAATTTGCTTTTTGTCCAAGAAAAAGGTTTATAAAGGGTTGATTCAATTTACTTCTTTTTTATTGCTATTTTATCTTCATCAGCTGATGATTCATGTTTTAAATTCTATACATTGAGTGATTAAATATTACTTTATTTTTAAAATTAACTAGCTCACATGGTTCTACTTCAATTTCTTTACTGAACTACAATCATGCTTTAGATAGTCATAACTTTCTTTTACTTAAGGAAAAATAAATGTTTTCCCTTTCTTACTATCAAGTCTAGAAATATTGGTATGGTTAGTAGAATTGTATAAAAAATTACAATTATCAGAACTTGGTTAAACCTTGAACCGGTCTCTAATTTTGGATTTTTATGATGCCCTAGCCCTATATCTTTTTTGGAATAAGGGTGTGCATAGTTTTAATGTCCTTTTGAAACTATTTTTTACAGGGGAACCGTAAATTTTAGGGGGATTTTCAAATCTTTCTACACTAAACTCACTCTAAATTATTAAATAAAATTTTTTTTTTTTTTTTTTACGATTTTGTACACATTGTATTATGAGCTATTACTATTTTTTACAAAAAAATTCTATCAATAAGATGGATGGAAATACCTTTCGATAGAACACACTATTACCATTAATTAACAAGTTGTAAGAAAATGCAATAACGCTTTAAGTGTTTAAGCTTGACCAGGGTGGCCACAGAAAGCTTAAAGTAAAATTCCCTGATAATCTGGTATGATTTTACCTGATATTTATACATATATAGTAAATTCTAATCTTCTAGAAAACAGGAGAATGAATGTATAAATCGAGAAAAATGTGAGAAAGAAAGAATATAAATGAGATTATATCCAGAATTTTATCACAAAGTAACCCTCAGAAGCCTTTTAAACATTTTACTTTGCAACCACACTAGTTTATTATTATATGCATTCAAGATTTTATTTTGTAAGAAGGAGAACGGAAATGCATACTTGCATAAAGCATAGCGGAAATGCATAAAGGTTTGAAATCAGAAAAATGTTGAATTTATATATTTGAAACTGCAGGTTTTCAAAACTTTCCTGATTTTTATCAGATTTTCTAAAATTCCCCAATTCTTCCAGGTTTTTTAATTTTTCCTGACCATTCCAGATTTTTAAAGTTTTTCATGTCTGTGGCCACGCTGGTGTCAGTTACATCCGAAAACCAATAGGTATAAAGGTGTCAAACTAATGAAATTTTAAAGAATTCTTTTTATTCCAAAATACACAGGGGTCAGTCTAGAATTTTTAAAAAGGTACCTATTTTGTGAAAATTTAGGGCTTATTTGTGAAAATTTAGAAATTTTGTTAAAACTTTTCTGTACATTTGTGAAAATTTAAGTGCAAAATCAACATAAAACAAGTATATAATTTTTAAAAATTAAAAACAAAATAAAATTTAGTCCAGAATGGCCAAAAATTTAACTAATTGAGTGAAAATAAAATAGGTTAGTAAAATAACTTTCTTTTAAAAATGTATTTTGTGAAGGTACCTTTTTTCCAAAACTGAATTTGTGAAAGTAGTAGGTACCTATTTATCAAATGATGAATTAGTCAGGGTTGTTACGTTTAAAACACTTTGTTTAAAACACTTGTTTTAAACACGTTTAAAACAAAGCAAAAAAAACATTGTTTAAAACACATGTACTTTTTTAGTAATTTTTTCTATGAACAGATGGCATTAGTATTATAAAACTTAGTATTTACTTTCAACTGATTTTGATTTTTATTTGATTGACTTTATTTGATTTTTTTCTAGAAAGTTATTTAATAAAAAATACAAATAAACTTGTTTGAAAATCATATTTTTTTATAATTGACCTGTTCTTAATGTTTTATTTTAATATTTTAATCAATGCTGCTAATGTCGTCAAAATATGCAATGAACTGAAAAGAATATGCATATAATAACTTATAAATGTTCAGATCGTATCTTAAACCTTTTAGCAAAATATATTGACATTTCTAATGTTAAAGCTGAAGTTGTTGACATAGTAACATATTTCCAAAACAATCATTTTACTTCGGCCAAGCCCCAAGAAACAGGTGCTAAAAAAGCTCAAGATGCCATCTGATGTCAGGGGTAGCTTTGTTAATCCATTTTCAATTTTAAAAACTTAATTTAATTTTTTTTAAATCATGTTTTTTTTTAGAATTTCTGTGTCGAGGGTAAAAAAAAAAACAAATAAAACGTTTTAAACAAAAAAAAACAAGTTTAAAACAAAAAAAAAACACGTTTTTTGTTTTTTTTAGAAAAAAAAACATGTTTTTTTCCAACCCTGGAATTAGTGATGGTACCTCAAAACAGTAGTAAAATTGACCTGGATAGACCACTGCTACAGGAAAAAAAATTTAAGGATTTCACAGATAGGGAAACAGATTCCATAATCAAGGATTAGCCAAACTTGACGAGATCGGATCTCGCTACATCTAAATCCTTGCTGGTAGAAGCCATCACATTGAAATGGTTATTGCCGAAACTTGGTGACATTTGGCAAAAACCTTGATTACTGAATATTACCCTATATACAATATTTCATGGGACAGATAACATAATTAAACCAATATATAATCAAAGTTAAACAAATTAGATTATCAATCTGTTCTCTTTATAAGCTTATACTTAACCTTAAAATTTTTAAATCATCATCTTGGAAATATATTCATCTACAAACACAAAATCATTGCAATACTTATGATATAAAAAAAGTCTTAAAGCAATAATTCAGTAGAAATAAACTTATTAGAGTTGAAATGAATTGATGATATATGAAAAAAAAAACCATCATAAGTACCAGAGCATATTCTTAACAAATGTTTAATTTAAACCGAAATACACGAATTAAAAACTATTTCGTTTACAGTTTCACTCCTTTGGAAACTTATTATTACGAAAGATCACTAATTTCTTTAAAAAAAAATACTATTTGTCAACAAGCAAAATTTACGAAACAATACCAGTATTACAAGTCAATAAAATCATCAGTGTTATGGAAGTAGTTCTTATCTTCCATTGAATCGCATGATGAGAAAGTATCAGTACAATTCGATCGTAATATCAAATATTTCGTTTCAAAAACTTCAACACATAAGATAACATTTAGTGCACAAGTAATACAATTAGGTTAAGGTTGTTACTCGTTCAGTAGAAATAATATTTATCATGGACAGCCTAGGTACTCACGGGAAAAGCTCGAATACGCATTTTGGTATCTTTTTTCCCTTGTTTCAAACTCATTCTGACCTATACGGATTTGTTTTACTTTGGAATTCTCATGCAGAATTAGACGATGAAACTGTTAATTTGGAATACATAAAATCTTGTCAAACAACCATAATAATTCGCTCCATGATCGAGCTCGGCGAGAAAATTCCCTTTACTGCCACCAGTGTTGCCTATTTGTGGGTAATAACAAATAAATAGCCCACTTTGTGATAGGAGTCTTCTTACATATTTACCATTTTAAATATTCATTGAATTTGTTGTGATTAATGAGAACGTCCTGTTTTATTGAATTATATTTAGTATTTCCATTAGTATCACCCGCTTTGGTATCACCACAATATGTGGGTCAGTTGAATGTCCTCTAATTTAGAGGACAGTGTCTCTAGGACCAGGAGATAAAAGACTAAACTCTACTGATGCAGTGGGAGTAATAATTCAAGAAAACAAAACAAACAATTGAAGTTTTCTGTAATTTTTAAAATATAATTCTTAGCAAAAATCACCTGTAGTTCAATGCTCAAGCAGTTTTTATAAGTGCCATGTCTGATATTGAGGATGAAGTTACTTCTCTTGTTAGTGAGGCAATCTTAATATTTTTTATTTACTAAAATCCGAAGTTTTCAAACTAATATTATAGTAAAGCTATATTTTATAATCATGGCTGATTAGAAAGTTACTAGTTTTTTTTGGAGGGCTTAACAAGTTTTTCTGATATTATTGATGGATATAAATTATATACGCCCTAAAACTAATTGATTAAAACTATCTCTACCTACTTCTTTAACTATTCCCCACTGAAGAATCTCTAAATCTTCTATCATTGTTTGCTGAATGATGGTTTCATTGCAAATGATTCTCAAAAGTAAGATAATTCCGAACATAATTTAATTGTAAATTAATTCTAAAAATACATATTCAAAATTATGTTACTAATTTATTCATCCAACTTTGAAGGTTTTGGTTAACCCTTTCAGGATGAGAGCTCATATATGTGCTGGCAGCGTGTTGCTCCCATAGGCTGGCTGGTTCACTGTTGTGCCACAAAAAGGCTCTGAAGATGGGTGGCCGATTATGATCTTCGATTATAACTTTATATTTAGCATTTTTTATAATTCCCATTAGTTGTTGCTCTGTGTCGGTTGCTGTGAAATTATTTAATAGAGAACATCTTTACTTTTATGCCCATAAAGAGTTATATATATTTGGGTACTTATCTGTTTTCCGGGCGCAAGCGAAAAATCGCCAAATAATGAAGAATAAATTAAGGAATTCTCTGTTCCGACAGTCGCCTCCTGCCAACGAACATCTGCCTCTGGCACATTCGTTTCGTTTTCCGTTGACTGTTTTGTTAACAACAAAGCTTCGCTTGGCGAGCGTTTGGTTCACAAATGGCGACATTTGCGCTGGCTAAGGAAAAAGTATACCTATATTTAATCAATTACTTCAGAAAATAGCGAGATTTATTTATGATGCATCATGAAAAGATGAGTAATGTAAATTTAGAGCATTTTGTTTCGCCACAGTAGCTTACATAACCTTATGCAAGTGTTCTAGGAGCCTTAAAATACATTATAATTTAATTTTATAGACAAAAATAGGGTGGGTTTTCACTATTTATTTCTTTTATGTTTAGCTTTCGCAGGGTTGTTACGTTTAAAACACTTGTTTTAAACATGTTTAAAACAAAGCAAAAAAAAAACATTGTTTAAAACACATGTACTTTTTTAGCAATTCTTTATCTATGAACAGATTGCATTAGTATATAAAACTTAGTATTTACTTCCAACTGTTTTATTTTATTTTTTTCTAGAAAGTTATTTAATAAAAAATACAAATAAACTTGTTAAAAAATCATATTTTTTATAATTGACCTGTTCTTATGTTTGATTTTAATATTTTAAACGATCAATGCTGCTAATGTCTACAAAATACGCAATGAACTGAAAAGGACTGAAAGGAATATGAATATAATAACTTTTGAATGTTCAGCTCGTATCTTAAACCTTTTAGCAAAATATATCAAAATTTCTAATGTTAGTTAAATCTGAAATTGTTGACGTAGTAACAGTTCCAAAACAAACATTTTGCTTTAGCCAAGCTTCAAGAAACAGGTGCTAATAATTGCTCAAGATGCCATCTGATATCAGGGGAAGCTTTGTTAATCCATTTTCAATTTTAAAAACTTGATTTAATTATTTTTAAATCATGGATTTTTTTAGAATTTCTGTGTCGAGGGTAAAAAAAACATATTTAAAACAAAAAAACATGTTTTTTGTTAGAAAAAAACATGTTTTTTTTCCAACCCTGAGCTTTTGTTCAGATGAATTTATGTATCATTGGTAAAAAAAGAAAAACGTCGGTCCTGAGTGACTGGATAAACGTTTTTTTTCACCGAACAATGTAAAACAAAATTCTGGAAATGCCTCCTATGTGTCCAAAGTCACCTTAAACCCAACTAGACTGGGTTTGTTCAATTTCAGTGTTAAGGGTTAGAATTTACAGAGCTTTAAAAAACTGATCGGGCCTCAAAGGTCTGGTGCAAGTAACGCCGGGTTAATTAGTTAATTAAAATTAAACTAATTTGTTTAAAAGAAATTTTTGTATTTAGAATATTCCAATTTGAATATCTAGTTGCGGTGAATAAAAATTTATTTATCTTAATTATGTGAGTTAATTATTACCCCCCAAAAAAACCTATTCTTTTAGAAATTTAGTTTAACAAAGGAATGAGAATAATTTTAAATGTAAAGTAGTAATTATCATGTAATATCTGTTCAAATTGATTAGAGTCAAAAGGATTATCTGCAATTAATATTGGGATTAAAATTTTTTTTAAAGATTTTCTTTTTAATAAGCAAAAAAACTTTTTTTATAAACTAATAAAAACCAGTCTGGTTTTTTAATAACTAATCAAAACCAATTGTTTTTTATTACTTTATTTCATATCAGTATATCAGTTAATAAAAAAACCTGACTGTTTTTATCAGTTTATAAAAACCAACTGGTGTTTATCATTAAAAAATCAATGATTTTTTTATCAATTTAGTAAAAAAAACAACTGGTTTTTATCAGTTTATAAAAGAAACCACTGTTTTTTTTATGACTGTAATAAGACAAATTGGGTTTTATCAATTACAAATCTTTTATCAGTAAAAAACAGCTAACCTTTGTGTATATATTTAGTTACTCTTTGAATACTGTTTCATTTTTAGGAAATAAACTATCTCTTGCAACATATAATAAGTTTAACTTAAGCATTTAAGGTTAAGTTTAGAGAGAATTCAGTAATTAAAGCCATTAAATTAAAAGATTTCCAATTTTTAATAATATTAAAATGTCAACTTTTTGATAAATCTAACCTTTTAATTTTGTGCAAGAGATTATACTCAATAACACTTTCTTAAAAAATCCTTAAAATATTTTATAATTTCTTTAAAGAAATTTATTAAATAAAAAAAAACTTTTTAAAAACCACGTTTTTAAAATGCACTAAAAAGTATAAAATAATTTGCTTCCAACTCCTTGTAAAGCGAAAAACGTGGGGCTCATGCATTAGGTATTTAATTCAACAGCTTCTCTCGGTACTCTTTATGCTTCTTATTTTTTTATTTATTGTGGATATTTATTAGTAAGTAGAGTGGCTAATAGAGTAGTAGCTGTAAATATTTTTGCATGAGCCCCACGTTTTTCGTTTTACAAGGAGTTAGAAGCAAATTATTTTATACTTTTTAGTGCATTTTAAAAACGTGGTTTTTAAAAAGTTTTTTTTTATTTAATAAATTATTTTCTGCTTTTTAGTTCTGTGTACAAAATTTCAAGTCTCCACCTCATTGGGAAGTTAGTTCAAAATCGATTTCTAAATAAGCCCCCCCCTGGGGGTTCAGGGGAAGCAAATTTAACCAAAACAACGAGATAATATCGTATTGTCATCCAGATCTGAACTGTGTTCCAAATTTCAAGTCTCTACCTCATCGGGAAAATCAATTTCTAAATAAGCCCCCCTGCGGGTTCAGGGGAAGGAAATTTAACTGAAACAACGAGATAATATCGGATTGTCATCCAGATCTGAACTGTGTTCAAAATTTCAAGTCTCCACCTCATCGAGAAGTTAGTTAAAAATCGATTTCTAAATTCCCCCCTAAAGCCCCCCTGGGGGTTCAGGGGAAGCAAAGGTAATCGAAACAACGAGATAATATCGCATTGTCATCCAGATCTGAACTGTGTCCAAAATTTCAAGTCTACCTCTTCGGGAAGTTAGTTCAAAATCGATTTCTAAATTCCACCCGAACAGACAGACAGAGGGACAGACAACAAAGCGACCTAATAAAAACGTGGTAAAATAACACTTTTTTTTGGGAGAGGGGGACATTTGGTTTAAACCAATTGGTTTTAACTGTGCCAAATACATAGTGAATATCACAAGCTTTTCCAAAAAGTGATCATCTTCCTTAATTACCAATTACCATGCTTCCGCCAGATAACGTGGAAGCACCTGAAGGGTGGTACCTCGTTAGTTGTACAGCCTCTTAAGCTTCCAACTACCCCAGCATGTTTCCATTGTTTTTGTGTTAGTAAACTTTCTAGGACAACTTTTTAAAAAACATGTTTTTAAATTGGACTAAAAAGTATAAAATAATTTTTCAAACTCCTGGTGAAACAAAGGAACCTAGTTTGGGGTCTACAAATTTTAATATTCAAATGTACCTATATATTGGGGGAAGTTAGTAAAATAGTGGGATGGGAGGTTACAACTTTTTCCAAGATTTTAAGAAACTGCTTCTCCATTGATCATAGTGGATGTATTATTTAGATAGGTAGGAATTATAAAATATAAAACTTACATTTTTATAGGGAATCTTTATTGTTAGTGAGTTTGTAATATGATATTTTGTAATGGTGTACCTAGTCACCAAGTTATTTGGCTCCCATGTACCTGATTATGGAAGATACTCCATGTTACCATTACTAAGTGTTATGGAAAAAAAATTCAAAATGTTTCCAATTCTATAAAAGTTATTTTAATTAAAATGCATTTAATTTTTTACAGCATCAGGAATTTGAGTGGTTGCTACAAGAAGAAGTTTCTGTTGTATTAGAGCAGCTGCATGCTATTGTACTGGTAAGCCTTTAAAAAAAATTATGATCCAGTCTTAAAGATTTTTTAACAAATAATAATCCCCAACATGCTTTAAAAACTCCATTTATGTGTTTCAAAAGTTCTGCTAAGAGATTCGTAAATGTGCTGAAATGTCTACAATAAAATTAGGGGTCATATTTACTACTACTAATATCTCAAAATTTTCATGGCACTTATACCACTCCTACGTTGGCAGTTGTTGGATTTTTGCCATTCTCTTTCTGAATTTTTATCCCTCATTAATATAGGGATTTTTTTTCAAAGCTGCATCCTCATATCTTTTTAGGTCCCCATTGTATTTTTAAGTATGTTTGTTACCCCCTTAAACATGTGAAGTAATTAGTTGATGGTCCCCAAATACAATACTTTTTAATTTTTTAAATTCAGTTAGAGAGTTTTAAATATTGTTGACACCCATAAGGGTAAGAAAATATAATCAGTGACTTAATCTCCATAGAAATCCTTGGGTACATACAGTTTTTTTTTTGTTTAAAATATTTTATACTCGGAGAATGCTTATAAATATAAACGGGCAATCCAAAAAATGTACCACTATGCTACCTTTAGAAGAGGTTCTTTTGCCCACAGTCTTGTTACCCCATAAGGCCATAAGTTAGTTTGGAACTGACATTTGAGCTGAACGTAGTTTTGAGTAAGTAATTGAAAGTTTTCTCGGTACTTACGTATTATCCCGTCGACCGTTCAGCAGCTGTCTAATTCAGCGGCACAGTAATAGTAAAGTCAATGGGATTTAATGACGTTTTCGGATTAAGCGTCACGGTCGACGGGATAATACGTATGTACCGTTTTCTCTAACTGTATCTGTGTTGTTCCTGTGGAGAAAACATTTTTGGTCAGCTCCTACAGGACACTTATTGAACTTTTGACTTAGGAAACCACGACACTAGGTAAAAGACCTTAAAAGAATTCCAAATCCACACATCTCCAAATTTTATATTTTCATACTTATACCACTTTCATCCTAAGCATTTAATAATTTCTACTTAAATCATTTCTATTTAAATTCTACTATTGTACTAATAAATGTGATACTATTAATTATTTCATTTATTTAACAAACTGAAGGCTGAATTACTATGTAAATTATCCTACTTACACAATTTATTTTACTAACCTTGTTGCTATAGCTAACCTATATACCCACCTACTTTTTCTTCTTAATTCTAGGAGTGTGCTAGAAGATTCCCTTCTGCTGAGCAGTACGGTGTTGAAAGTCTTGTGAAGAATGAAAAGTTTTTACTCAGCAACACTACTGGGTAAAATTAATGTTGTATATGATCGACATGTGTGAGCCTTTTTTATTTAAAAGTGGAAGTTTGTTGACAGCAATATGTGGGGCATCTTGGGACATGGCCCATCTTGGGACACCTTATTTATCAGACGCAATTTTATAATTAAGATCTTGTGCTTATATAGGTACTAGCTGTTACGACCCGGCAAAGCCGGGTCTTACAGCTAGGCTAGCCTTTTATGCGAGCTTCGCTCGTTACTACTTCAAGTTCCTATTAATTATACATTAAATAAGAAGTTTAACTTTAATAATTTATTATTGTTGAATTAGAAACCAACTTCCCTAAAAGTAACTTTTTAACCTTTATTAAGTAAACCAACTTTCTTGAAAGATATTTATTTAAAAGCTATTATATTATTTTAAAATTTTAATTACTTTTATTTATTTATTTTTCTGATTATTGCGAGATGGCATCGAGTCAGTGAGTGACGTGGGCTTTTATATTTTTCTGATGATTATGATTATTATTGCGAGATGGCATCATAGTGTGCGAGCGTTCCAGAATCAGTGAGTGACGTGGGCTTTTATATGAGAG
This sequence comes from Tetragnatha montana, assembly GCA_963680715.1. NCBI lineage: Eukaryota > Metazoa > Arthropoda > Arachnida > Araneae > Tetragnathidae > Tetragnatha > Tetragnatha montana. Next base: position 30,052,095 of record OY796676.1, read on the forward strand.
ATAGTAGAACTCCAATTATATCTGAATCCATTGGGACCAGACCCCATTTGAATAATCAAATATAAAGATAATTGGATTTTTTTGCTGAAAAAAGGGTGTATTTTAATTAATTACTGTATGTTTGTTAAAAATGGAAGAAAAAGTATATTTCCAAGAGATTTTTGGTGCTTTTTTACATCAGGGATGAAAATTTGTCGTACACTCAGTAAACAATGCTGCAATCACCCAAGCCTTGGATTGGGTTTTATAAAAGAGGGGGACCTTTTACACATTTTAAAATGCTCTTGGGCTTTATGATTTCCCATGACGGTATAATTTATGTCATGACAAATGAGGAAATCAGTAAAAAATTTGAATGTAAAATACGTTTGATGTCAAATTTAAGATTATTAAACATAGGTTTTTCAGTAATTAGTGGGGTTTTTTTTGTTGTATTTTCAAAATAACATTTGTAATTTTTATGCTATCATTGAAAGTGTCCGAATGTGGGGTGTTAATGAGGTACCTTGGGAGCCTTAAAGAGGTTTTTTAAATTTGTTATTATGAATTCCCTAGTATATTTAATATATTAGCTGTGTTTCTATATATAATAATTGTATAAAAAATTAGAAAAATATTTTAATAAAAAGTGTTCCAAGATGCCCTACTCTCCCCTACTATTAAATATATTTTGTGACCATAGTGCTTTGAAATTGTGGCATAAAAAGAGTAAATTCATTGGATGTTTTTTTTAATCCCTTAGTAAAATTTTAAAGAATTTCTTTATTAATAATATTATTCCATAAACGTGGAAGGTTTTACATATATATCCTAAGCAACTGATTACTACAATTATAGAAGCAGTACATTAGGGGATAGCAAGACAGTTTTCAACAATTTCATTTTACAAACACATTTTATTATCTTGTTACTATTACACTTTTTTACATTCAATGCCTATTTTTTTAGGTGTTTCTCATTTTTGTTCTCTTTTCTAATGGAATTGCTTGGTTTTAAAAGTATCTTTTATTTCAGTTCTTCTGGTAGTTCCTCTTCGGACACCATTCAAGCTGTTGTAACTCTTGTTGGGGACGACATTTGTCATGCAGTGGGTATCTCTTCTGAAAGAATATTTACAATTAAACTTAAATTGTGATTGCATTTTACTAATTTTTATTCTACAGTTAACAAGGTTATTGAAACAAGTTGTAAAATATGCTTTCTATGATTTTGTATTTTGGTATGAAACTTTTACAGTTTATTATTTGTCTTTAAACTATATATTGCTAGCAACATTTTTCTAGATTTCAAGGGAATTTTAATCAAATTTTTTTCTTTTTCTTTGGTCAATTCTGAAAATTGTCGAAATTGCTTATCTTGTCATGTGTTCATAACAAATTTCATAGAAATCAGAAGGTGTGTGGTCAACAAGGTGTTCTGTATATTACATAGAATTAATTGCTCAAATGTAAATGTCATAGTTTAAATATATATTTCATTTATGAATACTACTTTTTCAGGATATTAGTTTGAGGCTTCATAAACATTCTGTCCCCTCTCATCGTACAATAGTACAAAATGACTGTCAATGGAAACTTCAACAAGTAAGGCCTTTTAATTTTAACTGGTTTATCTGTGCTTAATAATCCAGTACTGTTACTACGACTGCATTTTGTTTACACATGGCTGTAGTTTAAACATTCCTGACTGTATTGACTCATCGGGTGTGTTGTAAGTTCTGTGTAAAAATACCTTTACAATTAAAAAAAATTATTTTTTTAAATGTAGAAACTATTGGGATTCTTGATAAAACATTCATTACCCTAATAGTTTTCTAGGATTTTGAGTTGAAGTTAGTCGCTCCCCTGATAACACTAGTCGACAGTGGTTTCCTAACAAACAACCAAATTACTATTCTTGTTACTAATTCATATAGTTATTCAAATATCTGCAAGAAAAAAAGTTCCACCTCGTCCCATTTTTGTGTAACAAAAAAATTGGATTTTCAGCTATTTTTCGTACTTTTTGCGTTATAGGCGTCATTTTTGTCTAACAGCAACCCTGCAACCCCATCCAATTAATTTATTTCTAGTATCCCAGTATGTAGACATACTTTTAAAAGCGTTTTTATGTTTTTATACTGCAGTTCATTTTGAAAATATCGAGTTTTCAGCGTAGATTTTGCACATTTATGCACAATACGTTTTGCTAAATTTGGGTACAGTTTAAATTATAATCCAACAGTAATATTTAACAAAAGAAGTGGGAAAACATTCCTCTTCTCTGATTTGGGTCCAATTAGGTGGCTAAGATGAAATCTGGGCTCTTCATGTGTGTTGCACAAGTTGGATTGTGGCTCTTTTTCATTGGTTAAGAGACAACAGAAGTTCTATGCAAATTACTATCCATTTAGCATGGGGACAACTTCAAATCATCTTAATTAGTGTTATATCAATGACAAATACAGAAAAAATATTTCCAAAAGCATTTAAAAGGACTTTTTCCGCCATTAAGTGAAGGCATAGTCAAAGTCAGTATGAACCTCTGATTAGAACAGCATTTAAGACCCTACCTTTGAGGGAAAGTTTAATCAAAATGTATTATCAGCTTGGAAATGGTTAGTAGGAGAGTGGTAAGAGGATTTTTTACAAAATAGGACTGATAAAAATGCTTTAATCCCAAAAGAAGGTTCTCTTTAGTCGGACCAAGCCATAGGATGTTGAAAATCACTCAAAATTCATACTTTATATCCACGTTTGAATTTATATCTGGAAAATCTCACTGTAGTTAATCATAAACAAGGGTAAAGGTTCCCTTAATTAATTGGATACAGAGGTCATTGAGAAATAGCAATTTTTGGTAACAACTCTTGATTGCTTAAAAAAGAAGCTTTGAGGCCACTTAAGGGAATAAAAAGTGATAAAATTGCATCGTATTTAATGGATGTTTAATTTTTTTTTTAGTTTTATATTATCTGAAACATGTATATAATCAATCCAATTATGATAGTATTTTATGCTAAATTAATAAGATTAACTGTTAAAAAAATTAGTGGTTTCAACGCTTTTGTTCGTTTCTTACATGACTGGTGGGGAAATTAGTCGGAAATAGCCAATCTAATTTTTGTTAGGAAAAAAAAGTTTAATTTTGTCGACTAGTATAATTGCAATTATGTAATCTGGTTTATGAGAACTGCCTGTTGTGTTCATATAAGCAAGTACTTTTAATTTTCCAGTTTAACTTAATTTTTAAACCCTTCAAAATGAGATCTAATAGCAAAAGGCAAAAATGGCTTACTTTAGATCTATAAACATCACTAACCTGAAAAATAGCTATTTTAGATTGCAAAATTAGCCATGTTACCTAGTTGCTTGGAAAATATTTTTATGCATAGGATATCATAGATATAAATTATGAAAAATGTCTTTTATTTGAACCAAGGATATTTTTTATTACCAAAATAAAACGTTAATACTGTTTTTTAGATTCAGGATGCCGGGAACCACTTATCCCTAGCTCTGCAAATCTTTTCATCTCGACTCCCCTTCTTTCCAGACAAAAAGCTCAACTTTGAAACAGCCGATCAGGTTATTCGGGTTAGTAGTCTTTTATGTACTCGATGTTGAGTTCTTTTAGCAGTTATGTTGAGTGGGTTAATTATTGCTCAATATAATTAAGCTAGTTTTGAAAAAAAAATTGTTTGTTACTCATGAAGTTCCAAAATTTCTGAGGGTTAATTTTGACCTGAAATCTATTAAGTTATAGACCAGCAAATAGTGGAATTATGGTTTAATGTGTTTTTCCTTCTTTAGTCAATATATTGCACTTTTGAGGATCTTATCTTCATTATGAAGATCAAGTAATTAAAATGCAGTATAAAGCCAACTATAAAAGGATTGTAATTCCGGATTATACTTTTGGATTGGCCTATCTCAAAGTAATACTGTTGTCGCTACATACTTGTTAATTTATTAAAAAAAAACTTTCTTTCTTACAGGTTGTGGATGATCTAATGGGCTGTTTGCGAAGAGGGCGTTCATGTCTGCTAATTCCTAAAAAACGTACCATCCATGAGCTTAAGAGCTCGAGGAACATTGTGAGTAGTTGTTAACTCTTACATGTTGAAAAATCACTTATTAATTACAGGGTTGCCTCTGGCAACTAGTTAGACAACTTTTTTGTAAAAAGGTTACTAGTTACGGCATATCTGCAACTAGTGGAATTATTTTGTGAAATTCACCGAATCATATAGGTTCTACTTTGTAATAATATAGCATTGATAATTGCATAAAGTTTTGGAAACATGAGAGGAATTTCTTAGGATTCCTTGCCAAACTGTCCAATATTGTGGTCTGTTGACTTCATTTCAATTTTTTTTTCGACCAAATTAGCAATTTCTTATGAGACAAACCACAGATGCTTTTTGCAGGCTGATTTAACATGTGCAGAGTTTTTGCAATGTTCATTTCATTCCAAAATCAGGGAGAAAAGTTTTTAAAAGAAAACAAGTTAAACGGTTTAATCTAAGCAATTAAAAAACAAAACATCACTTATGTATGCATGATAGCAAAGGCTGGCTCTCTATGCACAAAAGGGGACAATTAAATTAAAATAAGCATTCAAATCCAGACCTACAAATACGAAAAAAATCAATAAAACTGGAATTGCTCATGTATGAGAAAAAATGTTTTGGGGGTTTGAAAATGTTTGACTTATTGTAGTTTTAGTTAAAACCTCTTTTAATTGAATTGAAATTAACATTAAAGAAACACTTAATTTCCTCAAGGGGAAAATATTTTTTGAGGTATGATAGAACTCCAATTATTTGAATCAATTGGGACCAGACTCTATACGTATGATAAAAATTTCGGATAATTGGATTTCTTCCGAAAAAGGTATATTTTAATTAATTACTGTGTGTAGGTTGAAAATATAGAGGTTATAAGGGTGAAATGAAGTAGTTGCCTACAAACCTAAACCTTGAAATATAGTAAAATTTTGAAAATTACTATAGGATTTCAAAAATATAATTGCTTTCTATATTTTTTACAACTTTTTATGGATAAATTTGAAATTTATCACCTTTTGAAATACTTCAGTTACTTTTCTTCCTAATACATAACAATTTCTCCCAATTTACTCTTTCCATTCTGATTGTAATAAGATAAAAACAACTTAGCATTAAATGCAAGCTTGTGCTGCACATATACTAGACCTCCCATTACTCCATGTTAACATGCTTACCATATTTACTCTTTGTAAACATTGAACCATTAAAACCCTTAAATGTGTTGTTAGCTAAAATTTAAGTCAAAATATTGTACTATTGATAAAAAAACTGGATACTCTATTATAAATTTGACACATTAAAATGACAATGTAAAAGAAATCAGAATTGAATTAAAAAAATTTGTTTTTGTTTATTTATGTTTAGAAATCACTCCAACCTCCTCTTCCCCCTGACCTGGCTGTGAGCTTTTATGTTCAAGCCCACAAACTGGTGTTTGCAGTCTACCACATTCTCTCCAAAGAATCTCAGGGACCTCTCAAGTTTGATGTTTTTCAGGTACTTCTTAATCTTCATCATTATTGCTGTTTTAAACTTGTTTTGATCTGTGATTTTGACTTCTAAACTCTTAAAAACCATCATCTAAAGGTTCGAGCATCACTTATCCCCCTTTTGAAATTTTAAGTTCAAAATGTGACCAACTTCCCTGAATTTTTCTTTTTAGGCTGAGTCATCAGTTCCTTGGCTAAGTGAAGTTTTAGTTCTCTTTACGATTGCTTTGCAGCTATGTCAGCAGCTGAAGAATAAGGTCAGGCTCTCTAATTATTTTAAGATAGATCATCAATGTTTAACTTTTTGTGTGTAATAAAATGTTATTATGCTTAACTCCAAAGAATGTATTTAACCCCCCAGTTGGTGGTACTATTTGAAATGTTTTTCAGTTTTATGAACTCTCATTTTGACTAACTGTTTGAGTATCCGGTATGGTATCCCTCATGAGTTTGTAAAAACAAGTGTCAACAATATTTATGAATTTGATCATTCTTTGTGCCTGCAAGACCAAACCAGATTGATTTTTGGCTCAAGACAAATGAAATATTAACTAAGCATTATTACTAGAAGATAAGTAGATAACTGAAAACAAACAAAAAAAAAATCTTGATACCTCTTAATTCAATGCTATAAAGTTATGACACTACATTACAAAATTAGTCTGGCTTGTTAAATTATTGAAAATTGAATTATTGTATTGCGTCAGTATTGAAAATTTTGCAATTATTTTAGTTAATATTATCTTTTTTACTCACTACTTACTTAATTTTTTTTTACTTCTTGTTTTTTTTTTATTCTAACTACATTGGCAATTGGATTGTAAGTATAATTTTATCTTAATCAACTTCCTTGTTATCAGGTAGCTGTGTTTGCCCAGTACAAGGAGATGCATACACCTCCTATAGGGAAAGAAGAATAAGCAAGTGTCGAAACAGACATTTCAACTCATTAGAGAGCTTGTGATAATTGTTGTGTACTAGATGTACTTGTACTAGAAGACTGGAAAATGCACTGCATCATTTTTAAGCACACCATAAAGAGTACTTAAGATAATCTAAAATTTCAAAAGTACTTTTTGTTTCTCATTTATTATTTGACATATTGTTCTCCTTGATTTTTATTTGTGATTTATGATTACTTATTGTTAATCATTTCTGTTATTTTGTATTTAAAGTATTTTAACATTATTCGAAAACCTTAAGCATATAAAAGGTTTTATTTGTTTATTTTAATGGGTTGTAAAATTTTCCAAATATTTTTGTGCTACAACATTAAATTAGAATCATTTTTCTTTATGTGATTCTATATTGAGCTATTTTATTGTGGTTGAAGTCTTGAGCATCGTTTGAAATAGTAAAATGTTCCTCTTATACATTGTATGAAATGTATAAACCGTATGCACAGTCCAGGTCTTATTTTCTTAATGTATACCATTGCCACATTACCCGTCAATGAATAAGTGACTAAGAATTGTGATGGGTAGCTACGGCTACTGTTACTACTTGTTAAATATTAATAACTGTTAATACACCCTTAATGTTTTTAAAATGACTGTATATTTGCTGAGCAAGTGAGTATCTTTCTAAATCCCTTAAGTTTTATTATGAGTTACTCTTGCTACTTAACTGCTACCTTGATTATCAGTTACAATAATGAAATTTCAATCCTAGTTTATGTTTGCAGTGTTTCTCCAGTCTAGCTTTGTATTTTACACAGCTCTGCAAAAACAGAAAATGTTTCCACAAAGTTTTGGGGTTTCATTTCTCCTACAAAGTCAGTGAGTATTCTGTATGCAATCAAGTTGTAGTTAGCTGTTTAGGAGTTACACAAGCCTAGTTGACAGATGTTTTTGTAAACTGAATGTACAAGTGCTTAGTCATGAATAACATTTGAAATTGTGATCACAAACGGCTTAAAAGCAACACTACTACAAACCTAAGAACTAAAGTTTTGCTTTCTTAATGGGACATTATACATCTGTTTAAGATAAAGAATTTAGTAGATGAACCTGATTTGCACTTTTATTAATTATTTTACTTATTCTTAAATAATTATGTATTTGTTTTATACCTTTAAGCTTAAAGCTTTAAGGCATTTCATTTAGCCTTTGTTAGTAATTGTTAATGATATAATGGTAACCAGTAAAACTTTTATAAAGCTGGTTACCCTATTTTAATTCCCATATTTTACCAGATTCTCCCCTTAAGTTCTAATTTCCTTTCACTTACTTTTGGCCAATATTGAATGCATATTTATGCATGAATGAATAATGAAAATAAGAAAACATTTATAACCCTTTCATTCCTGACCAACCCAAGATTAAAAGCAATCTTTGTATGTTCAGAATGAAAGGGTTTGATGTGTTTTGTGCTTAACTCACAAGAAGCATTTATCTTACACAAAAATATGATTAATCAGGATGTGGGTAAACTAGGGTGGCCCTTATTTTCAAACTTAAGAAATGTTTAGCTCCCACCCTCTAACGTTGTTCCAATGGACAAAAAAAATCATAATAACCTACTATTTTTAGAGATAAGATGTCACGGGTTTCTTTTTATTTTAACCATTATGGAGTAGTAATTTTTTTAGTGTTACGCAAATATTGTTTACATGCTTATTGTACATGTTTTTCCTGCATTTTGAAAACAACTGATACTCTACAATTCCTTAAACTGAAACACATGAAATTGGGCTTATTTTGTTCATAATTTTATTATCTTTAAATTCATGTGGATTAGGAACAGCTTCCTTTCCAAACCATTTCAAAATTTTAAAGAAAAAGTGAAAAAGTTTTAAAAATTATAATTTTTAAGAAATTTTTGAAACAAAAAATTTTATTGCTTTTTACTTTCTAAAATATATATTTTTACCAATTATCAAGTCGGAAATTATATTTGATCACATTGGAAAAAATTAAATTCACCATACATTTGGCAAGTCCCTTAACAACCCCCAATCTATAGTAAAAGAATGATATCTCAACAGGGCCGTAACCAGACTTTTGTTTCGGGGGGGGGGGGGTTTGACTCAAATATTTTCTGAGTGAGGTACCTCCTTACGGGTACTTTTATATGTTAAGTTTTAGGTGACAACACTGGATTGAAATTTTGATGCACTACATTTCAATCATTTTCTACAATATGAATTCGAAGTAAAAGGGGGGTCTGGGGGTCCTCCCCCATAAAATTTTTGGAAATTTGCCCCTCAAAAGAGTGTTTTAGCTCATTTCTGAGTGAGACCCTTTAGATTACACCCATAGAGCACCACTCATTGTAAGCGGCCGAATTTTCAAGGTAAAAAAAAGGTATATTGTAATAAATGGCAAAATGTTAAGAGGGTTTCTAGGTTCCTACTCCAGAAAAATTTTTGAATTTTTCCCCTAAAAGTGGCATTTTAACTCATTTTGAGACACTTTAGGTTACATTACAGAGGACCACCCCTTGTAAATCACACATGTTTGAAGGGAAAACCGTATACTTAATAGATTTCAAAATTTCAAGGGGGTTTGGGGGTCTTCCCCCAGAAAAATTTTGGAAATTTTACCCTTAAAAGTAGGGTTTTGACTAATTTTGAGACCCTTTGGGTTATACCCGAAGAGGATATCGCTCCTTGTGAGACATAATTTTCAAGAAAAATAGCAGTATAAAAAATTGATGTCAAAATTTCGGGGGGGGGTTTGAACCCCTAAAACCCCCCCCTTGGATACGGCCCTGTATCTCAATACAAGTTTGTAAGATCCCTTGAAAGGATCCCTCAAAGACATTTAAGACACATGAAATAAAATACATTTTTTAAACTAGTTTTCTTTAAAAATCACAGACAGAATTGAGGGGTAAGCTTATTAAATTAACTATTTCCATATGAAATTTCTTAGAATTACTTTCATTTATATTTTTTACCATTTAAAACTTTAATCTATATATATATATATATATATATATATATATATATATATATATATATATATATATATATAAACTAAGTAAGAGTATTGAGCTTTTTCTGTTTGAGATAAAAATAATGATTTTTTTTTACTCAATATGATTGATAAGACTGGAAAACCTTGTAAAAATTTTAATTTTGTATTCTTTATAAAACATTATTTGATTATAAAACCTTTAAACATGATTGTTTACTTGATTTTGAACGTTTTTGTCATTAGAAGTAGCATCTATAATAAACAGTTTAGAAGTTAGCTATTGGTTTGCATTAAGAGTAAACACTCTGTATCTGGTTTGTGAAGTTTACTATGGAAAATACACAAACAGTTGCAGTTCTCAGAGTTTATTGCCAACTAAAACAGTTTTATATGAAGTGAAAATCAATGTCACATATCTAACTAAAACTCTTCAGTATTAACTATTTTGGAGCATCCATGTAATATTCTGAAAAAAAAAATACTTTAGAGTGAATGCTACTATTTACAGTCTCTTATGCATCTTACAAGGAAACGTTCTCAGGCTAAACTCGCAGAAATAGACGAAAACTTTACAGGGGTTAGTAGATGACTCAAAACACTTGCTGTGAAAAAATTAGCTGCAGAATTACAGTAGAAAAGTTGTACCAAATTCTTAAAAATCATCATTTTAAATGCTAAATGCAACCCTACTAGGTGAGAAATGCAGAGAAAGCTCCAAATGCTGAAATTAACTGGCTGTGTTTTCTCTGAATCAGTGTAAATTAGCCAATCAAAATCTCCTGTTTTGTCCAATTTTTCCAGTGGGTTTTGAATCATCTTCTTATGCCTGTAAAATTTTTGTCCATTTCTGTGAGTTAAGCTATGAAACGTTTCCTTGTTAGATATGTTCTGAGATTTTAGACTTTCTCAAGCTTAGAGAAGATGTCTTTTTAACTTCAAGTCCACTAAAGAAGCTATTTTCACTAAAGATATAATATACATGTGACATGATTTTTTGGATGGATCTATTTTTATTGCCTTACTTTCCTATTTTACAAAATTCATTTCTGAATATATGTTTGAGATTAGTTTCAGTGTTACCTTAATATTTGTCCCTTGAAAATCATACAGTAAAGATGAAGCTGAAGTATTGTATGTCATTTAACCATAACCATTTATCTGAAAATATGCCTTAAAACAGAAATTGAGTACCTTGTATCAGAAGAAGATTCATATCAGTTTTTAAAAGTGTGGGAATGGATTGCTTTTTGTTTAAATATTTTTCACTGATTTTTTTAAGTTCCTATTTATGCAAATTTTAAATTACCATATGGATTTTTAAAAGCATTTGTGTGACTCTTTCTGAATAAGAATGATTATTAATTTGACTATTTTTTAAACTTGCATTCATTCTAGTGTACTTGCTCCAAATTGGTTTTAGCCTCTTTTACTCAGTGTGAGCAAATTTCCTGGTTTGAAAGAAAAGATAAAATGTATGAATTTAACTTTTATTTTAATAACTAGGGAACTACCACCCCTGGTCACTATTGCTCACCAACCCCCATATACTGCTTCCAAGGACCTTTCGGATCGCTTCACAAACCCTGCTCACTTTATAAAAAATCAGCAGAATACTCGTCAACCAACTTTCCAACACTACTTCATAAATCTCCATTAATGACACTTTCTTAAAGTTAGAATATTTATTGGTTCTAAAATCAATAATTTAATCGAAATGTTTCCCTTAAAAATATACAGCAAGTCTGCTAATAACTATTGTTAATCAACATTCTGAAAAAAATGTACACCAATTAATCTTTTAAATTTAATATTGTACCTATTAACTCGTCAATATACCTAGTGTTTTATCCTTCATATTTTTGTTTCATCCCAGACTTGTTAAACAATACCTTTTAAGCATTGAAAATAATGAGAGACAAAAACTACATGACACTGGGACTCAATGTTTACAAACAATTAATTTTGGTTATCAGAATAAAATCTACAAGTTTTAGGCAAAATGTTGTGAAATTCTAGAACTAAACAGTAAATTTGCAAGTTTCTATAACAATTTTATCAGTTTTTGAAATGAATTCGTTTTTTTTCATAAAATATGGCAGTATTGGTTGATGTGATTGGATGGATAATAAGTTGTTTGTTTGATAGGTGCCCACATTGTAGCTGCAACCTTATACAAAATTTTAATAAAATAAAAATATTTTAAAATTACTTTTTTACATATTTTTTTAGATATTCTAATAGCTTACTCGGAATCCTCGAAAGAATCCGAAAACTTGGATACTAAAAATGTGTTATAAAAAGTTTTTCCTTTGGAAACCATTCACCAAAAACTTTTTTTAGAATAGAGAGACAACATAGATAAGTTAAAACAAACTTTCACTATAAGATAAGCCTTTAAAAAAGGCTATTTTTATTTGTCTGTTTAGGCTACTTGAATAGAATTTTGTTTACTGTATAGTTTTGTTATACTTCAGCATTAAGATTGGGAGAACATCTTAAGTATTGGATTTTTGCCCAACCCAATAAAAATGTTAAGTCCCTCCCTAAAATTTTTTTTCATACTAAAGCACTGCTGTCGACACAAATTTCATGCAAACTAGAATGTACCATTTAGTTGCTCTCACTTAGTAAACTAGGCCACCCTATACTTATTCGAGATGTTAGATATGAATGATAGTTTAGTGGTTTAGCTCTTCTCAATGTTGGATTTTTTTTACTATTTATTATAGATGTTTTATATTCAAATGAGTTTATTTATGAAATAAAAATGAAAACAAATGAATGTGACATTCTTGGTTCATGTTTCTAATTAAAGATTAAATTGTTTAATTTTAAAATTCAAGAACTTAAGTAATTTTAAATAAAATGTAAGTTTTAAATTAGTTGACATAATTAATAGTTATTCTAATTAACTATTAATTATATTTCATATTAATGGATTTTTATTTGAATGATGTAGCCCAATAAGGTGAAGCAGATCTTACAAGGTCTAATACAGCTATCACCAATAAATGTGAATCATTTGTCGTTACTTGTAAGAAACTGAGAATGACTATAAATCTAGATGAATGACATAAGATGACTGCATAATGACATTACTGTATGTTTAAAGACTGTCAAGTCTTCCAAGTCTGGAGCAAACCCAGACAACTAAGTTGCCTTTATAGTATGTTATTCTAGATGTAAATGACATGTTTTCTGTGTTATGATTGTCAAGTATAACTTAACAGTTTTCTTGTGTTGTCTGTTGCTTTATAAAAGTAAACCCTACACAATATCAATTCTAAATTTTCTTTTTCAAGAACATTAAATTGTATAAGGAAGGGTAGTAATAGACACAACACACATTTCACTAAGAATAATGACAAACATTTTGCCAATTTTTGCTTAGTTGCTCTCCCCCTCTTTCTGCCACTGATTTAGATCCAGATAATCTAAATACTTAAAAAAAAACAATCTATAATCTTAAAAAAGTTCTTTTATTTCTCATTTTTTTTCGCACACAAAACCTTTTGCATCTTAAATACATGGATTGTAACAGCGATAAAATAAAATACTTGAAAACTCAGGAGCCAACATTTAAACAACCTAACATCAAGGAGTATAACAAAAAAACAAGTTTGACGAGTTTCTTAAAAAAACCTTTGGGATGTGCAAGGAATGGCCTTATCTATAAGCTCACTATTAAATAATAGCTATACTTTTCCAGATTTAGGCACATTCTTGAATACATGGCCATGTTTCGATACATTCTTTCATATATATTTTCAGACATTAATCAAGTTTACAAGTAAAATATGTCACATATAAGTTACATAGTCACAAGAAATGAATAAATTAACTTATCTTTACTCCACAAAAATACTCTATAAGAATTAAGTTGCATATTTGGCTTGTGCACTTGCAGTGACTATTTTTGTACTATAAAAGTATTTAAATTTTCTTTACTAGTAAATTTAGAAGTTCAAATACCTTACACTACAGCTATTTTTTCCTTATAAAAATGCCCCACATATTTCTGACAAGAAAAGCTGTTAAAAATTGGTGAATTTTATAGTTAACAAGATAATGGTTGAAGTGAAAGAGGGTATAAAAAGACTATACAGATTTCAAACTTCCTGAAAAATATCAGCTTTATGAACTTTAGATTCTAACGGAGTAGGTCTAAAGAGAGGCCCCATACAAAAGAGAAAGTCCTTTAGTGTGACAATCAGGATTAGCTGGGGGAAAATGTTTTAGCTAAAATGGCAATTCAAGTAATTTTGTAAACAACTTTATATTGGGAAAATATAAACAATAAAACATTGTTTCAGTTGAAAACACATTAACATTAGAACTAATATTTTTGTTGTTTTTATTTCCAGGCATTCAATTTTTATCAACAAAATAAACAAGCATGAGTATTTAGTGTAGTAATGTTTGCTTACAAGGTTTAATGAACTAAAACCTCTCTGGTTACCTATGGGTTAAGGAGGTGGAACTTATCCACCAGAGAGAGCACTAACCCCTTTCCTCAAAGAACACAGGAACAACATATCTAAGCAAACTTACAGGATGTCTACCTAATGCATGAACATGTTTTATCAGCAAATGCCTCAAAACCAACAGTACCTTCTCTAGGTGATTTCTTGTTCATTATTTTCAGATATGGGCCACTAAAGGATCTGGCATTGTATTATTAGCAACCATTTTGAAAAGGATTAAACAAAATTCTAAAATCTTTATACAAGTGCTTTATGGCAATCATGTCTTTGAAGCTGGTAAAATTTTTCATTGGCTTGATAGCAAAATCTTTATGTTTATAGTAATTCATTCTTGATTTTTTTTATACTTAAAGCTTGTGACAGATTTATTCCTTCATAAATGTTCATTTCTGTATTGTAGTAACCAAACAAAAACAATATTCCCTTTAACTTTGAGTGGGAAGGAATCAATGCAGGATTTATTGTTGTCTCATAAAGATTCATCAGATTCCTCCTCCTCTAGGCCCTCCTCAGGAAATTCACTATTTTGGAAATATTCAATGGCACTCAAAGAGCTGCGAACACAAATATTGTACAGAGGATGAACCTGGTTCTGAAATGGCAAAAGAAAAAAGGTGAAGGAAATCTGTTTAAAACCTACTGCAAAAATGAAATACACTAGGGTCTTTTTCCCACTTTTAACTACACTTGGTATATTTATAGTGCTTTATGTAGCCAACTTTCCTAATTTTTAGGCAGGAGACTCCTGATTCACCCTCCTTTTCCCATCATTCCATTTCTTAACCAATGTAAATTTAATATCCTTAATTTCATGAAAGTTGGTAGAAGGAAATTTAGGATGTTAATTGACCAAAACAACTTTGTTAATCCCTTTAAAATTTAAAAAGTAATAGTCATTGACTTTTTAGGACCTGAGCCCCCTCCCCTGACAAAAACCCTAGATTAGCTACTGCCCAGGCTTCTAAATATTGTACTGACAAAAGGGACGAATAAATATTAAAAGCTTATAGCACTTACAAGCTCATTACCGGGATGTCCGATTATATGGTCTACAGTAGGATGGGTTCCTTGAAAGTGTTGTGCAATAGAAAGACCACTCAGAGCATAGCATGTGTGGTAGAAGTCTTTAACCCTAAAGAAAAACAAATGTCAAATTCAATTTTTTTACTGAGGATTAGGTAAAACAAGCAATATTTCAGTACACACGATGCACAGGAAAGTCCATTTAATCTGAAAATACTTGTGAATGGAAAGAGCTAGAGCTATGCAAGTGAGGTAACATAAGGTAAAGCGTCTATGCCAACCTAATGTAAAAGACAACAGTGCCCCCAGAGGCAAAATTTGGAAGATAGGCATTACAAAGCAAAAACTTCAGTGAGAAAATTATTAAGAGTATCATAAAAAACAAACACAGATAAAAATTTCATGGAAATATCTTGTAAGTCAAAGGGACAGGTAAAAAATTTCGAGATAGTTTACAACATAACAAGAAAGGCCTCTAAAGTTGGAAAATTCAGAAATTTTGTTATAAGTGTTATATGAGAACAGATATTGCCTTACTTTCCTGGCTTGTCTATCATTCCCCCACGTGGTGCTTGGCAACTAATAAGTAAGTATTCTTGCAAAGCTTGTTCATTGAACAGCCAATGTTCTACACTTAAGTTTTCTGCATCTGCAACAAAAAGTTAAAAATGGGATGATGTCACAAACATCTTTCAATTTCACAAACTATTGCAAGTTTTATTTTATTTGTTGTCATTAATATAAACCAAACATTTTGTAACATAACATAAGCTCACAATGATAAAATAACAACTAAAACATTTTAAATTCAATTACTATACTGCCTTTTTAACAGTACAGTAGGTACATTTAAAGCAAATGTAAGACTTAAGTAATACTACCTTTTTCTAATAACTTATTCTTATAAGAATGATGAAAAAATAACTTGAAAGTTCTTTTTTACAGTAAATATGCTCACACTTGAAGCATTACTTAAATAAGAAAAAATTCATCACCTATAGTTTTTAGTATTACATAAAACCAAATCAGTATGTAGGAGTTAAGAAAACTACATAGAATTCAGTAGCAATCTTTAAAATATTGTTTTTATTTTTAAACTAATCCATAGAAAAATCAGCAAAACTTTAAGGAATGAATCAATAAAATATGGACAGTAAAACCCTTCATTTAGAAAAACTATTAATACTGTATCAACTTCCAAGTTTTGTGGTAATTCAAAACCTATATTATAAAAAATAATAAAATTGTAGCTAATGACCACGGACCTACCTGTCTTCTCTAGTAACCTGTGGATAAGAGGAAAACACCCTCCTTGCCAAAAAGAATAGCAGCTGTCTACCAATTTGTTGGTCCTTCCTTGGAAACCACCTTCGAAACGAGTTTGGCGGTGCACAAGCCAACGCTGAAATATTTTAAAACATTAGTACTATGTCCATATCCATATATCCAGTCTATTTTCTATAATAGTGTATTGGCTTTTAACACAACTAGTTTTCTATGGTAAATAACAATATAATTTCTAATTGATGTAGGCAACGGCTAGAAAAGTAGAAGATACCATAAACCTATTATCATAAGGTTTTCCAATTTTTTTTTAATTAGAAGTGTGACATGCTTATATTTTTGTGCACAAAAAAAAGTTAAATTATTGTAGTTATGATCAGCTTTGATTTATTAATGTCTTCTCAAAAAGGAAATAATAAATATTTTAAGAAAAATAAAAAGAAAATATGTAAAACATATTTCTAGGAAAAATTAAGTTAATTGATCCTTTAATGTGGTTACAGAGGAAAATATTTTTTATTTATACAGTGGGAATCTTACCTCCGGATGGAGCATTTAGTGTAACTCTTGGATCTTTGAGTAATCAATGTGGCCTTTTAGCTAAAAAATGATTAAATGAAAAAGAACAAGATATAAAATAAACTTACTAGTAGTTTGTGCGGATTTATCAACTTTCCTTCTCCCATGAGCAACAAAGAGGCTAATCCACAGAAAGTGTAGCCACCATGGGCTTCCATTCCAGGAACTCCTCCAAAACCTCCTTCATAAGTCTGGCATCTGAAAATAAAAAGGATGTTAACAGGGCACTGACAATAATATGTTCAATCAAGAGCAGTCAGGAACTACTGCTTAAGTCAGTAAGTTGAGCTGATTTGGAATAGGCAAATAGGAAACAACAGTTGTTTTAAGAACACAGTTAGGTTAAATATTGTTCCCCATCAAGAGGTATTTTTAGAATTGCCCTTAAAGGATTCTGGAGAGAAGTAAATGACCATACATTTTCACTACTACATGAATTGGATAGGACTCACAGTCACAATGTTCAAAAGCAGAAGGTTTTACCTTGACACAAAGTTGGCAGTCCCTTTAACCAGTTCTTTGCACATAATGCTTGTTAACATTGCTACAGAAATAGCACAGTATACACCCCTGGAAAAGAATAATTTTAATTAAAAGTAGAAGGATAAAATAGTAACATAACCATCAACTAAATGTAAGAATTAGATACAGTGCAGCATGCACACTGCCCAAGATCTCCCTAACTAGCTAACTACCTTAAAAACTTATTAAGTTTTGAGGTGTGTTTTGTTTTTTCAGAAAACTAACGGCTTAAGTTCTTTCAGATAAAATTGGTTTTGATGGTATGGATTATTTGGGTCAGTATTGAGAATTTTAATTTTTGCTCCATAATGTTTTTTAAATAAATATGTATACAGTATCTCTTGATATAATGAACTTTGTTATGTTGAAAACCTCTATTTAAAAAAAAAAAATATTTTTCTCCTTTACATTAGATATTATTCTAATGTTTATTACCATTCTTATGTAAATTTCGTTTATTAGCTTATTTTTATGAAGGATGTCTTTGCTTTTGTTCCTTTGACTTATAAATAATAGTAATTCAATACTTCTATAAAACACCATGGCTGAAAATATAAAGAATGTCTTTACTGTTTTCCAAAGGTATGGGTTAATTTTCAATAATTTTGTTTTCAGTCATAGGAGAACATAAACATGTATTAAGATAGTCCTCATTTATATGATAATTTGTAGGAAGCACCACCCCTTAGTTTTGTGATAGGGTAAAAAAAATGTATGCAAAAGTTGAACTTAATTGGACCATAACATTGAAATTTGAAGGTTTTACAAAATTTCACAACTACTAAAGTTTAAACATAATTTAAACAATTTTAGGTACAAACTTAAAAAATAATTCTTAGAATGAAATCACACTAAAAATTAAACAAATAAATTACTTCACCCCAGCTTAGTGTTTTATAGTGAACAATTATAGAATAAAAATATAGAAACTGTACTTCCTTAGATAGTGTTCTCAAAGTTGCTCGATTGTTTAAAAAAGTTTTTAAAGACAAATGTAAAATAATTATCAAATTGATAGTTAAAAATATTCATATAAATAGACCTGATATCATGTTCTGATCCTGCATGCATACTAAAAGAACCACTAGGCGTTTTCAAACTTATCAAAAAGCGCAGCAATTTAGCTCTGAAAAGGAAAAGCACAAAGTATGAGTTGACAACGTGTTGAAGTAAAGTTTTTAAAATACTATTAATAATTAAAATTGCTCATAAATCCCAAGATATCCTAAGCATGCAGCAATAAAATTGTTAAAACATATACTAAAATCTTTTAACATGCATATGTACTTAATTATACATATAAATTGTAAAAGAAAAAAAGTTGACCTGTCAATGATTTGGTATGCTTCTTTTTTCCGTAAGATACAGAGAGAAAGAACAGCTGCATAAGTAGGAGCCAAATGAGGTTCCTGTCCAGGACCACCTATAATATAAATTTAACTTTATTTTTCACTCCAGGAAAATTGGTATTCATTATTACATTTGATTAATAGAGTTGGAGATCTTTAAAACTTGCTGAGTGACGAAAATTAGTAGATTAAATTATTGGTATCACTAGATAGGTATTTATTTCTTTACAGATTGGTGTAAGCCTCATAGCAAAACCACCTTCAAAACACACTTGAATTTATGTCTGGCTGTAAAAACTGCTAAGTGTAGATTATGTTTTGTTTCAAAACAAGCTAAACTGAATATATTACTTATCTGCTTTGCACTGTACAGATTACAGATATGTATAGTTTTAAATCTAACACTCAGTAAAAATATCAACCCATTACACTAAGCAAAAAAAGGAATATTATTTAACTAGTCCATCTTAAAGACTATATATAACTTGGAAGTTGACAAATCTACCTTTTATAATCATCACCACTGTGATTTCTGTTAAAACAAAATGAAGGTTAGGTGTGGTAATAAATTAACTTTAATTCAGAATTTTGACAGAAACTTTTATCAGACTATGAAGAAACAACTGTTACTGATGTTTTTAGTTTTATTCATTTTTTAAAATTTGTTTTGTGGTTTTAAATTTTGGCAAATAAAGCCAAATTGATTTTTAAACAACTCATTCATTATTTTTACAACTTTACAGTGTGTTAATGCAACATAAGCTTTTCGATTACAATTTACAAATTTCAATTGAGGTTTTCAGAATTACAAAATTTTAATTCAAAGATGATTGTAAAAAGTCCTTCTGTGGACTATGAGGCAAACCTTAAAATTCTGTATACATTTATAAAATTAGAAGCTAACATTAAAAATTAGCTGTTTAAAAAATAATGCAATAAAACCAATGTTTACCTTACCTCCAAAGCCTCCCTCCGGAGATTGACACAAATTCAAGAAATGAATAATACTAAGAAAAAAATATACCATTAAAATGAATTCTTCTTGCTTTACATTATAAATCTTATTACATAAAATAGAAAACATATAGTATAAAATTTTTAGTAGTTACCATTAATTTCCTAATATAAGCTCATAAGTTTATATGCAAAAAGTGTGATAGAACTTAGTATTCAAAACCTGTTTATTAAAATATAGTTATAATTATATATGTTTATAAGTTTATATAAAAATTATCCATCTTTGCCTGATATAAATCTCCAATTTAAATAAATAGAAACTAAATATACAGGGTGTTTCAAGATAAGTCTCCACCCCCTTTAACTTTTGAATGCCTTATAGGTATATTCAAAAAAGTGGTGGCTAGGTATAGTAATGTAAACATGCGTTTATCCAAGGCGATAACTTTCAACGCCCCCAATGTATATTTAAAGAGTATCAATTTCAAGTTGGCAACAAAAACACTGCCAAAAAGCATCAACCCATCATGGGTACAGAACTTTCCCTGTTTTTTTATGTTGGGTTAATTGGATTGCTATTACGTGCTTTTTTACTCACTTGTTTTTCAATTCTTCTGGAATGTCGCCATTCAAAAGTTCAATGGAATGTAAGATCCAGTAGCACAGCCAAGGTCGACTTGAATCTAATACCTAATACATTGACAAATAATAAATTTACAACTTTAAATTTAAAGCCAATTTAAAACTTGCAATAAGCAATAGGAAAAGGTTAAATTCAAAACCAGAAAACGTTGTAGCTTAAAATGTAAAGAGAATGAATTTAGTCTTTTAAAGATTTAGGTACATTTTTTATAACTTTGCTTTTAATCATAGGGAAAATACACATTTAACATATTATGCACACAAAAGATTCAATTCACAAAAGATTGAAATCAAGGAAAACCAGATAGATGCGGAGTTTAACTTTTAAACTATCAAGGATTTTGAGATTAGAGAATCTTTAATAAACACATTAAAATGTTTAATGTTACTAGTTTATTTTAAGTTTTAAACTGTGTGTCATCACAAAATGTGGATTTCCAGGGGGTTTTCAATTGTGACTATAAATTACAGGCTGAACATAGGGATGGAGCCTGTGCAGGAGATACAATCAAAGATTGCAAATTTAATAGGGACGACATAGTACATCAATTGAAAAAAATAAAGTCAACTAAAGCACCAGGGCCAGATGATATATATCTAAGAGTACTAGTGGAATGCGCGGAAGAATTGGGTGATGTAATACTAATGATATTCAATACAACATATAGCACGGGTTGGGTACCATTGGATTGGAAATTTGCCAATATAACTCCAATATTCAAAAAGGGAATCAAAAGTGATCCGGGCAACTACAGACCAGTAAGTCTAACCTCAGTAATATGTAAATTATTTGAATCCTTGCTAAAAAAAGCATATAATGTTCTACTTGGAGGAGGGGGGACTGCTATCAGACTATCGGTATGGGTTTAGGAAGGGAAGGTCATGTGCCACAAATCTATTTTATTAAAGTTCTATGGGAAAATTACTGAGGAGCTGGATAATAAGAGCAGGGTGGATATCATGTATCTGGATTTTCAAAAAGCTTTTGATAAAGTACCTCATGAGGCATTACTGTTTAAATTGGAAAGGCTGGGGATTCAAGGGAAAACATTGATTTGGATTAAGAACTGGCTATTGGGGAGAAAACAGAGAGTGCAGGTAAAGGGACATTATTCACAATGAACAGAAGTAACAAGTGGGGTACCTCAGGGATCAGTATTGGGACCAATATTATTTATAATATTCATAGATGATATAGGGCAGGGGATCAGGAATAGAATAAGTATATTTGCAGACGACTTAAAAATATGGGGGAAGGTAGATACCAAGTTACAGATAGAGAATTTACAAGGTGATCTAGATATAATATCTGAATGGGCTATAAAATGGGGTATGTCATTCAATTTAGGGAAATGTCAAGTACTGCATATGGGTCGCAGGAATAGTGGAGCTGAGTACTGGCTACAGGGAGTAAAGGTAAATAAGGGAGATTCAGTCAAGGATCTAGGGGTAATAATACATAGGGACTTTAAAATGGGTCATCAATGTACAGTTGCGGGTAAAAAGGCAAATAGGTTATTGGGGTATATAAAAAGGACTGTAACTTCAAGGGACAAGAATATAATATTGCCTTTATACAAGGGATTAGTAAGACCTCATCTTGAATATGCAGTACAATTCTGGGCTCCATACATGAGGAAGGATATAAAGGTAATTGAAAAGGTACAGCACAAAAATAATTAAGGGGATATCACATCTGGATTATAATGAACGTTTGAGCAGGCTCAACATGTATTCACTGGAAAAAAGAAGAGGGAGGGGGGATTTGATTCAGCTATTCAAGTAGGTAATGCAAGGGGATACGGAGGGCTTGAGTTTCAGCAAGGACAATAGAACAAGGGGCCATGGGTATAAACTAAATAAGACACATGTCAATCGGGATTTAAGGAAGTACTACTACTTCAATAGGGTAATTGACATTTGGAATGCGTTGCCAGAAAATATAGTTTATTCTAAGGGAGTGTATGAGTTTAAGAGGCAATTGGATAGGCTGTGGGAATTGGGGAATTCATAATCATAGGACCAGCCTTGTTGGGCTTTGAGCCTGTAGCTGGTCGTCAGTTTTTGTATTTGTATTTGTTGTATTTGTTAATAATTAACTAGAGTATATTAGGAATTTTATCAGGTGTCCCCTATTAAAGGCCTCTTTATAGGAAGGGAGAATCACTACATCTTCAAAGTGAAAAAGAAAGAGAAAACCACCAAAATAACAGCTTTTTCCCCCTAACACCATCTGCAAGGCTGAGTAAATTTTTGACTATTGACCTGAGTAAAAAGAGGGAGAGTACCAGCATGACAGGACAGTAATTGGCAAAAAAACCCCTTTCTTTTTATTAAGAAAATCATAATAATTCCTCCCATTATATGAAACTTGGCTGATTTCAAATTTGTTAAAATTTTTTCCATATTTGAATGAAAAATTTGTTACTGCCGAGTACCATGTGGCACAGAGAAAAGGAAGATTACATTTTATTATCTTGTTACACAGACATCTTCTTTATTGAAACAAAATACTGCTATTCTTGCCTTCTATAAAGGGACCTACAGTCAAAATGGCACACAGTTTGGAAATCACTGTCCTTAATAAATTATTATCTTTCATGCAATCAATTCAAAATGAAAAAAAAATTAATTTAAATTTAATAGAATACCTTAAAAAAATACATAATTTTAAAATTTAATAGAATACCTCAAGACATGTAGGCAGTTCTGTAAGGCCTAATCTCAAAAAAACCAGGTGACTGGTTCTATGTAAAATTGGACACCTAAAAGAATACAGAAATGCTACTTTATACACAGAAAGAAAAGTTCACACAGAGAGCTGAACTTGAACTGCACT
The DNA here is from genome assembly GCA_963680715.1 of Tetragnatha montana. Taxonomy (NCBI): domain Eukaryota; kingdom Metazoa; phylum Arthropoda; class Arachnida; order Araneae; family Tetragnathidae; genus Tetragnatha; species Tetragnatha montana. Next base: position 30,075,232 of record OY796676.1, read on the forward strand.
CCCCTTGTAAGAAAAAAAAGAACTGTGTTAAGAAGCTTTATTTTATTTTTAATTTAAATCTTTTTTAGCCTGTTCTTTAGAGAGGGGAAAATAACAAAAAACTAATGATAAGGAGTGCAGTTCAGACACTCCAATCCTTACAGAGAAATTACAAAATCTAAAATTTTTATGACTATTTTACAATTCCACCATATACTAAAGATATAAGTAGAGAAAAAACTTACTGTATAGTTTAATATTCAATTAACAAACGAATGAATATGGTATCCAAAGTAACAACCTCTAAAGTGTTTCGCATGCGGCATTCTATTACTAACCATAAACTGCTATATCCAAGAGCAGTACAAATTTGAAATACCCGCTTAATGGGAAAAATGCTGAACGATCAGAATTTATCAGAGAATATAAATCTTGGAAGTATAATTTCATTGGAGGAAATCTACAACCTTGATTAACATTTGATTCTTCCATTCAAATAAAGCTAGTCATAAAAAAAACTTCCCACCAAGTTCAAGAGTCATAAACAATTAACATTGATGAGGATCAGGGAAAATGAATCAGTCATAGGAATCAACAAAGAGAATAAAAAATTATGGTAAGAATTTAATTTTACGCGGATGGCTGTTTTTGCAGCATATGGGAGTCATCACTCGTCACTTACAGTCTTTGCGAAAGGTTGGTGGGTGGTTTCGCATTATAAACTTTGACTGTGGTTTTGTAGCTTTTCAAAAAGCGGCGCGAACGTGGGAGGACGTGGAGTTCGTGGGAGGACGAATTTTTGTGGAAAAAAAGTGGGGGGATGGATTTTAGTGAAAATAGAAGTGGGGTGACACATGGGTATTTTTTTTTTTGAAAAGTGGGGTGACGCGTCACCCCGCAATTCTAGCACTGCTTATACAAGTTAATAACATAAAATACACTTAAAAAGGAGGGGCAAAATGGCAAGCACCTAAGACAATGGTCTATAGTGTCATAGATTTTATTTTTAATACCATAATATTTACTTACTCTGGATCGGTTTCTATGACATATTTAAGTTCTTGTATACATTTTTTTATACTTTTTTCTGTTTCAACCTAAAAAAAAAATATTAATTACTTATGACTGATAGCAGAAAATATTCTGTACAAGGTAAGATGTCTTAGTCAAATTTCTCAGTCTTAAAAGATAATAAAAGTCAATAAACTTTATGAGTAGTAACTTAAAAAAGATAATATTATACCTCAAACCCACTTTAACAAATCCTGGAATTAAAATATAAACAGGGTTCCCACTCACAAAAAAAAGATTGGAAAGAAAATTCCCTGCTTTTTCTATTTAATTTTAAAGGGCAAAAAAACTAGCAATTTACAGCATTTTACTCGATAATTTCTTGTTAAGGTCAATTTTGGGGAAAAGGAGATATGGCCCTCAAATTTCAAAAATCAATATATGGTCACTTGCCATTCATCATTTTCTTCAAAAATGCATGAATTTCTTGAATCTTAAAATATTTTTTCGAAAAATCTCAGTGGGTTTTAGAAAACCAAGGTCAAAGTCACTTTTACTCTTCCAGTTTTTGTAGTGCTGAAAATCTCTATTTTGTTACATACTGGCATTTGAATAAAATAAATAAATCAGATAAGTGGGCTGAATTATCCTTTTAATGTCTAGTTTAACTTTCTCTAAAGAAATTTTTGAACAAAATATTTTTGTAACCATGAAACATGTGTATTTCTAGGTACTTAACACTGTGGCTGTACTTCTGTTACCAAAAACATCTTCATCACCTCACCAAAACCCAAATGTATTTAGAAATTTGTGTTTTTTATACAAAGCAGATTTACCTCACTTATTAATTAGAACCAGTTAAAATTTTACTGGGATTTTATTTTGGAGGCTTTTTAATGGTAACGGAAGGACAAAACACATGATAACGGAAGCACAAAAAATGGTAACAAAAGGACATGTAACTATAACTTGATTTAAATTGCTTTTTTAGAGGTATACAAATTAATTTTAAAGTATACAAATTTAAAACATATATAACCAATATTTATAAAAAAAATTATACATGTTTTTGGTCAAATAACTTTGTAAAAATCAATTTTGAATAACTTTGCTCTCTAAATGTCCTCTAAACTATGTTTAACATGCTTAAATTGAGGGAACAGACTCAAATAGCTGTGTAAAATGGATTCAAAGGTTAAATTAATGATTGCTTTCATTTTAAGTTTAAAATCGCAGAGTTGTGCAAATTATTTGACTCTAAGGTAAAAAAATTTGATGATATCACTCATTTTAATTACTCAGTAAAAACAATGTTTTACATCTTTTCAATGAATTTAATACTTATTTTGTATATCATTTACTGAAAATGATTGAATTTGTGTTATGTCAAACTTCTAATCAAACATTTGCAAGTTTTCTTAAATTTTTTTCTATCTCGGAGTGGAACCTGTATACTTCTACAAATAGAATACCATTATAAATTGTTTGAAATAAACTAGGAAATAAAAAAGCTGTGGTGGTTAGGCTAATGAAGCATCAAGGAAAATCTTGTGAAATCAGCTGCTCTTTCTGAACTGGGTAAATAATAAAAATATCCTGATAAAAAAAAATTAAATAGTTTTACCTTTACAATAATGCCATGAAATCACAACATAATGAAATATGGTAAAATGGCATAACTAAAATATTGTAAAAACTCTGCACAGAATCTAATAATTTGCAACAATAAAAAAAACGGCTACAGTCCTAACAAGGTAGAATTACTATATAGCAGTTTTAGTATTGATGCTTTGATCCTTTTGACTAGTTCATTTCTTTTCCTCATTTGGAAAGTTTTTATCGCCCTTTAGTGATAAGGCTGCATAGCAATTTAAGCCAGAAAAATCTATCCCCAAGCTTAAATTAATGTTGAAACATACTAAATATAAAATAACTCCATGAAATCACAAAAACTATGTTGGACATGTGCTAATATAGAAAATGAAAGTATAGAAATATCCTGTTCAGGAATGCAAGATAATGAAGGAATGATTTTCTGAGAAAAAGAATGTGCTGTATGTGTATTGAACATGAACAAATTATGCATAAATTAGCAATTCAATTGCAACAGATGGATCTCGCAATAAACTTGGATATAGATTTACATGTAAAAATGTCTTACTGGCATAAAAAATATTATAATTTAAATTTATTTAATTTCCTAACTGGGAACTTTTTGTCCTGTTACCATAAGCTACTATATAATGAAGTAGGTACCTTATTCTAATACTACTTATTATAATTATTTCCCAAAAATAAAGGTCAATTTATACTGATCAAACATCCCTTTATGTCTTGTATTTTTTTTTTTTTTCAGAATTTTCCCTTTATCAGCTTGTTTGAACTTTTGAGAAAAGTATGATAACCTGAAACCCATGTTGTAAAAATGTCATTCCATTACTGTACAATAAAATTTGATTTAAAAAAAAGGTACTTACAAACTGAAAATTCCTAGGTTTGGCATTTTTAAGTACTGCTTATAAATAGGATGAGATCCTGCATTTCAACTTTTGAAAAAATATTTTGCAGACTAAAATACATTGATTTTGTGAAAAATAGCGTTTTTCTGTTACCGCCGGAGTTGACATTTTTTAACCCATATTTTTAAGTATATATTTTTTCAGTGAGCCAAAAAATGAGAAAGACATTAATAAATTATCATTTTCCAGATTTTAGGCAAAATAAGCAATTTTGGTACTTGTCAACCGTGCCACTCAATTCAACCAAAACTCATAGACTCTGCCTCTGAATCTGATGGCCACTGAATAGTCGACGAGATAATATGCAAGAACCGCAAATTTTTCTTGAGTTTTCTGGTTCAATTAAAATTATCTGAGTTTTACCAGGATGCTGATGATGCCTTTTATCGATGATGTATCGGGCTGTATTAAAGAGGGGTATAATATTTGTTCAGTTTTTCCCTTTAAAATTTTGTGGTACATAAAAGGCAGTCTACCCCGGGTGACTCCCATGTTCAAAAATAAGTTTAAACACTGTATTTAAGTATGGAACTTCAAACAATTTTCTGGGGGAGAACCCCAAGAATTCCCCTTTTTACTTCAAACTTTGTATTATTCAAAGAATTTTTATATTCAGTTAGTCTAGATGCAAATCCTACCTGAAAACTGTTCTGAACAACTACATTTTACAACATTATATGTGTGCATGGAGGTGGTCTGGTCATCCAACCTCCTCTCCCTACATGGAAAGAAAATCTAACTATGGGCTAAATAAATATGAAAAAGATATTTGGGCAGTTCCTTAAAAATATTTCTGTATACATACACCATTGTTGTAGAGAGAATCAAGTTCTTTCTTCAATTAAAAAAAAGCAGGGTTGGAAAAAAACATGTTTTTTTTCTAAAAAAAAACAAAAAACGTGTTTTTTTGTTTAAAACATTTTATTTGTTTTTTTTTTACCCTCGACACAGAAATTCTAAAAAAACCCCATGATTTAAAAAAAATTAAATTAAGTTTTTAAAATTGAAAATGGATTAAAAAAGCTACCCCTGACATCAGATGGCATCTTGAGCTTTTTTAGCACCTGTTTCTTGGGGCTTGGCCGAAGTAAAATGATTGTTTTGGAAATATGTTACTATGTCAACAACTTCAGCTTTAACATTAGAAATGTCAATATATTTTGCTAAAAGGTTTAAGATACGATCTGAACATTTATAAGTTATTATATGCATATTCTTTTCAGTTCATTGCATATTTTGACGACATCATTAGCAGCATTGATTAAAATATTAAAATAAAACATTAAGAACAGGTCAATTATAAAAAAATATTATTTTCAAACAAGTTTATTTGTATTTTTTATTAAATAACTTTCTAGAAAAAAATCAAATAAAGTCAATCAAATAAAAATCAAAATCAGTTGAAAGTAAATACTAAGTTTTATAATACTAATGCCATCTGTTCATAGAAAAAATTACTAAAAAAGTACATGTGTTTTAAACAATGTTTTTTTTTGCTTTGTTTTAAACGTGTTTAAAACAAGTGTTTTAAACAAAGTGTTTTAAACGTAACAACCCTGAAAAAAAGTAGTTATGAATCAGATGAAGGTTCTCTGTATTAGGAGCTTTTTTTTATTTAGAGAGCCAGTGGGAAAGTTTTGTCAGGGGGCCCAGAAAACGTGTAGAGACCTGGGGGTACTTGTTTGCTTGAACAACCCCCAGAATTTCTCTTGGGATGTGCAGCACCTCTTGAGAACAGCTGCTTGTGCAACTGTCCATTCTCTTTGAAAATCATAAAATTAATATGTTGGTAATTAATATATTTTTTTTATTTGTAATATTACAGCTAATTTAAGAAACAGAAAAGACTGACTGTAAAGTAAGAGTATTAACAGATTTGAAGCAGGACCAGGGCCTGATTTATTATTAGGCATGTGAGGCCCGGACCCAGGGCTTAAATTGCACCGGAGCGGAGCTTCGGTACTTCTTGGTTTTCAATAAATATTTACATTTTAACCGGAACGGACCGGAGCACATAAAATCGCGTTCTGAACCCTTTCTGGAAGACCAAAATTCACCCCTCGAAGTTTTCCGATTAATGAAAATTACAAGCGCTTTTCACCTCACTACCCCCAATGACTACTGGTCAACAACGACCAAACGATCTTGTTTTCCCCACCTTCAAAGGGCGACTAATTCCAAGACAAGAGTGCCCCCCCAAGGTTTCCACTGTTAAGTGAAAACTTGCTGCAAGTCCCTTGAAAATCCACAAGGAGCATTGGATTTAACTCAAAAAGTCCCAAAAGGAGTTAAACACTACTTTTGGGGGGCAGATTTCAAAATTTTCTGGGGGAGAACCCCCAAACTCCCCCCGACTTTTGATACAATGTTTCTCTCTTGAAAATAATTATTAGGTTACACATTATGACCACTTACAAGAAGCGGTTCCCTTTGAGATCCAAAGAGCATGAAACCCCAAAGAGTTTGAAGAGGAGGTAAAACACTGGTTTAAACGGGAATTTTCAAACATTTTTACTGGAGGATCTCCGCCCCCCTTTGAAAATTTGATGTTTATTTATAACTTTTTTTACCTAGAAAATTCTATGCTTTATGAGGAACTGCTCTTTTTGTATGTAACCCAAACGGCCTCAAAATGAGCTGAAACACTACTTTAAGAGGCAAATTTCAAAAAAATTTCTGGGGGAGAACCCCCAATTCCCCCCTTTTAAAATTTTTACATATATATGTTATACAGTGTACCTTCTCTTTGGATGTACCTTAAATGTTGTAAAAAAGAGGCTAAATTTCAAAATTTATCTGGGGGTATAGCCCCACTTAAAAACATCCTTGCCCTCCCAACCAAATCTAAACACTACATACGTCCTATTTACATGATAGGACGGTTTATTTGTAGAACTAATAGGTAAAAGAACCGAAAAATAATTAATAACATGGATTTTCCCCTTATATGGAAATAAATTGAATAGGTAGTACAAAATGTCCCGGTCCCATTCTGTCTCTATTAAGTGGAGATGTCCCAATTAAGCGGAATGTTGAAATTGTAGTGCTCCGGTACTTTTAGAATTTCAGCCCTGCCCGGACCTAAGGGTCTCATGAATTAAGGGCCCCCAAATTTTTGAAATTATCCAAAAATACAAAGCAAAAATAGCATTTATTTTGGAAAATAGTTTGAAGAAGTTTTTCAAACAAGAAAGTGAAACTAAAACTTAAGTGGAATGTAACCAATGGTAGTTTTACAAAAGTACTAATTATTGTCATAAAATTAGTTGGTACAGCTTCAGAAAGCTCCAGCTATCATGTTTACCCACAACAGCTCAAATGATGACAACAATTTAAATTCTTAATTAATATTGATGATTTCGATCTGTGTTTTCACCTCATTTGAAGCAAAACACTTTCAGCTTATTGCCAAATTTTAAATTTATAACTTTTTGGGGGCTTTTCTTCTTTTCTTGTCCATATAGCTATGTAAGATTTTATTTTCTGTGGTCCTAACGGGATTTCTTCCCCTTGGCTTCAAATATGTACTTAATTTCTGCAATTTTGTTTCTTTCCACGTAAATAAAGATTATTATTTAATCATGTTGCTGGGTTACACATGACAAGGCGACGGGAGGACTCTTTCTAAAGCTGTTCCAATTAGTTTTTATGGTACACTTATAACATGGGGGCCCCTTTCTACAAGCTGTGCCCGCAATACAAAATTTTCAAAATCGGGCTCTGAGCAGGACCTTCATGGCTACTGCTCTTTACCAGCGGTCTCCAGTTGTCGGCAACCCGTCCTTTTTTCGTTATGGAGGACCTGTTTCAAATCTGAACTATAAAAGATTATTAGCAAACAAGTTAAGATCTTGAATGGTAACACACTTGTTCCACAGATGTTGCTGTAACTAACCCATCATCTTCAAAAGACTCATTTTCAAAAGAAGGAGAAAAACATCGCAAATTTGGTAAAGTTTTCTGGGGATCAAAACTCATTTTAGCATCTTCCAGTTCGTCATCCATAATCCAAGGTGGCTAATGATCAGTTTTAAAATCAAAACACCGAAGACAGGGTTTTGTTCCAAATAGAAATATAAATATAGTCGGAGTCGATACAGTGGCCCAAAGAAATAATAACAAATCAACAAAACTGAATATAGAGATACGGATACAGTTACAAACAGCGTAGACAGATGCAGTTTTAAAAAAAAGCATGTCATGTCAACCAAACACCAAAACGTATCAACCAAAGATTAAATGCAGCTTCTAAAATAAAAGGGTAAAAGAATGTAGCAACCGAATAAATGAGGCTTTTTGTTATAGTATTTGTAATACCACAGCTTACTAAAGCACTTTTATAGACCATAATTTTTAACGTAGGAATTCACATTGACACTAACGCCCTCTACCTAAGGAAATCTAAACTAAAACTGGGGGTCGAGGACGTGATCCCACCCTTGGACCTTGTGCCCAAAAAAAGTTCTCAAAATGAGTTAAAATAAAACCCTACTTTTACAGGTCAAAGTTCAAAAATTTTTTATGTGGGAGAAGACCCCCATACCCTCCAGTGGTACCACAAGGGGATCTTGAGTGATACTTTTTTAGATAATACCCAACATTTTGTCTCAAAAAGTAAAGTGGTGGTCTGGAAAAGTGCCCCCCTTGGAGCCGTGCTGGATCACCGGGACCCAAGAATTCCTATTGGGAATCTTTAGCGAGCGATCGTAATCCTGGTGATCGCGATCTAGAATTATAAAAGGCTTTTAATTATAAATGCAAATCTTTTAATTTTATCATTCATATAAATCAGATAAAAATTAATATAATTCGTTTGCAATTAAATCAACACTATTAAGAAATACAGAATTCTATAATGCTTAGAAATTCAAAGTATCTGAATACAACACAAATTTTCATATATCGCTCGTGTCATCATCGGATAACCTTGCATCTTTGATTTGGCCCTATTCAATTTGGGGAATATAATATAAAATAACAAGACTGCGGGATTCGTTTCCTTGCCAAACAGATTTTCATGAACGAATCATAGAACTGTATTTTAATAAGCTGTTAAGAGAAACAGCAGGTGTTCCAAAGTAAAAGAATCTTTAGTCCTCATCAAGACGTCAAGCCAATGTTCTCATCTGTCTTCTCACTGGTCTAACAAAATTTTTTATGATGCTTTTTATCCTGAGAACTTTAACTAATCATGATAGAGATGAGGAACGGTCGAAGGACTAAAGAGCTTTTTACGAAAGACCCACAAGAAGACCAATGTGTACTTTTATTATTTATTTTTATCATCATTGAGGGAAATTTGAGAAGTAGTACAGTTGCTCTACTCCCAGCTCACAGTCAATTCAGAAGTTGTGGTTGTAACAAAATATTTTCACTTAGTAATGAAATGAAGTTTTATTTTGATAACATGAAAGTAAAACGGCATGGGCGTCATTTAGGGGCTCAATAGAGGGTCCAAAAGGTTATTTTCAAATTTCTGTATAAGGTAGAGGGCAGCACGGGAAATTCAATGCTTGACTGGTAGGCATAGGCAGTACATTTTGGTGGTCAAAGCTGTGATTGGCTGTGACGTGTTTATTCAATCTGTCCTTTGGAGGGCTATTGTAGGATAAAGCTTTTTCTCCTCCTCTCGAGATGTGACGCGATCCCAGTGCCAAAATAGCCCCTAACGTATGCAATATTCCATACTTTTTCCGATTTCCATTATTGGCTATGGCCGAGGACTCTCTTTTCTAGTACTCTGCAGACCAAAGCTACAGCTAGGCTGACCACTTGCAAAAATATGCGCTCCATGAAATTTTCTGACTAGTTATTACAGTTTAAGTTACTATTTTTATTCATAGTTCTCTTTTACAGAAGTAAAAAATGTATTGAAAGGATTGGAGCTATAAAAAAACCAATATAATCTCTCAAAAAAAGTTTAATTTTCATTAATATAGTGCATAAATTTTTAGATCCAAAAGATTAGATTACCTACTGTTTGAAAAAAATCGAGATAGCCTTTTTAAAAGATTTTACTATGGTTGAATTGAATGCATGCTATTTGCAACTTAAATAATTCAAAGCTAAAGGGACAACCAAAAAATTAATGAATTATTAAAAAGTTTTAATCTTTGAAGAATACACACAACTTTGAATTATAGATGTTAAATATATTCAAGTTGCACTGTAGTTGAACTAACTAAAAGAGTGAATAACATCAGGGGTGCTACTCAACTTGAAATCCCGGAAAACTTATTAGAGCCACGAACATTTTATCTGGAATACACAGTTCCAGAATGCTCCAAAATATGGATCATTTAAAGATTTTTTAATTCTTGTTCTAAAGGTATTTACCCACAAAACTTACAGCGCGCCCGATGAGATAGAACAGGCGAATATGTCTTTCAGAATGACACAGCTACTATGTAATCATGCTTAGAATCGATGGTGGGACCGAATTCTTTATAAAAGATGTTTTTTGCAGCCCTGCACTTATTTTTTATTTCGACCTAATTTTGTGTTTTCTGTTAAGCTCAAGATTTTCGAAAATTTTGATAAGCCCGGAATTCATGCTGTTAAAAAAAAGGATTTCCGGGACTGCCTAAGAAAAGTAGCACCTCTGTAAGCTGTACAAACTAAAGTAAATGTGTCTAAGTTTATGTATCTTGAGATTTCTTAACACCTTGTTTAAGCATCACATCATGATAAGCACTGTTTAATCTTTGGGTTTCCATGAGTTCTTTTGACCAATTGTATCTGCAGTATACCCTATAAAACAAATTATCAGACATGAAATACAAGATAAAAAACTATGGCTCCAGTGGGTCGAATAAACGCTTTTTTCGAAATCCGCTTACAGGTAGCGCGGATTTTTGGCTAAATGGCTTCAATAAAATGTATATAAAAATTCAGTTCGATATAACACTTCCTTCTGCTGCCACATTGCGCCCCAAGCTTTAAAAAATGCCATTTTTAAATATCTTTATTTTTTAAAAATCTGCTTGCGGCTAATAAGGAATTTTTATCAAATAGCTTCAATAAAACGTGAAAAAAATTCAACTTGATAGGACAATTCCTTCTGCTAGCGACTTGCGCCCTAAAGTTGGGAAATAAATGAAAAAAATTTATTTTTGAAAAAAAAAAAAATTTAAAAATCTGCTTGGATTAAGGTGGATGTTGGTTTCAAATGGATTTAATAAAGCATATAAATAATTGCAGCGCGACATGACACCGATTGGTGACACGGATTGTAGAACAAATAGCTTCAGTAAAATGAGAAAAAAAAAATCAGCTCTATATAACAACTTCTTTTGTTACTGACTTGCACCCTAAAATTGGAAAATAAACGAAAAACGATAGTTACAAAAACAAAAAGGAAACTGAATGAAATTTTAATTTTGGGGCGCATGTCAAACGCGGGTAAAAAGTTCTCGTACCGAGCTGAATTTTTTTATACTCTTTATTGAAGCCTTTGGGCCAAACACAGTGTTTCCCAACATAGGGTGCACGCCCCACCGGGGGGCAATATGAATTTCTAGGGGGCCAATTTGAAAATTTTCAACCAAATTGCCCCCCACGTGGGAAAAGGACTGCCAGGTTTTATTTACTTTTCATGAAGGATTTTCAAAAAAATAAAGGAGATGGGGGCATGGAAAATTTAAAAAGGCTTTGGTGGGGCATGGGCCGAAAAAGGTTGGGAAACACTGGCCTAACATCAACCCTAACAGAATTTTTTTTAAAAAAAATAACGTTTTTTCTTTTATTTTCCAATCTTAGGAAGCAAATCGCTAGCATAAGGAATTACCCGTAAGCGGATTTTGAAAAAAGCGTTTTTTGACCCACCCTACTCTTTATTTATAAAAAATTACTACTAACTGTTAAAACAACAGACTCTATTTGTTGTTTGTAAAAAATAAAATAATAAAAAATTAATAAAATAATTAATAAATGTATAAGTTTTGGCTTAAGAATAGAAACCATAATCTTCAAGAAGAAATTGAAAAAATATTTAGAGTTAGCTCTCAATGTAATGAATTGTAAGATAGTGGTTATTTATAAGAGAAAAATATAGATAATAAATAATAGAAACCACTAATAGTAGGTAGTGTTTGGCACTAGTTAACTAGAACTAGTTGCAACTAGTAGTTAACTACTTTTAGTTTAACTATTAGTTTAACTACTTTTTTAATTAACTACTAGTTAAAACTACTTTCAAATTTTCAACTACTTCAAAAAAAATTATTTAAAATTTAAAAAGATATTTAAAATTTTTATTAAAGGTAGAGTACTCAAATACCATAAACAGAAATAAAGACCATTTTTACGCGAAGTATAAACGTTTTTTGCGATATAGATTAGAAAGATGTATTAGAATTTTGCCAAAACGTAGGTTATGAAATTAAATAGACTAGTTAACTAGTAGTTAACTACTTTGGGAAATAGTTAACTACTAGTTGCAACTAGTCCCAGGAAAAAATAGTTAACTACTAGTTTCAACTACAATTTCCCAGAATAGTTAGTAGTTGGTAGTTAACTATTTTTTGTCCACTAGTTGCCGAACACTAATAGTAGGTATATATACAATTTTAAAAGTTCGATCAAACAAATTAAATTTTAACTTTTTAAAAATTTAATTGAAATTACATACCAAAATGCTAATGTTACACCAACAAAGGAATAAACTGCAGCATCAGTAGATCTTTTTACTCGACCTGAGAGAAAATATTACAATAAATACTATAATGAAGAATTGGAATACCTACAGTTAAAAGTATTTTCTAAAATAAAATGTATAAATGTTGTTAAAAGTTTCCCTTAATGCTTCGAAAAATGTTCTCCTTGCCACTTTATATTGGGTCATTTAATAGTCAATGTTAATTTTTCCCATGATCATGACAGATTTCATTAAAAAAAAGTGACTTTTTTTTCAAGAAAATAACTTTAACTAGACTTTAAAAAAAATGGTACTTATGTATACAGGGTGTCCCATAAATGTTGGGTCACACTTCTAGGGGGGGATAGTAGACACCTAGACGAGTCAGAATCACAAAGGATTTGGGGGTCCCAGACCAAATCCCAGGGAGTTAAAAATGAAGCGACACCCCAAAAAAAAGTATTGAAAAATTCAATTTGTAGAACTAGTACTATTGGTAAAAATTTACTTATGATCTCAAATTTTGTGGTTTAGTATGATCTTTACAATTATCTTAAAAGTTTTCACTTTAAAATTTGTTTTAATATGAAAAAAGTCAAAATACTGCAAAAAAAACCCTATCAAAACTATTTTGTATTTTGACATCCTTTCTTTTGATTGGATAATCTGAAAGAGCATAGTTGAACATCCTTTAGTTCAAAGTTTCACTTAAGTACCATCAATATTTAACGCTTGAGAGCCTGTTAAAGTCTGTTTTTTTGCTTGCGCAAACAGTTTTCCTAAGCTGTTTCCAGAACGGCTGTTTGCGCACACAAAAAACAGACTTTAACAGGCTCTCAAGTGTTTAGTATTAATCATATTTACTTAAAACTTTGGACTTAAGGTTTCTCAACTATGCTCTTTCAGATTCTGAAATCAAAAGAAAGGATTTTGAAATACAAAATAAAATTTTTGCAGTTTTTCCACATTTTTTGTGTTTTTTTAACTTTTTTTGTATTAAAACAAATTTTAAAGTGAAAACTTATAAGGTAATTTTAAAGATCATATTAAACAACAAAATTTGAGACCATAATTAATTTTTTACCAATAGTAGTTCTTCTACAAATTGAATTTTCAATATTTTTTTGTCGCTCCATTTTTGACTTCCTGGGATTTGATCTGGGACCCCAAATCCCAGGGTTGGCACGGTTTAAACCAAATGGTTAATTTCATAAAAAAACCACATGTTTTTTTTGCTTTTTTTTTTCTAAAAAACTTAGCTAAACTTTTGGGTTTAAAGTCGTTTATTGATTCAAATATTGTCTTTTGAACAAAATATGTTGAATGCTTCTGACATTAATGCTGTAAAGCTATGCAATTTTTTGAAAACAATTATATGTTGAATGCTTCTGACATTAATGCTGTAAAGCTATGCAATTTTTTGAAAACAATGAGCCAATTGAAATTTTCTTAGAAAGACTCCTGTTTTTTTTTATAAAAACCTGGAGTGGTTTAGTTTTGAAACTTGTTTTTTTTTAATTCATTAAGAACTAGATATTTGAATGCATAATAAAAATCAATTGGTTTTTTTAATCAACTAATCACCGGATTTTTAAATTTGCATTATAAAGAACCACTTGGTTTTTTAATGCTCTAAAAAGACTCCCTTGTTTTTTTTTAATTCATTTAGAACTAGACTAGATATTTGAATGTATCATAAAAACCATTTTTTTTTTTAATCCATTGGATTTTTAAATGTGCATTATAAAAACCAGTTGGTTTTAAATGCTCTAAAAAGACTCCCTTGGTTTTATTTATAAAAAAAAACATTTGTTTTTTTTAATTCATTAAGAACTGGATATTTGAATGCATAATAAAAACAAATTGTTTTTTTTAATCAAATATAAGCACTGGATTTTTAAATATAATATGCATTATAAAAACCAGATGGTTTTTTAAAATGCTCTAAACAGACTCCCTTGGTTTTTTATGGTTATGTATAATTTTAACTTTTTTTAATTAAATAAAATTAATTTTAATTAATTAAGTCACTTAGTTAATAGCTGAATTGATGAACTATTTATTGAATGCATTCATAAATGAAAACAATCAGAAATATTTGTATTTAAGTGTTAGGGAAGAATTTCAGTAAAAAATCCAGGTTTAAACCAAAAAAACCTGGTTTAAACCAAAAAAACCCGGGTTTGTTAGGTTTTTTTTTTAAAAAAAACCCTGTTTTTTTTACAACCCTGCCAAATCCTATGTGATTCTGACTCGTCTAGGTGTCTACTATCCCCCCTAGAAGTGTGACCCAACATTTATGGGACACCCTATAGTGTATCATCATCATGTCTTGTGGTGCCTAGTGGCACAAAAGGCCCTATACGATTTCTGTAATCTGTGTTTTTTATGGGGATGAGTGATTGGCTTATCACCTAATCCTCCTCTTCTATCTAGGCTTGGGACTGGCCAATGTAAAGACCATGGTCTTTACACCATGCAGAGTTCATGTATAGTGTAGTATATTATTTTCGTGTTAAATAACTATATTGTAATAATATTATATACTGACAATGACAATACACTAATTACAAACTAATTAATAAATAATACTTCTAATAACTTTGTGCAGTAAAACCTAAATAATATTTTTGCATTTATAGACTTACTCTACCCAAGTACTAAACCTACCACAAGTAGTACTCTTTACTTAAAATAATCTACACGAACACGTTATAATATTTTGAGACATTTTTACGTTGGTTAAACTAGTGATGCTCAACAAAAAGTTAGGTGCCGACCCACCTTGGTAAGGAAATTTTTTCTCAAGGTGGGTCGGCAAGAACGAAATTAAGTCAATAAAAAGTTTATAAAAATAAAATAACTTACTTGTGAATATGAAGTTACCTAAACCAACTGCTAGGCCAGACCATAAACCAACAGTTAAAGTCTTTTTAAAACAGGGTATCTTTTCTAAATTAGTACCAAAAATTGTAAACTGAAATAGTAACAAACCATGTAAAATTAGAGTAGGCAAAAGTCAAATTTATTGATTTTAAAATTTAATTTTACTTGTAATTATTTTGTTTATAGAAGGTAAATTTTATACCTTCTCAGAATATTTTCTTTGGTAATTTTTTGTTGGTTTGTTAGACATGTTTTACAGTGCAACTTGGATAATTTTAAAACAGAAGGTAATACCACTGAATAACTTCGAAATTATCCAAGACATTGAAATAAAGATAGAAGTTCCGTCTTTTAGTATGAATTCCAGATTCAATGAAAGATTGAAAATATTACTTTCTATCTCTCTGCCTATCAACAAACTGTTTCATTCAGAAGTTGTTAAATTCTTGTTCTGAACTGATAGCATGATTTGTACAAAGATATGCTGAAAATTTTATGAAATCTCTAAAAAGTGGGGTAGAATCGGCAGGGTTCATAGCGACAGTTTGAAAAAATATAGGACATTTGCATCGAAAGTATAGGACATGTCAGAAAAATTTCAAAATTCTCCGATTTTTTTCGTTTATATGTATGAATGTAGTATGGTGATTGAACCCAAGAGTGGGGCACAGTCAATAAATCTGAACTTGGCACATTGATTACAGAATTTTTTAAATGCAAAAGTAAATATCATGAAAAATCAGGAAATGAAGAACATGCTGTTCAGCCGGTTCAGCACTGGGGTAATCCAAAGAAATTGGGATTGGCACCAAAAAAGTGAATTCAGGCAATGCAGTTTTATAGAAGATGAATTGTTTTCTCGCCTATAAACAGCATTGGCAACACCAAATTTCGCCAAAAATGTTACCCAGATCTCCATATTTGGCACCAGGCCCGGTCTCTTGGGATTACCCTTGTTGTTATCCAAGTTGCTAGTTGCACTGTAGGTATAAGCCAGTAGGTAGGTTACCTTTGGTTTTTTATCTTCCGATTCACTCATTTCAAAAACCTTTTTTACGCGAATTTACCAATCAGAATACTAAACTTAGAATAAAAATTTAAAAAACAAAGTAAAATGTGATTGATACTAGTTTTGTTAGGACAAAATCCCGAATATCATTTGTTTGAACGGAGTGAACCTGCATATGACTTGTTTGTTTGTTTACAAATTGAATTTATTTTCGTATATCATTTCATTTCATTTCTGTAAGTATCATGTAAGTTGGTTGGTCAGTAGTATATCAGTAGTAGTGCTTAGCTCACAGAGTAATTAGCTCTCACAACCAACCAATAAAACATCAATGCCATGCTTTTGGAATTTTTCTGTATGTAATAGTGCCGAGAACACGAAAAGAACGGAAGTCATATATTTCGTCACATCAAAACCAAAACAAACAATCAAAAAAAGGCTCTAAAAGTAAATTTGTCCTTTCCCAGTTTACCTGGTTTCTGGTTTCTCTCCGTTTGTTGTATTGTTGTATATTTTTTATTAAAATTTTAATTTCAACCTAATCTCCCTAAATATCAATTATTTCTGGTTGAATGAAGCCTTTTTGCATTGTTTGGTATATCTTTTTTTTCAATCTAATGTAACTTTTTAGATTGTTATTTGAATGTTGTTATTACTTGTGGGCACAGCTGGAATAGTAGTCCTCCATTGGGCGACTCGCGTTGCCAGGGGTCTGTCTAGGTTTTTTCAAGAGGTACCTACCTATTTTGTGAAAATTTAGTGGTAATTTGATCTCAGTGAATTTGGCAAAATATGTTCAAAATCTCATGTAAATAATTTTTAAATATTAAAAACTAAAGATAATTCAGTCTAGAATGGCTAAAAAGTTAAATATTAAGAGAATATAACTTCCTATATAGAAATTTCTTTCAAAAATTTAATTTGTGAAGTTACCTTTTTACTAAAACTGAATTTGTGAAAGTACCTATTTATCAATTGGTGAAATTGTGAAGGTACCGCAAAACGGTAGTAAAATTGCCTTGCACAGACCACTGGTTGCGGTCACCAAGTTGGCGGTATATCACGATTAGTTATATAGTGTATAGTTGGCGATTGCCAAATGGAGGGCTCTTATCCCAGCTGATCCCAATTGTGTTTTGTATTTTCTTAATTGAAACTTTTGAGTGCCACACATTCCCCCCCCCCCCATAGTATTCTCTAAGACTCGGTTTAAAATAGTTTATCTACTCAGGGGTGTCACATTTTTTAGTTAGCCCATGAAACCCGTGTTGGGTCATCCAAAGAAACCGGGCCAAGTGCCCAAAAGGGCGATAAAATAATGAATTCTGATAACCCAGTTCTATAGAAGTTGAGTTGCTTACTCGCCAATACACAGCATTGGCAACACCAAGTTTTGCCAAAAATGTCGCCCAGGCTCAAGTTCTTTAGATTTACCTTTCGAGTTATTACACTTTATGGCAAGGCAATCCATGGTAATTGTTACTAAAATGGCAGTGAATTGTTCATTGTCCAGTCTCTGTATAAAGGGTATCTAGTGTTGACTACCATAACACCCATATTCTATGCAATTGAGTTAATCATTTTGTAACTATACCACATGATTTTGGGTTTCCACCTTGTGCTACCAAAGTTCATATTCTCATCCATGCAGCTACCTTACACAGCACCCTCCCTTGGCGAACAATATTCATGGAGAATCACGCTATGCGATTGGTCGAGGAGTCTAACGTCACTGGAAAAAGACACCACGTGACCGGTATCATCTCTCTTGTCTCCCAGATGGTTCGGAGTGGTGTGCTGTGCGGATATGGCTGAACCAAAAAGCATCATTCTCGCCAAACATAGTCTTTATCACGCATGCTCAAGAATAGAGAGTACTATGACTTACTGACCAAATTTACTTACTAAAAATTTACCACATGATATCTGTTTTTTTGGGAGGAGCTGAATACGAAAAAGTTCAAAAACCCTGGTAAACCACATGATAATGGGTTACTGCGTTTGCGAAAAATATGGATGTAAGATTATTCAGAATTATCCTGATTTGGGTGGGGAGGGAGCAATCATGAGGAGCTAGATCGAGGACAAAACTTGCCAAAAACAATGAAAAATTGGTTATTCTGGGTAAACAGTTAGGATTAGAAATAAAATTTTAAAACAGAATTGATACAAGTCCTCCACAGTGACCACCAACTAGAGCTGACACCTACTTGGTGACTGCTCTATGCAGTGGCCATTTGGTTGGTCTCCAGTTCTTGGCGATGATCGCACTTTTCGCTGTGGAGGACCTGTATCAAATCTGGGTACTTACGTATTTTCCGGTTGACCGTGACGCTTAATCCAAAATGTTATCAAATCCCATTGACTTTACTATTACTGTGCCGCTGAATGGTCGACGGGATAATACGTAAGTACCTACCCAAACCTGTTCCAAAATTTCAATACTTATTATCATTTTGTAGCTTATTTATAAAAACTGTACATAAAGTTTTTGACCTTAAACACGCTTGTGACGACAACAACAAGGGGCACTAGATTTGCTGAATAGAGAACAAATCTTTTTTTGTGTGATATGCATGCTTAAGCTAAATAATTGATGTCATTGAGCACCTTCTTAGAATATGAGTAATAAAAATGCTGATGAGTCTAAAAAATTAGGGGGTTGGGGGCTGGACTCTAGCTTAAAAAAGTTCTTTTTAACCACCCTTAAATTTATAATGCTATAAAATTATTGTTTAAAGTTTAAAACTTTAACTGTACTTTTTTTTCTAGGCAATGGTGTAATTTTTCAAATTGAGAAAAAGTTATCTTAAGTATGGATGTACTCGCTGAAAGAATTTTGCAAGACTTGAGAAATACATTCAAGAAAGACCCTTTAATGTTAGTAATGTAAATATGTCTTTGCATTCATTTAATCTTTTAAAATTAACATCCTGTATATTTTTTTTTTCATTTTAATTTTTAATGCAAATTTGATGTGTAATTAATTTTTATTTTATGCTTATTTAAGAAGGTTTCGCTTAGTTAAACTCACACTTTCTAGTTTCTTTTCTTGTTTTTTTTTTTATATAGTTTAATTCTTAGTTCCTATTGTAAAATATAATATGACACTGAATGTTCTTTCAGTGATGAGTTTGACATTTTGCCTGTTGAGGAATCAGTGAGCAACAAGTGTCCAGTTTTGCATGTTGATCACAAGGTGGCATTAGAAAAGTGGTGTGTCAAGCATATTTATGTTTATGCATATTCAAAGTTCTTTACTTGGAGGAAAGGACAAAAATGTGGTGAAATTTTGGGTTAGTTAAATTCTTGTATTTTCCATTAAAACATTTTGTTGATATGTATGCTGGAACTATCTAAATAAAACACCTAGATGCACTTTTTTTTTTTACCAAATATTATAAGTTAGTAGTACTTTTTTTTTCTTCCATGACACTTCAGTTTTATGTAGATCTTCATTACATTTTATTTGTTATAGACTCTGAGCCTTTGATGACCTGGACATGTGCCATTCTGCTAATCAATCCAGACCTTGAGACTGCTTGGAATGCTAGGTAAGTTTTATAAATGTTTTTCTCAGCCATCATTTTATAATGTAAGTTTTAGATTAACATTCCATATGAAATATGAATTTCATAAAAAATTAACTGTTTGTGCCAAGTAACTGTTAATATAGACACAACAACAAATAAAAAATAAAAGCTAAAGCCTTTGAAGATTATCTTAAATTGACTTAAAAGCCATTTTGTACACTATTCTAAGCTATTTTTTTTTAAATCTAGGAAAGAAATGATTCTTCAAGGTACTCTCCTGCCGTATGATGAACTTAAATTTTCTGAACTAGTTCTGAGCCGCAAGCCTAAGTGTTCACCTGTGTATGCTCATAGGTATTCTTTGTTTTGATAATTGAATAAATCAATGTTAAAACTGTAAAAAAATAATATACAAAAGCTTTTTATTATTTTTGGTATGTTTTATGTGTCTGGTTCAATTTCCCAACAGGTGTGTTTGTCTGACAAATCCTATACATACCGACTATATTGTTGAAATATGAGGGGGCTTATTTTAGTTTTGAGTGGTTAGCTACCAATGCTATTCCTATGGGATCCCCTACCTAAAATGACATGCCACTTTTTCAACAAAAGAACTTCAATTTTTGGGATCGAGCCCACTTTTGTCATATGACCCAGGGATCTTGGGACACAGTTTCACACAACCACCCAAACCTAAAATATTAAGTCCTCTCATATTTAATTGCAACCATGTAGTATAAAGAGTAAGATAGGAGTTGTCAAACAGACGGTGTCAGTAACTTGAGCGTCAAGTTATATTTCCATGGATATAGGTATATAACCAGTGGCGGCTCGTGAGTTGAAAAAGTGGGGGTTCACACCCATTTTATAAAAATTAAAATTTACACAAGATCTGAGAAGGATGTTGGACCAATACATAAAAAATATCTCTTAGGAGAGTAGTTTTAAATGCCTAAATTCTTAACAGCATACGCTTTCATTTTGAAAAAATATGGATTTAATGGAAAATAACAATTACATATGAATATATTCATTTCATTTTTTATAATACCATTGAGGGGAAAGTCATAATACTTATTCATAATACCTCACAAACACCTTTTATAATTATTAAAAATTAGTTGACATGAAGATTATAATTTTCTTTTCAAAAAGTACTTTTGTCATTTTCTAATCAGCCGAAAAAATCCTGACCACAAAAAAAACCAAGCTGAGCTTCAAAAACGCAAGCCTCGGCACACAAAATCTGTGCTATCGGGAATCCAAATTTCGAGGCCGTAAGATGAAAATTCCCCCGGCAAGCAGTCGGGGTTTCTTCGGAATCTCATATTTTTTACGCTCACACGTGCGAAAAAGGAAAGAAAAATAAGAGTTCATTCTTTTTTCGATTTGTTTCGCGTTTCCGGTAGTAAATTTTTCTTATTGAGTAGAGAAGGGGGGGAGAAACATAATTCTAAGTGTAAAAAAGAAATTGAGAATATATTTCTATTGATATTTATTAATCTTTTTATTCGATTTTTGTTCTACTTTTTCTGTGGGTGTTCACGTGCTCCTGTGCTCCTATGGACGAGCCGCCACTGTATATAACATAAAAAATCTGCAGTTGATGATTAAATCATAAGTTATTTAATTCATTAAAATGAACACTGAAAGTACAGGTAAAATCTTTGAATTGAGTGAAACAAAAAATACTTTAACAATGTTTGGTAATAAATCATCCAAAAAATAATTAAATTTACTGAAGATAAAATATCTTTTTAAAAATTTATTTTTTAAAACTTTTTAAATTTTGTAGTATAGGCATGTGATACAAATCTGTAGGCTATATTTTAGTATGAATACCAGTCCAATTTTTTTAATATAATTTATAATAAGTGTGGAAAAATTAAAGCATTTATCTTATTACTTTTGTTTTAAATTGAACTATATATACTCTGTAATTGTTGTATAAGACTAAGAGCAAGGTTACTATATAGATTTTGCTGTGTCCACTCCCTATAATTTATGAAATCTATTGAAGAGAACTAACATTTTTTCAGGCAATGGGTGATTCAAAATTGCAATACTATCGTTTCTCTGGAGTGTGAGCTCTCTTTGTGCAGTAGATGGGCAGATCTTTACCCAAGTAACTATTATGCTTGGGGCCACAGACTTTGGGTGATAAAGAACCTAGGCCATAGCAAACCACAAGTCAGTATAATTTTATATAACCTTTGCTTCCATTGTGTCATGATATAACTTAAATATCCTTATTTAATTTAATCTTAAAAATTCACAATCATATTTGAAGTTGAGTTTTTAAAAGAAAGTTCAAATTGACTTCATGAAACAACTGCATACTAACTAGTATTTAATTTTTTCTCTTTTTAAAGTAAATGACAAAGAAAATCTTTAAAAGTTTTCTCTCTTATGATTAGCTGCTGATGCAAAAGATGACTTAGAACAGACAATTAAGTGAAATTACACCTGACAGAAAAATAAGCTTTGGATTTAACATAATGAACAACTGGCCCTTTCATTGAGATTGAATGAGGCAGTTGAGGTTGTAGGCCAATTTATCTTAACTATGTTATATTGTCTTTAAAAAGTTATGAATTGTTATTCAATATTGAACCATACTTCAGTTAGTTATTTTATACTTATAGGTTATTCAAGATGAATTGGCTCAAACTGAGTGTTGGGTTAGAGTGCATGTAAGTGATCACTGTGGATTGCACTATCGTCAGCAGTTGATATCTGCATTGCACCCAGCAACACCAGTTCTTCAGAAAGAAGTTGATTTTTGCACTGAGTTGCAAAAGTCTTACCCCGGGCATGAGGCCCTGTGGGGTCATAGAAGGTTTTTGTTATGGGCCTGTAGTAATCAGCATGAAAATAGTCACTCTGAGAGGAAGAGCTTTGATTCACACTATGCAGAAGACTCTTCGGAATGTATTGGGGCTCAGTGTCATGTTAGTGACAACATTCAAATACATTTAAATAATGTAACTCACATCTGTTATAATAGTGAGGTGAAAAAGGTTTCTATTGATAGTGATAATTTCAATGAGAATGACCACATTAATACTGTGGAAAACGCATTGGATTGTAAAGGGGTCTCCAATGTTCTTCATTCAGAAATGGTTCACAGAACTGCAAACTTTAGATGTGAAAATGACATTTTAGATAAAAACAAACCTATTGAAACAGTAGAACCTTTATACTGTAATGGAGTAATGCACAATGCTGAAGAGTTGCCATCAAGATTTGTCTATAGCCGTAGTTGTGATGAGGAGGTTCTGAAACAAGAAGTTGAGTTTGTTCGTGAAAGGCAAGATGCAGCCCGTCACTGGCCCTGGGAAAGCTTGCTCCTTCGGAGACATGTGAAGTGGGTGTCTGAAGTTCTTGGATGGAAACAGCTCCTGAATAGATGATGTAGCATTTAAAAAAGTTGTTAGACATTTTAGATTATATTCATAATGTATGCAATTGATTTTAAAGTAGCTTGAAAAGTGAAAATTCTGAAACAGATGAAAATACTGAGAAAGTAAGATTTTATACAGTATTAGCCTGAGGGTATTTTATTGTGGTATTTTTAAATTCCAAGTATCAGTTTTTATCTTCTAGTAGAATCATTTAGTTTTAAATTAATAATTTCAATTTCCCTTTTGAAAATTTGGAAACTTTTGGAAATTGGGAAGTTATGCTCAAACCAACTACACGAAACAAGCATATTTGTATTCAGGTTTATTTAGACGTGCCTTGTTTATCTTCAAATATGAAAAAGTCTTTTTTTTTTTTAGAAAACAATTAATGTTTAAGTTGTACTATTCATTGAAAATGGTACAAAGTTTTGGGGAAATGGTATAAATCTTAGTAAAGTACTCTTTGTATATAGCAATAATTTCAACAGAATTGTCCTTTTCTTGATACTTTTAGATTCAATTGTGTGTAGCCCAGAGATTTATGACCCAAGCCCAAAATTTTTTAATGTTTGTTGTTGAATTATTTTGTTTCACTATCACAGCGAATAAATTTATTTTGTTTTTAGGCAAACTTTTATTGGAATAAATGTTTTATTCTTTTATACCTCAATTGTTAATTTTCTTTATTAATCAGTAATTTTTCCCTTATTCAGGTATTTCTTTTAAAACTTGGAGACAAGTTTATTAAAAGGGACTCTTATAGTATGTAAAAGTTTGAAATGGTTTTAATTTTTTAGGTTTCATATAAAACCTTAATAAGCTGTAGAAATGATCAAACTGATTTCCACATTATTTTGATGCAAAAATTTACTTTTTATCTGGAAAAACCTCCCTAGGTAGGTAAGTAATGGGTATTTGCAAAGTTTCTTTAAATTAATGCATTTCTTTATATTTTAGCAGTTTATAAAAATATATGCAGAAGCTTTAGTAAATTTTTAATCTAAATCATTATATATTTCCACTTTAATCCCTAAATCAAAATTTTGTTTTTTAAATTAGTTTGTTAAGTTATGTGTAATTGATATATCTTAAAACACTAAAAATAGTAGGGTCGTTATTGGGAAAATAACACCTGAATTGTTCAGATTGAGGTGATAAAAGCACCAAAATTGCTGGATGTATAGTTTAAAACCTGCTGAATCCAAAATCGACCGAAAGCACTCTGGCAGAAGCGCCATTACAACAATTGGTTAAAACTATTATTTCACCCTACATTATTTTGTTGCAAAAAGGCTTTTGAACCCTCCAAGCTCACTTTCTTCTTTAATGGGGCATATTAGTTTGTAAATGGTCTGGAATGAGAGGAGGTAGATTAGAAGGGAAGTAGGAATGGAGTTAATGTAGTGGATTGGAGATAGCGCAAGTACCTAAAAATTCATGGATAAACAAGATTTGGTGGAAATTTTCAAAAGCTGACTTACGGCGCTTTTTTCCTGTTCAAGCAAAAGAAAAACTTTATAGGTTCTGAGTGCAGTTGTGATAAGCTGAATACCTAGTAATGCCCTTTAAAAATTCAAATTCATAAAAACGGCCTTTTCCTTTTCAAATTAGCTGTAATGATTATTTGCCAGAAAATATTTCCAAAATCCCAATTAATTTTTCTCTATTTTCTTGACTTTTGTGTCGGTTATAATAACTTATAACTATTTACGCACCGATTTGCTATCGACGAGACTCGTCCTGTAAAGAAGGCTTCTTCTCTTCTGTTGGTTGTATTGCGGAAGAACAAGAGGAGAAGTCTGCTTCACTCTCGAGTTTGTTGTATTGCGGAAAAACGGACTTGAACTTATTCGGAGATTGATATTCTCAACTAAAGGCTTGCTTCCCTATTGGAAAAATTTTCCCAGTGTTTCATAAACCAGTATCAAATCATACTGGATCCAGTATCATTTATATAATTTGATACTGGTTTATGAAACACTGGGAAAATTTTTCCAATAGGATTATGAGGTTATTTCTCATGCATGGCTCAAATTATAACTAAGTTAAAATATTGAAAGAAAATGAAAGGGAAAACCTTGATTTATGACTAAAGTAATAATTAAACATTTTATAGTTTTATTTTTAATAAATTAATTAATTAAATTCAGTTTTTCATAAAAACGGACCCCTAAAATATCTGGGTTGACTCCTGTCTTCAAAATTAGTGATTGAAGTTTAAGTGTGTGTAGAAATAACCAATAACATACTCAAGCCCTCTTGAAAAACTTTAGAGTTAATTTTTAAAAAATGTACATTTATTAGAAAATTTAAAATTGAAGGGGATCGAACAAAAACTTCCGTTAGAAAAATGTATGTTGTCACAAAGTTATGAAAAAAAAAGTTGCTCAAAAATATCATTTTCATAAAACTTTGTTATGACATCACATTTTCTAACTGAAAAATTTATGCAGTTATTTTGTTTTTGATTCATAAAATGACTAAAAAACAAACAGTTAAAAATTTGTTGAAAATTATATGAAGCAAACGCTCTTTAAAGAATATTTTAAATTTTGGTTCATGACGTTAATAGAATGAAATTTTCTTTAAAAATATTAATAGAACAGATTTATTCAGGGAAATTGCCGTAATGTAAACTGTTCTCTCATGTGAATGTTGAGCAAGCTACATTTTACCAACTTTAGGATGCTATAAAAGGCATGACGTAAATCTGCTTGCAAGTTTTCCTAAAAGCAAATGTTGCAACTCAAAATATTTCTTAGGAATGTCACTTTTAGCATAGAAAAGACAAGGTAACAATTTTCTCACTCATTATGACTTTTTTTACTGTATGTTCTTCTGTCTAAGGTACGCATTTGATTTTAAACCATTAAAAAGGTCTTTTACGTCACGTATAGTATGTGTGGTGGATGGTGGTAAGTGAAAAAATTTAGTGTCGATATTAGTCTTGTCAAACAGCAATTCAGTATTCCCACTTCTATAACTGATATATAATCTCCACTATTTTTCTGTTTAATTCGCCAGACATAATATTAGTAATAGTTTCAATTTACGTCAAACTGCCTAAAATAAATAAGTTGAAGTGCATAAACCATGAATAGAATGCAGCTTTCCATTCATTTCAACAGCAGAATAAATAAACATATTTTGAGGATGAACTCGGAATGTCGATAAAACGTTTATATACACCGCAATTCAAATACTTTTTGATTGCACGGTTGATTAGTAACAATATATTTTCGATGTGAAACTGTCTAATGATTAAACTAAATTGACATAACCTGTTTTTATTAAAATAAACTGAACGTATGCATTTTTGAAATTCATTGCAATTGACGTAATTGTTCGGATTTTGAGTA
Organism: Tetragnatha montana; assembly: GCA_963680715.1. Taxonomy (NCBI): domain Eukaryota; kingdom Metazoa; phylum Arthropoda; class Arachnida; order Araneae; family Tetragnathidae; genus Tetragnatha; species Tetragnatha montana. The sequence continues at coordinate 30,101,567 of OY796676.1, forward strand.
AATGTTTAATCAGTAATCCATCCATTGAATTAACAATTAACATTGCACAAAAATACTTCTTTTAATATAGTGCCTCGAGTTTATATTTGTTTATTCCCTAACTTTTATCAATAAATGAAATAAACTCGACACAGAATTTATGTTAGTCATTTTAAATGGAACGAATCGAATTTTTAAAAAAGTACCCTTTAAGATCGAATATTGTTCAATAAAGGAATAATCTACTTACTATCACGTTAGATAAATGCAAATTATAAAATGTTTTTTTTTTTTGTAAACTACGGTAAAATTCTTGAAATTTCGATTAAAAATTTATTTATTTTAAAGTAGGTTTGAGAGACTGGTGGGAGATAAAATTTTTAAAAATATTAATTTGATGTCAGAAAGTGATTTTTAATAATTATATTTCTAATCTATATTTTTTAAGGGTTTGCGATGACATTAACCCTTTCAATCCTAAGCTGCCCGATATTACCATTGAATCCAATGAAAAATTTGGGGCGGCTAGATCTGAAAGAGTTAAGTACACAGAGTTGTGTTTTCATTAAGCATTAACTTCCTTTCTTAATCGTCTTGCCTTTTTTTACCGTGAGGTAAATAAAAAATAAATATGTTGAAATGCACAGCTGGTTTATGGTTTTATGTGGTTTTACCTCCGGGTTTGGAAAAAAGAGGTAACTAAAATTTATCAGTCTAGAATCAACACAGGTGCCTTATCATTATTGTGGTAAATTCCTCTCGTTTTGTATATGGTTTGAACCCATTTTTACTCTATATAAACTACAAACATTTAATCATATTGTTGTCATAAACTGAATAATTAATTTGGTACTTTAATAATGCCTTTTTAGTTCATACAATTCCTTTTATAACAATAAAAATGTGAAATCTTTGAATAATAAGGTTTGATATGATCATAAAAAAATGGTGAGCATCGAAGTTTATTTATTGAATCTAATTGAGATGCTTGCAGTAGCTATAAATTTGCGTGTGCAAACCCCAACAGCTATACTTTTGGAGTTAACTCGTTATTATCGCAAGCAATTCTTATCTGCTCTCTCATTTTCTGCATTTCTTCCTCTGAATTTCTCTCATTCCAAAGTAAAACGCAAGAAAGTTAAAATTAATTAAAGCACTAATACACTAATGTAGCAGACAAAATATATAGTGCGATTTCTCAGGGAAATCTTTGTATTAGAGATTTTGGATAACATATTTATCCCACTAAATATTCATACACCGTGAAAAATATTTCACTGATTAAAAAAATTTTTTGTCGTTGATAGAAGTATAGATGTTAAAGATCAACCAGCATCTTCTCTTTCTTCAAACTTCAAAACCGTTTTGATAATATGCCATTAGTTTTTATGTGGGTCATTGGAACCCATCAGATAAATGACCTTAAAGCAATTTAGTGAACACATTCTTTTGTCTTCTGACACGTGTGGCCCTTGATGAAGGGGTTATCCTCTGCCAAAAGGGAATTAGCTCCCATCACCCATGCATTTGCTTTTTCTATGGCGTTAACAGCAGATGCAAGTGATACTGCTATAGTCAATGAGAGCAGCAGCATGTAGCCAGTTAGTCCGATCTCCCAATTGCCCTCTACTCCAGTGTAGGAAAGGAAGGCTTCCGTTTTTTCTGGGAAATCCTCACTCGCCCAATTAAGCCTCGTTAGCGCCGAACGTGGGAAAGAATTAAGAGGCACCATTCTGAACCAATTGGAACAATTGTCCCTGGATGGACCCTTTCACCCAACGCTCTGTTTAACATTTGCTTGAACATGCTCATAATATTAAGAATAGTTTACTTTTTGTTAGTGTCAATATAATTCATGAAACAAATGCAGAATTAATTTATTTTAATTTTAACTCATGCGTTCACTTTAGTTCAATTAGAAAAAAAGACACGCCAGTAAAAACTTGATCTCAGGAACTATCAGATATTGAAATTCTGTTTATAACAATATTTTTATAAAAACAAATTCTTTCATGTTGGTAATCTGTATTTTAGAGAAATGATAAATAGGTTTGGAAAGGGATGCGCTTACTTAGATTTTTTATTGAATAAATCATTATTATCACAAAATATCAATCAAGTTTCATAATTGCCAAATTGATGTGCAAGTACTATACTTATTTCCATTCATCCAACTAAGACTTAGGACAAGACTTATAGTCTTGATGCGGATGTCCCTTTTATGCCACCCTTCTTCATGAATCTTTGAGACGGTTCGAAGCCAGAAGTTTCATAAATATACGACAGTTTTATAAATTCATTCTTCATAGGAAACTTCCATGTCCACGTGCGTCAAGTGATCTGTACTCAGCTGTTCTCGATTCACGTGACATTATATGCTGCTTTCCAGAAAAAAAAGTGTCAACATGTTTTCCTCCTCAGAACGCAATTTTGCTTTGCAGACTTGAGAACACATGCCAGCCGAAAAGCCCTTTGTTTTCGTTGTTTGGAGAAAAAAACAGAGAAAAATAATCCAATTCTACGGAACAAAATTTTTTGAAAAACAACTTTCAGTATACTCACTGCGCAGACATGCAAGAACTTATAAGAGCGTTTAGCAACCAAGGGGTAGGTCAAAACGTTAGGTCACGAAATAAGCTATTAATAAATAATAAAGGTCAAAGTAATTTAAAGTAGGTTTTCCTTATTGGAGGTGAAACTATCCCAAACAAATCTAGAAAGAAAAAAAGTTCTTCAAAAACAAAGAAAAAAAAGCTTTCAAATGAGATAATAAATAGACTGTGTGAAAGACGGATACAGTAAGACAAATATTTTTCCTTAAAGTCGATGGAATATTAAAAAACTTTAATAGTAGGGGAGAGTGGGCCACCTTGGGATACTTTTTATTAAATTATTTTTCTAATTTTTTACGCAATTTTATTTATTCATAAACAGCTTATACATTAAATATGATCCTTTGACCCATCTAAAAAAAATTCCTACCAATTACCTCTTTTAGGGAATTCATAATAACAAATTTAAAAAAACTCTTTAAATTTACAGTACAGATAGTCCAGTAACTTTGTCGCCTGATAGTATGGGGTAGTATGCGTCAAATCCGGTAGTTCTGATTTTTTGCAGACTTGTTTATGATGTTGTCCTAATGAATAATCCAAGTTTGTGACCTCGAGCGCCGAACGCAACTTTGTCAAAATTCGAAAAAACCGCGAAAAAATCGTTATTTTTTCAAATTTTGGAGATTATAACCCTAAAGAACTAGTTTTTGAAAAAACTTTCTATGGACATTTTTAAAGTAGACTAAATTTGCTACAAAATGCACTACTCAACTTTGATTTTATGAAGAGTGGTTTGGACGCTTGAGCGCGCTGAAAAACAGCGATTTTTTGGCCTTTCCGCAAAAAAATGAAAAACGCGCGCTTCTACCCTCTACAAAATGAAAAATATTCACGTTATCAACACAAATTTTATACCACGTGAAAGAGAATTTAATTGTCTATAAATAACTTACCTTACATTATTATTTTTTGAGAATGGGGGAGGGAGCGAAGCAAAGATCGGAAATAAAACTTTCGCGCCTTACAGCCAAAACGAGCTCTCGCAGTTGTTAATTTCCAATCTGCGCTTTAATTCCGGTATATTACCAATAAAATTGGTTGTTTTGGGTGAATTGTTGACTAAGCATGTTTAAAAAAATAATTTTTTAAATTTATTTATGAAGTATTAGGTATTTTAGGCGAAAATTCAATATTTTTAAAAATTTCATATATTAAATTATGCGAATTTTTTAATGAACGAATTTACAGGTTTTTTGCATTGCTGAATCCGAATTTAAAGTTCATTTTCATTTAAAAAGTTACCTTCACATCAAAAAATGCAAAAAATCTCAAATTTTCGCTCTTTTGTTCGCTTTTTCACCGATTTTCTTAGAAAATATTGGTTTCTCGAAAAATAGCAATACATCAAATTAAAGTACGTAAAATTTCCTATACGATGCACTGATTCATTTTTATTTTGCAAGGAGCAGTGTACGCTTTAGAGCGTTTTGAATAGCAGCGATTTTTCTGCCTTTCATACAAAAAAAGTGAAGAGCGCTTTCTTTCCCCCCCCCCCCTACAGCTCTAAATATATACACGTAACAGACAAATATTTTATACCATATGAAAGTACATTTAATTTCCTACAAAATGCACTACTCAACTTTCATTTTATAATGAGAGGTATTGACGCTAGAGCTCGTTGAATTACAGCTGTTTCTTGACTTTACACAGAAACATGAAAACTCATTTTTCTTCAGAACGCTCTAAAGCGTACGCCGCTCCTTGCAAAATAAAAACGAACCAGTGCATCTTATAGGAAATTTTACGTACTTTAATTTGATGTACTGCTATTTTTCGAGAAACCAATATTTTCTAAGAAAATCGGTGAAAAACTGAACAAAAGAGCAAAAATTTGAGATTTTTTGCATTTTTTGATGTGAAGGTAACTTTTTAAATGAAAATGAACTTGAAATTCGGATTCAGCAATGCAAAAAACCTATAAATTCGTTCATTAAAAAATTCGCATAATTTAATATATGAATTTTTTAAAAATATTGAATTTTCGCCTAAAATACCTAATACTTCATAAATAAATTTAAAAATTATTTTTTTAAACATGCTTAGTCAACAATTCACCCAAAACAACCAATTTTATTGGTAATATACCGGAATTAAAGGGCAGATTCAGGCATGTGATTTTTCCGCTAATTAGCGGAAATCCGCTAATTTTAGAGGTATTGATTATCGGAATTCCGATTTTTTGAAATTTTATATTCCGCTCAATTTGTGATGCACAACCTGCGGCCCGCGAACTGATTTGAATTTTTTTTCAGATAATCCCTTTGTTAAATAATCCTTACTTTCCAGATTTTTTCCAAGAAAAATGACTAATTCGCGGAAAAAGTCGGAAAAATCGCGATTTTCGCGCAAGTTTCGTTTTGCGTGCGGAGTTTCTCGGTCGGCCGCGGGCGCCAAGTTGGAAGGTGGCTTCCTGTGTTGCTATTGCGATGTAGAAAAAACAACTTTCACATTCTCCGGAAAAAGTCGAAAAATGGGTATTTTTCGCGAAAGTTCCGTTTTTTCGGGCGCCTAGTCGAAGTTGGCTTCTCGTTGTAATTGCGACGCAGAAAAAACTTTTGCGTTGTCAGAGGAGCCTATCTAGTGTGAAACCTCTTAGATCGCATTTTTGTTGATTTTAGTCAGATATATAAGGAGGGAGCTAGGAGACTTCCCCCCTCAAAAAAAATCTGACTAGATGTTCAAAACAAGTTAAAACCCTGTTTTTTAGGGTCAAATTTCCAAAAATTTTCTGGGGGAAGACCCCCAGACCCCCTTTTGTATTTGGAACTCTCCTTTTCACAACTTTTTTTACATTAAGTTTATCAAAATACAAATCTTACCTAAAAATTTCACCCAAAAAAAGGGACCCCCAGACAGATTTATTTGGGCCCCCTCCTGAAATCATTTTCTATATATAGCACTGTAACTCATCTAGACACTTCTAAAAATTTTCAGATAATTTCTTTCTGGAGCAATCACATGCCTGCAGATTGGAAATTAACAACTGCGAGAGCTCGTTTTGGCTGTAAGGCGCAAAAGTTTTATTTCCGATCTTTGCTTCGCTCCCTCCCTCATTCTCAAAAAATAATAATGTAAGGTAGGTTATTTATAGACAATTAAATTCTCTTTCACGTGGTATAAAATTTGTGTTGATAACGTGAATATTTTTCATTTTGTAGAGGGTAGAAGCGCGCGTTTTTCATTTTTTTGCGGAAAAGCCAAAAAAACGCTGTTTTTCAGCGCGCTCTAGCGTCCAAACCACTCTTCATAAAATCAAAGTTGAGTAGTGCATTTTGTAGAAAATTTAGTCTACTTTAAAAATGTCCATAGAAAGTTTTTTCAAAAACTAGTCCTTTAGGGTTATAATCGCCAAAATTTGAAAAAAGAACGATTTTTTCGCGGTTTTTTCGATTTTTGACAAAGTTGCGTTCGGCGCTCGAGGTCACAAACTTGGATTATTCATTAGGCCAACATCATAAACAAGTCTGCAAAAAATCAGAACTACCGGATTTGACGCATACTGTGATGTAAAGTTACTGGACTAAGACTAATCATCGAAAAAATACTAGTACCTATATTCAAAAATATTATACAGTTGAAAAAAGTTGATTGACCTAATCCCTTTTTCAACCTGATGAAATTTCAGATAAAAAAAATCACAAAATCCACTTTAATCGAAAACTTAATCATATTTCCTGTTTAGTTCATTGCACAAAAGTGAAAAATAGATGGACTAAGACGAATAAAATTAAAAATGATTATGATACTGAGTCATTAAGAAGGCACTAAAATATCAATGGAGTCAAACATTCATTGGATAAAAAAAAAGGAAAAATACTTTTAAATTAAAATCAAATTTTATTTTGGCTAAGTTTACAATACAGAAAATAAGAAAAGAAAGACAAATTAACTTAAATTTCAAATTTAATAAAAAAAATACAATAAATTGACATTGATTTCGTCAAATTCAAGGGGCTATATCTGCCGATAGGGGATAGTTACTTTTTCCTCCCTACACTCATGTGTAGCTTGGAGATTTGACATTTTTTGGACTTGTTCATTTTTCAAACAGGTGATTCAATTGTTTCAACAAGTTCTGACCTACACTATTGGAATTAAAAATATCACGTACACGATTTTTCTTATGGCTGCTGTAGATCTGAAGACTGTGAAGTCCTATGGTCCAACTTCTCCCTGTTTCTGTTATGAAGTCTTATAGTTTTTACATATTGAAACTGGATTATTTTTTACTTTGACTATTCTCTCTCTGCTCTTAAGCATCTTTTACTCTCAAGCCTCTCTGCTCTGGAGCATCCCTTTGTTCTCTTGAGCCTTTTTCTGCTTTTGCACAACGTTTTGCTCTTCAGCACCTTGTTTCTTTTTAGCATCTATTTTCTCTTTTTCATCTCTGCTCCTGCACCCCTTTACTCTAAAGCATCTATTTTCTCTTGAACTTATTTTTTCACATAATATTTTTTTCTCTTTAGCCTCCCTATATGGTCTTCAGCAACGCTTTGCTCTTTTAGTATCACTTCGCTTTTCAGCCTCATCTGTTCTTCAATTTTTCAATATTTTTGAGCTTGATGTATTATGGTTCACTTTTATATAAACCCGTGCATGACTTTATTGGATTGATATATTAATTTATCTGCCATGACAACTAATTTTTAAGTGTTGCTCTTCATTCAGCCTCAGAAAACCATTTTTGTCTATTTGCTTTTACTCAAATTTAAACAACTTCTAAAATAAAGCTGCAATTGTATCCTTGCTTGTATAACGATTTAGTACTATATCTACAGTTTACAGATATTATAGAAATTCCCGCCAAATTGACCTATCTAAACAAGATGACTAAATCGGCGATATTATTTTCTTATCACTCCTTTTATGGTATTTTGCTAATTACACAGTTCTAAGAAAGCAACCCATTACAGAATTGTTAAACAAGATAATCACAATCATAACTACCATCGATTTGTATCTCTTTCTTATCCATCTGTAAGTTTTGATGCCATATATTTTAGTCCCATTTTTATCTGTATTTGTAGATTTTACTCTTGATTATCCGATACTTGCACTTCCACAGCTATAGATAGTATCCATTATGCATTCTAATCATCTTATCAGCTTTCTTTTCATAGAGAAGAAAATCCCTAGATAATTACTAATAGTATGTTGGTAAAATTTTAGAGTTATTAAGCAAAATGAGAAAATATTCTACACTTGAAGTTTTGTTTTTCCTCTTTAAATGCGTTTCCTGTTTTGTTATAATTATTATTTATTATTATATTATTACTTTTATTATCATTATCATCATTATTATTATTAGTTGTAGTATTATTATTATTACTACTATTACTATTCTTCTTATTCTTATTATTATTATTATTATTAAATTTCATGAAAAAACCTAAATTGACAATTAAATTACATTTCCGCTTAATTCACAGCACTAAAGTGAGATAGAACGACTAATAGAAATAAAATTTAAAAGTATTATGGAACCGAGTCATCTCCCCTTAGGCAGTTTAATGAATATCAATGATGTCTAACTTTTGTTTTGGCTTATTAGTAGTTTATAGCACAAAGAATAAGAAAAAAAAATTATCATGAATTTCAATTTAAATAAAAAAAGTACAATGTGAATGGATATCGATTTCACCAAATTCAAGGGGTTATAGATGCCTATAGGAATTAGTTATTTTTCCCTCCTCCCATTCATGTATAGAGCGAAGCTTGAAGATTTTTTTGAGCACAATAAGTCAATTTGTCATTTTATTCCCTTTAGTAATTTCCCTATTTTGGAAGGATTGTCTATCTCTCTACAAAACCTTTCCTGTATAGAAATGTTTGCATAGGCGTCTTCAAAATACACAGTTAGTTATTTTTCAGGGGACTCTCCCAAAAAAGTTCTTGAAAACAGTCCCTGGAAAATTTATATTGACTTCGTTCTGCAACTCTGCTGTTATATCGTAACCGCGTTTTTTCGCAGCTGAGAACACGTCACGTTATGCAACAGCGATATCGTCGCAGCATGAAGGTTTCTCCTCTTCAGTGCCACGCTGTCTGCCAGCGCACTCTCTGATAAGCTCGGGAAATTTCGATAATCACACATCAACACAATGGGACTGATGCGACAAAATCAACCTCACAAAAAAAAATATTTGGCATTTTTGGATAGTATGACTAGGCACTTTCACTTTTCACAATCTCTTCCAACTTCATTCATCCGTCTATGTCTAAGATCCGCCCCGGTCAAAGAATATTTAATAACAAACGGAGTCTAGAGTTCTTTTCACTATGTATTATTTACGCTTGAATAAAACCTCAGAATGTGTGATGATACGATTTAATTGAAATCTATATATTTTTTGAGACTTCAAAGAGGTTAGTATCGTAGATTAATTGTTCCTGTTACAGCATGATCGTTAAAAATACAGGGTTGAATTTAGGGGTTCGATAGAATTGAAGCCATCTCCCAGATCTAAATTATTCTTGTTTGAGTGTATTGACCTTGTTTTGCATAATATGCTTCTCCTTTTTTATATAAATACTGTAGAAATTAAGAATTTATTTTTAAAAGATTAAAACAACTAATTAACTTTCGTTTTAGTAAAAGAGCACTCTCAACAGTATAGTTAATGGCCTAACGTTACAAATTTTTGAACCATAAGATCTTTTCTCCCTTTTACTTTATTTTTTTTTCAAGATCTAACTAAAACTAAACTGTTTATTTTTTTCTCTTGCAAATGTTTGTTTTTTATGTTATTAATAATATGGTTGTGCCGAGAGAAGTTTTAGAACACGAATCTAATGGAATAAAATTAGCGTGTATGATAGATAAAATGTGACTTAACTGCATATAATGACGACTACTGATTGGTGTGTTGTTTTATGTAAAGGATACGATAGCTGGTTTTGAAGAGCTCAAATGATCTTTTATAACCTTTCCTTTATACACAATGACTGTAAAACCATCTTTTTAAGATGAACTGTAAAAAAAACCCTAAAATTTTGTGGCGCCTTTGGTAATTGGAGGTTTTTGAACCTCGTCCACGGTATCAATTTTAATGACAACCTTGACATTATAGCATTTCAGATTACAGAACTTCGACACTAGTAGTTGTTCGTCATTAGAGAAAGCGAGAGCGACGGCCTAACTCTTTCGAAACGGTCTTCGTTATGAAAAACAATCATTTGACTCACCTTGGCTCGAAAGTATATGCACTGCATATTACTATCGAGCATTTTTTTGAGTCATAAATATTTAACTGAATACTTTAAAGAGGGTCTAAGCGTTTCACAAAGAGAAGTTCATTTGATATTTTAGCGATTTTGCGAAGTTAAAACGTTGGGTAAAAATATTTTCAATAATAACTCGCATAGAATTGAAACTCTGTAAGAGTTATTAATCGAGTAAAAGAACACACAGGTGTGATTTGAACGGCAGAAAAGTATTTCTTTAAATACTAGGGAGCTACCGCCCCCTGCTCGCTAACGCTCACCAACCCCCGTAAACTGCTTACGCAGGACCTTTTGGATTGCTTCCTCACAAAATCCAGCTCACTTTATAAAACAATAAAAGCAATTGGCAGAAGAAAGGTCAATCAACTTTCCAAACATACGTCATATCCATAAATAACACTAAAAGTTTGAATATTTACTCTCTCTAACTTATCAATATTTTTTAATCAAAATGTTTTCCTTAAAAATATCCATCACGTCTATTATTAACAAATTTAAATTTCCGACAAAATGTGTAAATTTTTGTATGAAATAGCATATTTTTAAGTTTTTAGAATACTTTTATCATTCTTTGAATTATATTTAATTTAGATGGTATACTTTTTAAAACGTGAAAAAAATTATTTCATCTTAAAATATGGCGTCAATTGGTCGTTGTGATTGGTTGCATAATGAGTTGTTTGTAGTAACTTGCTTTGTAACTGCGTCCTTATCCGTAATCTTAAAAAATGGAAATATTTTAAAATTGTGATTTTTTTTTTAAAAATTCCCACAGCTTTATGCAGATCCTCAAAAGAATCCGGACATTTTTTGACACCATAAATGTGCCATTCGGATCAGTAACTGAAAAGTTTTCCTCTGCAAACCGTTCACCAAAAACTTAGAGAATAGAGATATTTTTCTTTTCAAAAGCATAAATAAGGGCTATCATTTGGTTTGGTAGTTACTAGCAAGACCCGATTTAAATATTTTAGTATAGGAGGCACAACACTCAAAAGGGGTCTCGCCCCATCAGTAGTAAAGTTTCCGTTCTAACCAAATAGGGCTTTAATTATGAGAATAACTTTTTACAGTTTTGTTCCAGATTTTGTAATTTACACTTGCCTACTGGACTTCATGGTAAATAAGGGGAGGATTACTAGAGTCCCTCAATGTGAGAAGAATGCTTTACCTAGACACTCTAGTAATTACTGCTGACAATTTACTTGAAATCAAAGCAATTGCATTTCATTTTTCATTTTAGGTGTATCAGAATAGTTTAAAATAAGCAAACAAATATATGAAACCGACATAAAACACATCCAAATTTAATACCTTCCAATAATGGAGATTCCCTCTAAATTTTTTTAAATTTAATCTGAAAATTCTTCCTAAATTTTGAATGAAGAAAATTATTACTTAAATACAATGACAGCCATGCATAAATCATTTTAAATTACTACATTTAGCTAAATTAAACGACAAATAATAATTAAGCTATAATTTTAACTCAATCATTTTAGTATTAAAAAGTAATTTATTTAGCGATTCAAGTAAATTGAAATTCTGATGGTGTCCGAACAATGAAAAAATGGTTTATACAGAGGTTAGATACCTAAATATCATTGACCGACCATCTGTTTGATAAAGGATCGTCGCACGTTGTCTCTTTTTATCTATCCCTCGTGACAAATCCCTTTCTGAAGGTCTCACGCGTACAGCCAAACCGTTCACGAGAGTAAACAAATAAACAAGTCGTAATCTACTAATATACGATGGCGTCTCGACATTTCTGTCGAATTGGGAAAATTAAAATGCGAATTTATTTGGAATAAAACGCATTTATTTTACTGCAGTTAAATGCTTCTGATTACTGAATAAAGTACTTTAAAGATCAATAAAGTTTGTATAAAGGTGAATCAGCATTCACAGTGTTTAGGTTTTTTTTTGCAACACAAGCATGTTCTTTTGTACACTCCGGTACTTAAAGTGCTACGTTTACTTTTGCATTTTTTTTTGCTACAGTTGTATGATTGTCGTGAAGCAACATCTACAGATAATTTTAAGTTACTTAATTTGTTTTCATTCTTCAATTAAATTCATGATAATGATATTAATTTCAGTGTGTATGTGTATTAAAAATTTAAAACTATTTAAATTTTAAAAAATTACTTTAAAAATATTTATAAATTAACCAGGGTAAAAATTTCCCTCCTTTATGAAAAATTTTAAGAAGGAGTGAGACAAAACACGTTAAACGTTTATAAAAAAGTTAAAAACAGAAATTTTTAAAAATTCACAACTTGAGCTTTGACTGAAATGATCCCTAATATAATTTTTCTTAATGTATAGAAAAACCTCAGATAAATTATTAGTATCTTTTACTTAATTTGCATTACATATTCATCCCAACGAGCGGACTACTGTAGTATCTAATATCTAATGATGAAAAAATGTAATGATTTTCACTTAAAGTGAATTTTTTGTAGTCATTTTATTTCTTAACCAATCATTGTATGAGTAGTAAATTATATATTTTCTACTTTAGACCAGATTTCATTATTTTCAGAACTATCATATTTAAAATAAATTTTTATTTTAAGTTTTAATATTACATCACAGAATGCATGTCATATTAAAAAATATAATAAAAACGTCAACTGTTTAGCTCAAAGAATTTTATTAAACCTAACATATCCCTTATTAGAACAAATTTTCATTTAAAATTTCGCTTTTATTTCCGAAGTATAAAATTGTATAGATTTATTTCTCTTTCAGTTTTCTTAATAACTTTTTAAACGCAGTAAGTCATCTCATTGGATTCTCTATAGCCACTTACCTAAGGGTAGATCTTACTTCCATGAGCATAGCGCATATTCTATAACAATTTTAATTTTATTTAATTGGAAGCAAACCTATCGTTTAATTATAAACGTTATTAACGTTGAAAGTATTAAAGTTGATGAAAATATTTTTTCTTACTCCTACTAATTGATTGGTGCAAAGTATGGTTTTGGGAGTCAAAGCTTTCAAAGATGTTAAATACTCGTATGTTTATGCACGGGGCGTTACCACACCTTAGATATAAAACCTATCCTTTCTAACCATGAAAAAACTCTCAAAAGAGATTTTCATTCTTTTCCAACTTTTTAGGGAACCAAAAAGCTGCACGGTTTTAAAATATGAAAGAATCTTGACACATTTGCTTTATTTGTAAAAATTTTACAGTTTCTGTACGTTTACGCACTATTGTTTTTTCCTCGCCATCGTTTAAGCGGACTTTAAAAACAATGGAGAAAAAAATACCTCTTATGACAAAAGGAACAGGCTCAAAATATTTATCGCTCTAATGTTTACACTTGTTTTTCAGCATGGCAGGTTTATTTTTGTGTGAGGTTATGCTTCCTTTATCACCTATTTTATCAGATGAGTCAGCGAAAAGTGATTCATTTTTTCTAATTACGAACTTGAAATCGAAGAGCGCTAGGAAAAACCGCAAAGTCGTCGGAAGTTTGATTTTATATTTGTTTCAATAAAAGTTACCAATTTCTGTTATATACAACTATGTATATCGTCATTGTTTTATTATTTATCAAAAGTTATTTTCATAAACAGGGGCTTTGGCCATAAAAACCCTAAGAACTGCTCCTTAGTTAGACGCAGAATTTTCAAGAGAAAAAACAGCATAAAAATAGACATTAATTTTGGGGAAAGGTGACGAACCCCCAACCTTCCTTAAGATACGGCCCTGTAGAAAATAACGGATTAGTTTCGGTTGTGTACTACTTTCCATGTATAGAAATGGAGTATCTCACCAACACCGGAGGTTGAATAATTTTGCCAGAATATATTTATTTCGCCAAAATTCTCGGGAAAAGTTCTCCTGGGGAACTCCTTTTAGCCATCCCAAAAGTAGCTAACCTTGCAGAACTTCTTAGAAGTTTACATTGATTTACCCCATGCATTTCTATAAAAGTAAACCAACAATCGATATGATTATTTGTTTGTTTGATAACTATAACTTATTACAACTACTTGGAAATTATCTTAATGTATGTAGTAATCTTTTTAAAAAGGATATTGTTTGTTTATAATCTAGTCTTGTATTGGATAAGGAAACACTTTTGTAAGCGTTTTCTTTGCGATAGAGGTAATCAGTACAAGTTCGAGGATGTTGCTGTCTTTATCGTCAATCATTTTGTGTACTGAAAGACTGTTGGTTTTAGGAAAAGACAAGGTCATAGGGGTTTCCCAAATTTAAAATATGTATAATATGTAATTACAATGTAATGTCATAAACCCCCTTTGCCTTATAATTTGAGGATTTGTCGCAAAAAAATATTATGGGTAGTATTATGAATAAGAATAATTTAATAACTACTCAAACTTTAAAGGAACAAAAATCTCAATATGCATTTATTAGGTCTCTTGTGAATGGATTCATGCATGGAGTTCAAATTTCTCTTCCAATTTTTTTAGAATATTCCTTTTCTGATTGAGAAACGTGTGTTTATCACGTTTAGCATGCCGCTCAGTCAAAGTCTGTAGTTTATCTGTCTCCGTCATGGGTTCTTTCCTAATACATGAGAACCTACAGTCAAAAACAGGGGCGTATATAAGGGTGTTCGAGAGGGCCCGCCCTACCGGAATTCGAACTAGGTATACAAAAACGAGTTAAAACCTTGTTTTTCAGGCAGTGAAAAGACACGTCTTTCAATAAGAAAAGGGAATGTTTTAAAAATATTGGAGGAAAGGTTAACTCCATGCATGAATCCAGAGGCCTAATAAATTTTTAAAACTCTATTTATTGTTCACAATTTTTTTTACATTAAAAGTTCATCAAAACGCTTATCCTACCTAAAAATATATGAAAACAAACTACAATGAACCTATTAAATAAGCATGGGAGGGGCTTTGGATTATTTTTTGGACCTCTTCCCCGGAGCAAAACTCTAACTTTGGGCCTGAGAATGACTACAGTTTTTAGAGGACATTTAGGCCCCTCACGAAATTTCTATATACCCCACTGATCAAAAAGAATTAAAAAAAATGTGAATACTGGAATTTGTTCAGGGGGTTCATCCTTAAATTCAACTAAAAATGTATAAAATTAAAGTATTCAACTTCTCAGTCTGATACACATTTGTCCAGATATCGAATCGCGTTAAAGAAAAGCGCAGCGCCTTCTGTTTCCGATCCGAAAACAATAGAGGAGGAATCGGATCCCTTTGAGAGGCACCGCCTGCGAAGGGGTTCTCCGTACGCGGGCAACCCCTTCGGTGAGTGATCGTTCGCGGAAGTGTTCGGCACGAGCCACGGACACTCCCGACCGCCCCCGAGTTCCGGACGACGTCACACCCTACACCGCCAATCAGACAGCGGTGACGTCACTGGGTGCCAAGCGTTGGCGGAGTTTTCGCTCTCTTTGGCGCTCCGACGGGAAAAGAGTTTCGAGATGGTTTTTTTCTTCTCTGCTATCGTAGTTTTCTCTAGCGATGAAAACCCTAATGAAAACAAGTTGTGAAGTGGGATTGAAGAACATTCTATTGGAGGTGCGTTCTATTGGTTTATCTTTGATCGTAAATGTCAGGATTTAGAAAAACGGCGCGGATGAAATACTGCTCGTGGCGATTGTGTGCATTTGAATAGGGTTTTTTAAAAAAGTAAATTACTGAAATGTGAAAAGGTTTTTAAGTATTCATTGAAATTTATTAGATAATCTTTAATAAAGTTTTTCTATCATAGCCATTAAAGAACTTTGTATATTTTTTAAAGCAAAGATTTTTCAATTTGATGCAAATAGCAATTTCTTCCAATTGGAGTTTTTTAGTTTTACTTTTTATGCCTTATATTTAAAAATGAAGTTATTAAAAATTAGACAGTTTTACTGATGAATTGAATACATTCTATGTAAGATTGTTACATAAAACATTGTTAAAAAACATTTATTTCTTATTAGGCATAATTCGATTATCTATCCCATTAAAAATCTATCAAATTGTTTTGAACACTGACTTTTCAAATATTTCCAAATTTTTGCTCTTATCATTGGTACTGTACTTGGTATTACAACTTTATATTTTAGGTGCTTGTTTGTACTCGTAATTTTCAGCGATATTTCTAGCCTTCGGCGTTTAAAACAACTATAGATTACAAATAGAATTAAACAATTAGATGATTTTAAACTGGACAGTTAGCTGATATTCTTTAATTCTTTTTTATATACTACTAGATTAATGTTTGTCAAGCAGTTTATATATTTTATAATAATAAGTTTTCAAAAAGAAATCTTAATTTAAAAATTTATTTTAAGTAGTATCACGGCTAACAGTGATTTTTTTAAAAATAATTTCTGTGCATGATAGCATAACCCAAGAAATATTAAAAGGGTGTCTAGTGCTGTAGTTGAGAGCGAGGGACTCCGTCCCCAGAAACATTTGGTTTGTCTCTATTCTAAAAAATGTTTTTGGTAAAAGGTTTCAGAGAAAAACATTTTATTTACTGATACGTATTACACATTTTTCGTATCTAAGTGTTCGAATTCTTTTAAAGATTCCGCGTAAACTTTTAGAATTTCTATAAAATTCTCAATTTTAAAATACTCCGTTAATTTTAGATTACGGATAGGGTTGAAGTTACATAGCAAGCAAATGTCAATCAACGTACTATCCATCCAATCACAATGGTCAATTGACGCCATATTTTATGATGAAACAAATTCCTTTCAGGTTTTAAAAATGTACTTGAAAATACTTTCCTAATTAAATATCTTTCGAAGACTAACAAAAGTGCTAAAGTAACTTACAGATATGCTATTTAAAAGTAGTTTTCAAGCATTTTTTCTAAAATTTATAATATAGAATCAACATAGTGTCATGTAGTAGTGTAGTGTAGTAACATAGTGTCATGTAGGTTTTGTCTCTTATTTTTTTCATTGGCTTAAAAGGTATTGCTTTTCAAGTTTGGGTTGAAACAAAAATATGAGTTTAGTGACCACCAAGAAGGATAAAACTCTACGAGTTACTAGGTACAATATTTAATTTAAAAGATTCATATTCAACGGTGTGAGGTTTTTTTTTGTCAGAATGCTGGTTAACTATAGCTATGTGAAGACTCACAGTACATTTTTTTAAGAAATTTTGATTAAATTGATAAGATAGTGATAAATATTCTAACTTTTAAGTGAATATTATTTAAACCAATGACATATTTTGTTATAGTACAGTTTAGTTTATTAGAAAAAGCATTCATGAATACATCATAGTTAAAATGAATGCAAATTTAATAATGTGAATTGGGTGCAAACCCCACTTTCATTTTATTTTTAAAATAAATATTTACTTTTTTAAAAAAGATTTAAGCTATACTAGACATCACCTTAAGTTGACCCTACGACGTCACTAATAAACAAAGTAGTTCCCATCGCGGTGTCTGAATTTTGAGTGAATTAAAGAACGTCTATTTAAAACTATGATTATTTTGTTAAACTCATGTATTAATAGTGCTTTTCAATCACGATTTGCGTACCGAAACTCCTCCCATCAACACAACAGGCTTCGTGTTTACCGATTTCTCCTTCCGCATTTGTGACGTACTGGGTTCAAGAAACGTTGCAACCAAGTGTAGTGGCTAAGTTAACCTAACCTGATTATCTTCTTCTTTTTCAATGGCCAGACAGTCCAGGATGGGCCCTTGCCTTCCTCAGAATCGAATTCCAAGCTCTTCTATCCTTGGCCTTGGACATCCAGTTGTTAATTTTCAAAATTCCTATGTCTGTTTCCACAAACAGTCAAGCCACCATAAGCTTAGGTCTTCCTCTATTTAGAGTGCCAAATGGTCTGGCCGAGAAAATCTTTTTTGTTATACGATTTTCATCCATTCTGCATAGGTGCCCTGCCCATTTAATTCTCTGAATACTAATATATTTTACAATATCTGGTTCTTTAAAAGATCTATAGAGTTCAGAGTTTGTTCTTCTCCTCCAGATGTTGTTACATTTTATGCCGCCAAAAATGCTTCTTAAAACTTTCCTTTCAAAAATAGAAATTATACCTTTAGCTTTTTCTGTCATTGTCCAGGTCTCAGCAGAGTATGTAAGAATGGGTCTGAGAAAGCTTTTGTAAATTAGAATCTTCGTTTTTCTGCTAGTGAAGTTAGACTTCAAGTATTTTTTGAGACCGAAAAAAACATAGGTTAGCATCCGTGACTCTACTACGGATCTCAGGCAAACCTGATTATGGTTATTCTTTTATCATAAATTTAATAATAAATATACTTACCCTATAAAAAATCAGTAACCCCTCTTAAATTTTTTCTAACTAAAGCTTTAGGGAATAAATAGATTATGCTATTTCTAAACCAAAATCGATAAATTAGTTTTAAAATTGTACTATTTTCGCATCTTTTTGTTTTTTCCCCTTCTATTTGTATAACTTTAAGATGAGCAGATACTATTTCTAAACATTGAATGCAGTGCAGGTTTTTCTATTCTTATTTTAAGATTTTTTAAAATCAAAATTTGTGAAACAAAAAAGTAAGAATTATTTTAAAATGAAAATATCGGTATAAACTAAGTAATATAACAACTTTAGTTCTTTGAGTTTTAAGAAGTAATTAAAGTATTCAAAATTCCGATATTAAATAATTATATTTTTTAAAAAGTGAGAATTACATTTGACTCACCAATGTTAAATAAGATTCTTACGTTCCTTTTCTAATTTTTTTGTTGTACTTTCTGTTTTAAAATTGACCAGCAAATTTTATTGTCTGGAAATATTTTTTGTAATTTGCATCACGTACAATTAGGGAAGAAACGTGCATATTATTTGTATATTGTCCATTACTCCTCATAATAAATGCAATGAAACATGGTGTGTCCAAGCCTCCAAGTTAGAAGGGTTAGTTAGTCTGAAAAAAAAAATGATTTTGTTTGTAATTCATTGAAGTAAATTTTCTATATCTATATCTTAAGGTTTAAATATATGAGATTTGTAGAACGAGTTTTCGTAAGTTACTAAGTAAAAGCAGAGTTCGTTACATAGTTTTAGAAGTTAATTTATTGCAAATTTCAGTACAAATTTTACTAAAACAGAATGAAATCCATAAAAATTTAAATTTAAATACAAAAATTTGAAAAGTCAATGCAAAAAATATAAAAGTTCTAAAGAGCTCCTGGATTTACTAAGGACACTTTTAAACAAACGGGACGGGTTGGAAGTTGGACGATTCTTAGTTAGTATGGAAAAATCGATAACAGCCAAAGAGATAAATGCCGGGGCGGGATGAGTTGGGGTATATTTTCACAGTAAGGAACCGGGATGATTGATAAAACTTTAAAAATATATTTATCAATTAACTTAGCCCGGGCAAGTCCCCTAATAAAGAATAAATGGACTCCCTCCGGAATAAGTAATTAAATTTCCAAAATTTTCAACAGACTCAGTTGCAAGGAAGCCACAAATTTTCATTTTTCCTAACGATCAAATTCCATAGGTTAATTTCATTACTTCAACCACGCACTAGCGGACCCACATCCTTTCTAACCAAGTCACCGCAACGACCGAAAACCGCGACTGTCACAACCGACTTTGAACTTTACACTTCCAAAAACAAATAAAACCATACCACCCTTAATAATATCAATCGCTCTCACAGTAACATTACTCTCATAGTAATACGAGAGGAGTTTTTGTCAAGGTTTTTTGTTCTAGTACGCGAGCGAGATTATTATAACAGAACACAAACGCTGGAAGAACGGAGAAACCGAAACGGCCGGCGCGGCGCTTCTTTCCGATCTCTAATCTCGCCAAGCTCGCGTCGCCAAGGGCGTGTGGCGGCAACCCCGACCGCGAGTAGGTGGTTGTTCGAAAAGCTGACGGTGAGTCATCCCCAGCCCTCGCGCAAACCATCGGTCCCGCACGAGCCATACGGTCGCGGCAATCAGCGGTGCTCCACGGAATACTATAATCAGTGCTTCGGGATAACTATCTTCTCTACGTGCGCTTTTCTGTTTGCTCGTGAGTGCGGTCGAATTTGTTTAGAAGAGTTGACGAGTGAAAATAGAGACAGTTTTTCGACATGTGAATGTGTGTTTAAAAGAATTAAAAGTTTGGTGATACTTTGTACCATGAATGCTGAGAGTTTTCCAGATTACTTTTTATAACTCCGAGGACTTCCACTGATATTTTATGGAATAATCAGCACTTCAGCTCAAACTGCACTCAAGTTAAAGTGTCTTTCAGGAAAATTGGATATTTTACTAGGAAGACTTTGCACTGCGCATCCCTCTGAATTTGCAAACCCAAATTAGCATCCGAGCTGTGGGAATTTTTCCACAGTATTAAATTACTATTGAAAATGGTTCTATGATAGCAACAGAAAAAAGCAATGAATAGATGATACGTATTTTATGTACTTTTTTATGTGTCTATACTTGGTGGAGAGTGAAATTTCTGAGCACAATACCGTCCAGTGTACTGCCCTTTCGTGCCTTTAAAAACCGATAAGGTACCTGTTTCGGTTGACTATTATCATTTTTTTCAATGTCCCCTCGGCAGAGATAAGATAGCAGTGGGGGATATAAATACCAAACACAACCGTCGCATGGACAGTTGTTATATTCGGATGAAACCCCAGATAACTTCAGTGCAGTGTGTGAATTGATCCTGGATTGTTGCTGATCCCTGCGGAGATTTCCTCTTTTGATCCCCATCCTTGTGTAACCTCCGACCGCCTCATTGTTAGTGCCTACCACCTGATAACAGGACAGTTCCCAAAAGATAATCTTTCTTTCCCTTAAAACTCTGCTCTGCAACTAGCCTCACCGTGGCTTCGTGTGGTGTGCTAACCTCCCCCTCCCAAATGGAGGCGACATTCTACGACGAGCGGCCCATGAAAAGGCCCATGACACTGGACCTAGGAGGTCCAGTGAACGGACATGGAGGCAAGCGGCATCATCCCAACAGCGCCTTGCTGTCTTCGCCCGATTTGCAGCTCCTTAAGCTGGCATCTCCGGAGCTGGAACGTTTCCTCCTGTCCCAGCACCAAGCCTCCAACCAACCCTGCATGTACAACGCCAAAGAAGATACCCAGAGTCAGTTCGATGAAGTGATGGCTCCTCACCCCATGTACAACCCTCCGATCGACATGGCACTGGGGGACTACATGTACTCTACCAATGGCCAACAGCAATTGCAAATGCAGCAGCACTTGAACCCCCCCGCTGACACTACGAGTCACAACCACAATGCTTCCATGAACGGCAGCTACCAGAACCAAAGCCAGCTCAGCAACGGCCACCACCTGATGCTGGGGCATTTCGGAGGCAACAACCACTTCGACAACGGGATGTTGATGAACATCAAGGAGGAGCCCCAGACGGTCCCTCCGTCTTGTCCGTCCTCCCCCATCGACCTGGTGCGCCAGGAGCAGATGAAGCTGGATCGCAAGCGACTGAGGAACCGCATCGCGGCCTCCAAGTGCAGGAGAAGGAAGCTGGAGAAGATAGCCAAGCTGGAGGACAAGGTGGCCCGGCTGAAGGGAGAGAACGCGGAGTTGTCCAGCCGCGTGGTCATGCTCAAAGACACCGTGTCCAGGCTCAAGACGGAGGTCATGAGGCACGTGAGGGGAGGTTGCGACCTGGCCGTCAATTCCCTGCACTATGGTCACGAGCTCTGAGCCAACAACGCTCCGTGTGTGTGTGTGTATATTGAATTGACATCTGCATTTCGACTGGGAGGTTGCTTGCAGTGCAAAGAATCGCGCGTTCATTTGTCATGAACAGTGAGTGCTCTTCGAGGCCTTGCAGACTTCAGGACTGGTTGTGAAAGTTGCTATGAAGATATAGGATACAGCCGTGCAGAAACTGTGGAAGTTTTTCTGGTATCCTTTCAATCATAATTCAATCAAAATCCTCAGTGACTTTCACCCTATACAAACTAGTACTGTCGATCCCCAAAAACTGGTGATTCCCACGAACTCAGGAACTGAGACGTCCCTCTGATGAAAAATTCCAACGTTTTGGGGATCGTACTGACACGATTCGAATCACATCATCGGTACTTTGTTCTCGCTCCCTGAATCCTTTGTTTAGGCGAGAAAAGTCGTCGAACATTGGACTTCAAACGATATTCCGCGGAGCAACATGATCCCTCCACCGATGAGCAACTGAATCGACAGAGGACGAAACTTAAGAGTTCTCTGTACTTTTTAATCCTCTCGGTAACGTTTGACTTGACAGCAACATTCAGAAAAATTGAAGAGACATTATGATTATACACGCTGTCTGACTTTTTCGGTACTGTACTAGAGTACTTCCTGTATATTGAACTGAATACGATACATCATCCAACATTTGAACTTGTGGAATCAAAGGAATTATGCTGAGATATTAGCAACTATAGAAAAGAGAAGTGCGCTTATTTATTTTTATCATTTCAGCTGTTGAGTAATTTATAATATTATGCTTCAACCAACTTTCAAGCTCCTGCAGATCTTCATGAAAAGGTATGATTACTTTATTATCCTTAAATGTTCTTTATTTTTGTCTCAAGAGTCCAGCACAATGATTTGGCTGTATTGTTCAAAGTGTACTTTTAGATAGTTTTCTTACTTTTTCAACCAAATTTATAAGTATTATTTTAAATATTACTGGTACAGTAGACTAGTGTTCGGCACTAGTTAACTAGAACTAGTTGCAACTAGTAGTTAACTACTGATCAACTAGTAGTTAACTAGTAGTTTAACTACTTTTGGTTTAAACTAGTTCAACTAGTAGTTGAACTATTTTTTTAATAACTACTAGTTAAAACTACTTTCAAATTGTCAACTACTTCAAAAAAAATTTTGCTTAAAATTTTAAAAATACTTAAAATTTTTTATCAAAATATATAAAAAAATTGTTCTGCCATCTATAACTACAATGTCATTTTATGTGAAAGCATAAACGTTTTTGGGATATAGATAAGAAAGATGTATTAGAATTTGGGCAAAAAATAGGTTATGAAATTAAATAGACTAGTTAACTAGTAGTTAACTACTTTGGGAAATAGTTAACTACTAGTTGCAACTAGTCCCAGAAAAAAATAGTTAACTACTAGTTACAACTAGATTTTCCCAGACTAGTTAGTAGTTGGTAGTTAACTATTTTTTGACTACTAGTTGCCGAACACTACAGTAGACCAAAACCATCCTTGAGCCCCATATACGAAAAAAGAAATTCAAGCTTAAACATTTCCCTCCATAACTATTATAAAATTGTGCCCAGCTTAATTTTTTTACAATGCACAAAGTTAAATGGACGTATTTATATAAAATAAAAAGAAATGTTAAGATTTTGATATTTAATGAATGGTAATAGTGATATAATTGCTTAATAAAACTTAGAATAAAAAGACAGACTTAAAATAAATCATGTATTGGTATTTAAATAAATATATTCTTATACTGTAAAAAATAATTGGCCATTTTTAATTTTCCATGTAAGTAGCAATACTTTAAAGTTTTATTGTATAATTTTATTGTGGATTTGTGAAATAAAAAAAATGAAGTTTTTTAGTTTAGGATTTATAAAAGGATGTTTGAACTCAAGTAATTTTTTTTGTTTGAATCGAAATATTAATTTTATGTTTTGTATATGTAAGTTTAAACAAATAGTAGTTTAAACCAGTGCTTTCCAATCACTTTACCTGTACATCTCAAAAGATTTTTATAGTCATTATTCCAATTATGTCTAAAAACTATGGTAAGAAACGATGGATTATTCTTAAGATTAAAAAGCTACTATTATATACTATTTTCAATAATGTATAAAGAGATCATAATAAATGTTTTTTTATTTATAAAAAGTTTTTAAAAATCAGGAATATTATATAAATCTATAAATAAGATAATTTTTAATGTAGCTGTTTGTTTTAAAAGAAAAATGAAAGTTACAGCTAAAGTGATTGCAAAGCGCTGAGTTCATCATGAGGATACGTAATTTTCATATTTATGGAAATGTGCTATTGATTGCGAAATGTTTCTATTTCACTGATTAAATGTAAGATGTCTTTGAACTTTCCTATACTCGTTCATTTCAAGACTGACCGTTCGCAATTTTCAAATAAAATTTTCGTTTAAGTATGAGAGTTACGTATCCCCTTCAGTATATTTCATTCTTATACTAAATAGCTTCGAGTTTTGATGAGTGCCGAAATAAATATTGTTTTGCAAAGTAAATTATACGCGAGAATTTTGTGTGCTTTTTCTTATGTTTTCAATATTTAAGTTTGCCGTTTTTGAAAAATGCAAGTAAAAAATGTTATCATCAGAATTAATTTTGTGAAGTGTGATTTATATTATGTTAAGGTGTGAAATTTTGTTTAGAATGTATGATGGTTTTTCTTTGTTCACTTATTTTAGGATTTGTTTACCAGAAAATAATTTCTGCATCTTCAAGATGCATTAACTTTTCATTCAACTATTATTTAAGATTCGGTTTTTATAATTATAAAGGGGAAAAAATCTAGCTTGTAACAAATAGTAAAATATATCTTGATAAATGATAATTTGAGTACTTCTAGCTAAAAAGTTATAACGTTATGTTGCTGTGAGATGATACTTAACTGAAGGCTAATTGGCTATATGAAGCGCAACAAAACTCGTTACTACTTCTATGCACAAACCACGGAAATGCCTTGCTGGAAAATATTTCTAAGACTCATTTCAAACTTCACAACCCTTTTATCGAAGAAGTTTATAAACATTTTTATGATCATAGGAGAAAGTTATCGTGACTATAGACTAGCTGTTAAAATAATTTATCAAACTACGTGCCCTCCGAAGGCTTTAATTCAAATCCCGGACTTCCATTCTCTATTATTTTTTTATATCAATATAACTGTCCCTAACTTGTGGTTGTTTTTACTCTTTTGCTTCGGATAAAAAAATTCGCGAACCTTATTAACTGTTATAACTTCTTTTCCGTAATATTAAAGTTCATTCAAATTCTTAAAGAAGAGTTCTTTGGGGACCTTTGTTTATTAAAACCTTAAAAAAGCTAAATCTAAATTTTAATGTATGCTTTAAAATTCATTTTTAAGGAAAGACTTTTTATAAAAGTAAATGTTTGATGATAAAATAAAAATTAGTTTGTGCAAATTTCTTTCCGTTCACTCAAATTCGAAATATATTCTTATGAATAAATTAGTTGAAACTGAATTCAGTTTTCTTTCTGCAATTTTCTTATGAAATTTGTGGCATAAATAGAAAGAAACTAAGTTTAAGTTCACGAACGGTAAAAATATGTGAACATCAAATTATATGCCAGTATCATCACTGATTACATATATTTAAAAAAGTAAGACTTCTATATAGAAATTACTACCAAAGTAAAGTTCAAAAATATAAAAATAATATTGAACTGTAAAAAGCTGTGATTTCATTGATCTGTATATAAATTTTCATGAACCAGTTAATGTGTATTTTTAAAATGATACAGTATAAAAAGTACGTGTTATAAATATATTTTAATAACATTTATAAATCTTAAAAAAAGTAAAACCTTGAAACTACTCTTTCCATTCATTACATAAAATATTTTATATGTACCTCTACAAACATGTGTTCTAGATACCTCCGGTAAACCGAAGTATTCGATTTACTAAGTCTAATCGAATTAGTCCCCCAAGGGCATTATTGTGCACGTTACTATAATTTCTACCCCTTTTATCGCTGCACTTGTGTGGTTAGATGTTTTAGTTCCTATGCATTGTTTTGTAAGTTTATAGAGAAGTTTAATTGTATTGTTTAGCTTCTGTGTATGTTTATAAGTACTATAGTATATGCTTAAGTAATACCTCGATTATTTCTGTTGAGCTTGATAAAGTTTAGAGCCTTGTTTATTTTTGTATTGAAAATTCAGTAATTCCTCCGTTTTGGTGTGTGTTTATATGTAAATGAAACTAAAGAAAAAAAACCTTAGTTTTTAATACAGGACATTAAAGCAAGTTTCAGAAGAAAATATTTAGATTAGTCATCCACTTTTTACAAACCATCTAATTACGTTTTACGTTTAATAAATTATCGTACGAATTATAATGCTGTTAATTTAGGATAATTTACTATATTGAAGTAAGAAGTAAAAAAAACCTATAGACTATAGACTTAGGAGATGTTTCAATATTAGAAGTATTTTAAAATTTAAGTTACATGAATTTTGCTTGGTATTAAAACTATAAAAAGATAACGGGTGAATCTATGGGGTGATTCCGGAACCGCAGCAAATAGTTAAACAGTTAAGGTATTTTACTAAAGAATTTTGATATACCTATTTTCATCATTTTCTTTTTGAATAAAACTAAGAAAAAGAGAATTTATGATAATATATCAAGAAAATTTTGTTAAACCAAATTTAAAGACTTATTGGCTATGCAAAATTCTTTTGTCGACAGCTCCTTAGACTAAAATGAGAAACTTATAGATATTCTATCGAACATAACAGTATTAAAGATAATTTTAAAGCTATACCTATTTGTTAGCTTCTAAACTAAAAATAATTGCACGCCAAAACGGTGGTATTACAGTGTTGTAAAAGTGACGCAATTTCCTATTTTTTGCTTTCTGTTTTGCTTGTTGCCATAATATTTTTCGAATGTGATATTTGCGTTGTTTCCAGTTTTTATTTTTGAAACTTTTAGTCACCAAATGGGTGTAAAAATGGCATTAATAGTTAAATATTTGTGGCATTAACCTAAAACCGCTTCTGACATTGGGATTTGGATTTTTTAAGAATCAGTGTTTAAAGGAAATCATAATTATTTCCCAGATGAAAGTTAAATTCCAAAATTATGTTTTGAAGTACTTTTATTTTCTATTCTCACATAATTTCTGTAAAACTGTATCGTGTTGAATAGAAATTAATGTCTACAGTTGGAATGTAGTACTAGCATAAGAGCATTATCTTGCTGTAATAGTACACGGAGTGTCATCTACACAAAACGTGCCTAAAATCCCCTGCCAATAATTAAGTGATATATATGTATGTATAAATAAATATTAAAATAGAAGTGGTATTTTTTATATTACCTAACGTCCGGGAAATTTGCTCAAGAGTAATAAATATAACAACGAAAAATATTTCAAACTGATACGTGTATTCATATATTATCTGGTAATAGAAAAATACTGTATTTTTATACTGGCCAGTTTTGAATCTAATATACATAATAATTCTGCTCATATACGAATCTAGACAATCGTCTTCTCAAAGTATTGGAAAGAATGTGAAGTACTAGTGTGTACTTAATTTTGTACTTGCCCTCCATGTATTATTTTGGTACGAGTGTATCAGCGTTTCCTTGCATTTATGGTTACAAGATTTCCCGATTAGTGGGTAAAGTTTTCAATTAAAATTAATTTGAGCTTCTACATTTTGCCTATCTTTTAATTTGGGAAACGTGTGTATTTATCATAGAAGGAAATTAGACATTTTAGATTAAAACTTAAAAAAAAGTGCTTTTGAAACCTTATCATCATTTTGTATCCTAAAAGAAAACATTTTTAAATGTCTAAACTACTTAGTCTACACAAAATGTTTATATCATAAAAATTTAGAATGGAAGATTGTTCTTCGAAAGCGTTTTCTAAACAAGGTTACAAAAATACACTAGTACCATATACATTTTCCTACGAAACTATAGTGAGTCTAGTTTTTTGTACGATAATGAATCATTTTTATACACTCTCTTTATTCAAGTGTTGTGAGCTAAGTCATTGTATTATTGCTTGCCCTTTCTGAAAAGCTTTGTAAATAAAATATTTTTATTAAGCCGAAATATTGTAATTTACTTTGTGTTTTGTTGTGCTTTTTTTCAGCAATGGATCATTTTTTAGATTAATTCACAGTCAATACTTTTATGATTATGCAAGTTAAAGAAATATCAATTGGTTATTCATTCTTAGTATACTATTTGGTATTCAATAAGTTTTAGAATAAGGTTAATTTTCCAGATGAGTTTACCTAATTCATAAAATATTCTTTTTTCTTGCTCTTACATTCTCAGTAATATGCGATATTTTAATCAATACAATATATTTTTTATTTATTAAAATAGAAACATTAAAAACTGATGTTTAAAACGTTTCATAATAATTTGCATCAATTGTAGAAATTTTCATCTGTAACATTTTAACAATGTAATAAATGGATGGTGTTTGTTAAAAACATGATATTATTATACTAAATTTATTTTAAAAATTACTATTATTTCTGAGAATTTTTTTCTGTAAAATATATTATGCACTGATTTATGTGTGAAACTTTTAAGATAATAATATTGACTTGATCAATATTAT
Source organism: Tetragnatha montana (assembly GCA_963680715.1). NCBI lineage: Eukaryota > Metazoa > Arthropoda > Arachnida > Araneae > Tetragnathidae > Tetragnatha > Tetragnatha montana. The sequence continues at coordinate 30,129,700 of OY796676.1, forward strand.
CGTATTAGTTACATTTTTTAATTTAGTCTCTCTCTTGTAAAATATATCTAAATCTCTCCAACAATAGAAAAATTCAAAAAAGTAAAAAATTCTGTTTTTAAGTTTCTTTTCCTTCTCGATAATTTTGTATCTCTTAAGGTGTGCTTTAACTCCTATGTTTTATATCGTATTATTTAAACAAAATTTTACTTCAATGCCAAGACTTTTTATCCACCTGTTTAGCTTTCTTATACACGGGAGCAGTTTTTTGGGTAAAATAGAAAACTCGTTGAACGTTAGTATAATTTGCAAGCTTTGAATAAGAATAAGAATAATTTATTATTATATTGGTTATATACAATTACACAACATACCAAAGAGAAAGAAAAGAGAAAAAGATTTCCTATTGACCACTAAGGGGCCTTGGCCCTTCCAAGTGATAACATAAAATATATTTATAGTACTTATATAAAGATAAAAAAGAAAAAGAAAACAAAATAACAGTACATTTTGGCAGAGACAGAGCACAAATATTTAGCTAAAGTATAGGGCTCATCAATTTAAACTAACATGTAAAAAAAAAAAACACATCAAGATGCATATACCTTCATACAAAGAAGTATAAAGAAAAAAATACATTCATGAAGATAAATTAACTTCATTAATGTTTAATAGAAACTTAAACAATTCCCTTTTAAATGAAAATTTATTTGAGATTGAAGACAAGTTATAAGGTAATTTATTGTAAAAGAGAGGACCCTGATATAAAAAACTTAAACGAAAAATATCTTTATTAGGTTTTGGAATATTTAAAAGTGGTGATTTTCTAAAATTGTAATGGTTGTTTGGGTTACCTAAGGAATATGTATTATTATTATGTATATAAAGTAACACTCTAAAATAGAAAAGTTTCTTTAGAGGTTGTTCTTTATTTTGTTCATACATATCTACAAATGACGTCATAGGCTGGCCACTACAATCCATACTACCTTTTGTATAATGTCCTGTCGCAACTATTTATGGAAAGAGAGCCAAATCTGAATTGATTAAGTGTAGTTAATCTGCATCGAATGAAGAGCTCCTGAGCGTGAAGCGCGAACAGCCGTCCATGTTTCAAATGGGAAACAATTGCTCGGTCACGCTTTCCAACTGGTGCGCAAAAAATATTCTCTTTTTTTTACCCTCCCGACTCCCCTTAACTTCCTTTGGGTTCATACTCTCTCCATTCTTTTGAATAAATTAGGACATTGTAAATCCCCAAAATTTAGACATTCGTTGGCAATCATAGATGAAATATCACTTATTTCCAAAGAGGTAGATTTTAAGATACCCATAAGTATTTGATTAAAAAAAGAAGGAAAACTGTCGAAGTTGTTAAAGCTATAATATCAGCTAAAGATGCCTTATTAATGTGTCCTCAGGCATAACAGCTATTTTGTACGTAATAAATTATTCATGGGAGTTGTAAGGAAAGTGTGACTTTTAAATTAATTAAAACAAAATCCAAGTAAATTTTCATATCCAAAGTAATGTAGATGTCATGCCTGTCGAACGTTTTATTAAAATTTTTAAAAAGGCAAATTAAAGTTTTTATACATTTACATTACAATTAGTTTAGACAGATTAACTCCATTAACTTCTGGGGTTTCTGGGGTACAAAGGTCTTCTATAGTTTCTATGAAAGTATACAATAATGATTGAAGGATGAAACTAGGAGTTCATACTGTTCCAATAGAATAAATCGATTCTAATTATCCGAATTTTGCAATAATTGTTGTTAGTTGAATGTATGTTGTTTTGTATATATATATGAATATATAATATATATGTATAAATATATATATATATATAGATAGAAATATATATATAAATATATATATGAATATATGTTTTTGTATGTTATGTATGGAGAGTTTTATCCACATTTATAGCTTTTTTTCCCTTTAAAGATAAATCTCTCTTTTCTGTCTGAAGAATTGCAGCTTCATACGATGAATATATTTGTGAGGTATGTATTAAAAACAAATATTAGTAAGTAATTGTTTTCATATTCCAGCTTTCCGATGCTATCGCCAAACTGCGATTCCGTTAGGAGCCAAGGCCTCCCGTAGCGCGCCATCCTACCGTTGCCTAGCAACCGTTTTGTCCCTACCAGGGAGGGACATTGTTTATAAACGAGCGTTCTCCCCCTCCTACGCTTTCGTTTTCGCCTCTATGGTACTCTCCCTTTTTATTGTGAAGTTACAAGCGAAAACTTGAATCTATATGGGGGGAAAATAAGTTGTTTTCCTACCATTGTTTGTACTAACTTTTTAAATTCAAAGTTCAATAGTTTTCTCCTAATTTTTGTCACATTAAAAATTAGATTTGAATCGAAAAGAATTCTAAAAGCTATTGAATAAAATTAGTGATTATAATGACTAATATTTTTATTTGTGAAATATATTAGTCGTTTTATCATTCCACCAAGAAAGAAAGTAACTTCTCAGAACTCATTAAAAAAAATCAGAACTCATTTGTTGATATATTTATTTAATATGGAGCTGGGTAAATATTTTTTGCTGATATTAGAAGCAGATAGACCGTAGAATAATAAACTGGAGAATAATAGAATAATAAATGGAGAATAAATGGAGAATAATAGAATAATAAACCGTAGAATAATAAACTACCTATATTATTTGATATTGATATTAATTTTGATAGAAAAATAATTTGGGATAATAAGAGATTTTGTTGAAGGTTCATGACATATTTTAATATTTTTATTTTAGTAGTAAATATCCTGATTTCAATACTTAAAAAAAATTGAGTTTGATTTTATTTGACATGATTATGCATATTTTATCTTGGCAACTAATATGACGCTGAATTTCCATTAACATAAGTTCTAAAACTAATTACTTTACAAAATATTTTATAATTTTTAAGTTGTTTGTACACTTCAATTACTTCTGTTAAACTTAATGGTATTCCATAATGGTCAAAAATGTTTCAAGTTGTGCTTAAAAAGTGTGAGTTTTCAATATTATAACAGCAACTTTAAAACTATATAAATATTTCGTTAAAATGTATGTCATACATTTGAAACAGAGTTTCAGGTTGACTATTTGGAATCCATAATTCTTTCTTTTCATAATGATGTATCGAAAAATATTTACTGTAAGAAAATAAGTCTTTTAAAGAAATTAAACTCAAACAGAGGTTAAAAATTTTAGACGATGACTATCAAAAATAGTTCTTAAATAGATAAGTAATTCATAACAACATTATAAGCATAAAAACTATCAGATTTTTAACTTTTTATAGTTCATTAAATTCTATTCTATCTCTCATATAAAAGCCCACGTCACTCACTGACTCACTGACTGATTCTGGAACGCTCGCACACTATGATGCCATCTCGCAATAATAATCATAATCATCAGAAAAATATAAAAGCCCACGTCACTCACTGACTCGATGCCATCTCGCAATAATCAGAAAAATAAATAAATAAAAGTAATTAAAATTTTAAAATAATATAATAGAGCATTCGCACATGACGTCACAGGCTTGTGACGTCAGAGGCTTGGATGACAGACAGTATGATGGAAAACTATAGGATGCACATCGTTTATTTGTTTACTTTTGATGTGAATTTTGAAAAATAAGGATGTTTTATGTTTTTCTCCAAAGTTTACTTTAAAGTAACCTTTATTTACTCTAAAATGGCATCTCTGCATATTATAAGTCATTCAATAATACTACATTTTATATTTAGCAGTGTTCTGATTGCTGAAACCATTTCTGCCAATGTTCTTATTGCAAGTACCATTCGCAATGCTACTAACATATTTTAAAATTCTTAATTATTTATTAATTATTCAATATTTAGTTTCAGTAGCATATTATAAATATTTTACAGATGTATCGGACTCGCATATTGTTCTAACAAATGTAAACAAAAACATGTCACCTCGTAATAAGTCTTTTTCTAAATTTAGCTTACCACTAAAACACAAAAACTTATGCACTTACCTTCAATAACTATTATTCTTTCGTTCCGGTCTTTAACCGAGCCTAAAGAATCTTTTTAAATGAACTTTTCTTATAAAAACTAAATGCAGCGCGTATTCTCTATGGGAGCCTAATGTTAAAGAAAAGTTGTCTATCCTCCAAGCCAGCTTGATCACGTGATCGGAGACACGTGATTGAAAATGCTCTATAGCTTTTAAATAAATATCTTTCAAGAAAGTTGGTTTACTTAATAAAGGTTAAAAAGTTACTTTTAGGGAAGTTGGTTTCTAATTCAACAATAATAAATTATTAAAGTTAAACTTCTTATTTAATGTATAATTAATAGGAACTTGAAGTAGTAACGAGCGAAGCTCGCATAAAAGGCTAGCCTAGCTGTAAGACCCGGCTTTGCCGGGTCGTAACAGCTAGTATTTCTATAATTAATTACGTCTTTCGACTATTTTGTGTCCTCTTTTGCCAAAAAGTATTTTAAATTAGGTGAGAAACATCTCATCAAAAATATTAATTGTTACTATGAGACTGCCACACATTTTCAAACAAGTCAACATTCCATGTTGTTTAGTTGTTTTCCCAGTTTCATGGATTCCAGTCATATTGTTCCTAGACAGAACGCATGCAAAAAGGGGTGGAACTATCAACCAGCAATCCGTTGGGAGGCCAGCTGAGAGCGTCGCTATGGCAACCCCCTCACGGTGCCTCCCACCGCGCCATGAAGGGGGGGCGATGCTCCGTTTGCTGCCTCTGTTGCGTAGGACACACTCGCCTATCGACAACGCCTGTCATTTCTGTTCGCGTGTGATTTACAAATGCAGTGAAATTCTGTTTTAGAATACCAAATGTCGAAATGTTATGATAATTTCAGGTGATAAACAAATGTTTCTTTCGTAGTTTAACTTAGTAATTAACGCCTTCGTAGTAAATGGAATTCCACAATGCCAGATAAATGTTTGTTATTTGTATGGAAGGATTTCAGATGTAATTATGGAATAAAACTAAGAGTTTTTGTTATATTGAATCGCGTCAGTTTGAAAAAGGGAATAAGTCCAAAAACCAAGTTTTGAGAAAATCGGAAAAAAAAAACTGCATAGCTAAGTATTGGAATTTTCGTTGAATAACCACCAAATTTTTACTGGAAATTCAGGACCCTCTTTAGAAAACAGAGCAATCATCGAAAGAAAAATAAGTGTATTCAAACATATTTTACAGTTGAAAAAAGTTGATGGACTTATTCCCTTTTTCAACCTTATGAAATTTCAACTGAAGAAAAATCTTAAAAACCACTTAAATTTACATTTAAATTATACTTTTGCTTAGTTCACAGTATAAAAATGAGAAATAGAAAGACTAATACAAATAAAATTAAAAATTATTACGAAACTGAGTCATTAAGGCAGTATCAATGGAGTAAGATAATATGAATGAAGTCAAACATTCCCTGGATTAAAAAAAGTTAAAAACACTTTTAAATTAAAAGCAAATATTATTTTGACTTTGTTACACAAAGAATGAAAAAAAAAAGAAAAATTATCTTTAATTACAAATTGAATTAAAAAATACAGTGAATGAACATCGATTTCGAAAATTCAAGGGGCTATATCTGCCTACAGAGAGCAGTTATTTTTCCACTTTATCCACTCACGTGTAGAGCGAAGCTTGGAGATATTTTTGAGCACAAAAGGTCAATTTGTCATTTTTTGGACTTATTCCCTTTTTCGAACTGGTGATTCAATTAAGAATAGAATTCTCTTCCTATGAGTTATTTAAAGTTCATTTCAGTTGGTTCAGATATTTATTGGTAACAGTTAGTCAGCCTATTTAAGTAGTAGAATCTAAATACCAGTAAAACAAAATTTTAGAAAATTTAAATCTAAAATTTAGTCAGTGTCTTTACCTTTTCTTCACGATCGTCAATTTAGAAGGAAGTGAAAAAAAAAAACTTTTCGAAACAAAAAATATTTTAGAGTTTTCCCTTTCGAAGTCGACAAACTGGTGTTTTCATTGATAACTCCAATAATAAACTCAAGATAGCTTCTTAAAAAAAACCCCTAATTTTTCGTTTCTTTTCTTAATATCCTCTCATCTTATATAGTAAGAATTAAGAAGAAAGAGATATAAGTATGAGGGGTAGAGATAGAAGAATAGAGGAGACAGGAAGGTAGTATAAATAAAGAGAAGAAGAGATAGATGAATAAAGCGAGAAAAGGAAAAGAGAAAAAGAGATAACGAGGTAAAAATAGTAGATATAGAGAAAGGGACTAGTGGAGGAGACGCAAATTTTTTCTGGGCCATCGTTTCAGTGCAATATTTTTCTACCCAATTCGAGATGCATTTCTGCTTTTGGGTACAATACATAATGCTTTTATCATACAATTTATTGGTTTCATGATATGCAAAATTATATTTAAGCTTAAAAAAAGATTCAAGCGCTTAAGCTGCGATAAAAGCAACCTTTTCTTGCTCTCCCTTTATATTACGAGGTTTAGCGCGGATTTAAACCAACCTTCCTTGATGGCTTTTAAAAGAACGAGTAAAACTTTTAAAATTAGACTTGAGTTGATCGACATTTTTACGGATACAGATATTTAAAATCCTGATGTATATACGTAGCGGGTTGACGTAATGCAAACATTTCTCTAGTTTCGAACTACTAGATTTTTTGTTTCAAAAATTCGAATATTAACTAGCGCTACTAATTTCTTTTCTCCAATAGTTAATAAACTGATTACCCCTTTTGAATCCTCACAATCGTCTTTTTTCGTTGTGTCTCCTCCCTGTAAGTTGGTTTTTACTGCACATCACTTTTTATCCGCTTGACCGTGACAGCTATCTACCTCTCTATTGTCACAGCTCCGATACTCTCTACGGGGAGTCGGGGGTATGCGGTATCGTGGAGAGACCTTTTATGGAACTACCACTTAAAAACGCACTCAAACGATACTGAGATGGACTTTGGAAAACGAAGGAATGCGCGTGAAAACGTCCAGAAATACTATATTCATACAAATAAGTCATTGTTATATGGTATGTCATGTCCTCTCATCTTACTCGTGAAATAGGGACTCGAGATGTCTCTTACTTCTTGAACCTGAATAACACGGGGGGCGGGGGGGGGGGGGCTCAAGGTAGTTTGTGATATGTAATTTATTTTTTCCTTAAGTAATTCAGTCCATGAAAAACCTTGTTATCTGTTTCTCAACTGCATGGACCATGAACCATGTTTTGATGTCCTGATTCACTGGAGCTTAAAATTTCGCCCTCTTGTTAAAACTGGAATTAGGCACAATTACCCAAAACAAATTTCAAGTGGGTTATAACCATAGACTGTGATTTAAAATAAATTCTAATTAATTTCTTGAATTAATTAATATAATTTATCTATGCCCAGCCGGTAGGTTGTAGGATAAGTGAGGGGTAAAAGTGGTAGTTTCGAGGTTTATTCAAAATTTCCAAAAGACTTGATTTTATATTTTTTTAAATTTATGAGTAGTTTATAGCTTGAATGTTTGGATAAATTTTCTCCAGTAGAAATTGTGATCCAGTCGTAATATTTATGGTAAAAACTTTTTGTGACCTTTTGGCCCACGTCGTGGGCCAAAGTTCAAAATAAAAGGACTCTAAATAAAAATATCTAAAAGAATTATGGCTCACGGATTCCCCAAAGCAATTTGAACTTTTGCCCCAAAACTGTTATTTTCCTTTAATATGAGCCAGGAAACTTGTTAACGGAAACTTTTGCATGAAGTTTTTTAAGTTTAGAAGGTACATTACCAATTATGGTTAAGATCATTAATAGTTGAAATCTAAATCTAAATCCTTTTTTAAATAACGTCGAGTCATTGTTGTGAAAATATTTGATATTATCTTCTATATAACGTTACTATCTTTTTTTTTTCTCTGTGAAAATTGAAATATCACCTATGAAATTTCATTTGGGGTATAATCATGAACTAACCTACAGTAAAAAGCCGACCCCTTATACTTTTTATCTCTCTCTCTCTTTTCTCTTTGCTTTCTCTCCTCTCAGTTTAATTCTCCTTTTTCTCCCTCTGTCGTTTTCATATCTCTCCATTTCTATTAATCATTTGATCTTTCGTCTGTTGTTGCTTTATTCATCTTTCTTTTCCCTCTATTAATTCAAAGAAAATAAAACAGACATCGAAACCTGTAAGTGGATTGATTTCTGATTTAAAAAAAAAAGCATCGACGTTGTACAAACAAATAAAATACATATAATTAATCATTGTAATAAGATTTCAATGAAACAAAAAATAAAGTACTTAAAATTGAATCACCAGTTTGAAAATGGGAATAAGTTCAAAAAAATGGGAAACTGACTTTTTGTGCAAAAAAAAAATATCTCCAATCTTCGTTCTACACATGAGTGTAAAGAGGGGAAAAATAGCTACCCCCTATCGGCAGATTTAGCCCCTTGAAATTGCAAAGGGATGATCAATGTCCCTTCATTGTATTTTTTGATTAAGTTTTATACATTTAAGTTAAATTTGTAAATTGTAATTTGTTAATTTTGTTTATTAAATCATCATTTGTGCTGTAAACTAAGTTAAAATAAATTTACTTTTAATTTAAAAGTGTTTTTACCTTTTTTTATCCAGTGAATATATAACTTCATTGATACTGCCTTATTGACTCAGTTTCATATTAATTTTTAATTTTTTTGGTCTCTGTTTTTTTATTATTCACTTTGGTGCTTTCTGGTCAGCTGAAATTTCATATAGTTGAGAAAAGGAACTAGTCCATCAACGTTTTTCATCTGTAAAATATTTTTCGATGATTATTCTGTACTCTAAATAGGACCCTGAATTTCCAGTTCAAATTTTGTGATTATATAACGAAAATTCCGTTACTGGTACAGTTTTTTTCTTTCGATTTTCTCAAAACTTCGTTTCAAACTGACGATTAATTTAGATATCAAATTCCTTGCCACAGTTTGCAATCCAAACATGCTTGAAAAGCTATGCCTACCCTTACCATTTCAAACTTTCTAACGAAAATTGCGTGCTCGACCGCAAAATTTCTGCACGGTCCCCCTCTATTGTTGCAGTAGGCGCCAACCCTTCTGAGGGCGCTTCCCGGATCCGTTGGTCGTTTGGTGCCGGGGCCCGGGTTAATAGTCCGGGGTTGCGGACCCCCCACACCCCCGACTCATCTGCATAATGATCCCTCTCCCTCCCCTCCGCGCTCTTCCGGTCAAATCGAGGATCGATACTTTTTCGGGAATAAGCTTTTGAGAGTTCAGCCTTGATCATGATGTCTCTGGGTGGTCGCCCCGGCCTGATCACAGGCTTTAACCAAGGTCTCTTTTTTACCATTAAGTGAACCAAATTGATTACTCACAAAGTACTGCTATCACTGGGGTGGATCCAAGGTCTTATTTGGTGTTTTTACCATCTTGTGCCGTTTCTTTATTTTTATGCTCCACCCTCTCCACTACAAATCGTCCGGGTTGTCCACAGGGCGGCAAAATATAACCGCTCTTAATTTCCATTAGTCCATATAAATAGACCTTAAATGGTGAACCTTCAGCCTTAAGTGCGAGAGGAATGACTAAAAAGCGGAAAAATTGTCATATCTGTCAAAGCAGAAAGCAATCTCTAAAAGAAGTGGATATTAAACAAATCATTTGTAGCGTTTTCAAATATATATATATATATATATATATATATATATATATATATATATATATATATATATATATATATATATATGTATATAGTACTTAAACTCCTTTAGAACACCCTAGATCAGTGTTTCTCAACGTTTCTTCAAACCATACTCCCCTTGAGTACTTCTTAAATTTTCATGTTCATGCAGGGCAATTACTGGAGTCATGTTTCGTAGGTTTTGACCCTTACATTCAGGGGCGTCATTTCAGTTTTTGGTTGGGGGGGCAAGGATTTTTTTTTAAGTGGGGCTGAGCTACGCCGTAACCAGACTTGTTTTTTTTTGGGGGGGGGGTGACTCAACATCATAAGTTCTAAGTAAAAATGGGGGTCTGGGGGTCACCCCCAGAAAAATTTTTAAATTTTGCTTCATTTTTACAACAGTTAAGTTACATCCGAAGAGAACAGCCCCTTGTAAACCGCATAATTTCTAGAGAAAAAAGTTACAAATAAACGTCAAAGTTTCAAGGGGAGATGGAGGTCCTCCCTCAGATTTTTTTTTGAAAATTACCCTTTAAACTAGGGTTTTATCTCCCTTGCAACCTCGTTGGGGAGCACCCAGAGGGAACTGCTTGTTGTGAGTGGCAGAATTTTCAAGGAAAATATACTGTATAACATAATATATATTTAAAAATTTTAAAGGGGGGTCTTGGGTTCCTCCCTCAGAAAATTTTTTGAAATTTGCCTCTTTAAAGTAGTGTTTCAGCTCATTTTGAGGTCCTTTGGGTTACATTCAAAAAGAACAGTTCCTTGTAAAGCATAGAATTTTCTAGGGGAAAAAAGTTATAAATAAACGTAAAATTTTCAAGGGGGGGGCGGAGATCCTCCCCCAGTAAAAATTTTTAAAAATTTCCCTTTAAACCAGACTCCTAGGGGCTTCAAACTCTTTGGTTCCCAAAGGGAACTGCTTCTTGTAAGCGTAAGCGGCAGAATTTTCAAGGGAGACAAATTGTATAACAGACATCAAAGGTCAGGAGGGGGATTGGGGGTTCTCCCCCAGAAAATTTTGAAATTAGACCCTCAAAAGTAGTGCTTTAACTGCTTTTGGGATGTTTTGAGTTAAATCTGTTGCTCCTTGTGGAAGTTACAAAATTTTCCAGGGACTCTCAGCAATTTTTCACTTAAGAGTGGAAACCTTGGGGGGGCAATTGCCCCCCCTAAATGACGCCCATGCTTACATTTTTTCAACCTTAATTCCATAGCCCTGATAGGGCATGCGCCCTGGCCCTGCCCCCTTGCCCCTTGTTGCACTGCCCTAGATTTTTCTTTGGGGATATATATGATGTGTAGTTTCAGTGTAAGGAGCACGAAGTTATTACTTTTATTTCTGAAAATAAAAAAAAAATTAAAATTCACAATATGTATATTGTCTTATTGAACTATGAAGTGACTTACATAAGATTCCAAAAGCCCCAAGGTTAGAAATGGTATTAGTACCATTAAGATTTGGGGGCTCCGAATGTCAAACGACGCTTATCCAAAACTATTGAGTGTTCCTCCCCTATCTTTATTCTAAAAAAAATTCTGCAAATAATTCTGTGTTTCCACAGGAAAGCCTGATACCGAACTGTGTGTGTTTTGGGCGGTTCCTTCCTCTGGTTGCTTATAACGAGGGAAAGAGCGGAAATCTACCAACAAGCACAACAAGGGCGATAACAGATTTCAGAAAAGAAGGAAGAGGGAATTTTTTTTGGAATGAACGTCACATATCAACGACGCGATGTGATCGGTCCCTCGGGAAAGCCCCTGGGTTCGATGTCCGGTGTTCCATCGTCTGCCTTTTCGGTGGACTTTGAAGTCTGCCGACAACTGTGAGATTCGGTCGAGTGGTCACAGCGTGCTTCTGCCCAGTAGCAGGTAGTGTCAGTGGAGCAACTAGGGGTATTGTTTGCAATAAATGATTTCAAGTTGGTTTAAATACTCGATTTACTTGATAATAGGTACTTGATTTTTTTTGTCTTTCTGCAAAAATGAGAAGAACGCTTTCTTTTTCCCCACTACACCTCTATATAAATACAAGTTACGGAAAAATCTTTTATAACACATGAAAGTACATTTAATTTACTACAAAATGCACTAGTCAACTTTGATTTTCTAATGAGAGGCAGGGCCGCCGAGAGCCAAGTCGGGCCCCGGGTACAAGGTTGAGAAGCGGGCCCCCAATGACATTCTCATTTCGAGGTAGGGGGCGAAATTTTCTGAAGTACCTCCAGCCATGCATTCATAGGCTTAATGTAATTTTTAGAATATTTCTAGGCAAGATCTGAATTTCACTAATATCGTTTTCTTGATAATACGATGTGTAACAAGTAATAAAGGGGGTCTGGGGGGTCTTCCCCCAGAAAATTTTTGAAAATATGCCCTAGAAAACTGGGAATTTACTCATTTTTGGACCTTAATGTGAACAAATTAATTTCCAAAATATTCCAAATGATACCCGTCTTAGTACTCAATATGAAAAGCTTTTACCGGGCCCCCTACCGGCCCGGGCCCGGGGGTATCGTACCCCCTCGCCCCCCCCCTCAGCGCGCTGCTTTACAGCGGTTTCTTGACTTTACACACAGAAACATGAAAATCGCTCTTCTTTAGAACGCTCTAATATATACGTGCACCACCCTTCGGAAAATGAAATGAATATATGTATCTTATAAGAAACTTTACATACTTTAATTTGGTGTTCTGCTATTTTTCGAGAAACTAATAGTTTTTAAGAAAAGGAAAATAAACTAAAATTAAACTTTAAATGAAAATAAACTAGAAATCAGCTCTGCAAAAACATATTAATCGGTTATCGGTTATTAAATCACTCCCATAATTTAATACATGAATTTAAAAAATTGATTGAATTTCCGCATAATATTTCATAAATAAATTTTTAAAATGATTTTTTTAAACATGCTTATTCATCAATTCGTAAAACAACCTACTTTGTGGGTTATATATCGGAAGTAATGGTCAGATTGGAGATTAACTGCTGCAAAGGTTCGTTTTGGCTGTAAGGTGCTTTTGCAATTTTCGCTTCCCTCCTTATCCCCATCGCAGAAAAAAAATTATGTATTTTTTTTTTAATTAAATTTTATTTTACGTGGTACAAATGTTTTCGTTGATAACATGAATACTTTAATTTTGTAGAGGGTGGAAGCGCGCGTTTTTCACTTTTTTTTTACGGAAAGACCAAAAAAATTGCTGTTTTTCAGCGTGCTCTAGCGGTAGAATAACGCTTCAGAAAATCGAAGTTAATAAGTAGTGCATTTTGTAGGAAATTTTGTTTACTTCAACTTTGCAATTGAGATTATCTTCGAGAAACTTATAGTTTTCGAAATATAAGCTCGGAAAAAAGAGCAAAAGTTTTGCAATTTTTGATATGAAGCCGACCTTCCATCGTAGCCGCAAACTTCTCAAAAACATTTAAATATTTCTTCAAAATAAATTATTCTTCTATATAGTAAATGTTGTGAAAAACTACCGATTGACTTGGGTACTACGTCCCTGTTATTAAATGTTCAAGAAAGAAGCTTAACCGCGAATCATTTTCTCTGAATGCCGAAGATAGGAGCGAGCCGTCTCGGCAACCTGTCTTGCCGTTGTATTACGACACACGTTCGGCTGCGAAATGGGCTTCTCTGTTCAAGCAGAGCGGAAAATTATGAAATATACAGTTAAGTGATGCTACAGCATGTTCCATCCGTAGGTTCAAATGAATGAGAGACATGCATTTTTTTGCAGAAAAGTGATATAAATTCCAAACTGTAAGTGAAAGGAAGAAGGGAGTTGAAATGGGGAGTGCTTTGGATCGAATAAAGCTTATAATTTATTGTAATTTAATTTTATAATTCAGTTTTACCTTAATCTAATAGTTTCCTCATTAATATGTAATGAACGCTTTTATTTTGTAGTATTTAAAAGCGAAATGCACGGCTCTGAATGTGCTATAGAGCTATAGGATAGCAAACTTACCCCTACCTTCTTCATCTAACATTATTTGGTTTGGAAGCAAAGATTTTAGCTTACATGGTTGTTTTCAATAATAATTCAATACATGATTTACAGCTATTCCGTTCAATAAATATGTTTTTAAAAAAGGAAAGACTACAAATATTCCTTCAAATGATTCCCCGGTGAAGATCGCTCTGGATGGACATTAAAAGTGAAACAGTGTAAACGAGCTCATTCACACTGCTTCACTTTCACTGTTCATCCTGAGTAATTCCCTCCCGTGCATAGACCTCCTGTGAATCGCTAGTTAGCATAGAAAAGTGAAGGAGTAAACAGTAAACAGTGAAACGCCAATTTACACTTGTTATTTTTGATTATTCCTCCAAAATGAAGATCAAAAGTGAAAAGTCTGAATGAGCCTTTGAGAAAAAAGTGGGGTAAGGAAATGAATACAAGTAAAAGTATTTATAGGTAGATATTCTCATCAGAAAATCAGAATGTACGTCCTGATGATTGGCAGAAAGTGTATCTAATTCATCCTAGTAATACCTTGTTCCCCAGTGATAGTGAAAACTCAGATTGAGATGTCTGTCCTTTTCTTGAAAAGAGACGCTCGGTGGATTTCAGTAAAAGTCTTATCTTAGAGATCGATCCAATGAGGTTTTTGTGATACTTTTGATACTTTACACTAACTCCAACGCCCCTGATGTGTCCCCTATCCCTTTTCAGATATGTCTGGGATGTTTCATGTCGGCACCCACCCTGCTTCCCAGTGCTTATTGACCGTCCCTTTATATCCGCCCAGGTGTGGTGACCGATAAGATAGTCTAATCTGTTAATTCCTCTTTTGATGTGACCACGGGGGCGTGTAATGAACATGCGCGGCGGTACACCACACCCTGGTAATCCTGCTCTTGACCCTTCCACCAGAGGTTACCCACCCCGGTCACCGAGCCCGACATTTAAATTTTTTTATTAATAGGGAAGGATTATTGCCACATTTATCAGCGCCATGGACTGTTTTGCAAAGTTATGGAACACAGGAGACATCAAAACAAACAGAACGCTGAAGGTTTTAATACCTGGGCCCTGGGCTCTCCCATAAACACCACTTTAAGAAACACCCTTCTAATCCTTGCATTAAAACTGTAGAAAATAGGAAAAAATACTCGTTGCCGAAGTTATTGTTGGACTTTAGTATAGTGATTACTTCTATAGCATAAATGGGAGAGTCCGCATTAGCGAGACCTCATTTGTATTTATCATATTAACTCGTTCAAAATTTTATTAAAAGGATTTAAACTATTAAAATAATTTCATGTTCTTAACAAATACCGAAGATTTTTAGAAGCATCGCTTTTTGTACTGCCAACAGCTTACCAACCCCTTAGATGGATGAGGTTTGGTAGAGGAAGTTTTGGAGGTCCATATAGGGGTCAGTCAGTAATGGTTTTATGTGTGAATAAATTAAGGTTTAAGAGAGATAAGCTTAATGAACTTTGTTATCTAAACTTTGAACTCCTCTATCCTAATAAAATCATGTTTTGTAAGGAGTTCTTAAATGTCTTTTTTCCCTGGTCATTGTTGGGGAAAATTTCACCTGACTTCAGAGAACCTATGAGCCCAAGTCATTAGAGCTAACGCTGTACGTGTACATACCAAACGCAATTGGACATCACCCGAGTACTAGTACACCGTCCTATAACTATTTGGAACATGGCTCGATACCATAGATATGGATCAGTTGAATTTGTATACGTCCTAGCGAAAAGGGTAATGCTCTCTCGGAGGTGGCGGCTTTGACTCAAAGGCTTCAAAGGAAGCCGCCTTTGTTCTTTCTTGCGCCGTTCCTCTTAATTTCAATCACATTATCGCGCGAGGAACTGGGTCGTGGCCACAGACGAGGGGACGTTTCCGGCGGTGGCATTTGTCACCTTAGTCCCGAATTAGAATTCATTCCCTATCCATATTTCGTATCTATCGTTCATTAATGACTGGCTATCGTGGAAAAACAGTACACTGAGTGACATCTTTAAGATTCCATCCCCTGTCAGATTTTCAATTATATTTTTCACCCGGATGTCAAAATCTATCCTCGTGCTGCATACTATTGAGTTTCATTGCCTTTGTTAGAGATGGTGTTTTACTTATATTTGAAGATGCTGTACAATATAAATATTTAATACTGATATTCAATTGTACTATACATATAAAATTAATAAACATACAATTTTGTTTTCAAACATTGAAACAGTATGGGTATCCCATCCCAAATACCATTTTGTATTTTGGTTCAGGTGGAATCCCTGCAACTCTCTTCATACTACTAACAACCTAATAAACAAAGATATTCCGTGTAAATTAATAAATTATTTGTAGCTTTGAAAATTACGAAATTTATATCATTCTCATCGGTTTCTCAAAAAAAATTAATGCGAATGATTGCTATTATAGATGCGTAATACTGATACGTAAAGAATATAAAATTAATAAGTATGAAAATTAAATTATTTACATAATAATTAAAAGATGCGCAATAATAAAAAAAAGCAATTTTGTGTCAATGTGCCCCACAGGTGGGACAGTGTGATATATTGCTTGGGGCACATTGATACAGTGATTAATTTGCTCAAAATTGTATTCTTTTATTGAGAGATCATAAGTAGTTTTATATAAAATCTTTTGAATATAGGTAATAAATTTCCCGTTAAATTTTAAGCATAAAAAAGTCAAAGAACAAAACTAATGGAGAGAATTTATTAATTTAGAAAATAAAATGCAAGTTTCATGGGGATATTTGCCTCTGAATGTGAGGGGTTTTTTTACCATTTATTACATACTATTTTTCACTAATATTGAAAATACAGTTCTTTGTTACCTATAAAAGTGCTAGGAACTTCTCAGATGTTTCAAAGTTCATGATTTGATCCTTATTATTGAAGCAAAAGATGTTATTCGTGTAATACCTATAAGTTTATAATCTTTAACCCCCGCATGTAAAATACGACTCACCGGCGAAGCTCACCGAAGCTCATTGAGAGCTGACTTGCCAATGATGAAAAAAACACCATGAGTGATTTACTTGGTTCGTTAAAAATATTCAGAAACCCTTCATGTGCATATTGTTTTTTAAACATGGTGATATTGTATTATTCTAATAAAAACGTGCTCAATATAATTGATTGTTTTCGAGGTGCCATACTTACTAAATGAGCCTGAACGGTAAAAGATTCTTTAAATACTATTTAATTTTGTTTTTATAACGAGGGTTTTCTTTAGCTAGCTAATTAATCAAGCGAATGGTTTAGTTTTAGATAAGGTCTAGCTAGCAATTATTTTCCCACTTAACCCTGTCCTAGCGTTCCCGAAAAAGATATCGGAATAGTTACAGAACCTCACGGAAAGCGGTGCGTGGATAATCCTTTTTGATTTACGCTTGAAAAGATAGAAAATGCACAGCACACTGTGTTTGTTCTTTGAGAGACCGCCGAATATCTGGGGACCAAAAATACACAGAGGAGCTATATTAATCGTTTCAGCTCCTCAAAAGATACCTACCTGTAAGGTCACTGAGATTTTTAGCTTTTGGAGAACCGTTACGTAGTTTTTAGGTTTCTTGCGCTCTTGTTGCAATTTTCAACGGGCTTTTTTTTGTATCAAACCTGATTGTAACTAATTAAGAGTTACAAAAACTAGCTATATGACAGATAGTGCAAATAAGATCTGCAGAATTGTCAGTTGTATCTATTTCTATTTGTATAAGGTAAGTTGATTATGTTTCTACAAAAGAAATACACCCCGCAGTTTTAATATTTCTTTTACCTTGATAATTGATAAGTAGATAATATCTCCATTCCCCATATATCCTTATAGAGAAGATGTTATCATTTCTCAATTAATATTACAAAACCTTCAAATGGGTTAAATTCTACCTACATTGCGATTAATTCAATTAATAATTCGTTAAACTTTTTATCTACGGAAAACACAATACTTTCGCCGATAATCCTTTGACTTAAGACTCTACAAAAGTGTTTGGGACAAGATTGGGGGGAAAAATCCCATCTTTGCTCAACTAGTGAAAAGGGGGACATTAGATTACATGGGAAAAACAACAAATCGAGTAGTTAAAAAGCGCTCACGGAAAGTTGTCCCCCAATAATCTCCTTTGATTAATCACTGTCTGCTCAGATTAAGATTTTCGCTCCCCTGAGCGTAAAAGGATTGGCTGTTCGATGGATGCATTGATTGATTGATCCGCTCTGTGCTTACTTAAACCGTCACAATGCGGAGGGGAAACGCTCCACAGATTGATAACTCGACTTCCTTCATTCCAAATCAGTTAGAAAAGGGACAGCAGGGATTAACGTCGTGGATCTGGGTAGAGGGCTTAGCAAAAATAAATAAATAAAAAAAAAATTGAGTGAAACTCTTCTCTTAGCTCAGTGAATGGGTAGGTATATTATTATCAGATGTAGTAACAAGAGGATTTCTTATATTTTTTCATAAAGTGCTCACTGAATTAGCAGAACTAACAAAAGTATTTCACTACAACGGAAGGCAAAGGATGAGAAGCAACGGGATTTTTCATCTTTTGGAATAAATAACTTTGTTTAAGAAACTATTAATTAATACCATCATTTAAATGAACATTTTAATGACTTTTCACCCTTATAATGAGATTTTTATTTAAATAAAATTTTATTAGTTTTTACATTTTAGACCCTTTTGAGGAACACTAGATAATTAAGATATCATTAATTTCTATTTCCATATGATATTTTAATCTTAAAACAGTAAAACATTCAATTCTAAGTCATGTAAAAATATATCTTGCTTTTATGAAGGAACTAAAATGACATTCAAATAAATTTAGCGTTGTTTAGTAATATCAATGCGAAAATTCAACTCGAATGAAGCGAAAATTTTTCTCTTAAATGCTTAAACTCAACTATGAGTTGTTTAACTAGCATTTTTTTATTGTATACTAGCTGATATGCCCGGCCTTGCACGGGTGGAGTGTATCAATTTATTAAAATTTTCTCAAGTTACATGCCTAATTTTCTGTAACCATAATTACCAATCATCCTGGTAGTTTTTCATATCCCGGTGTTCCCAGTATTTTTTCATATCCCGGTGTTCCCAGTATTTTTTCATATCCCGGTGCCTTTTTCATCTTGGTGTCCCCGGTGCCTTTTCATCTCGGTGTTCCCGGTGCATTTTCATCACCGTGCTCCCTGTGCCTTTTCCCTCCCGGTTCCAACTGTGTAAATCTAACCTAACCATCCAGTTCCGGTGTTGCACATTTAATTACGACAGTTACCCAATTATCCATTCTAAGTGAAAAAAATCCATTAAAATTATTACAGACTTTTGAAATCCCAAAATTTGTAAATACCCCCTGTTTAAATTGAAAAAAAAATCCCGTTAAACTTCACCAAAGAAACAAATTATAAGGTTAAATAACAAATTGATCTAGTGTTTCTATCATCAACTTTCTAAAAAAACTGCATGATGTAATATTTACTTTAACCAGTCTAATTCTTAAAACTTTCTATTTCAACTTAAAGTTTCATGGAAAATGAAGTTTTTAATAAGAAAATACTGTTATAAAGTTTTTTATAAGGGTCGTTTTTAATTTTTTAAATTATTAATAACCTTTTTAAAACATTTAAAACAATTTTAGCCAAGTTTTATCTTTAAATACTTTGTTTTATGTTTAAAATTGTTTTTGTTGTATTATTTGCAACAATGCGAGTTAAACAGATCTTCTTTAGTGGAGAAGTAAGGCGATTTTTACAAAAAGGCCTAAAAGGGGGTGAAGGGGTGGTTTTAGAAATTTGGAAATGATGTCATTGTCTTTCCCCCGTCCCCATACGTATGTGTACCAAGTTTGGTTCGATTCGGACGGGTAGTTTTGGAGAAATTGAGCCAAATCTGTTCCGGACAAACCCAGGCAGGCAGGCAGGCAGGCAGGCAGGCAGGCAGGCAGGGACACCTTCATTATATATAGAGAGATTTGTCACATTCCTGATACTAGTTAACCTCTAAATAATAGACAAACTAATTAAAGAAAATGTTTCTAAAAATGTATGCATCAGTCATTTGTTATATATTTATTCACTAGTAATTGTTCCGATCTACTAGTTCTGTATTTAGTCAATATTTATTAATTTATACCTACTAGTCCAGTTTAAATAATGTAACAACTCAACTCTTTTCATGCTTGGATTCTGATAGAACTTAACTTAATGTCTACAATAAAATACCTATTTTTATAACAACCTTTGTCTTGACCATCAAGATACATAAGATGGTGTCAGAATAAACTGGTAAAATAAATTGGAGTGAATACCCAGGTAGCTTTTCTTCAAATTAATCAGTATTTTGATAAGCAAAACCATGAATAATACCCTGGAGATGATGAAGCCCTTCATAGCAGGAGCCAATCCATCTGAATCTTGGCGTTTTTGGAGGCAAGACTTTTTAGATTTTATGGAAGCAGCTGACTTCATGGATGATACAGAAAGGAAAAAGACGGCCGTATTTCGACATGTTGGTGGCGAGGAGCTTAAAACTCTCTACAGAACGATGAGTTTGAAACCAAGTCCCCCGGAAAAAGAGATAACTCTCGACCAAATCCTCACTGAATTTGACCGTCAGTTCGAGGATTACCAGAATGAAATTTACGCGTCATTTCTGTTCTTGGAAATAAAACAAAAGCAAGGTGAGAAGTTTCAAGAATTTTTCTGTAGACTTAAGCTAGCGGTTGAAGACTGCAATTATGGTACAAATAGTGATCGTATGCTAAGGGATAAGATCATCCACGGGTTACAGGACAAACCCTTACAAGAAAGATTACTTAGGGAGACCAGCAGACGTCCCAAGACGCTTCATGATATCGTTACTGAATGTCGGGCTGCGGAACAGTCAAAGAGCCAGGCGTTAGCGATGAATGAACACAACGATATTTATGCCATGGTATCAAACCATAGGGATAACCATCTAAAGAAATACGACTCGTGTAGAAACTGTGGTCGTAGCCATGAGCCAAGGAATTGTCCCGCATTCAACACAACGTGTAAAAACTGTGGGAAAAAGAGTCATTGGGCAGAATTTTGTCGATCTAAAGCGAAGCCTTTCAGAGGACAACCGACGCAATCGAGAAGAGTCCATGCTCTTGAGCCTGATTCTGAGTTAACTCTTGGTGAGTTGACGATAAACGAAGACTCGACTCCTAACGAAAAAGAATGGTCCTACAAGATGCTTGTCAATGGGACAAATGTTAACTTTAAGCTTGACACAGGAGCACAAGTAAACGTGCTGCCCATCTGTCTCTTTGATAAGTTGAAGGAACAGCCAAATGTTCGACCATATGATACTCCTATACTGGACTACAACAAGAGTCCAATATCAAATGGGCAAGTTGAGCGAGCAGTACAAACCTTCAAGAATGGGTTGAAAAAAGCAAAGGAGGAAGGAAAAGATCTTCATTTAGTTCTACTGGATTACAGAATCACTCCGGCTAATGGATTAAAATCTCCAGCTGAGCTGCTGATGGGTAGGCGTCTGAGATCCTTCATACCATCACACTCCGATAACCTTCTCCCAAACTTCAACATAAAAGAGGAAGTGGAACAACTTAGAAAAAACCAGCTAAGACAAAACCATTATGCTAACCAAGGCAAGAAAACGTTACCTGAGCTGGAAGTAAATCAACAAGTTTGGTTTCGCTTAAAGCCAACACATCCCTGGCAAAAAGCTAGAATTGTTGATATAGGACCCAACCCAAGGACCTACAAAATAGTTGCAGACAACGGTAAAACCTATGTGAGAAACAGGTTTTATCTTCGCCCTTGTAAAGATCCATCAATAAGTAAAGCAGAACCTTCCACAACAGTAGAGGACTATTGTAGCCCAGCGTTTGAGGACACACCTCGTCTCTCTCCACGGATGTCATCTCCCCATCAAAGTTTGAGTCGTCCCACTACCCAAGCTGCAAATAATCCCTCTACGACTACCACCCGAAGTGGAAGAACTGTTAGACAACCAATTAGATACGGAACCTGACATCAATGACTTCAATCTAAATTATTAAGTTCATCTTCTTCGTTTATAAAAAAAAGGGCATGTTATATATTTATTCACTAGTAATTGTTCCGATCTACTAGTTCTGTATTTAGTCAATATTTATTAATTTATATCTACTAGTCCAGTTTAAATAATGTAACAACTCAACTCTTTTCATGCTTTGTTTTAATGACCTATAAGGTCGTGGCTAGTTCACAGGGCTGGAAGTATGGTGACGTCAGAAGAGGTGTGGCCAAAAGAAAGCCACTTCGACATTCAGTCAACAGTCACTTCAGCATCAGTAGACATCTACGCGCATGCTCGCGGTCTTAAAATTAAAAAGTATTAACGCCACCGCAGCTATTTTGAAAGTATTTTGATTTTAAATAAGGTGTTTTATTTTACAGATAAAGTGTTATTTAGATTTATTTATTTTACAGATAAAATTTTAAATAAAGTAAAATTTATTAAAAACTTACTTTTTCCTAAATTTGAATTCATTTCAAAGTTTAAAATTGCAAAACTTGTCCTATTCAATTTGCTACTTGGAAAATATTATCTGAACATATTTGAAATGCATCAAAAGCTTTATGAGAGTGAATTTTAATGTAAAAGATTTTGAAAAGTTTAAATTTTTTCCATCTGACCAAAAAATATATTTTTATTAAGTCAAGTTATTATTATAATACTGTAAAAAGTTTACGATAAGACCTAACCTGCTTATGATCATTCAGGTTCTCAAAAGTAGATAGCGGTACATTCATAACAGTATCTCAAATCCCAGCTTCAAGCATATTTGATTTTTGTTTCCACATACAAAAATTCCCATTGAGTTACACCTTCAGAAATAGTAGCAATAGTCTCCTCAAATATGTGAAAAATAGTCTCCACAATTATTAACACCCTAATTATAATTTGATACTGTTATAATCTCAACACTTTATGTGCTCATTACAATGAGCACATAAAGTGTTGAGATTAAAATAAGAAACATAGCTCTTTAAAAAAGGTTTTAAAATAAATAGCATCTGTTATAAATTAATGAAACATTCAATGACTATATTTTGAACTATAAATTAGTTGTAGAAATTCTAATAGCTATTTTTATTACATTGTGGTACTTTCCTAAACTAAACAAGTGGGAAAAAATGTAAGCCTTTTAATTAGCAATACCCTTTAGTAGCTGCATATTTTAGAATAGAATAATGCAAATGAAAGTTTAATTACTCTTACAGTATAAATATTTTTATTAATACTCAGACTTGCATGGTATTAAGTTTTCATTAAAAATAAAATATATTCCATACTCAACGATGAAACTATTCCACAGTTCCTCAACTTGTGTTACATTTTCTTAAAATGATATATGTTTGATGATAATATTTTGATGATTGTATAAGATACTTTTCAGTCATCATATAACCATGTAATTCACATCATAAACTTTTTAATGTTGAAAAATTAAGTCTTGAATGAAAACAAGATTATTTATTTTTCACACTTTATTTTTCTGAAATCTCAGCACTGTAAGAATATAATAGAAGTATTTAGATTGTAATAATGCTATATTTTCTGTCTAAAATTGTTCAAATGAATTTTTAGAAGATTTAAGTTTATTTATAATCTTCAGTTAACAGTAGTGCTCGTGCTGTCATCTATAAACTGAACTGTGAAATAGTACAACCCGATTCTATTTAACTTTTGAATAAACTTATTTCAATCAGAATTCCAGTTCTTTACTTTACTGCATAAACTTCTATAAGAATCTTGTAAAAATTAATTTGAACAATTTTAGACATAAAATATATCATTATTACGATCTAAATACTTGTATTCATAATTTGTTAATGAACAGTCAGATTCAAGAACTCCAAAAGGTTCAACTCCACGCGCATGCGCGTAGCGCGCTGGTGCCTTTTGCCCGGCATCGCTCGTCGTCACCCGTTCTTAGCCACACCTCTTCTGACGTCACCATACTTCCAGCCATGTGAACTAGCCACGACCATCTTTATAATAGAGCATTTTCAATCACATGACTCGGCTTAACAACGGCCTTAGCAACGTTGTTTTTGCCCGCCAGTGACATCATGTGCGAATGTTTCTATTGGATGCTTCTAGTTCCCGCCCCTAACAACAGCCTTAGCAACGTTGTTTTTGTCCTCCAAGTGACGTCATGTGCGAATGCTCTATTGGATTCTGATAGAACTTAACTTAATGTCTACAATAAAATACCTATTTTTATAACAACCTTTGTCTTGACCATCAAGATACATAAGATCATTAATGTTAATATGTTTTTATTTTATTTCAGTGCTTCGTATTATAATTTTCATAAATTTAATTCCTAAGTTTTGAGTGATCCGATGCCATTTCTTATCTAAAAAGGTATGATGGCAGAGGTTAACAACTTCTTAAAGAAGGGTTTAGACACAAATTTTCAGACCATGAAGGGAATGTGATGTTTCGAATGTGACGTTATCACACCATAACGGGACAATCCTTAAACCTTCCATTGTATTCAGTCTTTATCCTAATACATATTATTATTTCTTTTGCCTAATTTACTCAACGTTTTTGTAGGCATAAGTCCCAAAAACGAGTTAGTGTAGCATACTAACTGTTAAAAGAAAATATAATAAGCTGGTAATGCCAGTGCTTATTGTGCCTAGCATACTGGCTCGCATACGGGCTACTCGTATTCAAGTCCTTTCAGTGTTGGTCAACTAGTTCTGAACTCAGAATTTATAGACTATGAAGAGCACGTTCTTAACAGGGATGACGCAATCGCAGAACAGTTCTTCTAAAAACAGCTTTATAACACAAAACCTCCGAAATCTTCATAAGTTCATCCTGAGATATTTCTTTGTCTATCGGCTTGTCCCCCGACAAGGTCGCGGAGCATCATAAAAAGGTCTCGAGTTCAGTGCCCCTGTGCGACACATACCCACCACAGCAAGATATAGTATTATTTCAATGCACATGAATACTCCATCATTAAGGTGAAATAAAAAATTTTCTTCACCCAATCTTAATTACTTCGAAGGTGTCTGATTACCTATTTCTCAACATGTCACCTCGAAAAACCATAATACATAATATTATGTCAAATTTTACTGATATAAAAAATTGATGAGAAGAACTTAAAAGAACTTCTGGGGTTTTTTTGATGGATGTAGTGTAGATAATTTCTTTTGTACTATTTGATTGATATATCTCTTTATTGATTTGTGTATTTAGTTTTCTGGAATTTAGCATTATTTAATGACTATAAAAAATTAATTATTATTTTTTGGCGCTCTGTTTGCCTCTCTTTTTAATTATTTAATTGTTTATGTATTTTTCTTGAAGTCTATAATTTTTCTTACAGTTTTAATTTTAAATTTGTATTTATGTCACCTACATGAACCTGTAGCTCCCAGGTGACTGTGGTGGTGTATAGTGTCGTGTTCTTTTTATTTAGTTCAACAATAAAACAACAAGTAATCAAAATGTAAAGATTTGGATAATATTTGATTTTTCTCCATCTCAACTCAGTTAAAATTACAATTTAATACTTTGCATGATATTCAAACTTTTGGTTATTCAAAATTTTTTACCTCACTTATTTCATTTTCGTTAACTCTCAACATTTAATTTGAATCTGAAATGCCTTAAAAGTTTTTTTTTATTGCTCAATATTATTCTATAAATTTATTTTGAAAAATCTTTTTGTACGACATTTTACATAACTTTTGTTTAATACTTATTTAAAGAAAATATATAATAGTTTACAATTTTGTATTTGAGTTTAACAGTTTTTGAATAGAAATTGAACTTCAACTATACAAATGAATAAAAAATGAAAATTATAGAAAACAAACAAAAAATTCTAACTCACTAATTAAAATATAAAAATTTTGTTGTGGATAAAGAATTGAAATATGATGTCATATACCATAAAATTATCAAAATAAAACTGTCCCTTGTCCATTTTTATATATTCTTTCACAAAATTTATTTTCGAGTCTATATGAATGCATTTAGTTCTTAGAGTCTACATCAATGCAATTTAGTTTTTCATAAAAATATACCCTTCCTTGCCCCCCCCGTAGAACTTTCCTCAACACAAATTGCGGTTTTGTTTTGTTTTTCCTGCACATAGAGTACCCCGGAAGTGAAACAGCATTTACAGAGATCCGGAGATAAGCGCTTTTCAGCAGACCTCGGAATCTCGCTGTAAAGCAACATTTGCACGTGAATTTAATTTACTTGTCTATTATGGTTGAAGGGTTTAGGTTTATCTATTCTATAAACAAATAACATTTTAGGATGGCTATAAGCTGTAACTTCAACTCTATTAACTTTATGTTCATGACAAATTTCACAAAGTTTCAGAGCTTATTAACAAGGAATAACAAAATTCAATTCATTAAGTAACACGCATATAGTAGCATAGGTTTAAAAATAATTATAATTCCTACTTTATATTGTCACACATAAAAATTTACTATACCTTCCTTGCACATATTTTTGTTACTCTACGATTACGATTCGGTAAAACTTTTCAGTTTACACTAATAAGTATGATAACGCTGTCAAGCTATATTTAAGTACTTATTATTGTGCATGTTAGAAGAATAAATGATTAAAACGAAACAATTAACGACATAATTATTAATTGGGAGATTCATTTAAATGATTGAAAGCGCCTTCCCAAATTAACGAAGAACATAAAAATGAACACAAAGGGTGGGAAGGGGGAGAAGGGAGCTATTAATCAAAAAACAATTCTCTTTCTCTTGGTCCTCCCCTCTTTGAATCTCTGAACAAAAAGGAGGGGGTGGGATTTTGAAGTTCGGAAGCACTAAAAAGAGCTATGCTCTGTGAGTCAGGTCTGCTTTATGGGGAGAGTTCTCGTCCCTCCCTAACGGTGGAATTAAAATTACATACATTTTACAGCTTTTTTTGAGAGTAGCTGTTCAGTGTTCATATCCTAGACACAGTATTTAAAATAATCTCAACTATATTTCTAGAGACTATCTATTCCTAACTGAGCCAAATCCCATCATGCAAGTTTCGGAGACAGAATAAGATGATTATTTTATTGTATACTTTTTATTGTTACATTAAACATTATTTTAACATGATTCAAAGACATTCTCCTATATTTCAGTCGAAGATATTCATTGGCGAAAAATGATTATTGTCAGAAACGTATGTTATAATAATAAGGTCCCAGATCGTTTGAAATAAATAAGCTATAAGCGTTACGAAAACTTTTCATGATGCTTGGGAATTTTACTCTTATAAAACTATTTTAAGATTATATGTGTATAAGCGTTATTTATGATCTTGTCTTAAGTATCAATAAAAATATTGGATCCCCTCTGGAATAAATTCTATAAAATCCGCTGTGGAGACCCTTGTCTAATAATGTACTAGAGACTAGACGGGTTTTTAGTATTGGAAATAAAGATAAAATATTTATGAAAAACTGCTTCAAGCGTGTAAAAAATTTCACATTTACCATTTCTATATTTATAAGTATCCATACCTGTAATTTTAAATCAATAATGGCTTACTCTCTCTGCATACCTAATATTTGTCAAGGGGAAGTAACATTTTTGCTCTATACATACTCACAAAAAAGTGAAAAGGTACACCTTTTTTTTGTGTTTTTTTAGAATAAAAGACCTTGTCGGTAAGCTCAGTTTTCAAATGTCATGTGAAAAATACGCTTCCGGTTAACGTTTTCTTAATTTTTCTTGCGATATTTGTAATGTGTTAAAAACGAGTCACCTTCGGGCATGTCAATATCAATAAAGAGAAATATTTATTTGACCGACCTCTCTTCTCTCATTCCCTTTCCTCTCACTCTCATATTCATCAACCCCTTTCCCATTTCTTTTTAATTCTTTCTTACATTATATCTTCTTCCTCATTTTCTCGCTTTTTATCTGTCATTCCCTCCTAATAAGCGTCCTCTTACTTTCTCACACTACTATGTGTATCATCTTTTTCCTTACAAAAATAAAGCACAAGGTCATAAAAAGAATGAAAGATGCATAAAAGCTTAAACGAATATTGTCACCTATTAACTAAATTAATACAATGTAAATTCTTCAGAAACCTTTGAAATGTTTTTCACATCAAATATTTTTCACCTTTTTTTCTTCCAAATTACTGTTTTGAAACAAGTCAGCTATTGGAGCGTTAGTGGCTGCACCAAGTACAACAAAGTAGGGGAATTTCGGTGTTCGAAAGCACTGAAAAGAGCTTCGGGAGTACGACAGTCACTTGTGCGACGCCTGACTAAAAAAAAATTCGGGGGACGTTCCATTAACGAGAATATCACGCCGTTCCCCCGTTCGATTTGTTGTCACAGTCGGCAGCGGGGGTGGGAGGGGGACACTTAACGGAGCTGCTGCCACAAATAAAAAAAGGAATGAAAAGGTCGGTAGGCCAAAAAAAGGGACTGAGAGAGAGAGAGAGAGGGAGAGGTTGCCAGATTAAAATGATCAAGTTGAGCCAAATCGTGGCGAGAAAAGCTAGTTGTCAGACAATATGTATTAATTGTAAAAATTTGAACGGTTAAAAAACTATAGTTAAAAGTTCAATAGGGTTTTGTATTTATCTCGTCTTGCACCCTTTTTGTAGAAATGATATAGAATATCATGATATTTCTATTCATTATTTCATTTCGATATCATGATAGAAATTCACCGATAGTTTTCGATAAAAGAATTATCTCCCTATAAATTTGTTCTTTTTTAAGAACTAGCCGAATGATTAAAAATATGAAAGAAGAGTTTTAGTAGTACATACCTACTACTATTTGATTGCTGAAATTTCTCAATAATATTGCAAACATAACAAAAGTTTAATAAAGATAATTTCCTTCAGAATTCATTTAGTCTATTGAAGGGTATGTGTGAAGATAATTAATATATTTTTATAGATTGAATATAACATGGAAAATTAACAATGGGAGCATCTTTTATGCCATAGTTCTTCCAAATAGGCAAGTTATTAAATCAGGCATAAAATATTTTAATTTTTAGTAAAAAAAAAGATTTTTTTTATAGCATAGAAAAAAATATTTACATTTTGTATTTTTTTTAGATGACATTTTAATTTTGTAATACTGTTTACCTAAATTTACAAATGATAGCAAGTATAAATTACTTTAAAGTTTAAACTATCAAAAAAATTTAATCTATTTTGATTTGACTTTTTTATTTGCATATGTGACACCCTGGACTCCCAACTTTTAGTTTTAAACTTTATTTAGGGAAGCTCTCTCAGTGCAAAAGATTTCGGAAGAAAATCACATAAGGCGCGAAGAACGCCAGCCTGGTAACCCTGTAGGAAGGACCGAGACGGAGAACGATAAAATAATAATAAAATGAAAATATTTCTGACGTCCGCGATGGCATCGCTTTTGTTGTCCGGGGACATATTCCTTACTCTAATCTTCTCCAATTCTTTTTCAGGCTTTGTTCCGATTTCGAGAGAGCAAACGTCCCGAGTTTTTTTAGCCGGCTAAAAAACCCCGTCGTTGCCAGCTGCGAGCAGTAAAGATATGGATAAAAAGAAAGAAAATATCGTTTGCGATAGATATTTTGAGGAGGGGAGGTAGCTTCGAACAAAAGAGGGATCGCGGACGATTTTTAACAGACGTGGTCAAAGATAACCGCATAAATTTCTTTCGTGGAAGTTGAAGTTTTTTTTTTTACGAGTGCCTCCGGAATGCAATGGCACCGCTCGGAGAGGACTTCTTTGTTCGAAAGTTCGAATCGGGGGTGCACTTAGGGAAGTGCCACACGTGCTCCGGAAAGGAAGGAATGCGGGGAACAATTCCAGAAGGTGGACACTTGAAAGAACAAACCAAAAAAGAAACGATCTTATCGAATCCTTGGGGTCATCAAGGAACGTTTTATTGGAGAATTCTTATTGTCGCGGGAATGTGCGGGAAAACGCGTGGGGTCGACATTTTTGGATGGATTAGAAAACAAAGCTCTTAAGCTGTGACAACAAAGAGGGAGGAAGTTAACGTCTCTTTACCTCGCAGAACCATATTTCGTTCGTTATTATTATTACAATATTTCAATGGCTTCATGAGAGGTTGGACATTTTCTTCTCAATGGTTCCCCACAAACGTGACGACATTGTACCCCCAGGGATTTGAAGTGCAACTGGTACGCCATAAAGATGATTTGCAGGAAAGAATAAGACTTAAAACGACTGCTCTTGAGTTAGAAGTCTCACATTTGAGTGCCGTAACTTTAACAAGGAGCCTTTTGATAGAAGTAGTAAAAGTTGAAAAGAGTCTTAAGATAACGGTATTAAAAAAACTTCGTCGTAAATTTTAAAATACAATAAAAAAAAATTAGTAACTTAAATTTTGCTTTAACTAAGGTAGCAAAGCTAATGGTATACTCAAGAATGTGTTAAGTCTACTAATACTTATCACATTCCGAAACATTTAAAAGAACATTATCCTAAATTATTGTATCTGGAATAGAAGAGTAGTTTTAAAGAAAGGGAACGCAATCCATCTATACTTTATGTAAAAAATTAACTGTCAGCACTGCCGCTATTTCAGAAATTTAACATATGCCTTACAAATTCTCATAACACCGAAACTTTTGGATGGAAAATTATGAAAATTTATGTATTAGTTGAGAAATGTTTAAGGAACATTTTAAAATGAACAAATTTATTATTTAAAATCTTTCCCGGATTATAATTTTTACTGAAAGGAATTCTGAACAGATTTATAATAATTATGATTCCAATATATTAAATTTTAAGAAGTTTTAAAAAGGGTCTTTTCTGATAGGATACGGAATTAAATTGCTAAATTTTATCTATAGAATTCATTATTTTTTAGACGCATTTACATTACCCCAAATTGACCCTAAATATAAGGATAGCAAGATATTTGATTGTTTTATAAAGAGTTTTTCCAAATTTGATGTTTGGTAACTGGTCAGGAATTGGTTCACTTACCCTAATTTATTTATTTGAAACACTGTGGCCTATTATAGGGCCAAGCAGGGGGTTACAGCCAGCAAGCCAAAAAAAATAAACAAGTAATGTATATAAAACATCATCTAACTTTTATAGCTTTCAACTCATCCAACTTTTATAAGTTTTTTTAGTGAAAAATTCAATTATTAAATATATTTAAACAATCTGTATGGAACATAGGCATCGCATAAGACTTTTAAAAATACTTTATTGGAACTTGACACCATAACGTTGTTTGGAAACATTGAATTTTTCGAGCATCTTTAGAAGAGCTTTGCCCCCCGGTTGAAATAGTACTTGGCTTCCCGCTGGCAAAAAGCCGTGGTTGGGATACCCCAGCAGAACCAAATCGAGTTATCGTCCTCTCCGAACATGAGTCACGGCATTCATTATGCACCGATTAATGGATTAATGGCCGCTTGATGGATGGCCTCGCCACCCTCCCTCCCTCGCCAAGAGAATATAATCGCCGGGGGTTGACTTCTGGGGAGGGGAGAGTTTGTGGAGTGTAGGACAAGGGTGCTGGAAGGATTATACCGACGATTAGTTACTGATGCTTCTGATGCCGGCGAAAGAGATACCCCATTGTTCCAAGGGGGGAAGATTTTCAAAATATTTTGGGGGGACCGATTAATAGGGAACTGGGAGAGAGAACACGGATTGTTATTTAGAAACAAAACAAGAATATAACTATAACATGAAATTATACAAAACTAATATTTCCATGCTTAAATTTTAATGTTAAAATTATCCTTAAACATTTCTTAACTAATACATATATGTATTTTCATAATTTTCCATTCAAAAGTTTCGGTGCTATGATTTAAAAATCTCAAAAATTACCAATAGATAGCAGTATTAGTACTATCTTTAGGAGACTGCTTCCCAATTTTAATTAGAAATATTTATTTTTAGCCTAACATTGTAATGGTAGATGGGACATATTTGAACACAAAAAGTTTAAGCACATTTGAACTATTCAAATTTGCCTTGTTCCTTTTCTTGAATCTTAATGCATCTTTGATGTTAAATGCAGTATTTTAAGTATATCTAGATTTGATGAGTTAAACTTTAAATAAAATCAATGCTTTTACAGTTGCTTCACTTTTAGTTGTATAATAGAAGATGGGTAAGATTTAAAGAGGGTGTTTTTTTTCTGTATAAAAACATTAAAAAGTTAACATTAACTTTTTAATGTGTTTATTTGATTTTCTTTAATTACTTATTAGATTTTCATGCATTTGTTTTTCTACGCCCTTTCAAAAGTAGTTGTAATAAATTTAATTAAATATTAGTAAATTTTTAAACTAATATGTTTTCTCTGATTTAAGAAATATATTAGTGGTTCTTTATAATTATATTTTTTCACATATCAACTAAGAAAAATTGATTTATTTTCTAAATTGGTTATTTAAAATTGTTTTTAGAAAATCTCTCTGTTAATTTAGGAATTATGAATGACTTAATACTTTTATATAATGATTAATACTAAATACTTTTCCCGCAAGGGAGATATTTCAGGATTTAGGATTAAGTTTTTCTCTTTAACCAGTAGGGAAAATGACTTAAAGTACCTACTCAATATCACCCAGTTGAAATTCTAATACAATCCTCTGAAATTTTTGTCTTCTGTACCACTGACGGAGATTTCTCTTACGTTTCGCCCAATTACAACATTTCTTCAGAAAATTTCCGATATTCGTAATTTCCCCCTTGTTTAAATTTACGTCTCACGTAAACTAAAGATCGTCCACGGGAGTGACAAAGAAACAAATGCCCCAAAGACCACCGATTCTATATCCACCACGAGAGGAACGAACGCAAATGATAATAAAAAAAGGAATATTCCTGTGTTGTTGGAACAGCTGTGAGGAGTGACGTCACGATGTCAAGGATTGATGAAGAATTTGTTCTTTACCTGCAGACGAATTCGTGCCGCATCACCATGAATTTGACGATGCCCCACTCACATTTTTGTTTACCACCCGTGTATTACGATTTTTTAGTATTGATCTGGATCTTTATTATACACCGGGCAACGACAGATAATTTAAAGAGTTAAATCACATTGAAAAGTTTTGTCTACATCAGCACGTGTACAGCTTAAATTTTTGAAAGTCCAAGTTCAAACAATGGAGAGATGTTTTTATTTTTATAATTTTATATTTAACGCTCTTTAAACAAGGGGTATCCAACCCATGAGCAGCTGTGCACGTGCAGTGGTGGCCTTTCTGCAGAACTTAATATATTTCAGGATAGGATATTAACATTTATGATTTTGAATTGCAATTGGTTGGGAAAAATTACTTTACGAATATTTATGAACTCAAATTGGTGCTTTGTTATCATACCAGTAAAAACAATTTAATAGGGATAAATTCTTCTGATTTGTTCCTCTCTGTTTGGATAAAACATTATTTAAAAACTTTCTAAATCAAAATTGTACATAAGAAAATTTGGTTATAAGTCAATCCATGATGTTCAAATTTTCCTGTTATGAGCTGTCTGCAAGAACTACTATTCCTATGCTTTCTAATTTGTACAAAAACTTGCTCTTCTTATTATGTGGAGTGGTGCTTAAAAATCAGTGAAAAAGTTAAAACACCATATAAACATAAGTCCTAAGTATTCGTTTAAAAAGTAAATTCGTTCAACTATAATGATATTAAAGATTCTTTGTTTACCATCGCAAAATAATTTTAGCCTTATTATCGATACCATATTTGCTTAGAAATGGACAAAGACTTTGTCCAATTTACTTTGTCACAAAGTAAATTTGGACTCTTGATTCGTTTAAATCTGAACCTTTGATGAATTCATGTTCCTTGTCTCCGGCACATATGTTTCCCTCGCTCATGTGCGACCCATGTAAATATGCAGCATGAACACCTTGCGAAGAAATCCCCGAACGGCTGATATTAATGCTAATAGCTTCCCATCTGCATTATTCATTTGTGTGCCCGTTCGCAAATGAGTGTCCCCGTTTTTGGCGGGCGCGAACCGAGTTCAGATTGCTTTATCTCCCACTAAATGCTCTCTAAAAGACGTCAAAATGATGCTCCTTAACTTTAAGTGAATACTTAGTATGGGTATTCAAGACAGTGATTGAGTTCTGCGGACTTTAGGTAAACTACGACATTTATCTCCAAAATAAAATTAGTCTCTATAACTTTTCTGGGGTCAGACCAGTTTAACTACGATATCATTTTTTTGTGGCTGGAACATATTAAGGTTATAAGGAAATATAAAAATAAAATAAGCTTAAAAATAAAATAAGCTTCAAAATATCATCAAGCAATAAAAACTACAGTTGAACCAAAAAATAGATACTCCTCCATCCCGGGGCTTCGAAAAAAAGTTCATTAGTTGCTAAATCTAGAAGGCAATGGGGCTGCAGCATCCCAACTCTTAAAAAGGAAATATTTGATTTTTGAAAATTCCTAATTTTCTTGGAGTATTAGGGGGTTGGGTACTTTTATTATTAAAAAAACATGGTAATAGAGTATATAATGCGCTCATCAAAATATATAGATAAGTGATTTCTTAAACTAAATTATTAGATTTCTTTCGTTCCAAATTGGTTATTTATAACTATACAATGCTCTCAAAAATGTTTAAGCCTTGTAAAGCAGAAAACGATAGGAAGTTGTTATAATCCTCAGAGGCATCTTGAAACATTGAGTTTTCGCTCTGATAAACCAAAAAATAAAGAAAAAAGTTTCCCATATAAACACAGATTTTCTTTCCCAAAATTTTACCAGTTTTTTGGGAACATACATAGAAGAGCTTTGAATGTCTATCTAGTCTGAAGCCATCAAATTTAAGATTGCAAATAAGATAAATTTCATTCTAGTCTGTTTGTTTTCTGTAAAAAATTGAACACATATTGAATTAGAGACCTTTTAGGAAGAGATGGTGTTTCTATGCGTAACCCGAAAAGTTAAAAATTAATATTGACACCCCAATTTAAAAAAATGTTTATCTCGCTAAAAGGGGCATTTCTTCCATTGATTTTAGCATCAAACATAATCATCATATTCAAAATCATGAGAAAAAATTGGGAGGTTAAATTTGAAGTATTTAATTTACTAAATACCTAAAACATCTTTACAACGATCCCTCGATATAGTGACCCCTGCGTTACAACGAATGGTTATAAAGGTACCTATTGTATTATCATAGTGTTAATTTTATTCCATATAACGTCCTTTCGTTAAAACGACCGTATTTTGTTGGTCCCAGAAGGAGGTGCTACCTAGTTATATTTTTAATCATAAGTCTTCTAAAAATTAAGTGACGTAATTTGTGATTGAACCCGAAAAGCGAACATTTTTAGTTATTTAATGTTTTGAGATTCTGTCTAACAATAGGCGTTCCCCCTTTACGAAATAGGCTTTCTAATTTTTAGTTCCCCTCCAAAAGAACAAATCGAAGAGCCTCCTCCACTTTCCCTTTCTGCGGAAGAGTCACG
This sequence comes from Tetragnatha montana, assembly GCA_963680715.1. Taxonomy (NCBI): domain Eukaryota; kingdom Metazoa; phylum Arthropoda; class Arachnida; order Araneae; family Tetragnathidae; genus Tetragnatha; species Tetragnatha montana. The sequence continues at coordinate 30,164,869 of OY796676.1, forward strand.
GTCAATTGCGCAATCGCTTTCGAAACCTGACCCACTTTGGAACTTCTTCGGACGGCGAAGGTAGCGCACGCCCTTTTAAAATTCAGTTTCTCGGGAAACTTCTTGATATCCGAAAGGAGTGAATTTCCTTAAATACGAGTGTTTTTATACCTAAATCCAGCTTCAAAACTTGTAAAGAATCCTTTTACAGAACCTATAGGTTCAAGTGTCCCAGTTTGTGTGTTCTCATCTCATGTGTATCGTATCTACTTTTTATATGGAATATTCCCTCCTAAACCTTTACACCATTTTAATACCCTATTCCGCATATTGTACGATTTGGTATAGCCAATATTGAGATATGAAATTTTCATATGGTGGTTTTATTTTCCATGTTGCAGTTATTTTGTACAGTGTCCTCCAAATTTGCTCTTTCTTACAAATAATGATTCTGATGAAGCGAAATATCACTTCAATCTATACCCATCAGAGGATTAAAAGCGCAGGTGGAGAACATACACTACTATCACAGACCCCCAAAAGTCCCCATTAGCAATTCCTGTGGTGATCATTTCAAAATTAGTTGACATATCACTGTATCTTATGCATGAAAACTTTTCAACCTAATAAGTTTATTTATAGTACCCTAGTAAAAAATTGCATGTTCCAGGTAAGAGGGAATCATATTTTTCCCATTTGATCAGACTGGGTCAACTCTCACTCAATATTGCACCCATACGGATCGTGTATCTTTTCTAATTGATTGGATCGGGGTTGAGAATCGGTTTCTAACCGGTTGTTGCGGGGGTGGGGGTCAAGGGTTGTGACACACTCCTAACGATTCGAGGTGAAGGATGGCAAAATCAACAGGCTTCTGCAAAAATCGGCCGGAAGACGAAAAATCGTAAGTTTCGTGACACAATTTTAGTTAATCGGAAGATAGGAGTATGGGGATTTACCTGCGTTCATTTATTTTCACTTGACACAAAAAGCTTATTTTATAATATGAAGAGACGAATGGACGCCACGGTGTGTCCCAATGAACCAAAGATGATGTTCCTGAGTGACGGAACAACACATTCGTTTGGTCATGGTGGATGACCCGTGCACGTATATTCGCAACTATAACTGTCCATATGTTCCCGATGTTGAAAAATAGCAGATGTCGGCCTATATTCCTATTCCGTACCGTTCGGAAATAACTGGGCAATTGAAAGCTCCCGTCCCCCTAACATATGTGTGGCCTATTGGTTTCTAATGGACGTTTATATTTTTTCTGCTCCATCTTTTGATGCTCCATAACTAAATCTTGTTAACTTCTGAACACTTATCGCAACCAATTGAATAATAGGGCTAACCATTAAAATATTTGGGTATAACTGATTTCCAAATTGATAAAATCAATTAGTTTTAATAAATTTGAAAATATTTATCAACTATTAGCTACCTCTTTTGTAAACAGTGTCGTTTAAATTGTATAGTCAAGAGAGAAATACGTACCATCTACTATTTTTATCAAATTTTTATTAATTAATTAGATCTCAATCTTTTCTGAAAATAAGCAGCATAAAGAGCTGATGAATTAAAGACTTAATGCATGATCCCAACGTTTTTCTTTTACAAGGAGTAAGAAAGAATTATATTTTATACTTCTTAGTCCATTTTAAAAATGTTATTTTTGAAAAATTTTTTTGTTTCATTGATAATTAATTCTAATTTTAAAATCAATTATAAATCATGTTATTTCTCTTCTTGAGTATATTCTAAACTACCTTTGCCGTTGCTTGATTTTGGAAAAAGTTTAAATGGGGTTGAAAAAACTGAGATTTGTTGTGGAACCAGCCACACTTGAGTTGAGACCATTTGTTGATTTTTACAAGCTCTTGTGTGTTTATTCCAGAAAACCCATCGAGGACATTCTCAGTCGTTCGTTCGTGGGATTGAGGAAGAAAAATGTAGTTGTTCGAAGCAGCTGCTGGAATGTCCCTCTCACCCGCGGCGAAGGATTTCTCTTCTTTTTGTTCTAAAATTCGATTCAAACCAGCGAGCGCATATTTGTTCTTCTCGGCTTCTAGAGATCACTTCCCTGAAAACGAAAAGAGGATAAAAATCTGTAAAAGAAATCCAAACAAGAATAGTTTTAAAGCATAATTGATAATGCACACATACTACATAAGTATGGTTTACATTTTTCTTTTTTTTTTGGGGGGGGGGAGGTTTAACACATTTTTAAAATTTTCTATATTGTTTTTATATAATTATTTAATGAAATAAAACGTATTCGAAAAGAAAATATACTGCTACCGTATGTTTACCGTTTCTTGGATAAAAGGTAAATTCAAAATTTTGCAATAAGTCTAAAATAACCTAATATGAAAACCAAGGTCTCACAAAAAAAACAAATAATGTAGGAAGTTAATTGGGAAACTACTGAATCGTGCAAACATTTGGATTGTTTAATCTGTTTGCGGAAATCTAAAATATTTTTTACTAATTGCTAATCTTATTTACTTAAAACTAACATAAAACAATGCCAGAGTTCCTTTTTCTTATTAAGGGTCTGTGCGGTCTTTCTGGTTATACTAGTATAATTATATTTATTTCTATCTTCTTCCTTTCGAACTTTGAACTTTGGAATTAGAAAGTATAAGTATTGGCGCATCGCTATAAAATTAAATTAATCTTTTATTTTGATAAATTCTTAATAGTAAATTTTCAATGTTTACTCTAGACATCAATCTCTGAAATAGTTGATAATGAACGATAAGCTATATAATTATGTTTGGTGAGCTATTAAGGATATATAATTTAAGGATAAAAATATTAAGTGACCGTTTTCAAGGATTGTATCAAATATAGTTTATGCTTTATTCTAGCTTGTGAATATGGCAAAAATGCTGAAAAAAAATGGCAAAAATGCTGCTACAAAACAACTGCCCTTAGTAACTCGAATGTTCAAATTCCTCTGCCTGTGTCTTGTAGACGAGCTATTGAAGTATGTATTGTTTGTATTCTGTTCATTCTGAATTTTTATTACTCGCAGATTTTTACATTTATTTTCCCTAGTACTATATCAGAATATCAAAAAATATTATTTTTTATGCCATTAATGTAATTCATGTAAAATATTAAGGTACGAAAATAAATAATTCCTATTTCTTCTTATTTTTAAATCTCCTCTTTGCAAATGAAGAAAAACTTTTCTTAGTTAAAAGCTTAAAAGTAAGAAAGCAACTTTTACTTCGGATATTTCCCAATGCCAACTCGAACCATATTAAAGTTCCAAACTTGAAAAATCGTCGGCGAAGGGGGTGTTCTTTCCAGGTGCTGAGCTGACCTCATTCGGAGCACCTCTTTCAGTACTAATGGAACTATTTTTGGTTTGGTTTTTTGGGTTTTTTTGTCCTTTCACGAACCCTTTTATTGGCCTGCTCGCTTCTCCCCTTCCTAGGTCTAGTAAAGGCTAGAAGAGGTGAAAAGAATTTTTTTCGCTTGTAAAAAGTTCATATTGATGGCTGTTGATTGTTGTAGTTCAAACCGAGCATAGAAAGAGAAACTGAAAGTTTCGTAAATAATTAATCCAAGAAATGTCCCTTTTCATTGATACTTAAATGAGTTTATTATAATTGACAATGGTGCAATTATAGTTTGGATGTCTCAAAATATTTAGATATCTTTAGTGTTTCCATAGTTTTATCTACTTAAAAAATAACTGAACTCCATTAAAGTAAACCCTCTGAAGCCCGGATATTACATTTCCACCAATTCTTGTAGGGGTTCTATGAAAGTTAATTAAAATAGAAAAAACTTCTCACGTTTATGGTAGCTTTTACAGGAGTATTCTAAAAATAATGTACAATGGAATTCCTTTTATTATCGATTTATTGATTAGTAGAGATAAAAATTCGCAGTTTGGGCTACAACTTTATATTCCAATGGCATCATAATAGATAGGCTTACAATATTTTCTTGAGCTCAACCCAGGACACTTTGTCGACCTATCGGTTCATCAAAGATTAAAAACTAAATAAACACCCAAACTAAAAAAAAATAAGCATTTAAACTGAAATAACATACTTTATTTAATCATTTGTGCTTTTCACTTTTTTCAAAAATTCTTTGTTAGATTTTTTATAATAATAATAATAATAATAATAATAATAATAAGTTTATTGGCAAAAAAGGCCAGCTGGCCCATACACCATAGATTTTTTAATTAAATTATTAAATTCCCAACAATTAAGTTCAGAGTTAATTTTCACATTTAAAAGGTGTTTGACAGTACAAATAGAGAGTCTTCCCCTTTCAGCAGTCTAAATATGAGTAAAGTGAAGCCGTAGAAGTAGGTAAAAAAATGCATTTCGAAAGTTTTTATCGAAAATTTCACAAAAAAATTTTGTCCAATCTTAAAATTACGAAAACCCAGGACATTTTGGGACCCAGGACATTTTCCAAGACAGCCTCTGAAACCCAGGACTGTCCTGGGTAAACCAGGACGTATGGTAAGCCTAATAATAGAACAACCAGAGTTTTTATTCCAGAAAAATATATAGGGTAAAACGGGGCAATTTGATACAAGGGGCATATTAATACACTTTCAATATCTCAAAAACTATCAAGGTTATTTTGGTCGTGTTTTTACGAAAAGTTGTGTCTTTATGCCTAAGCATAACATATGAAAACATTAAGCTCTGTAATAAGTCTATAAAATTTGGTGAAAGAAACTAAAATTTTTTCATCAAAAATTTCCAAAAGTAAATTTCTAAGTAAAATGTAAAATTTTCCTGAAGCTATTCTACTTGGAATACAGAGATCTGTAAATTTGAAAACCAAGTTCATTCTTGTTGTTAATAGGGGAAATGCTTAAATTTTAAATAACCTTTGTCAATTTTTTGAATTAAAGGTTTCTGTTCAGAAACAACAGATGGGGCAAATTGATACACTTAGATGTGGGGTACTTTGATACTCTATAAGTTATATAAAGTGCAATAGGTGGCACAAACCATTAGTGCCTTATTTACTTTCTATATGATTTTTGGTGAAGATACCTTGGAATAGTATTTGACTTGATCACGGGAAAACTATCCCATCAAAACAGTTTGTTATTTCTTTAATTAGAGATTTTTTTAAAAGTGACCATTTGTCAAATTCTTTAATTATTTTTATTTCTAAATGTTTAGTGGAAAAATGATTTTTTATACCTGAAAAAAGGTGTTAAAAATGTGCTGCAGACACATGTCAATATAAGTATATTTGTTATTCTTCAAAACTTTCGTTATTAATTACTATTTTTGAGCAAAGTAATCACTGTGTTAAAATACCCCAAGCGATGTATCGAAATGCACCACTGGTGGGGCATTTTGATACAAAATTGAATTTTTACAAAGGTTATATTTTAATTTTCATTAAACTTATATATTTTTTTCTAATTGGTTTTATAAAATTGAGACATTCTTAGATATTTTTAGAAAAAAAAACTATCCGAATAAGTCATTTTATCCACTCAAAAATGGATTTGAATTTTGCTGTATTAAACTGCCCCGTTTTCCCCTATGTAGTTAATAACTGATTCGATCTTATATAGAATTCTCATGTCAATATTTCAGTAGAGAGTAACCAGCTTCAATTACATACTTTTTCGCAAAAATCATAATTCCAAAATTTTAATAAAATATTTCTTAACTACTACTAAAGTAATAAATGAATTGAACGTGTCCGTGTTTCTAATTCGGATACTTTTAGAATCTCAAACCTAGAACTGGAATTGTCCATGACATACATGCATCGATGCATCCCTAATTAAGCATTTTTAGTAGTTAAAATTTCTCATTGCTTTTATGCGATTTTATTTAGGAATGGATTCCAGCCCAAAGAAATCAAAGAATACATTAACTCTTACCTATTAGTTAAAGAATTTTTATGGGTTATGTTTAGGCTGTATGTGTCTCAAAACAATCTCATTAATTCACGATCTTTCGGCATTAAAATAGAATGCACAATTAATTTTAATCACGTGTTTAAACAATTGAGAACTGCATTTAAGTCATTTTTGATGTTCATAAAAACTTTTCCCCATCCTCGTCTATGGACTGTAGAGTGTAGAACAGTTGCATTTCCAGCCCAGAAACAGGGAAGCTCCCAAAGCGAGTTAGCGGTCGTGGCTTGGGGTGAAGGCCACCCCCTCAGTTGGGGGTTCAAGTGATCCCCCCCCACCCGAATGAGGGGTGCCGACACAGGACGAACAGCATTGTTCTGCACGCCCCACGATCGATACAGAGGCAGTGAAAATATTTACAACATTCAATTCAGGCCTTGTTCTTTTATGGTGGCTTCTTCTGAAATGCATGAATTTCTGCACTTTTTAGGGACACACGAAAAAGAAAAGCCCTTAACTTGAACTTTAGTTTGCTTTTCTAGTGTCTACGTTTCATGAGAAAACGTTTAAAGAAATTTACAAGTGAATTTTTATATGTAATGCAGTTTAATGGTCATGTAGTTTCATTAGACTCTAAAGTTAAATAATATGATTAAGAGACAGTAAGTAAAGACAAAAATGACCTTTTGGGCTTTAAAGTACTTCCAAGCTTTGGTTTGCATGTTAATTTTAAGAAGGAAAAAATAATTATCCCCTTTATAGGGAGATATAGCCCTTTGAACTGGGCACTAAACTGGACAACATTTTTTCCACTAAGTTCTCATAGAAAGCGAGAACTTCAACCTAACATCGAAAATAACTCAACCCTTTAATACTTCTATAGGTGTAGATTGTAGAACGTCAGTGAAAAGAAATTAAACCCTGAAAATATGAAGTTCTCTCTAGTTTTATTTCAAATGATGATGGAACGTGGGGCGTCGTTCTGAGAGAACGCGTCCTTGGGTCCTTGAGTTCGATCATCAAAGGTAAAAATAGAGGAGAATGTTCGAATTAAGAATGTCATCTTGTCGTACCAGGATGTAACTTCGGAATAAACTGCGTGATGACGACAGAACACTGGAAGGTATAACTTTTAGAGGTAACTCTGATATATTTTAGTCAGAATTTTTTTTGAACAAAACCTTACCTCAACTGCATTATAATTTATATTAAAAACCCTTAAAATTCATCATTCCTGACTGTCCGATGTGATGACGAATAAAGATGAATTCTACATGATAACACAGATGAAATTTTTAAATTTGTGGCCGGCATCTTTTCCAAGACTCAAAATTTTTAAATTTCCACACATTTTCTAATTTTGAAGTTTTTATTCTTTTCCCTTTAAGTTATTTTTTTAACTTTCTTATTTTGACGCTAGAAGGGCTTATGCCATATCAATGGATTCAGCATATAGTCACTTTTTTTCAGGTACTCTTTACTCCCATGACTCGACTCTACAAGACGTTGTTTCAAATCTAGAACTGCGAAATAGACTTTCGGAACACTCTGTATTGTAGAATGTAGGTATCGTCAACCCTCGAACATACACTTATGGTTTTTACCACGTAGACTATGCACATATTTCAAAAGAATATAAATCATTAATTGAAAATCCACTTCAAGATATGTTATTCCCTAATCACATTCCATGCATGTTGCGCCACGTCTATTGCCACTGTAACTCCTATTAAGCGGTCGCGATCCCATCTGTTGTTATTGACCATTGCACAATATCCTTTTTTATGTCTGTCTCTTTTCATTGTTTGTCGCCAATTGACCTCTTGCGCAGGATACTCGTTAGAGACAAGATCAAGGACATTTCGACCCGTTAGAGGAGACCCTGATGGCGAAAGTCGAGTTTATTCCCCTGTTGTGATAGCAGCGACTGTCACCGAAAACAGAGGAATATTTTTCTTTCAATACTACTCACCTGTCATATTTAGATATGAGTACTTTTCCAAGAGACAGAAAACATGTTTCTTCTCGTCTGGCGCTTTCGATTCTTTTTCAGGTTTCATTGTAAATTCTTGATATTTGTTAATTTACCGTAACTTTCGGTAAATTTACATGATACTAATATAAAAATCAATTTTTCACATCGCGATGGTCAAAGAATGCTTTGTTATAATACATATGAAAAAAGCAAATAACTTTTTCTTAATTGGGTCAAGTAAAAATACTCTGCTATAAGGAGTTCATGGAAAGTTATACAGCTAACAAAGTTTAGGTTGGTAAAATGTACATATATTCCTTAAAACGAATGATTCACAACCACGGTCTGACCTATTTCTTTTTAATTGGTCCGCAGCATATTACTTAAGAAACACAAATATAATGGGAAATTCCCACAGAACTAATTAATTAAGTCCAAACCTAACACTCACGATCGTTTAAAAAACATTTCTAAAAACTTATTTGTACATTTATATGCCTCATTTCCTACAATCAGTGTGTGAAACATGCTTAATACTGTAAGGTTGCCATAGTGCACAAAAAAATCCCACTATATTCCCACTGAAATTTTATTTTACTATGCAAATGGAGTAAACAATTTTCTTAGATTTGCATGATTTGATGCAAAAGGAAGTAAAGAAATTCTGGTTCAAGTAATCCCGCTTTTGGCGGGATAGTTTCTCTGTTTGTCTCCCTGTCCCTCTGGTTTAATGCTAATGTTCCTCTGTCCCGCTTTTCCACTGAGGTCCCGCTTTTTTATAAAGCTCACCACACTACAAACGAAAAACATAATTAAATTATTTTTTTAAAAAACTTTATTGTATCAAGAATCCTTTTCCAATAAGTTCATTAATACTACATTATTTTTATGAGTCAAAGTTTCAACATTTTCTGAGAGAGTCTCCCTCCGGAAACTCATTTGTGGTATAAGGCTTTTGGCAATACCTAAAATTTAAAAACTAAATACAACAAAATTTGTCATATCTTTCTTTGTACGATCCCGAAAGGGGATCCGTTCATTTGACCGACCATTCCCCTTCCTTCCCTTGTATCGCATTGACGACGAAGATGATGATGTCGGGCAAACGTACCTGTCGGGCAACTGATTGTCGGGATCTTGCCCATCATTCTGTAATTATAGTCATTTTATTTTGATACAAAGCAAAATTGTAAAATTTACAAACTCTTCTGCTTTTTTTAAACAGAAAAATTTTGTGGAGTGGAAAGTATCTTTGGTAAAATACTGGATTACGATGAAAATAGTATCTCAAATACCAATATGTTCAGTCTAAAGAAGCCAAAATGGCAAACCCCCTTTATTTATTCTAACGAGTATCTTAAACTGGTTTCTTTAATCGCTCATATGCGCATATTTAATACTGATTAGTTCTTGATTCAAAGCAAAGAACAACAAAAGTTTCGAAAGTGCGCTTTTTGCGGTAGTTGGTCACCAGGCGTCTGAGTCAGCCGGTTGCGGTTTCCGACAACAGAGCGCCCAAATAGAACAATTAACGCTAATGAGTGGAAGAAAAACTCTTTCCTAAAGCGGAAGTCCGTTTTGTTTTCCCGCATAAAAGTTGGATTCAGGTGCAAGGTCAGTTCCGAGATCAAGGGAGTGATTTGCTATTTTCGAATGCGATTTTTGTAATTTCCTTTATGAGGTCAGGAGATCGTGCGTTAATTCTTTCTTTCGATGAATTGATTGTTTAGGAAATGTCATGTGACGTTGTTTTGGGTTGGATGTTTTTCTCTGATTCGACAGTCACGTGGTTATAGCAATTGATTTCCTGATTATTCAGAATGGTTGGCCATTCTGCTCACTAAATTTTATTAAGCAGGGCAACTTTAATAATTTTTTAAAATGTAAATTTACTGTCAAAATTGTTCAATTTTATCACTTGAGCCGCCTAAAGACTACTTAAAGCAAAGAGAGAAAAATAGGGTGTGCTGAAAAAAATTCCCTCGACCTTTGGTTTTATAGGACACTGATATTCTATTCCTCGTAGGTTTCTATACATTTTGGGAGTTTTGATTTTTGAACACACATCAGAGTTGTTGTTGACTTATCCTTATCCTCTTGGCCCAGCCGCAGGCAAGACCAAGTCCATGAGCTCAATGTTCTTAAAATGAGCTCAGAGTTCTTCAAAAATATTATGTTCCTCGGATTGGATCTTTCCCTCCGAGGGACTCAAAATCATTATTATTTTACTTATTCATACATTTACCCAAGGGTTTTAAGACGTTTATTTCTACCATTATAAAAGCAACTTTCTTGTACATCGCTAAAATTTTTTAAAATAATGTAAAAAAAATTGTATGGGTCTTTAAATGTCCGATAGAAAAATATAGAATATCAAAAAAGTGCATTCAATATTAAAAAAATCGAATGTTTTGGTTTTGGCTTAAAACAATTGGATTACTCGGTGCGAAGGTGTTTTTCATGTTCCATCAAACGATACCTCCTGTGAGAGTCCATGTTGTGCCTGGTGGTGCTGCCCTCTGTCGGCGGTCAGTCTCATCTCGTGACCCTCACCTTTCCTCGTGGCACACTTTCTCCGCGGAAGGAAGGAATCATCTCCGCAAATAGCCGCGCCCTTACACCTAAAGCGGTGCAAGTCAACAAAGGCTTTTTCTCGCTTCCTTCGTCCGATCTTCCCAAGAGTCTTTTCTCTTCTTATGAAACGCTAAGTCCAGTCTGTTTTAAGGAGATTCAAACTTCTCTGTAATCTGTACGGAATGGAAATAAATGCTCCATAAAAGCAAACGTCGAAGCAGTTTTAGAAGACTGAAGGATTATTTAAGAAATGAAGTTTCCTTTCTGTTAAAATTTAGAATATCTCTGTGTTTTTGAAAAATGGTCGATTTTAAAGAGTTTTCTCTGGCGGGTGGACACAAAAATTTAGTGTCGTAGTAGGCAGTGATTGTAGCCCGAAAATTTCCTAAAAGGAGAAAGATATATCAGAATTCGAGGGTATGGGGTAAATTTAGTCATTTTCTATGGTCAAAATAGGATAATTTCTGACTTATAGGGGGATAATGTCCTACTCCTCCCTTGGATGATCATAAGGAATAAGGACAAGTCTAAAAAGTGTACTGAGATGTTTTCCGAACGCTTTGACATAAATTCTCTCTGTTATAAGGATTTTTGTTTTTCATCGAAAGAAGGTTACTGATAACAGGTGCAATGATTTTGATAACTTTCTAGTTTAGCTCCGGAAAGTTGCAATCACATCCCACCTACTCTCCTTTTGAAAAATAAATTACTAAATATTTACTTTAGAGCACGAAAATATAATTTCTTTTACTTTCGTCATTACATTGGAATTCACATTGAAATCCTTTAATAACATTCAAATCAAATTGTTTTCCTGGAAGCTATAATCTCGACTAATGGAGAAGAGGTCTTTCACTCCAAAATTTAAAAAAATAAGAAAGAATCTAGGAAATATTTTCAAACTAAAGACATTAATAGAGAAGAAGGAATAAAAGATGTCAATCCAATTTCAAACATGGCAGATAGAAATTATAAATATTCTCAAGGAAAAGGTCAGGGTTAACTTTGAGCATACTGAAAAAAAGAGGTGATCTCTTATTATCGTTCAATTAATTTTCGTAAGTTCCATTGCGAGGACTGATATTACAGAGGCGGAACATCCTCTCCGGTTGACAGCGTGTCGGAATGTCCTCCAAAGAGTGTGTCCACTCGGGGTCACTGTCGAGGGTCGGTCTTGGGGGGTCAGTGGACAGGCGCTTCCGTTCCACTAATCGGTCGCATCTCGCGTTCGCTTCCGCCCCAAATCGAACCTTTTTCATTATTCCATTTCAGGGCGTTCCTTCCATTTCGAAATGGATTTTTTGAAAAGCGGCGGCAGCCCTTTTGAACAGCAGACACAATGGTCTGGGTGTTTGTAAAGAGGGCGATTATTGGAATCCGACGCTCAGGAATGCAGCGTGCGAAAAGATGCAATCCAATTTCAATTTGTGGTACTAGCACTTTGTCTGGTGAATGTGACGTCTGATACTTTTAAGCCCTAAGGTCCCTTTTAGGGTCTTCGAAATGTCGTCACCAAGTGGTAATGTAGTAATTACTCACCAAGTAGTTCAACGGTTTCCTAAAAAGCGTGGACATAACCATAGAGTTTTATTCAGTGCACGGGGCTACATAGTACAAGAGGTTAGTCATCAAAAGAGGTCTCACCAGCCTTTAACTCTAAATTTGTTCAAAGGATTTGGTATTGGATACTATAGTCATCTCTCTAGTTGAAAAAGGAAACTTTATGCATTTGGAGGCTTATATCCAATACATGTTTGATTTTAGACCTTTTCCCTGCTTTGGGGGAACCGAGAGTCTAACTATGCCACTGTACTTTCGCTTCCTCCTTCATTACGAAAAAAAAAAACATTTATTACCTAAGTTTGTAGTAAAAGGGAGAATGGGTGGAAAAGACAAAATGAAAGGGAGGAGATAATAACGGAATAAGAGAGGAGATATAATGAGAGAAAGGAATAACAAGAAAACCTCTCCTCCACCGGATATCGGAGAAGTCAACTATCTCTTTCCGTATTTGACTACTGACCGTGAGAGAGGCAACCCACTGATCCCACTACACCTCTCAGCATCCTCCTCCGCCGATGATGTTTATTGGGCACGTGTTAATGAAAGCCTCTTTAATAGATGTACGCGGGCGTCCCCATTGTGATAGACCACAAGGGGTGAGTCAGAGCGAGTGACCCGGGTGTAACCGGGGATCCACCTTCCATTCTCTCCCGGCCACCCCTCCTTCTGGTGGCCGAGAGGCTCCTCGGTGTCGATCTCACAACAAGCTCATTTGCAACGAGATGGTTTTCCTCTTCCTGTTGAGGAGATGTGGGTCTGGGACTATCGAGTACACGTATATTGGATAGTTTTAATGAGTGTTTGGACGTGTTTTCCTAAAAGTATTTTTTTCAGTCAGTCCTCAGTTTTCTTTAGGGGTTATTCCTGTCCACAGTGGTGATGTAACTGGCGTTTTTTTATTGTTTAGTGTTTGTGGTTTCTGTTTTATGGACCTTCTTAATGCCACAATGAAATAGATAAGATAGAGGGAGTGGGAAACAGAGAAAGACAGAGATTGAAAGAATGAATGAAATTGTAGAGGTAAGAGAAGGAATAAACAAGAGAGAATATCAGAGAAGTAAATGACAAAAAGGAATGAGAGGAAAAATTTAAATATTATAAAGCAGTGGTTCCCAAACTATTTTGCTCGTGGAACCCTCCAATTTGTTGCCAATTATCGCGGAACCCTGAATATTTTTTAATCAACGACTTTTCAAAATTTAATACCTGATATTAAATGAAACAAGCCAACTTAATGTTAAAAAATTTTTGATTAAGCGAGTTCCAAGAACCATCAGGGGGGTCTGGGGGTCCCCCCAGAAAATTTTTGGAAAATTGACTATAAAAAGAGGGGTTTAACTTGTTTAGTACACCGAATCCGAATTTCGGACATACATTTTTAAGAATTAATACATATTTTCTAGAATTTGCACTTAATATAAAAAAAAACACCATTCTTATTTTCTTTAAGGAAATAAAATTTGTCACGCGGAACCCCTAAATTTTTTCGTGGAACCCACTTTGGGAACCACTGTTATAAAGTATACCTACTTTCTCTAACGAAAATGAGCTTATTTTTTACATTTACTGGAATTGATTGAAATTTCAAAGTTTTAAAAAATACTAGAAAGCAGCTCTTTAAAAAATTACGCGTGATACAACTGTATTAATATTAAAATTAAAGGAAACCCGTCTTTTTTTTTTAAATTTAGGAAGATGTATTTTATAGTTGTAGATCTTCCGGTTACATCATCAGTGCTGCGTTAATTTTTATGTTTCGAATAAGAGGTTTCATTATTTGTATTTGTGATGATTGGGTATAATTGGTCTGGTCATACTTATCATTTGTTTAATTCTGGCCAAATAATTACGATCCAAATATTTATTTCACATTGCTTATTGAGGAGCATTCAGAAAAGAATATTAAACATCTTCGTTTCAAGTAAAGAAACCGAACAGGATTCCGTATTCATATCCGTTTGAAACTGTACACTTACTTTTCTTCGCGAACCGATCTCTCACTTTCTCTTGCCTTGACCTAGCAGACGATTTTGAGAATTCAACAGTTTCCAAGGCTTCTTTCTCTCTCTCTTCGATTCTTCTCTTTTCTTTCTCTCCTCGAATCAGATAATTGTTCCCCATTGTTCGCCGCGAGACCGCGCAATTACGGAGAGAAGGCGGTCATTAAAACATTAACGCGAAATTGTTCGCAGCCGCAGACGACTTTTTACCGTGAAGAGCAAAATAAATAGCGAATCACGCTCTTATAGGCTTTGTTTAAAGCCCTGAACTGCTTCTTTCTGCGTCATTTCTTCCTTCCATATGCTGCACTCGGGGTCCGCACTGTGGAGTTTTGGCATGGTTATTTCAAATTTTATACAATTAAAGAAATTATTTTGCAGAATTGTTAATTTTACTGTATGAGCCAGCTTAGTGGTCACTGTGTTGATGAAATCTTTCTTCTTTGAACCTCTATGCATTTATTTAAGCTTGGAATAGAAGAGGGAGAAAAAGGGAAGAAGAGAAAGAGGGGGATATTCATGAAAGTGATAGGAAAATAGAAGAGAAGAAAGAGAAGAACTTCGGTGCTTTTCAGCCCTTAGAAAACCATTGGAAACTAGATAAGTTTAAAATGTAAAGGAGAAATCTATAGTAATAATAATTAGGGTAGCTTATCAGTGATACGGGCTAAAAACTATGGCGACTGTATACTGACCGCTGGCCCGTTCTGGCTAAAGACGAAATCTTAAGACGAAAAAATCCATCGAAAGTAACTTGTTTGTTTATAACAATGTTCGAAAATACAGATAGCTGAACACTAGATAAAGAGTGGGATTTAATGTATGTTCCAACATATTCCCAATTTATGCATTGTAATTTTATAAAAACCTTTATTTTTTTTTTAACTATTACAGGTTTTTATGAAACTCTTGTAAGCCGTTTTAATTATGTAGTATTCGCATTTGTAAATCGGGTAACCAAATAGTGCAGCATTTTCCAACGTAAATGTTTCTGCTAATCTTTTAAGACTTACAAAAAAATTATCTTTTTGATTTAGTTTCATCAATCCATTCACTTTTAAGAATCATTTTAAGATTAATCATGCAAAAGGGAGGCCCGAAAACGAGATAGGTAAAAAGGAGCTTATTAGATCGGCGGGCTTATGTTGTGTTGGTGTGTCTTTTCAGTGGTGTATATAGAAATTTATTTCGGGATGGGCCCAAAATAATCCCCCCTCAACCCTCTCATGCATATTTAATATTTCCAATGTAGCTTTTTAATTCAATTTTAGGTAGAATTTGCGTCTTAAAGAAGTTAATATAGAAAAGCTGAGAGTGATAAAGTTCCAAGTACCAAAGGGGGGGCCCTTCTCATAAAATTTTTAGAAATTTGACTCTTAAAAACAGGTTTTTAATTAGTTTTGGTACCCCTTTGTGCAACTTCTGGTTATACATTTTTAGGAAGAATTTGCATTTTTATGCATTTAATACAAAAAATGTTGTAAATAATAGAGTTCGAAGTACTAAAGGAGGGTTAGGGGTCCTCCCTCAGAAAATTTTACGAAATTTGACCCTAAAACATAAGGGTTTCAACTTGTTTTGGTACACCAAGTCCGAATTTCGGAAGGGGGCCAGTCCCCCCCCCCTTATATACGCCCCTGTCTGCTCTCTTCACATGAGAAAACCGTGAAGCATCCCTTCCATAACCTATGAAATATGTATAAGTTTAGAGCTCTGTTCTTAATCGGTTTGGATTATTTCATTTTAGTGGTAGTGGTCTTTAGTCATCGCTTTTTAAATTAAGTGAAAAGTATTAAGGTGAGCAAAAATGCCTACTCTGTAACGGGATCTATGTCCTGCGTGAGAAGTGTTTCTCTTAACATGAGAAAACAGTGAAGCATCCCTTCCATAACCAGTGAAATATATAAGTTTAGAGCTCTGTTCTTAATCGTTTTGGATTATTTCCTTTTAGCAGTAGTGGTTTTTAGTCACCGCTTTTTAAATTAAGTGAAAAGTATTAAGTTGAGCAAAAATATTTACTTTGTAACGGGATCTATGTCCTGCGTGAGAATTGTTTCTCTTAACATGAGAAAACAGTGAAGCATCCCTTCCATAACCTGTGAAATATATAAGTTTAGAGCTCTGTTCTTAATCGTTTTGGATTATTTCCTTTTAGCAGTAGTGGTTTTTAGTCACCGCTTTTTAAATTAAGTGAAAAGTATTAAGTTGAGCAAAAATATTTACTTTGTAACGGGATCTATGTCCTGCGTGAGAATTGTTTCTCAACATGAGAAAACAGTGAAGCATCCCTTCCCCATAACATGTGAAATATATGTTTAGAGCTCTGTTCTTAATCGTTTTGGATTATTTCCTTTTAGCGGTAGTGGTTTTTAGTCACCGCTTTTTAAATTAAGTGAAAAGTATTAAGTTGAGCAAAAATATTTACTTTGTAACGGAATCTATGTCCTGCGTGAGAATTGTTTCTCAACATGAGAAAACAGTGAAGCATCCCTTCCCCATAACCTGTGAAATATATGTTTAGAGCTCTGTTCTTAATCGTTTTGGATTATTTCCTTTTAGCGGTAGTGGTTTTTAGTCACCGCTTTTTAAATTAAGTGAAAAGTATTAAGTTGAGCAAAAATACTTTTTCTGTAACGGGATCTATGTCCTGCGGGAGAATTGTTTCTCCTAACATGAGAAAACAGTGAAGCATCCCTTCCATAACCTGTGAAATATAAGTTTAGAGCTCTGTTCTTAATCGTTTTGGTTTATTTCCTTTTAGCGGTAGTGGTTTTTAGTCACCGCTTTTTAAATTAAGTGAAAAGTATTAAGTTGAGCAAAAATATTTACATTGTAACGGGATCTATGTCCTGCGTGAGAATTGTTTCTCTTAACATGAGAAAACAGTGAAGCATCCCTTCCATAACCTGTGAAATATAAGTTTAGAGCTCTGTTCTTAATCGTTTTGGATTATTTCCTTTTAGCGGTAGTGGTTTTTAGTCCCCGCTTTTTAAATTAAGTGAAAAGTATTAAGTTGAGCAAAAATATTTCTCTGTAACGGGATCTATGTCCTGCGTGAGAATTGTTTCTCTTAATATGAGAAAACAGTGAAGCATCCCTTCCATAACCTGTGAAATATAAGTTTAGAGCTATGTTCTTAATCGGTTTGGATTACTTCCATTTAGCGGTAGTGGTTTTTAGTCACCGCTTTTAAAATTAAGTGAAAATTATTAAGTAGAGCAAAAGCAGTATCTCTGTAACGGGATCTGTGTCCTGCGTATGGAATGGCTCTGTTAATATAAGGTAACAGTCCAGGCCTTCTTTCCATAGCCTGTGAAATATTAGTTTTGAAGTAATTATGTTCTTAAACGGTTTCGCATTAGTGGATGTGGTTTTTAGTCACCACTTTTTAAATTAAGAAAAAAATATCAAGTAGAGCATCTTCATTAACTCTGACTGAAATTTTGTTACCACTTAATAAATTAGAATAAAAATCCTAAGTTAAAAGAAACGCCTGGGTTGGGGGTAGGGGTTTGTGGATGGAAAGATGTAAAATAGTCCTCCTCATTCTTAAGAGTCTTACATTCTTTCAGTTTCCGTCGTAGGCAAAAGAGTTAAAGTCTTGAAATGTTATAAAAAAGATAGTCAAAGTCATCAAAAATAGTAATATTTCCAATTAATTTTACTGTTACGGTTACAGTTCGCGTTGAAAATTAGAAATATTAAGACCCCCCCGTGAATTAAGCAGGAAAATTTATAAATACCAATCAGTATTTATTTCCGAGTGCTATACCCGCTGAGAAGGCTCAGATTCAATCTGAGGGCCTTTCGGATGGCAGTCTGGTGTGCTAACCACCAAGCCATCCGTTCCTGCAGCTGCGACAGTCTTGTAATTAATTTGAAGTTGATACTTCACCATTTAAAAGAAAAAAAAAAAACAGAAAATATTGCCGAGGATCGAACCCGAAACCTTTCGGGAACAACTGTCACCTACCTCAGACGGCAGTGCGTTAACCAACCGTACCATCCGTTCCTGAAGCCTCTAGTTTATTTTAATAATTTAAAGTTAATAGATAAATTCAAAATTTGAAAAAGTGGTAGGCAGGCTTTGAACCCGTGTCCTTTCGATTTGTAGCATCACGATCTTGACGTCCAGGCCATTCGCTCACATCTCTCCGAGAATTTTAGAGCTACTGGAGATTATTAATTTCGATATTGTAAACAATAAGAAACATGCAGTTTGTGTTATCCAAGTCTTATTTTTCTCAATTATGTTTATAATTTATTTTTTGTATGAATTTTGTATATCATCCTGTGTCAACCTGCAACCTGACCCTCATGTGTGAATTTCACTAACACTTTTAGGGGTTATTCTTTACTGTGAAAGAAACATGAAGATATATTTATTTGAATTTTTTGGTGATTTTTTTAAAAATTTGAAAAAAAAAAAGTTTTATAGCTCTTTTATCGTGAATAACTCCAGTTCTGTTAAGCTTAAAAAAATGTATCGATCTTAACAGATAATTTTTTAAATTTGAATTTCATATACTACAACCTGACTATATACGTATAGCTTAAAAAAATAAAACTTTTATCTATAATAAAAAAGAACATTTTTTTTAAATTTTAAAACATATATGTTTGTTGAATTTATTTTCAGTGCTACTTCTTATTTGTTTGTAAAATTTTCCGTTCGAGGCTTTTTTCTAATTTTATGAATTTGAGTGTGTATGAAGGACAACCAACCACTCCATAACTTTATTTATTCATAGGAGGGCAAAAAGTCGATACACTTTTGAAAGTTCCATAGAAACTATCTATTATCATAATTTTGAATTTTTTTTTTAAATTTTCAAAAGTGTACTGACATTTTGCCCACCCCGTATTCAAAAAATTTATTGACATGAAACAAATTATTGACAACAAATTTTGAGTTCATATAGCTCATTATAGAGATAGGAGTGTTGTGTCAAGTGTCATTATCCCTACAAGAAAAATAATTGATTAGTAGGTAACAAAATGGTATAAGACGGCTTTTTAATATTTCAAAATACATTTCAACCAGGCGCGGATTCAATGGGGGGCACTTCGGAAAATGCCCCCTCCTTGGGGTGGAAAAGAAAGGAAAAGAGAGAAAAGGCGTAAAAAAGAAAGTAGATTTTGAAAGACCAAGAATATTTTTTTTTGACATTTAAAAAAAAAAAATTTTTTTTTCTTCCTTTTAAATTTTTTTCTCTTCCTTTTCCCTTCTTTGCCCTTTTTTTTAGCCCAAGGTGTCCCCAGATTCTCCCAACTTTTTTCGTTCATCAAGCGCCTGTGCGGATCAAAAATTAATTATTCAGGGTCAAAATCCCTACAATTTTCTAGGGGAGGATCCCCAGAACCCCTAAAAAATTTGCGTTCTTAAAAGACAGTTACAAGGTTCAGATCCCGATCATAGGTTCAAAAATAGTTTCGTTTATACTATTTATACTAAATCAATGGGGTATACAGAAAATGTTTCGAAGAAGTAAAGGACATTTAGCCATTTTCAATAGAAAAAAATCCTGAATTAGGGGGCAAATTCTCCCCTTCAACCCACCTCCCATAAATCACGAAAAAAAATCTATGCTTAAAGTATCGAATTCCAATTATGCCAATGCAGATGTAATCCCTGAAAACAACACTGAAGGCAAATCTTATACGAAACGTGTTGGTTTACGTCTCAGTCTGAACGCGGAAAGACATACCTTCCTTCAAGGTTGCTGTTTTCTGCATAAGCGTGGAGTAATGTTTGTGGGTAATTAAATGTTGAGAAAGTTTTGTGGAAATAAAGGAAATTGAAAAATTTTGTTTCTGGAGATGGGAAAGGGATTTTCAGCCGTTTTTAAATTCTTTGGCTATGAGCACATTAAAAAGATTGTCTTTTCCTCGGAATTTTTAAAATAGCGTCATTAATAGGCAGTCGGAAAGACATTGAAATGTTCTTTGGCATTGAGGTTTTTGTTATTTAGAATCTTATCATTATAATTGATTCATATATTAAAAAATCATGTGTAATTAAATTAGACAGGGTGGCCTCAAGCCATTATAATACAATTTTAGGCCTATAAATTTAAAATCCCCGTCAACCATGAGAAATTAGTTTATTTTTGAAAATGAACAAAATCATTGAAACTGAATGTTAAGTGAACGGATTGAGTTTATGAATGAACGATGCGATTTTGTCCGTGGTCCGTAATATGGGGACTGATGGCCGCACACAGGGGTTCGGTACCCCTTTTTTTTTAGTTAATTTTATAGTAAGCATCAAGGAGTATGCTTCTCGCTTTGAGTCATATTTTAGAGAAATCTCTATATTTTGCATTAGGATCTTTATACTTGAAAAGAATAAAGAAATGACGTTAAATAGCCTTAAAGCCCTTCTTATCTAACAGGTTGAATTCCCTCCTATTATCGTAACCAGGTTCCTGTCTTTCTGTATTGTAGAGTTATTACCACCTGTTGCCTAATTTTAATTTCTTGTGATTTTGTATTTTGTGTCTATCTTCTTTGAATCTCTGTTATGGCAATTAAAGATTTATGTCTTCTGTATTGTCTGCTGCATTGGGAATAAAAAAAGTAACAACATTATCTCTGTTTTGTTTTCAATAGAAGAAGATTCTTCTCCCTGCTCCCTAAACCGATTTCTTCTCGTTTATTGCTTTGCTTACGTAATTACAAACATTTAAAAGACACAAACTTGAAACATTCATGAAAAGCATATACCTCCATCCAACGATAAATCATTTAAAAATTGACCTAAAAATTTAAAGCCATTGACCCTCTTTTTTTGTCTTATATGTCCACCATGACAGTTTATCTCAAAAAAACCCCACCAGCATAGAGGTACTACTTAGTGCTGCAGGAGAGAGAGCTCTTGACATTTTGAGATTTTTTTCCAGCCGCATCCTGGAATGAGCTTGCGATAGAGAGAATAGCCCTTATCCTTCCTTAAGCTAACACCCTGGTGTAGTGGAATATTACCCTTAGGAGTGTTTTGAAAGTGGAAAGCTTTCGTTGTATTTAAAAAACTTTCGTGAACCGATGATTTATAAACTACTTATGTCATGGTCAGATGTTAAAGAAGTTCAGCAAATTTCATGGATTTTTTTAATTTAAGAAAATCTAAAAACTTTTCGCATTTGTTCTTAAGTAAATTTATTTGTCTTTTAATTCTTATATTTCCAAATTATTCACTAGCAAACTTTATCGACGAAATGAACTTACACTTACTTAGATTTAAGAACTCAGAAAGCATGTATATCTTGTCAAAGGGATAAACAACTAGTTTGAGTACTTAAATATACAATTTTGAATTACTTATTTGGATAAGGTTTTCTGAAGTCCTTTCTTTCAAATTGTAAGTTTGTTTTTCCACACGGTAGACTACATCCGAAATGCATCTAGAAAATTTGTCTTCTTTTATTAATATAATATAAAATTTTCAATATATTACATCCAGATAACTTAGCTTTGACATTCGTGCTGGGGGGATGTACCCCTCTGAAAATTTCCTTTCCTTGACTTTGAAAAGCAATAAAAAACAAACGATCCCGAAGTTACTGCAAAAGATATCCCTCTGTTGGCCTTCCAAGAGACTTGGTATCTCCCTTTTTAGTTACCTAAATTTAAAAAAAAAAAATTAAAAATTATAAGAAATTTTTAAAGGAAGAAAAATAACCGAATTTATAAAAGTACCTTAACTGTGCAATTGGAAACTTAAATTCGAAAATTTTAATTATCTAAAATCATGGGCGTCGGCGGCCATCAAATATTGGGGGGGACAGATCCAGAATTTGGTAAAAAAAAAAACCCTTGGTTTGAAACAGACCCTTCGAAATTAATTTGTTTCACCATATGAACAAGGGTGGTTCCAGACCAGATTTTAGGGGGGGGGGGTCAGAGTCTGAGCTGAGGGTATTACATTCGAAATTTTCAGTGCCTCAGAAAATATTTTGAAGACTGCTTGCTTTTAAGCAGCTTTTTAGGGGTTTATAGTAACTTAGACTTAGAGGATATCCAGGGCCCGTGCAATTGTTTTAGAAAGTGGGGGGGGGGCGAAACACCTTTGTAGGGCCACAAATACTTATGTTTCGCGAGGTGTTTGGCTGCCAATTTTCCGAGTATAACATAAATAAATGCGAAACTTTGTTAAAGTTTAAAATGGTTTCATCAGATAATGCTAGCTCAAAAGCAAAGGGGGGCCTGGGGGTTCTTCCCCAGAAAATTTTGTGAAATTTGGCTTCAAATAGAAGTTTTTTTACTCATTTTTGTACATTTGTGCCCATTGTGGATAACACCTAAAGAGGGTAACTTCTTGTACTCCTAAAAGGAGAGGAGAGAAACAAGTTCAAGGAGAAAACAGTAAATAAGTAACCATGAGAAATTAATAGGGGGTCTGGGGGGTAACCCCCAAGAAAAATTTTGAAAATTTGCCTCTAAAAATAAAGTTTCAGCTCATTTTGAAAGCATGTAAACCACAGAATTTTCAAGGATGAAAAAATAAATAGATGCCAAATTTTGAAAACGCCCTTTTGCAAATATGCCCTTTTAAACTATAATATTACATCTATTTTAAAACTTCCCAAAAGAGAACAGCTTCTTTTAAGCGGAAGAATTTTTCAAGGAAAAAGCCCTCTAATTTTATATAAAAAAAATCTTAAATATTGGGGGGGACGCGTCCCCCCCGGCGACGACGCCCGTGTCTAAAATACTTAAATCATAGATGGATTTTAAGCGTCCAAGCATAGAAAATTTCATGCCGCTCCGTGCGGAGCGGATCCGAGGTTTACCATCGCCATCTATCGGCAAAAATTAGAAACAAATGCTTACCCTTACGGCGGGTCCTCTGTTCCGGAGGAGCCTTTGGCCCATGCCCAGCGATCATGAGTCGGCATCAACAAAGGAGAGAGGCTGACTCACTCCAGCTTTCTTGGCGCTGAGTCTGCGCTTTCAAAGGGGGATTCCTCATGCCAGGTTGCCGCGTTTTATTAGGTACAATCGGGGAAACCCTATAAGGCCGGCTCTTCGGCACAACCTCCTTGATGACGGACGGGGTTTCGAAATCGATGCCCGATTGACCACTTCAGAAGGTGAGGGTTTACTGCGGGTTCCCAACTTAAATGCCAAGCGTAGTAAAAAAAATACAGGTAAATCATTAGGAGCTGTTTCCCTAACATAGAACATGAACGAAATGCCCAGTCACTTCAAATGTTCCTGTTGAGACCTAAAATTTGTAAAACTCCTCTTTCTGAAGGGGAGAATTACCTAAAATTTCAGGAAAGGGTAATTTTTATTGAAGGAAACACTGCAGTTTTATAGTTTCTCCTTCAGAGTTTTTCTGACTAAAATGATTAACTTACCTCATACTCTACCTTAAAAATATTTTCCTATGTTCACAACATAGGTACTCAGTCACGAGTGAAATTTCCTTTTAATGTCTAGTTTATATAATTCAAAAATGTTAAAACTTAATGCTCAAAATCTGTGTTTTAACGTTGGCACTTTTCAAAACGCCATTTAGAAGCTATAAGATAGACAGTAATAGATAATCTTGCAGACTCTTTTAGCCAGATAAGTTCATGAACTGTATTAAGTTTAAGTACTTCGATACGCGAAGTCTTTTGAACATGGAAAGGTTAAATAGAATGTTTTCAAAACAGCTACGTTTAGAAACCATAAAGCTAGAACAAGAGTGTCTAAAATATACCCCGCCACCTCCTAAAATGTGTGCTGGCTTGCGGTAGCCTCCAACGTTTTAATAATGTGAAACAAGTTAAAAAAAATTGTTAATTCGACATTTTTAGAGGATTGTAAATTAAAAATTAGTTCCTCCATTTTATTACTAAGGATTCTGATATGATAATGTTTAGGCTCTCAAATTTCTAAAGTGAGTTTAAGTCTGACCCACGGCACATTATTGAGTAGAAAATGTGTCTCTTGAGTTAAAAACTTAGGAGACCTCTTAGCTTGAAGGTATGCTTTTTTAGCCCAGAGAATGAGTTGGCCAAGAGATCCATTGTGAGGTAATCGGCTACCTCTTTAGCTGTCAGTTACTTGCGGGGGAGTTAAAGAGAATACTACCCTGAATTGTGTGCTGCCAGAGGAAAACTAAATATAAACCTTTGATTTCTTGTTTTAAGTGACTCACACTCTTGGCACTGCCCTCGCCAGTCAACCAATCAGAAGAAGCTTAATTTTGACCAATCACTTTTGAGGAAGGAGGGGATTCAACCGACAGCATCCCCTTTGTGGGAGAGTGGTAAGTAGAACCGAAAATTCATCCTCATGCCGTGACCCAAAAGAATGACATTTATATTATGATCCCATTTTACCTTATGGATTTGATCAAATGAGATTTCTTCAGTATTCTCATTCAGTATGTTGGAAAATTTGATAGTTAATAGGAGATTTAGATACTTGCTGGAAAAAACTAATTTCAGAAGTTAAAATAATTGAATATAAAAAAATCTTAAATGTTGGTGTCTTAAAATTTCTAAAATACGATCATTAGGAAGCTTCCAACAAAGGTAGTATCAAAATGCCGATTTTTGTTAACCTTTTTTGGAAAGTTGACAATGAACATGATTCGATATTTTCAATCAATTATAAAGTCTTCTAACCATTTTCAATGTCATTACTATTTTGTTTCATTTTGTGGTTTGACTATTAATGAATTTTTATTACGTTGTGTGGGGTAACTTTGGCCCAATGGTATCTGGTGGAATAACTGAAATATCTATTGAGTTTCAAGAAAAAGTGGACTAATATGGATAAGAAATTAATATTAACACAAAAAAATATTCAAATTATAAGTAAATAAACCTTAAAGACTGTATTGTGTAGTGTTCAAAGAAATATCAGTTTTTGTTCCAAAAGTGGTATTTAAAATAGTGATAACTGTTCATCTTTTCTTTGAAAATTTCCTTTCGTCCCATATTTTTCTTTGACAACCTTGTCTTACAGTGCTTTATTTGTTAGGTTCGAGTAAAAAGGTATTAAAAGCTTTTTTTTTCTTTTTAAATACGATTTAATAAAATATTTAAAAAATTAGATTATTTTTTGGGTTGTAAAAAATAACTCATTTTATTCTGAGGAAAAAATAAAGAGGAGCTTTGGTTAATATTCTTAATTTTATTCAAGAATTGGGATAGGAAACAAAAAGGTCGTGGATGCTAATAACATAACAAGAGTTTCTAGTATTTAGGAAGTCATAATGCCAAACATGTTATTAAATAAATTAAGTTACACATTGTACGTGGTAATTATACTTTTTGGAGCAAAGTAGGACATATTCATTAAAACAGCTTGATTTTTCTAAGACGCTCTTTCCCTTTGAAATCACTAGAAAAAAAGTTACTTTTTCTCACCTAATTTTTAATAATACGCATATCTCTAACTCAGTAAATTGATTACAAAACGTCTCTACAGGGGCGTAGCCAGAAAAAATCGTAGAGGGATATTGGTATTTTTTGGGGGTATATGGAGTAGTTTTAGTCCTTTTCTATGGTCTAAAAAAATTCTAGGGAAATATCTGGTTCTAAGGAAAATTTCTGACTTTCGGGGTGGGATATTATCTCCAAATCCCCCCTTGGTTCCGTCCTTGCGTCTCTATATGCCATGTGGCAGAAAAAAAAATAGAGATAGTAAAAATGGGGTGAGATGTTACCCTTAATCTAATTGTTTTATGATTCCAAAACGATTCCCTGAAATCTTGGCCAAAAATTTAAACGTCTTGATCTCAATCACACAGATTTAAACAGTTAAAAGTAAAAAATGTTCTCCCATGAAACTGGACTATGGTCGAGCATCTCCGAACTGTTCACCTTCTTCAAGACAGAGAGGGCGGCTTAAAAAAGAGGGTGAATCACGGTCGACCTTGTTCAGGGCGCTAAAATTAGCCCCAGCCTTCGCACCGCCCCATTGTGAGAGCCCCATAAACAACACGGATAAGGGATAGGGTGGTTGCCACTAAACGGTGGGGCAGGTCGTTCAACTACAGGGGCCGTGCGCAAATGCACTAATTAAAGTAAGGATAGGAGGAATCCTTCAGCTTTTGGGAAATGGGGGAAAAATCAACTTGAAGAAGATTGTTTAACGGATCATTTAAATTGGTTGCATAGGAGGTTTGGCTTAAGATTTAATGACACTTTGGAAAATATCGAATGAAGAAGGGGTGCACATCTTGTGGCATTTAACAATGCAACATCCATTAACAATGCGTCCCAAGAAGCTCTAATTAGTTCTCAGAATTTTATTCCTGAACATTTGGCCCCCCTTGGTTCTAAAACAATACGTCCCCAAGGGACATGGCCAAAGGCCAATTTTCCCTCCAAATAAAATTTTGATTGCTTATTTACACATTTACTCGATGTGAGGCGTCTATAAGGCACCTGTAAATCAGTATCTCTTTAGTCATCATAATTTCAATACACTCGAAATATTAACATAAAAATTCAATCTTAATATAGATGTTAGGAATTTTATTTTATAATTCTATTTGTAATAATTCTGTTTCATAATTTATAATGTGAACAGATTACCCATAAAGGCGTAGTAATAAAATATTTTGAGCAATTAATTGAACAAACGGGTAAAATTTTCAAAATTTAAAAAGTCTGAATAACATCTTTGGATTATTCCCGCATTTTGGTAAACTCATGGGCCTTTCTGTGTTCAACGGTTTGATAAGTGTTATTTTCTGTGAATGTTTTTATCAATACAGGCAAAAGAGCTCCTAAGGAGTGAGAAATCTACGTATCGATAGTGACACAATCAGGGTAGCTAAATATACAAGATGACACCTTGACTTTTTTCATCATTGGTGTAAATTTTTAAAACTAACGAATATAAACTCATAGGTTAATAATTAGGTTGGAGGATACGCAATTCCTAATTGAGATACTCTCAAATTGCGCTGCTGGTGTGACACGATCAGCTCTTCTTTAAAGGCCGGTGTCCTCAGACTGCGCATCGCCCATGAGCTGGGCTCGAGCCAGACCGTGGAGAAAACCCACTGGGCTCCCAGCCAATACAAGGAAAGGGTTGAGCTGTGTCACCTTTTTTAAACTGTCAACAAATGTATTTTTATATATTGGAAAGTATAACAGCTATCGATTATTTGGGCTATGTAAAACTGAGAGGGCCATTTACAAAGTACATTTGCACCGATGTAAACTAAATTGACTCTTAATCAAATGACGTTTTTTTCGTCAATACTTTTATTACTAACAAAAAAAAAACTTTATTATGATTACATTTTTACTTCAATCAATTGGGGCTAAAACTCCTAAACAAAAGTCTGGTTATGGCCCGTGTCAAAGATTTCAATTTGAATCCTAACTTTCCCACAATTCACCCTTTGGAGAACTAGAACTTTTTATGGCACTCTAATCATGTATATAAATATAATTAAATAAAAAGGTCGTGTTGGGATATTTTCTGTCCTGTACTGAGAGCTTATGCTGTCCTTATGAATTACATTATTTCCCCTAGATTTGTTGAAAAATAACTAGTAGCACTTAGTAGTGCATTTGCGAGTTGGCGCAAAAAAACTCCTTTACAACGGACAATTGTGTTGTGACACTAAACAATGAAAAATGATCTGATGCCAAAATAAATTTTCTAACCTCAGGGGTTCCCCACAATACGTACTTTGTGTCAGCTGTACCTGTTTTCGGTATTTGTAATTATTTGATAATTTAAAAGTATGTTTTTATAAGAAAAGAATAATGCAGAGACTGGTCTAAAATTTTTGAAAAACCATGAATAATTTATTTTAGTACAGAACAATATCAAGGGAATGATGGAAGAGATTTTACATGCTTTTACAACCAAAACAAATAAGGAGAATTTCACATTGAGTCCATCACAAAATGCATCGACATGGTACGGTCAAATAGCATTTCAATGGTATTTCTTGACAGGTAGGTTAGTTGAGAGTGGACTAGCTATGAATACACAAAAAAAGAAACATCACTTAAAAAAGTTGATGGACATCCAACGTAAAATCAACTGGCAATCATTATTTCAAAAGTTACTTTTCTTTGATTCAATATATCACGTCTTGCTTTTACATAGAAATTTGGCAACTGGGGCTCTACTTAGATACCTCCGGAATTATTTCCCCGTTGGAAAAATTCCGGAACCACGTGACTTTCCGGAGTCACGTGATACAAAAACTCAAAAGCGGCACTTAGATGCAACCGAAAACATCTCCCTTCCGGAATTTCGAGGAATAAGTTGTTGGCAATGCGGGAATTTTTTCGGCGGGAGAAAGCTTGGTGAAATTATTTCCCGTACGAGAAAACGAAAGTAAACAAACTTCAATAGGGCCATCTTATCTAATTAAATCATTCAATCCCTGTATTTCTTTAATTAAAGAGACTACAAAAGGTCTAATTAATTCTTAATTTATGACTAAATGTAATTAGAATTTTTAAAATAGTCAAAATAGAAGAATGAAAAGAACAGCATAAAGCCATCAGAACAACATATCATTCTGTGGTGAAAGAAAAACAAGGTAAGCTTTTTTTTCTAATTAATTTGTTAAAATTAACTATTTTTGATATATTTTTGATACTATTTTGTCTTATTGTCTGATTACTTATTCTATAAGGAGTTTTGAATTCTCAAAACTCACAATATGTCTCGATCAATTTAACCATGATTTATTGAAATGTAACTCGAGACAAATATTACGGTTCTACTTAATTTGGTAGATGTCTTCACAATTATTCCCCCAACTCTGGTTATCGTAATATATATACAGTTTATAACATAAATTGCTGAAATATAAGAACTGAACAACTTCCAGAGAACAATATCTAGCTAGTCAAAAGTTATTGAAATATTTAGTAAATTGGTATCTTTTAATCATATTTTATGCTCTTAAAGAGTACTTTGGTTTATAATTTTTAAAACACATAAGCAAGTTGAAAAGAAGATTTTCTACTTGACAACACTGTTGAACTCTTACTTATTATTTGTGATAATAGAAGTATAGGAAAATATTTAATGAGTTTCTAGTTTTGCTGATAGATATTACAATTAATAAATATTATTATGTGTTTTCTGCTTTAGATAATATGACATTGTTAGTTTTATTTGCATTCTTTATCATCAAGTTTAGTCATGTTTTTTAGTCAAAAAAGAATGTTGATAAACAATTGATTTGAACAATTAGCCAAAATCAAAACAGTTGCTAAAAAATCTTCAATGCTCTACTCATCTATATATCATTTTCTGTTTTTTTTTTGTGACAGTTTTAACATTAATGAAAAAAGTGGACTGTTTAATACCCAAAAAACCTACCCATTTCATTATTAACTGAATTATCCTCGCTTATTATAATACAGTAGAATAGCATTTTTTTATATAGTTACATGCCGCATAACCAAATAATTTGAAAAAGAAAACCCATAACTTTAGCTAACCATAACCTGTCTGAGATTTAGAAGAATTATGGCAGTAAGAATATATTATTATTCATTCCTATTTCATTTCGCCGAAATCCAATTTACTGACAAATCTTTACATTTCCCCAACAAATTATTTCTCAAAATGGGCCATTGAACTAACAGAATGTGTTCCAAACAAGATGCTTCTCCATATTCCAGTACACTGCAAAGAAGTTTCACTGAATTCTAAAACACCGGCAGATCATTTCAGCGAATTGATCATTACACCTGTCTTTTCGGCCAATGGTCAATTAATTAAGGCGTGTTAGTGTCATGGAATTCAGTGAAAAATTTTGTCAGTGAAATGGATTTTCAGTGTACTGAAATTGGGGGAAATGTCTGTCGGTGTAATAAGGCCATTCAATGAAACGGAGAAATTTGTGTTGAAAGTTTCTCGATAATGTGGCTTTTGATGAGATAGGTGTGATTGCTATAGTAAAACTAACGTTTAATTCCTCAAGATACTTTTGTACAACAGCCTGAATGTGTATTTTGGAGTAATTGTTTAACTGCATTTAAGTTTTGGTCAAAATTTAACTTCACTCCCTGACACGGCAAATAATGTGGAGTGAAGAATACTTATAAATTGAGTAAAATCTTAACCATTTTCTGAGAAGGGGGAAATATCAAGAATGAAAAGGACATGGGAAATGTTTTAAGTTATTGTGAACAACTTTTATAACATTCTTTGTTTTTTTATACAGGCAACATCTCTTACTCGAGTAACCCATGGCTGGGGAATCCCAATTACAACAACGGCGAAGGATTCAGTTAACAATTCATCTTTAGGATGTGCATGGATCTTCATATCAAGATCATTTTAAAACTGAAAGGACTTAGGTTGTGACTCTGGCATGTCTTGGAATGTGATTTGATTAAACATGTAGATTAAAAAAGCTGCCCAAATGGAAATTCTAAAAATATTGAAAGTGCTCAAATAACTTCTTTGAATAAAGTTATGTTATTTTAATAAAATATATATTATTTTAGTAGTATTACTATGTGTTCATTTCTTGTAGCTAATGAAAATGGTACTCTAAGATTAGCTGGGTTCTCCCTATTTAACTTATTGGCAGCATTTTACTAATAAATATCACTAAGTTGATTTATCATAGTTGGAAGTTTCTATCAAATTGAATTTTCATAGCATACTGCCACGTGTGGGCTTAGATCTTATACTTCAGTAGGAATAAGGATAGAAACAAAGTGTCATTGAATACTGACAACCATTACTTTTGCTTGAGTTGGCTAACATTTAAATGCAAATTTCGATTTTGAAAAGCGAGCTATTGGTTTCGTCATTGAGAAATTACCATAAGAGGACATCCATAAATCATGAGGTCAAAAAGAGGAAAGGGGGTCTATTAAAATCACACGTCAACTTTTTCTTTCAAGATTTTTAGCATAAGTTTAAGAAAAATATCCACATTAGTCAAAACAGCAAATCCTTATCTAGTCAGTCATGATAATTTAATTTCAACATGGATTTGTATCAAAACTTTTGTAACGTGTATACTGTATATGACAAGTCGAAACAAATGTGGCTCGATCATATGGGAATGAATCTTCCATGAGAATTTGAGGAGGTAGGGGGGTTTAGCAAAATCACCAAGGGGGAGGGAGGGGTCCAAAATCTCTCACTCACCTCACATAATTGTGTTAGAAATTGTCAGTTTTGTGTGATTTGGGTTGAGAGTTAATTATGAGAAATTAGGTTTAACTAGTGGTAAAGCATAAGTTGCAAATAGAGAAAGCGCTACTTAAACATGACATAAATGCAAATTTCAAAAATCTCTGAAACAGATGCAACTTTGAGGAATTTCAAAATTCAGAATAAAACTAGGTGCTATTATACAACAGGGTGCCACTATTGTTGGCATTATAATCCAGTATAACAAACAAAAAAAAACAAGTGGCACCCTATTGTATAATGAAACCAAACTATAAACACTAATATTACAATCAGCTTAATATATGATAGATAACAATCAACTTTCAACGCTTTCCCTCTTTGCAATTCATGCTTCGCCACTGGGTTTAACTTGCATTTCAAGAAAAGTTAATATTTTGAAATAAATATATTTTGTTAATAAAGCTGTTTTGAAAATTTATAAAAATACATTTCAATGAAAAAATGGGACCTTACCAGAGGGTTTGACTGCTACGTTCAGTTAATGAGTAGCAAATCTATGGATCGAGAGTTTTAATAAAAAGTTATACTATAACTATAAGAAAACATTCCCAGACCATACGCAGCCATGGGAAATCAGGAACTATTAAACACTTTCACTAGACTTCCCTCATCGTTTTACGAAGCGAAACCACACCATACAATTGACAACCAATCAAACACAAGGAGAAAGCAGGATGACCTTCAAGGGAAATTTTGAACTGAAACTTTTTGCCTTTCTCAGGAAGGGAATGAGCAAAAGGATGATGCAATACCATTTGAAGTAAAAAAACTTTATCAAAGTAATAACTGCATTTGCCCTTTACTGAGAATTTATTGTTTGTAGACAGAAAAAGAAATTATTATGAATTTTCTCCTCTTTAATGTCATCAATTCATCAATCAAGTCATCAATTAATGTAGAAAAAAAGCAAGAAAAAACTTCTATCATCCTCCAATTTTAAGAAATTTAGATTATAGAAGTGGTGCAGAACTAATGTAAAGTTTCTTAATTTTGACAAATACTTCATCACTTCCCAATTACTTTTGTGAAATACAAAACCTTTTAGCAGAAAATAAAATATAGAAACATTTTCATAATATTGGAAGATGATTGACATGTTTAATTCAGCATCCTGAAATCTATGAAAAAGGCCCCCCCCCCAGTGTGACAAGATAAGAAAACTGAAAATTTGAAAACTAGATATATTAATCTTAAAAGAATCTAACTTAGTTTATGAGATTGACAATGAAACATAAACAGTGAATTTAATTTGTATTTTTAATTTTCCCTAATGAACATAAATGTCTGTATGAAATACAAACTAAACGAAAACTTCAATAACACAGTCCCCTAACACTGTTCGCACAGCAATCAAAATTCGGATCGCTTCTAGTTGCTGGTTCGTTGGCGAGTTATTGTTAGTCGCGCACATTATTTAATTGTTCTGCCATCCTTTAAAGTGTCTTTTGACACCCATGTGGACCTATATAAAACCAATCTAGATATCTAGAATTGTCATCTAACGACACGTTATCATCTCTTGTTTACTAAACAAGAGCGCACAACAAAAGCTCTGATTGGTTGCCGCTATTCCGGAGTGGGAAATAAAGTAGTCTCGAACCCAAAATGCCCCTCTTCGATTCCTAACCCGGTTTCCGGAGGTATCTAAGTACGACTTTCGCTTACTTCCGGAATCTTGCCTTTGGAATTTCCAGATTTCGGTTGTTGGAAATATTCCGGAGGGGAATAATTCCAAAGGCATCTAAGTAGAGCCCCTGGTCCTCTTTGAGAATCTGTGATTAACACATGCAGTTATTAATAAAAGTTACATTCTGCTTCATGCAGGGAAGCAAAAGTTATTTTTCTTAAAAACGTTCAGGGTTAGAACAAAACTCACACATTAGCTGCTCTGTGAGCCTTTCAACACTTTCAGAACACATACTTACGCACATGGAAGCCACAGCAATTTACTAACGAGAACAGATTGGAATGTAAAATGTATATCACTCTCATAAGCTTTTTTCAGTATTGGGGTGACTAAAAACAAGTTGAAGGGCTTAATATTAGTTGAAATTAAAGTATTGTTAGACTTGTGTATTTCAAATCAATCAAGCCTTCTAACAGGTTTTGTTCACAAAATATCTTAAACCTTGTCATCACACCAAAAAACACAATGTGGGTTCTAGTGTTCTTCCTCTAACTTAAAAACAAGAAACTAGTATTGCTCATCTATTTCCAAGTCCAGTGTGAGATTCTGATAGGTTTAAATATGGCAGTATTCTTTGGGGTGATAAATTCAGCTAAACGTATTATTGTTTGAGGGTCTATAAAAGGAATGGGTGCATATCCAGTGCATAACTGACTCTTATACTCTGATAAATAAAGAAATCCAATATTTCTCTTCAGTGCTTAATAGTAGGGGAGCCCAGAGTGTTTTTGGGTAGTAACTCGAGCGCGTCAGATAATCATAGGGGGGATACCTTGCATGCTTTTGAGTAACTCCACCAAATATAAGCTCTCTATGTTGGTGGGTAAGTTTAGAACAGCCCGTCAGATTTGTAAAAAAAAATTAGTTAAATGGACATACTCGAGCGCGTCAGATAATGATAAGGTAGGTTAGTTACCAGCTAAAAAGTGTACATTTTCTAAAATCTGACGATTTGAGCGGTGGGTAAGGGAGCGGGAGGGTTACAAAGTTGCAAAGTAAAGCCAAGACCGGTAAGACGCTATCGCTCTTTATGAGAAAAATGTACGAAACAAAATGTTTATAGACTAGTAGCCAGGATACTAGGCTCAACTAGTTGTAAACTGTCTTGGTAGCCAATCTGACGCGCTCGAGTATGTCCATGTAGCTAGTTTTCTTTCAAATTTTGACGGGCTGTTCTAAACAAACCCACCAACATGGAGAGCTTATATTTGGTGGAGTTACTCAAAAGCATGCAAGGTATCTCCCCTATGATTATCTGATTCAAGGGTATCTCCCCTATGATTACATCATAGGCTCCCCTACTATAACAATGGACTCTAACCGCCTATCTGGTTCGAGACTTCACGGAACCAACACGTGACCTACAACTGAGCTTGCAATTGGTTACCACAGATACTACACTAGTAGATCTACTAGTGTAGTATCTGTGGTAACCAATTGCAAGCTCAGTAGGTCACGTGTTGGTTCCGTGTGACGTCAGACAGTTAGAGTCCATTCCCTCACACCCAGCGTTCAGATATGAATCTATCACATAGACTGCCAACATTCAATTCCGTACTGGTCCGCTTGACATCACATAGCTGCTGCTGCTGCTTCAGCATGGGGCTGTTCAAAATACAGCCCCCAGGAAGAGCTTCCGTACCTAACTCATGCAACCGTGACCCCAAGGAGGAAGGTTGGGGAAGAGGGTCACACAGATCGGCAGTGCCATGAGCTAGTGGAGTGGAATCAACAGTCCCTCAGGAAGTTCCACCAGATATCAGACATTTCGTTTGGTGACTGCGATTAGCCGTTGACCAACCATCAGACGGTGGTTTCAGACGAAGAGGAGGCAGCAGGAGGAGGAGGAGTGGGAAGGGGTTCGCTAGTGTTGTTCCGTTGGAGGCCACTGCGAAAAGCATTCACCACTCGGATCTAAAGACAAAAATATTTTCATCTAATAGTGTCGGATGGGGGGAAAAAACTAGCTATCATATTATCACTCTGGTATAGTAGTAAATACCAAAAACTATGGTCTCTGTTTGAGATTAATGCGCTAATCAAATTAAGCCTTTTGCTAACGGACCCAAGACTGGCATTTGATTTGGAACTTGATCAGTTAGTAATATACAGTAGAAACTCTTATAAAAACTAGATGTCTATATTCACTTTTGAAAGAGTTAGCTTTGGTGAAAGATTCTTAATGGTCGCCAGGGCCTGATTTACCATTTGGCCCTGGCCTGGGGGCCCCTAATTTTATAAAGTTGACAAAAGTTTATAGTAGAAATAACATTTTATACTTCCTAGAATGTTTTTTCATTCCTTTTTTAGATCGAAATAAAAATCCAAACCTTTTAGCAATGTAAAAAACGTAAAAGATAACCGAGAACAACGTGTCTGCCCCTGACGGTAGTGAATTTTCACACTAAGTAAACAATTACTTTTTACGCTTCTATACTTGGTTGCAACGTTTCTTGAACCCAGTACGTCACACGAAGCCTGTTAGGTTGATGGGAGGAGTTTTGGTACGCAAATCGTGATTGAAAAGCACTATATATGCATGGGTTTAACAAAATAATCATTTTTTAAATTGACGTTCTTTATTTCACTCAAAATACAGACACCGCGATGGGAACTACTTTGTTTATTAGTGACGTCGTAGGCTCAAGTTAAGTTGCAGTCTAGTATACATTCATATAGCACCTAATGTGGCAACGGGGGCCCCCTTTCCTGTATGTTGGGCCTAGTGTTCCAAATTTTCTAAATCGGGCCCTGGTGGTCGCCAAATTAGCACTGTTTGATTTCCAATGAATATTTGAGATTTGATTTGTTTAAACAGACCGACCCTAAAATAGTGCCAACTTGGCTACCGATAAGGACTTTAGCCAAAGTTAACTCTTTTAAAAGGTGAGACAGCTGGTTTTTAAAAGAGCTTCTATTCTAGCACCCATTCCCATTACATAGGTTCTTTAAAATACACTGGAAAGCTTAAATTGGATGATTCCGAACACCAAAAACATTTTGATTTTTCAATATTGCAGTTTTAAAGAAGTTTTTAGATCTAGGAGAACACTAAAGAGCTCTTACAGCTTGGTCAGTGGCACTCTTGCTGTATGGCACAGGAATGAGACGATCTTGAAGCTCACCCCCAATCACCTATAAAACATCAAATGCATATTTTACAGTAATCTTGAAAACTAGACCCTGTTGTCCACTCGGTTGCTTCTTCTTAGGATTGTACTTCTTATATGCTCATTCACCTAAATGCAAGTTCAGAACTGATGTACTAACAAAATCGTAAGCATCATTGAATTGATCCAACTTGTATGCATATTGGGTTCAGTTATTCACATTTTGACTGTCACTGAAGAAACAATAGAAGAGGCTCAACAGAACGAAATTGCAGGGTTTTACGAGAATGTTTTGTTCAGAATGCGGTTTAAAGAACAGTAGGGGTTTCATTAAAAAAAATCCTTGTATATTTTAAGACAACGGGCCTCAAGTGATAAAATTTATTAATTTTTAATAACTAACTAACATTTAGAGCAATAATTAGGTAGTAATTAATATTAGTTTTTGAACATATCCTATCCATTCACTTTCTCATATCGTAATCGTACCCAATTTATTTTTTCACTTACACTCTTTTATAGACTAACATATAGCACAAGGGGAATAACATTAAAATATGAATTTAAATAAGCTGAACTTAATCTATTGAACTTTAAGATTAGCTATCATATAGAAAACTCAATTCTTTGGCTACATAATTTCACTTAACTTAAAAACTTAAGAATTAACGTTAAAAAAATAACAGGTCCCTTTTCAATATAGAGGCTTAATTATTATCATTCTTAAGCACTTTTACTAAACTCAATTTCTGCAGACTTTACTTAAAGTTAAAGCTGAAACGCTATTCTATTTAGTTTTTCTAAGCACACACAAGTATCTAAGCATTTCTTCACAAATTTCATTAACTGGCTTTCTTTAAGGATTGTAAAAGTCGAAGGAAGGACGTATTTCTATTTTAATAACTAAAAAGAAACCAATTAAAACATAAATTATACTTACTATAATAAGAAAGTGATCCTCAAGCAAGACGAACACTTGGAACTTTTTAGCAAAATTAAAAATTCACTGTACATCAACATAAACTTCATAAGAATAAAAAGAAAGAAAAGGATTGAGATGTGGATTTTCCACATTGTACTGCCTCATAACCAAACAAGGAAGGTATTTATTTTAAAACTTCAAAAATCATGCGTGTGATCCCCAGTTTTTAAATCTAAACTTGGAATAAATTAACTTAAAAATCTGTCAGTTATTTTTAGAACTAAGTTCTCATATAGGATCAATGAACTAAAATAATCAACACCAACTAGGAGATATTTCAACTCATTTTATAATTTATTCTACTGAGGAATCCCTGAATATAAATATATTTTAGACACCATAGTTTAACTTTCCGTTTTTGTCTTTAAAAAAGAAACAGGAAAGCCTGTATCGAGTTTCCTATAGAAACTGAGAATACATTCGTCCATGATTCAAAGTGGGACTCTTTACCTAAAATATGCCTAATCTTTCCGATTTCAGCTATCCACCTTATTTTGAGTTTAAACCTCCTTCAGAAGAAAATAATCAGGTTAAAAAGACTGCTGTCGTTTATTCATTTACAAAGTTTACATTGTAAAAATTCTTTGAAAACCAAATGTACAAGTTCATATGATTTTCTGAAATGAATATAGTTCTTTAGAAAGCAGTCTCATACAACTTCACTGCTGTTAACTCCTAGAACACTATTGAAATGAATGATAAACACTGCCTAAAAACACACATATATAACTCTTATTTTATACAATACATTAGATGGAATGGTATTAATGGGTCATGATGTGCCCTTAATTTTAAGAAGTCCAAGATTCAAAAAACTAGTTTCCCTTTTCATCTCATAATACCTGTACATCCTCTTTTTTCTTAAAAAAATCCCGATACATCCGAATTAAGAGCACACACACAGAGAGAGAGGACAAACTATTAGTGCTTGAAGCT
Source organism: Tetragnatha montana (assembly GCA_963680715.1). Classification (NCBI taxonomy): domain Eukaryota; kingdom Metazoa; phylum Arthropoda; class Arachnida; order Araneae; family Tetragnathidae; genus Tetragnatha; species Tetragnatha montana. The sequence goes on from OY796676.1 coordinate 30,202,701, forward strand.
TCTCTTCAGAGTGGCACTGAATTTTTTTTTTTTTTGGGTGGGGACAAGGGGCAGGCCGCGGCCGTTGGGTGGTACTACTACCGTTTATTGATAGAGATTACACAGAGTAAAAATTCCGATTGTCCGTTGTTGTTGTTCAGATGGCGGTCTCGTGCAACTTGGCATTGTCGAGGAGCGAGTTGTTGTTGGGCTGTCGCAGGGGGTCGTCGACGGGCGAGTCGTCGATGTAGCCCAGCTGCTCCGCCAGGTGGCGCGGGTGGCTGCGCGAGCTGCGCAGGCTGTGCAGGCTGCGCCGCTCCTCCATGTCCTCCAGGGTGCTGCGGAACGCCTTCACCACGCGAAGCTGCGGAACATGCACAGATACAGACATGCACCGACCTCGGCTCACTTTGCAAACCTCATTACCCCCCCCCCACACACACACATTAAGCGAGTGACGGAAAAACTTAAGTTTTGTCCCTTATATTACTTAGCATAATACCTCATTCTTTTCCCTATGGTCGTTTAGGCGCAACATAACATAACAAGGGTCGATCCAGCCGTAAATTGGGGTCGGTTTACGACCACTTCACAGAATTCAGATTTATGAAAACGGCCTTTTTACAAAATTCAAATTACCAATGTGTTTTCTTTGCAAATAAGCATTAAAGCTGAAATCTTTTATTTTTTTCACCGATAACGAGCCGTAACCGTAAAGTAGGCTTCTCGAGGAAAAATTAACTTTACAAGCCGTAGCCGTAAAGTCAAGTGTGCTTCTCCTTGAGGCTGTACGAGCCGTAGCCGTAAGGTCGGCTTTTTCTTGGATTTGGTGTGTTGCGGAAAAACGGGCTTGAATTTAGAGAGATGGAATGCTGATTAAATTAAGAGATTAAGAGAAGAGATTAAGAGATGTTCTCAACTCAAAAGACTGTAAAAAAAGACTTCTCTTTTGCTACCCAGCACAAGTAAGAATAAAATGAGGTTATTAAGTCTATAAAATGACTGTTTTCAAAGCTAACTTATCTCATTGAATGATTTTAAAACAGTTGTTGAGGAAAATGGTATTATGACAACTATATTTCCCAATTTTTCAGGAGGGGAAAACTAGCACTCTGAAACGTGACTTCTATGGAAGTTAAGTGGTCACAAAACTGGCAATTGCAGCGATTCGAGCGGGTTTTTACATAACAATTTTTCTTTTCAGGCGAACCGACTTCAAATTTTGAATAAAGATTGATGCATAATTCAAAATGGCCAAAAATTGAGTTATGTCATGTTGCGCTTGACGCTGTCTTTCACCTAATTTATCCACATTCCCCTATAGTCTAGAGTTCCTCATGGTCTAATAAGCTAGAGGCATTCTGGAAAATACGCACTTTTAAATAAATCACTGAAACTGATTGTCACTAAGGTTTAAAAACAACCACTATAGGAAATAATTTTACAGAGGGCTTACAACACAGCCAAAAAGGATTATGGCAAGATTGGGATATATCGCACGAAGCTTATAAATTTCCCTCTTTTTAACCATAGGAAATGACCAAAATTATTTTATGGCGGTCCTTGGATAGTCAAAATTCTTCAGCTGAACGGGTGTGGGGGATGATAAATTTACATTACTTTAAAACCCCGAAACTTGACCTATTTTGAACCTGCTCGTAAAACTAATAGCGAAGTAGCTCATTCTATCATTATACAGAACGCATTTTTAAAAGAGATAATTAATAGTCACTAAACCAACATCTAATGCTCAAATACAAATAATTTGTAAGAGAGGCCGAAAGTGAGCCGATAAAGAACACAACTAGTAAAATAAGGCAAAATATCATTAGCACTAAAAATAATGATAATTTCAATTAATGTCTAATGCAACATGAAATCTTAAACACAAGAGAAACTGCAAAAAAAAATCATACTAGACCTGTTACAAACCTGTTAAACGACCGTATTCTCCGATACCTAACCAGAAATCAAAGAATGAATCGTCAAGTCTGATTGGCGGAATTATTCTTTGACAGCTAGTTAACCACTAGTCAGGTAGCAGGGATACGGCCGTAAGTTCAGCGTTTTTGTGGTTTCCTTAACTACCTACGGTATTTGAAATTTCTTTCCAAGACATTAGATAGAATGTTTACTTTAACTTGGAAAACAAATATTCAAAGACCGAAGGTTTAATCAACACATTTTGTTATTCTTTAAGCTACGACGCTATTCGGCATTCTATGATACCCTCAAAAGTAAATGAGGCATTTATAATGAGACAATGAGTGAGGAAACCCAAACACCGAACTTGATTACCTTTTTTTTATGAAAATTAGATGTATTTACACAAACATGCACTAAATATTAAATAAATAACTAGTCGATGAAAATGTACACACATGCACTTTTGGCTGTAATGGAAACCTTTAAATACGTATGTAAATATTATATGAACATTTACCAAGACTTTCCAATACAATGGGAGGCTAGAAGTAGAAGAAAATATTCTATCCATCCTTAAAATAATAAATGCTTTAAGATCATATACAAAGGGTCTAAAAGTAATAATCAGAGTGTTCACCATCGTGTATAAGTATTTCTCTCAGCTACTTAGCATTACTTAACGCAAGTCAATACTTAATGTATAGTTGAGCTAATGAGAAATGAAGTTTCAGTTTTCATATCCATCCCTCTTCCACAAAACTATTCTTTTCATAACTGTGCTTAAGGTTATAATTTTTTAACAGTTGCAGAATCATTTGAAGACTGTTGACAATGGAAAAGAGTTTTAACTCTTAATTTTCGGAAATGAAAATTGCAAAAATATGTTCAAATTTGTGATTGCCTTTGAGTTGACAAACAGTTCTATAACAAAACTAATTAAATTTTATATTAGAAATATGCAACCACATCTTCATTGGATTTGTTTCCAACATTAATCGCACTAAATTGTATCGCCTTATTTTGTAACAAATATATAACTGATGTACATGGGGGAAACTAAACAAATATCTTTATAGTAAAACCTCGATAGTGCGACCCCAACTGGAATCAAAGATATAGGGTCGTTTTTGCGAAAGGACGTTATAACGAATAAAAATGAAACAATAGGTACAGTTATTACCGGTCGTTGTAACGCAGGGGTCGCTTGTAAAGAGGTTCTACTAGCATAAAAATTGAGACAAACTTTATTATAAGTTAAAAGCAGCGGATTATCTAATAAGCGGGGTTCACAGATTGCCGCCAAGTCGTTTATATAGCCAAGGTGATAAATGATGAAATGTGATGCTTAACCATCTTAACATCATCTGGTGTTAGTAAACCAGATTGGTTTGCAACTCTTCTTGGTCTTTGAGGGAAAATTTCGCCTATTTGTTGCGATTTCATTCCGTGAACCTCGCTTATTGGGGATTCTCCCCTAAACAGCATAAGCGATGTGAAATGTGATTCGGGAAGTGAACACGGAAATAGTTTATGGGAAAGTGCAAGTGATAAAGTCTGTGAAACAACTTCTTTGGTACTTAAGGATTAGCCGAATGAGCAAACACCAAGTGATAGCCAAAAATAATTTAATTTCTAAATGAAAAACAATTTAATTAACTCAATTAACAGAGTTGCCTTTACTTTTTAATATTTTTATTCGAGCAAGGCATCTCCAATTAAGTCCGATTGGCAAAATATGCGTCCGGGTACCTGCAAAGATGTTTTCCTGCCATTTATATAAATATGTATATTTGTGTCATGAAAACTATCACGGCTTGAATAGTTAATATTTATCTGAAAAATAAAAAGACTAGTAATCAAATAACTAGTACGTTTAAGATCAGTTTTAGGAACTAGTACTTGTAATACTAGAGAAAGTTAGACAAGAAGAGTAGAGACTCCGGTTTTTTTTTTTACTAGGTAAGTATGAAATTACTTCCTTTTTTGAACCTCTTTTTGCCAAAATGGTAAACTTGCACACTTTCACTACAATAGGGTTTTTGCCTTTAGTCTTAATTTTAACATTTTAAGGGCACCATGCAAATTAATTGATTTCGATAACGAAGTGCCAACCACCCTCAATTTTTGAGGTGTGGCGAACATTATGTTCCCTTGGTTTTTGGAATGAATTGTGTGAAGAAGGGTCCTATAATTTATTAAAAGAAGGCGTTAAAAGCATTTATTTTTGGATGTTTAAGACCCTTTGAGTCTCACACCACTAAATTATTAAGTGGTAGATCAGGAGCAGATTACCCCCCTTTGAAAAAAAACAGTTTAAAAATAAAAAATGAAGTGTAACTATACCTTTATTAAGGTTTTGTCAGTTTTATAATTTAAAAATTAATTTTAAATACTGCAATTAAAAGTAATAATAAATGAAAAATAAACTTCGAAATTTCAGTAATGAGAACTAATACCATAAATAAACCCCCTTATTCTAGAATCTAGAACATTGATATTTAATTAAATAAAAGACTGCGATTTTGAGATCACCGGAATATCGCAAGTCGCAAGCTCTTCAAAAAGTCGAGTTTGTTTTTCTAAACAGCAAGAGAAGCCAACTTTACGGCGGACGCCCGCCGTGCGCGCGGATTTCGCGCCGATGGAACAGGAGATTTGAAGCAGCAAAAACACTTTTTTTGGAGCAGTAAAAATGCCTATAAGAGGTAAAAAAGCCAGAGATTCGACAAAAAAACGTCGATACTCTGTGGCTAAAGACAATTTTCATGTCTGCAAAAAATTTCGCGATTTGATTTTGAAAGGAGGAGCACATCATTAGGAAATGTTTATATACATTTTATAAAAGTATAAAGAACGGGGGAAAAGGAGCAAGAGCGCATTTTCTCGTCTTTTTGTACATTTGGTGCTAAAATGCGCACATGTATCGCTTTGGCACAGCTGTTCCATCATTGCTATTTCAAAAGAATGTAGAGTGAAATTCTTTCTAACAGAAAATATAATTTTTTCCCTATAACTTTCATAAAAACACTGTGAATATAACTGAGTGAGAGCCTACATGCTGCTCCATTATTGACTGCATATAGTGGGTAAGTATTTATATGGTGCAGTGATGTTGGACTTATGAAGTGACATGAAACAAAATTCAAATTAGTGACAAGAATTTTGCAAAGTGATTAGCTAAAAAGTTAAATGAAGCAAAAGTTGCAGAGAACGAGAAAATCATTCAGATGTGAAGAAAATTTATGAAGAAAGCTAGTGATCAGAGAATTAAAAATTTTAGGTACTACTATACATAATATCTTTATTGCATGTAACACTAATTCTTACTCTTCATAAAAAAAATGTATGCAGTGAGGTAATGTGCTAACATACTTTTAAAGTAAAATTTTATCTTAAATACCACAACTAATAACAACGTGAGGAAAAATTAAAGAGATAATTTTATTATTCTTTATTTCATGCAAATGATCTTCGTATAATTTCTGCTGGTGGGATTTTTTCTTGAAAAAGCTCAGTGTACCTTCTCTGCTAAAAAGGTAAGGTTTTTGTAAGTGTAAATTTTCCATAACCTTTAATACCGAACTATTAGCGTAAATATGAATGTAAATTTTAATATCAACCTATTGATTTATTGAATCTTTTAATTTGTATTTTCAATATTAGGTTCAATTAGTGATAACAGTATTTACAGTAACCTTACTAGTGATTAATCGGAAGTCAAACTTCTGATTCTCAGTTAAAGAAGGGAAAACTAGTTTTCTGCCACTCATAGGTTTGACTGTGAATACAGCCGTAAGAGATACTCAAAGGAGGTGGAAACTTTATCCACCCCTTTCAAGAAAACACTTTCTTTTTGTTTGGGAAGACTTTGAAACTGAAATTTTTCCCATGTAAGGTTAAGGTAATAGTAAATAAATCCAATTTATTTAGGATTTAGAATAATTTTAGAACATTGCAGTTTTATTTCTAAGCATAGCTTTTTATACCATTTCAGAAAAATTAAAAAGAGCATATTTCTTTAATAAGACATTGTTTACAATTTCACACAATAGCTATTTTAAGTTCTAGAATTATTCCCTGACATTTTTAAGTTACAAAATAAAATACTGTAAACTGATTTAGATTATAATAATGTTACCACAGGCAGTTAAGTTTTAAAAGAAAATTTTAAAAGTACTACAGTATATTTAGAATGGTATATGAAAATTCCCCCATCTCAACATACATCTTGATATATTCCATGGAAAGGGATAAAGCACAGAAAAGGAATCTAGTAATTCTTATACATTGTTTGTTATAGATTCCTCCACAGGCTACTTTTTCTCATATTAGCTCTTTAGTAAGCAGCTATAGAAAATAGTTTAATGTATAAAATGAACTTGATTTTCAAAAATTTGATCCAACTAAACTATTTTTTAATTGAAGATTCACCATTTTAATACTAAGATATTTTTTTCAATTAACAGATTGAACAATAATTAATAAATTAATTGATAATTAATTCAATTAATTCAATTAATTATTTGATTAAAAAGGTTCAGTAGGGAGCCAATAACCCCTTAATTATGCATCAGCTGCTGTCCCAATCCCTTTGGAGATATGCCCCTTGAATCAAGATCTTTGCTACAATATAAACTGATGTTTTATCTTTTTAAGGAGACTTTAATTGCTAATCCTAAGAAAGTTCCAAAAAGACATGCAAACAACCATGCAGAGTAAAAGAGAATGCCAGCTGGTCCATGCAGAGTATGAACATGATCAGAACATGCAAAATAGCAGACAGAAAAGAACATGCAACATTCCATACTTAACCTCCTCTCGACGTCTCTCGATGCCGTTGCAAAGACCGTCATCATTAAGTGCTACCATAGGGCAATAACGCTGGGATTGTTTGCATAAATGTGTGCAAATGGGAAATATAAGGGTGGTGATATTTGTAGTTTTCAAAAAGTAGTATTTCTAAACTTTACTTCACATTTTTTATTCATTTTGAATAATTTTTCTACACTTTCAATCTCATTTATCTCATAAAGGAGTATTATAATTTTTTTTTTATTTCTGGAAAAATAGGAAACCTACAGCCTGTGGTGGCCAATTAGAGCCTACCCCAGCTAGTGATCTGGCCCACTAAACTTTTAAAATCTTAATATAAAAATAATCTCAATCATTTTTATTTTTTCACACCATTCTAACATCGAAGACCTGTAACCTCATATTATTTCAAAGTTTAGTCAGCAATTTTCAAAAGGTTTCCCACCCCAGCTTTAAACTATCTTGGACAATTATATATTTTTGTTACTAAAACACCTAATCAGCATTCTTTCCCTTGTAGCTCTTCTGATCATAAAAAATATCAAAGTGTAAAAGGTATGAGATTTAATTACCAGAAAATTTTTCACATAATCCCTAATAATTTATTGTTTATTTTTAGCATTTTTATTATGAAATGTTTAGATTCTTCTTGAATATGATGTACAGCATATAAAAGGTTTCCATCAGCCAAGTGCACACAATTGAAATATCATCAGAATAACTTGGAATCCTTTGTTCAATTTCTTTTAAATTATGGTATTATTTGATGTATTATAACCACTTAAATTCACGGAATACCTAGAGATCCTTAATTTGTTCACTTTCTTGGCTTTTTTCCTAAAAAGGTTTTTTAGTAAATTTTCCTTTAAATATTTCTAACTTAACAGACTTTCATAATGCTTTTTTTTAAATATTTTTATCATAAATCAGAAGTCGGACAGTTACTGAAGACTGAAAGGAATTTTTTACCAATAAAATTCTGTATCTACAGTAAGGAGTGATTGAACGATAAACCTTTACTTACAATTTAAAAAAAAATCTACTACATTGAGCTCTTAAAAACATTGCTGCATATAAAATTAACCATGAGTGGATGAGAAGACAAGGAGTACAAGTAACACAATGAAAAGTTCTGCATATGAGGAAGGTTGGTTCATTGATTTGAGTTTTAAAGTCCCTATATTAACATGTGCTAGACACAAGGTTTAAGGTTAAAACAAATGAGGAAATATAAGAAATTTGATGAAATCCTAAAATTTCAATAGAGTATGATACATTCTTACAATCAGATCAGAAGGTTATTCGGCAGATTGGATTTGGAAGGAGTACTTATACTTGTTTTAAAACTTTTCCCAGATTGTCACTTGTAATCTTGGTAACTCGGAACTCACCCACTCATGTTTGAACACAATACAATTATGTTCCTTGAAAACTAGTCAAGCCATTTTTCTACTACATCAATAGTATTTTACAGTAAACTGAAGAAACAGTGACTGTAACAGTAAGTTAATATTTGTTGACCCCTTTTGAGAAATTACCACCTTATGCAAGTAAAGCTTGAAACAAAATAAATTCAAAATAACAGCCTTACCTGAGTTTGTAACCTTGTAAGCCCCCTAATCCATAGAATCTGCCCTGTTCTCCTTGGGGTAGGATCATCCTCATCATCTCCTGGGAACAAATGATCAGGGGCCAAAAGGGAGGAACTGGCCCCAGATAAGAGGGGTTGGTCAGGTGGGGGTCCTCGACCAAGGGCTAGGCAGGCAGGGGTAGGAGGTAGGCAGGCCACTAGCTGACCCCACACGAGGCAGCCTACTCCAAGAAAAATGCACCATAGCCAATGTTCAAGAGTAAGGCCAGAAGTGCTGAAGGCATATCCGCCATATTGAACAATTACCACCTAGGGAGTGAAAATAAATGGTATTAAAAAGTTTAAAGGTCTGATTGTGCAGGGGCAAAAAATAATTAGAAGAAACTAAAATGGTATTCATATTTATGATTCACAAAATTAATTCATAAGTATAAAATCAAAACTAACAGAAAAAACCTTTTTTTCCTTCTAAAATATTTTAGCTATTTTGGAGATCTTTGAACATTTGGATTTAAAATCGTTTTAACACCCCTCTTTTTTTGTGTTATCACCATGGGAGTAAGTTTTCCATCCAGAGAGGGTATTTCATCCCAGTGATTTTCTTTGGGTTGGAATGGGACCATGAAAATTTCACACCAGAAATTAGAAGACAAAAGCAACCTTTTATTTTCAATAAAAATACTTCATCTTAGTAAACTTTTGCTGATTGTGAGTCAACAAGGTAGTTAAGTTTGATATGAGAGATGTTGCTTGTCTAATGGCCTCTATTTCAGTCTACCAAAAGATCTCTCAAAGTGGATTTCCTTGTGGAACAGTAAAAAGCAGTACCAGTTGAGGAATTCTCAAGGACAGAACCATCCGTATGGATATGAAGCCAGATATCAGTTGGATATCTAGTTGCAATAGTTTTCAGGGTCTCAGCCCGAACAATAGCAGTATGGGTACCACTTTTTTTTTTACCTCGACAGCCGATTGAAAGTTTTGAAGGCAGATGGTGGGGGAAACTCCCTCTAAGGCAAAAAGGCTAACGAGAACCAAAACTAATATCATATTTATTCATATATAAGGTTCACAGTAAAACGATTCATATCACTACTCTGTGGACAAATAAAACATGAAAGTAATTTGCAAGGGAATTAATTAGCAAAACTAAGTGATCTGATTCAACCTGTTTCATGGTACTGATCTTACTAAACTTTAACATCTTTTCTAAAACTTTAAACAAAAAGAGTATTTTTTACTGACCTGTGCAGCAAATGTCACGAACAGTATGGTATAAAAGATGGGATTGGAGAAGAATCCTTGGAATATATTTCTTTCTCCATGAATTTTGCGAGCATTGATCTCGTTGAAAAGAGTCATCATGACAAAAGTGTTGAAGATGATTGTGAAGTGCTCAGACGGCTTTGCCCGGAGAGTGGTTGTCATGCCAGAGTCGATGTCAAAGATTTTGTCCCCTAGGAATTTAACATTTTGTGATAAATGAATTAAATTTGAATCAACTATTAAGTTGAAGGCAATTAGTTCATTCACATTTCTAGTATTTTCATCTGGGTCCTCGAAAAGATTTAAATTTAACAGAGTATTATAAACAGATATAGTAAAAACTATTGATTCAAAATAAGCTACTGATGAAAACCTAAATATAATTAATGCTTAATCTCTGTTCATCAGAAGCATAACCAAACATTTAAATGGTTGGTACAAGGGGCATTGTACAAAATAAGATGATCAGAGTATGGCACTATTTTTCAAGAATACAAAGATAAACATTTTTTACCTGCAAAAAGAAGTGTAAATATGATAATAAGCTGATAAAAAGCATGACCTAAAATATTCCTAGCCATAGTTCTAGAAACAAGCGGCTTGTCACGGCCATAAGGCGCTCGCAGCAGCAATGATTCTGTTGGCATTTCAGTAGCCAAAGCTAAAGATGCTAGTGTGTCCATGATGAGGTTCACCCACAACATTTGGACTGCTCTCAGTGGACTGTCCTATAAGAGAAATGCCTGGTTGAGTTAGCATTTTTCATTTTAGAATAAACCTCACTTTCGAGGATTTTTCAAATTTCCAAAAACAAGAAATTATAATCCAATTATTTTATGCATTGTTTATAGCTTGAATAATTGGCAAAATTTTCTAAAAAGGGTAAATCATTATCTATATCCTTTTTCACTTAATGTTAAGTCAAAATTGGGGAACTACCCACATGAAGTTTTTTTAAACACAAACTGATAGGACTGACTTAGATACCAAATTCATGTAATTAGTAACTTTGTTTAACTAGTAGTATTTGACGTGAGATTTTTCTTTCAAATCTTTACCTCTATTGCACAGGCTCCGACAAATGCTACAACAACTGCTACTACATTAACAGTGAGCTGAAACTGCAGGAATTTGGCGATGGAATCATAGACATTCCGCCCCCACATCACTGCCTTTACTATACTTGAGAAGTTGTCATCAGTCAAGATGATATCTGATGCCTCTTTTGCAACATCAGTACCCGCAATGCCCTGAAAAAGTGAAACTACTTAATCCTCTTAGAAACACACAAAATGTCAGCAAATTTTATACCAAGAGAAGTTATTACCATGGCAAATCCAACATCTGCCTTCTTAAGTGCGGGTCCGTCATTAGTTCCATCTCCTGTCACAGCCACTACCTCTCTGTTTGGGGATATTTTGCTGTCAATAATCCCTTTAACCAAGGTGTACTTATCTTGAGGTGAAGAACGAGCCAGTACGCGGAGACGAGGCCATACACGGTCAAAAAGCTGCTGTTGGAACTGAAAATACAGAAGATGATTTAACAGCAGCTAATGTATACATATTTTTAAAAAATGTATTGAGCTTTAAAATAAATTTAAAAGTAGTACAGTCATCAGTTATGTACAATTTTTGTGTGTTACATAGCTATAAAAAAATGGGTGTCCAAAGTATGACCCACAGGCTAAAACTGGCCGCCTCCCAGCTTTTAAAGTTCCTCCTAATTATGTAATTAATCAGTAAAACATGTTTCAAAAGGTGGACATTAACAACTTTTAAAATTAATGTTAAAAAAGGTTACCATTAATGCCAATTACTGTTTTAAACTTAAAGTCCCATACCTCTCCTTCACTATCTCGTATCCTTCGATTGAACTCTTTTCCATCAAGAACAAGGAAGTCATCCAGAGGACTAATAATGCCGCATTTGAGTGCAATGGAGCGAGCAGTGTCTATATTATCTCCTGTAACCATGCGCACTGTAATGCCTGAGCGTTGACAGCGATTAATAGCACTGGGGACCTAAAACTCAAACATACTGGTAAATATATAGAATCTTCTAAATACTTTGATCATTTAGTACAGAACATATAACCCACAAATTAATAAAATCCAATATAAGAAGGAATAAAAAAGGTAAAAAGTCCATATAAGTTAAAATTTATTGATTAATTTGGTATTTATTGAGCATTACAGAAATTTAGTAGAAAACTATATTTTATAATAAAAATTCTTTGTACTTTAGTAGCAACATAAACTAGAATAATAATAGGAGGACATTTTTTGAGAAATTTTAATAAATATATGGAGACATTTTTGGAGATATTTTCAACAAAATAAATTGTGTTTGGGGGAAATATTGGCCCCAGAAAGTTTCTGCACTCCTGATAGAATGTATTGATTACAAAAAAAGAAAATTTTAAAGCTAAAGATAAATGTAATAGAACAAGGCTAACATTTGACAACAAGGGCATTTTTGCAGAATGCAAGCAAAGAATGGGAGGGTAGCTTTGGTGATTAGTGTTGAAATACATACATCTTAAGATGAGACAAGTCAATTAAAAAGCCACATTCTATTTAATAATTTTATACTTTTTAACATTTTCTTAAATAAAAGTAGGTTAGACTAAAATCAATTTTTACCTCTGGTCTAACAGGATCCTCTATTCCCAAGACAGCTAGACAGATCAGATTGGATACAACAGATTCTTCATCTTCCCAATCTGGCTCACGAGCAAAATGCCTGACACCCAGGGCTAGAGTGCGAAGGCCCTCTCGAGCCATAGGTTCAATAATAGTTTGTACTATATTTTCCTGGTTTTCAGGTCCAAATGCCTGGATCTCTCCACTAGAATTGTATATTTGAGAGCACCTAAAAGGTAAGTGTGATTCATAGAATACAATAATTCATTATGAGAAAATTTACTGCATTGTAAAAATAACTTGGTAGCAAACAAGTCCTTGAAATAAAAGGACTACAATGTCGAAAATAGCTCATTAACTTCTCACACACATTTAAAATCAAAGAAAAATTTATCAATAAATGTAGGTAATTCAGAAAACAGTATGTTTTCAGAAATATTTGAAAATAACTTTTCATTGTCACTGGGGGTTGATAAGCTTACTTTTTGAGAACCATTTCTGATGCTCCCTTAGTAAACAAGGTATAACCTCCTTGATCTTGCTTTATAACAGTGGACATGGACTTCCTGACAGAGTTAAAAGTATACACTTTAACCAGATCCTGTTCTGGAATACGATCCCTAACTGATTGGTAATCTTTTCCAAGAGACAACACAAAGGACAGCAAAGCACATTCAGTCTTGTTTCCCACCTGATTAGGGAGCTCTCCTGGTCCACCAGGCTGAAAAAAAATTACACCAAATTAAGAGAGAATTTAAATGTTACCAGCTAGCATGTTAATAGAATCTGCCAGTTACGGGCTACCTCTGAATAAGAACATGCTGATAGTGTCTAGCAAGAAATCACCAGAAAAAGAAAACTAGACCACATAAATATGATATTTATTAAGAATAAAACATGCTGTAAAGCTAATCCAAAAAAATAATAATTTTAAATTATTTCTCATGGTGTCTTAAATATAGAGGTATTTAGATATTTGAAAAAGCAGCATACATTTGAGCTACACATAGTTAGCAAAATAAAAAATAAGATACAGTAATACCCCGGACTTATGCAATAGGTACCGAGCGATAACCGTGTAAGTTAAATTTGCGTAAGTCGGGGTACATTTTTTTTATAGAAAAACATACAAATTATGTTCGATTGGGGCCAAAGATAAAAAATATATAATTTTGATGATTATTTAAGTATCCATATTGGAAGATACAAAAGGATACAGTATCTCAATATGTTTTCTTATTTTTTTAAATCATTATCAAGTCAGTTATTATGATGAAGAAGAAAGTATAAAAAATCGAATATAGAAGTCTGATGAATTAACCATTTCTTCTACCTTAAAATGTCTTCATAACAGGATAAAAGTTTTTCTACTCCTCTTTTTGTCTTAAAAATCCGCTCTTTAATTTTATTTGTTTAGCTGACATTATTTTGAAATTTTTTTGGTCTCTAAAAATACAATGAACAAACAAGTACAGATCATGAGTTAACACTGGAGTAAATGTTTCAGAACATGAACCAAATTTAATTTCTGAAACTAAAATGAGATCTGCTTAATACAGCAAGTATTTATTGAGAAAAATATTTTAATAATAAAGGTTAGTAACACTGATCAGAAATTATATCAAGATAAGGTTATTTTACAACTAGTTTCTTTTCCTGCATCATTCTTCGACAGATTTTCTGGAATTCATGTAATCTTTTCTAAATAAGGTTAATTAGGGGATGGAAATTATATTTACTAGCAAAAAAGTTATAGACAAATCCCACTTACAATAACACGCGAGGTGTATGCACTGTTGACAGAAATTCCAGTAACCAGTAGATCAGCCATCTGTTGTGGCAGGCTGTCATAACTGGGTGTCTCTGTATAGTGATGGGCTGAAAAAATGCATTTTAACATAAAAGAGAAGTAATTATATTCATTACTCATTTGTGGCAGGGTTTGCAAATAGTCTCAACATAAGAACTTAATCTCTCTAATAAAATTTCAATTTTTATTACATTCAATTTAATGGCTCATGTTGTTTACATTTAGAAAATGATAATAAATATGTTGCCCTTTGGGTACATCCATAAATTATGTGAGGTGATTTTCCCAAATTTTGGGACCCCCCTTCCCCCCTCGAATTCTCATGTAAGATTTTCTCTATAAATTTTAAATAAATAAATTTATATGATAAGTTCTAGAAAGTTTTTTTTCATCTTGTTGGCATAAAGCTTAACATACACATTACAAAACTACTGACATACATTACTGACTGGATAATGATTTGCTGTTTTTTTTACTAATGTGCACATTTTTCCAAAACTTCTGCTAAAAAGATTTTAAAAAAACCCTGTATAATCTCCAAACTAAAAGTTGACATGAGATTTTTATTAACTCCCCCTGGTGAGATTTTGCTGGACCCCCCCCTTTTAATTTATGGACGCCCCCTTTATTCTGACAACTGCAATTATAAAGGTATAAAGGTTTAAGTCTTCCTGTTTAGCACACAATTTAAAAATTTATAAATATAATTTAAGTGTATAGGGTAAACCTACGATAGATTTTTACACTTTTAGGAATCCACTATAATAATCCATCCATGCACTTACAACATAAGTAACTTTGTACTACAGTCATTCTATTTGTAGTTAATGTTCCTGTCTTATCTGAGCAGATAGTAGTTGCATTGCCCATTGTTTCACAAGCATCCAAATGCCTGACTAAATTATTGTCTTTCATCATTTTCTAAAACATACCAATACATCAGAGTTTAGTATATAACACATAAAAAATCAATTCTAAATAATTATATTAGCAAAAACACAGTCAATATCCTAATCATCAATTCCTTTTTGGGAAAAACAACAATAAAAACAAAATAATTGTCTTTCCTAAATCCTTTGATTTTTTCTAACCAAATAAAGACAATAATAAGGTAGAAGCTTGATTTCCTTAGACAAAGAAAGGGTAATGATTAGTTTTTTTCTTATCTCAATTACAAAAAACAAATACAGTTAATTTGATTGACATAAATAATGTTTTAATGCTTTCAGACCTAGGCACCCTAAATTTTCCATAATATTCAATGGCAATCTTGGGCGGTCTAGGATTGAAAGGGTTAACCCTTTAAGCACTAAATCTCCCATTTTTAAGAGACATTTTCACCTCAAGTAAATTGAGATAAATACTTATAATTTTTAAATTGAGGGTATGTAGAGTTTTTGGTATTTTTTGCTAAAAGTTCTCAACATGAATACCATTTTTAAAATTCTTTGAACTTAGACAAGTTGGCTCTTTTTACTTCACAACAAAATAAATTCACTAGGTCTATCATTTTGGGAACATTTATCTCTGGTCCAAATAAAGAATTTTTTTAAAATTTAAACTGTAGGGTCACTTGGGGTAAGTGGGACCCCTTTTTGGAACAGTACATTTTTGAAGGTTCATAAAAATTTTTTGAAGAGGTTCAATTTGAACTTGATGACATATTCTATTTAAGACACTATTAATAAACAAAAATTTATAATTAGGTTCTAAAATAATGTTCTACATTTTTCTTAACTGGTCTTTTTGTAAAAAATGAGACGGGGGTCCCACTTACCCCATAGGAAGGGGTAAGTGGGTCACCCCCTTTTTATTTTGATTGAAAGCAAGCAAAACTTAAGAGGGAGTAAGTGGGTCTTACTTGATAAAGTATAGAAGTTTTAGGTACAAAATATTTTATTCTAACTGAATCCATGTACGAGATATCTACTCACATTTAAATTAATAGGGTTGGTTGGGGTAAGTGGGACCCCTTTTTGGAACACTACAATTACAGAATGTTTTCTTCAGGTTCGAATGGTTCGGGAGACTTATAAAGAAACCCTCGAAACTATTCCCCCACCCCACTGTGTGTTTTAACTAATTTCTCGGCAACGTGAATAAAAAAACCCCCAACTTAATAGTTTTTTTTACTTACCACAGCTTATATTAAAACGCAAAATTAATATAAAATTTCAATAAATTACTTATAAATGTTTCAATAAACATTAAAATGGTGAGTCTAGGGTGTCCCACTTACCCCATAATGAGGGGACCCACTTACCCCTACTTTGCTTAAATTACGGGGTAAGTGGGACCCCCCTCTTAAAAATTTTTAAATAAGAGATTTTGTGAAAATTCAAATTGCAGTATGTATTTTAAGTCAAACCTGGCACAACAGTTGAAAAAACATTAAAATATAGTGAAAACTTTCCTGGAAACACTTCTTTGAAAAATGCATCTTGAACTCTCCAAAAAAAAAATTATGGAAATTTTTTTACAATAGTTCTATAATCTTAAAAAGAAATGACACAAAACTCTAATATATGCAAAACCCATCAGTGTGACAAAATGTAACATGATCAATGTGAATATATGTGAAATGTCCTTTACATAGTTTAGTTTGAGGGGGGTGACCCACTTACCCCAGGGACCCACTTACCCCAAGTGACCCTATATGATTAAAGATGTCACCATATTAAATCTCAAACCACAAGAAAAACAAATTAGAAGAGATTCATAGTGGGTTAAGTGCATTAATTAATTGTTAAATCATATTTAATGGGTTAAGTGCAAGTAAGTTTATGCTTTTTTGACTTTCACTATGTACCAAATGCTATCTGCTGAGCTGGAGGTTTGTGATGGGGTGAGAGCCTACAAAAATATAATGACTCCATGCTTTTTAATTTTGTCTTTTTTGAAAATTGGAAATGCAAAATCTGATAAAACTAAAAAGAAATCAGTTAGGACTTTGGGGTGGCACCTGTACTTCCCTGGCTATGCCCTTGCCTATGTGCAAGTAACAAGCCCAAATTGAGAGAAAATGCAATATTACCTTAACAGAGTATGCCAGGGCAAGTGTGACTGCCAGTGGCAGTCCTTCAGGCACAGCTACCACAAGCACGGTCACACCAATGATCACGAACTTGACGAGGTAGTTGAAATCAAAGGGTGTCCATGGACGGGGCTCAAATACACCCAGCTTTAGGGCAAATCGGACACACAGGATGACTACTGTTAGAAGTGCTACTGTTGATCCTGGTCAAACAACAAAATTAATTACAGTTCATACAACAGCAAAAGAAAGTTTCATGTCTGGAATATTTAGAACGTCACAGTTTTGCCAATTTATTTTTTTACAAGTCTTCACTTTAAAGTTTCCTTTTCCCCCCCCCAACAATAACAAGATCCCAAGCCTAAATTCTCATGTCTGCTAAAACTCATTGCCTTTCAATCCTTGCTATACAGGTTATTTCCTTCGCTTGGTAAATAATTTTAATGATATTTTAAAATGCCTTCATTTTGACCAAAATAAAGGATAAAATTTTAAGAGATAATTAAAGTCTAATTAAGTTTGTCCATCTTCAGATGGCAGTGTAACCTCAAACCTACTGCAAATGAGACAGTCCAATTTCTCCTCAGGGTTGGATGGATATAGAAACAATGGCAGAACTGGTCAGGTTACTTTTCACCAAAAATTATACTACCAATTAAATATAAATATTATACAAAATTATACTTGGTTAAGGCAAGGGTGGCCAACTGAACTTTTTTAATGTATAATTGATAAAATAAGCCTTGTTCTTGAGTAACCATACCTTCAAAGGACTGCTTAATTTCTATTGATCATCAAGCAGAAAATTAGTTTAGAATAAAAAAGGTATTTTAATATCAGATCGTCATACATACCTGCATATCCTATTTGAATAGCTAACCTAGTTAGTTTCGCCTGCAGAACAGATTGTTCTTTTCTGGCTGCCACCGTCTTTTCTGTTCCTTCCGACTTTTGAGAATCTTGTTGTGGAGGGACCACTTTACCATCTGGCAAAGGATGGTTATTGCCTATACCAGATTCCTCATCTAGTATGTAGAAGAAAAATGAGCAGAATAAGTGTTTTGTTAATATTTATCATGTTAGCCTGAAGAGCCACAGCAATACTCCTCTTGATTATAGATATCAACTTCAAAAGCAGAACAAGTTTGTGTTGAGATAGAACTACTCTCATCCACATTTTCCATTCAGATTACTCTTAACAAGTACCATAATTTTGTGTAGACAAGTGGCTGCTTATATGTGTTCAAAATTTACTCTTGAGGCTTATTGGTCGGGGAGCCCAATCTGTTGGAATTTGTTCTTTCATAGACTGTAGGCTATGCAAAAAGTTTCGTTTGGAAAAACTATCTTCCTTTTTTGTTCCAGATTCCTTCTAATATTCTTTTATCTGTTTTCAGAAAATCCCCTTCGACCTCAATGTTTATCTTTGTTAAAGGGTAAATCGGGTTTTCAGAAGTGTGTATTTTGAAGGAAGTGTAATTTTCAAAGGACACCCCTGAGTTTTATGACTTTAGTTTTGAAGACCAATGTGCCCAGCCACTTACATTCCCTTTCTCTTGTATTACATAATGAAACTACTAAGGGCAAACTAATAAGGAGCCCCCAAAATTCAGACTAGGTGTACTAAATTGTATTACACCCTGTTTTTAGGGTCAAATTATCAAAACAAATTCTGGGGAGGATCCCCAGACTTCCTTTTCTGGTCAGAACTCTATTATTTACATCTTATATAAAAAATATTCACTTCATTAAGATGCAAATCATACCTAAAAATGTATTAAAAACTATATTGAATCCATTAAATATGCATGGGACATACTATAGAATATATTTGGACTTTGTATATTTGGTGTCCTCTCCCCCTGTGCAATACTCTAGCATTGGGCCTTATAAAAGCTAAATGTTTTAGAGACTATTTGTGCCCCTCCTGAAATAAATTTCTATATACGCTACCGGAAACTACTAATGTATTAATGTATAATCATTTTGCATATTTTCTATTAATTATATATGTGTTATGACTAATTGATACTGTAACTGATACAAACGTTTTATGGCTACATTGATTACTACATGAAATTTCATTTTTTATGTTGTTATCGTCTATGCGGCTTATCTACATGAAATTATGGTGATAATTTTAATGACATGGATGAGATACTAATATGATCAAAGAGCTTTAAATGCTAATATAATTTTACTTCCATTATTGCCACATTAGGTTTGGTCTACATAAGATTTCTTAATTTTTGAAATGGGAAGTTTTAATTTTTTATCAGAAAGTTTTCAGACAGTCCAAAATTTGGGACAAATACCACAAAGCCTAATTTGTTCTTTCTAATTTTACTAGAGCAAGATATGACCCTTCAGGAAACACAGAAACAAAGCATTAAGAAATCTTAGAAAAGTGCATCAAAGAACCAGTTGAGCAGAATTTTTAATACTTTAGAATATAAGGGTGTGCATAGCTCTCTAATATGAATTCAAGTTGACCAGTTAAGTACTTCAAAGAGGAAATTTTAACAAATGAACAGAAATAATTGAAAAATAGAAAATAAGAACAGGGGTATATAATAACTTAATTTAGCAAAGAATCATAACCTTGAAACAATGACCCTTCCGATTCCATAACTCAGAAATACAACCAAGGAAAATTTTCCTAATCTGTCCAAAAAAAAAAGCCAACTACTTAAAAGATAACAAAGCTAAAGCTTTTTCTAAAATAGTTAAAACACAAAATGTATGCATTAATCACAAAATACGATAGTGAAAATTTTAAAAATAGAATTAAGATACAAATTTAAAAAGTATTCCATTAATTTGAATCACCTTGAAAACTTAGAGTTTAGCCAAGTAGATATGAAAAATTGGAATGGATAAGATCATATACCTCTAGCTATGCAACCCACATAATGCTTTTATTACTGATTATTTTGGAAATTAGTTAAGACCAACTGATTCAGAGAAGCAAAAGCAGTCTCAGAAACTGACCTTTAAAAATCTACAGAAAATTTAAATGAATCTTATAATATCAGTCAGTCAAGAGAATAGGAAATAAAATATTCCCACTTAAGTAGAGAACATGAAATTACTAGTTGATTGTGTGCCTGAAGAATTTATAAGTATCTAGCAAAAAAGTTAAAAATTACATTTTAAACATATAGATATATTTTTGTTAAAAGGTAACAGTTTATAGTTATACAGGGATACTATTTTTATTAGTAATTTTTTTATTCAAAGGTCTCTGATGCAGTCTGCAATATCACCTTATCTACATTGGATATTACAGTTATGAAGTAAAAATAATGAATAGTAGATTAAAGAGAAACAATTGTGGTGCTTGTAGCAACAATGAGCTACTACTAACAACTTTACATTAGAGTTAGCTTGTTGTTGCTGCTGAGTTTTTAAGTTCACTTTTAAGGGCCAAATTTTAAAAATGTTCTTGGGAAGGATCCCCAAGCCCCCTCCAAAATTTTAATGTGTATTTATTAACTGGTGGGTTTTTTTTAGAAATTTGGTGGCTTACCAGGAGCATTCCTCTTTATTTGTAACCCAAAAGATCTCAAAATGAGCTGAAATACTACTTTTAAGAGACAAATTTCTAAAACTTTTCCAGGGAGCCCCCTTCTTATTTCGGGCTCATTGTAACACAAAACTTTTACAATAATTGCACCTTAAAATATTGCATTTGCCAGAAAAATACCAGGCATCTTCAGGGGAGTATTTTTTGCAGGATTTACCAATAGACTTTAACCCCCAGGAAAAATTTTTAGCTGTGCCACTGACTGCTATTTAATTATGCACATATTAGTACAAATGAATGTTTAAAATTACAAGAATGTATGATTTTAAACAATCTAGAGGAACTATGATTGTTACACTAAACAAGAATAATTCATTAATAATTTTTATTTGCTTGAATTTCAAAAGGTAAAGGTCAATTTCCTTAAACTGGGGGAAATATGGACTTTAATAGCTGACTAAGTCAAGATCTAAATATACTCCTATTTTTTCCACTTTAAGTAAATTGAATTTTCCATGAATTAGTATATTTATAGTTATTTCTATTACCTTTTTTATAACAGAGGTAATATTTAAAGAGTAATTCAACAGTACACATGTTAACATCTTGACTTAGTCCCAATATATATCATTAAAAATTAAAAGAAAAATAAATACAGTTACTTGTCTGCAGAGGGTTCTCACTACAACATGTAAGCTGCAGGAAATAAAGTCATGCACAAAATAAATCATCAAAAACAGTCTGACGGTCATTCCTGCTACAGCCTCATGACTATTTCCAAGAAAATTGTAAGGATATATGAAACAAAAAAAAAACATGAAAAGTAATAAACTTAAATTAAACAAAATGATCTCCCCGTTGTTTTGTACCAACAAAAAAACTGCATGTTTTTCCCACTAGGAAACACATAACCTTTTGACTTTTGCTTTAAAAGCTTAAGATTATCCTTATCAATAGGGAATAATTTATCTTGACTATAAATGATAAATGAACTACTAATAAAAATATTTTAGTTCTTTAATTTGGATCAGTTTTACCATAGATTCTTCTAATAAACATGTAGAAAATTACTTGAACTCAAACAAGTTTCTTTAAAAATTTGCTTCTATGCAGGTTTTGATGGTACAACTAAAAATATACATTTTCCCAGCAAACAGGAATGACCTAAACATGCAAGACTCTTTTGAAACTATCCACAACCTATAAACAGTTATTTAAATCCAAATTGCCAATAGGATTTTTGTAACATAGTAAATAAAACAATGAAATAGGAAAGAGCACTTTTGGTCATAGAAAAGATCCTTAGAGTAAACTCCAATAATTTCCCACAGGGGGAAATTGTTAAGCCTTGCAAGTAGAAGGGCTTTAACAGTAAATGTGGAAAGAAATGTGAAGATTTCTCCTTTTTATTTAACAGCATTGCATCAAAAAATTTCCATCAGAATTGCAATTGGTTGTGGATCAAGAGCCTTTGGTGCTAATGTGACATGAAAAGCAATCCGACATCTCTCACATTCTTACAAATTGGGCATATAAATATCATTTTTTATCTTGATAATTTAAAACTTAAAGAACTAGGAGTACAATTTTCTAAAGTTTATTTCTATGTAATAAAATGTACTCGGTAAGCTTTTTTTTTAGGGAAGTAACAGAAATGTGTGAACGCAAAACACTTAAACAAGACTACCATTCAAATATTGGTTGCAAGTAGAATTTAAACTTCTTCATTCTCAAGGGTGCAAAGAATTTTGGAAATAAGGTTTCACATAGCCGGCTGCATAATGGTTGAAGAACAAGAGAACTGCCATGAGTATGATATACTATGCCATCAGTAAGAATAAGTGAAATGTTGGAACAAACATACAGGATGTAAGGTAGGTTCACCTGAAACGGATGCGGGGACAGTCAGGGGAGAACATTCCTGGGTGTTCTTAGCGTCATTGTGCCATGCTGTGGAGAACAAACAAACAGAAGGGAACTCGTAAGCAACAAATCATGCAACAAACAGCACTGTCATATCTGAGGACTTGCCCATAAGAATGATTTTTCACAATTACCTAATCCTAGTTAAACTGTTGATGGGGGGAACGAAATGTGCTTTAGTAGGTACCAATTAGGTTTTCTATCAAAAAAATTAAAGATGAGTAATTTAGAATAGGATCTAAATAGCCAGGTTAAATGGATACTAAGACTAAAAACTTGGGTCAGTGCAATCACAAACATGCAATATCTATCTAAACTGCAGAAGTAGTTTTCTGTTAATAATCACTTTAAGAACGAATATTTTAAACAAAAATATAGCCAATTACAAACTAAACAACTCAAAGACTGTTGAGTGAACTACTCAACTGTTGGGCAAAAAACTCCACAATAACCAGTTCACAACAATATGTATCTACCAACATTAACTATGGCACAAGTGATAAACGATAACACAAAGAACAACAAAACAACTACGGGGATATAAGTTTGCATAAACTTCATTTACTCTAAATCAATGGCAAAAAGGTTTATACAGCTTTTTTAAAACAATAAACACTCCAAAATGTGCAACCCTCATTTAATTTTAAAAAACCATTAACACACACATATCAATGTACAGCTATGGCCAAGTTTTGGAAAACAACCTTTAAAAATTCCGTATTGGTGCAAATTTTATTGAAAGAAATTATGATTATCAAGTACTAGCACACTTTCTCTAGATTAAAGGCACTGAAACTATGATCGTTAAAAAAAAAACAATTCTGTAAATTTCAAAAATCTGCACACAGGGTTCCCACTCAATTTTAGAAATAAAATTCTCAGACTTTCCCAGTTTAATTTTGAAAAAAAAACTAGCATTTCACAGCATTTTAGGATATTTCTTGCTTTTCTTTAACATATATTTTCAATAAATAGTCTACTGTTTTACTTTCTAGAGCCAAAAGTGAGACTAACATAAAAAATTTAACATTTTCCAGGTATTTTGTATGATTTTCCAGGTTTTGGGGAAAACTGAGCAATTTTCCCGAATTTTACGGTGAATTTAAAATTCCCCAACTTTTCCAGGGATTTCCTGACTTGTGGGAACCGTTCAGCACAATTTTACTCCTATATCTTTATCCTCCATCTTCTTTATTTAAACATTAAGTTACTAAGTTAAACAGCCTTTTTTTGTTGAAAGTATATTTTTTATGAAAGTTTTGATTGTATGAATCTCACAGTCCTTATTGTGAAAGAATTTAACAAGCCTAAGAAAACACAACTTTAAAGAGAGGATGAGCCGAATCAAATTACAAATCCCTTAACACTATCAAAAATTTTGAAACAAAAAAATTCATAAAATAATCATGAAACTGCACAAATTTAATGACAAACTTTAAAAAGTCAACTAGATTGAGGTTAACAGAGCTGTATCCTGCTTTGATAAAAAGCATACAAACCTTTTCCAAAATACAATAAAAATTCACTACTAAATGAGTTACATGAGTTACATTGCATAGTCATACATATCATATTCACTATTCAAGAATAAAAATTAAGATTTTAAAATAGGCTTAAAAAGGAAAAAAAAGGCTTAAAGTGGAAGGGAACTAAAAGAACCAAAGGGATTCAAAGTGCGCAGCGCTAGTAGCAAGAGATACAAGTGGTACTAGAATATGTCTTCTTCCTAGTCCCCAAGTACTAACCCTATACAAAATTTAATCACATAGACCCTTTTCAATGTTAGATCTCTAATTCCCACAGTGAAAATGTCCTAACTTAGGTTGTGACCAGTTAAGGAAAATTTGACATTTAATTTGAAATAACTTCTAAAAAAAACCGACCAAATGTCTGACTACTGCCGCCTTTATATACCTAAAATTATCCTTAGCAATACTTATGTTCTAAAAAATAATTTAAAAAAAAACATTAAGCCATAAATTATACAATTTATAAAATTATGTTGATTGCATCAGTAACCGTTCAACTAACATCAATATCCGACCAGATTGAAAATCTATTTTGAAATTTGAAAGATTCTATTTTTTTACAGACAAATCTTAAATAACAATAAAAATGTGAAACTACATACTTTTTTAACTTTTTCCAATTTAAAGTGTTTCTCTAGAAGAAAAATTTGTTTTATTTTCTTAAGTCTAATTTATATGATGTCAACGTGTGTTCGAGTAGAACTTTCAAGCAATAAACAAAACAAACTAAAACATGTAAATGCTATCATGAGTGATCAAAAAAAAAAAATATTATGCAATTTATGATCTAATAAAGATTTTAAAGCTTACTGAAAACATCAACTAGCACTGGCATGCTGACTGGTATTGTGTAAATAGGGCTTAAATATTTCTATTTTAATGATTAAAATTAATATTTTTAGAAAAACAAGCATTAATAACATTCAC
Source organism: Tetragnatha montana (assembly GCA_963680715.1). Lineage (NCBI taxonomy): Eukaryota > Metazoa > Arthropoda > Arachnida > Araneae > Tetragnathidae > Tetragnatha > Tetragnatha montana. The sequence goes on from OY796676.1 coordinate 30,227,668, forward strand.
AGTTTTTGTTCTTGAAATAAAAAGGCAAACAATAAGGGCGTGTTAATAAAAATTTGCTGAATTTCAAGTTTAAAAAGTAAACAAAATTGATTGAAAGTGTAACCTAGAACTGTAAGTAAAAAAAAAACTTTATTTTTGTTAATATTGTTTGTTTATGACATATATATGAAGCTGAATGATTTTATAATGTTCCATATGCTTTATGAGCACTTTTATTTTTAAGTAATGGTTGGATATCGGTACTGTTTGATAAAACAGCATTCCAATAGCCAACCACACCTAAATAGTTACTATTAAAAAAAATTTCAAAAATATTTTGTTCATTTATTAAGTTTAGACAATAAATAATGTGGTTAAGGAAAAAGAAAATCTGAAATAACGTTTTTAGAGAAATTATTTCTACTTTTTTGAAAACATACAGCCGTATCGACAATTAAATAAAAACCCTTTTTAAGATCTCCATTCATGAGAAATTAGTCACCTATGCTAGTATAAGATAAAAGAAATATATCCAAGGTATTATAACTCAGCAGGTTGCTTACCTACTTAAATTACAATACACATTGCTATTCTAAATGAGATTTAAATGATGTTTTTGAAAAAATGAAATAATAAGTAATCAGAGCTTCCCTAAACTGAAATTTTGAAGGATATAATTTTTCCTTTAGAAAATAACCATAGGAGGAACAAAATAAGATATATTTAATTAGCCCCCCCCCAAAAAAAAAAATGTATATATAGATATAAATAGATTCTCAGAAGATAAAATCCAAATCGCACTTTAGGCAGGTTAATTGTATTGGATTACTTAAATCATGAATTTCTGTGAAGCAAAAAATGCTTATTCTACTAAGAATTGTACGTCCTTTGACTAACTAGTTAAACAGGTCCATAAGAGTTCTACAGGGGCACTAAATTCTGTCCTAATCCAAGGAAATGTAGACCCTCTATCTAAACTGATTAAGCATTTACCATCACACAGAGGTGATGGAAATTATGAAAAACAGCAAGCTAACACACTTCCTGGAAAGCTTTTTTACTATTGTTTTTACAACAAAGTTAAATGAAGGAAATGCTATTCCTCAAAACAATTTTCTTAATTTAAATAGCTGATTGAAAAAATAATGCATTTAGTTAGAGTCTGCAATAATTTTACCGATACTTTCCTTATGATTTCAATTTAATAAAATAGGTTGATTGCACATCTTTTTAAAACAAAATGGCTGATGCTAAAGTGAGAAAAAATAGTATGGTAACACATTTATGGTATTTCACGATTTCAACCAAGGACGAGTAGTCCTTTCCTTTGGGTTAAACGATCTCTTTCTCAAGTTAGCTTTAATATGTATATAATATTTTTCTTTTTTCCTCCAACAACTACTTTATAAATTATGCCTTATTATTATTGTTCTTATTTATTTTTTATCGTTATTTTAGAGACTATTGTATTAAATATTGTGATTAAAATTCCTTATAGTTTTGTGGTTTTTCTGTTCTCTTTTTTAACAAGTATGTCGCTCTGTTCAATAAATTGATTGGGAGAAAAATAATGCTGCACCAAGATTGGTGAATCGAATCAGTCTAATTACAGGTTAAGGCAGCATTTCCACTTATCCCGATCTATCCAGTGAGACCAGCAAATAAAACTAAAAACAAAAGCGATGTCATCTTCAGATGCCTCACTGAAATCCAATTGGTCGTGCCGGATTGGGGTAATAAAACAGATCGGAATAAATGGAAACACTTAATACACAATATACCTCTCAGAAAATTTAAATCTTCTTAATTTCCTTTACAGCCTGTCTCAAATTTGGTTCCAAGTGTTCGATTGCTACCAAGATTCTCATTTATGGAAAAGGCCAAATTAAGATAGGTGTTATTTGTATGTAGTGTCAGAATATACTGATATCTTAAAATGGAGAAGCAGGAGGTATCCACCTTAGCTTTCTTTGATCAATCTAACTAAAAAAGCATAAAAAACAATCCCACTACAATTTTTTTTTTGCTTTAAATGTCTTACCAGAACAAGAAATTGAAAGACACAATGTTAAAATGTTAATTTGAGTTATATATTTGCAAAGAAACTAAAGTAATATCTTTTACAAATTAAAATATTTTAGAAAAACAAATAAGCATCACTGCAGAAGCTGAATCAGAAATAGAAACCACCACGAAAGTGTTTCCAGGAAATGTGAAAATAAGAGATAGGAGAAGCATCCCAAAAAGCAGAGAAAGCCAAGATGACAAAGAAATGTTCTATTCACCTGCTGAGGGGTCTTTCTTCTTTTTGCGGGCTTTTTTCGCTTCTGCGCCACACAATAGAGGGAGGGAGAAGAAAACGAATTAGAAGAATCACTCAACACAACTGACTTTTACAAAAACAAGAGAAAACACACTGCCCAAAGAGTTTTGCTAATGCCAAGAGTATTTAAGTCTCTTGGTAAGTTAGGTACATGTTCAAAATCAGGATATCTAGATGAAAAGTTTAACCTAATGAGCTTAGGTCCAAATATAAGTTCTTATTGATGTGTCTGTCGCAAAAGAATTAATGTAATAAGAGTTAAAATTAAAAACTTTTAGAAAAAAGAAAGGCGCAAGAGGACTATTAAGCTCTTTGGACAGATGTGCATTCCTAAAACTGAAAACCCAAACAGAACCTCAACCAAACCAAACTGAAAAAAGGACTCAAAGCAAAACATGTCAGGCCTTCTTTTGAGGCTATGTTAGTAGTTAGTAGAGTGGCACCTTTGCGCATTTTCTTGCGATGCTGATCATCATGAGACTTGGCTTGACCAAGCAGGGTAAAGATAATCCCTGCTTGGGAGGTAACACCTACAGCAGTCACTAACATGCGCCCACTGCCTTCCATTATATGTGTACCTGAAACAACAAAGACAAATAAGTGATTTCGTTTTTTAACATATCATGTATAAGATAGTTACTCTGAAGTATAAAATTGACAAACAAAATAGCAACTTGCTAGATTTTTCTTAAAGTAGATCTTATTTAGATACCTTACAGACAAAAAATTTTTTAACCTCATTCTTATTCGCAGAAAAACTATTGAAACTTTGTACTTGAAGTGTTCAAGCCTATTTTTATAGCTTGACTCTATTTTTAATGATTTGGTAAGGAAAATAACAATGTAAGTTAAGAATAACATTTTTATTACATGTTTTAAAATGTGCTTATGAAATACTTCTCACCAGATAGTAGAATAGGATCGATGTCTACCCCCTTCTTGACATGGTCAGACTCCCCAGTAAGGGAGCTCTCGTCCATCTTCAAGTCATTGCTCTGGATGATAACACCATCAGCCGGCAAAAGGTCTCCTGCAAAGGAATAAATAAAAAAAAAAACAGTAAAGCACAACTCCATTAAATTGTTGTTCAACTCCATAGTTGCGCAAGAGCATGTCAACTCAAATAAAATTGCAGAGCTAAAATCAAATGCAAATATAAATTGATATGAAATAAGGCAGTATATTTTATAAATCATTCTCTATTTCTTTTTGTTACTCAGAACTATCATTTTATACCCTCCTCTTGTTAACAAAAAATTTCAGCATGAAATGTGAGTCTCTAAGCAATAAATATTTCACATTTCTTTAGTAAAAAAGGTTTTTCTCTCAGCATATCCCACTCAAAAACATTGCAGATTTCCCATTACAGTATATAAGTAGCTTTTCAGCAATCAAATCTTTCTTGGACACTAAGACATGCAAACATTAAGTAGGGTTGACACTCACCGTACTTGACAAGGCACACATCCCCCACCACCAGCTCTGACACAGGCACCTGCAGTAGCTCTCCTGCCCGTAGAGTGGCAAAGAGATGCTCGCTCTCAATGCGGTTCTGAAGACCTCGAAACTGCCGCTCCTTACTCCAGTCATTGCCAGCGGTCACTAAAACAACAGTCACTACAGACACCAAAATAGCAGCCCCTTCGATCCAGCCAGCATCCACTTCCCCCTCATCCGGAAGACCACCTAGGAAGGACATATACTATTTTGAAATGCATGACTCAGCAACAGTTATCAGATCAACCTTAGTGGACTTAAGTTACCAGATACATTGAGATCTAATGAGTTTTAAAAAAATAGAAAAATTCATTTAAAGAGAAATTTCATTTATAATCATTTTTCAGTGTCAATATTGTTGTATATTATCACTAAACTAAGTAACTGATTACTTAAATGCTTTAATTAAGAATTTTGCAACATTAGTTATGAATTAAAGATATTAAAAAATTATTACGAGTTGCCCTAGATCAGTGGTACTCAACCTTTTTTGCTCCTTGGGCCAAGTCAGCTATTTAAACTTTGCTACAACCAGAGCAGATTTTTTTGGGAGCACTTGAGACAGACAGACAGAACATTGACAATCCTCTGTTTTAAGAAAAGTTTAATTATTTACTAAACAAGTTCTATTTTTATGAGGTGATAACTAGGCCGTTCTCAAAAGGCTTCCAGGCCGCAGGTTGAGTAGCGCTCTTCTAGACTATTTCAGCTTTGAACTAAAATTCCATTCCTAACACCAACTTGGAATAAAAACAGTTTCCTTCGGGATTTTCAACTTCAAGCCCTATAATTTTGTTCAACTTTTTGAAAACTTACAAAGAGTAGAAGAGCTGAACCATCCATTGCATTGGTAGAAAGTAATCAAAGTTTTGTCATCAACAATCTTTTCTATAAAAAGAGCTCGCTTAAACTTATATTTTTGAAACGAAAGTTATTTAATTTATTAGCATATTCCAACATTTTACATTTTCAATTCCCAATAAGAGATAAGTAAAATAATGTTATATGAATTTATAAAAGTGAGGAAAGGAAAATTGGGGGGAAAAACATTTGATGATGTAAAAAAATACTATTCTGTCTTAAATTAATTTTGTAAAAAAAAACTAAGAAAAGTCACCTTGCAATTCTGGAGGTGGGCTGTAAAATGCAAGGCCTAAAGAGACTGCTGCTGCCACAATGAGGATGAGGAGTGTAACATCATGCAGGGCCTCCCACACCAGGGCCAGGAATGTTTTTGGTGGGTTCGGGGGGATGAGATTTGCACCAAACCTAGAGCGGCGTTCTTCTAAGTCTGTTGCACTGCCACTCAGGCCTGTAAAAGAAACCATATTCTTCAAAAGTGGAAATGACCTATAAATGATTATCACAAAGAGCAGCACCAAATTGGTCTTCATACACCAGCTAGCATTTTTAAGCACAAACTAATATTTTCATTAGGATTTAATAGTTAGTAAGCCAAATCTTATGCATTTAATGTTTATAATAACTCTGGCCTACCTACCAAAACTCTTACAATTTTCCAAGAATTCCATTAATTAATTGAATTAATTGAGCAATTGAACAATTTTAGAAGAGATCCTATTAACCTTTTGGGAAATTTTGGAAGCTTTCTAGAAATTATCGATTCCAGTCCTCTTAATATTGTTAAGTTGAAGAATTCATTTCTGAAATATATTTCAAAACCATTTTCAGAGGATTGTTATCAAAAGGTTTTGGGGAATGTTCCCCAAGTCTCCAATTTTGGTAAATTACTAACACTACTAAAAACGAGTTCAAGATACGAATGAAAAGTAATTTAAAAAAACAAACTTAATTTTCTTCACACAAAACTATTTTTGATTTCATTAAGAATTTTTTTTTAATAATGAGTTGGAGAACGATTTTGGGCAAAAAGAATCTCTAGAAATCCTGGGGTCAACCAAAAAACCTGTCAGACAAAACTAAAAGCACTACCGTCTGTTGGTGATGTGCAGAGCTTGTTGCAGAGAGCATGGACTCCCCCATAACGCTCCTGGATCTGCACGGACGCCTCTTGGCCCCGCAGCTCCATCAGCTCCCGGAGCTCTCTCTGATCCACCCCGTACTCACTCATCCTAAAGAGAAAGACACAACTTACAGCAAGAAAAAATAAATCTCTCGAAACTTTTTATTAATTTTAGCCATAGATCAAGATTCCCCTCCACATATTTTTAAAATCAATTCAAATTTAAATCAAAGTTTTACAAAAAAAAAATAGTTACACAATAACTTTAAAAACCAGTCAACTCAGAGACTAAATTCAAATAACCTCATGCCACACTTACGTCTTTTAGCTAAACTTTTTACCATGATATTTTCCCCCTTAATGGCTCAAATTATATCTAACTTCAGGAGCAATCCCCATAATCTACGTATCTACCGCCAAATAAATTCTAATCCGGTTTTTGCAATACAGCAAGACCCACTTTACAGCTGGGGGCCCGTAAAGTCGGTTTCTGCATGGTCATTGTTTCTCCTCATATTTTGGTTACATAGCTAGCGGAAAATTCAAGCACACCTATCTTCCAATGAAAGTTAAGTCGGTTTGTAATCAAAACAGCCAGTGAACGAGGAGAAGCCGCTTTACAGGTCAAGTCGCGGCCATTATAGATCCGTCCGAAAATAATGTAAAAATCAGCCTTATAACCTGAAAAATACCGGAAAATAATAAGATTTCACGAATATTATTTAAACATTATTATTGCTAACTTGAACGTTGTGAAAGGGCCGTTTTTATGAATTTATGAGGCGGAATTTTGTGAAACAGCCACAAAACGAGCCCAATTTTTGGCTGAATCGTGTGCAAATATGCAATCCCTAAATTTTATTCAAATTTGTAAAAATTTGGCGTGTGTTACCTTTTCATCGGTGCGACATCGATGCCATATGAAAATCACACTTTTAGAAAATAAATGAAATAGCTTATAATGTCGGGAGATACCAAACATCTGATAAACGCCCTAGCTAAAACTCAATTTAGCTCTCAAATTATCTACTTTAATTTTAACGTGACTGTATCCTAATTCTGAAAGAGAAATTCTAGTTTGCTAGAAGAGATTGACTTACTTGTCTGTTTAGAGCAAAACTAGTTCTTATCAGAGATTCATGTTTACAGCTCAGTAGCTCTTAAACCTAAATTTAAAAAATGTAAATTAATAAATTGCGATAACAAAATAAGGTACTTTAGGATTAGCCGGGGGCAAGCATCGAGTTTTAAGCTAAATCTCAAAAAAAAAATCTAATGTCAAAATAAAACACCATTAAAATATCTGGACTATAGCAGTGTTCGTGTTTCATTTATTGCTTTTTATATTTTTATGTGTAAATAATAAAACGTTGACAATATATTGGAGAGATACGAGATATATACGATTGGAGAGATTTGGGCCCGGCTAAATCCTAAAGTACCCAAAATAACATCACATCAGTATCATCAATTTAAAACATAACTATGGCTCAATTGTTTTTATTTATTGTTTTTATAAGTTGTTTACATAAGAACTATAACTCTACGACCTATAGTTTTCGAGAAAATCTGTTTATGATAAACGTGAACATATTGGTTTGGATGTTTCCAGACGAAGATGTTAAAAATATCTCAAGCGCACCGTTGAATGAAATACTAATTAAGTTGCCTATGACGTCACATTTTTCGAAAAATAAAAATCGTCGTAGAGGTATAGTTCCATGGGCATTTTTTATGCACTCCAAGCAAGTAATCTTCCGGTGCAGAGTTTGGGCAGACTAGTTGAAACGCACAGTTGAATATTCAGCATGAATGAGAGAAAATAATTACAAATTTTTTTCCCCTTCCTCATTGATGATTCCCTCGTCTTGACATTGTATCAAGACCTGGTAAATGAAGAAATACAATGCAATTTTTTACACCATTCATTAAATTATCATAAAATAGTGGATGTTCTTTAACCAACATATTTATTTCAAAAATTCAATGGGTTAATTTTTTAGTTCGGTATAAATTAAACACGTGTTCATCATAAATTTTACCCAGAATTACCAGTTCAATGCAATCTTAAATTAGAGTAATATGTATTCTTCTAAGAATGCAAAGGTGAAATGCTAAAAATCCTCGCATAAGCATTTGAGCGAAATATTTCTCTTGAAAGGAAGATATTAAAATTACTTTAATTGTGGTTCGAGTTCTTAATGATGTCCTTAAAGTGAGCTCACCTGGTTGGCTTTTAATGACTTTTAAGAGAGATTTTTTTGTTGCTTCCTATCAAGCTAGGTCAGTGTAGTATTAGCAGAGCAATTAGGTTTGGTTCTTTTCATAGAAGGGGATAATAACTCATTGAAATACGCTGACGAGAAGTTCTATGGTTCTTTGAGAATTTTCAAAGCACTTTTATGGAAGACTAGCATGAGAGCATGCAGGAATCAAGCCTGCATATTCAACAAAAAGTGAAAATGAACAAATTCGTTTGACGATAACACATTAGGACATTAGTCAAAATCATAGGTCAAAATGCTTAGTACATGTAATTATAAGAATATACACGATTGAAGAAAAATATTAAAGAATGACTATTTTGATTCTCACAAGAAATTTGCATGCAGTGATATAGCAGAATGTTGAGCCTGCTTCTCTCAGTAGGTCAGTGGATGCAATGCATACGTTTGAATCGTGGAATAGATTGATACAGATACTTGGAAATTATATTTTCAGCATTAAATTTTAAATTCATTATTTCTAATTCCTGCTAGTTTTTTTTTCAAATGAAATTTTTAAAAATCTAACTTTGTGAAGATATAAAGTCGCAAAAGTTAAAAATTTCCTATAGCTTTTTCATTTGAAACTAGATTTTTTTACAGATAATCTAAAAATCATACCATGAGTAAACATATTTAAAAATAATCTTAAAATCAAATCCACAACACCCCTGACATTTCTTCACCACGGCGCGCACACAAACACACACACTTGGGGGCTACAGGACCATATACCCTATTTTCCTCCAAACCATAAATTAAGTATATTCATTTTCAAACAAAAGGGTTTTTAAATAATTTTAAAATCACTTACAAATTTTCGAATAGTCTTTATGTATTACTTACGCAATAAACAAAGTTTTTCCAATCCAATAGTTTTTATAAACTCAAAAATAACACAAACAGAACTATTTGCAACAAAAACTATTTGAATCAATCATGGATCCTTGCTTCTTCAAGTGTTTACAATAGATCGATGCCACTTTCTCAAAACAAATTCAATTGTGCAATGTAAAACCAATCACTAACTCATTTTCAAAACAAATAAGGTATAGAGCATTCGCACATGACGTCACTTGGAGGACAAAATCAACGTTGCTAAGGCTGTTGTTAGGGGCGGGGCATAGAAGTATCCAATAGCAGCATTCGCACATGATGTCACTGGAGGAATAAAACAACGTTGCTAAGGCCGTTGTTAGGCAGAGTCATGTGATTGAAAATGCTCTATACAAGATATTTTTTTGCATAACAGTGTAAGGTGTCATTTTCCAAGATTAGTTTGTCTTTTAAATTATTAAATTAAATACTTATGGAAGTAAAAATTTAAAGAAACTGATGTACATTATACTATATAAAAAGTTGGTTTATTTTAAACAATAGAGCATTCGCACATGACGTCACTTGGAGGACAAAATCAACGTTGCTAAGGCTGTTGTTAGGGGCGGGACATAGAAGTATCCAATAGCAGCATTCGCTCATGATGTCATTGGAGGAATAAAACAACGTTGCTAAGGCCGTTGTTAGGAAGAGTCATGTGATTGAAAATGCTCTATGCAAGGCGCGTAACTGAGAATCAATCTGAATAGACGAGTTCAACCGAAAGTTGACCAAAGACCCCAAACACTTCCGGTGTATATTCCATAACATTGAAGATAAATCGTATTTCTGGTTTAAACTATACAGTCAGTCTTGGGGTCTTTGTGACGTCACACAGTTGAACTTGTCCTTAAACCCATTAAGTTAGAAAAAAACAAAGATCTCAAAGCGTTTTCGGAGTCAAACGCCACACCTTGAGAAGAAAAGTGGCAAAAGTAACCAGGTCATTCAGTCTTTTCACCTATCCCAATCCCATGAAATGGGAAAGTTCAAGCATTCATCAATCTAGTCGCACCGCCTTCCAAATAAGCGATACTTTATCAATTAAGTGATAGTTGAGATGAAAAGAAAAGCTCTAAGAAACTTATCCAATACGTTGAACGGAAAGAATAATCCAGTTATTCACTTTTCAAACTGAAATAAAATTACTTTATCTATATCTATAAAAGCGAAATACCACTGACTGACTGACTGACTGACTGACTGACTCACTGGTAAGTGACAAACACTCAACACGGAATCTCCGAAACTACTGGACCCAGAGGCTTGAAATTTGACAGAGACGTTCCTCTCAGCTATGCGACGCGCACTAAGAAACGATTTTAAAATCCAACGACTCCTTCCCTGTTTTTCGGCGCTTTTTCTACTCCGTTTTTCCCATTGAAATAACATTGTGCATTGTTGAAATGCGTAAATTGCAGTAGGTTTATTTCTCTCTTGAGGTTTCGTCTGGCCTCATGTGATAAAATATAATTTCAAAAATTTCATAATTTATAACAAATTAAGACGAAAAACACAGTGTAAATTTCTTTTTCAAAATTATAACAATTTTCAGGAAACATATAAATTCAAATAATTAATTTTGAAACAACATTTTCCTTTATTTGTAATTTTAATTTTTTTCTAAAATAAATATATTTATGGAAAGGCTAAAATAAATGGTTTCCATGGAAACAGAGCTGAAATTATAGAGCATTTTCAATCACATGACTCGGCCTAACAACGGCCTTAGCAACGTTGTTTTTGCCCGCCAATGACATCATGTGCGAATGCTTCTATTGGATGCTTCTAGTTCCCGCCCCTAACAACAGCCTTAGCAACGTTGTTTTTGTCCTCCAAGTGACGTCATGTGCGAATGCTCTATTTCATTGTTTCATGGGGCATGGTTTACTAGACTTATACATTCACTAAATTTTTATTGTTAAGTACTAGAAAACCGTTTTTACTAAGAAGTTGGGCTATCATGATAAAAGGAAAATGAGATTTATCAAGCATTTTATTATTTTGATAATAAAATAAAAAAAATGAAAAAAAAAAACATTTTAAAAAATGTTTTTATTTTTGGAGATGTAGGATCATGCATATAAAAATGGATTCTTTATCATTTTTGAATATTATAAATTAAATTAGGTATAGTTAAATATTTTGCTTTGGCGGCGGGAGTTGTTGACTGAATTACACATAGGGATTATTTTTTGATTAAATTAATATCATTTTTGGAAAACGATAGAAACGACATATACGGTTTGTAACATCCTGTAGGAAAATAATTCCCAAGGGGCTCAAAGAGGGTTGTGATTTTTACTTCCTAAGTTTTTATCAAGGGATTTATAAAAACCGAAGCGTAATTTTTGAAAAGGACATCGGAAATACTTCATAGAAATTTTGTTTAAGATTTTAAACTATAAATTTCAAAAGACTGATGATTTCAATTGGATTGTTCTTTTACAGCCACAGTAAAATGCGGGACGGGATACGTTAGGGTATATTTTCACAGTAAGATACCGGGATGAAAAAGACGACGGGGACGACGGGATGATAAGTGATTGCTAACCAGGAAAAGAAAAACCATATAACTCAATAAACCTGATGATTTAAATTGGATTGTTCTTTAACAGCCAAAGTTAAAAGCGGGGCGGGATGAGTTAGGGTATATTTTCAAAGTAAGGAACCGGGAAGAAAAACACGACGGGGGTGACGGGATGATAAGTGACTGCTAATCCAGAAAAAGAAAAGACATATAACTTGATAAACCTGATGATTTCAATTTGATTGTTCTTTACAGCGAAGGTAACAGCCAAATTTAAATGCGGGACGGGATGAGTTAGGGTATATTTTTACAGTTAAGAACAGTGATGAAAAAGACGACGGGGACGACGGGATGATAAGTTCCAGAAAAAGAAAAGACATAACTTGAAAAACTTTTTAAAATATTTATGAATTATTTCAACCCGTGCAAGGCCGGGTAAGTCAGCTAGTCTATATCTATAAAAGCCAAATACCACTGACTGACTGACTGACTGACTGACTCACTGGTAAGTGACAAACACTCAACACGGAATCTCCGAAACTACTGGACCCAGAGCTTTGAAATTTGACAGAGACGTTCCTCTCAGCTATGCGACGCGCACTAAGAACGGATTTTATAATCGAACGACTCCTTCCCTGTTTTTCGGCGCTTTTTCTACTCCGTTTTTCCCATTGAAATAGCATTATGCATTGTTGAAATGCGTAAATTGCAGTAGGTTTATTTCTCTCTTGAGGTTTCGTCTGGCCTCATGTGATAAAATATAATTTCATAATTTATAACAAATTAAGTCGAAAAACACAGTGTAAATTTCTATTTCAAAATTATAAACATTTTCAGGAAACATATAAATTCAAATAATTAATTTTGAAACAACATTTTCCTTTATTTGTAATTTTAATTTTTTTCTAAAATAAATATATTGATGGAAAGGCTAAAATAAATAGTTTCCATGGGAACAGAGATGAAGTTATTTCATTGTTTCATGGGGCATGGTTTACTAGACTTATACATTCACTAAATTTTTATTGTTAAGTACTAGAAAACCGTTTTTACTAAGAAGTTGGCTATCATGATAAAAGGAAAATGAGATTTATTAAGCATTTTATTGTTTTGATAAAAATGTTTTTATTTTTGGAGATGTAGGATCATGCAAATAAAAATGGATTTTTTATCATTTTTGAATATAAATTAAATTAGGTATTGTTAAATATTTTGCTTTGGCGGCGGGAGTTGTTGACTGAATTACACATAGGGATTATTTTTTGATTAAATTAATATCATTTTTAGAAAACGATAGAAATTTCATAAAATACGGTTTGTAACATCCTGTAGGAAATTATTCCCAAGGGGCTCAAAGAGGGTTGTGATTTTTACTTCCTAAGTTTTTATCAAGTGATTTATAAAAACCGAAGCGTAATTTTCGAAAAGGACATCGGAAATACTTCATAGAAATTTTGTTTAAGATTTTAAACTATAAATTTCAAAAGACTGATGATTTTAATTGGATTGTTCTTTTACAGCCAAAGTAAAATGCGAGGAGGGAAGAGTTAGGATATATTTTCACAGTAAGAAACCGGGATGAAAAAGACGACGGGATGATAAGTGATTGCTAACCAGGAAAAGAAAAGACATATAACTTGATAAACCTGATGATTTCAATTTGATTGTTCTTTACAGCGATAGTAACAGCCAAATTTAAATGCGGGACGGGATGAGTTAGGGTATATTTTTACAGTTAAGAACTGGGATGAAAAAGACAACGGGATGATAAATTCCAGAAAAAGAAAAGACATAACTTGAAAAACTTTTTAAAATATTTATGAATTAACTCAACCCGTGCAAGGCCGGGTAAGTCAGCTAGTGTTTCAAATAAAAACGACAGATATATTTGAAGGAATGTATATTCTTTGAATTAAAAGTTAATGCGAGTTTTTTTTTCCGAAAACCCCTTATTTTGAGCTGACGTAACTAATGGACGTCCCAAAGTTCTAGTGCAATTTTTTGAAAAAATAATTATAAATTGCACATAAAGTTACTCTGTTCATCAAATAAAGCTTGTACAAACAAATGAATACACGAACTCTCAAAACAACGCAGATATATATTAGCAAAAAGGTAAAGCAGACGGGAATTAGTATATTCCTACGAGATGCACTTTGTAATCGCAAAACAATTTTCACCCCTCAAAATGTTTCTTTCAAAATGCCTTGTGGCTTCTGCTTGGGTAGCTGGTCATTAGTTAACTCAGCCCTTCATCCTTCATCTCGATAGAAGAGCGCCGAGTTGGCTTGGAGAATCAATTGGGGGTCCCGGAGTCGGGCTAGCCACTCGGCTGAGACACAAACTAAATACCCCAGGCTTGAAAGCTAATGAAACTGAGATGGGCATAACCAGACAAACCTGAGCATAATTAGATTTTTTCACCACAAAAACTGAACGGGGGGGAGCAATCACCCTGGTCACTGGCAGGTCCCTGCCTTTTCACTTTTAAAACTGAAAGAGCTTAAACGTCTCTTACTCAGCGTATTTTTATTGATTTTTTTTATTTAAGTGTAAGAGAATAAATAAAATAGGGTACGGGAGTTCTCCGCCCAAATAAATTTAAAAAATCACTTCCATCTTCACCTAATTTCCTCCCAAAAGTGCGTGGGCGAAACGAGAAACCCCCTGCCGGCACGTGCCTGCCTCTGTCACTTAAATGTTTTGCCACTATCGGGGAACACAGGTATACACCCCAGAAAGCGTCTGCATCTAACTCACATTCCCACCGAGCTGGCACCGGGCACTAAAACAAAAATCACGGATGACGGATGATTCAACTGTTTATTAAAAAAGCGCGAATCAGAAAGAAGCACTCTCCTCCATCCAGAAATGATGTTCCGGAGCGCACTCCGGAGGCAAAGACTCGCTCGCATCCGGAGGGAATTCTCTCACAAGACTCGCGGGCTATTTTTAGAACCTTCTTCCATCTGCTCTGCGAACAATAACAGAAGGGAGGAGGAGGAAGCGGTCGAAAAGCCCCATTGGGGTCGAAGACATGGCTAGGGATTCGCTCGGTGGGGCTGACAGCGTGCGATTTTCCAGAGTTTACTTTTCACGATTTAATAGTTCGGTACCGAATCTCTTTACCTGATTCTTTACTGAGTGAGTGAGAGAAGGACCAGGGAATCCAGAAAATAGATCACAGCATACCTGTGGGGAATTTTCATTTAGCCACGCATATTTAACAGCTTGTAGCGACCGTAGCTTGTCCTGATCTGAAAGTCGTACAATTTTAAAGTACACTCCATAATTATTATAGTTTCAGTTGGCCTTCATACTGCGTTTGAATTACCTTAACTTTATAGTGGTGAATGTGGTCACCACAAGCTTAAAAATTAGCAGTATCTGACAATGCTTGTCGACTACAGTGAGACTGTTAAAAATACTGTATTAGAATTCTGTATTTTGTATTATTCCCTAAAAAAGGGGAATGCAAAAATGAATTGAGAGAGTTATGCCTGTTATGCCGACGTACTGACATAGATCTTGCCTGGGGCGTCCTGAGTTTGAGTCCTCGATAAATTCTAATTAGGCATGGATGTTCCTAGATTGTGGACCGAATGTGGCTACTCTGCAACAAGGGGTTGTGCAAGCAAATGTGTGCGTGGCGCGGGCAACAGTACTTCCCTTCCGTTATTTCCGTCCCCACACGCTCGCTAAGGTAACGCAAAAGTAATATTATCGGCTCGACATGGATCCAAAAAGGATATAATCAAAATAAGTTATGCCTGTTATTGTAAAAATAAGTTTTACCCAGTAAAGGTTTAGAATTCCAAACATATGAAAACCAACAATTACTGATCATAGCTAATCTTATACACAATAAGAGAAATGTTAACAGTATGAATCGCATGAAATTCCGTCACCGGATTGAATGGTTTCTCGAACGAGGCCGGTAACAGAGAGGCGTAGAAAGCTAAAGGTTAACAAGTGTGAATAACGTGGTAAGCAGGAATGCTGTGTCGTAACAACCTAGACTTTTAAATTCAATTCACTCGTTCCACGCATCAGTGCTGACATTGACCTTAATGAATAGTCATCAACACAAAAAGGAATACAAGGATCAAAGGCACGTTGAGAAATAAACTAACTCATGGAATGGAACTTCACAAATAAAACACCACAAACTAGGTAATTTTGTCACAATTCTGCTTTTAAAAAGGTATACGATGTGTTGGCGAGTCAGAGAACTCTGCTTTTCACAATATAAAGGAATGCATTGTCTAGGTTGGTGACACTTTTAAAATGCTTTATCTGAAATCATAAAACATCTTTAAACTCTTAAAATCTAATTAACACTTATTAAGACTTCAATTTTAACTTAACTTAAAACGCGTATTTTCCATAGATAAATTATTGCAATGTGGAAGGAAATAGCGAAATTTTCGATGCATGAAGTCCATGTGTCTTGGAACATCAGGTGAGAGAACGAATGTTATAAGACATAATACCTATGTCAGAATGATACGTGTTAATAGGGTATTCGTTACAAATGAATGCTACTGACACAACCACCTGTCGAACCAGGAAGTAACCTCACAGTGTTATTTTAGAAATTGTCAATTTAATAAGATCCGTATTTTACAACAAACTAGTAAAAATAAGAGATAGTATTTCTAAAAATCTCGTAAAGCACCACAGAGAGCATTTTAGCAAGATGATAAAGTTGCTCCGTAAGAGGCACGGATGCTCGTGTCGAATTTGAAATGCATGTCTTTCCAAACCTGGTGAACCATGAAGCGTGGCCCGAATCCAGCCCTCAGCGTAATTAAGGGTTTGCATATCGACAGAAACGTTAACTAAGAAAGGGAAGTTCGATCGAACAACTCTGCAAGTAAATAATATAACAGTTAATTATGTTAACATTTAGTTTCTCTGTGATTCGCAGACCATTCGAAATTATACCAGCAGTTAAGTATAGCGAAGAATTCCCCTAAACACAAGATATAAACATTCCAATACAAGTCAGAAGTAGTTTCTCTAATGGTTCAAGATAAAACAATTAAATTAACCAACCATCAAATCGTATTCAATCCCTATTCATAAATAGAGTAAAAATAAAATACAAGAGAAAGAGAGAATGTCTCGCCAATTATTGATTACTCAGTATTCCCTTTTTGAAAGAATTTTCGACATTATTATCATAAACGGCAGACATAACACTAAAAAAATTGTACGCCAGGCAAAAAAAACTTTTTTAGCCTTATGTCAACCAATGTTGTTATTTTTTAACATTTTGACAACATCGGACGTTCTTTGGGGAAAATGACCAACATTCTATCTTTCAAACTTTAAAGTGATAAAGGAAGACTGACAAGAAATGAAACAAGTCGGGACTTCACCCCCGACAATGTCATTATTACTTGCCCGTGCAAGATCCGCTTGAAGTTTTTAAAAAAAGTCCCGCTCCCCTCTGTTAGCTTAATAATTTATAAGAGAGAAGCGAAGCTAACCTAAGTAAGTCTCCGCTAAAGCGTTTATGAGTAAAAGCGACAGCGAAAAGATTCGATTATCGGTTCCAAATCCCATCAGGAGCGCAGGAATTTTTAATCCAAATCTGCCTCTGCTCTTTTCCGAGAAAATCGAACGACGGATTAGGATTTTTAAGGATTTTTTTTTCTGAGGCAGGCAAAAGAGCGACGATGGAAGAAAGTGGAGGAAGAACTCTTCGGCATCTTTTGGATCGAATCTTGCTAAATCGATGGGGATTAGTAGCACAGTTGTTGCGATACGAAAGATTGAAATAGCCACACATACAATTAAAAGGCGAAAACTGGGACTTAAGAAGAAAAATTACCCCTAAAGATAAGAGATATAATTAAATATAATTAATGATTAAACATATTTGCCTATTAATCATTTTGCAACTACATCATTCGATTTATCAAAAATCTCTTGGCGATTCAATACAAGTACTTTTCCGCATTTAATGTTTTAGTTTTGACAATACGCAAATGGGAAAATGTTAAAAACTTGTTGACGTCCCTATTGACAGGTAAAATCCGTTTCAGAAGCAATGCCCTGCAGAAATGAGATTCAGCCTCGTGGACCCTAACTTTACATATAAAAATTCTTTTTTCTCTATTCATTTCTTCAACTAATTGCCGGTTTGAGCCTACCCCCGAGACCATACGCTTAGGTAAATTATGCCCTAGCCCTAGCCGATTCCCCATAAATACTAGATTTTCTTCGTATCAGCACTGAAATATTGAAGATCCATTGAGGGCCTCAAAGCATATGTACCGTCCGGTGAAGAAAACTGCACCACTTTGGCCAGAAAGGAGAGGGGGCCATCACTTCTATTTCTGGCCCGTAGTTCGTCTCGGCAAGTGCCTATATAGGAGAGTAAAGTCTTAAAAGGTATAAGTGAGAGAGACTTTCTTATCGACTGGCAGCTCGTAAATAAAGGCGTCCCCATGGAAACGGCACCGAGAAGCCGTACGCGCTCTTTCCCGCCCGGATTATAGGGCAGGTGCGAGATCTCGTCACATATCGGCGGCGCTAGTATTCCAGAATCGGCCAGCTACAAATAGTTACGCTTGCTTAAATCCTTTCTTTCCGTGAGAAATCGAGTGGCATTCAACCTACGGCCCGTTGGGATACAACCCTCCGAAGGCTGCCGTCCGGACAGCGGACTTGTCATTTTGCAGCACGGTTGAACCTGAGTTTCTCAACGAGATGAGTGGAACAAAAGTGTCGGTCAAAGCCAATATCTTTAGGAGGAATTTCTGGACCTATTTAGGCGGAATTGAAAATTTCACCCCCAAACATGGGCGCCCATACATAAGGGCAAAGGGGGGCCCTGCCCCCCCCCTTGCACCCGAAAGAGAGTTTACGTAAAATCTTCCTTTTAGTTTCGGACTTAAAATTTTGCGGCTCGGCGTAGGAGCGATCCTATTTTAAAAGTCACCCAAATGAGTTAAAATACTACTTTTAAGAATAAAATTTCGAAACTTTTTCTGGGGGAGGACTCTTATACACCCCTTTTTGCTTAAAACTCCAGTATTTTTTTACAAAATGTTTAGCATTAAGGACTCGTGAGGGGTCCCTTTGATATAATTATGGACCAACACCCTTAAAAAGAAACTTCGGTTGCAAAAATTTTTCTTGGGCCCCCTCCTGATTTCAAACATATGGTCGCCCATGCCCCCAAATCAAGTAAAACGAAAGTTACCCGTAGAATTTTATCAGGATACCTCCGTAAAGATTCATTTAGACCAGGCAGGGCGGAGTTAAAACAGTGACATGCGAAGACATTGAAATCTATTGTCATCCACATAATTGACATCTATTTGTTATTCACATAAAATTTGGAATGAAATTTCATAATTTTTCAATAAACTGACCAAAAATGCCAAGTGAATTTGTTTTAAACTTCATAATTTTTGTATGATAATGTAATATTATACATTATAATGTGCAATTTTTATTACAATTAGTTTGAAAGAAATAACTTTTTAGCGTTGAAAGATACTTGTAAAGTTGTTTTTCATGCATTCTTCAAACGCTAAAAACTAAGGAACTAATTAACCGAGCCGAGAGGCTAGTGACTGGTTCCCTTTTGTTTGAAATTTTATGCTGTTTAAATTGATGTGGATCAAGGTTAATAGAGTACTAAAGGTTGGCTCATAAAATGTAAACAACAGTTCGTGACGTCAATTAGTGCAGAAGTTGGTCCGCCAATGTTAATCCTAAGGAAAACTATGCATGAAAACTGACGAAAAGGACTAATTTCAGCTAAATTAATTAAAATTAATTAATTTTAAAAAACGCCGTAACTTATAAGGAACCATCATAGAACACTGGAGAGGAGAATAATGTTGAGAACAATTTCAGGAAGAAAACCGCTGCTTTGCGCGAAACGGCCCCTAAAAGTACAATCGCCTTTTAGGTGGCTCGAACGACGGCACCCCCAATAATTCGATATTCTTTCGTCATTCGCTAAAAGGCACCGGTCAACTCTCACTGATTTAATCAAGCCAAGGCTTTTTAGGGACGGAATGGACTGTCATCATTTCTGAGTAAGGACACTTGAGTAAAAAAGCAACTTAAATCTATTGTTTTTAAGCAGAATTAAAAGGTATAACTAAAATATTT
The DNA here is from genome assembly GCA_963680715.1 of Tetragnatha montana. Classification (NCBI taxonomy): domain Eukaryota; kingdom Metazoa; phylum Arthropoda; class Arachnida; order Araneae; family Tetragnathidae; genus Tetragnatha; species Tetragnatha montana. The sequence goes on from OY796676.1 coordinate 30,247,260, forward strand.
CGCAGTTTTAAACTCTAAAAAAGACTGCGCAAATGCAAATGAGTTTTTTACACGCATTTTTTTTAATTGATCATTTCTTTGTCGCGAAAACAACAAGGATCAAATCGATAAATACTTACACCGATTTATCAAACGCGAAAGCCTTATTTATTTAAAAATGTGAATAAATCTTATATTCAGTCGTCTCTTTCAAACAAATAGGTATCAAAGTTAGGAACTTGAGAAAGATCATTGTTTTCGGTTTTAAAGCACGCCATCAATTCATAAATTATTTCTTGTACCAAATAGCAAACTTAGAAATACGCAGAAAATTCACTTGGTGTGAGTTTGTTCTGTTTAGTTTGTTTATTCTGGAGTGTTTATTCTGGTTTAGTCATCTAACACACTTAAATATATCTTTTAATGCGTTTCTCATAGAAATATGCCAACGAAAACCCACGTCTCTACGGCCATCGGGTAGGAAGGCAACTAAACCGGAAAAGTAGGACAATTACAAGCAATAATGGAAAGGGTGAGGTGTTTAAGATCCAAAAGTTATGGATAAACGCAAGTACAGAACTTCGACAATAACAAGACAAGCACTTCCAAAATGGAGTTTTGAAAATAGGGAAATATATCTGTTTAGAGAAGCATACTTTTTAAACACGTACAAATTATAGGACGCAATAGAGATCTCTCAGTTTTTTATTGAGGCTTTTTATCTCTCGCTATAATAAAAAAAAGTCACCGTCGCCACTGCTGTTTTAGAAAATTTTACTTTGTACGCTTCGAACTCTTATTGCACAAAAATTAATTCATTGGGAAAAGTATGAAATTTTGCACAATTGCAGAGATGTTTAATGAAAATTTTGATACAAAAACTAATTGATGTGATAATTAATGTTGGAGTTTTATAATTTCAAAGTTCAAAATTATAAAACTTTCCTTCCTTATAATAACTCAATATCCAGATTCACAGAGCGTAAAGTTAATCAGTAAAAAAACCACCGTAACTGAATACCTATTTTTAACAACCATTCCAAAAATAGGGGCAACCAATTGAACCATTACACTATTCGAAAACTTGAATCCATGCTTGAATCAGTTTGTTTCAGAATCCATTTTTAAACAATAAAGGGTGATATTCAATTAACCTCCTTACCATTATTTTTTACTTCGAACAATGAATACGAAACTAAAATTTAAAAAAAGAAACACGAGGGAAATTTCAATAGTCAAATAGTTTTCTCTGCAACAAGAGGATACTAGCAGGAAAGAGATATTTACAGATATACCGAGTTAAACCAAAAAAACAACTATACAGAGTCTATTTTTTTTACTTCGATTAATATTCTTCCAAAAAAAAATTAAGTATCGCTTAGGATTTCATATAAATGTCGTAGGGGAAATATAGGATACAAAAATTAATACAATTCGTCAAGTCTACTTAATTTTTTATGACTTAAATATTTTGTACAACACTTTCTTGTAATGTTTATATAGAATGTACGTAAAAACACTAAATTGAACTAGTTTATAGTTTAAAAAAAATTCTCCTTTAATATAGTATTCTAATACGTTAGAGAAAAATTTTTTTTCAATATCAGTACAGGTATTTCCAACTTAAGTATCGATTTTGGACATACCTAATTCATGACTTTCTCTTTCTTTTAAAAACTTCCAACCTTTTCTCTGCGTTTGAGTGGTAAAAAGGAAATGGAACTAAAACTTGCTTATTAAAATGAATAGTACTCACCTCCCAGGGAACATCAGGAATTTAAAGGAAGCATGTTGAACTTTGTATATGACCTACGGATGAATATCTGAAACGAAGAAAATACTCTCACACATCTGGGTAATGCATTCAAAAAGTTTTACAATACGAAATTAGCCAGTATTAATTCCTAACTTTAACTAGACTATTTTGCAGGACTTTCATCATCCGTATAACCTATATACAATACAATTACCTAAATTACTTTGATTTTTCATCTGAATTGAGGTTTTCGCAAGAGGTTTCATTTTTCTTGTGAATTTGCTTTTTAGAATAATGGACTTCCGCAGTTTAAGCCAAAGTAAAAATAAAAAAAAAAGATGACGGTAAAATAGACGTCAAACCACACGTCATTAAATATTGCGGTATTGGCCTCCAATGTAGCAATACTGTCACATTCTAAAGTTCAACGTAACACAGTTCGTTGATGTAAAATTTTAGTGAAATCTTTAAATTCACTCCCTTTTTTTATTCTTACAACGTTTGATATAGATTGAATTAAATTCTAAATTAAAATAAATAAAGCCAATTAATAAAGTTAGTTATTAAAATAAAAAATCTTCTGTACCTACTTATTTGGAGAATCATGAAAGACAATGAAATTTGAGAAGCAGCAATAAATTAGATACGTTTAATGATATCCGAATACAAGACAGTTGAGAAATTTGACCATGAACTCTCAGTAGTAATTGACAGCAACACATGATGATTAAATCTAAACAGAGTTTCCAATTATACTTTAAATAAGATCACTGTAACTGAATAAGCATTTATAAAATTCTTTTAAGTAGTTAAAACATCTCTCTTGAAGGGTATTTAAATGTATAATTGCTATACTTTCATTACACGATCACGTTTTTTACATCAAATTTACCAATCACAATGTTAAGTTATATGTTGCATCCAAAGGGTAAATCATAACAAAAACGTGTGTAGATTATGAAAAATTTAACAAATTCAGAAATCCCTTTAAGTTAATACAAATAAAGCGTTTCAACGGGGGGATTTACTATACATGTTGAAATATTTTTACGCAAAAACATTTACACGGAATAATTTTCACGAAAAATATATCGATTCTTTCCATGGAGAGACCTTTCGGAAGTTTTCTTATCGGCGTTGTCTTAGAACGTTGAGTGAGAGAACGAATTTTTTCCAGGTTCTTTTCCGGAAAGATGTTTCCTGGAAAACATCAAAATAGTCTTTTTCGACGAATCCCTCTATATAAGCAAGCGATACCGACCTTCGTCTGAGGGACAGGTGGGAACTTGGCTCACATAGAATTCAGATTCCCTATTTTAAAGCTTAAAACCATTCTTATAACGTCTTTACTACTCTATGTGAAACACATTAAAAATTGGATAGATAAAACTCACTTAAGTGTACGTAAAGTACATATGGTAGAGGTGGAACTTAAGAGTACTTGGTATTATTTTGTAAACATTTAAATAGTGGGTAACAAAATAGTTGGCACGGAACAGGATTCAAAAATTATATGTTACGGGCAATGTGATAAATCCGGGCTTTATAATAATGCCCACGTATTTCGGGCAAAGTGATAAATACTCATTGATAAATGTCATTGAATTTATTATATTGCCCGCCTCACTTTGGACATTAACAATGCCCGGTTTATCATAATGCCCGAAACATACATATTTGGACCCTCTCTTAAGCATCACTTTCACTTATCCTATCTTTAGCGTTACAGCACAATCTGGTGAGACCAAATAGACGAATCCGAGTGAGATAGCTTAATAAAAGGGCGATAAAAACAAGAACAGCATCCCCTTCAAATTTTCCCAATTATCGCTTCGGTGAAAGAAAGTTAAGAGTTACACATGAAATACGACGGAAACTATGCAAAAATATCCTAAATTACCTGCTAACAGCAGAAATACAGTGTTTTTAATCTTATTTTATTATACAGGCGTTAAACCTAAAATAATGCAATACATTCAAATTTCTAAGTGGTCAACTAAAACTAAAAAATAAACATTAAATTTTTTTAAAACTTAAAAATGCTGTTGATGTTATTATAAAAGATTATTTGATACGAATACCCATTTCTCCTCCGAGTCAAACATTTTGACCCACTTATACTACACAACCGTTCATCTTTTATAAGGCGGCTTTAATACCCTTAATATTCATCACTAATTTAAAGAAAGATTACCATTTATTGATAAACTAATCTAATTAGTAAAAAATTCCCAACAACGAACGTTTAATCAAAGATAGTTTTTTCAATATTGCCCTAGCATCAACAAAACAAAACTTCGTTGTTGTACAGACTGAAAAAACCACCATACAAAATCTACAAAGATCGGTCTTAACTACGGCTTTATAGAATTTTATCTGTTAACCAAGACAGTTTGAAAATTTTGAATAGACTACCCTAATGGACTGTTTGCGTGATAGTAAGAGATCAATTCCAAGACTCTGAAAGACTAAGTATTTAAAAGAAAAGAAGGGCACATCTGCTCGTATTAGTAAAATCTTCCAGCACGGAAAACTTAAGCTCAAATCAACTTCCAATTTAAATAGATATCAACGTCGTATATTATAAATAGATTATCCGTACAACGAATTTTCATAAGTCTTGTCTGATAAACTGAATTATTTTAAAAACCGGACCATCGTGAATCAATTCAGTTCATTCTTCAACAGAGCGCCGCTAAAATCGACAACTCCACTGTCAGGGTACGAAATTGGGTTTTTACAATTCTAGTAAATCAGAATAACAAAAAAGATCTTAAAAGAAACTTATAAGAACGTACCTACTATTTTTATTTGCTTTTCAAGGCTCTGAAAATTAAAAAACAACTTATGAAAATGTACTTACTATTTTTAGGGGTAAATTAAAAAAGAAAATAATTTCTTCATTACTTTTCATCAAAAATAACTTGTGCAATTTATATTTTATTCATGCAATCTTTCACCATGCATGTTAGCCTCTCTCCTTACCAGCGATTTCTTTTTAATCGAGAGCAAAGAAGGTACATCGCTTTATCTTATTAAGCTAAGGACTTACTGTGCGCTAGAAGTCAACACCTGAATTAAATCAACATTTTCAATCGTATTAATTACAGCTGCATAAACAATTCTCACAAATAAAATGCAGTTGGGTGCTCTAGGGTTCCAGAAGAGCAGCTCTCCTTCGAGCTGTAGGCGTTGGTTCTTAGGAGTCTACTCGTATATCGGAAAAATAAGAGAAAGCGTCCCCCGTCTACCGTCTTTCTGATAGTTCTAAAGGTCAGGTAGATTTTTCCCTCGTCTCACAAGTTGCTTGTCAGTGACTGAGAGAACTAAAGCAATATTTTTTTGCAAAACTCAAAAAAGTCGTAAACCGTTAGGGCTGGGAGTCCGATAGATAAATTATATGATAAAGTTACAATTAATATGATAAATGAGTTAATATACACTCTAATCCCGCAATAGTGAATCTGGGATAACAATTTAACCAGTTCCGACTGAACCATCCACATAATAAAAATAGTAATGAACTAGGTCCTTTGAAGGTTCAATAACGGGGATTGATTGCATTATAGAAATCAGTAGCGGTTTCACTTCAAAACTAAAATTTACTCAATGTAAAAAAATATTAAACAGAGTAAAAAACTATATTGTCTAAGTTGGTTTTATTCACTTCACAAAAAGAACGTTAAATTCGCATTTAATAAAAGTGGTCAAAACTAGTATTAAAGGCAATAAAAAAATCTAATTAAAGTAATAGAATCTATTCCCAAGTCAAGATGTAACTAGATTTTATTGCTTTACATTTTTGAAACGCTATTTAGGATTCTATATAGAACCTAATTTAACCATTTACCCATTTACAGTTGTGCATCAGCCTAAATTCAACTTTTGACACCGAATCGTCTGAAATAAACAGTTTTGCAAAATAAAAAAAAAAAAACAATGGGAGGCACCCTTAAATAATGGCACGCTTGGAGGGGAGGAAGGAGTTTATTAATCTGTGACAAGGGGGAGAGAGGCTTACAAGAGTTGGGACATAGCACAAATCAACAAAAGAAATATTTGTTTGAAGAAAATGTAGCTCGCACAGATGAAAAAACATCCTTTTCGTAAAAATTATAGCAAACAAATGAAAGTTTACTTTGAAATTAATTAGGTACACTTCAGCTCGAGTAAAAATGTGTAGACCCCAGTTTTTTCAACCTGTAGCTAGATATATTGTGGGTAGGGGAGTGTGAAGAGTGTATGGTGAAGTGTGACATAGGAGAGAAGGGGGTAAAAAGTGTGACATCATTTAAGGACATCGCCTTAGAACCGTTGCTATCGTTAGTTCTAGGGGTAGAGTTCGCTAACGAAAACTACAACAAAATCTACCAGACAATCCAAAAAAGTACCAGACAATTTGACTTATTTTTTATCTGATTTAAAATTAGGCACTGATGAAACAAAGTACAACATACTTTAAAGTTTTAATGATACGACGTAATATAACGTGTCCGCAATTTATATTTATTCAGTTATATACGTGCTACTTTCATAGCTTAGCATTAATTCCACTTTTCATACATACCCCTTTAATGAAAATTCGCGACTAAAAATGAAGGCATTAATTCATTTTTCAGGCAAAAATCGACTGAAAATCCTGTTTCTTCGTGTGACGCTAATCCAGCGTAGGATGTAAATTCATTGCTCCAGCGAACGCGCAAACGCTATCCCACTTCCATAAAGGAAAACGTTTCACACCTTGTTCTCTCGTTCCAGGGCTCTGATTCACACCAAATCACATTTCCCACCTGGAATTTGTTCCCAATGGATCCACGGCACAGAACTGTCCTTTCCCGCTTTTTTTTCCCGGACGACATCGCTTTTAAATGTCACTTTTCGCCGAGGCCCGTTTTATTCGAACGGGTCTAGTTTTATTCCACCCGCTCTATGAATGCCCCCGATAGAATTTTCGCATGCGTCGGGTACTAACGAGCAGATACGAGCTTATTAAGTCAAAAATGTCATGGACATTTGTCGTATTAGTCGAGATTACATACGTAAGGTGACAAACTTGCCATGCATTGATACGGGACATTAAACAAAAGTTACGAAACTAAAAAAAAAGTTTAGTGATAAAAATGGGTGATGAAAAATATTTTCCTTTTTCCCATTCATAATTTAAAGTAGGTTTTAGTTCATATATTATGTCTTTATTATTTATTTATTCCGCAAAATTGTAAAACAGACTGGGATTAATCTAAAATTATAAATTAATAGGTATATACTTAACAAATCAAAATTATTTCAATTAATGTCCGTCATCGTCATCAAAGAAAATCCTTTCTCTTTCGTTCTATAATTAAGGTGCTATATAAGAGGAATATTATCGGCAGGTATAGCAAATAAAAAGATAAACGACTTTTAATCAAATGCATTTTTATCAACTCTTAATTTTGGGTAAAGTTGATCCTATTTATACTGCACAAATTTTAGACTTAAATTGTGATTCTGTAAGTTACTATTATTATTTCAAATTTTATAAATCCGTCACAATCCGTTTTAAGACAAATTGCGAGACTTTGAAAAGGTCATCAAAACTAAATATACGTGCTTGCATTGAAATGGCGGTATTAATAGCAAGAAAATAAGATACTACCATTACGAGAATATTTTGAGGGAATATTATGCCGTTGGCACGCAAAAGAATTGGTCAGACGAGTTTGGCACGATATTATGAAAACGTTGCCAATGTTTGGTATAAATAAAGTGGGAAATGGTCAGTGTCGGACATTTACACAAAGGAAAGGAATCGTTTTAGTTCAATTTTTTATTAGCCTATATAATAGCATACATTTATTTTGGGATCCAAACTCATGAATGAAAATTTTCTCGTAGTTATTGATATTCATGTTTTAAGGTAAGAATTTAATGCAATAAAATTTACAATGCAAATAAAGTTGATATGGAACATATCTTTTATTACAGCGACCGCTTTCAAATTAGGATTTTTAAAAAAAGAAAGATGCACTGAAGTGTACCTAACCGACTAAAGATACTTTACTACTCTCTATATAAACGCACGAGACAGTTCATACATCACAAGACCTATTGAGGTTGAAATATACATATGCTTTTTTTTAATTTGAACCATCCAACATTGACGGGTCACAATACTCCTCTCTTCGGGTAAATATTTAGATATTTTATACTAATACATAATTCCAAGTTCGAAATTTATACAAAAAAAACGCATCTAAAGTTACAAAAACTTGTAGCGTCCGACGTTCAAAAATTTTCCAACATATTTCAAACAAATCCATTCTACACTTGGAGAAATGCAATTCATTCCCACATAGTATTCGAGCACCAGGGAGTAAACTGAGGGATAATAAATTCAAACAAACTATTAAATACCATCCGAAATTTCAGTCCATCATAATTCAAACTACTAATTAGGCAAAAAGTTCGTGCCGAAAACGGCTTTGCAAAAGCGACACATCAGTGTATGTCATTGGAACCTAGGCACTTAATGGAGCTGGCTGCGGTGTCTAGTACCCTTCTCCGTCCGGAAGGTCTAGTACCGAGTCCTCTGTACCTGCACAGGTGTGTGGCGGGCATGCCGGGACGGGCGATGACGTCAATCGCACATTCCGGAGGAGCATCCCGGGATCGATCCCCGTCCAAAGATCAACAGCCGCAGACTCCAGCAACATGTGGACTGGGATGAGGGGTGGACGGACAACTCGATGGGTCCCGTTGGAAGAAAGATGATGATGGACACGGTTCTTCAGGCCGAAGGGTTTTGTTTTCTTACTTTCAATGAAGTTCCTCAGAGGGGCTTCATTATGTGTATGCTGTCGAATACTGCTTCTACTAGCGAAAGTATTCTTTAAAAAAAATAAGGAAGTGTTTGGTTGCAACGCGAATGCTTTGATGACTAGAATAGAGTACTTCTCTTTCGAAAATGCATGGCTGCTAACATTTAAAAACATGAAGTTTTACTGGAAAAGAATTCCACGACAAGAAAAATCTGGGTGTAAAGGGATATTTTAATCAAAAATGTTCAGAAGCTGTATTGTTTTCAAAAACATAAATTTTTATAATGAACATATCTTCTAATATTTTAAATTGGATTGAAACTGAAAAATTGCCTAAACTATGTTTTTGGGAGATTGATTAGAGGCGAAACGTTTTCTAATAAAAAAACTCCTTTGTCAAATAGCAATAATATATCAGCCACATTCTGAAAATCCCTTAAAAAGGGACTTACAAGTCACATTTTAAAACTCAATGCATTTAAAGCTCGAAGCAATTTAAAAGCACAACCAAATTTCGAAACTAAGTAACTCTTTGAAAAAGCTCCTTTGATCATTCCCGAAGGTGAGACTCCTAGATACCAATCTAAGTTTTTAAAAAAGCAATGGTGATGCTGTTCAGTGAAATGGTGTACAAATGAAAAAAAGGGAAGAGGCAAAAATAAATGACTGCAAAAAAACGACAAAAGCACGTACGAAGCTGAATCAATGACGCACATTTGCATAATTAAAAAGGCCAAGAATCTCTCCCTTTTGCGTAGGTACCTAATAGTGAGGATGCAGCCTATGGATGTGAAACGTATTTTAACATACAACTAACAGAACAACACCTGATGCAAAAAAAAACTAAACAGGATGAGATTTAAGGGGAGGATGAGCAGTGAAAAAATATTTTTCGCACTGCAGTATCGGAACGATACGATAGGGTAATTCAGCATGAATGTTTTGGATGCATTAAACAAGGGTTTTAAAATTAAACAACGGATTTAGCTATATCCGTTACCAGCTAAGCACATTGTCATGACAGAAAAAAACGTTTAATTCAATAGATAAATCCATTTTTGCTGTTAAGTGTTAAGTTTAAACCGGGTGGTATATTTTTTAATATGCATTTTATGGTTTCTAATGAAACTTAGGAATTTTAAAAAGTAATAAGTTTAAAATAAAATTTTACTGGAAAAAACATTTGGTTAAAACCATGCTAGCCCTGCAAATTATAATCAATAGGAAATATTATTCATAATCATAATTATTCAAAAATTCATGTTTTCAATCTTTATAATACCAATATTTTTAACTATTTAAACAATTAGTTCTAAAAGTAGCTAAATTTTCACACTATTTAAGCATTACACAATGAGTACCATAATACCATAATGATTGTAGTCAAACAATGGGGTGGAGCAAAATATTTTTGATATGTGTCATATGTTTAATATATGTTTGGTTAAAATATAAGTTTATTATTTGCTGAAAGGAATTCTATAAGCATGCTAAGTGCTAAGACTAATATGTCAGTTGTTCTATGTGAATTCTTCTCCCTGTTTAGTACACTTATTTCTTAGAAAATACTATTAGGTTTACTCAAAGTACGTATGCACTCCGTTTATCCTGTTTCAGTCGCCTTGTTATTAATAAATTTATTACATGGGGGGGGGAAGTTATCTGTCCAAAGCGATAGCCCAACAACTTTCGTGCTAAGTACACGGCATAAATGTCTACTATTCCATACTTTAAAATTAAATCTTTAGGTCTATATGATCTTTTTGAAAAAGATCCATCTCATGCAATCTAATAATACAAAGTTTATTATTCATGGTGATTTACCCACACTAAAAGCTAACACTTATGGTAAAGAAAACATCCTCTTCAGTACATACTCCTAGATAGTTTAATCAATGATCAAAAACATTTAATAGGCAGAACAAGTTGATGTTAATCCTTTGAAGGAGACTATTCAGAATCCAAAAAACAAATAACAAAAGCCAAAATCAGAAGATTAATTTCAAGAGGCTTGTACAAGAACGATCAACCAAGAAAAATTTGGAAGATACAAAGCTGCTAAAAGAAGTCCACGGGGAGGGGGGGTCCAACTTCCAAAAAAACACCCCAAAACTTCTAAACCTAAGCGTTCTTTAAAAAAAAACTCTGAACGTGGCGCGGCACATAATATAATTGTTCTCAATACAATTAAATGCCATGTCGAAAAGCATAGACGCGATCGCCGAAGCAGGGTTTCTTTCGAAACAACCCTTTCTACGACAAGCAGAATGGAACGGCCTTCGGTGAGGCCTTGGACAGAACAAAACACCCACACAAATCACACCGACGTGCACCTGAGGCAGTTACAATACGAACACTACGCCCGCTATGGGATAGGCTTCCACGACAAGCCCCCCGTTTTGGCCTATTATACCTCCTTTCTCCTGCCCCAGACTGTCGAGCATTAAGAATCTCTTGTATATCAACTATAATGATAGTAACGCACGCTTGATAGTTGAAGACAGGACTTCGAAGAGGTTCGGTAGCAATTGAAAAACAGCGTTCATACAGAATTTTTAAAATAAAATCAAGGAGTCTGAAAATTTACAATATTAAAAAAACTTTTTTAATTAGACCAAGACTAAAAATCGTAACACATTGGCAGATAGGAAAACTACAGGGATATTAAAACCAATACTAAGGAACATAATTATGATTAAAAAATCTGTAATAAAGCAATGCTTCAAAATCTGGAGTTTCGTAATTCCGTAAGTCCAATATATATTTCGAATTCATTACAATAGCTGATTGTACTACAAAGTTTTGGATCCAGGCATTTTGAGGTTATATTTCCTCTTGTAACTTCAGAAATTTGTTTTATAATTGAAGTTTTAAAAAATTCAAGAAGCTTTTAAGGAGTAAGAATCAAAATCAAGGAGTTTCCATACTGCTTGAAAAGAAAATTGTTTTCAATGAGTTCTTAAGCAGTTTTCAAGCAGCGTGTGAACCCTGAAAAAAAAGTTGCCAATAAATAGAGACTTCAAAAGCTAAGTACATAGAACGAGAGGAGGGCATATCGCCGCTTAAGAAGCAACATGTGCTAAACTCTTTTTCCAACAGGCGAGATCCTACTTCAGTCTTCAGAACGCTTGTTTGGCTATATGTGTGTCATAGCCAAAAGTTTTTTCGAAGTCAAACTTTCCTGATTTCTATTAAAAATCAATCAAATCAGCAACGGCTTTACGCTAGCTAATTTAATAGTCATATCAAGTTTGGTTTACTGATTTTCCCATGCCAGAGAGTGAGAAAATGTTGCGAAAAAAGTACTACTTTCAAGAAAATTACTCGCACCTTTCTTGATTTATTTAAATGAAAAAATTTCAAATCAGCTATGACGGCATTGGGTTGTGTTATGTTCGATTGGACATTAATTACTAAACTACTATTAATTAAACATTTAATGGACTTCATTAATGTTTGTGAATTGTTTTGTATTGTTTAATTGTAGTACTTCTGTATTTTGTGTCCATGGAATTTGTGTAAATGCACTAGGGATAATAAAAAATGTTCGATTGGGTTTTGTTTGATCGTCGTGATATCCCTGGATAAAACCTATTATGTTCATATGATTAGAAAGACAAGAACATTTTTAATCATCTTTAAATATTTCTAATAGATTTTTTAAAAAAATTTTCGAAATTTGAACTTTTGTGACAGAAAACTAAAAAAAAAAGCCTCCTAAAGTGAATCAAATCAATCAACATATTTTACAAATATTTTAAACCAATCTTTTATATACCACCCAGTTCTTTTCTCAGATGTTATCTTTCACTATTTCCTTAATTTCTCTTGTACTTCCATACTTTCCCTTTCCCAGTAAAATCTGCATTAATTTCTGTTTCCACATACAAAAACTACTTGGGCAAAGCGTATACTTTTAATTAAACTGTCACACAAGAAGTTACATAGAGAAGAATTTCTGAAAGGTCGCATATGCAACAACTGCTCAATAAGAACTGTCCAAAACCTCGATCATTAGAATACTGGTGTTGTGTTTAATTATTTCCATAACCTGTATATGAAAGAAGGGTTAAACTGATAGGAGGTTCAAGAAGGAAATAGAAGTTGTTCATTTTCAGGATGAATGGCCCACAGACCGACGGGTTGTGGTCCACCAGAAAGGTCCGCAAACTACGGCCCGTGGCCGGATCCAACGCGCTGGGAGCCACCATTACATACTGCATTATTTTGAATTATTAGGATTCATATGTTTAGACATCACTCTTAGATTTTTGTAAGACTTTTAAGTACAACTTCTAAAATTGAGTTAGAGGACCCCAGTTATAGACATCCATAGAAATGTATAATATAGCAGAAATAGTGCAATTATGGACAAGTTAAGTTCATCGTGTCCTGCTGAACACACTACCAATAAAAAACAAGTTATTGGCGTTCCTTATATCTTCTACCTGCGAGTCCAAAATCTTTTTTCATTAACCCTTTGAATGCCTGACAAAGTAGAAAATAATGGATCATTTTTATTAAGGCACAGAATATAATAAATCATTATAAGTATTAAATTTTCAGAAAATCTATAAATACTTAATTGAAGATATTTCCAAAATGTGCACCTAAATTTCAGACTTTTATAAGAGGAAATGACATTTGTGCTTTAAGGGTATCTGATAAAAAGTTCTCGAGAAACCCCAATTAATCAACGTGACGCTACTTTCAAACTTAAAGAACCCTGCATTTTTTATTGTTGTAAATTAGTACACTATCATGTAATTGGTACACTATGCGGTAATGGATGAAAAGAAAAATTGTGGAAGCAGTGATATGAGTCGGGTAATATAAATGGGTATTTACCTAATTCTTATTTACCTACACAAAAAGTGCGTTTTTATGAAAAATATCAACTTTAAATATCATTTGAATTTGAACACAATACTTTTAGTAACTACTTTAGTTACATTACTTTTAAGTAACGTAAATTTTTCTGCTTAAAATAGAAGGGAACATTTTAGAGGTAATCTGGTAATCCATTGGTTGAGGCTAATACAGTAGAACGCAATTTAACTTCAATAAAGTTATTAATTAAAAAATAATAGGAAACTACTAACTGCTTTTAGAAATGTTTTCCTATGCAATGAATACATATTGTAACAAAATCACATCACTTTTTTACATGTATAAATATTTAGTTATTCAGAGTCATGAGTCCTAATAATTTCTTCTCCCAAATCAGTTTTTTAAATCACCTTAACAGTGCAATAAAACAGGGTTCCCATGGATCTTGGAATGGCTGGAAAAGTCGGGCAATTTTAGGTTGACCAAAAAAGTCATGGAAAATTGCTTATTTTTTATAAAACCCGGAAAAAAAAACACAGGGAAAATGACTAATTGTATAGTCAGCATCCGATTTTTGCCTCAGAAAAGGAAAAATATATACTTGAAAAGCAAAAAATAACTGAAAAATTGCCATGGAAAGGTAGGGGTTTTTTTTAACAAAAAACCTACAAAATTAACATGGAAAAGTCAGGGAATTTCATTTCGAAAGTAGAGTGGAAACCCTGATATAATTTTCACCCCAAAAGAATTTATCTTCTACAATGTAGTTATTAAAAGGCATATATTTTATTTTTCACATTGATGGGCTTTCCGAAACCTTTTTTCAGTTAACATTTAGGACTTTTTATAATATTGACTTTATTTAAACAAGGTTCCCACGGGTCATGGAATACCTGGAAAAGTTGGGGGATTTTAATTTTACCAAAGAAGTAAGGGAAAATTGCTCATTTTCACCAAAAACCTGGAAAACCATACAGAATACCTGGAAAATGATAGATTTTTAATGTTTCCCTCTCAATTTATAAGTTCTAGCTAGAAAGTAAAAAAAAATAGGGTAATTATCGTATACATGTGTTCATAAAAGCAAGAAATATCCGAAAAATACCGTGAGTTGCTAGGTTTTTTTACAGAAAAATCTTCAAAATTAACCTGGAAAAGTCAAGGAATTTTATAACTAAAATTGAGTGGGAACTCTGTTCAAATTAGTTACAACTTTTTATCAATAATTTTATGTGTATATGTTACATGCCCTTAGGGTGTTTTTATGAAATCAGTTATGCGTAAGTTTCATTTGTCTTGATGTAGTTTGATGCGCATGCACATTAGGGGACATCCATAAATTACGTGAGGTCAAAAAGGAGGGAGGGGGTTTGGAAAAATCTCACCAAATGGGGAGGGGGGGTTGATTAAAATCTCACGTCAACTTTTTTAGTTAGAAATTATAAGATTTTCTGTTTTTTAAGTATGAGAAAGGAATACACACAGATAAGATACGGTGGTGGTGTATCAGTTTGAGCGAACCGTTGGTTTTTTCCATTCAAAATTATGTGGTTTTGCGTTTAGGTTACGTTTAAAAGTTGTAGGTAAATCTCACGTGGGGGGAGGGGGGTCCAGATTTTGGAAAAAAAACACCTCACGTAATTTATGGATGTCCCCTTAAGGAAATAAGCATCATAATCCGCCTTTCAGCATTTTTAATCAAAACAAATAACAAATTCAAAATTGCATTAAGAAACTCAGAATAAAAACATCCTACAGCAGTATGTAAGGGGGACAGAAGCCCCTCTTATATAAATTAAATAAATAGATAGTAAATTAAAGAGTAGAGATAGTATTGAACAAAGATAGTAAATTAACGACAAATGTTTTACCTCAAACCCTAAAATTAAAACATAATATGCCAGGCTGTATCCAAGGGGGTATAACTTTTTTAGCTGATGTTATTATCTCCAAAATTTTGTGGCGTATAAGAGGTGGTCAATTCCGGGTGGCACACAAGGTGTCCCCCACCCAATGTCTATACATGAATTCAAACACTATATTCAAGAGTCAAATATTAAAAATACTGCCCTATAGAATTTGTTACCTAAAAGCACTAATTAGTTGGTTGGTTTAGCCATTCCTAGCCAAAAACGACACAAGCTAACAGCATTGCATATTATCGATGCATAAAAGTATCGATTTTGCGTATCACTACTCAAATTATCTTGCAAATATGAATAGACACAATATCCACACTTAGAGTGCACTGCCGAAAAGGAGAGAATGATGCTGGGAATTGGAAATAGGTCGATAAAGATCCCTGAATACGAAAGGGACACAGAAAAGAGGATTTTTGTGGGTCACATTTGTATATATTCCATTAGGCGAGGAAAATATCGCTATCTTCTCACCAACATATTCCCTTTTCAATCACACGGCAAACTCAATCACTTGTTTATGAATGCGTCACTCTTGCCAGAGTGACTGGGAACAATAGACCATGCAGGTGTATAAAAGACCGATCGTAAATATGAAGTTGCTAAGAAAAGAATCTGAAACTACTGAAAGAAGAAACACTATGTGAATGGCGCGGTGTGAACACTTCCTCGTAGGTCTTTTCATCTGGAAAACTTATAATAGGATCCACCGTACTCATCATGATCATTCTGCGTGGGGACACGGTAGCAGTTCGGGTACATTAAGTTGGGTATTACAAAATTGGTTTTATAGTACAGTTAGACTGCAGCAGACATGTTTTGTTTCGTCGGATGACCGCATGAATAGATGGATAAGTATTCATTCATCAAGAGTAAACAATGCAATTTTCAACAAATGTTTTCTGTTTAAAATGTAGCACCTATTTTAAGATTTTAAACTATCGTTACTTCTTACAGCATTCCCCAGACCCAAATGGGCTTTTTATTAGATTTCACTGCAATTCTTCGAATAAAGCTAGCTTCTCTCCCCAATATATTTTATTATGACACTTCAAGTACCCCACCAAATTAAGTAACATAACATATAACGTTCGGATAGTGTTAACATATCAGGATCATAGCTTTGCTTTCGGGGGAGGTTCAAATAGATAAATTTTAGGCACTAAAGTTCACATATAGATCTTTAAAATGTTAAACGGTAGCATTCGAACCTTCTTGTATTTAAAAACTGTTGAACTTTCGGCTAACAATAAGTGTCCGGGGGTCAACCCTCAGAAATATTTTGAAATTCGACTCTTAAAAATAGTGTTTGTACTCATTTTTTGACATCCTGAAAGGACGGGGCACTTATACGTATCTCTGATTGAATAAAGAAATTCAAATGCCTTACACTTGTATGATGTAAATAAAACTTGAACAAGGTATTCTCATTCTGTGGCAAGTGTCAGGTAAACTATTATCTACAAATTGAAGTACATAGCAAAATATCTGACTATACTTTTATTCCATTCTTACAACATCACAACCTATTTACATGTGGTTCCAAATTTAAGTGTTGCTAAGTACGGCTTTTAGTCGTCTCCCTCAAGCATGGATAAATGCTGCACATTTGCTCACTCACATTTCTACTTTTAGTTCTTTCTACTTAATAGTTCAAACATGTATCAAAGAATGAGAACACACATTAGTAACATTTAAGCATCTTATGTTTAACAGGACATCATGAAACAGATGATAAAACTGCTTGTTATCTGTTTGGTTTTTTTAACAAAGATCCCAACTAGTTTGAACTTATTATATTCATTACTATTTATTAACGCGTCCCTGCGAAGAAATCCCACAAGCATGAGAGCTGTTGTCAGAGTTGAGGTTAGAGAACAAGATCCAGCCCATGTTAGAGCAATTAGATTCCCAGAATACTTTCTTCATGTATTCCAAGTTTAATTAAACTAATTGCAAACTCAGTTTCATCCTTCAGCATCACATTACAAAGCAGACTTTCCTTAAATTTTAAACTTCAGAGAATTTATGGTTTGCTGGCTGAATTCTTGTAATAAAACTATTTGACATAGTAATCCTTTCGTAAATAGTGAATTCATAGGATTTCATTAATCTCAGATATCTTTGGTTTCATTGACAATTTGGTTCGATTAATATATGCTTAAGTAAGACATATACTGTGTCATGTGCATCATTAGTACCATATATATTTTAAAGCATCCCTATAAGATCGAAATTCCCAATGGCTGCGGTAGTAAAGTAGCAGTAACATTCTATTAAAGCTAAAGCTGAATCCTTCATCAATAAATATTATCCAATCAAACCCTGATTTAATTACCATAGCTTCAAGAAGAACACAAAAAAAAGAAAAACTTGGATGTAAAAATTATGGCAACTAAACTGATAAAGAAACGGGTTTTTTTTTTCTCACTTTCTTGCGTCTCCCGCATATTTCCAGTTATAACCAAGATCCCTATACGACTAATAAATGGTGTAGGTAGAATTTACAGCTATTTTATTTGTAAAATGAGTAAATTGGGTCAAAAAGGTATCATTTAAAAATATAATCAAAGAAAGCAAACATTTATGATAAACGAAGTTCCTGATTACTTTAAAAATTATTAGATTTCAGATTAATTTTTTTAGGAGAAATAATTTTTTAACATGTTTTCAGAGTTTGACCTTTGAAAAAGTTCTCTGAGGGGGAAATTTTCAACATAAATAATTCAGATTTGACATTTTAATTATTTGGCTGATTTTGGGTAAAAATTTGAAAAAAAAAAAAGAAACGAAGACTTAATAGCATCCACCTTGGTCGATTTATCTTGGTACCCAGCCCAGACCTACCCTACATGTAATGAAAACGACCTCAATCCCTCCTTCGCCAAAAAAAAATTCAACATTAAAGACTCTTTCTCCGAAAAATACATCCTGGATATGAGCCTTACATTAGTGGTACGCTACTGGCCTATAGTGTTTTCAATTTCACCCGTAGAGCAGTTGGAAGTTGGAAACCCCTATTGTAGAGATGTGGTCACTCGGGAAAACTTTTCGATACACATAAAAGTTGGCAGTAATTCAAACAGTACTTTGTTTGTGCGCCTCCAAATACCTCTTCAATAAAGATGAAAGTAAAATAGAATAAGAGGAATAAGAGGATAGAGAATAAGAGGAAAAAAGAAAGAAGACTCATTAAAAGTGGCCGCTTCGTATTGTTGCTTCTACAGCATAAATGTAAATAAACGTTATTAGACCTTTTTATACATAATTGACTGAATTTTAATATTACGAGTACATTTTGAAGAAGATTGATGAATAGTTTGATTTCAATTATTTTAACATTTGATATTTTCGTATTTTTCCAGACAGCTTCAAAGAGGTTTAAGGCATGAAATAGCATGATTGACATACGTTATTTTATATCCAAAACAACTATTCTAAATTTTAAGTCCGTAAGGATTTAAATCCCCTTTTACCTTTACGATTTTCATTTAAAACGGACTTTTTTGCAGCTGTTTCAAGTTTTATTTTTATCCACGCACGATTAGTTTATCCATACCAATTTAATATTATGTCTTGTAGGTTATTTGTGTTACGATAGACTTAAAATATAGTCGCCTTTCTAAATAAAAGGAACGCCATTTTTTCCTATCACTTGTATCTTAAAATAAGATCTCAACAGTTCAAATCAGAAGACTCTGAGCTAAAATTAATCAGGAACACACAGGAACACAGCAGAAATAATCACCAACACAATTTAACAAAAAAGAACCCACATTTATTTACAGAAACTATGGACGAACTACAGCCGTTGCCACACACCGACAACATCAAAACAAACAATGAAAATAAACTAGTAATATCACTAGTAATATCTGATATACTCCCACCTAAGTTAACAATATTAGGGCCCACTGGTTAACTTACGTATACAAAATTAATTAACAAAATTCAGTTCAAAAATACAATTATACTAAATTTTTACAGAGAAAGTTTACTGGGTATTTTCACAGTTCTACCTCCTTTAGTAATATAAGGAATAGGGTCAACAGTTTTAATTGAGTTAACAGTTTTACTTGAGCTAACAGTTTTAATTGGATCACTAGTTTCTAAGTTTTTGATAATGACTTTTTCTGCACCTTTATGACCTGACCATTCTTCATTCGAAGACACCTCTAAATGATATAGTCTTTGAGCTGCTCTTACCAATTCTCCCCGTTCAGTTTTCAATTTCACTCGACGCACCACTCCATCTGCGCCAGGCATAGTCTCAATCACTTTACCAAGTGGCCACCAAACTCTTTTCTTATTGTCATCTCCAATTAAAACGATGTCACCTTCTTTCAGAGGTTGGAAAGTCTTCTTCCTCTGTCTTGAGCACAAAGTACCTAAATATTCTTGTCGAAACCTTACTCGGAACGCTTCTCTTAGAGTTTGAAGGTAATGTATCCTTCTTCGCAAAAAATTGGGATCAGGTTGAGTTGCAACATCAGGAACAAAACTGCACTTGATCTCCTTCAGAAAGTCTGCTGGTCTGAGAGCAGTAAGAGTCGAGTCAGACGAAACAGTTGTCAAAGGCCGCTCGTTCAAAATGGCTTCACAGTTGCATAACGCAGTTTGCATTTCTTCAAAGTTTAGACTTGCTCGACCTAAGGTTTTCTTCAAAACTTCTTTCATCATACCAACAAGCCGTTCATAAAAACCTCCCCACCAGGGAGCACTAGGTGGTATAAATCTCCACTGTATCTCTTCATTTCTTGCTTCATCATGGACCTTTTGGAAATCAATACATGAAAGTGTATTTGCAGATCCCATAAAATTGGTACCATTATCACTATATACAATTGAAGGCTTTCCCCTTCTAGCCACAAAGCGATGAAAACAGAGCAAAAATGTCTCAGTCGATAGTGACGTGACTAGTTCGAGATGGACAGCTCTATAGACAGCACAAGTGAAAAGACAAATCCAGGCTTTTGAATTGTCTTTCAAAATCACAGGACCAGCAAAATCCACCCCTGTCACTTGAAAAATGTTGGCATCTTGAACTCTGTCAGAGGGTGGTGTTGTAGAAGGTGGTGTTACAGGCTTTGCAGAAAAACGTTTGCACACAACACAAGACCTTAATACAGATTTGACAGCTCTTCTTCCACAAAGAATCCAAAATCTTTCTCTCAGGGAATTCAATGTGTATGTAACACCTGCATGTCCGTTTTTCTCATGTTCAGCCAACACTATGGTTCTTACTATAGGATGATCTCCAGGTAAAATTGCCGGGGTTCTAAACTCTTCATAATCATCTCGTTTATATACAGTAGTTTTCAACTTAATGATTCCCTTTTCATCTAAAAAGATATTTAACGATTGGAGCCTTTTATCAGAAACTCCCTTGAAAGACTCTTGTTGGATCAAATAAACAATGGTTTTCTCAGCCTCCCTTAATTCATCAAGGCAAAGATCACCTTTTACTTTACTCTGATGCTGACAGTTGTAAAGAAATCTCTTTATCCATGCTACTGTATGTACAATCTTTTTGTACTCTGAAAAATGCGAACCCAACAGCCTTGTCACTTCAAAATTCATCATTGAAGTGGTGACACTTTTCTTTCGTTCACAGTTTACTTCTTCTTCATCAACGAGTTCTTCAGATGAGGGCCACCTTTCTCGAGGCAAGTATAACCAATTGGGTCCCTCCCACCATCGCATTTGTAGTAACTTTTTGGCTGAACATCCTCGGCTGGGTATATCAGCAGGGTTCATTGATCCAGGGACATGTCTCCAAGAATTAATACTCGTAAGCTCTCTAATTTCAATCACTCTGTTCTGAACAAATATTCCCCAGGGCTCATTTCTCTTGATCCAGGTTAAAACAGTGGTTGAGTCTGACCAGAAATATACTTCATCACATTCTATTTCCTTTAAAATAGTAGTTGAAAGACGCGAAGCTATGGTTGCTGCCAAAAGTTCAAGTCTTGCGATGGTGATTTCTCCTTTTCCTGTCGGAGCTACTCTGCTTCTTGCTTGCACTAATTGAACTTGAACACAACTTGCTGATTCTACTCTAATGTACACAACCACAGCATATGCCAGTTTAGAAGCATCACAAAAGAAGTGTAAAGAACAGTTTTGTGCTCCACTTAATCCAAAATATCTTGGAATGCATATTTTCTCTATGTACAGTACACCTTCAATCCATTTTAAAAATTCTCTTTTGGTATTTTGATCAACCTCATCGTCCCAACCAAGTTTCGTCTTCCAAATAGTCTGAAGAAGCAGTTTGGGTATCAAGGCAAAAGGACAAATTATACCCAAAGGGTCAAAGAGCCTATGTGCTGAAGAAAGAATGGTTCTTTTGGTTATTTTATCAAGTTTCAATTCTTTTATGCAGGCAGTATTTACTTGAATTGTATCTTCTTTCTTATCCCAGACTAATCCAAGAACATTAGTAGGTTCTGATGTGTCTGCTTTTAAATCGGTTTGCTCCCACCCTCGGAGATCAAATTTTCTACTTGCCATAATTTCAGTAGAAATTCTTCTAAATGTCTCTAATTCCTTTGTGTCCTTGACACTTGTCACACAATTGTCCACATAAAAACTTTTCTTCAGTTTCTGTACAACATTTTCTGGATACATTGATTCCTTCTTTTGGATTTGTCTTAAAATACAATCCAACAAATATCTGATAGTTGCGGACAATAGGAAGGGGCTACAGGTTACACCAAACACCACTCTGCAATGTCTATAAGTTTTTAGACAATCTTCTTTAAGCCACAAAAATCTCAGGTAATTTCGATCAGCTTCAGGAAGTCCAATTTGTAAAAAAGCCTTTCGAATATCTGCAATGACACCAATCTTCTCGGTTCTGAACCGCATCAAAATACTTGGTATCAACTCAATGAGGTTTTCACCCTTTTCTAGACAGTCGTTTAAACTTGGAAATCCTTTTACCTTGGCAGAAGCATCAAAAACAGGCCTTATCTTGGTTGTGCTATTTTCCTTTAGTACTGGACGGTGCGGTAGATAATGAACATTTTCTTCACAATTATCATTTACTTCCTCTATTATACCTTCTTCTAACCACTCGTTAAAAACATTATCATACTGCTCATAAATGGATTGTGACTTCAGCCGTTTGACAGTCGAATTTAATCTTCTGCAAGCCACATCATAGTTTGATGGCAAAGGGACATGATCTTCTAACCAAGGCATGCTAACCTCAAAACGATTGTCAGCATCAACTCTGATAGTCTTTAAAAAATGTTCCTGTACAGCATCTTGTAACTCCTCTTTGGTTCTTTTAGCAGAAGGATCAGTAATTCCTAACACATCTAATGACCATAGATGACTAACAGGTATCTCAGTTGAAAGAAGTGAAAGGGAAGAGTGGGTTGCACCAGAATTATTCTTCACGGGTATCTTACCCATAAGAGTCCATCCCAGAAGGGTTTCAACGGCGACGGGACCTTCTTTCAAAACTTTTAAATTTCCAGTTAAAAGCTTGCCTGCCACATCAGCTCCAAGTAATAGTTTAATTTCACTGCCCACTCTAAGAGACCTAAACTCAGTGTCGCTCACCATAATTCCACATTCTTCCAACTCATTTATCCAAGGACCATTTGGTATACTTTTAACATTATCACAAATAACGGGCTGGTCCAAACAAATAACATGGCAATTATATTTTTCATCAATGCTAGCTAAATTAACTTTGTACTTAAAATGCAATTTTTCACCAGATGAAACACCTCCAAACAATTTGTGTATCAACTTAACTTCTCCACAGTTCTCAAATTTTAACATTTGGATTACATCTTTTGAAATATAAGTTCTTTCAGAACCTGTGTCAATAATTGCTCTCACTAACACATCTCGGTTACCATTTTTAATGCGTACAATTAAAGTTTGCAGCAACACTTCAGAACGAAGGGATTGACTAGTAAGAATATTATCTCTAACAACACTTTCGTTCCTATTTCCAGGGCTTTGAGGAACATCATTAACTGCTTCCTTTCTACACAGGAGTACATTATGTCTTCTACCACATTTATAACAAGGTTTCAATCTGCACTTTTTCACTTGGTGGCCTGGATTTAGACATAAAAAACAACAACGAGCTTTAGCCACTGCTGCTTCTCTTTCTTCTGCAGTCCAGTTGCTTGCTTGATCACACTGCCAAGAACTGTGGTGATTATCACAAAAAAGGCATATCTTCTTATCTTCTGGTCGAACAAATAGTTCAGATGTTGAAGGTATCTGTGGGTATTTACCAAATTTTGAATTTGGGTTTTGCTGCTTAGTATTCATGAACGGTCTCTTTAAAACAGCATCATTTGCATTTTTTAAAAACGACTGGGAAGCAATGTCAACTCTTTCTTCTCCTTCAACTTCACCCTCCAAAAACTCTAACAAAGAATCCAACTCAGTCTTTTTCACCACTTGAGTAGTTTCATCGTCAGGAACCACAGGGTTGGTTGACCGTCTTAAAACAGTTCGATATCTTTCCCATGCCTTAAGTGTTTCTTCAGGCATGCAGGACTCAACAAGGGGAAACAACATGGCAGCATACTTTTCCCTGGTCACCCCCAACACTTCTAAAGCTCTAAGCTTAGCTTCAAGTTGATCATACAACTTTCTTAAAGAACTTTTTCCTAACTTCTGCTTTTGCAAAACAATAGATAATAAATCTCTCACATATAACTGAATCAACAATTCTTCTTTACCATATCTTGACTGCAATTGTTTTAAAGCTTTGGAATAGCTTTCTCCACCCGGTGGAAAACTGCTAATCAATTCCTCAGCACAGGAACCTTTTTGCATTGCCTGACTGAGATACAAAAATTTATCATGATCATCTAAGTTCACATCTCCATCAATTTTCTTGAATTGACCCCAGAAATGTAACCAATTTTTCAAATTTCCATCAAACGTTGGCAGTTTAATCTTTGGATAATGCAATAGCGATTTTGCTTGACCCACTGAGCTACTACACACAGACATGTTTTCTACTCCCTCTAAAAATCTGCTTAATTCTTCCAGTTTAAACTCAAAAGCTCGGTACCTGTCAAGATATGCTTCCGATTCATCCAGTTCTTTATTAATTTCGTCTTCATCACGAATTTCACTCAAAAATTCGTCTCTCACTTTTTCTTCGGCTAACAGCAGCGATTTTCCTTTTTCCGAAATAAGTTTTAGTTTCAGTAATTTCTGATCAGAAGTCAAGTTCGTTTCAGATTTCTCAAATTCATTGCACGATAGTGTAAACAATCGGCGATGCTGTGTTCTGGTTTGTCTTAATAATTCCATCTCAAACAGAAGTGAGTAATCACAATCAATCTCACCAGCAAAAGTTCAGGGTCCTGTCGCGGACGCCATATATCTTAAAATAAGATCTCAACAGTTCAAATCAGAAGACTCTGAGCTAAAATTAATCAGGAACACACAGGAACACAGCAGAAATAATCACCAACACAATTTAACAAAAAAGAACCCACATTTATTTACAGAAACTATGGACGAACTACAGCCGTTGCCACACACCGACAACATCAAAACAAACAATGAAAATAAACTAGTAATATCACTAGTAATATCTGATACTTGAATTAACAAAAATACAAAGTTTTCAAGGAATAGGTCTAGCAATGAGAAGAATTTTACAAATTTTAAAAGTTCTTGAGGAGCGTATTTTTATTTTCTCATTATGTTGATTTTATTTCGGCTTTAAAAATATTCACTACATTCTAATTTCCACGGTTAATTTCATATGTGAAATTTATATTATACAAAAGTCTTACACGTTATTATTCACAAAATAAGTTTTAAAAACATATCATTTCACAAGCACGAATGCGATTTTCTCCTAAAACACGTCACATAAAATTTACAAATTCGCGGTTGGGCTAATGTTCCGAGTTGAAAATCTTAGTCGCAGGCGGTCTACTGCGCCCACAACTGATGGTAAAATCAGAAACTGTTGAATTTCAAGCAAAAGAGTGGGTTCCTGTCAACTCTAGCGCAAACGATTGGCAAGGCTCATTTCCATAAGGAGCGCATACCTTCGAAACAATACGTCCGCTCGTAAAACTGGGATGCGATCAATCGACGACAAAAAATTCAGCATTTACAGCACGGGTTCCCACTGCGAGAACATGCCACGGAGTAAACACAGGGGAAAGTTTTTCGAATTAACATCGCATGCCGTATTTCAACGACGAGAAGAGGGCTAGGGTTTTTCAACGGGCACGATTTATGGGGACTATCTAAATTGTTGAGTACTGGTTACGATCGCGCAGCGTTGAAGACCGAGGCATGAAAAAAATAAGCATTGAAACTATGACATCAGTAAAAAAAACTATTGACGTTTATGATTACCTTGAGGGTTCCGTGATTTCTTCAGTCAGGCAGTCTTCAAATTTTACCCTGGAATGTGGTTCCTGCAATAATAAGAGAATACTTATGTAGGACTCCAGTTTTCATAAAATAAAAATTGCTTAAAGTAGTCACTACAGTCTAATTTTTTTGCAGTGGGTACTTCAACAAGATGTCTTTTCAGCTGCCCCACTGTAGATAATTTATGGTATGGTAAGAGTTTATTGGCACGTAGATAATTTATGAACCGATGATTTAGCATAACTTTTCAAGTTGATCTGTTAAGCTATTTAGTGCTGATATATTAGTTTTATCAGGAGTTGTTCGAAAAGTTACGCCCTACGATTTTCTACACCTTTCTCTTTATTTATCACAAACTTATCACTTTCTTCCAGTTTCAAAACAAAAATATTTTAAAAAGTAATTATACTATAGTTATTTTAAGTGCTCATTATAAAATCCTGATTTATTAAAAATATACTTTTTAACCTTTAAAAGTTTAATTTACCCCATTTAACTTCCTTATTTCTTCAACTTAATGCCAACTATGTTTCTAAGGATTTAGTAACACTTATCATCAATTGATTGCTCCACGTATATAAATACTAACCTATCGAACGTTACTGGCGAAGTATGAAATCCGGTAATGTATTACTTAAAAGTGTAAAAAGCGCACTTCTCACTAAGTCTCACATGGAAAATGCACAAACATAAGTTTACTTAATAAGATAGCATATTTTTTTAAACTTATTGAAAGGCGAATCGAAACCATTTTAAGAATGAACCTTGCATATAAAGAATCCATACTAACGTTAAGTCATACACTCAAGCGTACTTTGTAAAGAAACATAAACATGAATCACGACCACTTGTCAGTATAGGGCTTTTTTTGCAACGCCTGTAGTGAACTGTGGAGGTGAAACGCCATTTACAGAAAAGGGGGAGTTACGGGCTTTCCCGCTACATAAGTACTCTAGTAATGAAACAACTTCTACAGAACTCTTAAGGTTAAGGCTTCTCTGCAACAAACGTTATATTAATAAACATTTACGGAAGTACGATTTTAGGATTTCCTCTGCGAAACTGTCCTTGTAATAAAACAACACCTAAAGAAACTGGGGTTCAGGGTCATCGATGTAGGCTTTTTATTATTTCACATCAAAAACGATTTTCAGCTAAGTTTGAAACGAGCGCTTTTTTGTTTTACTATTGTAAAACAGCGAGCAAAATTTTAAATTGATCAGATATCAGCGACTCGATTATGAATTTTACAAACTGTTTATATAGCCCCACTTTTCAAATACTTCTAACCTCAGCTCGTTCTTTTTTATTTATAGAATTTTTTTGCATCATAAGTAATGAAATCACGGTTGGTGCCTGGTTACATAAATGGGGTAAAAAAAGTTAAAAAAGTACTTGGATGGATTTTATTTATTTCATCTTACCTGAATTTAAAAACCCTTGCAACCCAGTACATTACTCATTATTACAGCGCCATCCATTTTGCTCTGAATTTTAATTAGGATGTAATCCAAAAGATGGTGTTAGTCATTTTTAACCCACAATTAACACAAGCACCAGAACATTTTATTAAACCTTTGTATCATTTGCTGGAACCATTACAGTTAAAAATTCTATGCTTTAAAATCAATTCAGCACTAGCCACTACCCCTACCTTTCTGACTTACTATCAATCCAAAATGGCCTTATTAAATTAGTTCACATCCAATGATTTTCTTAAAATTGATCAAGTTAAAACTAGGACATTAGAGTCAAGATATGTTGGCAATTTCAAGTTTTTAGATGTTTTAGTTTAATATTAACCAACACATTTTTTTTATTTAAAAAATTGGGGGCGTTTTAAATAACTCCATGACTTTTAATTTTAAGGGACACTCTACTCTGCATTCATAATTTTTTTTAAAAAGATATTGAAGAAATTTCAAAATAAATGTTATATTTTCAATTTATTAACTTTTCAAAATTTGAATTTTTGCGATGACTAACATTTTTAAGGTTTTGTCCCCCCCCCAGACATTATGACATAAAAACCAGTACTTCTCACTTTACGACCGATTTTCGTTCGGACGATGGCATTGATGGAAATCGACGACAGGCGTGGAGCTATTGCAGGAAATATAGGATCGTCAAAAAAATCACACATGTCTGTGTGTTTATAATCAAAGCGAAAATTTAAATAATTAATAAAAAGCATTTATAATTAAGAATTTTTACCATTAATGATAGTTAGATCCAAGGAATATCACATATAAATCGTAAATATGAGCATGAGCAGTAATTAAGCAGATATAGTAGTAAAATGATTACCAAAAGCCAACACATAATGAAATTTTTAATTTTGGGGTAAAATAGAATGAATGATGTTAAAACAAATAAGTACTAAGCCATTAAAAAATTCTTAGTTACTTATTCAGAAATAGTACCTCTAATACCCACTCGCGTGACATAAATTTTAGATCTTTTAGCAAACTGTGAAAAATAAATAGACAAACCAAAGCAGTCATCCAACGAGGATTGCATTAATAAAGACGGCAAAGCAGGAATGTGGCGAAAACCGTAAAATTCTAATGTGCGGAAACAATTGTTTGCTAAGCTAAGGCTGTTCAGGGAAAATCTCAAAAGACATTCTAAGTTGTTTTTCCGGCATTTTTAAACAGTTAACTAGAATTATAGAACTTAAAAGCACGAAATTAGTCTCATTTTGTTCTAGTAGATTGGTGTGCATCATTGCTTCAATTTTTGTTTTCAAAATTAAAAATAATTAAGTAAAAAAATATACCAAAGAAATGTAAAGCTTTTTTAAACTCTAAAATAAACATTTCTACCAAATGTCAAGTTGAAAATCAAATTTAATCATATGGAAAAAAGTAAAAATGTTCGAAATTTTGGCAAGTCCCTAATCACCCCTTCAAATTGTACAACAAGAGCGATAAACTCATCTCGCCTCCTTATAAAAGTTTAATTGGCACTCGGGTACTTAAGGTTGGACCACACTGACCTATAACTATGTATATAGTTCCTCATAAAAAATCATGAAAAAAATGCGAGTGTTTAATCTGGTTTTGTAAAAAAAAAATCAGCACTTTTTAAAATTCTAGGCCTTTGCGGCACGTGTTGTTATTGTCCGAATGAGCCTAAATTTTGCATACAATATTTTATATAGTGACAAAACAAAGTGGCGTCACTAATTGAATTTCAAAAAAAAATACTATTTAAATAAGAACCACCCTATAGAATTGGTCCAGATCAATTCAATATATTTCAGAGAAGCTTAACTTTTATAGGTAAAAAAATTTTCTTTAAAAATCAGAAATGAAATTATATTATACATTTATATTTTCTCACAATATATGTCTGTAAAAGATCCCACCTGCTTTTCCTCAAAAAAGATTTTTATCAGAGATATAGAGAAAGAATGAAAACGAATACATTTAAAGGGATTCTCAACCATAATGCAAGATTACACACTGAAAGAAACACAA
This sequence comes from Tetragnatha montana, assembly GCA_963680715.1. Taxonomy (NCBI): domain Eukaryota; kingdom Metazoa; phylum Arthropoda; class Arachnida; order Araneae; family Tetragnathidae; genus Tetragnatha; species Tetragnatha montana. The sequence goes on from OY796676.1 coordinate 30,276,412, forward strand.
AAAAACCAACAGTTTGAAATAAACATTAGGATGAGAAGGATCGAATCAAACGGCTGTGAAGAATTTCCTTATAATCGCTGGGCAGATTTTTACTTAAGATAGTTTTTTGAAACTGGTTTCAAGGTGCGACAAATGTTTTGATGTCAAATATTTGAATGTAAGAAAAATAGTCAAATTAAAAGTTCGGTTTAAAAAAAAAAACTTCCACATGTGTGAAACGGCATGGCGAAACTCTGCCGAAACTCCGGCTGTTGTGTTAGCTATTGATTATATGTCAGTGCATTTACATTTACATGACATGAAATTTTCCATACAATTACTAATTATTATCGACAACTAAACATAGAGATGGGTGGGCAAATGGAAACTTCAATAACACCCACATCGTAACAATGAGACGATCAAAGAGGAATTTTCAGAAAGGGGCGTATACAGAATTTCGGCTAAAATACAGCTAGAAACCGAACAAGGCATCAGTTTTCAAAGAAAACCAAAGAGCAGAACGACGTATAACTCATTTCCTTTATTAACTATGCTTAGAGCTGTCTTGAGAGAAATACGCTACATTCCTGCACAAAGAATGGTGCCTTGTAAATTAGTGACATACCAAGAGCGCAGTCGTGACTTATTTCTAATCCTCCGACATCAAACGATTTGTCTTCTAAACGGTTAAGGATTAAAATCAAATATGAAATGCAAGATAAGCTATTTGTGACAGTCAATGGAGAAACCGGTAATAAGGGAAAAGGGTTAAAATACCACTTAAGTTCTGAGACGTGGTTTGCTGTTATCTACTAATGAAGACACTGGTATAGGTCTACAAAGCAGTGAAACTGGTTAATCCTTTTTGATTGGGTATTACATTTATCGAACCAAGTGGGGTCATTTGTTCATTGGGCTTAATGGAGTAGATTCAAGACAGAATATTAGTTCTAATGAGTCGTATACACTACTTACCATTACCTTACTAGTTTTTAACACAGCAACATTCGTTAATATTTATCTCAAAACTTGTGGTTTGTCAAAATCGTTAAATATGGAGTTAAGTTAACCGACTTAACTTTTGAACCTGACTTACGTCCCTTTCAATTTTGATTTCAATCATTGGTATCATTTTAGTAGCATTAAAAAATAACAGATGAAAGCCATTTTGAGATGACGTATTTCAAATCTTTATGAATACTATCCAACAATAGATTCAAATAGAAATCAAGCGATATAAAACGAATGCTCAAGGTAAGTTATGTCAAAACAATATCTGATTAGTGTGTTTTGTAAGTGCAACCCTCTCGACAAAAAATTGGTTCGCAAACAAATATTTACACAATTATCTTTCAACCACGACTTTAGAAGAAAAGAATGTATGACTAAGAATCTAGACATTTGTCACAACCACATAGTTCGCCCTTGAAAATAACGAGACTCGTCCAACACAACAGCCCACCCACATCATCGATTTAAAAATAGTCATTATCCAATCGTAGAGTTAGAAGCCCTTTGAAATGAAATTTTTAAATAAAAGGCTTGATTTTGATTTAACAGTATGTATGGTTTCCAGTACGTGATATAGGAAAAGGGTAATGATTTTCCATTCGATCGTTTATTAATAAACAGTTTTTAAACATTCCGCTAACGAACGAAGTGGCATATACAAATCAAAAATTGGGAAAACCGGAAAAAGTTTCCAAATAAAAGTACTTAGATTAGTATTAAACGCATAAATACACAGATTTTCTTCGTTCCTCAAACACCAGTTTCCAGCTTTTAACTTTGACGGAGCTAAAATACTACGCTCATTACTAAAAATTATACCACATTGCCAAAATTAAAAGCCTTTTCTTAAATTTTTTTAAACAACTAGAAATTATCAATTCTGAAATTTTATGAAAGCTTTCATCTTTTAAAAGCAAGGGTTTTTTTTTTCTCAACCAAGATTATATGCTTCGTTACGTATACTACTTATTTTAACTATTAATTGAACGCAACTCCTTATAATATTGACAATATACATATTACACGATATACACAATATAATTAACTGAAATGAATGATAAAATAGTTAGACATAAATAAAATCCATTTTTCTCTATTAGCTAACTCAAATTATGCATGAAGTGGTAGTCTAGCCAGGTAAATTAATTAAATCGTGGAATCAAAACTACAAAGAAAAATAGAAGCTTTATTTTACTGACTTAATTCTTATTCCAAAACACTGTGGGGCATCTTAATTCGGATATAATATGTTGTAAAATTATTTTCTAATAACGGATTTTAAGGGATTCAATCAGTTATTTCATGCATTATTAGAAACATAAGTAGAGAAAATAAATCTATGGAGCCTGAAGCGAATGTTCCACTAGAAAAGCTGCAGTCATGTAGTACGGGGGAAATCACTATCAGGCTGCGATCATACTCAACAAGAAACAATCATTTTCTAAAATATGACCCGCGCGATAGAACGTATAGATGAAACACGTAATAACGACTTTTTATATGCGCAATTTAAGTACATTATGGGCTCTTTTGTAAGAAATAGGTAAAAGTAAGGAGTATTTTAAGGACTTTTAAGAGCTACGCGAACCCTGAATTTCAACAGTTGATTAATTATAATTGAATCAAGTTAAATAAATTAGAAGCACTTATAGTGGAAGTCATTATTGCTGAAGTGTTAAAGGTTAGTGTGTGTTGATGTTTTTGAAAGCTGACTTTTAATGAAGTTATAAACGATAAAATAATATAGGGTTCAAAAACATAAATGTTGTCAATCGTGAATCCAATTAAGGTTTTTTAACTTTGATTCCACACAAGTTCCACGAATAAAGGACATTTTTAAAATTAATAATTTTTTCTCGACCAAAATTGTGTTAGTCAAAGCATAAAAAAGTATAGTTACAGTATATGATTCAAAGCATTAGATAAAATTGAAATCCACGAAAAAGGCGGTCTACGAGTGAAAGAAGTTTAAAATCACGGCTCGATGTTAAAACAAGTTCCATTGTTAATATAGAATGCGGTGGGGATAACAATTGAAACGAGATTCGGATTTATCCATGTTCATGTTAGAACAGATCTCTACTAAATATTTCCCAAAACTTCGACCCTCATAGCTTTTGACAAGGCAGGACATTGACTTATTATCATAGTCAATATGTCATCGGGTTTTTTACCATGTAGTTAGATTGTCACCCTTGGATAAATTAGATAAAGATAGAATCCCCCAAACAAATATTACCTGCGTTTCGGATATTCCATGATGGACAGCAGACAATTGCTCACGCAATACCGAAACAAGAAGGTTTTAAGATAGGGAAATACACTAATAAAAGAAAGTGCTTATGCAGTTGTTTCTTTCGCCTAGGTGCTAAGAGAAGAAAACCAGAGGCGAGGTTGTTCAATCCGTGCGCCACCAATAACGAAAAATTCCACTCAGCTGAATATGCATAGGGTTATTATAAAAAAATATCTTTTTAGACCTCTAATACCGTTCATAGGAATTGAATGGAATTTCGGTGAAAGTAACTTAGACGAAGAGGATGCGGACGAGAATTATATGGACTAACTTATAAACTTTGCAGTTTCGGTTACAGTCATTGAAAATTTCGAGCGGCAAAACCGTTCTTTTTCTTGAATTGTGGTCCTTGAAGTGAAAAAACACAAATATCGGTGGAACGGTACTTATACCCTATTGTAGGTAGGACGTAAACCCGCCCCTATAGACAGAGAAAGAAAACAGCTATGGGGCCCAGCAATAGGACGCAATCATTAGTTCTAAAAAAGATTAGAAAAGTGAAAACAATCAATGATAGGGAAGCAACAAAAAATTCTAATAATTTTTAAAAATTCAAAAATTTCCACATGACCTCCTTAACAAAATAAAACTAAGGGAGTGAAGAAAGTCACGTGGAAAATTTTCGAAACAAAATATGTCTGACTTTTTGCTTTTCTGTCATTTTTGTCTCATTATTCCGTCATTTTCACTTCAGAGATCACATTACAAGAAAAAATAAGCGTGCCTGCTCATTCTCACGGTAACTGTAACTTTCAAAGTTTAACTGCTCCACTCCAAACCTTGGCTCCACTCTACATCATTCTCGTCCATATCCCTCAAAATGACTTAGCACCAAAATTTCATTCAGTTCCGTAGACCGGTATGGTACCAAGAGGCTCTTAAATAGGTCAAGTTGTTTAATAATCACCATGTTAAATAAATCACCACTTAGGTCTAAGTCAATGTTAAATCGAGAGGATTTTTCCATTCAAAGCTTTCAAATGCAAAGAATGCAAGTTATAAGTACATCAAGTTTTTTATGCGTCAGTGTGAATTTTCAAGAACGCAATTTCTTAGTTTCGGTTGTTTTTCCCGCAAACAAAACACAAAGAAAAGCTGACTTTCAGGTGTCTGAAAAGAGAACTCGCAGCTGCCTGACTCAAGTGTTCGGAGGAAAAAACAAACTGCCCAAGATGAGTAAAAATAAGAGAAATTGGCCATTTTGTTCCCCAAAATTCTGAAATTAACCCTATCGGGAGAGTAATGCAGCTTTACAAACCACCCGATAAGGGTAAAATCCTATTTATCGGTAGAAATTAGTGTTCATCTGTCGCCACACTGCTTCCTATATTTTTCATTCAATATAGAATATGGCTAAAGTTAGAATCTTAAGCGTTCGATCGCGATTTCGAGACTTCTTTTATGCGATTCTATTGAGTTTGAGAGCATTTTGAAGTTTAAGGTTTCATGGCTGATTGTTATATTCAAGGTTGTAATAAAACAATTAATTTTTCCAAAAGTATTTGCCATGTTTAAATTTCAATTTATTGTTAAAGTGGTAATATCCACTTACATATACATACATATATCTTCTCGTGCCTAAGTGGCACATAAGGCCCTCAGCCTAACCCGCCACCCCCTCCGGTCCGCCGCAGCAGCCCTTGCCTGGGGCCAGCTGGACCATCCCGAATATCCACTTACGCTATTTTAATTAAAGATTGATTTCTTTAATGATTTCCCATGAGTTTTTTTATCATCACCCCTCAACTTTTAACACTTTTCAAACACCAATTAAATCATTCATACCATAGGTAGGGTAAGAGTAAAATAGGGTGCTTTAGGCAAGACATCAAGGGAACCGCTGGTCGCCAGAGCTATTTCGGGAGCCAAGACATAAGGAAGTGAACACCTCAATGGAGAATCCGTGATTTAAGCTCTCACCAATAACGGAGAGAATACACTTTGATTCATTCATCAGTCACACAATCTAATCTCTCAGCGCGTCACAGACGTTCTTTTTTATCCCAGAGTATCTTGGAATATCTTAAGAAGAGATTAGGGCGTCAGGACCCGCCTTCTCTATTTAAGAACTAGAAGAAACTCAGGGACTTGTATTAATAGTAACAACAAAAATCCTGGAAAACTAAACAACGTGAAAAGAAATCAAACATGCTATTTTTCGAAATACTGTTTTTGAATTAGCAGAGAAAATGTTTATCGGAACAATACGGGAAAACGGTATCATTTAAAAGTTTTGAATCCTTACCCCCCTCATAGAATAAGATGATGTAGCCCATAATGACACGAAATATAGTCATTCGTTCCTATTTTTTCTATAACGACTTCTAAAGATAACCCGTTACCAATGAATAAGTTGTGTTACGACTAATAATAGTTCCTAGGAAAAAAAACCTCAATCAGAATGAAAATGAATCATTCAACCCATGACCTTTCAATCTCATTAGTAACGCATTGGATGATAGTTTATAACTTGTACAATGACATTTTAGTGTTTGAAATGTTTGCTTGTTCTTAACAGCCTAAACAAACTCATATTTACACTATCAAGTTAATATATAGGACAGTGCACGGCGGCCCGGCCCGCTCCTCACCTGTGAATTGAGATCTACCAGTGGGTGGTTAACAATTACCAACAGGTATATTTCAAAGAATACTTTAGACGTATATAATTTAGCTACCACAAAGTAAACTTAATTTTATTTAAAAATCCTCCAATTAAAAATAAACAGATGTTTAATAATAAATCTGTAAATGTTAACATTTTAAATCGTTGATAGAGGAAGAGGAGAAACATCATAAAATCAAAATCGATTTGGTCCTGCAATTTCGAGGCAAAACAAAAAAACTTTAATTCTAGAGTTTTTCAATTATCTTTTACCAATTTTAATGGTCCCCCCTATATGCGGGGTGAATTAAATTAAACACACAATTAAAATCTTACAAAATTAATGAACACAATTAAAAGCTTAATTTCTTCTGTTCAGATTTTTATTGAAGATGTTAGTAACGATGAAGGGGAACACAAAATATATTAGAACGATGAGAACGATGTTATGCACGTAAATTCTGTACGTAATTTGTCTGGGAAGGGTCTGAAGTCCAAAAAAAACTTTGTATCGCCATGACATTTTAATTTTTGAATGGGTTTAAAGACTAAATTCAAATTAGTAACTGAATTTGTAATAAAATTTAGGGGGGGGAAGGTTGAAATTTTTAGAGGGGCTGCAGTTTTACACTCGACCTTTAGGTGCACCGTAGACTTTTCCTCTGGATGTAATAAAAACACTTATATCCAGGAAGAAACCTGAGTTTATGGCGCCGGTGACTTTGTGTTGGTCAATTACCGACTGTCTACAGGCGCGAGTGCGAGGGGAGATACAAAGAGATTGAGGGAGATAGGGGAGATAAACTGCTGGTGGTACGGCCGCAAATAGTTTTATTACATCCAGCGGAAAAGTTTACGGTGGCTCTAAGGTGCACCGTAGACTTTTTTCCACTGGATGTAATAAAACACTTATCTCCAGGAAGATACCTGAGTTTATGGTGCACCGTAGACTTTTTCCACTGGCTGTAATAAAACACTTATCTCCAGGAAGAAACCCGAGTTTATGGCGCCGGTGTCTTGGTGTGGTCAATTTTCGCCCCTCTACAGGCGCGAAATCGAGGGGAGATACAAAGAGATTGAGGGAGATAGGGGAGATAAACTGCTGGTGGTCCGGCCGCAAATTGTTTTATTACATCCGGCGGAAAAGTTTACGGTGGCCCTTAGACATTTACCCTTGACACGTTTTTATTATCATACAAATTATTTATTTTCAATATACAAAAATTTTTCGTAGAACATTGGAGCTATCTTCTTGTTTTATCAACTTAAGAATTGAATTAGTTAAAAACTTAATTAAAAGACTTCTTGCAAATTGAATGGCTGGTATTAAGATCTATTGGCCTAAAATTATTACTTTATTGAACAAATACACCATGACATAAAGTTTTGTTCCGATTCAGCCCATTATTTGGATTCACCACGTTTCATGGTATATAAACAGGAATTTCCAACTGGCGGCTCATGAAGCCTTCTGAAAAACCTTCAATTTTTTTTTTTGTTGTTAAACTTAAAATTATATTTTCAATCCAAAAAATGATGAATCGTACATGCAGGTCCGTGTGTTGTTTGCGTCTAGAAATCTAAATTAGGAAAATAACCTAATGAAATAAATGATAAAAAAAAAAAGTTGGGCCAAAATGGTCTAAAATAAACAGTAGTACTTCACTAATGGAATTTGTTGTCTTGGGTCTGTTTTCGGACTCTTTACAAAATATTTTACCTTAAAAACGGACCCTTTACAAAATATTTTTGGCTTAAAAACGGACTCCTTCAAAGTATTTTTAGCCATTAAACTTTTCAAAAAGTTTCGCTTCTGTTGTTCTCACTGAGCTACTCCAACTTTGAAAGTGTAGTTACTAAGTTAACTAACTAGATTTACTCTCATAACTGCAGTTCCATGCTACAAATTCTGGTAAAATTTTGATAATATATTTGGTAGTTCAGTCTTAAAAATATCATGTAAATTAAGATGTTAAATTTTCTAGGTTTCTTTATATTTTTTTTGTAAGCCAATGATTCATTGTAGTTTCAGTACTTAAAAAAAATGGACAACCTGCAAATGGCTTCAGGTGTCCTTTCCAAACCGTAATAGAACATCTATAGCAGTGGCGTATATAAGGGGGGGGCCGAGGGGGCCCTGGCCCCCCCGAAATTAAGACTAGGTGTACCAAAACAAGTTAAAACACTGTATTTAGGGTCAAATTTCAAAACATTTTCTCGGGGAGGACCCCCAAACCCCCCTTTTGTACTTGGAATTTTATTACTAACAACTTTATTATAATAAGTTCATCAAAATCCAAATCCTACCAAAAAATATATGTCCAAAATTCGGACAAGTGTTCCAAAAAAACAAGATAAAACCCTGTTTTTAGGGGTAAAGTTCCAAAAATTTTCTGGGGAGGGACCCCAGATCCCCTTTTGTTCTTGGAACTCTATTTTAATAACTTTTTAAGTATTAAGTTCATAAAAAAGTACATCCGAAATTCGGACTTAGTGTACCAAAACTAGTTAAAAACCTGAGTTTTTTTAGTCAAACTTCCACAAATTTTCTGGGGGAGGACCCCCAGACCCCCCCCCCTTTGGTACTTGTTACTTGTATTTTTATTACTAACAACCTTTCCTATATTAAGTTTTTATAACCTAAGTTATCACCTAAAAAGCTACATTGGACCTATTAAATATGTGGGGGCAGGGCTGGGGAGTAATTTTGGGCCCCTCCCGAAATAAATTCCTATATAAGCCACTGATCTATAGCCTTTAGATCTTCAGAAAACTGCCCCAAAATTTCACTACTTTTTATGTACAATTAAATTACATAGCCTTCATAGCTTATGTAACTAATTAATTTACAAATTATATAAATAACTTCATAACTTTTAACTCATTAATTAAATATTACAGCAAGCAAAAATTTTGAAAAAAAATATTTGTATAAAAATAGCTTATTAAAATATTAATAAAGTTAAATATAAGTTATTAAAATATTTTTAAATAAAATACTAATTTTGACACCAATTTCATTTGCAGAAGAAGCATAATAATTATAAATAAATTATGATGTAACAAACAATATTTGCAAATTATTTTAATACTTTAAATTTTATAAAGTTGATTTAAAAAGTTACTGAAAGTAGGGTAAAGCTTGAGTCAGTATATGCTGTTGACTCTGCTGTTCTGCTGTCCAGTTTATATCTATTGACTGCAATTAAAACAATGAGACATTTTTCTTGAAAGCTACTTAGCTAGTGTCATTCAGCCCCCCAGTTAGTTTAATGTTTTATGTGTTTTGGAGATATGTCATTAAAATAAATTAACAGTATATTTCCAAGAAAATTTTTGTTTAAATACCCAGAATAAGTTTAATTAGGTTCCTTGACAGGCAGGGGTAGATTCGGGTTTGATTTCTGCCTGACCAGGACACCAAGATTTTAAAAATAAATTTCAGAGTAAAATCAAAAACTATTTTCAAAATATTGAAGGATAAGGGAACATTCCTAAATTACACAAGGTTTTTTTTTTTCCCAAATTTTGGACCCCTCTCCCTGGTGATATTTTGTGGAACCCCCTCCCACTCTAATTCTCTCGTGAGATTTTCTCTTTAACTTAATAAAATTCTTTGATATGTTCTAGCCATGTTTGTTTCCTCACGTCAGCTTAACATACAAATTGCTAAAATTTCTATACCAATCCATTTTTAAATAAGAAAAATTGTCATACATTTTAATTAGCATGAGTAAATCAGTCGCTGTTTTGACTGTGTTCCTTTTTCCTAAACTAAGAAAATAAAAAACATTCTCTCAACTGAAAATTGACATGAAATTTTAATTGACTCTCCTTTCCCCTGGTGAGATTTTGCTACACCCCACCCCCGTTTTGACCTTTTGTATCTTATGGACATCCCCTAACATACTTTTTTTTTAGTCATGAAATTATACATATTGACACATTCACATCTTTTTTCAGAAACCCTTTTATCTTGAGCATGCTTTTCTTCCTGGACAGTATATACGCCCCATGCCACCCTTGAATTAGCCCATACTGACAGGATTACGGTTTGCTCACTGTATGGTTCAGATTTAAGCACATACATTTTACTGTCAGACTAAAGCAAGCTTCCGTATTTATAAAAGGCCATTTTCCCTTAAACTTTAATTGGAACATTTTACCTAGGCTAAATGAAAGCTTTTATTTGATTATTATTATTTGGTTTAATTTCATTATATGTCCAGGTCCACAGTTATACATTGCCAAGATGTTTTATTCACCAAACTATTATGGTTGTCATAGATATATCTGCTAGGTTTCATTCAGTTGGTTTGGAATTTTTGACGATATTTCTAATCTATTGCAACAAAACAGTTTGGCAATATTTAATGAGGCCGATAACTGATTTGTACCTATTATGCTAATATTTTTTCAATAAATAAAAATTTTAACACAATACTTAGGAAAATCATTTAATTTATAATGGAGTATCAAAATATTGTAATAAGGTAACAAAGCCAAAACTAAGCAAATATGACCTAGTTTTGGGAATAACATTCAAAGTTTTGATGGTTTATGGAAGATATGAAGATAGGTAACAAATTTGCTACTTTGTAACTAACCTGTTTAATATAAGATTAACTGCATTGGCAATGTACAGAAGTTCATATAACTACAATATTATGGCTCCAAAAGTATAAATAATGTGTAAAAATGGACAAAATGACATTTACGCAGTTTTGGCTTTGTGGCAAGTTATTGAAATAGTACAGCACTGTGCAAGAAAAATACTGATGTAAATCTAGAAAATTAGATTTAAAACAAACATATTAGATTTAAGCAAATAGTTGAACACAGTACTAATGAAAACACTTTGATTAGAGCATTAGTTTCTTACACACCACAGTGGCAGATACAAAAAAAGAGTGGTAAACACTAGCCATAATTTCAAGTAACAAAAATACTAACAAGAAATCTCCACCAAAGTTCTGTATGAACCCTTATTTTACAAAGTCATTTCTGTTAGTTCAGTTATTTGTTTTACTGTTATTAGTAATCTTTAACACAGAGAAAAATTATCATGACCCATTACCAATTTTTTCTGGGTCCACAAATGCAGTAACGCATGCTTGATAAGCATTCTAAACATGGAAAAACTTTATCAACAAAAAAAGGATTTTATTTAAAATATTTTGAGCTGACACCAAATGTACTTGCTCTGTATTTCAACAGTTTCAGTTTTATGTGGAAATTTATGCACAGATTTTTGAATTCCTAGGCAATTTTATTCTAAAACTATAATAATTTGTTTGAAATTTTGGCAATATTTAATCATTGCATAGAATTCCCTATAACTGCCTCTAATAATCAACAGGTGTATATCAATAACAAATAATGCATTTAGCTAGGAAGACAGGGCAACTTCACTCACTTGATGACAGTTTATTAAGACATTTTTAATGTTTACAAAATGTTTGCATGAGAAACTAATGTATAAATAATACTTTGTGGTCATAAACTACTCTCTAAACTGATAAAATATTAAATTGGATGTTTGATTTAGAACACACATTTAGATCTATTTAAATAATAACTGACTGTAAGCCGGCTCTTTCGATGTTTATCACTACACCAGTCACCAATTAAACGTAAAATCGGTCATACAAAACGGGTTGACCGAGTTTAAACAAGAAACCTAAATTGTTGAACACATGGGGAAAAGTCGTGTTCAAAATACAAGGGGAAAATTATCTAAATCACAAGTTAAAAACATAGTGGATCTAAGGAACAGATGATTAATGATATAACGCAAGAAATTTGTCAAAATTGAAATTTTTGACCACATAGGTATAGCGACAAAAATCAATTAACCTTTCAACTTAAAGCGTGAGAAGTTTCACAAATCAATTATTAAAACATTTTAACTTACAACTGAAATTTCGCACAGATTAAAACACAATTAAATGAAATATCGAATAGATTAAGTATTTTTTTAAGTCATAAGAAACACACGAAATGAATCTTTTCGTTTAGGATCTAAACAGTTTTACGTGTGAAAAAAAACTGACAAACTCAAATATCATCAGCATGGATTAATAAAAAGTTTAAAATTGTGAAAAATGTATAAATTGTTAACTATTTGCGGCCCACAGACATACAAACAAAATCAATCACACTCGACTATTACAGGATCAAGATTCAGAAAAATTATGAATAAACTCACCTTTAGAAGATAGCGTCTCAGATGAATGAAGTTTAAATGGTGGGGGTGTTTGTAGTAGAAAAGGAAAAAAAGTTTTAAGAGATAATGAAAAATCGGTGATTTGGTGAGGAATAAAAAATTGGCACGTTTGCTAGAGCCACTTGTTTGCTTGCTGTCGGCTCTCTACTCGGCACGGTCGGCCCAGTCGCTCGCAGATGGAACTTGTCAGGAAAAGTCGGCGGTGACGCAGGGGAAATGACGCAAGGGAAGTGACGTCAGTGAAGCTGCTGCCACGCCAAAGAACGAAACCGCTTATTAGATATGCGGTTTCGTGGTCCCCAAAAGGTTTTGGAAAAGGACGGTATCTGTTTTTTGCCAAAGATTAGCAACCTGTGATCTTAGAAGTTTACTTGCAAGTTTTCAGTAGATCCAGGGATGGTGTGCGGTTGAGACAAAATCCACACCCCTCATCAGGGGCGTAGCCTATGAGGAGAGGGAGATTCGGATATGTATGCCCCGAAAGTCAGAAATTTTCCTTCTTTGACCATAGAAAAAATACTAAATTTACCCCATATCCCCCCTTCCGAAATATTTTTCTTGTTGCGCCACTGCCCTCAGTTCTCCAGAGATTCCCGAGTGCTCCGCAGGAGCTTTTTTTTTTGCCCCTATCCTCTTTTATGCTACTTCATGTAAAATGAAATACTTAATGCTAGAAACACTTCAAATATAGAAGAACGCAAAAAAGTAGATAAAAAAGGCGATGGGTTAAGTCAGGAGGAAATCAGAGAGCTTCCACGGTCCCACCAACGTTAACTCTGCTACTTTTGATGAAACATCTACAAGCGCGATGGTTGCTTTTCCAAATTATCTCTCCTATGATCCTGAATACCGCAAATCTCTTGAATCTTCGCAATGAATTTTTCCTCTTAATAAGAGTATAATTTTGTTAATTTAAAAGTTTAGTATGTATCTGGGTCTGGGTGCACCATATGACAGAGGAGGGATTGGGGGTCCTCCCTAAACTCAGAAATTTTCCTTTTTTCACCACAGACTATGGTTAAATTTATCCTATATCCCCCACTGAAATTCCAATATCCCCCTCAAAAATGTTTTTCGCCTACACCACTGCCGTATGAAATGACTTCTGATGATAAATTGGAATACAAGTCGATCATTATCTAGTAAGACTTCAGCTATAAGAAATTTTAGACCAAGTTTGCACAACAAATAATATGGCCCACAGGCCGCATCCGCATGTGACCAGTCAGTTCCCTTTTTGTGGTCCAATAAGTTTTGAATGATTCCAAGAGTTAAAGGTAGTGTGGTGTGGAAATTAATTAGAAAGGAGAATCAGTTTTGTAAATCTTTAAGGGATTTGCAGAAAAATTGCCATGGGGAAAATGTAATATTGAGGTGCCTGTTGGAGTTTCGAAATTAATGTGGAGCATCGGACGGAATGCAAGAGAAAGAATTCTGCAAGTAGAAAAGGAAGCTTAGAAAAGTTTTATAAAAATCTTCAACCTTCAAACATTTTGAAATAAAAATAATTTTAGAGATTTTGCAAAAAATTATTTTCTAAAGAAAAATTTGATGATTCCAAAATCCTAGATAGTCCCACCTTATAGTAGGACATATTAGAATAGTTTAGCTTGCTTATCAGAAGTCCTTTTTATTATAGTAGTATTTACAAATTAGACGTAATTTTTTAGTGCGCAGTAAAAATAAAATAATTGTTAAAAAAGCGTGTCGAGACGAAAAAGTTAGGGAAGCCGAAAATGGAAACTTTACTATAACTATTTCTTATTAAAGTTTCAGTGATCTCAATAAAAATAGTAAATGTGTATAGTAGTATATTTGACCACAGACTAAATTTTCTCGCGGACAAATAGGGGAAATCAGGCTAATACGACATACCACTTTTTCAAAGCAACCGTAAAAGACTAATTATATAGATTTCCTGAAGTTTTCAAAGCCAATGAAATGTTTATTTAATGCTCTAACATCCCCTAATTGGGTATATCAAAATCTTTCTTTTTTCATTTTCAAAAACTTACTTTTCTAAAAAAAGTAGAAAATATGTCATTTTACCCGATATAAGGATAAAATGACATAGTAAATATTTAGTAGGAAAAAAGTAGTTTTTTGGCAAAAGTTATTTTTTCTTATCCCAAATAATAACTATACTAGTAGTTAAGCACTTTGGCATAATCTGTAATTATTTTTTTGGGGGAAAGATAACCAGCTAATTTAAAAAAACAACTGTAATGTGCTTATCAAAACAAAATTTTATTTTTTTTTCTTTCATGGAGGCGTTAAAGATAACAGAGTATGTATTTTTTCTGAAGTTAACGTGGCTTAAGATTAAGTCCTGTGGAACATGGGGGATAGGACCTATTTCAGCAACTGAGGATTGTCTATACTAGTTATTAGAATGTCAGAAGCTTCTTCTGAAACATGTTCATTGAGCTTCAGTACTTTTGCTGGAGCAAAAAGATGAACTGAGAACACATTGGGTTGGCCGGAGAAAGGCCAGTGTTTAGGGATCCACTCTCCGCATTAACCATGGTAGCAGCCTTTCCATTTCTTTTTTTAAAGCTCTGATATAGTATTACGTGGGTTTTCCCTTAGTTGCCTTTTAATCAATTAACCAAGCCGAAACTTCTTGGTCGTAGAATGTTCTCAGTGGCCCATAAAAGGTTTTATAAACTAATAATATAAATAAGTATTTTAAATATCGACAGTATATGTATATGAAAATATTGTGTGGGTAAAATGACATACTATGTCATTTTATACCAATGAGTTTTATGTCATTTTACCCTTAAAGGTCTATTTTTATTTATTTTCAATTTCTCGTAAAACAAAAAGTTTAAGCAACTACCTATCGCATGAAATATACTCTTAATTGAACATACATTCACACAAGAATCTTAGTTTAAGTAAATGAAAGAATTTGTATAAGAGAAATCTCATTATAAAAACACAAAAAAAATATTTTGACACTTACGTTTTTTATTTTTGTTCACCACGAGGTAAGAAATGTTTTTCAAACAATGCCGTCTGTTTGCATCGTGTTGGAAGCAATAAAAGAAGAAAAAAAGCGCCTGACACGTGTGGTCATTCTACTAAATTTCAAGAAAATCGAAAAAGTCATTTTACCCGAGTATGTCGTATTAGCCTGATTTCCCCTATTTTCACTTACAAAAAATTATTTCCTCGTTGAAAAGAATCATCATTAGAAGCTTTTTCCTTTCTTCTGATGTTGAATCCGACACGCTAATGAATAAGCAAAAAGAAGCTAGATACAAAATCCTTTGAATATTATCAATATTTTTATAAGTTTTCCATTTCATTTCATTGTTTCAATTGTGTGCAATTTATACGCATTGTCAGTGACGGATTAATGCAATTTTGTGGGTGGGGGCAATTTAGATTGAATATTCAATTTACAGTAAGTCCTCCCTGGGAGATAAATTTTTAAAATATAACGCCTTTAAAACCAGAACTGTTAAGCTGTTTGAGACTTAAAACTGATATAAAATAAGTTTAAACAAATAGGGGAGGATGTGGCGCATTAATTAAAAAAAAATTGGACGTAAAAAATTTGAGGGCAGTATAGAAATCCAATTAAAAAAAGGGGTCTCCTTAAAAACAGCATTTTAACTCGTTTTTATATACTTAGTACAACTTTCGGAGGGGGAGGCCAGGCCCCCTTTAACTCCCCTTATATACGCCTCTGGCCGATGGTACTGGGTAGTACTGGGGATTTCCCCCCTAAAACTTTTTATAGTTTAACAAGCAAAAATGTGTTTTTCAGAAATTTTTAAAGGGTATAGACGCCCTCTGTTGAGTGGCTAATCATAATTATAACACCTAAAATGCGGTCTAAAAAGTTTTAGTTCAGGCAAAATAAGGGGGTCCGGAACCGCCCCTGAATGTGGACTTCTATCTTAATCATCATGATAAAACGACTTAAACTATTCCATAAGCCAAAGAAAGGAGGGGGGGGTCCTCCCCCGAAATATTTTAATAGTTCCTTGTAAACCGCGCAATTTTTATGGAAAAAAATTATAAAAAAATATCAAAACTTCGAGGGGGGTTGGGGGTTCTACCCTAAAAATTTTTTTGAAATTTCTCCCTTTAAACTTTTATCTCAATTTAAACTACTTTCGCAAAGGCTTCTTGTAAGCGGCAGAATTTTCAAGGGGAAAATACTGTATTTATAAAACTATACTGTATGTAAAAATTTTGAAGGGGATATGGAGGTTCTAACCCAGAATTTTTAAAAAAATTTGATCCTCAAAAGTAGTGTTTTAACTTTTGTTGGGTTACACACGATGCTCCTTGTAAGTTACAGAATTTTCAAGGGACGCAGCTATTTTTCACATAACAGTGGAAACCTTGGGGGGGGTCAATTGCCCCCCTAAATGGATCCTATCCTATGCTAGAAAGTCCCAGACACCTTAAAGCTCCGCCCCCTGCATTTGTCAGGAAAATGGCATACAGAAATCACGTAACTAAATTTCTTACACTCTTGAAATTTGTTTGAATTTCGATAGTGTTTTCTTAAGTACGAAGAAGCTGTGTTCCCTCCACAAAGAAGTCAAACGATAAGCAAGTTAAGATAACACCTAGCAATTCGCTAGGTATTCCAATTGCTAGAGTGATAAAAATTCAACAGATAAGACAAAAAATGAAACCACAAATTCATGCGGAAAAAAGAATTTTTCAGAATTACACAGGAAAACATTTATTGTAAGTAAAATTAAAAGTAATATTTTCAACTACTGACTGTGATACTACTATAGTACTTAGGGGTGCGTACACGCACGAAATTAGTAGACGCATTGGCGGATTTTTAAATGGACTAGCAAGACAACGAATTTTTATAGGCAGCAAACTTTCTAGTCGGAAATTATTTTACCGTGGTCGCTATAAAAACTAAGGCCCCTAATTCCCAGTAAATTGTTTCAAAATCTTAATTGATTTATTATTCGGGGTTGAGTTCTAATATGGATTTTTTCAGGTAAGGAAGAGATGGTCATTTTCATGGTATTTACAAAAATTTCAGAGAACAGATCTCCAACCCCTAATCTTTTTATCTGAGTTTTATGCAAAAAGTGGAGGTCTAGAGATCCTCATCCAAGAATTTTTTTTAAAAACAATAGTGTTTCAACTTATTTTTTAATATTTAGGCCTTCTAGTGTAACACCCAAGCTCCCCTCCCCCAACCTAATGTGACCAGGATTTTCAATCTAAAAAGCGGGACGGTTCATGAGGGGAGGTTATAATATTTTTTAGATAGTCAATATATTTCAATGAAATTGAAGATTTTAAATCTTACTTAATATTTTAGGGCATTACCTTTAATCTGTTTCTGTTTGACTTTGATAGGGGAGTCTGGGGGTCCTCCCCCAGAAAATCTTACTCTTTAATATAATGTTTCAACTCATTTTCAAACAATAGGGATTGACTAACTTTGTCAACAAAACTTCGAAACGGGGGGTTGGTAGCACCCTGATAGGATAAGTTGATAGGATAAGAGCACCCTGAACGCAAACCCTTCTGTAATATAATATTTTTTAAACCAAACTTTCTTTTAAATTTTAAAATAACAACTAATAAATGAGTAATAATTCAGTTACCAATAAAGAATTGTTAAAAGATTACCCCACCCAAAAAAAATGATGAAAAAAAATCTAGGTTTTTCTTTACATTTTTCTCGTTTGATTAAACTTGGTCAGAAAAGTGGGACTTTGGCGGGACTTAAATGAAAAAAAGGACATTTAGGTGGAACATCTGGTCAGCGAGAGAGGCAAAAAACGGGACGTTTGGTCGGTCATCCTACTACTCCAACCCCCAACCCAGTTTCACGGAATATTATACGTGATCCTTTTTATTATTTAATCATATGTTTTGTAATTTCACGGACAAGGAATCTACATTGATTGATTGGTCCATAAGATCGGGTCATATTTATATTTTTGGTCATCTGGATGTTATGATGGTAATTTGACCCGCCCACCAAGGGCGTAATCAGAGGGTGCAGCTGCCCACCCCACTAAATAATAAGGAATTGTTTTCACTTTAGTTCTATTTTATTTCCAAAGCCAAACATTTTGAAAACAGATGCGATAGAATTGTAGACCTTGATGGTCAAGTGCCCTCATCACAGTTGAAGTTGTCCAGGGCTAAAGTTATCCGCAAAGGGAAAAAGTTTTAGTTACCCTAGTTGGAGGTAAGTACAGCCCAAGGGTTTTTCTCCAATGAATCTATTGATAAGAACCATGAAAGTAAAGATTAAGGAATACATAATCCACTCCACAAAGTCCTTATTCTATGAAGTAATCAGGCTCTCACAACTAAAACCAAATGTATTTCATGTTTTCATTGTTATTGTTCAGTGAGGGTTTTTTTTCCCTTCAAGATAAGAGAAGAGATACTACTGGGAAATGTTTGGTATTTGCTCAAGAATTGAAAGGCCAAATACCTTTGGGGAGAACAGGGATTCAGAGCAGAGTACAAGTCAGCTATCTCTTTTAAATAAACACGATTCGCTAGTTACATCGGAAGTCGATCTATGAATACGGAAATTAAGAGAAAATTAGCTGCTGGAATAATTTAAGGTGATATCTACACCCATCTACTAAAATTAATAGAGGAACAGGAATTTATATGAAAAGAAAGGCCAACATTGAAGAGCACAATATTTTAAAAGCTAGCTTGTATTTGCAAACTTGCCTCTTTTCCAGTTTCAGAGGTTAGTTTACACAGTTTACAGGTTATTTTTTAGAAAGCTATTAATTTTTTATAAGTGTTTTAAGTTCTACTTATAATTTTTTTCTAACAATTAAGTTGCAAAAGACATTATATGAAATTGTTTTAATTAATTAAAAGGATTTGCATAGTTATTAGTTTAATGAAAATATTCTAATTACATTGTTGCTTGTTGTAAGCATGGAATTGCTTATTAACAATCGGATATCGTTATCAGTTTAATCTCCGCCTATTATAATTATAATAAGCAGAGTTGACTGAATTACAAGCACTTCATTTAATTGGCACAAAATGCTCCAATCCCAACGTGTTTTTACTAAGCAGAATCCACTGTATAAGACCCTTTTTAATATTTTGGAAGTCAATTAACAGTAGACTCAGGTTAAACTTTTAAGCATAGCAAAACAAAAATCCCAATTTGTTACCAGTTAATTTTACCAGATCATTGCTCAAATCATATTACACTGATTTATTTGGTTAATGATTCAGATAAAACTCTTGTCATGATGGGTTAAAAAACATTCAAGGAACTCAAATAGAAATATTTGGGTCAATGGTCTAGCGAAGATGGCAAGTTTCAATAAAGTCTATTTATAAGGCCTTACTAGAAGAGCTAAAAGAGTGGTAAGAGAGGGGACTCAATCAATTCACTGCCCATCAAGAAGTGGTGGTAAGTGATTAGATCCTTCATCAGGTCATTTTTCTAAATATACAAATGAAGGACATTTAACTTAATTTGATTGACTTAACTTCCTTTGAAAAATATGAAGAATCAATTCTCCAAGCTAGAAAATAATGTAACAGATTTACTTGTTGATTTGAAAAATAATGAAAAAATATCTAACTGCTTAAGTTTATAGTTCCATGACATTCACTTGATGAATTTTGGAACAAGATAGCTCTTACCAGTATTTAAAAAATTATCTAATTTATTATTATACCTTTTAATAATTATTTAATTATAATTATATATACTTTTAATTATAATTATATATATTTTTAATGATAATTATTTATTTACCTTTTTAACTCTCAAACAAATACTACTATGAAACATAACAAGGTTGTACAACAGAACAAAAACTTTAACTTAAGACTGCCTTAATAGGTTTACAGGAAATATGTATTCTACACAAGGAGTCTTATCTAGATTCAACCTAAAAAACTGGAAATAAATATATAATATAAAATCGAAATGACCCAAATAATCACACATTTTTTTAAAAACAGACAACCAAATTTATTTAGCCTTTTTTTAAATAATTTATTTTAAACAGTTCTCAATCCTTTCTCGGGTGGTCCTTAAAGATAAAAATTTAATGTCTCAGATCTCGTCAATACACAGCTTTTCACTTATTAATCAAACCCCACAAAAATTGCTTAAAAAGTTTATATAAAAGGAATTCCTTCATTTTGAGACCCTCATCAAAACAGTCTTC
The DNA here is from genome assembly GCA_963680715.1 of Tetragnatha montana. NCBI lineage: Eukaryota > Metazoa > Arthropoda > Arachnida > Araneae > Tetragnathidae > Tetragnatha > Tetragnatha montana. Next base: position 30,296,709 of record OY796676.1, read on the forward strand.
TCTTCTTCACCACCTTCTCAGTCATTCTTCATTTGAAAATATACTTTATACTCCTGGAAGAATAAAAATAGTATGTATAAAAATTTGTTAAAAGTTGATGAAAATGCTAATATTAGAGACTAAGTTTTGATAGAGTTAACTAATTAAAAGTGGTAAGATGCATGAAGTGAGTACAAGTGTACAATCAGAGAGCCTAACTTTTGAATTTTCCAAGAAAGGAAATAAATTAAACCAGTTATTCAAAATGATAAAAATTAAAATTTAACCAAAATATTTTAAAAACCATTTGTTGCTTTCTGCAAAAATTTCATCACTTGCTTAAAAGGTATTTACATTTACTCAAAATTATTTTCTTATAAGTTTTTAAAGCTTTGTAGGAAAAAAAAAAAGAAAAACAGGAGCTTTAGAATTTGATAACCAATTTTCTTTTTCTTGAGAAATAAATTGGAAATATTTCTTTCTGCAAAATCTTTAGAAGTTAATACGATTTATCTCAGAATATTGAATTAACTTTCTAAAGAATTAAAATGATGGTCACAATTTTGAAGTGCTCTATCTGAAGATTCTGCTTATTTGTTTAACTTAAACCTACTAGAGTCTATCTTAATATCTAAAATAATCTTGGGCTTCTTGTTGGCACGAAATTTGTTTTTATGGGAGCTACTTACCTTGTGTTTGTTGTGTCATATAGGGCGGTGGTACCAGTGTAACTTGCTGGTGTGGTAACAGGACCAAGGGCTGTGGAGGGAAGGTTGGGGGGCCCTGACCACCCATGTGCTGACCTGCTGCTGCATACCCTGGAGGCACTAAGGAAAAATCAGAAACTTGGTCAACACTTAAGAAATTGATACAATATGTCATAATTACCCTTGGTATTGTCCAGTCATTTATGCTGTTAAGAACTACCCCAAAGTTTAGTTGTTGATAGTTGTCTATATTCTTATTGTTTGGTTTGCTATTTCTAATCTTTGGAACCTTAAAGAGCTTGGTGATTTTGAACAGGATGGATATAAGAAAAGTACCAATGTATCATTCGCAGAGACTCCAAACTTCAATAGATTTTTTGTAGTACAGTAATGGATCCTTTATCAGGAAACTTAAATTCAGAATGCCCCCCAATCAACTCGTTTTCAGATTATTTTTTTTAAATCAAGCTACTTTTGGGCATTTCCACAGAGGGGGCATAGCGCTTATTATGGAAGCAAAAATTCTTGAATTAAATTTATGAAACTGCAATATGGATTTCTTTGACTTCCATCCTGCAATTTTGCAGCCCCAAAAAATACTGCCACCTTATGCTATGGCACATGCCTAAGTACAGCCCTGAGAACAATACTAATTATAACCTTCAACCTTGTAATTATTAACCACACACCTAAGTAAAATTCGTTGAGTAATGTTGGTCATTATCCAAGAATGTAAGGTGAGCGTTACGTTCAAAAACATTTAAACTGAGCAGGTTGAAATTGTCAAATAATTTCTTAAAATTTTCCATAATAATATTGTACTGACAGGTGAACTACATTAAATCCTATTAATTTCATAGAAAAGTAACTCACTCATGAGGTGATGGTGGTGTGCGGACATGTGCTGGTGAGACGTGTCAACGTAAGACATGTGTTGGGACGTCTGCTGAGGAGGGACCACACGGGGACCAACCATGAAGTTCATCTAAAAAGAAACAAAAAACAATTCTATCAGAAGGAAAAAATTTAAGGTTAGACTTTTTCTTAAATTTATATTTTTACCTCTGAAAATTCTTTTTCGTACACAAAAAACTAAGATCTGAGCAAGAAAAATTTTAAACAGTAAAATACTTCTATTATTTCAGTCAAGTAAACATTTAATAAAATGATAAACTTTTAAGGAATATTAAGAAATTTATGGTGTTTTCGTAATATTGTATTCTGTTAAGATCTGGAAATGCTCAAAAGGCTACTTGTTCTTGCCTCTAACAAAAAACCCTAACATTTGTTTAAGGCAACTCTGAACATAATTAACAATAAAAAGCAAGATAATATAGGCACACAATATGAAATCAAAGACTAAATCTTCCAAGAGGTAAACGGCTAATGAATTCCACAATTTTAAGTTACTGTCTCAACTTACCTGCGGGTATGATATAGTTTGTTGAGTTGGAGGAGGGGCATTTGGAGCATACTGCACCCCTCCAGGGGGAGCCAGGATGGGCTGCCCAGTTGCCGCGGCAACATGCATTTGAGGACCCATGTCTGGAGGACGAGGGGGGGCCATGCTCATTGGAACTGAAAAAATAAAATATGTATAATGAAGGGCTTAAGTGAACACAGGGTTGATTTTAAATTTAAAAATCAAGGAGTTCTTTTGGACAAAGAGTCTTAAGTTATCTTCCATTTTTGAGGGGTTCAAATAATAAGGTTTTAATCCCTTTATGATAATTTAAGATAATTTTTCACGCATTGAGTTACATATTTTAAAGGTTGCAGTGTTTACTGGAGTTTTTGTGTTCAATGAGTTAATGGTACGCTTTTTAAGTGTTTAGATTTTGATAAAATTTTACAGCAGTAATATATTTAAAGTGGAATGCTAGAAGATAGTTTATAGTTTTGAGGGTATTTAAAAACTCAAATCCATTTAAAGGAGCATTTCCTTTCAGGAGTTCACACTTCATTTATTTAAAGAGTAATAATAATTAAATATAAATTAAAACTTGTTTTGATTTTGTAAGTAATAAAAGAGAAAAGGATCCAAAAACAGCATATAATTTTAGCACACTTAATTTAGTTACAAAATACATTAAATCAGCAAAATTTTCAACAACTTTGCTTGTGCTAGCAAATATACTTACTTAAGTGGTATGGTTTCTTAACATACACTCCAATATCCACAAACCCAACTAAGAAATTTTTATTTACTATAACTTGGAAGGTCCACAAGAGCCAAGACAATGGTTTCTGTGAGCTACATCAATTTTCAAGATGCAATGCAACAAAACACAGTACCATAAGCAGGGCTAGTTGAGATAAAAGGATAATAATTAAAGAGAAAAAATATGAGCCTAGCTAATATCTTTATTTCATTTTTAAAATTTTTTAGTACTTAGGACAATTGTTCTCCAATCTGCTTACTCTTGTACCCTAAAAGGCGATACCTGGATCTCTTAGGCCTTAACAATTAGGGTTATTTATAAAAGACTTACAAGGTATCACTTCAGAGAAAAATGCGAAAGAGCAGATTTTACATACAAAACGTAATCTTGAAATCCTCATCATTTGACTCGAGATCATCTGGTTCTAAGAAAGATTTTAGACAGCTAAAATTTAGTATTACTCACAAGACAAAGACTTCTAAGGCTAGGAAAAAAGAAGAGAGAAACTACCTTTTCTAAAACGAGCAGCGTTAGGTGGCATGTACGAGGGGAAGATGGGTTGCACCTGAGGCATCACCATTAGAGGGTTTTGCTGTTGCAGTCGTTGGGGCTGCTGCTGGTGCTGTTGTTGTTGGGGTATCTGCTGAGGTTGGGGACTGGGTACTAACAGCTGGCAACGCTGAAAAGAAAACAAGATAATTGCTGAAACAGGAGCTACAACTATTTCCAAACATAGCTGAAAAGGTAACTATAATAAATACATATAGTTTATTATAAAGCATAAAACAAAAATCGATAAAATAAAAGAATTGACATATCCAATTCAATTTCCAGGCTACTTCTTAATTTCCACAATAAGAAAAACACAAGGACACTAATAGATTTTGGAGGGAAGGAGCTGGTAATCTTTGAAATGGGTAAGGGGGGAAATTGATTTGGGGAAACGTGCATAGTGACATCCCTTTGATATTCAGAAAATGTTTGCTGGAAAATAGTTTTTAAAAATTTTGGACCAAAGTTACCTTGAACTGATAACTTTTCTTGCACCCTCCTTTAAAACTCTTGAACCTCCATTCAAGCTGTCATCATTGTTCAGTGCATTCAAGTTTTTACCAAGTGTATTTATAAAAAACTATACATAAAAATTTATGAAAACACAACAAACAATGATTAAATAGTTTTAAATACTCACTGGTGTAAAGGCCTTTGCATTGGGATTAAGTGTAGATTTTGATACTTCTGTTGGTGGTGGAGGTTTGGGAGATTCAATTTCCTTAGGGGGTTTTTCTTCTCTACACTCTTCAGCAAGCTGTAAAATAGATAATTTCTAATTATAAATGTGTTACAACCCAGATAAAGGGCCGTTCCATGAAAATCTGATATTCAAATAAAAAAAATTTGTTCAGTTATATTAGATATTTACTGAAAGATAAAAAGTTCAATTTTATGTTTTTATTAAAAATGGAGTTTCTTTTTCCTGGAGTGGCAACACTACAGTTTAAAGATTGTGCCATGTGCAAGAATTTGGGTTTTCATCATTCCAGAATGATGAAAAACAAATAATAAATGAATTGAAGAGAAAGAAAAGAAGCTGCATCATTAAACATTAGTAGAACATTCAACAACTAATTTTTACAAATCTAAGTTAAAATAAAGAGTTTTGTATTTTAAAATGTATAGCAGTTATTTCCTTTTAATATTTATAATATCTGACATTCTGAAACATCAATATTATTTACAAATGTCCTGCAAGTGTCCCTCACATGACAAGATGCATTATATTTTTTTAAGAACAATTTAAATGATTTTTTTTTCAATAAATCAAGTATGCTTCATTGATATTGGATCCTTGGCTTCCAGATTATATTTTTAAAATTTATTTTCAGTTTTATAGCAGTATTTTGAGGAAATTATGTAGTGTGATTGTTCTGCATGTGACGATGGAATGGTTCGAAATTGTTTTATTTAGGAGTTTTCAGATTAAGTGCTATAGACAGGATCAGCTTGTACCTTATTTGGAATATTATACTGTTCTTTTAACTCTTTCAGACCTAGTTCACAACGAGATTGCCATTAAACCCTATGGAAAGTTTGGGGCACTCAGGACTGAAAGGGTTGATAAAACACCAGCATTCCAGTAAAGGCCAAAAAAGTTTGAATTTTCACAACTTGGTGAAATGATCAATGGATTAATAATTAAGTAATGAATATCCCAGTTAAATAATTTAGAAATGATAAAACCTGTATCAACCCAAAAAATAAAACCTTGATCAACCCCAACATATATTTATACCATATGGCCTTTTGAAACTTCCAGTAAGCAGGGATGTGGATAGGAAAAATAAGAATATCCAGATGAGATAAGAATAAAAAAATTGTTGAAATGCTTATTTGAACTTGATTTAATGTATTAATCAAACAATTATTACCTTAAAATTTGAGCTGAATTTTCTAAACTCTTCAATCTCATCTGTTCTCCCTATAAAATAAATAAATATAAATAGGCTTACATTTATAGTAACATTTACACTTATTAGTTTAGGTAACATTTATACTTATTTAGTAAAGCCAAATTAGGCTAGGTAGATACAATATGAATATATGGATAAGATTTTAACCTCAAAACTTCTACAGATAATGTGATTTCAGTTAAATACAGAACAAGAAACAACCTTCAACACTTTTTGACATGTATTGAAAATAACCTTATAACTTAAAAACAGTTTTGTATGTTGCTGCTATAAAAGATAATTCCTGAATTATTAATTAGAAGCTAACCATCTTAAATGCATCACCTTTATGTTTTGTGATTTTGGGAGGTTCTATCCTCTTCTCTATCCTAAGAGGAAGAAAAGATGGCTTAGTTGGTTCTTCAGGAACAGACTCTGAAAAATATTAATGAAATAAATACCCATCTATTTCATTTAAAATTTAGTTTGCAATATTCGAAAAAAATATTGTAAGAAAACTAGGTAAAGTATTTAATACTAATGATCACTTTTTACACCGGCCAAAACAGCAGGATTGAGTTATATCCCTCCTACTCAAAATTTTTTTCAATGATTTCATTGGTGGCTGCCACACAACATTTGATTTTAAGGTAGTTAGAAAAATTTATTGTGTTGGAAATTTTTTTATCAAATTACTATAATTTTACCAAAAAACCCTAGACCTTTCAGAAATTCTTTCAAACTCTTGATTAAGAAGATAAAACTTTTGAGCACATAGATATATGAATGCAAATCTTCAGATCAAGATATCCAGATAAGGACATACCTCCATTAAGGGGAATCTTCTGCAGAGACATGGGAGTGGGAACAGGAGCAGGAGCAGTCCCTGAGTTATGCCGTCTAACAGTTGAAGGGTTGTTCCGTCGCTTGTGAGGTGTGATATACCTGAAATCAATAATACAGGTCAAAAGGCTTTCTTTCTTCAGTTTTATAGCAATTTAAATACTCAATTAATGTAAGCAATTCATATAATTTAATAATAAATGTTAATAATTTTGGTTTTTGCTCTATTTGTTATAGATGACAATAAACATTATGTAAGATGAAGTAAACCAATTGTTATTAAACTAAAAGCAACTCAAGAACATAAAAAAATACTTTTTTTTATAAAAAATTATATTGAAGCTGCCAAATTTCGGTAATATTATTGCAAAAATGTCGATTTTTTAGAAGAATTTTTGTGAAGGTGTCATTTTTGTTAGTACATTTTTTGTGAAGGTGCTGATAAACAGTACCAAAATTTACCTGTATTACCCTGAAGAATAAAAAATTTAGCATGTTAAGACCCATTTACACTGTTTGACTTTTAATGTTCATCTTGGAAGAATCATCAAAAGTGACAAGAGTAAATTGTCTTTTCCCTCTTCACTCCTCAAATTTCCTTCATGAATGAGTGATTCATTAGAGAGAATCCCTTTTGATGAACAGTGAAACAGTGTAAATGAGTCAATACCACAGATTTTGAAACAAACCAAAGTTAAATTCATAATTAAAGAGCTTAATGAAATATATAGGAAAAAAATTAAGTAAAGATTTTAGTTTAAATATGTTAATTTCATGCAGGGTTGGAAAAAAACATGTATTTTTCTAAAAAAAACAAAAACGTGTTTTATTTGTTTTAAACGTGTTTTTTTTGTTTAAAACGTTTTATTTGTTTTTTTTACCCACGACACAGAAGTTCTAAAAAAAAACCCATGATTTAGTTTTTAAAATGAAAAATGGATTAACAAAGCTACCCCTGACATCAAATGGCATCTTGAGCTTTTTAGCACCTGTTTCTTTGAGCTTGGCTGAAGTAAAATGATTGTTTTGGAAATATGATACTATGTCAACAACTTCAGTTTTAACATTAGAAATGTAAATATATTTTGCTAAAAGGTTTAAGATACGAGCTTAACATTTATAAGTTATTATATTCATATTCATTTCAGTGCTTTACAGTTCATTGGGTATTTTGACGACATTAGCAGCATTGATCGTTTAAAATATTAAAATAAAACAAATAACAGGTCAATTATAATAAAATATGATTTTTAAACAATTTTATTTGTATTTTTTATTAAATAACTTTCTAGAAAAAAATCAAATAAAACTGTTGAAAGTAAATACCAAGTTTTATATACTAATGCCATCTGTTCATAGAAAAAAGAATTACTAAACAAGTACATGTGTTTTAAACAATGTTTTTTTTGCTTTGTTTTAAACGTGTTTTAAACAATGTTTTTTTTGCTTTGTTTAAAACAAGTGTTTTAAACAAAGTGTTTTAAACGTAACAACCCTGATTTCATGCAACAACTTTTTACAACATCAATACAATGTATGACCCAATGTGTGAAAAAATAACTAAACACATTAACAGGGTACATTCATCTTACCTTGGGGTGGTATGACTTCCAGATTCCACTGGTTCTCTGACAACTGCACTAAACCGATCCTCTTCATCCAATCCATCATCCAATTTGTTCCGCTGATTACCACCAGAGCCCTCAATTTCTTGAGCAATGCGAGAGGCCTGAGCCTCTCGCACCCGCCACTCTTCTGTGTCTTGGGGCTGCAGAGGGACACTAGAGGGGAGAAAATTTTAGTTTCTCCAAGTAAGCGACAACAAGATGCTTCAATTAAACAGAGATACATCAATATGAAAAAGTTTAAGTAAATCTCAATCTTAAAAAAAAGATATTCAGACTCAAGGAAACTAATCTTTGGGTAACTATCTCAAAATAGTTAGTGACCAAACATAACTCACGTGTATTCGTGCAAGGAATTGTCATAGCTGGATTTGACTCCATACTTTTCAGCATTGGTGCGGAACATCTCATTGGGATCCCATCCATTCTATATGAAACAACACAATTAATACAAATCCTACTTTAAAGTTTATGAATTCCATTTCTCAATATATATGCATTTGAATTTTGATTAAAAATAAAAAATTATTTCCAAACTAAAGTATATTTTTGTATTCTTCAATTATAAATATAAGCAGTGGATTATGACTGTAATAGGTGTATGCATGTGTAAACATTAATAATCTAAAATGAAAAGTTTTGCCACACAAATAGGACCATAGAAAACAAAAACGGAATAACAAACAAGGAAGGTTGAGCGAAAAGTAAAGCATAAATACCACATTTCCATCATCTACATCTATGTTTGTGTTAAATGATTCTCCACCATCCCAAGGTTCTAATTCTTTTTCTTGCACAGTGCCATTGAACTTGCTGATGGCTGTATCAGTAAATGCATCTAACATAGAAAACACATATGGTGAGGAATTTCATGGTTAGCACATAAACTCAAAATTTTTTACCATTTAAAATGCAATAACTTTGATTACAAAGACTTTCATTCAATGAGGCAAGATGAATACAGCAAATTATTATAGAAGAAGAATTATTTTTTAATGCTATTTATTATTACTTCTTTTATAAAATGTTACTTCATTACAAATTTACAAACAACAAATTTAAACAATCACACGTACCACACATGCAATCAAAGTTAAAATTTAATTTTCCCTAATTCCACGTAAAAAAAATGAACACTGGACAAATGCAATAAGATAGGTAATAGCAAAACTCAAATTGGAGGGGGACTCTTTACGGTACATTTTCAGGAGCAAAAAAGAGTTTATTTTTAAAATGTCCCTCATACAAGGAGATTGTATATAAAAAAGTTACTTACCAGAGGGACCCATTGTAGCAAAATTGGGGTCAACTGAATCACCTAACACTGATACTATGTCCTTCCAACGATACACCATTTTATAAGCTACAGGCCATATTGCCCCAAGAAGACTCGAAGGGCCCGATCCACTAAGTGGGACAGGGGTTCCAGGTTGAACAGCATGGGCTGTCTCCAGAACAATGTCACCCTATAAATGCAGTAAAATATTAATGAAAAGGAAAAGATAGCAGTAAATGACTTAATTTGACCAAATGTTTCGCTCAAATCACTTATCTTACACAAATATTCATTTTGGAAAGGATAATAACATTTACTTCAGCCTAAAATATGGAATTAAAAGGATATATGGTCTTGACGACCATCTTGAAAAATCACTTCCAGTCATGAGATTCCAGTAGACTTTTGATACGTAAATTATTATGCTTTCTTAAATCAGAATCAGTTCACAAACCCGATGTTGGAATTTTTTGTGAAATTCCTGGGAAGGAAAAACCGGAGATTCAATCAATTTCTCTTGTTATGGCGGCTGTCTTGGAACATATACTTCAGTTTATCCAATTGCATTACATAGATCAGCATACTCAGTAGAAACTTATCTTACACAAATATATATTTTGGGAAGGATAATAACATTTACTTTAGCCTAAAGTACAGAACTAATAGGATATTCGGTCTCCTAACGCCATCGATGAATACCTTGAAAAATCCTACTTCCGGTCATCAGATTCTGGTAAACTTTTGATGTCTATAATTATATTTTATTAAATCAAAATCAGTTCACAAACCTGCTGTAATTTTTTCTGCAATTCCTAGAACCAAAAATCAGTTATATGATCTCAGTTAAACGTGTTGTGGGAAGAGCATTTTTATGGTTCTCTTTGTTTACTACCATATTATTAAAGTACCTACACAAAATTTTCAGTGATTTACATGTCTTTAACAAATAGCTGGCATCATTGGATAACCTTGTACCTTTGATTTAGGGAGCCTATAGTATGAGATATTTGTGCGAGTTCATGCCAACAAATGCCGCCAATGACAGATCGAAACCCACAGATTTCACCTGTCCTTTCACCCTTGTCATATTGAGAGTGAGCATAGAGCAAAATTCTTGAACCGGCAAAAAGAAAGCACTTTGTGTTTTTAAACACTTAACATATATATACCTTTTATATTTTCAATTAAATAATGACAATACACAAAACAAATAGAAGGCAATATGTTGATTTAATTTAAACATACCTCTGGAGAAAAGGTTTTAAAAACTCCATCATGAATTGTTCCATCATGCAATTGGACTCGCACAACACTACCCTACAGTATAAAAATTAGCATTAAACACAGAGAATAGTACAAAATATATGGTCATTGCATAGAAATATGAGTGTTTTAAAATAACTTTTTGATACTAGATAATATATATATAATATATGGTGATGAAAATACAGTGGTGAAATTTACCCTCTATCCCATTTCCCACAAGCCCAATGCAATCTAAATCTTTATTTTGAAATAAAAAAGTGTCCTCATACTCCTAAGTTAGAAGATTTTTTCAGAGATATTTTTCAACATGAGTTTGTGTTTGGGAGCAGTGTGGTCCAACCTTTAGTTACCCAAAGGTCAATCATATTTGGAGGTGAGAGCCAGAGACAGAAAAAAAAAAGAGAAAATTGCATTTTCCTTTTTTAATACAAGTAAATTAAGCTTATTTCAAAACCGGAATATTTATTTGATAGCTTCTTTTTGATGGTTATTTTTTTTAAGGCTCTTACTATTTATTACTACTAGACTCATTCTCACTACTCATTCTACTAGAATGGGGCTTAGCTTAATTGCTTTCTAGTTTTAAATTAAAAGCACAAAGGGCAGGGTAAAATAATTTTGAAACACCAAGAATGACTGTCTTTATGTTTTTTATACAAAAATAACAGTAGTGAAAGTTTGTTTTTTAAAGAAATGAATGAGTTATAAATTAAAATTGCTTGACATACCACTAGAGATGCAGTAGCATGCATCAATTGAGTGTTCTTATAAACACCATCCATCTGAAATAAACATTCTCAAAGTTAAAAATTATTTCAAACTAAACAATGAAACACACATTCATTAGGAAACACAGTAGGTAGGTATGTGTTACTGATTAGAAAAGAGGCCACTTCCAAAAGCTCTGTGATAGTCACAGCTTTTTATTTGATTATATTAAGTGAAAATACAAGTTTGAGTAGAAAATATTATTATTTCTGAAAAAATGCATCCAGCCAGACTATTTCAGTTTGGGTTAATAGTTAGACAAAATAACTAATAAACACACTTTGGAAATTGTGAACCTTAAATCACATTTCAAGTTTTGCTTTTTAAAATCCTGTGACATTGCTGCTGTTTTTTCACATAGTATCATTAATTTTTAGTGCAAAAATAATTTTAATTCAGAATAAAAACTAGGATTTTCAACCTGCCCACAAACTAAAAAAAACCTGGATGGTTTCTCTTTCTTTAATAAAACCCACTTAAAAAAAACAGCCCTGTGTTTTTTCATTTTTTTAAGTGGGTAAAATTTCATTAAAAAACAGCATTATCAAATCTTTTAATAATGCATATTTCTCTTAACATGGGGAGAAATGTATAAAAAACTCAGATTATCACTAAATAATAAGGGCAAGGTAAATAAAGGGAAAAAAATTCAAAAATAAAATAAACAAAATTCGAATTCCTTTTAAACTATAGTTAGTATAACCCCATGAAAATACAATAAAACCTTTAGATTTTTCCCAAGCAACACAACCTGCCCAATTGGTATAAAATACTAAATCACAATAATTGTGCTTTTGACAATTTTACTGTATACTTATAAGGGTTTTCATTTAATAAGTTTTTAAAAATGTTTTTCAAAGTTTTGTTTACTTAATATATAAGATATGGGCAAAGTAACAAAACAGGCATTAAATTTCTACGATTTTCTACCAAAGTGCCCCATGGAAAGTTCTTTTTACTCACAAGAAAACGTTCTCAGGATTAACTCACAAAAACGGACGAAAATTTTACAGGCATAAGAAGACTCAAAATACATACTATGAAAAAATTAACTGTGGAATTTCATTAGGAAAGTAAATTAATTTTGAAAATTGGGTTCTGATTTGCCGAATCCATTCAGTTAGCACCACTTGGCGACTTGGCATGCATTTGATGAACCTTTTTGATTGGCGGATTTAAACCGCTTCCAGAGAAAACACTACCAGTTCATTTAAAAATTCAGGCGGTTTCTCAGCATTTCTCGCCTTGTAGGTTTGCATTTGGCGTTAAAAAGGATGATTTTTAAGAATTTTTTTACAGCTTTTCTACTTTAATTCTGCAGCTAATTTTTTCACAGTAAGTGCTTTGAGTCATCTACTAACCCCTATAAAATTTTCGTCCATTTCTGTGAGTTTAGCCTGAGAATGTTTCCTTGTCAGAGCTGTCCTGTGAGTGGTGGAATTAACATTTTAAAATTATCACAAAATCAGTTGAGATTAGATAAAGATACGAGATAACACAAAGTGATAAGTATTTCTCTATGATACAAAAATTAAAGAAACTTATACTGGAGTTATAAATTTTGGTTTGTAAAATGTTGACTTGTTAAGAAAAAATGTAGTACATTAGGATTAATCAGGTGCAAACATTGCCAATTGAACTTTATTAGCAATGTTTTACAAATTATACATAAAAACATGAAATGTAATAAATGTAGCACTTCTAGTTGAGATATTTTATTTATTTTGATATTTGCTTAAATTTTAGATATTTATTAAAAATCAGAACACTTAGTACTTGTACCCAGTTAATTTTAAGGCACCAAAAGGTTGATAACATTCCAATTAACTATTACAAGCACCTGACCTCCTAGTATTTTTCATAGACATCCTACGTCTGTTAGTTATAAACATTGGCACCCATACATGGGCGTAGCCAGGGGGGTGCAGGGGGGGGCAGCTGCCCCCCCTAAATTTTTCATAACTCTTCAGAAATTTTCCCCCAAAATATTTTTTTTGTAAAATTGAAAAACATTTTTAAAAATTTTTTTTCTGAAAAAATTTTTTAAAGCTGAAACCCTTCAATTTTTTTTTAAAGAATATGTGCCAAAAAAACGAGCTTATGTGTGAGATGTGGCGGAAGAATTCACGCAGAATTCATTTCATTCAGCCTTTTTAGTTCCCCAAACGACCGCGCCAGTCAAAATATTCGACAAATTCAAAGATACGAGATAAGATACAACCCCAGTTGACCACCTCCCGCGGAGTGGAAATCTATTGAACGGCTAGAAATGGGAAGAGTTGACAAACAGCCCCAAGATAAAATAAGGGTAAAGTAAACTCGTTACTGGTCACACCTGTTGTTCACGTACAGGAGCCAGCGGGGGGTGAACACTCCCTCTTTCCTATGTTGTCCTCTACTGTCCTAATTGGAGAAGAAATAGGGGTAAGGGGAAAATGCTCTTCTTCCCAAACCACAAAATCCAATTATACGTACACCTCTGCCTTTGACAATGGATTGGGGTGTGAAAGGGTATCATAAATCTTCGGCACTCAACGACTCAAACAAGCAAGGGGGCTTCAGGTGTCTGGGTGTGTCAGGAAATTGTTTCAACGTGTTTCTAAAGTGTTTACACAAAAACAGAGGGGTCTTTTGTGAACCCAGCCATTATTATTTCGAAGCTTTGGCTGATCTTTCAACAATAGAAAGAAAGCCGTGTGGTCATTGGCTATTCCTGCAGAAAATACCCTTTAGTCTAAGATATGTGATTTAGTTTTCAAGCATTAAACTTAAAAAGAGTACGTATTTCAGTCCTCCATATTGATATCTAGACGTATTATGTAAAGCCTTAATCCAGCACCATCACCAGCAATTAAAGTAAGTTGAATTTAGTATTGCATCTTAGTTTTGGGGGATAAACTATTTGTGTTAAAATATCTAATTAGAGAATTTTTTCTTTAAGACTGAAAAAAAAGCTAAATAATATTTGAGAAAGCTGGACGGTTTTACTTTTACATTTTAAGGTTATTGTTAAATGTTATATCTTATATCATGGTTATTCAAGTAACTGCAACAACTTGAACAGTTGATACAAAGTTGCTCGGACTATTTTCAGACTAACTGTAACTTTGTATTCTTCTTTATTCTCTTCTAAATTATTATGTAATTAAAGCAGTTGCGTATTTTCCTCCAGCTTGATGTTTTTTTTTAATGTCCAAACATACGAAAGTTTCATCCGGTAACATAAAATAAAATAGATAAAATTTATTGAATTTAACTCAACTCGATTAGATTCTACAAATTATACTTTTAGTCATTAGCCACATAAATTTCCTAGAAAGGTATGTGGCTTACAACTTACAAGAGGTGGTTCTGTTCTGGCTAAAGAGTCTAAAAATGAGCTAAAACACTACTTTAAGGGGCAAATTTTAAAAAGTTTTCTGGGGGAGGACCCCCAACCCCCCCTTTTTTCTTAGAGCACACATTAATTACACTATTATTTAAGTTAAGTGTGCAAAGTGCAAAAGTTCAAACCCTTCGTATAATTACTCTAAAATTTAACGTGTAAAAGTACTCCCCATGGGGGTACCTGAGACCATGCCATGGGGCAAAGGTAAGTATTCTTGCCCCCCCCCTAACATGGAACCTGGCTACGTCCATGCACCCATATGTATGAATTCAGGAGGGGGCAAGAAATATTTTGACACAGCTGAAATAAGAGTCCTCCATTATACTACTCACGTTGCAGTCGCCAACTATACACTATATCTAATTGTGATATACTGCCAACTTGGCGACCGCCACACGAGTCACCAAACAGAGGACTCTTATTCCAGTTGTAGGACCCTTTTTTTTTTTCAAGTTTCCCAGTCAAGCCTGTAACTAATAACAATAAAATTTTAAATAAAAAGCAATAAAATTTTTTGTTTCAAAAATTTTAACTAGGGTGGGTTCAAAATTATTTTTAAGGGGCCTTAAAGATAGAGTGTAGGTTTTTTTAACACTTTTAGAAAATATTAATTTGAATCTTTGTACACTTAATAAATAATTTTGTATACACAATACTGGAGTTTAAGGAAGAAAGAGGATGTCTAGGAGAAAGATTAAGAAGTTTTGAAGAAAAGGTTTTAAGAATTTTACTCTTAAAAGTAGTATTTAAACTTATTTGAGAACGATTCATTTGAATTTTATTGAATCAATTATTTGAATACGATTGCCCATTCTGCACTGCACCGCTGAAATTTCAAGGAAGAAAGTAGTATACTATATAAATAGTGGTCCACATTATTAGAAACAATTCACATTCTGCTTTTGAATTAGCTCACAATCATAATAAAAGGATTAATGCAGTACAAAACTTATAATTAAAAATTAATTATCCCCTTGCTCATATGTATAGGCAGCCATGGTTATAAATGTTTTGGAGTCCCCCTTGATAGTTGAAGAACAAATGAAAATAAGGATACGGTTTAAGGAACTGTAAGAATGTTCACTGTTTCCAGAAACTACTTAGTATAAAAATAAATCCAACTTACAGGTGGCTTCTTTTCTGATTGGGACTTTGGACGACCCATTTTGCTACAGAAAAAAAGGGAAAATATATTGAACAGGAGTAGTAAACATTATTTCACACAAAGTTGTAAAATACATTTACTGTTTCTTGAAAAACAATTATATAAAAAGGAATGTAAATTGAATTATTCATAAAGGAATACCCATCTTATTTCTTTAAAAAAAACCAGCCAGTTTCTATCACTGTACTACGAATTTATGAATCAAATTAACTTAAACAATTGAAATTAAGGATAATGAAACAAAAATAGTAAGGTATAAAAAAAATAAAGAGCCTTGGTTTAAACTACTGAAATATTAAAAAACTAATAACATATGTGAGTATTGGGATCGGATGCACTATAAACGGGTTAAATAAATGTTATCTGTTTAATTTTGTGTCATGTAATATAAAGTCAATTTTAAGTGAAAATAAAACTACAATAAATGCAAAATATGACCTCAACCTATATGAACTACTTACTATTCCTGTATCCGATTCATGAAGGAATCTGTGGAATGTAGTCTCTGACGAACGGTCATAAAAATCAAAGTTATGCTTATAATATAAAAATAAATAGTCTATTAAAAAATAAATTACATTCTAAAATCATCTAAAGCACCACAAATGGGTAAGTTATTTCATTACGAAGACCTACATACTCCACTGACAATCATGAAAAGAATTATCAACGTATGGCGTCGACACAAAACAATAACAAACTATTTTGGAATTACTGCGTTGCCACGCGCTAAGGGACAATGAAGCCACGACCAAAAACACTTTTCACTGTACCCGTCGCATTATATTTAGAGGACAGCAAGTAAAATAATAGAGGACAACATCAAAAGACTGAAAGACTAGAGTTGCACTGCACCAGTTTCATTAGTTTTGAATCACCGTGTTTAAAAACTGCCTTTCTGTTTACAAACACTTGTCGTGTTTCTTTTCTCAAGTGTAAAGTGAAAGTACTTTAAAATTTATCGAACTCTATCTAATGTCCGAGTCCCACTTTTTACCTGTTGCTGTCCCGCTTAAAGCCAGGTGCTCAGTGGCCAGGTGTTGTCAGTGGCAAGGTTCTCAGTGGGTGTTGTGTTGTTAAAGCTCTGGATGGAGCGAGTCCTCCTCGCTCGCTCGCCCCCCCCCCCCCCATCCAGGGCTTTAGTCCCGCTAACCGAATGTCCGGTCAGTCTCTAGTCCCGTCCCGCCTTTTCGTAAAAGTCCCGCTTCTCTGTCCTAGCTCAATTCTTGAGAGGATATAAAAGTTCTCAATTGGGTAGTTTGAATTATTAAAAACAATTGATTTCATAAAACATTACAACAGTGCTGCTTCTCAAACTTTCAATATTGGTGACCCAATTTTCAATCATAATAATTTTCACCGCGCCCCCTATTTCTACTCTAACAAATGTATAAGAGTTTCTTACTTGAAACTTTGAGGCTCGGCGTAGGAGCGATCTTATTTAATTTTAGAAGTCACCCAAATGAATTAAAACACTACTTTTAAGAATAAAATTTTAATTTTTTTTCTGGGGAACACTCTTAGACACAACACCCTTTTTTGCTTAAAACTCGAGTATTATACAGGGTGTCCCATAAATGTTGGGCCACACTTCTGGGGGGATAGTAGACACCTAGACGAGTCAGAATCACATAGGATTTGGGGGTCCCAGACCAAATCCCAGGGAGTTAAAAATGGAGCGACACCCCAAAAAAATTATTGAAAAATTCAATTTGTAGAAGAACTAGTATTGGTAAAAATTTAAATATGGCCTCAAATTTTGTGGTTTCATATGATCTTTAAAATTATCTTAAAAGTTTTGGCGCAAGTTTAGACTTGCGTATGCGCCAAGTTTTTAGCGTTACAGATCACTATTATGGTAACCCAGGGGGGGCTCATCTGGCTCTCCGATTACTTTCAGCCAGGATGACGTAATCGGCTGGAAGGCGTTGAAGTTTTGACAGGAGTGACCAATCAAGGTTACATAGGGAAATCGCGGAGCTTCTTATAGGGATTTTCTTACGTAGAAGGGAGTAATATAAGACGCGGAAGGGAAAATATAGACCTGTGAACTTGCCTCAGCAACAAATCAGATATTTAAATATCAATACTTGTGATCTATATGGGTGCATTCAATTTTTTAACTTCTGATGGGTTAAAACTGATTAAAACTTTTCATTGAATTAAATTATGAGTATCTTGTTTTCCTTCTCATAAGCAACTTGAAGAACAAGTTTATAGCTTACCAAATAGTGGATTAAATACAAACTATGAAATTTAAAACTGATTCCTATGCATAATTACGGAGGTTCATTACTTAAATCAACAGTGATCGATTTGTAACAATATTTTAAAAGTTAAACAAATTCCCACTATCTGTATTTTAGAAAATTCTAACTACAAAGAAAATACCGTTTTTTAAAGCAGTATTTAGTTACAATCCGATACTTTTAGATCACTAAAAAATCCTCAAATTGTGAGCTATTTTTGGGTTGTTCTTTTGTAAGTTTTGTATAAAATTGATTACGCTACTAATCGCCTTTATTACTAATTTATTAAAATTCAAAGTTAGTTTATTAGGTACTAATTAATCTGATCTCACTGAATTTATTATTCTAATGTATCTTATATTCTGATTATGATTGTAGTAACACTGATCGATCTAAGACATATTGATCAGTGTTAAAACAATCACATAATCAGATGATAATAAATGATCACTTAGATTCTAAGTGATAATTACATGAAGAAAAAATCAAATAATCTGTTGATTTCGAATTCAATTTTGATCAAACATGACAAACATGAAGGAGATAATGTATTGGGTATAAACCTTCACCAACTTGCCGACTCCCACATACGATTGCCGAAAGAAACTCGAACTGAAACGGTTAGTTTTGAAGTTGGATCAGTGTTCCAAAGTTACGATATGATCATTTTATAAGATCTCCAAGGTGAGGTCACATTGATCCTGTTTTAGTGTAAAATTTGAATAGTCTTCAAATTTAAAAATGATACATAATAATTAAAAAATATTGTCAAGCTTTAATAATATAATCATTATGTCTATAAATTGCTTTTAGTATTTTATTTCAACTCTTTTCAGTTTCCATGAAGGGAGCTAGAAATATATTGTCCCTCCCAAATCAAAATTGCTTTTAATCTAAAACAAATTAATATGTTCCTAAAACCAATCTATGGATTCCTCTTGCCTTTGGGACGATCTACTTCGGTTTCTTACTTCAAATTAACAATAGATATTCATCAACATGAAGCTATAATATCAATTTAATCTAAAACGAAAACCCTTTTAGATTCATATCTTAAATGCTTCAAAACTGAATTGTTGGATCAAAGTTTAAATTTCCCTCTCTCCTGTCAAAAAAATCCCTATTCTATCTGACCCAATCGAAGGAGAAGCTGGGGTATCACGCGAATTACGTAATCGGCTGGAGAGCAGTACGTCACACGAATTTTCTTTCCTATGTGAAGAGCCAACCTTATCTTATTCTATTAACCTTGATGGTAACCCTAACTCATGTTAAGTGAATGATTTGGCTTCTAAATGTGCCGCTAAACAGCCAAAACTCGCCAAGCATACGCAACTCCAAACTTGCGCCAAAGTTTTCACTTTAATTTTTTTTTTATTATGAAAAAAGTAAAAAAAAAAAAGCCAAAACTTTATTTTGTATTTCGAAAACCTTTCTTTTGATTGTATAATCTGAAAGAGCGTAGTTGGTCATCCTTTAGTCCAAAGTTTCACATAAATACCATCAATTAAACGCTTGAGAGCCTAATAAAGTATGTTTTTTGAACTGACATTAACAGGCTCTCAAGCGTTTAATACTGATCATATTTACTTGAAACTTTGAACTTAAGGTTTCTAAACTATGCTCTTTCAGATTCTTAAATCAAAGGAAATGATTTCGAAATACAAAATAAAGTTTTTGCGAGGGGGGAGTTCCGCATTTTTTTTTTTTACTTTTTTTGTAATAAAAAAATTTAAAGTGAAAATTTAAAGATAATTTTAAAGATCATATCAAACCACAAAATTTGAGACCATAATTATTTTTTTTACCAATATAGGGATATTTTGAAGGTAGATATATTTTAGTTACAAACTGTTCTGAAGTCTGTTTTATTTTAGAATTTTATTATGAAGGTCACAAGTTACCTAGTAAAACTTGAAAAAGATAAAAAAAAAAGTGTGTAAAATTAATTTGTGCGTTAAATTGGGGTTTCCTTGTTTGACGTACCTATAAAATATAATCATAGCACACGTTGTCATTTCTTACAAAATATTAAATTCGTAAATTCAAGCGTACTTGGTAAAGGTATCAACATTTTTGGATAGTTTTGGTCACGAAACAGGATAGGATATTATGGTTTGGTCTACGAAGGAGAGAGGATCATCGAGTTGTCAACGGTGGGAAAAAAAAGTTTGGTGATCCGTGAGACCGTGAGTTAAACTCTATGTTAAGTGAAGTTAAAGTGAAGTTATTTTTGAAAATTCCCGATCTAACCCCCTTTTTATTCTTGAATGTGATCTCTGACTCTGACGAGAAAAAAACACAAGAGGTGGTGGACGGTCTGCACCTGCAGGTAGGGTAAAACCCGCCCCTAAAAAGGAAAAAAGTTTTAAAAGTCTGGTCCTTTTTTTTTCTTGTGTAAGCTATCAATATTT
Organism: Tetragnatha montana; assembly: GCA_963680715.1. Lineage (NCBI taxonomy): Eukaryota > Metazoa > Arthropoda > Arachnida > Araneae > Tetragnathidae > Tetragnatha > Tetragnatha montana. The sequence continues at coordinate 30,317,001 of OY796676.1, forward strand.
TTAAAGATAGTTTATTTCACTGATTAAATTTTAAATTAATTTTTTCAATACTTTTAAAAAGAGCATGCGTTCATTATGTCAAACTATAATCCTACTTCAGGGAAATGTTTTATCGATGAATTTTGAGACTGAAATACTTCAAAAAGTTTTATTTAAAGTAACATTGCCAACTTTTTTATCTATTCCAAGCTCTTGGCATTGAGATTCATACTGATAATCAGTTTATAGACACTATTTCAAATCAGTATAAATTGACAACTGAGAGATTTTTAGAAAATATCAGAATGAGTCTTTCATGAACTGTTTTTATTCGCAATTATATATCTTAACCTCTTAACCTTGAAAAGAAGTAAATGTTTTCATAGCCCTCGTCTATCTTGGACGATTGGGGTGGTGATAACGCAACGTTAAGAGTGCTTTAGTTTCTGCTGATTCATTTTACAGTTTTTAAATTTGTGGAATATACAGGGTGATTCAGAATTCATCATCAATATTTGGTGGGGAGGTAGAGGGGACCTAGACAAGCATATTTTGAAAAGGAATGTTTTGCCAAGGCCCGTGTAACAAAACAAAACATAATAGAATGAAAAAATTTATTGCGCAGGGGGCGATAGCCCCCTAGTAGAATGAAAAAATTTATTGCATGATGTGCAGCAGTATCCGTACGTTGAGTTTTAAAACGTGCAATATTAATCTTTCAGCCAAAGAATGAGTTCCCTTAATGGTATATTTAGAAAAATGATGATCGGGGAAGGGAATTTTCAATGGTCATTTCAACATTGGTCATTGAAACGTGTTTAAATAGCTATTTAAACATTTTTAGATAATATGGGGAATATTGCAGTACAATAGGAGTACGGGGAATATTGTGCGTATGGGGAAATTGCAGGGCAACAATTCTTTGGAAAATTCCAATAAGTTGTAATAATTAAGCCCAAGACTATTCTCTCATAACCACTTGGCCAGTACGCCGGCTCCCTGCAATTTTACATTCCAAACATAATGTCCATTCCACTCGTGACTCTGAGAGTGAAATTTACTTGAATGAACGAGTAGCAACTTGATTCTCTCCAGGAACCAAGAGAAAGTAATTAAGTAAAGTTGACAACCTTGAAAACTCTCCACTATTGTATTGTTGTTCAATCAAATTATGTTAAGCAGAGAGTTAACGGTTGATTATAAGCATCGTACGGTGTATACATGTATACTCGCATGTGATTTTGGCTCATATTTTCACGAACAATTTATTTAATTCGGGGGAAAATTCTTATGCGTAGCTCTTTTATGATTGATTTAAAGCAAAACTCTTTTTGGAAATTGTTTTACTACATTAAAAATTTCTTATACTATCTTGATAACTCTTGCTCTAAGTTGTTTTAGATTAAAATTAAGTTATGGGTTTAATGGTTTTTCAAATAATGGGGCTCCTTGAATCCCTCGCAAGACCAGGTCATATTCATTTTATGATCTTAATTTAACTTAATTTCCTTGCTTATAATAATCAATTACAGTTTCTTTTTCAGAATTGGCATAGCTATTAGAGAGACATCAATATCAACTGTGATTGAAAAGAAGGTGTACTGCTATTTTAACAAGCACATTTATCAAAAACGGATCGAAAAGAAGCTGAAGAGAGGACGGGGAGACCACTGAATCGAACAACAAGTAGAACCCCGTAATAGTTAAAACATTTTAATTTAAAAGCTATATGGAGGGATCAAGAGAAGGGTTACAGGGATTCTCGTGGAAACGTTAAATGAGAAGAAACCTCCAAAAATATGACATAATAATGTGAATCAGTAAAAGAGAAATATAATAAATAAAATTTCCCTCCAAAAACTGCCGTGGCATAGTCGAGAGCTAATTTTTAACTAATTTTTAGGTTAATTAAACGCGTATTAAAATTAGAAACCTGACGTATATTTTTTTGCCCAAAGGTTAACCATATATCCACTGCATAAATCAAATTCTCTCTAAGTATTACAGAAAAAGAGTTAACATCAAAAAAACAAAAACTATGCCAATAACCCCAGTCTCCCCCTGTAGTAGGTTCATCAAGATGCAAATTTTGGGGGTATCCTAAAAAGAACTAAAATGACTGAAATCTGATTTGGGGGGGGGGCAAGCGAGTGCACAAGCATATCAGAGTTTCTAAGATAGGTGTCATCGTCTACTTGTATTGATAAAGTGATCATACTTGTCAAACAAAAGTGCCAACTAATAGGCTTTGGCATTGGCTACACAAGCTTTAGTAAACTTGCTTGGTAAGCGGAGGTAACTTTAAAAAATTAAATTGCATATTTTTGAGAAATTTTAAATGATTTAATATAGTACAGAATGAGTTAAATGGCTAAAATTTTGAAAAACCCTTATGACAGGCAGTTTGGTCAGAATAATTTGCGCCACCCAAAATAATTTTAGTTTAATTTAGCTTTAATTTTATTTCTCTCCTTGTGATAAAAGGTAATGTTGTCTTTGTCGTCGTCAATGTTTTAGTATGTAAGGGGCCATTCAATAATTACGTAAGGATGATTTGGGCAATTTTTGATCCCCCCTACCCCCATGTAAGGGAACGTAAGATTTTTCAAATTCTTACGTAAGATTCCATTTCGTTTTTTAAAATAATATAATGTTAGAAAAAGGTCAGTTATAGTAAAACTCTCAGTTTGACGTAAATCAAATATTTTTATTTTTCAACAAGTAATATTCTTACTGTCAACTATACATTATTACTCTACAACAACTATATATTATTATCTCTAGTCTTTGGAATACCATTTATCAGTAGAGATTTAAAAGTAAGTTTTTAAGTAATCTTAAACATAAATCAGTTAAACAATCTTCAAACAAATAGGACTTTTAAATTGTCTGGACTGAATGAGTTAGTTAGCCATGTTGTCCACTCAGTCACGCTTCGCAATTTTTGCTCCTATGCGCTGAGAGCGTCTGTGTTGGCGGACTCTTGCTACTCACCCAAGACTGTTGTTGGCGGCAATGAACAACACGATAATGGCTATCTGGGGTTATTCAATAGTAATTTGATTAGAATATTTGGAATTTGCTTACATTAACTTGGAAAATCTTACGTAAGAGGTAAGAATGGGTTGCCCCCACCCCCAAGTGAGGGTATGTAGAGATTTTTCCAACCCCCCCTCCCCCTCGGGACCCTTACGTAATTAATGAATGGCCCATAAGTACTAAATATATACAGGTGGTACATTTGGTTAATCTTTACCACACATTAAGATATAAGAATTTTAGTTAAGATTGAGTCAAGATAAGGTGTGACGCATAAAGGTTTTAAAAATTGTATTAAACTAAAATAAAATGTTTTAGAAAAATTGGGGGTAACATTTTTAATTTTACCGTCAGAGTGACTTTTATTTGGATTAAACACGCAAAATGCGATATAGGTATCTTGTTTTCAACATTTTTATCAGAGTAAAGCGTAAGGATAGATAAAAAACCACTTGCAAAAGTAAAGTGGAGGCAAGTTTAAGAACGCTATCTCACATTTATCTTTTATCATTCCTAAGAAATATCCTATATATCTATCCTATAGATATAGAAAATACGAATAACTTGTTTTAATAGTAGACATTTTTCGGTTAGTGATTCAAAATAGAGCAAATATAATAGGTTTAGAACCAGTATAAAAAGAAAATTTAAATGATTAACACTATTTCTCCCTGCATACAGAGTTTAATTTTATATTTATCTTCCTATTTATTAGTTAAACACACCTTAACCCATCCAGAGAAATTTTATAAATTTTGATCTGTTTTATTTATTATCAGTTTTGGCAGAAGTCTTTCGTATAGAATTCGTTTTGATGGTTACTTCCTTTTTAGTTCTTGTCAAATTTAAAAGCGTATATCTCCCCCAGTCTAAAATATTGTCATTATGAGGAAGTTGTCTAACAGGCGAGCAATTTGTTACGGGCGGCTAGTTTTTACAATATAAATTATAGAGATTTTCAAACAAGTTATTTTTAAGAAAATTGAATTTTTTGTCGTTAAATTGAATCGTTAGTTTGAAAAAGAGATAACCAAGATTTGAGAAAATAAAAAAAAAACCTATAATGTTATGGAATTTTCATTGTATAACCACCAAATTTTTACTGGAAATCCAGGACCCTATTTACTCGTAGAATACAGAAAAATTAATCGAAAAAATATCTAACTAACTAAGACTAACGGCATTATTCACAACCCTTTTGTATGTAAGCCAGACAGTCTCAGCTTCTTTATTCATATGCTTTCGTTTAACGCTGTTTTAGGAGCTAAACCAACACATTTTAAACAGCTGGTTTAGGCGCGGGCGGCGAACAGCTGTGAATAATGCCGTAAGACAAATAAATTTCAAAGTATTATGGAATTGAGTTATTAAGGCAGGTTAATGAATATCAATGGAGGTATCAATGGAGTCCAACATTCAGTGGATAAAAAAAAATAAAAACACTTTTAAATTAAAAACAAATTTGGTTTTGGCTTAAAATAAAGACAAATTAACTTAAATTTCAAATGAAATAAAAATGTATGGGCATCGATTTCGGCATATTCAAGGACTGCTTTTCTCCATATGAAGGATTCTGCTTTTCCCTTTTTCCTCTCATGTGTAGATCGAAGATTGGATATTTATTTAGCTCAAAAAGTCAATTTCCCCCTTTTTTTTTTACTAACTCTGTTTTTAAAACTGACAATTCAATTTTATAACTCAATTTTTGAAAAATGTATCTTCATGGAGTAGATCTTGTGAGTTCCGACGTTCAATTAAATGTAGCCGGCCAAAGAGGAAATGACACTATCAAGTTCTATTTTACTTGTGAGATAGGATAGTTGACGCCTAAAGAGACCTTCACTTTATTCCACCCCGACCTTTCATCCAATCAAGTGCAGAGATGAAAATAACTTAGAATGAAATTCATTAGATGAGCCTAAATGCTAGTATATACCTTCAAAAATTATAGTCCGTGGAAAATAGCAAAAAAGGGAACTATTTTCACTTAGAAATGGTCTTGATAGTAACAACAACAAAGTAAAAATCCAGCAAAATCAATGCAAAAAAAATTTACTTTTTTCCAAATGAGCGAAAAAAAATTTTAAACTTAATATCAGAGATAGTATAATACTACATGTGATGAATGTTTATAGTTTATAGGCTATTTCCAATGCTAAAACAAATAATAATTCATTCAAAAAGAGAATTATATTAAATTTTCGATTTAAATAATTTGTATCATTTAACAAATACAGTCTATTGAAAAATTAAAACAAAGTTCTAAACTTTACAAAAGTTGTACAGATGCTAGAAAATTTCTAATTGATGTCGTTTAAATCATTATTAAATGAATATACCTATACGTAAAATAGAAAACCGAAGGTCTTATTTTTCAACAACAGAGAACAGATACAGGTACTGATAGTTAAACGATACTGGGTTTATAAATGATCATTTTTAATTAGTAAAAATTCTAAAAATGCAACAAAATTTTCTTTAAAAATTTAAATCTTAGTAAACTCAAGTCTAATTTTAATTCCCTGGTCTTTTTAAAATTACTAGGAGCAATTTTAAAAAGTCCACATCTTTCAGTCCCATTTGTGTGTTTTTTCTTTAGCCCATTTAAGAAAGAACTTAGAGTACTTTCGGTTAATAATTACAGTAAATATTACACATAAATCATATTCGTAACCACAATTTTTACACTGTTTGAAATTATAAACTATATTATACAGGGTGGTTATAAAATAACATACCTACTTTAAAATTCTCTACAGACGAAACTACTGGGTAAAAAAATCTGAAATTTTAAAGAGGGCATTTTGAAGGGAGTGGATTTTTTTAACAAAAAAAAAGTAGTAAATTAATTTACTTAATTTTTTGCGTCACCAGAAGTCTAGAAGGTAAATGTTTATTAAAACTATTATATCAGACACTCAAGAAAAATAAATTATAATTACCCTTTTTGTTCAACAAAACTGCGTACTTTCTTAGGGATAGTTATAATTTTTTCTTAAGTGTCTCTGATTTGATAGCTTGAATAAACATTTACCTTTTAGACTTCTGGTGACGGTCCGAAAACTATGGCAAAAATTTAGTTCAAGCACTATCTATGAAGGGGCAAATGAACTATTCTTTTTATTTTATAAAAAATCCCATCCCTTCCAAATGCCCTCTTTAAAATTTCAAATTTGTTTTACGAGTAGTTTCGTCTGTAGAGCATTTTAAAGTAGGAATGCTAATGAACCGTTATTTTGAATTTAATATAACACTTGAGGTTTGTGATTCAACATTTTAAATATCTTATTTCTGAAATTTGGAGAAAAAAAGACAAGTGGAGTTGTTATATTATTTTATTTACCATAAAATAATTATCACACATGAAAACATTTTAAGAAAAGGAATTTTAATAATTTTTTACACAGGAATAATCCTCGAATTCAGTTCGGTCGCTTGTAATATGATTATTTCATCATGTATCAGCAAAAACTATCACGTTACGTTTTTTATTTCACCTTTATTTGGTTATTAAGGATTGTTCCCTAAAGACCGTTATTTTACACGATTTTATCAGAGCAGGGAATTAGTCCACAATATTACAATTGACACAATCATCTCCTGACGCGATAGAGCAAATCCCCAACAACATGAGGTCATTCCTCCCTCGCCCCTGGGAAATATTCCCTATGCAAGCCCCTCTTGGGCAAGGTTGTTCGTGAAGAAGGTCGGGATTAAAAAAAAAACCCTGCAGACAACGTAATTTGCGACCGGTCCCTCGTTCCAAAAGCACGAGCGACACGAGGTGGAAAGAAGAGAAAGAGCCAAGGCCGAAGGTTGTCCCCTGTTTTCAAGCACCCGAGGTTATATAATCTCTCGTAGTCTTCTCTTCGCTTACTGTGAGTGACGTGCTGCATCAGTCAGGTTCTCTCCACTTGCCGATCGCCGAATTTTCCAAAGAAAATGAATTTCAAAGCGAACCCCAAAGTTGAAATTAAGTACACTCAGGTATGGCGCTTATTTTTCAAATACTACGTATATGTATTTTTTTTTTAAAATACCGATGAGTCGAGGGCAAGAAAAAGCCGAATGAGGGGTGTGACTGAATCTGTCATAAATAATTCATTATGTCAGCTGATTGTAGTAAATCGACCGGTTGGTCAAGGCCGAGGTGTGTTTTACCCATACAATGTTTTTAGGTGTTTTCATAATATATTGATATGAAATTTTCGGAAAAGCATTTGTAAAATTTCATCAAAAGTATTTTTAAAAATTTGTGTAAAAAATGGAGAAATTGTACTTCATTGATATTGCGCTACTTTTATTCATGCGCAACCAAAATCGAAATTGGATTAAGATTTTGGTTGGTTTAATGAATAAAAATTTTTAATAAAAAGTGATCAAATCAAATAAGCTTTTTAGGAAACTCCCATCACCTCTCTACAAGGAGGATTCTAAGATGGGGGTTCATCCTCTCATAATTAATAGCCAAGAAATTAATATAACTATAAAATAATTATAACTATAATAATAATTGTAAGTCTATACAAGAAATCCCAAGCAAATTTTTAGTAAAAAGTCTTATTTGTTCTACAACTTAATAAATCCTTAAGATAAGAACTGACCTTGTGCCTCTCTTATCAACCTTTTGTGGGTCCACCGCCACCCACTACATGGCACTAGTCCTTTTTGTATCATTCTGATGGTAAATTAGAGTTTGTGATCATTCAGATTCTTGGCAAAAACAAATTGAATATTCCTGTTCTAGGCTCTATAGAGCAGTGTTTCCCAACCTTTTTCGATCCCTGCCCCACCAAAGCCTTTCTAAATTTTCCATGCCCCCCATGTCTTTTATTTTTTTCGAAAATACTTCTTGAAAAGTAAATAAAACCTGGAGGTCTATGCCCCACCTAGGGGGCAATTTGGTAAAAAATTTCAAATTGCCTCCCGTTGGGGCGTACGCCCCAGCCCGTTGAGAAACACTACTCTAGAGGCTATGTTTCTAGGCTAGGTCATGAGTTTTAGTTCGTTTTATTCACATGCTGGAATATTTGCCCAGATGTTCTTCCCATGATTTTATTACTTTTGCGCTATTAATGGAATCTGACATATTTTTGAAACTAAAAAATTTTTGTGATTAAAAAATGTGTTAAAAATTTAATACAAAATTAGTTCTCTTTGAATTTTCAACTCCTTGGATTTTTAAAGTCTATTATCTTTTGTGTGATTATAAAGCACTTCTCTTTTAAAAGTGCATGATTGAAAAATTTCCCAACGGCTTAAAAGTGTAGTGGCACGGTTATTTTTTCCAGGAAGTTAGTGAAAATCTATGGTGATAATAAAAGAAAATGGCGCATTGTTTTAAGTTTTAGTTCTTTGCATTTTCGTTTTCAGCGGCACGGTCGACGCGACGGGATAATACGGAAATACCAAAGTTTTAAATTTCTACTGATGCATATACTACGGGCAATGTGATAAATCGGGCATTATTAATAATACCCGGGAAATGGGATAAATTCAATGAAATTTATCACTTTGCCCCCCTCCACTTCGGGCATTATTAATAATGTCTGATTAATCACTTTGCCCGTAACATATACATCAGTAAAGACTAGTGGCAGATCTATGGGGGGGGGCTATAGACTATAGACCCCCATTGAACCTAAGTTTACACTATATAAAATTGAACTTTTTCGAAAACAAATTAAGTTTAAGTTAAGTAAGAAAATTTTGTTGAAATTTTCAAAATTTTAACTTCAGTTTTTTGTAGACTTTTTCACAATTTAAAGGGTCTAATGAGTTTTAGTTCGTACAGAGCATTAAGCCCCGTCCAAGAAAACGTGAACTTGAAAGTCCGTGAAACTTGAAAGTTAGTCCTTATGAAGTGGTTGATATTAAGTGGTTGATTATGAAGTGATTATAAAGTCCTTATGAAGTGGTTGATCTTTGATTACGACATGCCATACAGGGGCGGTTGAACACAAATCGATGAGTGTTAAAGATAGTTAGGGGGGTCTCCCCCCACTGTCCCATCAAATTTAATCCCTAAAAAATTATTATTATGAAAAGGTTTTGCGTCGGTCGGAAGACCCTTGATTACGAGCAATTTTTGCAATTGAAATGCCAGTCATGGGATGGGTGTTAAAGATAGTTGGGATGGGAGGGTCTCCTCGCACTCGCACTGTCCCATCAAATTTAATTCCTAAAAAAATTATTACCTATTTCTTAAAAATATTTTTTTTTTCGATTCTGATGATCAAACTTTGAAATCTCGTGTTTTGGCGCACTTTGGCCCCGCTTATCAGTAATTTCCCGAAATGGCATTTCTAAGCAGAAAGCAGAATGATGGTAAACAAACATTTAGGCAGACCCGAGTTGGTCACAATCCGAAAATTCACACGACTCAGGGAGTCGACGACTCCCTGTTTCAGCTTCAGCTGATGAGAAGCTATTTTTAAGTAATTGTGAATAACTCCAGCGAGGACGCTAGTTTACCATAATGAAAAACTTAAGCTCCGCCTTCGCTTATGATTATTTAGTACCCTTAGTGCAACCAACCAACCAAATACATACATGATTATTTGTCAATTTAGTTCGGCAACTACATTTTAAATATTTGTTAGTAAATAAACAAATTTTTTGGTTGTTTTAGTTTTAGCATAGTTTCCTTTTCTTTTGGTTTCTAAACTTTCTATTCTTGTGATCCTGGAAGAAACAAAGTGTATCAATTGTATGTTAAAAAAAAAAAAAGATTTACTTAATACACTTTACGATTAAAATCGTTCGTTAAGAGGGGAAATAGCTTAAAGTGGTGTCAACATTAAGATTGCTTTACGCCGTAATCATTCGAAACATTTAAAAAAATATTACGAATGAAAGTTTTAAACAACTGAATATGCTGTATTTATTGTATCATATTAATATGTAAATTAAATTTAAAAAACAAGTCTTAAATTTTTAGAATTTATATTCTAAAATATCCTTTAGTATTAAAATGGAGAATTAATTTAGTATGCTATTAAATTTGGGAAGTTAATGTTGTTGCTATGAGGGTTAACCGCTATGAGAAGATTACCTGGTTACTCATAGTCCTAGTGCTTTGGTCTTAAAATAAGTAGTGTGGAGTTATACATATTAAAGTATAAGTAGAAGTATTTTAACATTAGGTGATTAAAAGGAAAAATTGTTACCTGCTAAAACTGATCATTATAACAAGATAGTCATTTAACCCTTTCCAGACCTAGCTGCCCTAAAGTTTCCATTGGATCTATAAACCCTTTCACACCTAAGGCACCCGAGATAACCATTAAATGGTTATCTCGAGTGTCTTAGGTGTGAAAGGGTTAAAGAAGGAATTATACCTAAGTAAAAGAACATAATTTATTTTTCTATTTAATACACATTTTAATGTAGATAATACAAGGCATATCCATTCTTAAATAAACTTGTTAACTTTAAATTGAATATTAATTGTCTGATATGCTGTTAATTTTTATATAAATGTAGGGCCAGACCTCTGCTATGTCTCAGAACTCACGCCAGATGGCGCGTATATTAACTGTGAGAACTATTTCGATGTTGGAAGAGAGAGAGAGATTGTGTTTGGGTTGGTGTTGTGTGGTGGTGGTTCTGAAAAATCTGTGTGATTACGGCGGGTCTGTGTGACCGTTGAGAGTGTATCTATCATTAAATATCTATTTTTTTTATAACTTGTTGTCTGTGGAAGTCTTATCATCTCACCTGACACCACACAAAATGGGGGTACGGCCGGAATGGGCTTGAAAAACCGAGCAAAAAGAGAAAAGTGAAACGAAACTTCGACTACGAACGTGCAAGCAAGCTTCAAACTGTGAGTCAATTTTGTCCATAAAATGTCTTATCTTACGCGTGGGTCGAGAAAGGAGGACTTGCTGGAATTAGCGGAAGAGTTGGGAGTGGAAGTTCAACCTAATGCTAAAGTGATTTCTATTAAAGAGGCGATTTTGGGAGCGGACGACTATGATGAGGAGACCACAAAAGATGTGCTAAAAACGATTATAGCCGCTAGAGTAGATAAAGAGGAAAGGGAGAAGTTAAAAGAGGAAAGGGAGAAGTTAAAAGAGGAAAGGGAGAAGTTAAAAGAGGAAAGGGAGAAGTTAAAAGAAGAAAGGGAACAAGAACTCGAATTAGAAAAATTAAAGTTAGAATCAGCTAGGTTGAAAAACAGGGTGGACAGACCCCAAACAAAATCATTGGAGCAAATAGTGAAAATAGTTAAAGTTTTAACTGTGAAGGTTCCCACAAAACCAGAAGACTGGTCGTATTTCTTTACAAGTTTAGAAAAAGCTTTTGCATTCGAAAAGGTAGATAATGAGATGAAACCGAAAGTGCTATTATGCTTACTGGGGGATATAACTGCAGATCTGTTAGTGAATGTCAGTAATGAAGATTATAAAAATTATGAGAGTCTTAAGAAAATAATCTTGAAGGAAGTTGAGCCCTGTGCCCAGGAAATTTTCAAAAGTCCATCCTCCTTTCAAGCTCACACTTATGATGAGTACAATGTGAAATGTTATGCATGTAATAGTTATGGCCACATAAGTAAATCTTGTCCGAAGAATAATTCTATAAAATGTAGAATCTGTAATAATGTTGATCATAAAAGCTTTGAATGTACTGAAAGAAAATCAATTAATCAAACCACTTTAAAAACGTCTCCATCAAGAATTAATATGATAGTTACTATTTTGGATCAAAGTGTTGTATCTACTGTTCATACTGGTAGGGAAGTAACTATGTGTAGTGATAATTTATTCAAAAAGCTTAATCCTCCTTCATTCAGGTATGATAAAATAATTTTAGCCGGAAAAATAAATGAAAGTGTGTCTTCTATTGGTTATTTCATTAGCAAAATTACTGTTGATAACATTGATATTGAAGCAAAAATTTATGTGGTTGAGAATTTGCAATCTGATCTTATTGTAGGAATGAATGTGCTAAAACTACTGGACATAACTTTATCAAAAGGTGAATTGATGGTTAAACAAAAGTGTGATACTGCAAATACTAACGGAATAGCTTATCCCGATGAAACGAAAGCTAGCAGTTGGATTGATATGAGCGAAATAAATAACTCTAGTGAAGAAAGAAAAAGAGATACACCGAATCCGAATAATTCTCCATTCAAGGTCGAAGGAACGCAAGAAAATAAAAGCGCGTTTTCGAACCAAAAAGAGCAAAAAGAAGAAACGGAAAAAACGGATGATATGGTTTCGCATTTAGAAGAGGCAGATGTTCGAGGTGTGAATACATTCCTGAGTCATATTGTTGGTGCTGTTAAGGAAAGCCAAATTGATTTGAGGAACGCCGATGCTCTAAGCAGAAACATCGTCTTGAAGTGGAAAGAAGATGAAGATAGAAAAGAATCTATGGAGGTGGTAGAAGATATAGTTTCTGAGAAGAAGAAGGACGAAAAGGAGGTCAAGGAAGAGAATGAAAATGGACCCGAAGGAGATAGAGAACAGGAGACGAAAACCGAGGATACCGGAGACGAACTTAAAGATGAAACTGGAGGACTCAAACCTGAAGAAGACTGGATAGAGAAAACCGCGTTAGTTTATGAGCGAAATGCAGAGAAGGCCGAATTCATACTAAAAGAAGCTAAAACAGAAAAGTCGGTTACCAAGCTTGAAGGAGATGGAACAGAGGAAATTGAGGTCAAGCTGGGAGAAGTCGAAGAAGAAGCTGGAATCAAGCTTGAAGGAGATGGAACAGAGGAAATTGAGGTCAATCTGGGAGAAGTCGAAGAAGAAGCTGGAATCAAGCTTGAAGGAGATGGAACAGAGGAAATTGAGGTCAAGCTGGGAGAAGTTGAAGAAGAAGCTGGAATCAAGCGAATCAAGCTTAAAGGATATGAAATGGAGAAGGCTGAAGTCAAGCTTCGTGGAACTGGAGCAGAAGATGCGGAAGCCGAGTTTAGAGGAGAGGAAACAGAGGAAGTTAAAGACAAGCTGGATGAAGATGAGGGACCTGAACCTAAAGAACACTGGATAGGGAACGCCAAAATAGACACGGAAACTGGAGAGTTATGGTGCTTCAAAGGAGGGACATAATTTTCGCAAATGAGAGTTGAGGTTTACTGCTTACGATACAGGAATTGATTACTGGACTTGAATTTTCGGCAGATTTAATTAAACCTTGTGAAACTTTAAGTACTTAAGATACTGTGTGTGAACAAGTACTCTTTTTTTTATTTTGTCTTTCCAGGTTCCTGTGTGCTAAATTGTGAGGTCACAAAACGTCGGATGCCCGAGAAGTTGTAGGGCCAGACCTCTGCTATGTCTCAGAACTCACGCCAGATGGCGCGTATATTAACTGTGAGAACTATTTCGATGTTAGAAGAGAGAGAGAGATTGTGTTTGGGTTGGTGTTGTGTGGTGGTGGTTCTGAAAAATCTGTGTGATTACGGCGGGTCTGTGTGACCGTTGAGAGTGTATCTATCATTAAATATCTATTTTTTTTATAACTTGTTGTCTGTGGAAGTCTTATCATCTCACCTGACACCACATAAATTTGATTCAAGCTTTAACTTTCAGATTTTTATCAACAATGAGTGGCGCAATTCAGTTAGTGGAAAAACTTTTCCTGTCATTAATCCATCAACTGGTGAGAAAATAGTAGAAGTTCAAGAAGGTGATAAGGTAAGAAAAAACAATATATTACAATCATACATGTGATTCCTCCCTCTTGGGCAGGAATCTGCGAATTTGCTTGGCAAAATTAAAATCTAACAATTTGCTTTGCAAAATTAAAATTCAGTTTTAAAAATTTTTTTCTGATATCCAAAATTTCATGGCCTTAATACAGCTAGCGATGATTCACCACCGCCTGTTTTCTCTGGCCTCCCCTTCTCCATGGCACTTGCTGCGGTCTTTTTTGATGGTTTTTCACTGAAAGCTATGGCCACACTGCAAATGTTAATACGTATTAGCATTGCGTAGTAATGAATTTTAAGTAAAATGGACAAAGAAAATTGCAAAGTAATTATGGGAAAAGCAGTTAATATTAAACTAAAGAAAATCAGACTCTAATTTTTTTTTGTGATTTATCTCAGGAAGTAGGACTCCCTTTACTTGATATAAAGAAAAATTGAGATGCCCTCAAAGAAATGTTAAATATTTTTAGCCAATTTATTGTTAGAGTAATCATTTGTATGTATAATTCATAAAAGCATTTTCCTCTAAAATTCATAATCTCATTGATTTCATAAGATACCCTTATTTCATTGACTAATTTAGGGAACTTGATGTAATTACTTGACTTAAGATAATTGTTACATACTTACCTTGTAATTTAACATTTTTAACTTCTATAGTAAAATATAAGATATTTTCTAAAATAAATTCCCAGAAGTTCATCTAGGAAAAAAAATCAGGGCCGTCAAAATTCTGATTCTTAAGACCCTTCTCAAAAATGCAAAGATCAAAAGTAGCTTGAAGCATGTTATCAAAAAACCTTATTACTTTTTTGGGCGATTTTATATGGCTTTATTTCAAGTATTTGTCATATTTTTGGGTTCATATCGTACCATGATATCAGCGGTGGCCGGACGTAACGAATCCACTTAACGAACAAGCACATGTGACTTTCCTTCTCTTCCATCTTTTTCTGCTCTTGAAAATGTAATATAATTGTGAGAACTATTTCCTTAAATGTAAACATCTTTTGTTTCCTCCCTGATTTTCAGGCTGATGTAGACATAGCAGTCAAAGCAGCTCAAGATGCTTTCAAAGTTGGATCCACTTGGCGTACTATGGATGCTTCTGAAAGAGGACGTCTTCTATACCGTTTTGCAGACTTAGTGGAAAGAGATATGGAATATCTGGCTGTGAGTAAAAAATATATTATTTTTCATTGAAAGGAAATATGTTAATTATAAATCAATCAGATAAGATTTATATACAAAATTCTAATTAGTCTATTTACATCAGGGATAACAAAGATGTAAATATAGATGAGATTTTCCATGGCCATTGCCAGCAGTCACAAAACTTAATGTTTTCTCTTTACTACTTAACCTACTCTACTTAAAAATCTTCTAATATATTTGTATTAAAAGAATGTAGGTATATAAATATAATGTAGAAAATATTTTGAAAACCTATATTTAAGGGTTGAATTTTCCTAAGTTTTTGAATTAGAACCCCCTTTCTATAAAAAGGGTGGTTTTATTATTTGATTTCTTTTGAAATATACTTTTGGCCTTTAATTTAAAAAAGAACATAATTTTTATATGTTTCTGTTTCTACTTATTGTGTTTTCACTGTCCTTTTGGTGTCTGTTTCGAATGTACTTTATTTTTTAAGCATGTTGTCTTACTTGGAGGAGAAATTGAAAAATTGTGTTATGGGGGGGGGCATTTGTTAAAATTTACTAAACCATAGGCTTTGTTTATCATCCAAATTTTCTTGTTAATGTAAAACTTACTATAGATATATTTTTAATCATATTTATCAAACCATTTTTAAAAACCTCTTTTTAAAGACAATTCAAAAGTTTCTAAAGAAAAAACATTTATACTGGTCAGTTCTTTGCTGAATTCTAAAATTAATTTCTACCTATTAAACTGCTCATTATAGAATTTTATAGTGATCCCATGTACACCATGCTTCATTTACCTGGCATTATTAACCATTCCGTGTTACCCTATCAGAAAATTCATGTCTTGATACTTCTTCAGTTACATTTTTTTCAATGGTCACACACAAAACCAAAGATTGGATCAAACTGTATATAAATTTAAATAACTACTATCATCCAAAAAGCATTTCTTTCATGCTATTAACATCTTTTTAAGTTTTTGCCATCAATGGCCTAAAAGTTTCATTAATCTTTTTATCATACAGAACTTAAATACTTTAGAGAATGGAAAACCATTTAAAGATTCATTGGGTGACATTGCATTTGGTGTCAACACCTTCAGATACTATGCTGGTTGTGCTGATAAAATTCATGGAAAGACTATCCCTTCTGGTGAGTCTGTGTTTGTGTTTTTAAACTACATTTGATAGCTTCATTCAGTCTGCTTTAAGCTACAGCTTTTCTTCCCCCTAAAATATTATTTTTTCTTTAAGATATTAAAATTATCTTATTTGAAACAAGCATAGCATTCCATGTATTTCTGGAATATTTAAAAAAATTTATAAAGGAAATAGTTTCCATGTTCTACGACTGACTGATTAGAATTTTGCCAATTTCTATTCTTAAAGAAAACCTGTGATCCCTTTATTAAGTTGGAAAGTTTTTTTATCCTTATTTTAAAAAGTTTGCCATCACTTTCAATCATGCTTTATGAATGCATCATTTGCATAAATAAAGCTAAAATATTACCTTCTCTCTCCATTTTTGCTGTTGAAATTGTAGTAGTGTTTTTTAAAGGCAAGTACTATTGTAGTGTCTAAATATTGCTGTTTATTTCAGATGGAAAAGTATTTACTTACACTCGTTTGGAGCCTGTTGGTGTTTGTGGTCTGATTATACCTGTTAGTATACCCTTTTTAACTCTTCTATTCAAACTAATAATATACTTTCATAACTCCCTTTATATTTCTTTATGCTTGGTTTAAATTATTAGTTTATTTGTTTCTTTCTTTTAATGTAGTGGAACTTCCCTGTATTACTTGTAAGCAACAAATTTGGACCAGCAATTGCCTGTGGGAACACAGTGGTTCTCAAACCAGCTGAACAAACCCCTTTGACTTCCATCTACCTGGCTCATCTGGTCAAGGAAACAGGTTTTCCTCCAGGAGTCATCAACATAGTGCCTGGATACGGTCCTACTGCTGGAGGGGCTCTTACTGCACACATGGGGGTGGATAAAGTGTCCTTTACAGGTTCAACTGAAGTAAATGGGAATTTTACTTTTTATGCTTTAAAAAAAAGATTTTTACTTGTAGCATATCTGTCAAATGTACCTGTTTGCAAAGAATCATGGGTGGTTTTATGACAGAAGCATCTGGGTCCAGGTCAAAATTCAACTTTTGTTACTTAAAAAAAAGTTTTTTTTAGACTTAATTCCGTTTATGTGTAGTAGGTATATTGTACGTTTTTAGGTCATTCAAAAGAGAGATTTGAATAATGGATCTCATTCAAATCTTAAATTTTAAAAAGTCACCTGATTAATTATCCTTTACCCCCAAAAAAAGTTTAAGGTTCTTTCCTCAGGATATTTTTGAAAATTTAAATTGAAAATAGTGTGTAAATTCATTTTTAATATCTAAGATTAAAAACAATTTCCCTACTTACACACCTCCTCACTCCTGCTTTTGGCTGAAATCTCTGGCATTTTTTGTTAAAACTCCTGCTTTTCCCTTTGCACTTAGTCAATCTTTAAAAAACACCATCGTTTTCACTTTTATCCAAGAAATCTTGGTTGTCTCATTGTTGGGTAGCGATGGCACTAGTGAGAATCGTATTTATCATGCTATTAACTCTGTATAATTTTTCTGATTATGCTTAACTGAAATGAAGTGACAATTGAGGTGTTTGCTGCAACAATAAGTTAACTTCACTAAAATTAATATTTGTAAAGTCGTTACTTCTCTAATGAATTCTTTTTTTGCGGTAAAAAATGGTGACCAAAGTCATCAACTCAGTTGTACATTGCTGTAAAATAGCACTAACTTGGCGACTAAAAAAGGAAAAACCAGGAAAATTTGGTAACTCTTAAAGCAAACCAAAAAGAGCTTCTTTCCAAAAATAATATGATGAAAAATTCTAAAGAAATGATAAGCAACAACTGCTGCATCCCTTAAAAACTAGCTAATAAACTGTGTTACTTTTTAAAAATAAATAGCTATTTTTACCAAGTGTTTTGTTAAAGTATGGTACTTAATTATTGAACTTCATTTCAATAAATGTTTTTTTTTTTGTTGCTGTTGAACAAGTGTTTTTATTGCATGTATTTTAATAATAATTTTATGTTTATTTACATGCATATTTTCAATTTATCAAAACTAAAAATGGCTAAGTGCAATTGTTAAGTCAATATGTTAATAAAAAATGTCTCCTGTTTTAAAGTTAACGGGTTGGCAGGAATGTGTGCCTATAATTTATTTTATAGCTTTTATTATTTATAACTTGTAAGTGATGATCTGTTATTCAATATTAATTTAGGTTGGCAAGCTGATTCAACAGGCAGCTGGTAAAAGCAATACCAAGCGAGTTACTTTGGAAATGGGAGGAAAAAGTCCTTTGGTTGTATGCAAGGATGTAGATAGTAAGTTTTGTATTCATCAAGTTTTAAAAACATTGATATCCATGCTACAAAAACAGTTTGAGATTTACACTTTTCCACATTTAAACCAGTTTTATAAATATTTAAAGACCATCTAAAAATATTGTTTTTATTAAAAATATCAAACTTTAATTTAAAAATACAAATGTACGTATAAAATAAGTTACTTTGCTTTCCCTCAGTTTACCAGTAAAGTTACTTTCTGTTTTTTGAGACCTATAGTTAGGTTAGAAATAATCAATAACTTTTTACATACATTTAACTTTGCTTAATGTGATTCATGCTTAATTGGTACTCATAATTGCACAAACAGTTATCACTAGTGCTCAACTCCCATAAATAGAGTTGCTGCACTGCTAACCTTTTGTGGGATAATACAGAGTAGTAATACCTAATTAAATATTTTAAACTGTCATAAGTTTTTTAAAGATGGTATGGAATGCTTCTCCACTCCATTCTACCTCAATTTGAGAATCTGGTTTAAATCAATGCAAACATACAAAGCAGTTATAAATTGAATAAATATTTTAATTTATTTCTTTTTCTTAGTTATATAATTTTATAAACTTAATTTGATGAACCTACCTTCCTATGAAACAAAGAAATTAAAATACTAAGACAAACATATAAATGTAATTAAATCTAACATTCCATTTTAAACTAACATTCAAATGGATAAAAACAATAGTTCAGAGGTAGTATTCTAATCTTGCTATTTAAAATAGACAATTTTTATAGATGCCTTATGGAAGAATATTGTATAAGTAATATCACTAAGTCAATTGTAATGAGTAAAGTTTGCTAATTTTCTTGCACACGAAATTTATTACTTTTGTATAAACTAATAAAATGCTTTAATTCAGTTGACTCAGCGGTCCAAATAGCCCATGATGCACTCTTCCTTAACCAAGGTGAGTGCTGCTGTGCTGGTTCACGTACCATGGTACATGAAGATATCTATGATGAGTTTGTTGCCAAGAGTAAAGCTTTGGCTCTTAAACGTATTGTTGGGGATCCTTATGATGAGAAGACCATGCAAGGACCCCAGGTAAGTGGGTTGAGTTTATTATCAAATTAAATCTTGCTTTTGATTAAAAAGAAGATACTCTTTGGTTATATACATCCACAACACTTAAGAACATTCAAATCAGTGTTTCTTAAACTTTACACACCATGCACTCTTAAGTTCTCTAATTTTCCCGTTGAACAACAGTTTATATAATGTCTAAATTTTGTGAGCAATAAATAAGTCCCACATTATCTGGGGGTCCTGTTTTTTTATTTGGAGTTACAACATTTTATAAGAATATTCCTAAAATTTGTAAGTGCCCCATGTTTAGATTTATTTTTTCAACTATTATTTAAATAAGTGACGAATTTTGCACACTCGGCACATTAAAGTAACAATTTTGAATTTTTTAAAACATATTTTTGTTCTTCTTATAATATGGTCTTTTGCAGTGGTGGCTTGTACATAAGTCCTGCAGAACTGCAGCACTCTCAACTCAAATTTTCCAATTTTTAACAACCTTAAAATTTTATTTAAAATTACTTTTTCCTTAACTTTTTTTTTCTTTTTTAGTTTATGTTCCTCAGAAACAAATGCTAGTGACCATTCTCTAAAGTTAAGGAAAAATCAGGGGTGCTACTTTTCTGGGGTAGCCCCAGTAATCCATTTTTTTCTTTAATAGCATGAATCCTAGAATTCTGGGTTTTATTGAAATTTTCGTAAATTTAGAACTCAACAAGAAAGCATAAAATTAAGTCCAATCAAAAAATAAGTGCAGGGCTGCAGCATTAACATCTTTTATAAACAATCTAGTCCCACCATCGGTTCTAAGCTTGATTTCATAGTAGCTGTGTCATTCTGAAAGAAAATTTTCGTCATAGCTACAATCAATTGCATTTACTTAAGGCTGTTGTTAAAACATTCCCGACCATTCTGCCTCATCAGTTCATTGGCATACCATACGTTTTGTGAGGAAAATACCTACAGAACAAGAATTTTATTTTTAAATTTGTTAACGGGTTCTGGATTGTGGAGCATTCCAAATTTACAATTCCTTTTTAAAAGGTCTGTTACTCGTATAGTTCCGGGATTTTGAGTTGAAGTCAGTAGCACCCCTGGGAAAAAAAACACAACAATCAAAACATCTTGTTGTCTCGCCACTATATATTTATTTGTGGGGTGTTCAACATCATAAAATATATTGTAATAAAATATTAGTGATAATTATAATTAGTTAATGAAATTATTAAATTAGTTAATTATAATTATTAAATTAGTTAATTATAATTATTAAATTAGTTAATTATAATTATTAAATTAGTTAATTATAATTATTAAACGAAATTGTGTATTGCTTAAGGTAGAAGAGTACCAAAAGATATAACTTTTTTCTTTAATTTATTTCCCAATCTTTTAATTTGGTTTTTCACAGATTGATGATGAACAATTTGCCAAAATCCTGGAACTAATTGAGTCTGGCAAGAAAGAAGGAGCCAAGCTAGAGTGTGGTGGAAGTCGCCATGGATCCAAGGGCTACTTTATCCAGCCTACAGTTTTCTCAAATGTTCAGGACAACATGAGGATTGCCAAAGAAGAAATATTTGGTCCTGTGATGCAAATTCTTAAGTTCAAAACACTTGAAGAGGCTATTGAAAGATCCAATAACACAGAATATGGACTTGCAGCTGGAATTATTACTAAAGATATCAATAATGCCACGTTGTATGCCCAAGCAGTTAGAGCTGGAACCATATGGTTTGTTCTAATTTTTCATAGAATCTTTATTTTTACAAATGTTAAAGAGGCATGATTGCTAGAATTTAACCTCTTCAATAAAATTTATGTGTGTAATAAAATATTTAGCTATGCTTTAATCTACTAATAATTAAAAAGGATTAAAAGATTGTGTATTGCTACTCGTTATGTATATTATGAAAATACTTTTGTTAACTGACTAACTTTAAGACTGACTTTTACAATGAGGATTTTTTCCTAGGGTCAACTGCTTCTTTGCTGGTTCTGCTCAGACACCTTTTGGAGGTTACAAAATGTCTGGTCAAGGGAGAGAATTGTAAGCATTGTCTTTTACATGTATCTAATGAAATGACAAGCAAACTCTCAATTAGATCTAATTTTAGCCTTGCTTAAGGGCTTACAAATTCTTTTTTGATAATGGAGTAATAGTTTTAAAATTAATTTATTTCCCAAGGTTATAGATTAATAATTTAATTTATAAATTTGAATTCATGAATGCATTTTTTTGTATTTGCTCTTTATTTGTGTATTAATTATAAGCAATGTGTTTAGAGTGTTAACTCTAAAAAAAACAACAGACCACTGAACATGTTTCAAAACTCCTCATAATTAACAGATTATGATTACTTAAATGTAAGTAAGGGATCTCTTCCCTGAAAACTTTTAAAAAACTGCTGTTAGTAGTGTTTTTAAATGCAAATTTTGACTTTACTGGATAAGAAATAGGAACCTTAATCTGCATTCGTGAGTAGGTGAAGCATAAAGTTTGCTCTTCTTTTAAAAACCAAGGGAGCAGGAAACTCACTCGCCTTTTTTCATATTCCTGAATAGGGGAAGGACTTATAATAGTAACATAATTATGATAGAATATTGCATTATTATAAAAACAAAAAAGGGTTCAGGGGTCTCCTGTGAAAAAGTTTCAAAATCCCACTCTTTAAAAACTGGTTTTAAACCTTTTTGGATAAATTTCTAACAGTTTTTTTTATGTATTTAAAGAAAACATGAAAAGTAGAATTCTAGGAGGGCATATTTTCCCCCTGCCCCAAATGTTGCCCCCTTACTCTTCCAAGTCATCCATATAGAATTACTCGTTTGTCTTACTGTAAAATAATATTTGAAAAATTTAATATTTTTGTCAAAAATGATTATCTTTGGGTTGTGTAAACATTATGATAAATAATGCTTATTAATGCTACTCAAAGGAGTAGAAAATGTTTATTAAACAAAGTTGTTAGTTTACTTAATTTTTTTCACTTATGACATGAGTGTACTGATCACTTAAATTAAAACTAATTTAAGAATGATTTATCTTTTTAATTTTCTTATTTATAACCAGACAATTTTTAACTGTCATAAAAAGGGAATTATTTTTGTTAAATCCTTTTGTTTATCAAATATTGCTTTGTTTGAAATGAATAATACATACTGGTTTTAAAAAGTATCCAAAATATTTTTAAAATTTAGTTATTTTCTTTTTAGTAATGATAACTTATTTTAATTTATTACATTTTTAAAAACAAAATGAGAAAGAAAAAATGTCTACCTAAAGAGGTATTTATAAAAAAATATATTTTAATTTTGTTCCTCTTTACAGCGGTACTGATGCCTTACATGCTTACAGTGAAGTAAAAACAGTAAGTACCTTTTGTGAAAAGTATAATTTCTATTCTTTTTAATTTTACCTTTTATGATAAGATGGACCTTTATAATAAAAAATTAGTATAAAAACATGAAAATTCCTTTTCTTTATAACTTGTTTACCAAATATTTTAGTGAAAGTTTTTAAGGCAATTATGGCCAAAAAAGAGCATGTCAATAAATACAATATAAGAAATTGGTGCTTTTTGATTAGCAAGCATCCAATGTTTTTCCTCCCTTGGTTGTTTTTATGTGTAATTTGCTTAATGTAAATAACATTAACTTGATTAGAAATATTTGTGCACCTGGCTAATAAAAAAATACCATGAAGTTACCAATACATGGCACTCATATCTAGTCTTTCTTTTCATTCTTTTACAAATTATATCTTCCTTTTTCTTTGAATAATTATTAAACTATTGATTCATTATAATGATTTAAAATAATTTTCTTTTAAGTAAAATAAGAATTTGTTTTTACCATACGTATTGTGATCAAATTAACTCTCAGTGTTTAGTGTGAAACAAATCTAACATCTATTTTTAAATTACAATACAATACTATAGAATTTCACTATTACTTTTACTTTTCTTTGTGTCCAATTTGATGACAAATCAACCAAGAAAAATTATTCATTAGTTTTAATTTATTCCCAAATTATGGTGAAACTTCTATTATAGTTACTGATACCTCAAAAGTATAATCAATATTTAAAGAACTTCCTGCTTTTGTTCTTCAATTTTTCTTGATGACTCATTCATCTTATTGTTTTTAGGTCACAACCATGATCCCACAGAAAAACTCATAAAGAAAACAATTACGTCTTTGATTCTAATAACATTGTTTTTGTAGCTATTTTAAGAGGCTAAATAAAAATATTTTGAATTAATAATTTTATGTTTAATTTTATTTTAACCATAATGATTTGTATTAATTCCTTAGAAAATATAGAAATAATAATAAATACAATGAATATAGAATAAATAGTTAGATTATATTTAACGTAACTATTTTCATTCGAACTATTTATTCTATATTATATATGTTATATGAAGTACTTGTGTATTATATATGTTATGGGCAATATAATAAATCTGGGCATTATTAATACTTGTGTATTTCAGGCAAAGTGATAAATACTCATTGATAAATGCCACTGAATTTATTACATTGCTCGCCTCAACTTTGAGCATTATTAAAAATGCTGGGTTTATCACTTAGCCCGTAACATGTATTATATTGAACCTCTTTTTTCTAAATTTTAAGTCTAAAGTGGAGTATCATTTAAAAGTTTAGGAAATAAAAGTTTGGCCTACTTTCAATATTGTATGAATTATTCCTTAAAAATACATATTGTAATATCTTTAAATAATTTTTTTTAATGTTGGGACTTTCAAGCCTACTTGTTATTTAGCAGTTGGTAAAAGAAAGTTAAAAAGTATTTCACAATTCTTAATATTTTATTAAATGCAATAAATATAATATGTTACTGACATTGGTTACTGAAAATATTTTGGCAAGTTGTATTTTGATGAACTTAAGTGGTAAATGTAGTTATTTTTCCCCTTTGTTTCCCCAAGTCTCTCTAAAAGTTTCTTGTCCCTTTTGTGATCAAAATAGAAGACTTTCAAGAGCAGTGTGAAGAACATAAACCAACTGTTACATACTGATATGAAACGTCATATTTTGAACATCCTTGTAAAAACTTGATATTAAACCACTTAGTGTTCCTCCTAATAGCAGATGATTAGTGGTGGCAAGATGTTTCAAATTTTAACTTGTGAGAATCCAAGACCTGGAAACAGTCATTCACTGAAGTATAGCTAATCTTAACCACCTCAAATTTCAAGAATTGACCATCCAAGTTTATCAGATTTTTCTGTTCAATTTAAACTTTAAAACCCAGTGAATGGATCTAAAGCACCTTTGAAGGATCAATTTATACTTGGTTGCATTATTCAATGGAGCCCCAGCAGCCGGAGGCCGCTCTTACCCCAGGATGACTTGAGAACTTCAGTGACTGTCACATGAGGGAAACTTCTATAAATAGACATTAGGAGATCAATTTATAAGATTAATAAAATATTTAAATGATTAATATAAAACCATTAAATTATTTTTTTGTCTTCAGTCCTTATAATTAATAGATTAAGATTTTTTTTAAAAAGGGGTATGGGGTTTCTCCTGCAGGTTACTAGAAAATAATATTTAATGACGTGGGCAAACAACGTGTAGTGAAGTACTACATCCACAAATATAAATGAATTATCATTCACATTGAAAATTTTCGGCGGTCCATGAAGTAATCTCACGCGGTCCAAAAGATGAAAAGTTTCTGTACGCCTCGTCATGCCAATCCTCATCTGTACGGTGATTGGTTTAAGTTCTTAAAAAATAAGAAAGCGCCTAATCAAAGATTCTTGTACACACAACTCTGTGTAAATGACTAAACGTCTTCATAATCCGGAAAAAATGCAAGAAAACATTATAATAATCTATCTAAAAGTTAAGATTTAATTTTCTAAACTCCCAGCGAATTATTTAATCCTTTATTAATCGATTACTATCGCTACATGGTTCCAGTATCGATCGCTTGTTGACTTTTCGTAAAAAAAAATACATTGAATAAAATAATAGTATTTTGAGCTAAAAGTAAGCGACGATCGGAAATCGGATGTGTAAAAAAATGTCATTTGATCTTCATTGTCTCGCATAATCATCATAAATTTTAGCTAGATCATCATATCTTCTTTTAATTGGCTTTCGGGTGTTACTTTGTTCAAATAGTGTGGCCGATTTGCTATTCAATCAGTGGGTCGTTTAAAAAATTTTCATGAATGTCTCGCACACCTGTCAGTTTTGTGAGTGTAAATCGGCTGAGAACCAATTTGGTTCAGCCGAAGCACCTTTACTTCATACCACCTACTCTTTATCAAAGTATGTAATAATTTTTTTCTTGGCTTGTGTTACACCCTTTTGTCTCTTCCTTTGCAATGCATTCTTTAATTTATTAAGAAACAAAAAAAGATGAAAGACAATTTAAGAGATATTTATGATTTGGAAAACCTCTTTTAGTTACTTATCTACATCTACTCATTATTAGTTAATCTCTAATTCAATTCACAGTATTTCAAAATCTGGGATATTTTATGGAAACATTACTTTGAATTACAAGTTTTTGAACTGTCAATTTATGTTCTTACTATTAGCTTTTGGCTTAATCCAAATCCTAGTATATATGTTACGGGCAATGTGATAAATCTGGGCATAATTAATAATGCATGCATATGCATATTTCAGGCAAAGTGATAAATAGTCATTGATAAATATCATTGAATTTTTCACATTGCCCATAACACATACGTTACAAGGTGGATTCATTGATGTCTGGTGACACATTTGGGTAATTATACCTACATATTAATGTTATTGCTTTTTAAGCCAACTTTAAATTTGCATTTTGAAATTCATGGTGTGATTGGGGACATTTTTCAAAATCGCACCAAGTGTGTAAAACATATATTAGGATTTTACCCAGCTTTTAAAGAAATGCATTGAGGGAATCTGAAAATCTTGTCAAATTCATTATAAGGGCCTCCGCATAGTAAAATGGAAAAATAGTGTCCACGATTTGAGTTTCTCTCTCCAGAGAGAGAAACTCAATCCTAAACATATGTCTGGCACGCATTCCCCCGCAGCCTTCCCATTACAAGAGAGGGGGTCAAGAACGTTAATTATCCTCCTGGACAGTCAAGTAAACAGATCCACTCTCATGGAGCACGTGCCACTTGAGTTTCACCAATGATCCCCAACTAGGCGCTTCATGGGAGGTATTTCTCTTTGCGATTTTTTCGTTTCACTATGCTGAAGCCCTAAACATTGTTAATTATACATCGTGTTTCAGATAGAGTTATAAAATTCTCAACAATAATCTTTTGGAGAATATTAGGTAATTCTCGGAGAGGAGTATTTTCAGGAATATCCTAAAAGCTACTAAAATATTTTTTTTTTTTTTGAAATTTTTTTTATAAGGCAGGAATTAATTTCAAATTAGAAGAATATTAAAGATTATATCAATGAAAATTCATCATTAAAAAAGGTCCTATTAAATTGAAAAATGTTTTAAAGTCCAGTCAAAAACAACTTTTTCCTGGAAATAATTCCAACAGTTTTGTAATTTGGCACACTTGTTAAAAAAAATATGCTATAAAATTTACTTATTTAAAAATAATGAAATTACAACTCTAGTTTCAGAACTCATTGTATAAAATAATAGGGTGGTTAAAAGGGACCTAGATAAGGATATTTTGAATGAGAAAAAGGGGGTTGAAGATGCATCGTTAAAAGTGCTAGGACCTAATGTGGTATAAAGACGTTACAATAAGCAATTTTTCCAAGACCCATTTAAGAAAATATGTGTAATTGAGGGAAAAAATTCCTTGCATTAGGTATAATAACAAACAATTAAGGATTTTTTCCATGTGAAATTTTGTTTAGTGTAGATTAAATCCTGTTTATAATTATTTAATCTGTTTGAAATGATCTGTAATAAAATAATAAAATTATGATTTTTCATGTGAAATACAGTCGACTCTGCTTAATGTGAACACAGTTAATGTTATAAAATCGTTTTACTTTCTAGTTGCACTGTTTGCAACAGTTATTATTGAATCATTTATTGCTATCAGGCTAAAATAATCACATTAAGTATAGGCAACTGAATGTAAGAATGGCTTTAGAGTTTTGGAATTCTGTTTGATTATTAGGATGCACACCTTTGATGAAATGGATGAAAAACCACCGGCACCACCTGTTAGACTGACAAGTACCAAGTATGATTTTATTTAATGTATTTAAAAATGCAGCAAATATAATTTGACTTTTAATAAAGAATTTTTCCTCAATTTGATAAATCTGTGAATTATTCATTTTTATTATACTAATTAGCTCACTTAATGAAGGTAGCCGAGAAGTTTTGTTTAATTTTAAAGTGGTACAATTTTAGTTTTGAAATTTTTGGTATATACCTACTACTTTGGGATTTTCTGTGAATAATAAATGATTTTACTGATTTGTGTCACTATCTTTTTTTCTATCTATTGAAATGAGATTCAAAGACATTTCTGTAAGGTGTTTTTACAATTTCAGAGATCCTGTGCATAGTGTTGATTTAAAACCTTTACCTAAAGAACCTGAACATGAAAAATGGAAACTTAAAATCAAATCTTCTAAAAGTATGTGCATTTGTAGAATTTAAGTATTGTGTTAAATTTTTTTCACACTAATTTAAATATTTAATCAGTGCAAGTAAAAAATTTGATCTTGTGGCTTGCTAGTTATTAAAACAGTGGTTTCCAACTTCTTTAAGTCTGCATCTGCAACCAACCAAGACTGAAATTAATCATGCATAAACCACCCCTTCCCTTTCCATAGTGTGTTTTTTACAAACAACTTAAAAACTGATAATTACTGTAGAACCTCTTCATAACGATTAATGGTTCTTAATGGTTGCCTAAGATTTGCACCTGGTGAGAATGTGCTATTTCAGGTAGTACTATATCCATATTTTATTTCTTTGTTGTTGGACCTGTAAGGGGTAGCTATATCAAGGTTCTACTATAATTTTTTTAGTTTAGGGTTATTTTGTCATTTCTTAGTATAGTTGAGAAGTAAAATTTTTTCCTATAAATATTTGCAAGTGACAATATTAATCAAAACAAAGTAATAATTAAATTATTGCATGAACTGAGAATTCATTAATGACTGTGATCACTACAAATTTAATAGATTTTATCCATTAAGGCTCAAATTGTTTCAGAAATTCCTATTTACAAGAAATTTTTAGTATGAATTGTAGGACTTTTCCATTAATATTTAATTATGAGATAAGTAATTATATGGCATTTAAGGATTAAAACTAGTTTCATCTTAAGATTAATTTCATCGGTTCATTTATTCTACAAAAATTATGAACTTATTCTGTTTTAAGGTTACATTATTTTTCTTCATATAATGGTTGATTGAATCATCTATACTTAAATTTCAGATGTTAAAGAAAAGAAAAAAGACCCAGACAAGATAGTTATATCTCCTCCTTTAAATTTTGAACATACATTACATGTTGGATTTGATCCTGACACTGGGGAATTCACTGTAAGTGTTGATAGTTTGGTTGCTTCTTTTAGATGTTTCTAATTCTTAATGTGTTTTTGTACCCTAAAAGTCAGTTCTTCATAAAAGCTAGTCTTAAAGATTTGACCAAAACTCACAAGAAATTTGCAAATTATCGACAATTTCTTTTGCATTCCAAGATTTTTTCTACCATTTTGCAAAAATAGCAAGAGAACAGAAAACATTCAGATGTTTTTTAATAAATTATTTTTTTTTGTATAAATATTCCTGTAAATAGATGTTTTTGGTTATTGCTAATGCATGATTGATTACTGTAGTATTAAATAAATTTTATTAGAAATTAGTTATTTATTAAAATAGTTATTGCGATAAAGTATTTGAGCTTTTGTAATTGCTACATTAGAAAACAAATGAAATATTTCCATTTAATTTTTTAAAATATTACATTTGTATATTAAAGTTTAAACACTTTTTATTGAAGAGATAAATTTGGAACTTAATCCAAGCAAGAGACCCCAATCCCTAACCTCCTCATTTCTTTTGCTTAAGGGTTTACCAGACACATGGTCAATGCTTCTGAAAAATTCAAATATTACTAAATTAGAGCAGAAAGAGAATCCTCAAGCAGTGCTTGATGTACTCAACTGGTATGACACTTCCACCAAAGAGACTGAAGACTCCAAGTATATGACTATTAATAAAACATTAGGTACTTGTCAATTGTATTTAATTATATCTCTTTGCATGATTTATGAAATGTATTCAATGCTTTGCTGGATATTTTTTTCATGATAAGGTTGTTAAAGCCATTAATATTCAGTTATGGTAGCAAGTGAAAAATCATACTATTTTTGTGAAGGTTAAAAATGTAAAGAAAAAAATTAAATAAAAAAAGTTATATTTTTCACTTTGTTATTTAAAATTTTCTAAATTCAAGCAAACATTCTTTGAGAAATTAACTTACTTTTTATAAAACACTAAATTCATTACCTTGGATTAACATTAATTTACACAAATCCCTCATTGCTTCTATATAATTACTTTGCCTTGCAGTCCAGAACATATTTTCATGTACAAATATGTCAGGTGAATAAAATTGTACTTAATTTGCAAATTAAGTGTCCCTGGTTGGTTTTCTAAGCCCAGTAGAGTAATGCAGATAAAGTTACAACTGTGTTAATCCTTGAGATGTTAAACCATATTGTTAAAGATTTTGTGGTTACTTTCAAATGACAGCCTGTAAAAGAACCAAACATATATATAAAGGCAGTTTTATGGGTAAGAGGAAAAAATAATGTAGAAGTCTGATTTCTGAAATATAAATTAAGTCAGGAAAAGGTAATTAGGAAAACCTTCTAAACATCTAAGTATCTGTGGCTTGTTATTGTCCACTAACCTACTTGTCTTTCTGCAGCTGAACTTGTGAGCCTATGGTGCCCAAGTAGGTACTTTGTTCTGTTTCTCAGTGTTTTTATCTCTTCCAATCCATATTGTAGTATAGAAAATGTCTTGATTACAGCAAGATTCATGTATGTCCCTTACCTCTGCATGCTTGCATTGATTAACTTTGTCATCTAGCAAAGAAAAAAATTTGCAAAATATGATAAATTTCTGACTTTCTGGTCAATTGTTAATGATTGAGTGTCTAAGCAAGTGAAGCAGTTGAGATGAAAAAAAATCTAGTTAGTTTTCTTGAGAAACTTAAAGCTACATTTTGCTAGCTTATGTTTAAAATAACACTTAAGATTAGAATGTGAAATTTTTCAATTTCCTTGACATAATTATTATTTCTTCTGAAAGTTAAGCATGTTGCATTTGAGTAATGAATGTGTGTTGATTCCATCATATATGAATTAAGGGTACTTGAGGATTAGCCAGGCGAAAATCTCTCCAATCAGACTGTTTTGGCAACATTTTATTATTTACGCATAAAAATTTTAACACAAATTTAAAAGAGACACTGCTAGTTGATATTTTTAATATTGTTTTATTTTGATACTTTAATTACAGTTTAACATAAAACTTGATGCTTGTGCTCTGCTAATCCTAAAGTACCAAATAAAGCTTTATTTTGTGCCAATTAGTTTTTTGCATCATAGTTTGCAATTTGCATCAATGCTCCACTTGTTATTTTGCATGGAAATTTCAAATTTTGAGTGGAAGAATGAACAGATTTATCAATAAAATGGAGAACTTAAAAAATTAAATAAAAAGGGCATTTCTCCTTCTTTTATCTTAAACACATTCTCTAATAACTCCCACTAGCTCAGTATAGAGCATTCGCACATGACGTCACAGGCTTGTGACGTCAGAGGCTTGGATGACAGACAGTATGATGGAAAACTATTGGATGCACATTGTTTATTTGTTTACTTTTGATGTGAATTTTGAAAAATAAGGATGTTTTATGTTTTTCTCCAAAGTTTACTTTAAAGTAACCTTTATTTACTCTAAAATGGCATCTCTGCATATTATAAGTCATTCAATAATACTACATTTTATATTTAGCAGTGTTCTAATTGCTGAAACCATTTCTGCCAGTGTTCTAATTGCAAGTACCATTCGCAATGCTACTAACATATTTTAAAATTCTTAATTATTTATTAATTATTCAATATTTAGTTTTAGTAGCATATTATAAGTATTTTACAGATGTATCGGACTCGCATATTGTTCTAACAAATGTAAACAAAAACATGTCACCTCGTAATAAGTCTTTTTCTAAATTTAGCTTACCACTAAAACACAAAAACATATGCACTTACCTTCAATAACTATTATTCTTTCGTTCCGGTCTTTAACCGAGCCTAAAGAATCTTTTTAAATGAACTTTTTTTATAAAAACTAAATGCAGCGCGTATTCTCTATGGGAGCCTAATGTTAAAGAAAAGTTGTCTATCCTCCAAGCCGTCCAAGCCAGCTTGATCACGTGATCGGAGACACGTGATTGAAAATGCTCTATTCTGAAATCTTCTTGAAGTTGGTTGGTCTCAATCAAGTTGTCTTTCTTTCATTGTGATTTAAGTTAGAAATAGCCCCAATAATTTCAAATGTTTGGCTCCATTGCTTTTAAAAATATCAAGACAATTTTAAAAAAAAATTACATTTTAAAATCTAAATAAATTTTTGGTATACCAAAACTAGTATTTTTCATCTTTTCCTGAATGATTTTCAGTGGGAATTTTTTGTTTCATATTTTAAACCAGCTTAAAATAACTTCTCATGTATTTCATTTTTTATAACAACAGCTTCTATATATGAAACTACATTCCCTCCTCGAAACTTCTCGCTTTGTTATAAATAACAACAAATTTTTTAGAAATATGCTTTAAGCAGTGTTTTAATTTTATGCATATCTACTTATTTGAAGAAAAATGCATGCTTTAATCTACAACTAATTTAATTTTTTGCATCCTACTTTAAGAAGTTGTTAAAAGTTTAAAGTTACTGTAAGTTTTGGTGCCAATACAAAAGTAAAACAAAGCGAGTGGCTTTAGTGTGCGGAATAAGAAACAAAGCCAACAAAAAAATTAGGGGAAAATCCTTCAAAAATAGCAAGTAATTTAATCAACTTACGAAGGTCATGTAAATTGGGCTTATTTGTGAGTTCTTCCTGTATATTTGTATTAACATTTCCAATAATTATTTACGATTTTTCAATGTATGACATATTTTTATTTTCTAGATCCTGCTGTTGGCATAAGTTACTTTAGTGATCCTGGATCCTGTAATGTCTTAGCAAATACACCTAGTGTAAGTTTCTTTGATTTGACTTATTTTAAGCAAACATTTGAAAAAATTTATTAAATTGAGTAGGAACTTATCCAACTTCAAGCTGTTCACTATAAACTACAAGTAAGAAATTATATTACAATATTGTTATATCAATTGGACTTGGTATTGATTATAAATATTAAGTAATCACTCATTTTAAACTTGGAAATCACCTGTTAAACATGAAATCTATTAAGATTTGTTATCTTATTTTACAGTGCTTTTGTTCACTTCTCAAAAAAAAATTTCTTATGCATTTTGACTGATTTTTTTTGTATCATACATAGCCTTTACCTGATGTTCAACTTAAAAAAGTTGAAACTCAAGAGAGCATCAATGTAGTTTCCTTACCTCCTTCTAGTCCTGACAGTAGTGGTACTGATACAGTTGTAAGTTTATTATCATTCTTTTTTTTTGCTTGTTAGTTTGTTTCTTCAACTTCATTGTATGCTTTTTAAGCTTAAATTACTAACTTTAATTTACTTTAATTACTAACTTTTAATAAATTACTAACTATATTAACTTTACTATGTTATGATTTTGGAACATCATAACCGATCGATTGAAATATGTCATACTGAGTAAATAGTAAGGAAATTGTCCCTTCGATATAAAAGTGGGTGTACATAATAAACCTAAAACTGTAGGGTCATTTCATCATTGCTTTATTTACCTTAGTATTGTTTTAAAGCTAGAGCCTTCCTTTATTGACCTTACAAGACTTAATATCTAGAGCTTTTATATCTTCATTTTTTTTGGTTTTAGTAGCTTGAGAGTAAATGTTTGAAAATTAAAATGTATTGCATCAGTATAAACAAAATCATCAGCCTGGATTTTTTTTTTCGTATTTATTTTTTTCCCAGACAGTAGATGTAATAATATGAAGTATAGCTTTTAAATTTGTATAAGATTGTACAGTTTTTGTATGGATTATCATTCGAAAAAGAGAACAATTGTGTCAGTGAAAGGTGGATACAAAGTTACTCTCATTACTTTTTTTTCCATTTCATGTATCTTATTCAAAAATAAGAAAGAAAACAAGTTAATACTCATTTGTACAGTAGTTTAGTATATTCCTCTATTTAGCTCAAAACTACTACTATGTAGCTTGGAACTTGCATAAAGTTTGTGTATTCATCTTTTTTTCCATTACAGTACATGAACCCACTGAATGAAGATGAATTTGACCGACCTTCTTCTGAGGTTAATGAGAAAGTTTCACAATACACTGAACGCACAGTTTCAAATAATAACAATAACGTCACGAAGGTGCAGAAGAAAAAAAAGATTTCTGACGAGGAAGTGATTGAGAGGCTCAGGGACATTGTTTCCGATGATGATCCTAATAAGAAGTATGTCAAAGTAGAGAAAATAGGACAAGGGTGAGTTGATATATTTTGAAATTTTTTGTGCCTTTATGATTTAAGAGTTTAAAGTAAATACTTTAGGATGGTAATTTATGAGCATAACAATTAGGGCATATGATACATAAAACCTGAATATTATGAACTTGCATAGGACCCAATAAAGAATTAATCTAGCTTTAACATTTATTAATTAGAATTTAAAGGTTTTCTGGTAGACTTTTAAGCATGAAGTAACAATAACCATTGACGAATTAAACAAAAATAGAATTGGGAAAAGTTTATTTTATTTTAGATACTAAAATGGGTATGATAAATATTTATTGTTTCTGTTTTAGAGCATCAGGCACAGTATTTACAGCTAAAGAAAAAGGATCACACTTAGAAGTTGCCATCAAGCAAATGAACTTATCCAACCAACCTAAAAAAGAGTTAATCATCAATGAAATTTTGGTCATGCGTGAAAAAAAGCATCCCAACATTGTCAACTATCTTGATAGCTTCCTGATTGATGAGGAACTTTGGGTGTGTATCGGATTATTTGCATAGGATATAAGTTTCTCAATTATTATTGAATACAAGAAAGGTTCTAAAGTAATTTCAGTGATCAATGATAAATTTTTCCCAACAAGATATGTAATAATTGCCTAAAAAAAGAGATTTCCTCAGTAGACCTAATCAAAAGTTTTGCTAGTTCATTTTTTGTTCATATTTTTAAGAGTCTCGATATTTTATTCTTATTACATTGTGTTTTTCGAGATTATTTATAAAATTCACAAGTATAAAATTTTGGTATTTTTCTTATGTCATATGAAATTTCTACTTAAACCAAAACATACATAAGCATCACATTTTTTAACAAATTAAGTAAATAGGGCAATATTTCACAAAAAAGTTGAGTATACATGAAAAATTTATTATTTAAATATTTTAAGAGGTAATTTTTAAATGTTTTTTTTTTTGGTACTAAAAAAATTTTGTTTTGCCCTATAATATTATGTTTCCTGAGAATTTTGATTACTATGTAAAATGAGTCAATAGGTCAATATAAATAAAAAATAAGCGTGTGAAGTTAATTTATTATTATTTATTTTTAATGAAATTCATTATACAACTGAATTGGGTTCATTTACACACTTTAAAACCACTAAAACTTTTTTTAATTCTAGTAAGGCTTCTTTTATCCCTGTGAGTAGCTACAAGCTATTCAGAGTATGCAGCAAAAAATTGTCATTATTACACTATTTAACCTTCCCTGGGATTTTCTATTCATCTCTATGTTATCCTGGTGGAATAGTTAACTATTTTCTTTACTCTCAACTCTTAATTTTTAAAAGTAAAGAAGTTAGACATGTAAAAAAACTGTGAAAAATGGGCAAATTTCAAAATAATTTTACAATTTGTGAAAAATTCTGAGGTATAGAAATGTTTTAAGCATTTTTTCCTTATCAGCACATTGAAATACATGGAAATTTGCTGAAAAAATTTAAGCAACGTTTTTGTTGCATACCTGTGAAGTTCTAGTTCTTTTTTTTTTGCTTTGTTTTTAAGAGCATTATTGAAATAAACATATAATATATACTAGTAAACACTTGTTATATAAGTAAAACATTTGTTAGCATAGAAGTTTTGAAAAATTAAATTATCTTTAATAATTTTTTTAAGGTTGTGATGGAGTATCTTCCCGGTGGTTCATTGACTGATGTTGTTACAGAAACATGCATGGATGAAGGGCAGATATCTGCAGTTTGTCAGGAGGTATGAAGCTTTGGAGAAAAAAAGGACTTGATAATTAAGCTCCATGTTGTAAAATTGGGCCTGTTTAAAATACTGTATATTTCCACATATAAGCCAAGACTTTTTGGGAAAAATTCAATGCTAAAGCTGGGGGTCTCTAATACCCAGATCTGGAGATTCTTTTCTTCTCCCGCTGTCATGTGGAATCTTTACTGAAAGTGTCCTTTCAGCTGTATTTACCACTCATTAATTTATTACAGGCAGTTGGAAGAGCAAGTTGGTTTTCTCCTAGTCTGAAAGTCAGATGTTGTGTTTATGTTGTAGCATTTTAATACTGCAATCACATTTCAAAGTAGCACCATTGCAGTACCCTGATAATAGCCTGCCATTAACTGAAAGGGGCTTGCTCTATGGTGAGAAAAGGCACTTCAGCTGGCTGGTGGCTTGCAAATTTTGTGGTAGAATCAGCTTTCTGGGGCCACAAAGTTTGTGATTCATGCAAGCGATGGTGGAAAATTTTAACTCGCCTTATACATAGGTTTTATTTTTTGGTAAATTTTTCATAATAAAACTGTGTCCTTGTCTTATATGAGAAAATGTACGGTATGTTAATATCTTGTTATTCAGCTAAAATTTATAACTGAAAAACATTTCTATATGAATATTATTTAATAGCTAGCAATACTTTAAGACTATCAAAATAAGTTAGTTTATGATACTTGTGCCAGTACCAAGGTCACTTACTTTAATTTGTTCATATATTTGGTTCAATGCCTTGAAAGTATCTATTTTTATTACATTCTATAAATGTACTTTAACCCTTTTAATAAAGTAAATGAATAGTAATTAATGAGATAAATAGTATTTTTAAAAATATGCTCTGATGTTTTCATTAACACAAATCTAGAAATTTTTGTTTGTTTTTCTTTGGATAAATTAGTTTGAATGCATCCCTTAACTTTCTTAATCAAATTTGTGTTTGTAGGTACTCAGGGCCTTAGAGTTTCTGCACAAAAATCAAGTGATACATAGAGATATTAAAAGTGATAATGTTCTGCTGGGAATGGATGGTAGTGTGAAACTGAGTAAGGTTGCATTTTCCTCAATTTTTAAAAGTATAAATTTCGTGGTGGATAAGTAAATTTACAAACTTATCCTAAAATTATGAGTGCACTAAAAATTTACCTAAATTTAGATGAAAACATGGTAATTTTTTTTAACATACTGTATCAGTTTCAAAAGGAAGTTTTTTAATTATAAAACTCAAATATGTTATTTTAAGTTTTTTCTTCAAAAGCTATTCTTCAAAAATCTTTTTTAAGGTTTTACTCAAAATTTAATATTAAAAATTTTGAGTTGGACAATAATAAATAAGTTATATGAGTTTAAGGGCTACTAGTGACAATGTATGAAAAGTTTACTGTGAATGGTGAATAAATTGTCAGTTCTGAAAAGTTGATTGTATTGTGATTGATTAAAAATTAAGTTGTGGGACCCTTAGGAGAATTATTCTACCACACTCCTGTCATACAATTTTCATTTCATGTATTGCTATCACTATCTGTATCTATATATAGCAGAGGTTTCCAAACTTTCCTCGAGTCTCTGCACTTTTTAAGGAATAGAATTTTCTTGCAGTATCTGAAGCTTTCAATATCTTAGATACCAATACCACCTATAAAAATATTAATTCCAAATTTGTACAAATACTGGGTGGCAAGCAACTAGGAAAGCAAATTAATAACGCCACATTTTAAAGACAGCTCCTTAAGGAATAAAGCTCTACACAATTTTTATAAGAAAATTAAAACATGATAATTGACACTAAAATTTTATTTTTGCCCACAGCACAATAAACCATCTTTCATTACTCTGGCACCCTTTGTCCGCAATCTTGCATCTCAGAATTGCATCTGGAATCATTCTATTCTATTTGGTTCTGAATTGGGTAGACTGCATCCCCTTAAAGTTTTTAACATAATTTATAGATCACCTTGTACATTCAAATTCTAAATCTGGTGTTAAGCCTCTGTCTAAAAATTTTTGTTTTGGAAGAAAGATTCATGTTTAGAACTCCACCTAGACAATTTTTAAAATTGCAAACTAAAATTATTTAATCAGACAGTTGGACTTTGACTTTCAAAATAGTCCAATTCTATTTTATTTACATTTGTTTATCTTTCTCTTTTTAGCCGACTTTGGTTTTTGTGCTCAAATATCCCCTGAGCAGAGTAAACGCAACACCATGGTAGGAACCCCTTACTGGATGGC
Source organism: Tetragnatha montana (assembly GCA_963680715.1). Lineage (NCBI taxonomy): Eukaryota > Metazoa > Arthropoda > Arachnida > Araneae > Tetragnathidae > Tetragnatha > Tetragnatha montana. The sequence continues at coordinate 30,354,955 of OY796676.1, forward strand.
CCCTGAAGTGGTTACCAAGAAGCAATATGGCCCCAAAGTTGATATCTGGTCACTAGGCATCATGGCCATTGAAATGATTGAAGGAGAGCCTCCATATCTCAACGAAAACCCTCTCAGAGTAAGCTAGTCTTCACCATAATTGGTTTGAAATTTCAAAAGTTCTAAACTGTCATGCTAACCAGTATCTGTGCTTGTTACTCTTAGGCTCTGTACCTGATTGCAACTAATGGTCGCCCAGATATAAAAGACAAAGACAAGCTGTCTTCCACTTTTCAGGATTTTCTGGACAAGTGCCTAGAAGTGGATGTAGACAAGAGGTACTCTGCTTCTCAACTTCTCAAGGTAAACTAATCTTTGTAAAGTCTTATTTTGTCATTTTAGAGTAAAACACTATCTCCAAAAAATCATGCAGCTTAGTTGTTCAGTTCTGATTGAGTTTTTGGCATTGTTAAGGGTTGCTTGTAGGGCTTTACTAACTCTTTCAGTTTGTCCTAGCTGCTCCAAATTTGCCATAGGATTCCATGACAATATATGGTGGTCTAGGAATGAAAGGGTTAAGGATTGATGTGGAAGCAGGTTGCCACATCAGGTGCAACATGCTGGTCTGCTTTGGGAATATTCAGAATTGTGAGCAGAGAAGCTCATTCAATTGATTTGTAAGCGCTGACATCATCGAACTGGAAAGGAATCGAATAAGCTTCTACAACATTCCAAAGCAGATTGTTATTTGATTGTATTAAACGTGATTTTGATTGGCATCTGGTTGTAAGTTGCCAAGGATCAGGATTCCTGAAGTTTGCCAAAGAGAAGTGTTTGATATTAAGGTGACGATTTGCCTATATACCTTTTTAATATTTTAATTGCTTTGATAAAAGTTGAAGTTGCTCAATTAACTAAGGGGATGGATACAGCATTAAATTTTATATTTACCTTATATACTTTTTGTAAATAGTGTTGTAGAACATACCACACAATCAGTATGAAAAAAATTATCTATCCTTGTAAGATTCCTTTATTTTAATGTACTATGTATCGCAATCTTGACTGTTTCTCCTTTTTTTGTAGCACCCTTTCTTGAAACTTGCTCAACCACTGGGTAGTTTGCATCCCCTCATTCTAGCAGCCAAAGAAGCCTTAAAAGGAGGACATTTGGATGGCGCTTATTCTTAGGACACTATTCCTGCACAATTCATAACTGCTTTTTATCAACCAAAGAAAATTTCTACTGCTGATGGAATGGTTGGTGTTTAAAAATGAGTTATCATTGACATTATCATTATTCATTTACCTGAGTGAAAGAATTGGTGACTAAAACATATAGTCTGTTAAGAACCCATTACAGTCTGAATGAAGTGATAGTCTGAAAGAGCATAGATCTGGATCATTGACTTAATATGCTATTTAAGCCTGCACTTGTCTCCTGGACTCAACCACATTGTTTTTATTGTCTACATTTATGCCTTGACAGCTTTTTAAAAACTAGACCTGTTGTTTTGAATTGCTGTGGGAAGTTAAAAATCAGTATGAAATAAGTAGATTGGAATTTAATATTTTACTTAAATTAATATAACTTTTTAATTTAAGTGGCTTTTAAATAATCCTAGATAATCCACTGTGTATTTAAGCTTTTAAGTCATATGAGCTTTGTTGACTTATCTTTATATTATACTGTTGAAATTTCCTATTTCATTGAGAACTGTGTGTAGTTTTAAATTGTGTAAGAACCAGCAACACAATCTAACATATGGAACTGATGCAGTATAATCTCTTTTCTTGTCAACACATTATGGTGGTTTTAAACTGGCATTTTTGTTGGTTAAGAAATATCATTTGGCCATTTATTTTGATGCCAATTGAAATAATACCAAAGAGGGATTATACTAGATATGTTCCAAATGTTAATGTGCATTTTGGTTCTTATATTATGAAAAATATACTGCTTTGGGTGATTTTTCTTTAAGTGAGATGCCTTTTTAACAGTTTAAAAAACTGGTTTATCTATATACTGAGTGATAATATTCTTTTAACTAAGTACTATTTCAAATACATTAAAACCTCCAATGTTTTAAAATAACTCTTTCCCCACCCACACCTTTTACCTATCAAGCATCATTTCCTCCATTTTCAATCATAAATTTAGTGAAACAAATGGGGATAAAGCTGATCTAAATCTCTTTCCAGTTGCTTCTCTGGTAAAATTTTTAGGGTGATTAAATATTTTTAAAACCAAGCACACCATGTTGTGCATATTCATAATTAGCACAATTCATACAAATACATTACTAGCACAATTTTACTGTGAATATATATAAAAATAACCTTACTACTGTAAATAAGCATTTAAGAAATTTTGTTACTGTATTTAGAATTGTACTATGATTTTTTTATTTTTCCTATGAATTTTCCAATTTTTAAAACAAGTGTGCAAAAAATATTTATTCTACTACAGAAATATTGCTTTATTCTAATTTCATTAGGTGCTAGGAACATATGATCTAAAAAGATTTATTTATAATGCTACAAAATTGAGGATTATTAAATCTTTTGCATTTAAATTTGTGAATTCTTTAATTGCTCAGTCAGTGATGTAAAACTCCCAGGTTCATATTTTTACAAGAATAGCCAGAGTATTTACCCAAAATGGGTATGTATGTGGGTTTATACGGACTTCAAGTTCCATATATTTCCATATATAAGCCAAGAGTTCGTTTTTTTTCTTTCGGTTTTTTGTTAAAATTTTCCGCATTGCTCCCATGAATCACCAACATTGAAACCCTGAAAAACCTACCAGCCACACAACTCATGAGCTGCTCCTCTAAAGTTGAAGAGCTAAGTTAACTAAATATTTCTATTCAGACATCCATTAAATTGGCAATTAATAGCTGTTAAAATTTAGTAATAATAATTTAATTTCAGTCATTGAAATTTAAATATGTAAAATAGTGAATGGCTAAAAAAATTATTCATCAGTTGAGGAATTATCTGGGGAAACCCATTTTAGGGTAAGAATTAAAGAGATGGATACCCTGGTAAAATATTTATCAACCCACTGGGTAAAAATTACATGACTTACATCACTGCTCCTACACAGATATGCACAATTGAAAATAAGGTACCAGGGATTTTTAAAAATATTAACTTCATTGGCAAAATAAAATCTCATGACCATATTTAAAAGTTGGGACCCTATTGATAAGAATTTCTTAAAGAAAGTTTTTAACTGCACATCCATCAGCATGTTAACTGCCATTTCCTCTAGGTGTAAATGCATGATTAATAAAAATTATCCGATCTCAGAATAAAAAAAAGTATATCTGGGTATTTGAAGGTTTAGCAAATGATTGTTATATGCAATTGATGTGTTCAAATTTTACATTTCATGACATTTGGTGCTCTTGATAAGCAGGGCATCATGCTAAACTGGCATTAAAGTGTTAAATTTTTTTTTGTAGTTTTGGCTTTTTATTTTAATAAAGTTAAATGTTTTCCTGCTATGCATTGCAAGAACTGATGTCCAGCGTATAAAATAGTACCACTATTTTTTATCCCATACTTTGGTACATGTATATAATTTTTGTACCTATGTTATGAATGAAATTATAGGGGTATTTACTATTAAAGTTGTACCACTGCTGTGTTCATATTAAGGCTGTTTTATGTGTGTTTGTTATACAATGATTGAGCTGAAGTTGCTGCAACTTTGTATGTTGAGTATGTGATTTTTTAAGTTTTGAGTCTTTTAAGTGTTTAATTTTTTTAAAAATGTAACACAAAAATATTAATATCCTTTAATAGGATTATCCATCTAAGAAATTTTGGAATGAAGAAAATGACAATATTAATTAATTTTGATTAGAAAGCTAAATGAAATAAAATTCCTTGATTATGTATGTAGCTACACAATATTAAAAATGTAAATTATTTACAGCTTATTCAGATTTACTTATAATGCAATATTTTAATCATTTATTCTAAGTTTGAGAAAAAGTGCAATTATACATAAATAACAAGGTTTCTGTTGCAAAGGAGCTTTCTCATTTATAGCTTTTTTGTCAACCCATCTGTCTAATTTTAAAAATATGAGTTATTCTAATGATTTTTCATTTTAGAGTTAAAAAGTATCTAATACACATTTAAAAAAAATATAAGAAAATTTAACATTATCTACTAACTTTTTAATTGTTCATGCACTGCTAAGTTAATTTCTAATCAAACATTTCATATCAAAATTTTTTGCATTGTCATTGTCAATAGCCTCATCTAGTTACATTTGAATGAAAGGCATTAAGAAACAAATATTATAATGCAGTTATTTGATTATAGTTAAACACTGCTTTTTTTTTAGTTAGGAAGGTATGGCTATTATTTTGTACTTATATGTTTTAACTCTTCAGTTGTGAAATGAAGAGGGTTTTTTTTATACTTTTCTCTCTATTTTAAAAGGGTGCTGCATTTTTCTGCATCAGTTTGATTTTTATATGATGTTTTCTTGGGTTTTTAAATAAAATTTACAATCAGAATGTGTTTTTTTGCTTTGCTAATAATACCTTACTATTTCTTCCTTCTGTGATACTGGCCTTCAAAAGATTAATTTGCTACTTACTTGGATGCTCCATAAGATGATTTTAGGGGTTAGTTTTGTTTGTCCTAATATTAACCTTATGCCATAAAAATTCAATCATTCAGTATGAAAGAGTTCACCCACACTATTGTTTTGAGTAACAGTGGTATTACAATTAAACAGGTCCAAGTATTTCAAAATAAAATGTGCTTATCTGCACTTTATATTTTTTAAACCAATAAATGTGTTAATGGAAGTTATATTATAAAGGGATTAAAGGATAACTAAAGTTTTATTTCAGATAAAAGTCTCAATCAGCAACATATGGTATAAAGAAACAACAAGAGGAAATAATATAGATATTTCCATTAAGTAACAGTTGGCATCACAAGGGGAAAACAAACTCTAAAACTATACAAAACAAGATAAGGGCAATTTTCTATAAATGTGAAAAATTGCTATCCGCGGCTAATTCCATTAAATGCCATAAAATTAAATTTTCTTTCCAACATTCTGATAAATAGCATTATGATAAGTATTTCACATAGTTATTACAATTTTAAAGAATTAAAAGCTCAAAATTTCAATATTTTGGCTTGTCCCACAGTTACTTCTGATAAAATTACTAATTTGAAAATTTATTTACTAAAACTAGTGGGTTCTAAATTAAATATTATAATTTTAACATTCCATATAATTTGGATGTAAGTTATCAACAATGTAACAATTACTTTTATCATTATTATTCATACCAACCTAATATGAATAGTATTATTTATTTTATTTAATAATACAATAGAAATATATCACCAAAATTTAAAAATAATTAAACCTTTTGTATAAATAGCAATTGTAGATCAACTATGACTTAAAATTGACTAGCAATCTGAGTTCATGATAGAAGCTCAAAATTTAATAAGCTATAATAGGCAGAGGTGATTGTTATATTAACTTCCCTAGATGAAAAGTTTTTTCCCATAGAAAAATAAAACATTTTTCACCATAATTATAAAAAAACTAAAAATTATGCCTAACAAATGGGACAAAAATGTCTAAGGGGGTCAGGTTTGACGCGAAGTAACATAACTATCTTTTTAAAGGCTAACATGAACATTTGAATCAGTTGAGGAAGGATCATTAAAATTTCACAGACCAATACTTATACTCTGGTTTATATAGGAATTTAGGACAGGTACTTAATGCAAACTGAGTAAAAATGGACAAAACATGGTCAAACCCACATATTCTACAATAAACATTAAAATAATCACAATATATTCTAGCAGGCATTTTTGAAAACATTAGGCAAATACATTGTTAAATCAAACTACTAATTCATTTTCACCGTACATAATGTTATTAAAAGATATCTATCTCACAATTACTTGGTTAACAAAGCATTAAAAATCATTTACAGTGTGATTAAAAAGGTTTATGATAGTCATTGAAAGCTGTTACAATAATCACATAAGGTGAAAAAAAATGGTTATAAAGTGAATAGAGCAAAGGGAGTGATTCCAAGTCTAGAGATTCACATGCTAGTGAAATTACAACACCAGATAAAAATCACTAAATTAAAAAAAAAAATACGACAAACATGAGAATGCTCATATTTTGAAAAACACAAAAGTTTAATTACAGGTAGTGATCATTAAATTAATTGAAACTTTTCAAAAGCTTTGTAATCACCCTGATTGTGCAAATGAACACTGGTAGAATTTTGAGAATCAGAATATTAGTGCTCTTATAAGTAACATTTAAATTTAAGCCTTAAAAGTAAACATAAATATATATTAAAATCTTAAAAAAAAAAAAAAAAATTATAAATAATTTTTGCTGATTATTCCATATGTTAATAGTCAAACTATTTTTGACTTTCAGCTATTAAGATAAAAGGAAAAAAAGTAACAAGCCAACTTCAAAAACACAAAAAAAATCTATGCTGTGAAAAACTCAGCAAGCCTGTTAGTCATTAAAATTCACAACCTTATCATCTTGCATCTACTTTTTATCAAAATCACTGTGTAAAAATATATATATATATATATTTAGATATACATATGTGAAAAATATTCTTCATAAATATAAATAATATTGCATAGATATTTGATTATAAATGACTTTTTTCAAAACATTTAGATAGAAAGATTATCATGTCTACAAGAGAAAGGCCACATTCCTCTTTCTTCACTTTTAAAGTGAAACTTAACAAGCATATTAGTAATTATATTCCATTAACATATATACGTATATTAACTCAAAAGATAACTATGTCAATATCTTCACCAAATATTGGCGAATACTATGCCATATCTTGAAATCTGCATGCAAGCACAGATTTCAAAATAAGTGACTTAGAGATACCTCAACCTTCAGCCACCTGGAAAGACTAAGCCAGGAGCCCTATCACCATCTTATCACTTATCAGTCAACTCAAGATTACTCAAAGACATCAGAAAAATAGTAGAGAATCAATTTGGTGCCATCACCTAATTTGAGAGGATAACATCAATCCATGTCTTCCACGTGGAAGGGACTGACCAATCAAAAGAGAGCACTTTCAGAGCATGTATTATATATGTATAATATTTTTCTAAATGTAAATAGGTTTACTGATAACATTGCACTAATTTCTTTGTAATCTACTTCCTGAATTTAATACCATTCTAAACACTTCAAAACAGTATAAACTAAAATACAAAAAACACACAATAGGCTACAAAGCCTATATGATCAGTAAATAAAGGTAAATGAATTTGATTTGGGAAATTCTAGTTACTTACTGCAATACAATTTTTTGTAATAAAAAAACCACTTAACAAATAACTTTGGAGTATTCTCCATGGCTGAGCCTCTGGAAACATACCTAATGCAGTATCAAAACTGTTGAGAGCATTAGCTCAATTATATTTTGAATGGCAGACCCAACACTGGTGCCAATCAAATTAAAAATAGTTTTTACTTCACAATTATTGTGGAACTGTATATAAAAAGAAAAATATATGATCTCCATAAATCACATTGGGTTTAACTTACAAACACTGTTTTCAATTTTATTTCTAACTTCTTTTCAAACAATAATAAATAATTATTTTCAGCTAGTTTTGCATTTCAATAATATATCTTATTTTTTCTAACTTTTTGTACTCATGATTTTTATCCTTTTTTAATTACAAATTTGATTTCGGAGAATGTTATTTTTTAATCTTGTTTGTTTAACACTGTTTTCAATTTTATTTCTAACTTCTTTTCAAACAATAATAAATAATTATTTTCAGCTAGTTTTGCAATTCAATAATATATCTTATTTTTTCTAACTTTTTGTACTCATGATTTTTATCCTTTTTTAATTACAAATTTGATTTCGGAGAATGTTATTTTTTAATCTTGTTCTAGCAACAAGCTAGAAATGAATGCATCTTACATGGCAATATGTGTAAAGTAAGTGCAGGATTTATATTGCAAATCAATATTAAGTAAAAGGTGCATTGTACTTTTAGCTGATCTTTTTTTTCTAGCTTAATTTTATTTTCAAATGAATAGAAGGAAATTAAGCAGTAAAAATACCAGTAAAGTGAAAATGCTAGCAAATATACCTATTATTACTTTTGAATTAAAAGCAATTCCTTATGTGTGGAATTTTGAAACTGATGACTCATTTCATCACCCTTTTTAAGGCGTGTGGTATAATTTTTATAATACATCAATAATTTTCGTATTAAGAAACAAAAGCATTAAATAAGATTTCTTAAAGAATATGATCCATGAAACACTGATTCTTACACAGAGGTTCTAAAAAAAAACCCTCTTGGTTTTTCAGTTCACTCGAATGGCATTTTTAACACATGTATCCTAAAGTTCAAAGATCTTTTATTCTATTTCAGGAAAAGAAAATGGGAAAGGAATTTTAACTACTCTTGATGGGTTGTGTTTAAAAAGTTTGTTACTAAGGAGAATCAATACTCAAAAGAATGCTACAGAACTAATGATATCACTATAGTATTTGTGTGATAGTTAAACTAATGCAGGAAGTACGTACAAAGTAGTACGGCTGACTGAAATCAGTGGGATGCGAAGATAGTGAAAAATTTGCGAAAATAATGTGACCTCATCAATAAGGTTTCAGTGCTCCGTCCATCTTCTATAACTTAGTTTTCAGAGAACATAATTCTTTTTTACGGTTTCATTTGTGATTTTGAAAAGAATATTAAAAGTGTATGAGTTCATGTGGAGAAAATCCTTTTTAGGTGAAAGATGGTAGCCTATCCAAAATGATTATTCTAATTAATTAAGAGCATACTTAATTAGATATCTTAAAAGCTTATATGATTCTCTTTTAATTGAGGTCTTATTATCGTTCTCGTATTGTTTCATCACCATGTTTAAGTTTCTGAATGCGGCCCCAAAAGGAGTAAATGCGAAAGATCTTAACATTGGATAAATACTAAATTTCAAGAAGAAAAATATTTTTTTTAGACATAAATGTTTTTGTGATATTAAAGTTTGAGATAACATGGTATGGGTTTGGGTATACTGCATAATTTAAATGTTACCAGGTAACTAAATGTAATACTGAAAAAAGTTTTAAGTATTTTTAAAGAGCATGGGATTTAGCAGTTTTTTCTTTACAAATTGGAATATTTTTGGTCACCTGCATTTGAAAAGCTATTACATACAAACATTAAGATAAAAGATAATAAGCTGATTTCTTTACAAATTGTTTTGATCTTTTGAGCATCAATTCTGGCAGGGATATGACCAATCTGGGGTAAAAAAAAGATACCACTCTTCTTTATAAACACAGTTTATAACACACACTAAACCTTTAAAAAAAATCTCCACACTACGGCTGACATTGCTCAGGGAATTCTACTAGCATTACAGTAATATTATCCATCGAGCCATTCTTATGAGCCTGCAATGCCAGAGCCTTAGCTGCTTTTCCAACATCATCTTTGACAAAAGATACAGCATCCTCATTTGTGAATATGTCCCACAAACCATCTGTAGCAAGGATCATGAAGCGGGGTCGCATGTCACTCAGATCAAAGGTCAGGATGTCTGGCCGAGCTATGACTAAATTACGATCTTTCAGGGGAAAGTCCCCAAGGGCACGAGAGGTTGCTAGGATACCAGCAACACGCCATACACCATTATATGCTATGAAGCCACCTGCATTGTGGATCCGTCGCCTTTCTTTTAGCTGTGAAAAAAATATTTACTTAATTGTGTAAAATACATTTGTTATGTAAATCAATTTGGGTAATTACTTTTAGCAATTTAAACCCTTAAAATTTGCAAAGTTATATTAAAGAGCAAATATTCAAACAACTTTGCAAATTTAAGAAATAAAAATAGCCTACTGAAATTTTGTAAATAGGAAAATGTTTCTGATTATAAACTAAGACACAGAAATTACTAGCAATGCATCTTACTTGATCTGGTTTGTGATCAAAAGACAGAGGTATGGTATTTCCTTTAGAATCACAAATAACACCTCGAGAATCTCCAACATTGGCAACAATAAGTTGATTTTTATATATAATGGCAACTAAAGCTGTTGAACCTAAAATAATCAAAACTATTATTATTAAGAGCCTTACAACCATGTTCCAAATAACCTACAATAAAATAATTTCCAATGGGCAAAAATTCCAAGTTAATTAAAATTGGGAAACATTCTCTGGGGATCTTTTTAATGCAACTGCAATTGTAGCAATGAATGCTTCATGATTTAGATTGGAATTCTGCCTCTTGAGAGGATTCTGACGAGGCATACCGCATTTAAGCTAAAATGTGAAGTATGAGCTTCTTATTTACTCTAATACAGTACCGGACCCTTTATCCGGAAGGACCCGAAATCCGGCTCGCGTTCAGAATTTTTTTAAAGAATTTTTAGTGAGCAAATGCTGCTACGACGCGCAATGGTTCTGTCGCGCCCAAGGCGTGCAACTTTCGGACCTTTCTAAACTTTTACGAAGGCCCCTTCGCGGAGTAGCGGTCATTAGCGAACAATAGAAACCCCTCCTCGGACGGGATCGCGCGCGCCCACTACTCCGTGAAGGGGCGTTTCTCCGGTCGTCGTAAAAGTTTGGAAGGGCCCTTCTGTTTCTAATCTTCTCTTCGCCTCCTGCTGCTTCGCTATCGGTTCTGCCACGACCCACGTGCTTCGCCGGAATTTTATTGCTGGATCCTCTACTATTGAAACGAACGCTCAGAACAACGCAGACGATGTTAACGCAATTTTAATTCCTGTTTATATGATCGGAAATTTAGATTTACGAGAATGGAAAATGATAGTAGGGAGGGGAAGCGGGTATTTTGGTTTTACTAAAGCAGCTACGTCTTTACTGGCGTTTTTTCCGGAATGGACCCGAAATCCGGAAAATTCCGAAATCTGTGACGATGTCAGCCCCGAGCTTGCCGGATAAAGGGTCCGTTACTGTATTCCTTTTCATGAGGAACAGTTTGGTTAGATCTTAAAATTTATTAAAAAACACTTTCATGAATAAACTTTTGACTAAAGCTTTGAAACTTAATTTAACCCTTTTAGTCCTAGCCGCCTCAAATTTTCCATAGGATTAAACAGTAATCTCGGGCGGCTTAGGATGGAAAGAGTTAAAGCAACTAAAATAATATATAGTCAATGATGTCAAAAACAGTCCGAAGATTGAAATTCTTGATATAAATATATGCAAGTACAGAAAAATGATATAAATATTTAACTTTTTTCAAAAACTTGTATTATGCCTAAAACTTTTTACACTGCAATACAGAATAAAATTAAAATTTGGGGCCCAGGTGTACAACAGTAAAAAATTATATACAGATGAAAATTTTTGCATGTTTTAGTGATGTTATTTGAAACAAAAACCCTTGTAACGAAAATAGGGAGTTTGAAAAAACTGATTAAAAACTTATTAAATTTGGTTAAAATCCAAACTAACCCCAAGCTGATTTTGAAAAGTGCTTTTACAACCCACTTTTATTATACAGATTTTAAATATTTAGTGTATGTGGTTTGCCATTGATTTTGTTTGGCATCTAGTGGTCCATTGGTATGAAAAGGTTAAGAATCACTGCTCTAAGGTATAATAAGGGTGAAGTAAAATATATAGTCATGATTGTACAATATATTTTTATAGTTGTTTAATAAATTACACTAGATTCAGCACTTTAAAATTTTAAGCACAGAAATTTATTTCTAAGGATAAAAAATATATTAATGTGGTAAAATAATTAAATTTGGAACACTTTAATGGTTTTTATTTGACAAATTCCTTGAGTTTCTGAGAAATATTTTAAACACATGCAAACTGAAGTAAAAAGTCAAGACAAGCATTTACTCACCAGCAACATTCTTTGAAGCCTTTACTTTAGCAAGCAATTCAACATCTACATCTAAAATTCCTTGCCCTAAAAGCTCAACAAATTCTGATGTTAAACTACTACTTTCTTTGTTCTCTTTCACTACCACCTTGAGCTTTTTTAACAAATTTTTGAACAAATTTTTTTCAGCAAATTCAGCTGCAAACTGAAAGAAAATGTAACACAGAAAAGTTATTAGCATCACAACTATATATTTTTTTCAAACAGTTTGAAAAATAATTTTTTCACAAATAAAATCTATATAGCTGTATTTTAGGTGCCAGGCATGGTTTCTTTGGATTACCCTTATTTTGTAGTGAAAGCACAACATATTAAAATACAATCTTTATTTTTGTCTTTATTCATATAGCTGTATATTTATATTTTAATAGGTTAATTTGCAATTTGTGGTGATATTTAAAGCTCAATAATCAATATATTTGGTAGCAATTTTTAATGGAACAAGTAACACAATTGTACTTTATTTTATCAATACAAGAATTAATTTGATTTAAAAATGTACTCAGTGATTTAATACCAAGAGAAATTTTTTTTTGCAACATTATTACCTCTCCACCGTGTCCATCAAACACTCCATAAAGAGCAATTCCAGTCTCTTCATCAATAACAACACTAAACCTATCTTCCATCTTTGGTCTTCTTCCTTTGATTGCATAAACTGAACAATTTTCTTTCCTTAACTCCCATGTATCTCGACTAGGAAACGGGACCGTCCCAATCAATATAGAACGTTTAAGCCTGGTAGGGAACAAATGGGTTATGAACCGTCGTAAAAGCTCTACGGATTGATAAAATATCAGTAAGAAAGTCACAAATCCTATGATGGTAATCGTTATTTCAAGCTTAGAAGTTCGAATGGGTCCTTGTCCTGACATAAATTTGGAGATTACAGTGAAAGGAAAGCTCCAAAACACACTGGAGAGGATGCGGAAGTTCTTTAAGAGAACTTGATAAAAGTCATCAGAATCTTCATCCATTGTTTTTCAGATAATAATATAAAAAAGAAAGGTTTGGTATGTGTATTTTTAAAGCCGTATATTTTGATCAAAATAAGTAGTTCTCTTCTATGGTAACTCTATGGGCCATACTCCAAAATGTAAATAATGAAAATTGAAAAACGAAACGATTGATAAATCGATTACGATTATTTTCTAAATTTCGAGACTTTAAGAATTTTTTTGAATATGTTTTGAATAAGAAATTTGAAGAACAGTTTGAAAACTATCTACTATTTCTTTGAAATTCTTTTATAAAACCTGCTCTTGCATTTCACTCCATTATTGAATTTTCAGTAATAAGATCACAACATTTCCATAATGATGGAGAAGTTTTATTACAGCCCAACTCTAAGCTTCTTGTTTGGTTTTATTTTTAAAGTTAGTTTAGTTAGTTATGAATTTGAATTTGGGATATGAAAACTAACAATAATCTTATTTATATTTCTTTAAAAAGTGCGATAATTTTTAAGAATATTCTTAAAATATTTCCTTTTTAACAAGCAAAACCGAGGAAATTGTCTCTTAGGAGATGAATACCCATATTGAAAGTTACGGAAGTTGCATTTTAAATCACGTGACGGAGTTTGCGCAAATGGCCTGGTGAGGTTATTATTGTTTGTGTGTCATCGTCATTATAAAAAAAAATATTCCCGATAACTAACCTTAATTAAATGAAAGTTTAACACAGTAACAGTGAGTTAAGTTCGATTTCTTGAGAAAGAAGTCAGAATATTTAAAATATTTATTAGATACGTTTATTTGTTTGAAATACCAATAGTTATCTCTATACTTTACCTGTTTGTTTACATTTTTTATTGTACGTATGATGGTTGAAAAAATATAAGAAAGGTTAGTGTTTATTGTTTATGGAACAAAGTATTGCACTATTTCTACAACTAAGATTCCATTTAGCAGAAAACCCCCCTAATTAATATCACTCCTAGTTTAAAAAAACACTAAATACTTAGTGATTTCTCAGCAAATCTCATTATTACAGCAGTATTAATATTATCTCATTATTTTTTAAAACTGTTATTCTGCTCAATTTCTTTTAAAAAGTCTTTCCTGAGATTAATTTTTATATTTTTCCCAATATTTGTGTTATTGTCAGGTCAGTGGGTTCTTGTATTTTAGCCTTAGCAATTAACCCCAAAAGGTTGCAAAGTGTTGGATTTGATGATGGGTTGTATTCTGTTAGAGTACCCGCTAAATATCGCCCAGTTCTTTTAGACAACAAAAAGTAGAAATATTCATAAATAATTTCAAATTCCTGAATTAAAATAAATGTTTAATTAGATCAATAACTATTCAGTTTATAATAAAACTCAGAAAAATTTGTTGATATTTGGATTTATTTAGCGATTTGGATATTGTCGATATTTAGCAGGGACTCTAACGGAATTGTACCTGAAGATGGTCCCCAGCTGGTACTAAGTTTGAATATGAACATATCAGGAAAAGTTTAGGTAAATTCAAACAGCTGAGACCTGGGCAAAATTTTGTGTTGCTTTTTATTGAAGAGTAAGCAATTCAACTTTTACAGAACTGGGTTGATAGAATCCACTATTTTATCACCACTTTTGGCACCAGGATTATTTTAGATTATCGAAAGTTTAAAATCATTACCTAATTTTGTGTAATCAGTTTTAAGTTTTTCATTTCTAAAAGGGTTTAAAAAGAACTTGGTGTAGTTATTAGTTTAAGAAGCTATTTCATTTAAAATTTATCTGCATTGCAGGAGTATTGTGGTGCACAAGTGGAATACAAGTGGTGCCTAATTTTAAACCAGAACCAAAGATATTACGATAATAGAAAAAGCCAAAATAATACAATTAAGTTTAATGAAACTGTGGGAACAGATTTAAACAGGTTCTGTGTGGCGACCCCCAACTAGACCAGTTGCCATCCTGGCGACTCACAGTCTACACCATCGGCCTATCTATTGGTCTCCTGTTCTTAGTGACTGACCTATCACCTGGTTTTGCCATGGAGGACATGTTTCAAATCTGTACCAAACTGTTTAAAATCTATGAAATGCAACTGTTATTTACATCTTATATAGTACTAAAAACTTTTATGATTTTAAATGTATATCTGACAGAATCTTTTTATATTCTCAAGTAATTATACTTAAGACAATGTTTCAAATTCCTTCCCTAGGATAAACTTTTATGGAGAAACCTGGTCTCAAAATATTCTCATGGATCTCTATAATTTTTTCTCCAGCGCGAATGGTGAATTTTGATTACTTATATTCTTCTATAAATAAATAAACTGTTGTAATTTTTAATTAGCCAGTTACAAATGCAGAGTATTCTGGTAATAAATGGGAAAATATCAAATTAAAAATTATCAAATATATCAACTAGGAATTGTTTTTTATTGTTGAATAATATGCAAAATGTTTCCAGTAAAACAAAAGTTAATAAAAGAGTATATCAATGTTTTTATTCTTTAAATATTATACATCTTTTTTGGGTATTTTTCTGTTATGTATCCTGCTAGAAATAATCAAGTTGTTTTAAATGTTAGAAGTTGGTATATAATTATCTCCATAAATTAAAAACCAAATTAATAGACTTTTTGTACAGTTATATTGATGAAAACATTAAAAATTAGGAGATACGTATTTGAATGTTTGGGGTATAAAACAACAACAATTTTTAACAGAATTGTAATTTTTCTAAAACTTTTTGTATAATTCTTAGGTCATACTTCTACTGACATAGCCAAGAAGGATTTCAAAGATTTTCCTACCACTTTTGACAGCATATGGGTTTTGGGTAAAAAGTATCACCCTCTACACGGTAAATTTCTATTTCTGTTTAAAAAATATATAAAAATTGAAATGCTATGATACTTTAATAATAGTACGAGGAACTAGTGTGGTATGAGTGGCCTTTATAACCTTAACTTGCATGATCTTCATTTTTTTATGTTTGTAATTTGTATTTTATTATTCTTTAGAATTACACTACATTCTCCAAATTTTATTCTTATGTTTTATAATTATTAATTAACAAGGATGGGATGGGTGCCCATATATTTGAATTCAGGAGGGGGCCCAAGAAAAAGCCTCCTCCAGTCAAGCCTGTAACTAGATTTAAGTTTCTTTTTTTAAGGGGGGTTGGTTCATAAATATTTCAAAGGGGTCCCTCACGAGTACTTAATGCAAAAAGGGGGTGTCTAAAAGTCCTCCCAGAAAAAATTTTGAAATTTTATTCTTAAAAGTGGTTTTAACTCATTTGGGCGACTTCTAAAATAGGATAGCTTCTATGCCGAGACACAACATTTCAAGTTAGTAAAATAGGGGTCAACATTATTAGAAACTATTTACATTTTGCTTTTTAACTAGCTTACAATCATAAAAAGATTAATACTGGTAAAATTTAAAATGAAAAAAAAAAAAATGTCATTTTTAATTTTGAACTACAAACATGCCCTCAAAGGTGTTTTAAAGATGAAAAAATTGATAGATTTTATTTAAAAATTAAGAGAGCATCCACCTCATATCCCAGATTTGGTTTCATCAAACTTCTATCTCTTCCCAAAAATGGTAATTTTTTCTCTCTGGTCAGCAATTTTCTACAAATTAAGTAATTGCTGCGGTGAATAGATTTTGATGATTTTCTGGAACACTTCCCAAAAGAAGGTAAAAAAGGAATATCTTTCTATAAAGTGTGGCAGTTTAACAGGAGGCAATATTGAATAAATAAACCATTTATAAAACCATAAGTTACTTTTTTTATCATCAGGCCAAGAACTTTTCAGACTACCCGTGTAATTTAAATTCAATGGAACCTTTTTAGAATAAGATTTTACATGATTTGTTTCCTTTGTATTCACTATAGATGTTTCTATTTCTGCTGTTATTCTAAAATGTAATTTTTTCTTTAATTTTTCTTAAAATTATATTATAAAAGCATTTTTATTTGTAATTTAACTCTGACCAACCTTACTGTTAAATCTGTTATTTGTATGTTATTACCTGTTATGTGTGTGTTGAATGCAGGTTTTTCTATTTCAGATTTAAAAGATTTACGCAATTTAATTCGGAGTAAGGTTTGGTTCTCTTACAGAAGTGGTTTTCCTGCTATTGGTTAGTATTTCATTATTTCTCTTGTGAAAAGAATCCAAGCTATTTAGTCAGCTATGATTTGAAACATCACTAAACTAATCCACATTACTTACAAAAATAACTAAAGAAAACGCAAAAATTATTGGTAAAGGAATTAGGGTATTGTTTCCCAAATTGAGTGCAAAAACTACCTATTATTTCTAATGCCGCTTGGAATATCCAAGCTACATCTGCAAAGCGTACAGGATTTAAGGCAAAGGGGGTGCGGCTCCAGTGAAAGTGAGGCCCATGAATGGCAGGAGTCTGACTTAAGCCTCAGATGATAGATGGCCCCATCATCTATCGCCACCTCCACAATTTTGCCATGTCTCTGAAGGGGAGGGAGTCTCCAGATGACCTGGACCCATAGTAAACTGCACCATGATCGACCACAAGAATTTCGGACCCACATTTTTAATGAGCATGTACTCCACACATACTCGGGGGTTCTTTGGTGGAGTCAGGAAGCCTTGGACCCTCTGATCCCGAAGCCGATGCCTTAACCACTACCAAAGGCCTACTAAAACTTAAAATATGAACTAAAGTCTCTACTGTTACAATTACAAACAACCTCTTAGCAACAAATAGTAATAATAACCAAAAAAATCTGTAAAAAGTGCCTGTAACAACAATTTAGCTTTAAATGTATGTATGATATGCAGATCAAGGAGAGTTTAAGGAACTTGAAATAATAATAAACATAGTATTTTTTTATAAGATTAATTTTCTTATGTTTTTTAAGTTTTCTAGTGAAAAAGGAATTCAAATTTTTAAATGCATTTTTTGCTGGTGTTTAGAGTTTTTATAATTATTTGGTTAGATTGTTTCTGCTAAATTTTTATCTCTGAGATATATGTTTAATCTGTCACTTATGATTATGTTGTGGTGCCACCTATGTTAAATCTGTCATAATAATTATTTTCCCTTCTTTTTAAGTAACGTAGTTGGGAGATTTAGAGTGATTATTTTGCTCTAAAATAGTGTGCTCCAACTCACGAGCCACATATGGCCCTTGAGGAGATTTTCATGATACTCAAAAAAATTAAAAGCTTATTCAAATTACATAGATTGTAATCAGTATTTCAGTTTTTATTAGAGAAATGTGCTAAAAACAGTTTTTTCGGGTCTAATTAAAAAAAAAAATTCAGAGGAAAACCCCTCAATCCTTTCAGAAGTGTTTTTCTTTTGAAATTCAAAAGGGATATTAAAATGAGATCAGTAGAAATTCCAGTTGGGGGCAATAGTACAATTTAAATTTTATTCCCACTTATGGCTTTATCGTTTTAGCAACTTATTATTGTTTCTTAAAAGTATACAATAGATCAAAATGAAAGGAGCTATCAAATCAGTAAATACTGTGAGTTGTAAATAACATTTCATCAACAAGTATTACTTCAGAAATGTATAGGAAATGTTCAGAAATATACTCACCTCCCTTTAAAAAGTTTAATTGGCACTCGGATAGCTAAAGGTTGGATCATACTGCTCTAAAATAAGCTGCTTGAAGCAATTTTTGTATTATACAGTAGAACCTCTTTACAACGATCCCCCCAATATGGTGACCCCTGTGTTACAAAGACTGATAATAAGAGTACTGACTATTTTATTATAGTAATAAAAGTAAAATAATAAGTATAGTTATTTGTTTTTAAGTCCTTTAAAAAAACATATTTTTGGTCTTAGGAGAGGTTGCTCTTTTTAGGTTCTACTGTATTTTTATCTATTTAATTAAAATTAATAATATTATGCTCCAGATGTATTTTATTTCTTCTACCTTTTAAGATATATTTTTTGTTAACAGATGGCAATGGTCCCAAAAGTGACCGCTACTGGGGATGCATGTTGCGCTGTGCTCAAATGGTGATGGCCAATGCTTTAATCAGCAGGCATTTAGGAAGAGGTAATTGTAAAGTTTAACTTTAAGTAAAGAATTTTAGATTATATGCCTGATTAATGAAATCAAAAATGTTTAATATTTAGTTCACAACTATTGAAAGTTTGATCTTAGTGTAACTTAGTTTACTTTGCAAAAAAAAAAAAACACTATGAAGAATGATACTCCCTTTCCTTTAATTTAGATGTTTGATGTTATTTCAAAGGCACACTTTTTAGGATATCTATTGTTTGGTTATAAAAAAGACAATTACATTCCTTACCCTTATCTTTTAATTCAATAAAACTTGAAATCATTGTGTCAAATATAAATAAACAATATACTCTTACAAATCTAAGTGATAAAATTTCAAACTCAGTTCTGAATTTTAGTTAATTTTCTGAAATAGTCTAAAATTTAAGTACTGAATTTGAAGGTTAAGAATTAAAGTAGGTACTAAAAGCATTTTCTCTACAGCACAAATGTATTAACTTTTCACAAATTTTTCTTCATTCTTCCATCTTCGATATATTTGTAGATATAAGGCACCTACTCATTGAATATACATAGATTTATCTTAGAAGTACATAATTATCTTACTCCTAATAACGAACTTCAAAAATTGTCTTTTTATTGTTTTGAATAAAACCTTTTTAAAATATTCTTTCGTTACAATATATGGGCAAATGGTTCCACCTCTTTTTTTCTGCAAATCTGTACAAAGGTATTCTTAATTGAATTTAAATGAAATTTTATGTTTTAGAATGGCTATGGAATTCTGAAGTAACTGACCCAGTCTATGCAGAAATCATGAGAATGTTTCAAGACAAAAAAGGCTGTCCTTACTCAATTCACCAAGTTGGTAAGTTGAGTTGGTAAAAGATGTTTTGATTCATGTAAATTCATTCCTTTCAGCTCCATTAAAAATCAAATGTTTTAGCTCTGATGGGAGTGTCAGAAGGGAAAACTGTGGGCCAATGGTTTGGACCAAACACTGCTGCTCAAGTATTACGGTAGAATATTATTGTTTTTCTCATTTTTCTTTGTAAAAAAAGTTTTGAAATGATGTTGAGCTGTACTCAACAATTTTTAATTACATACCTGTAGTATATGACTTCTCTCTCTCTCTCTCCAAAAATGGCGAAGACTGCTTTCTATCACTCTTTGGATGTCTTTCAATATATTAAAGTAATGAAAGGTATAGAGTTGCAGCGCACAATTCACTGGGGCTCGATCGATGCATTAGTTTGGCGGATGCATTGGCACCAATTGTTTAAAAGTTTATGAGTAGATTGTCGTTTTTTAAAAAAGTATTTTAGATTTTACCTGTGAATCTTTTGGAACCACGGCTGTATTCAAAGAGGGGTTCACCCCCACTAAATTTTGACATAAATTTTTAAACTTTTGTTTTTCCTTGAAAATTTTGTCGCTTGCAAAAAATGATTCCTCTTTGGGTGTAAACCAAAAAGTTTTTCAAGTTTTCTGCAAGTTAATTTTTACTCACCTGAAATAGAATTAGAAATTATTGAACTTCCTGCCCCATACTTAACTGAAAATCAAATATAAGGGACTGTGTGAGATGAGGAAGGCACTTTGGCCTGCTGGCATTCGGAACATTTTTGGCTGAATTGGGATTTTGAAGCCTTGTTATTCACGTGGGCAACAGTGGAAAATTTAAACTTGGAAAAATTTTTAAAGAAAAATCCTTGTGTTATATGTAGAGGGATTAACATACAGACATATACAGTAGTTGTAATTATTTTACAATGAAGTAAATTTTTTTAAACTAAAAAGGACCATGATGTTTTATTAAAATGGTATTAAAAGAGTGAAAAAAATAATTAACAAAATTCTGAAACCATTAGTTAAAATATTTTTTAAATCTAGCATTTGAATATATAAAAACATGTACAGCATGTTTTATGTTCTTTTTTTCATAAAACATTATTCAATTCCAGAAAACTGTCTGCTTATGACTATTGGAGTTCTGTTGCTGTTCATGTTGCCATTGATAGTACTGTGATAAAATCTGACATCAGTAAGATATTATTTTTATTAAAACTCGTTTTATTAGATATAGAGACAATTTTAATTATGAGTATTTTAAATTCATCAGTAATTCATCAGTGGAGTAATTCATCAGTGGTAGGAAAGTAGCTGGGGGGGTAGTTCAAACAACTGTGCTTGTGTTTGGGGAGGATACTATAAAAACATGTAGAGTGTCCAGTTATATCCCTTATCATGGCCTTAACTACTGAACACTTGCAGCTATTTCTGTAAAGGGAGTATATAGGCCTAGTAAAACTGCTATGCTCTATCCCAAGGGTCTCTAAGGTACTGCCTTTAGATCAAAACTGGCCCGCTAGATTTAAATTGTGTTATTAATCCATGATATTTTGATTAACCAGGACCATCTTTATATAAATTTTATGCATTAACGAAGATTTATTTAAATTCAAAGTTATACCCCAACTAATGCGGTTGTGTCTCGGTCCCACCTAGCACGCCTGAGTTGGAAGTCTGGGATATTGCTGGATATTACTTAGAAAAGCTAGTAATTTTGTTTTAAATTGCCATCCTTATGTTGATCAAAATTTGCTCATCTTCTAAGGAACATTATGTCAGTATATGCCAGAGCCCACCACTCCTAGTCCGTATGGGCGTTCCTACCAAACCATCTGGTATACAGATTGTGTTACTCGTCAGTGTGCTCGTTTCCAAAGTCCTGCAGCTTCTAATGTTGTCCCATCATCCACTTGGAGACCTATGCTACTTTTCATTCCACTCCGACTGGGTCTAGCCTCTTTTAATGAAGTCTATAGTCAAAGTCTTAAGGTGATTATTTTTGCTCATTTGTGCCATACTTATTGAAATGCAAACTAACTCTCGTTCTTTGCTTTTATATATCTCTGCACTATAAATATTGATACTTAGTTTCTTACCCCTTTCTTCCTAATATGTCTGTGGTGAAAAAGAACTTAAAAGGGGAATTTTTGGTTTTTATTCTTTTTTACTTAGAAAACAGTTATTACTTTAAGCAAGTTTTTAATGATTTGACTATTTGGGATGCAAGTAAAAGATTGATGGTTTATGATATTTTTTTTTAAATTTAAGAAAAAAAAACTTAAATGTGAAGATTAATTCAATGCATTTCTCTAGTTGATTTCAAAATATTTCTTGTTTTGTAGAATTCATTTAAAATAAAGCAGAGCATGGGTATGCTTGGAGGAAAACCAAGACATGCTGTATGGTTTATTGGATGCACAGGTAAAATGTTATTCTTAAAAAGTGAGATTTTGTGAATAAAGAAAAACCTCTTGAGAGCAATTGGGTCATTCATGCCAAATCATCCAGGGTAGTACACCCACCTACTGCAAATTTTCATGAAATTTTGTATGCCCAATGTATACATAAAAAGATAAGAAAAAATACAAATTATTATCAAATTATCTTTGAGTAGTTTTAGAGTTAAAAACCACTTTCTATTTTTAAATTATGCCGAAAGACCTCTTAAACCCTGAACCCCACAATTTTTTTAACTATTTGAAAGCAAATTTCTTCTTCTTTCTAGTAATGAATAGTTTATTGGAATATATTCATAGAGATTTTTGCTTTATGCTTATTTTTAAGGCACTTTGAAAAAACTTTTTTCGTGTTTAAGCAACATTTTCACCACAATAAAAGAGTTTTCATCAAAAATTCATTCTGTTATTCGATTCTGTAGGCTATTGACTGTAAATAAATGAAATTTGAAGCTTTTACCTATATAAATACAAATTTGGTAAGGCAAAGCACAATTAAACTCCAGCCTGAATCGTCCGCTCCAAGTCAAGATGGGTAAAACTTTAAACAACCTTAACTCTCAAACTACTTCATAGAATTGGATAAAAATTGGTGTTTTCCCTTGTCTTTATGAGCACATCGAGCATACAAAATTTCATGAAAATCTGAGAACATGGGGTGTAAAATTGAATTTTCGCTGGAGGATTAGGCATGGAATGACCCTATCACCTTATGCTTCAAGAAAGATTGCCCATTAAGAAGGATGGTTTCTCAGTGAAAAAAAAATTATATTAAGAAGAAAAAATCATTTCCTGGAAAAGGAGAAATTCTTGTAAACTAAATTTATCGACTAACTTCTGTTGAATTTCATGCAACTCTAATAATTTAAGGTTTTGCTTCGTAGGCGTGTTAAAAGCAAGAGGCATATGAAAAGGGGCTGAGGGGGTCCAGGCCCCTTCCCCCCAAAATTCTAACTAGGGGTACCAAAACAACTATGTGCCTAATCTAAGTTTGACTCATTTGTGAAAACTTGCATGGAAATTTACATTTTTGTTTCTACTAACCATTTCTGCATCAAAATCGATTGAAAATTTCCTGAATGTGATAAACACTTTTTTTTTAGGTAATGAGCTTGTTTGTTTAGACCCTCATGTTACACAGTCTGCTGTAAACTTAGACACCAACTTTGATGACAGCTCGTACCACATCCCTCTGGGAGGAAGCAAACGGATGCCTCTGTCGGAAATTGATCCTTCCTGTGCTTTGGTGAGTTTCAGTAAGACGGCTTCATCTCTTACTCTCTAATTAATATACATAAATGTGATTGTGTTTATCTATTCTTAAATTTAACATTTTGTTTTCTAAACATTTTCTTATGCATTATTCACATAAATGTTTCAGAACTTCTAGGAGGGGTATGACACACCCATACGTGTTAAAATCACATAGGAATGGGGGGTTGGAAATTCATCCCTAACGACCTGGGAGTTTTTACAAGCAAGCATAGGAGGTTGTGTAATTCACAGTTGAAATTGGCATGTAACCTTTTAAAATTGAATCAATACCAGCAAAATCGTTCAATTCTGGCATTTGTTACATAAAAACCAAGTTAAGAGCTGAAGTTTCAGTAAATGCCTAACCAGACCTGTTGTAATTTATGAATCTTTAAAGCTAGTAGTAGGGAATGACTTATTTTAAGCCTAAGAACTGAGAAATTACAATTGGAATTTCAGCTCTTTAATTAGTTTTATGTAATAAATGTTTGAATCAAACAATTTAGCTGGTTCTAAACCAATCGTTACATGTCAATTTCCACTGTTATAAAACCTTCCATGCCCGCTTATAAAATCCCCTAGGTCGTTAGGGGTTCATTTCCGACCCTTCATTCCTATGCGATTCTAAGATGTATAGGTGTGTCCTATCCGTCCAAGAAGTTCTGAAGCATTTATCGGAAACACCCTGTATAGTAAAATTCAATTAATGTATTGTACATGGGTGTGTGTTTGTCTTTTATACAAATCTACAGTTTTCTTCCAATCTGCACCAAACTAGGTATACATTGGTAAAAAAAATCCAAGGAAAAACTTACGCTATGTTTCAAAATTCTAAAATGACCCCTGGACCATCTTTTGTTCCTTTTTTTAGTCTTTGGTCATAAGATAATACATAAATTTGTAATAAGTAAAATTCTATTCTCATTTATATAATGTAATTTCTTTCCAAATTTTTAACTTGCTTAAAGAATATTTCTAAATACTTTTACTTTTTAAAGGGTAGTTTCCATTTTTTAACACATTTTAGTGTATGATTATGTTATCAGAAAATGCAACTTTGATTCTCACATTTTCAGTGTTTCTTTATTGAATCGGAAGTTGATTTTGAGGATTGGTGCCAACAAGTAGAAAAGGTAATTTTTAATATGCTTTTAGAAAGCATTTTAATTTTCTTGAATACTCATATAAACCTTCTATGAATAATATATTTGTTAAAGATAAATAACTCTGTTTAACAGTGATAACAGTGATGAGAATACATTTCTTATAGATTTAGAGTCGATGAACAAGAAATTCACTAATTAGTTAAAACTGAATAGTAATTTCAACTAACTCAGCTTTTTGTGTTTTAGTTATTTCACTATTTACATTTGACATATAATGTCCTGGGAATACAATTGTATGAAGTAACAAATGCTTGTCACTTCTGGGAACATCCAGAGCATCTCTAGGGATCATCCATAAAAAATTTGTTAGCATGGAAACTGACCCCTATCTTGTCAATACTGTTCCAATACTGTAATGTCTTGATTTAATCCCTCTTCTTCTTTGTCACAAGAAATGCCAACTACTTGCTTGGAAAACATCAATATTTGCTAGATAAAAATGCAGTTTTAGTTGCATGTTGCTTCTAATTTTTTTTAATGCATATATAAGATAAGTTAACACTAGTTTTTTATTATATTTAGTGTGAAAGTTGTCGATAAGAATTACCTACTAACATTGTGATAACATTGCGTTGCATGCTGCAAGTTTTATGTGGAGTAGTAGGAGAACTATACTTCTAAGGTTTTAGAAGTACGCTGGAAACATTTTTAAAGTCAGACATCTAAGCTACATGAACACAGACCATTCTTTCTGCTTATGATAAGCATGCTTTACACGGTTATCCTAACTCACATACATACTTAAAGAGTATTTAGTGTGTTGTACTGATTTTTTAGACATAGCAAAATAGCTATAAGTTTCAAATAAATATGTTTAACAACTTAATGTTAATTAAAGTTTTTGTTTATGCAATTCAGAAAATGTTGACTCATCAGATATCTTTCATTACCAAGGGCTGCATAAGAAACAGGGAATGACAATATTTCAGTACTGTTAGACAAAAGAACAGCCTTCAGGCTGGTTTTTGAGGCATCAGTTTTAGTTTCTGCATCAAACCTTTAAGTCTAAAAATGTTGAGCATTCTTTTTGATAACCTTGAAGAGAGAATATTTTAACGTTATCCTCTCCTAGAGATCCATTCTACTTCAATTTCTTATTCCCTTAAGAGGTCATGAAATTCACCTTGTGATTCTGTTCTCTTACATTTTGTTTCTTATGAATACTTCAACACTCTTAATTATGGCGTTATAGTGTTATATAAAAAATGTAAACAGTGAAATTACTCAAAATGCTGAGGCTTTTGAGAATTTTAAGGGTAATTTTCATGTTTAATAACCCAAAATCTATAAGAAATGGGGATAGTGCTGTTCTTTAAAAACAACCCACTGTTTAATATTTTCTCCATTAAAAGCTTATTAATAAGGACAATTAAATCAAACAAAAAACTGTTATAACGGCTCATCCCCCTTAACATTTTAGTGCTTAATTCCAATTATTCATTACAAATTGGCAGTCAATTAAGTAAGAATTTGGAAAAAACCCACTTTTTCCTAGAAGGACTCTAATTGGTGGACTGAGCTAAAACTTTAATATTTTATTCTCATAGTAATGGGATAACATAAAAATGCGCGAAAAATGCTCTAAAGTCTTTATAACATACATTTTTACAAAATCTGTAAATCTGAAGCACATTTTTTGCCAAAAATTTACATTATCTCAGCTTGTTTAAAAACTAAGTAAATAAACCATTCTTTGACCAGTTTTTACATCCCTGACACTCTAAAAGGCATAGAAAAACAGGGTATATGAGATGGTAAAATTATTTTAACTATGTAATTAAAAAATCTCAATGGGTTGTTTTTAGGGTACAATTTGGAGTGGGTTGTTTTTAGAGGACATCACTATATATTCTCATCCTTGTGAGAAGGAAAAAGTTAAAATTTATTGATCAGTGACAGCTTGAAATAAGCTAAGAAATTTATTACCATAATGTTACTGTTATTTTCATCAATATAATTTAAAGATGTTTGGTTTTTAGTTTTATTTTCTTTACAGTTAGTTCATGGTTCTGAAAGACAACCTCTGTTTGAACTATTAGAAACACGCCCAAGGCATTGGCCAGAACTAGATCTACGTCCAGATTTGAATTGTAGTAATTGTAGCATGGGTAAGGAGAACTCGTTACAGTTTTGATGCTATGCCAGTTGCAGTCAAATTAGTTCTGATTTGTTTTACTTTGATTTCAGAGTACTGCTTTGTTGAACAGGAGAGTACAATAGATGCCTCTGATGACGATTTTGAAAGTCTTGAAGGGATGGTTTGTGTTAAAAAGCCAACAAATTCTTAAGTGCTACTTCATGTTCAATTCCATGAGTTCTGACCTAACATGTGCCCCTCGCTTCGACTTTTCACCAAAGTTTATTTTATTTTTCTAGCCAGAGTTCTAAAATATAAGTGTTATGCTTCTCCTTAGCTTCAGTTTTAACTGAATAAATTTTCATATTTTTTTAAAAAACATCATGATTTTACATTATTTAAGATGAACATTATTTAAAGATGAATTCATAACAGCTGTTGCCATGTTACATTCCTGTGTAAATTAAAGATTTATAATTTTCCTTGGGGTATGTGTTTGCTGAAAAACATTGGGTTTTGTTTCATATAACTGAGTTTTGTATTGTTTCAGATAGTCATCTACTTAAATTAACCCAAAAACATCAGTTAT
Organism: Tetragnatha montana; assembly: GCA_963680715.1. Lineage (NCBI taxonomy): Eukaryota > Metazoa > Arthropoda > Arachnida > Araneae > Tetragnathidae > Tetragnatha > Tetragnatha montana. The sequence continues at coordinate 30,382,281 of OY796676.1, forward strand.
GTGAGCTACACTAAAATAATGTTTTGAACTGTGGGGTAATATATTTTGCTTTTTTACCAGAATGTTATATATTTGTAAATAAAAATTATGTGATTGATTGTATAATTTCATTGTTACTTTTCTTTTCAATGCATTGTATTTTTCATATGTAAACAAAAACTCTCAGTTATCCATTTTTCTGATATCCAAACACAAATACAGAAAAGAAGAGGTATTGGATTTTTTTAAAGTTAAATAATTTATTAAATTAATTTATACTTTAATTTTTAATAATTAAAGTTTTAATAAAGTTCATAGTATATAATTGGGAAAATTCTCAATTACCTCACAAAATTATAAAATTCTCCTTGAATCAAAAATTATTTATACAAATAATAAATTGTTTGCTTCACAAAAAGTATTTAAATCCAGAGAAGTTCAAGGAAAACTAAAGTGACAGTTCTCAAAATTGTTCCTATACTATAGTAATTATGTATTTGAGTAAAGCTTTTTTACTGAGAAAGGGAATTTTTAGGAAATTATGAAAATAATTTTAAAAGGATAAAAGGCTTGTAAATGTATGACAAGGTCTTTTCAAGGTAGGTAGAAGATAAATAATAATAAACATATCATAAATATTTATGATTTCAAAACAAAAGTACCAAAACCTCCATTAAAATTTGTTAACTGTTTTCCCGCATTTCAGTTTCACTCTAGGATTCAGTGGCGTAGACAGGGGGGGTGCAACGGGTCTTTTGCACCCCCCAAACTTTTTCCAAAGATTTTTTTTTTCGTAAAATAAAATATTTTCGAATAGCTTTTTTGGTTTCCCTAACATAATTGTAATACATATTTTTAAATCCAAGAATGGGATTGCACCGGCTGCGGTACTCTCTCCCAGCTGTGTGACTTTCATTAACACCCTCCTCATAAACCTGTCAAAAACTGAGGGTTCGAGGGACACCCACTCAAATGGCGGGAACTTTTTATGTTTTCTGCCCCCTCGTATCTTGAGTGATATAAACAAGAACGCTCTTCGAGACGAGGGAGAGAAGAGAATGGAATTAGAACCGATTATCGAGGCGACCACACCAGACTTTGGAGCTATGATTCCTCAGATATCAAAAATAATTTTAAATTTTGTATTTATAAGTGTAAATAATATATCTAGTTCTTAAATTCTGGAAGGAGTCAGCTTAAGCTTATCAGTTTAAGCTTAGTAGTCGCATTTTTTATCCATCTTCTCTGTGTCCGATAGACTTGAGATAAATTGCCCTCTTATTAAAATGAATCGCAAACGAACAATTAATGATTTTTTTTCTAAAAATACATCTGTGAATGACAACAGCTTAACTGAAAGACCACCTGATCCAAAAAGACGCCATGGATGTGTTATTAATTCTTCTACAGAGATGGTAAGTGGTATTTTAGGTTATCAATAACTTTAATTAATGACTTAATTCAATTTTGATTTTGTTTAAATTAATGATGATTTATATTCAAGGAAAAGACGCAATTTGATTTAAAAATAAAAAATTATTGAATTTTTAGCTGTAGTATACGTATAGGACCATTATTTTTATACATGGAAGAGTTTTTTGATTTATACTTTTTGAAGGTAGCTATGTAGTGTTTGTGCCGGCCTATGCGTCATTCTGCTTTTTCAGTTTCTTATTTTCTCATTATTCCCTCTCCATTTTTCGTTTTTTAAAAGAAATATTAACTTCTGATGTAGAACTTTTTTACTTGTCTATTATGACACAAATATGTAAATCTGTACCACTTTTACGAATTATAATTATAGGTAGTAGTATGTTAATCCAACACCTGTGAAAGAATTCAAACTTTAATTACTTTAAACATTCAGTTTTTGTTGCAGTGTGTTTGAATATGAATATTTATTTCTATTAAAAATATAATTATTTTGATAATTTTAGAAATGGAATAACATTTTTTAGAACTACCAGTATTAACAAGTGGTATCATGTCCAATACATAAATCAGCGTTTCCCAACCAGGGTTCCGTAAATCATTCCCTAGGGTTCCGCAAGCAATATGATCACTCAATAACGGTGCCAGATAGAGTGATATCATTTAACCCCACAAAAAATTCCATAATACTTTTGGGCCTTCTATAATTCAAAATAATTTTCAAATATTGTGGGAGGACCACAGTCACCAGGGCTTATGACATGGCATAATTGAAATTGTCTTTTTAAAGGTTTAAAAAGAACTTTCTGAAATCAGAGGATAGAAAACTATTTTAATTAAAATCCCCAAATATATTCTGGGAGTATCCCCCAAGCAATTTCCCCACAAAATTGAAAAAGCCTAGGCAAAAATCCTTTACTGTTTCATTTTTTATGTTGAGTTGCATTTTGTAGGTGTAATTATTATTAATTTTAAAGCATATTTTATCAAATTTTAATTTATTCACCGATTTCTTATGATAGCTATTTCTTGTTATTAAAATCTTTAACTATTATAATACGATATTATTAGGGGTTCCGTAAAACTTGAACATTGTCACAAGGATTCCGTGAGGGAGAAAAGGTTGGTAAACGCTGATATAAATAATACTTAATTCAATTCGGAAACACTTATTTGTAGTTTAATTGCAATTGATTTTTAAATGTATGAGAGTAATATAGGTACTAGAATAAGAATAAATGTCTATCTTATTCTAGATGGATGGGAATCTCCTGGATGGAATGTGTAAATATTTCATGCAAATTTCGTAAGAGAGTTACATAAACATTCGGAGTTATTTATTGTTATTGTATTTTTTTTTGGTATAATTATAATTATATTTGGTATAATTATTTTTTTACAACGATCAAGAAATATTGATATTATTACAAGGCTAGTTTTTTTCCTTATGGTAATATAAAACCTAAATTTTTTTTCTTTCTTTCGATGTCATCGTGCACCCCCCAAAAATAATTTCTGGCTACGCCACTGCTAGGATTTAAATTAGGGAACTAATATCAAAATGAAAAAAAAAATGTGAAATCAGAAGGAAATCTTGGTATATATAACTCATGTTTATATCTTATTTTTTATTTCCCTCTCATTCTGTTCACAAGAAATTTTCTTGCATGGACTTCTGTGTCTCGACCAGCGGTTCCCAAAGTGGGTTCCACAAAAAAATTTAGGGGTTCTGCTTCTGCATGACAAATTTTATTTCATTTCAAAAAATAAGACTGGTGTTTAATGTATTCACATTTTCTTCGGAAAGTTAACAATAAACCACCAAAATAAATTTCAAATTTGTATATAAGGTGACTGAAAACACAAGCATCGATGGCATTTGAATTTTACCAAATTAATCGGGTCATTTATAAAGTAACACAAACACTCTATATAATTTATTACTAGATAAATATTATTTCTTCGAATTTAAAAGTGTTACCTATTTTTTTAATACCTACTTGAAATATTTTTAAAATTTTGATTTTTCAGAATGATATATACGAACCCGTCAACAAACAATAAAGGCAGCTCGTTTAACAAAATTCTCGTTTTAACAATCTTTTGTAATCGTCAAAATTTAATCCGGAATTTTAGAATATTTTAGCTTTACTTGAGGCTAAGTATTGAAAGAATATAAATTCAATAATATTTTTTAATTGAAGATGAGCATGTAAGTTTAATTATAGTGATCTTCTTTAAACACGAAAATGAATGAACGAAGTTACAAAATCATTCATCAAAACCAACATCTCTCTTCGAAATTTGGACTACGAGTAAGTGTACCAAAACTAGTAAAAACCTTGTTTTTAGGCTCAAATTTTCTGAAATTATCTGGTGGGAGGTCCCCCAGACCCCCCATTACTACTTGCAACTCCATTATTTACAATCTTTTTTTACATTAAGTTCATCAAAATGCAAATCCTACCAAAAATATACAGGGTGTTTCAAAAGTCCGTTTCACGGCTTTTATTGGGAACCAACGTCACCTAGGGGCATGGAAGTAAGGTCTACCCCTAGGTAATAAACCCTGGAGAATCCATTGAGATGACTTACAACGCCCCTAGTGGCAAAATAAAAAAGTTAAAAAAAAACTAAAGGAGATAGAACGAAAACTTCAGTACAAAACATGTTGGCAAAATCATAAAGAACACACAGAAAAAAGTTTCATTAAAATAACTTAAGTATTCGAGGAGATATTAACGATCAACGTTAGCAATTTTTTGAACCTTGGAAAAAGGGACCGTCCAAAATTAAAAATAATCTCCAGTCGAAAAATAGGACTTCTTTTATGTTTGAATTCAAAATCGGAGAAATTCGTTGACATGAAATCGGAGAAATTTCTAAATTTGTCGACGGCCCATTTTTCAAGCCTCAAAAAAGTGCTAACTTGGGTCGTTGATTTCTCCTCGAATATTCAAGATATTTTCATGGCAGTTTTTTCTGTGTGTTCTTTATGATTTTGCCAACAATTTTTGTACTGAAGTTTTCGTTCTATCTCCTTTAGTTTTTTAATTAATTTTTTAAACCTTTTTATTCCGCCACTAGGGTCGCTGTAAGTCATCTCAATGGATTCTACAGGGTCATTTACCTAGGGGTAGACCTTACTTCCATGACCCTAGGAGACGTTGGTTCCCAATAAAAGCCGTGATACGGACTTTTGAAACACCCTGTATATTGAATTCATAAAAATATGTCCGAAATTCGGATTAGGTGTAGCAAAATAAGTTAAAACCCTTTTTGTAGTCATATTTCCAAAATTTTTGGGGGAGGATCCCCAGACCCCCTGTTGCTCCTTGGAACTCGATTATTCACAACTTTTTTAACATTAAGTTGCCTTGTTTCATTTATAATATCAGATATTAAATTTTGTAAAGTCGTTGATAAAGAAATATCCAGGGTTCCGCGATCATAGTTAAAAAATGTGGGGGTCCCACGACCAAAAAAGTTTGGGAACCACTGAACCAATAAATAAAAAAGACCAATAATTGAAACAGGCAGGTTTATATTCCCTAATTAAGCGTATTAATTTATATGATGCTCTATAATTAAATCTTTGGGCCCTACAGAAATGTAACCGAATTATTTTTTAGAACCCATAAATTTACTTTATTTATTGTAGACAAAAGTAATGATAATAATTAAGTGGTGATTATTATCACTGTTATTATCGTCACAAGTTCAGCCAAAAATCATCGTCACCGATATAATACCATCTATATTTATAGTCTCGTTCAATTCGCTCAAATTTGTATTTATTGGAATTTTTCTGTGCTTCTTCGGGACCTTTCACGGACCACTTCCAAGACTCTCACGGACCACTTATGGTCCGCGGACCATCGGTTGGGAACCACTGCTTTAGGGCAAAGTTACCCCCAAAACGTGGGACAAAATTTTCCCTACGAAATAAAAATTTATTAATAGTCAAACCTTAAAAGGAAACAAAATAACGACAGTGAAAGTAGTTAGAATACTTTATAGTTGATTAAAACATACGTATGACCTGCAGTGCAGTTTTGATGTAGTGACAACAAAATTCTACTTGTTTGTTCTAGCATTGAATAAGTGATAATCACATTACAGCACGGCACGTAGAATTTCTCTCCGATGCAATGGTTTGGCCAAAGTTATACAAATCGTAAGTTTAAAAAATGGAATTAGTCCGAAAAATGGCAAATTGACGTTTTGTGCTTAAAAAATCTGAAAGCTTCGCTCTACACATGAGTGCGGAGAGGGAAAATATAACTAGCCCCTATTATGTTACTATACTATAGGCAGATATAGCCAGTGGCGGATTAATGCAATTTTGTGGGAGGGGGCGGTTAAATGGAATAATTCAATTTACAGTAGGTCCTCCTTGGGATATAATTTTTTTCAAAATATTATCTTTAAAACTAGTACTGTTAAGTGTTTTGGTTTTGAGACTTAAAAAACTGATATAAAATAAGTTTAAAAAAAGTGGAGAAGGGGTACATTAATTAAAAAAAATTTGGACGTAAAAAATTAGTGGGTACTATAGAAATCCAAGTAAAAAGGGGGTCTGAGGGGTCCTTCCCCAGAAAATTTTTATAAATTTGACCCTTAATAACAGCATCTTAACTCGTTTTTATCCACTTGGTCCGACTTTCGAAAGGGAGGCCGGGCCCCTTTAACTAACCCCCTTTTATATACGCCTCTGGCCCATGCCATGGTACTGGGGATTTCACCCTAAATTTTTTAAGGTTTAACAAGCAAAAAAGTGTTTTTCAGACACTTTTGAGGGGTATAGACGTTTTTATAATCATAACACCCAAATTAGGGTCTTAAAAGTTTTAGGTCAGGCCTAATGGAGGGTGCGGCCCAGGCCCCCCCCCCCTTGGATACGCTCCTGAATAGGAATTTCTATCTTATCATCATAGAAAACGACTTAAACTATAGGCAAAGAAAGAAGAGGGGGGTCCGGGCAGGCCCGCCGACAGGGGGGGGGGCAAAGGGGGCACTTTCCCCCGGGCCCGGGGATTTTACCAGCGCTATAGGGGCCCGTAAAGAATCTCCTGACTAACCTCTCTAACTTAGAGGAATATACTAATTTTGAATATTTTGTAAATTAATTTGTTCACCCTGAAGGCCGCCGAAAATGAGTAAATTTCAGTTTTCAAGAGGCGTATTTCCAAAAATTTTCTGGGGGTACCCCCAGACCCCCTAAAAGCCCATCCCTGGGTGTCTTTCAATTGTTAAAAGTATCCAAAAATGAGTTTAAAATTTCTTTTTCAAGGGTCGAAATTCCAAATTTCCTGGGGATTCCCCCAGCCTCCCTTTAGTGCTTGTTACTCATCCTTTCAAAAGACAATTTTTGACCCCCCTCAAACTAAGAACTGGGGGGCCCGCTTCTCAACTTTGTCCCCAGGGCCCGGCTTGACTCTCGGCGGCCCTGGGTCCGGGCGTCCTCCCCCGGGAAATTTTTGAATTTTAGCATGTCAAAAAGTGTTCTGAAACTGCTTTAAGGGGAATTTTCTTGGGGGGGGGGGCGGTCGCCACCTCCGCCTCCCCCCTTTAATCCGCCCCTGGATATAGCCCCTTAAATTTGGTGAAATCGATATCCATTCATTGATTCATCCAATTAGAAATTTAAGTTTATTTGTCTTTCTTTTCTTATTATCTGTGCTCTAAACTAAACCAAAATATTTTTTTTTAATTTAACTAGGGGGCCTGCCCCCTGCTCGCTATCGCTCACCAACCCCCGTAACTGCTTCGCAGTTCTTTTCAGATCGCTTCGCGATCTTAGCGAGCAGAGCTCGCTTGTTCATCTCCACAATCCAGTCTAACCCTCTTCTCGACTTAATTAAGCCTCTTGTAATAACGAAAATACCTCTCTCTTGCTTATAAATAATTTAATTTGTATCATACCCCTAAATTAACAACAAAAATGTTGCTGAAATACAGGGTGTCCCGTAAATGATGTGTCACACTTCTAGGGGGGATAGTAGACACCTAGACGAGTCAGAATCACATAGAACTTAGGGGTCCCAGACCCAATCCCAGGGAGTTAAAAATGGAGCGACACCCCAAAACAATTATTGAAAAATTCAATTTGTAGAAGAACTGCTATTGGTAAAAATGTAATTATGGTCTCAAATTTTGAGGTTTATTATGATCTTCAAAATTATCTTGACAGTTTTCAATTTAAAATTTTTTTTATTACGAAAAAAGTTAAAAAACAGCAAAAAAATGTGAAAAATATGCCAAAACTTTATTTTGTTTTCCGAAATCCTTTCTTTCGATTTGATAATCTGAAAGAGCATAATTAATTAACCTTAAGTCCAAAGTTTCACGTAAATAGCATCAGTATTAAACGCTTGAGAGCCTGTTAAAGTTAGTTTTATGGGAGCAAAAACGGCTTCGGAAAACGAACGTTTAGGGACATTCTACAAGTTACGGATAGATGTCTGCCAACTTTCATTCCTCGCCCGATTTGGCGAGACAGGAGATGAGTATGAAAATATCTGAAATGCGCCAATTGAACAATTTGGCGGGATGAAAATTTCAAAAGCGTAAATGTTGATTCTTAATTCTTATTATTTTTAAAAAACAAGAGATTAATTAATTTAATTAAAAAATTTTTTGAACATAAAGAACAAACATGATTTTACTACTGATTTTTAGGAACTATCGATCTTAAAAATCAATAGTATGAATTGTTAGAAATTATCTGATAGTATCGATAGTTTTTTATTCAATCGATAGTTGTGTTAGTTTTACAAATGTATCAATCATGCAAACAGCATTACTACTTATTGCGTTTAATGAGAAAAACTGTACATTTGATAACTTAGGTAAAAAAAACAGAAGAATCTATTATTTACAAACATGGTTCGTAAAATATCTTTTGTACATAGTGGGGATACGTCAGTCGGTGGATCCTCAATCGCTAGGTTCCTGATTTCGGGTTGCGATACAAGGGTGGTTCCTATTAATTAAAGAATGATATAATAAGCAAGTGGGTATGCAGGGTCTCCCCTCAACGTCCGATATAAGAAATTTGCAAAATAAAAGAATGCAGGTTATTGAAAGTTATGACAAACCTAAGATATTGCTTATCGGACGGTGAGTGGATAGCCCCCATACACTTTGCTTATTCCCATTGACATTTCTCGATTAATAGAAACCAATCTTGTATCGCAATTCGAAATCACGAACCCAGCGATCGAGGATCCGCCTACTGACCTATCCTAAAGCAGGGGTATAATGAAAAATAACGACAAAAACTGTTTACAAAAAGTGTTCAAAGTTGGCATGGTGGTTCACTTTTTTATGGGATGGGAATTATTTTGAAAAAAATTAGTAAATTAATTAATTTACTTAAATTTTTGACTTCGATTTCAGACCGTCACAGAAGTCTAGAAGATAAATGTTTATTGAACTTAACAAAACAGAGACTTAAGAAAAAATAAGTTGTAACTATCCCTTTTGCTAAACAAACATTGCTTATTTTCTTAGGTATAGTAACAATTTTTTCTTGAGTGTCTGATTTGATAGCCTGAATACATTTACCTTTTAGACTTCTAGTGACGATCCGAAAATTAAGGCCACACATCGCCAAGGAAGTTTGAACTATCTGTAGAAGCGTAGGTTGGCGAGGAATCTCGTATCGCAAATAATGTTGGGAAATTTGGCGAGCATCTATCCGTAACTTGTAGATTGTCCCTGAACGTTCGTTTTCCGAAGCCGTTTTTGCTCCCATAAAACTAACTTTAACAGGCTCTCAAGCGTTTAATACTGATGCTATTTACGTGAAACTTTGGACTTAAGGTTAATTAACTATGCTCTTTCAGATTATCAAATCGAAAGAAAGGATTTCGGAAAACAAAATAAAGTTTTGGCATATTTTTCACATTTTTTTGCTGTTTTTTAACTTTTTTCGTAATAAAAAAAATTTTAAATTGAAAACTGTCAAGGTAATTTTGAGGATCATATTAAACCACAAAATTTGAGACCATAATTACATTTTTACCAATAGTAGTTCTTCTACAAATTGAATTTTTCAATACTTGTTTTGGGGTGTCGCTCCATTTTTAACTCCCAGGGATTGGGTCTGGGACCCCAAATCCTATGTGATTCTGACTCGTCTAGGTGTCTACTATCCCCCCTAGAAGTGTGACACATAATTTACGGGACACCCTGTATATTCCTTTTTTAGCTTATCAATAATTTAATAGAAATGTTAAAAAATATCCAGCAAGTCTACTAATAATCATCAACCATTTTGTAGAAAAAACATTGTTGAAAATAAAAGAAATCAGACTCATCATCTCTCTATATATAATGAAGGTGTCCCTGGGTTCCTGCCTGGGTTCCTGGGTTCCTGGGTTCCTGCCTGGGTTCCTGGGTTTGTCCGGAACAGATTTGGCTCAATTTCTCCAAAACTACCCGTCCGAATCGAACCAAACTTGGTACACATACGTATGGGGACGGGGGAAAGACAATGACATCATTTCCAAATTTCTAAAACCACCCCTTCACCCCCTTTTAGGCCTTTTTGTAAAACTCGCCTTACTTCTCCACTAAAGAAGATCTGTTTAACTCGCATTGTTGCAAATAATACAACAAAAACAATTTTAAACATAAAACAAAGTATTTAAAGATAAAACTTGGCTAAAATTGTTTTAAATGTTTTAAAAAGGTTATTAATAATTTAAAAAATTAAAAACGGCCCTTATAAAAAACTTTATAACAGTATTTTCTTATTAAAAACTTCATTTTCCATGAAACTTTAAGTTGAAATAGAAAGTTTTAAGAATTAGACTGGTTAAAGTAAAGATTACATCATGCAGTTTTTTTAGAAAGTTGATGATAGAAACACTAGATCAATTTGTTATTTAACCTTATAATTTGTTTCTTTGGTGTAGTTTAACGGGATTTTTTTTTTCAATTTAAACAGGGGGTATTTACAAATTTTGGGATTTCAAAAGTCTGTAATAATTTTAATGGATTTTTTTCACTTAGAATGGATAATTGGGTAACTGTCGTAATTAAATGTGAAACACCGAAACTGGATGGTTAGGTTAGATTTACACAGTTGGAACCGGGAGGGAAAAGGCACAGGGAGCACGGTGATGAAAATGCACCGGGAACACCGAGATGAAAAGGCACCGGGGACACCAAGATGAAAAAGGCACCGGGATATGAAAAAATACTGGGAACACCGGGATATGAAAAAATACTGGGAACACCGGGATATGAAAACCTACCAGGATGATTGGTAATTATGGTTACAGAAAATTAGGCATGTAACTTGAGAAAATTTTAATAAATTGATACACTCCACCCGTGCAAGGCCGGGCATATCAGCTAGTAAAACATAAAACTCGTCTGTTTCTCTAGTGAACGGTAACAGAAAGAGAAGAAAAAATTAAAACTTTGAATCTTAATAACTCTAAAACTAATTAGAACTTTTTGAAAAACAAAACGCCAATATTTTTATAAAAAATAATTGTATGTGTGTTTAAAATATCATAGTTCTACTGTGATTAGATTTTCTTTTATAACGAAAAAACCGAAAACCCGTCAAAAATTTCGAAACTTTAAATTAAAACTTAATTACTCCAAAACTAATTCGAAATTGGAAAAAAGGGCGACGAGGTGCAAAACTTCACATCTAAGAGAATGCGGCTGCAAAAAATCATATTTCTGCTGCGAATAGATTTTGCTGGGGGCGAACTCGCAGTAGAAAAAAATAATTTTCGACTTTGACATTAAATAATTCTAGAACTAATTATCTCATTAATTAGCTATTAGAACGAAAAGGACCCTCATACATTTGTCTACAAATGTTCAAAATTTCAATAATTTCCGTTCCATAGTTTTTGCACAGTGACAGTTCAAAATTGTCAAAGTGAAGATTTTCTGAAACAGCGGCGGCGACTATTACTTTTTTTGAAAATAGAGAGAAAGTATATATATTTACCTTTTTTTATCCAGTGAATGTTTGACTCCATTGATATTCACTTTATTGTTATTGATACTGCCTTAACCCATTAGCGCCCATTGATCTATTTCTAGATCGCTAAACATAGCGTGGGAAACTCGCTTTTAAATTACCTTCTACCCACCCCACACATTCCAAACTGCCCAGGGGGCAAGATAAGGCATGCACCTGTTTTACAACACGTGTTTTTTTTTGTTTGGTTTGGTCATTGATCTACAGCGATAAGAGAAAGTTGGCATCGCCATTTCGTTCCGCAGTTTTTCGACGTTTCTTTGCATAAACCCTGGAAACAGCTAAGCGGTATCAGTAAGAAAAACTTATTTTGGTGTTTTAATATCTTCATAGATGTGGCTATTAGGATATAAAGCGGTGTTATGTTAAAATAAATTTAAGTGGTAAAAATTCTTGCCGAAATGTTGCTGATCTAAAATTAGATCACTGGGCGTTCGGGCATTTATTTTTCCTGTGTTGCTTACTATACGATTATTTAGTTTTTCCCAATTGAAACTAAAAAATGAGTCTGAGAATATTCAGTTATGTCCAGGATGAAGTCAAATATATATTTTCTGATGAAATTGAGAATTATATTGTTGGTAATTAAATTTTATAATTTCTTTTGGTCGATAAATGGAGGGTAGACAATCATGATTTATTGCTAGTAAAGCAAAGCATTGCAAATAGTGGCAAAAATTATCTGTGTTTATTCACATAAATTTATTAGTATAATACAAGTCAATTATCTTGTTTTGAAATAGTTCATGTTGGAAATTATAAGACAATAACATTTTTTCGAGGAGCTGGAGAAAATATCAAATGGAAAATTATAATTATTTAAAATTCTCCATAATACAACTTTTGCAACCTTAAAATTGACGCTGTGGTAAAATAAATTATTGGAATATGCAGGTAAAAAGCTCAAAGACGTAGCCTTTTTAAATGTTGGCTGAGTAAGACCAAGTTTCGTTTTATTTCATGAGCAATTTCATTTTATGGTAAAACAAATTCATAAAATTTACGCAACATTAAAACTAATGCATTTTAATTTACTTTGTGTTCAATTTTATGGCATATTTTTTTTTTTTATCTATAACATACTCATCAATAAAGTTCTTGGTTTATTTTCCCATTTTTCCCACTAAATACTTCCAACATAAGCTATTTATGTAGTTTATCTTGGGTATATTATTTAATTTTATTATTATTTAATTATTTTTCCACATATTTATGAATAAATATGTGTTTCTTAAGGAGAAGTACTAAAGTTTCTACCTATTTTATATTTTTTAAGGATTTTTTGGAAGTTCTACTATTACTTTGCTCTGTGACAAAAATATCCCAGAACGCCCATTGATCTATTTTTAGATCAGCTATTTTTAAAGAAACTAATGATTGCTTTTACAAAATTTGTTTATAATATCCATATTGAAGGCAAAATACACCAGATTCTTGATTTTTATAAAATTTGGCCGAAAAAAAATAAATTGGGCGTTAATGGGTTAATGACTCAGAATTTTATTTGTCTAGTCTTTCTATTTTTCACTTTTATGTGGTGTATACTAAGCAGGAATGTAATTTAATTGTCGATTAAAGTGGTTATTAATATTTTTCCAGCTGAAATTTCATAAGTTTGAAAAAGGGAATAAGGTCATCAACTTTTTTCAACTTTAAAAATAATTTTGAATGTAATACTTACATTTTTTCGATGATTGTTCTGTATCCTAAATAGGGTCCTGAATTTCCAGTAAAAATTCCAGTTATACAACGAAAATTCCATTACTTATACACTTTTTTCCTCTCAATTTTCTCAAAACTTTGGTTAATGGACTTATTCCTTTTTTCAAACTGACGATTCAATTCATCATACTATTCAATAATTTCTATTGTCTTTGTCATTGATAACGGAGTTCCGTACACATTCGGAGCGGTAGCAAAAATTTCCTGTAAGACTTCTTTATGAAAAAAATATCTGTTATTTGAAAGGATATGTTATTTCTGAAGTCCATACATGGTTTTAAGTGCGTGAAATACTTTTCGGTAGAAATTTTAGACACTATTAAGTGACATTTCCACGATATTCATTTAGGTCCATCCTTTATTGCAGGGTGGTAACTTTTTTTTAAAGCTCTCATGTGTTTGCTTCGACTTATTTTAGGGGACCCTGAAAATTAGTTTACAGGAATTAAGTTGTGTTTCATTATTTCCAAAAATTCCTTAATTTTTAGACACCAGAGTGTATCATAGGTACAGTTTTTATAAAGTGTCCTTATCACAGTAAAAGTGATTCTTATGGGGGATTTACACTTGCGCGTCAAAAGAGATTAAAGCGGCAAAAGTGATGAACAGCGATCGTTTTCGAGGCTTCCTATTGGTTCTTTGAAAAAAAATTTTAGTCGCTTTTGCCGGAAACAGCTTTTGACGCTCTGCTGTAAATCCGCCATTACAATGTCGGAACCACCCAACGTAAGATAGTTACTGATATGAATGTGATAGAATGGAGTATTTATTTTCATAGAAAAAATTATTTGTTTTACCTTAAAACTTTTTATAAAATCGTAAATGTTCAAAACTAATTTCTAGGAGAAATGTGTGTGTATTTTATGAATAAATTCTCTATTACATTTAATAAATAATTTATTGAATATTTTATATAAAAAAAATAAAGCTTCAATAATAAAATAGCACACTTGCATTACAATGCCTCAAAATATCACAAGATGAGTAGTTCGAGGCACATGTTCTTTTTTTATCTTGAGGCTCATGATTCTCAAATGAAGAATAAATATTTAGAGTCCAATGGGAAATAAATAAATGGAGCATCGTCATGATACAATATATACTTGTAAAGATGATAAACATTTCAAAAAGTTTAAATAAATAAATGTTTTTAATAATGTTTATGTAAAATTGAAAATATGCATAAGCAGATTTTCGCAGTAGTATTTCCATTTGTAAAGAAAATATTTATATATTTGAGTTGAGACCATTTATATTAGAACTTGCTAAAGTAAAATAATTATTTCGATTCTCAAATTTATCATGGTCGAAAAAAACATGGGTTTCATACCCAGTATATTTTAAGACCGTTACAGATATATTTTGGGGCTAATATACCTTTTTTGATGGTGTCCCAATTACTCTTACAGAAATATCATGAAAAGTAGAAAACAGTGGGACTTCCACCATCAGGAATAAAACTCCCTCCTCTCGATGAATAATATTTTCTACATTTTTTAGAGCTGCCGAATGCTAAGCTCACAGATTCGGAACACTAAGTCCCTCCCAAAAAAATGAATCCTTTCAAAGCTTTCCATTTATAGAGTAAAAAACCAGCTGTCGTGGGATGGATTTAATCCTTTTTTTTACTCCTATTGCAGCTCCGATTCTTCACCTAGGTGTCGCATTGCATTATTTCGGGGGTACTTTTCCAAGAGTCCAAACATCACGCCCGAATAAATGAATCCATATCTTCCATTCATCAAACTTCGAATGACCATTTCCATATCTCCATAGAGCATTATTATCTTACATAATTTCCGAGGGTTTCCTTCACCTGTTATTGACTATTTTATCAGCCAAATGCCACAAATGTCCTGCATTGCAAGCCATGGCCACCAAATTCACTATTGCACAGAGACTATGGAATGTCCTGAACCGGGCCATCAAGAGGCAGTATTTCGGGTTCGATGCCAGTTCTCCTGTTGCCTTGAATCGTCCGATCACGTCCTCACCCACTCCGTGCTGGTGTTCTAGCTCAGCCCTTTCCGTCATGGTATTGATCATGTCTGGTACAATGTACCACAGGCCCAGCATGTTACAGAAGAAACAGATAGCAAGGTTCCATCGCTGTAAAAGACAATAGAAAATTAGTATATTTCAGTTGTAAAATCTTACTTTCATAATTATTTTTATAGCTAATAAATTGAATTTAGCTACGTATTCCGAGTTCAATCGATAGTTACCTGAGCAATGAGATCCGGGTGCTGCAGTACGAATATCCACAACGTCAGGAAGGCTAGAGTTGAATTCAGGAGAAAATATTTGGGGAAAAGATGCCTCTGGACTAGACCAAACACTTTACGAGGGACGTTCAAAAACAGAACGATTCCTATAAAGAAAACAAAAGGTAAGGTTTTGTCATTTCTAAGTAAAGATAATAAATGTAGACAATGTCAGTATAGCAAGTAGCATAACCAGTACAACATTTCGCGGAGGGATATTGGTAGTTGGGGGAATCATGGGATAGTTTTAGTTGTTTACTACTGTATAAAAGGGAAAACTTCTGAGTTTTGTAGGGGTATATTATCTCGGAAATCCTTCCGCGTGCACACAGTTTTTCCTTCAGAATCAGGAAGGAAGATTGGAGGAGAATACCCAGCTTAAATAGTTAATAAAAAGTTTAAGGTATTTTTGTGTCAAACAGTATACGGATATTTTTTATGTTTCTACTAGTGAATTATAATCTCTGTTCCCAAATATCACAACAGTCAAATGACACCAGAATATCAAAATTGCTTGAATAATGATTACTAATAATTTGTCCTAATCAGGCACAGAGCGATTCTTTTTTCTAGGGTAAAGATTTTGAGACTTAAATTCAGAATTCAGTGACTTACCTGATATTAGTGTCATCCATATCTGCGTTCCAAAGTGCGTTGTGAAGCATCCCAGGTATATGAGTGTGAGGGATTTAGATGATGAGTGTTTTCTTTCTCCGACATCAATGGCCAGGAAGGCTGCATAAAGGAAGGCTGCGGTACTGAGGATGTGGCTACATTTTGACAGCCTAATGTATAATCTGAAACAAAAGAATTTTTTTTTAAATTTCATATCACCCATGTAATTTATAACTTATTTTCCCCCATATTATTTCAAACTCATTAGGGTATAGCTCATCATAGAATAAGTAAAACCGTATGAGTTTTTTTACCCCAACTAAGGGGTGCCTGTCTTTCTCGGGCAGACGAAAGTTAAAGGGATAGTCTGCCGGAGTAGGGACGGACACGCTTCGTTTCATAGATCGTTTCACTTTCACTTGAATTAGGTCGGCTGATGCAACAGCAGAGAATCTTTCGTTCACGCCATTGTCTTTGCATTATGCTGGAGACTACTTTTTTTTTCTAGCCTTTTTTAATCTTCCTCGGGTTTACATAACAAACAAAAGAAATATTCCTAATTGATCACATTTTATAAGAAAACAATTCTGAACAAGTTACTACTTTTAAAACATTTTTCAGCATCATCAATAATAATAGTTAATAATCAAATTGAAGGAATAAAGATGGGATATTTTTTATTTAATGTTTATTACATCAGGAACCCATCATTCAATATATGGGAAAAGGATGAATAATTATTTCCTGACTTTTGTATTAATTAAGTTAGTCAAAAATTTTTAAAACAAAAGAAAGTTACAAAACTTTAAAATTTATGTTCTAAATTTATTTTTTTTAAAGTTCTATAAAAAAAGCATTTTTCAAGCAAGGAGAACGGATTGTCATTTTTCGAATATGTAACAAAATATTTTTAAGCTTTGATGAAACTTAAACATGAACCTTAACACAAAATGTTTCAAAACAACTAGCTAAAATTTAATGGCTCAGTTGTTACAAATTTTTAGAGCCTTTAAAATTGAAGAAACTAAATATTTTGAAAGGTTTGCTTCATTTTATGCTCAAATTCTAACCAGGCCAGTTCACTTAAGACCTAGAGGTGTTTTCGCTGTCTACCTTTAAATAATATTTATAGTTTTTTCTTATTTTAAATTACGTGAAAAATAATAATTTTGTTAGTTATATCTGAAGATGATTCTGATTCATGAAAACTCAAAGACAAGATAACCATAATGAAAAGTAAAAAGGTATTAAAACCTTTTTCATATTTTTACAGTGTAAAATTACCAATATTAAAATTTTATTCCACATCTACAATTTCTATGATTATGAAAAAGTTTTATTTGGTGTGAAAAAAGGATGCTAGTTCCTTTACGTTAATTATAAATAGATAATAAATATGCGGGTTAATTATAAATGATTTGAGAATAATTTATACCACTTTAAAACCTAAAATTTAAAAATAAAATAAAAATACTCACGATATATGCAGACGATGCGGCGTCACTTTGAGATGATCAGGTATTATCCTTTTTGCGAACATTTTGAAGTAGCACTGGGCAGTCATGGAATCCAAAAGAGATGCTCCACACAAAAGTGTTAATTTACAATAATTCAACGAACCCTCTCAACTCCACCCGGTTTTATAGTGCCGTAAAATCTCGGTTGCATCATGCGCCTACGTCACGCTCCCTCGTCATTGGCGGGAAGCTTGCTCTCACATCATTGGCTGTGGAGCGGATTCGGAGTGTTTCGGTTTTCGCGTCCGAATTTTAATTGATTATTCCGTTCCAGGGTTCGCGCGTGCGTTCAAACGCCTCCTCGTAGGTTGTTTGGGTGTGAAAACGAACAAAAGAATAGAAGAGGAAGAAAAAACGATCGTCGACAGGTAGTCGGATTAGTTTGGAACGTTCGATCTCGTTTTGACCCACTTCCGAAGGTCATGTTGGAGAATTCCCCACGCTTTTGTTTTCAATGTCATTACCGGATAGAACCGCTTTCTGAGAACAAAAGTAAACAAAGAAAAGCAAAGAATGGTTGGAATTTATCAAAATATAATCTGATTACTTCAATTAATAGTTAAAACATACGTACGAATGCTAAACTGTGTGCTGTGTTGAGTTTTGGGATCTTTTTGTATACTCCCCTTCTCTAAAAAAGGGCAAGATTTTAGTTTTAGAAAATATAAAAATTTCTTCCCCTCATTTTATTTTTTTTTTGTTAGGGGCGTGCACTTTTCAGGTTCTACCAATTCTAAAATGTGTGTATTTTTGCACAAATTCGGTTGAACAATGAGACTCCTTTACTCGTAAATTATTGTGATGGATCAAATTTCATTCAGATTTTCTTAACCTTACTTAAACATTTCAAATTTTATTTCAATACAAATTTAATCTTTATCATATCATTCATTTTTGTAGCATTTTAAACACAATATGTAAGTATTTTAAAAATCTTATTTTTACACACATAGTAATTAGCGATATTCATTCTTAAGCATAAGTCCATATCTAATAATAAGTGCTAAATTGGTGTGCACTGTGCAGGGTGCTCAACGTTGTAACAATATGCAGTGCTGAGTTTTTATAGAACCAGTATCTTTTTATTATACTTCAAGAGTACAAATTCCATCATTACTTTACATCTACACAAACAAATAAAAAAACCTATCAATGTTTAATTAATTTAAATTACATTTACAGAAAATATTTAACCATATAATTTCAAGAAATGTTCATCTAATTTGTCTCCAACTTTATGAAACTCCATTATTTAAATAACCTCTAAAAATTGAAAATAGTAGTCAGAGAATACTATAATTACTACACTCGGTCTACTGAATGCCAATTAATCATTTGGCGCCTGGCTGTTCGGTCTGAGACGGAACATACAAGCAAAAACTGGAACTCTGAAGAACTTAGGGCGATTGAATTAGTAGGGCTGGAGACAGTATGTATAACGAAATATTCGACCTGGTTTTACGCAAGAAAATCAAGTAAAATGGATCATTTCCGTGAAAATTGACGATCGGGTTCAAAACGTTAACAGATCAATTGAATTAATATCTTATTACATTCGTTAAAAGTAATAGATAAATGGGATCTAAAGGGATGAACTACAGTCACTCTCTTAATATAAAGGGTTTTTTTTGCTTAGCACAATGTTGCAGCTTACTATACCTTTCTTGTCAATGGTTTTAATGGGTATATATTGATAAGATACTGATACTAACCGAGACTAATAATAGTTAAATAATAAAAACTAATATTTCAGATTATCTTGCTTAAGAATTAAGTTTAAGGGCAAAGGGGGGAGAACTAATATTAGATATTAAAGCAATTGAATAAACTTTTATAAGATTTACCCTGATTCGATTCAGATACACGGGTTATTATAAATCCAAACTCAATTTTATGTAACATAAAATAACACAATAAGAAGTATCACATTTCTCCACAATTAACTTTCTAAAAGAATATGACTATCAGTGCTAATATAATTTAATAGCTTATTGAATTTTTTACTTCATTTAAGTTAATACATTTACTACCATTGTAATAACTACCCCTTAAATTATTAAAATATTTCAGTATCCCTTTTATTTCTCTTTTTCAGAGTTTGTAATTTGATTTAACAACTTTATCTTTTGCTTTTTATATTTCTAAAAAGTCTCTAAATTTCTATCTTTGCTAAAAAAAAAACTTTCTACATGGCAAACAAATTGCATGCTTTAATTAAAGCATGCAATTTGTTTGCCACGTAGAAAGTTGTTTTTTTTGTATCAGGAATTAATAAGAAATTAATTATCAAGTTTTAAGAAAAAAATCTAATTGAATTATGATATTTAAAAAAATGAACTATTCTCATTAAGTTAATCTAAATAAAAAATTGCACTATTATAATTATAATGATTTGGTTTTCAGACTACACTAACTACTTCATCTCATTGATTCACATTGAAATACCATTTATTAGAAGGAAATTGATTGAGAATAAAAGAAAATGCTAATTCCATCTCGTGTCGGCCATAACAACCTAAGTGCGTTGCGGACAATTTGGCGGGGGTGTATTGACGCTTCCTAGCAATATCACTAAACTGGCGGAAAAAGTGGTTTTACAGATTACTTTCTTGTTTTGAGGGAAATACTGATAGCGGTGCCAAAATATTTTGAAACTGTTTTTTTATACATTGTAGTTATGAAATGAATTCTTATTTTAAGCAGTGAATGAAAAAAGTCCTTTTATTGTCTTTTAGAGGAACATTGAATTATTATGAAAAGAAAAGGATCATTATGACTCTTAAAACAAAAGTTAAAAAAAACGTGTTCAGTTTTAAAATTAGAACAAAAAATATTGCTGTAGGGTTAAGCAAAATTTTTCAATTGCCAAATTATAAATCAGATTTTCTTAGTATTAAAAAGTTCTAAAGTGTGATTATTAAAAAATTAGTTTGTTCTCAGAAAGGGTTGTGCAATTCAAGTTTTAAAGAAGATTATTATTGGATAAAGGATAATAATATTACATAATTAAAAAAAAAATTACACACTCTTTTTACACAGATAAAAATTATAATGTAGCTACTCATTTTTCACGTAAAAACTGCACTTTATTAAAAGAGAGAACTAATATCTACAATATCTACGATGAATTCATTTGTTTGGATTATTGTTTTAAAACTTAACTCTGAAACAATTGTAAAACATTTCAAAATAATTGCATTAGATAATTTAATTTCATCCTATACTTTTTTAACAGCTAAAGATGATAACTTAGAAGACAGTGAATAAATATATTAATCTCTTAATAAGTCAATGTTTTCTTACGAAGAGGAATTTTAGTTTTCTTACAAATAGAGATTTAATAGTAGTTGAATACATAAATTCGTACCTACTTATTTAGATAGGTGGCACAATCTATTGACGATTAGTGCTACTAAAAATTTGATACATACATTGAACAATTCAAGATTCTGGGGACAAAATATTTCAAGTTGTGCAAAAAAACTTTTATAAATTAAACTTAAAAAGTTATACAAATATTATTAACAAATGAAGATTTTATAATTTGATATCAGGATTTGACCCTTAAATAACAAAATGTCGTTTTTCTTTTGGATTTGTGTTGGGAAACATGAGAATTATTAAACACATTTTTTTTACTGAAAAGTTTCTATTTTATTATATTTATTTTAGCTTATTTTTATGTAGCATATTTTAAAAATAAATAGTAATTCTTCTTTTTATGTGATGTGAATGTAATTTCTAGAGTGATAAAAGAAGAAAAATTTTAATGAAATTGAATTCAAGAGACATTCTTTATTTAACCCTTTTTTTAGAAGGTCCCCAATTCCCTTTTGTACTTAACCTTTTCCTTTTTGCGACAGTGAATTGTTTTGAAAATCCCTCGTTAAAGACATACTACAAGAATTTTCAAAAGATTTTGAGGAAATCCGTAAATATGGAGAAAACTGTTTGCTTAGAAGAAACAAAGTACTTTATAAATTTGAACGCCTATGGAGGTTGACCGAACATCTAGAAGTAATCTAATAGTTTATCTTTTAAAATAATGTAGAATGGAACAGTTGGTACGTCGCATTAAAAATCTATGGAGGGCAGGATCTTGCTCACGAACCATAGTTGTGATTTGCTGATCTCTTGCTTACAAACCAAGTCTTGGTTCAGCTGTCTGTTTGAATTGTAGTCTGATCACTTATTCAGACACGAGTTAAGATGGATGTTCCAGAAGGACCATAAAACAAACAAAAACCCACACCTGTGATAATGAACACTTGAAGAACATGTCTATACAAAATTGTTAATAAAGGTCGCATTTAACTTTTGAATATAGGGCTGACGAGAGGGTTGGAGAATCCGGGAGCCGTAGGGACCCATTGGCAAGGAACAAGAGTATACTTGAGAATGTAGTCAAGAGGGATCTCCCATGATGTGAAATCTTAATTAAAAAAAATCTGTAAAAACAATAAGAATCATTAATTTTGTGACTTGTATTCAAAAACACTTCATTTCTTTTTTCATCGGTAGAGGGCATCAATTTTTAAATATGTTAAATATTTGTCCCGACCTTAAGGAAAGAAAATGCCTCACTTTGAATGATTTAAAATATGTGGAGCGACCATTGAGATGTTGTAATAACCTTGTCTCACCTGTAATAATCTTTCTTATCTTATAATATTGGAAGTAACAAATACATTCTAAATCTTCTTCAGACAGTTTGGGGCAGTCGGAAGTCATAGTAGGAAAGAACGGATTCCTACTGCATTTAATTCAATATTACTTCAGTATTGTACCGAAACCAGCTAGAAAGAATTTCCTGTTAAACTAAATTCAACGTTTCTGATACTTACAGCCATATTCACAACCATCAGCGTCAGTGTTAAATCCTTGGTCAAAGAAGGATTCCACCAATCAGAGTCGAGGAAAAGCTAATTTTTCTTTCCTTAGTTGCTGGTTAACTCTGACACTGATGACTGTGAATATAGCTGTTAGTCAACCAATTCAAATATGTGAGGAGAGTGCTTTCAAACATGAATTTATAAAAATTAAAGCATGTCTTTCTTGCTATATTCATATAACAATATAATTTTTCTAATTGCTCTTTCACCAATTCAATCAGTTCAATCAAATTATTTAACTATTTGCATTCATTTAAATTTTGAATCAAAGCTAATGTTCCTCTTAGAACTTAGGGGGAAGTTGATTAAACTAATCATTTGCATTGATTTTCAATGCATATTTGTATACATTACACCCAAAGGTTTGTAATACAAGTAACGTATTGCATCAGCCACACCGGTAAAACAGAACCATTAAGCTGTCTGTGAAAGTCATTCCGGTTGAGCGAACAGACAGACGGCGTCTCTTTTGTATGGGAGAGTAATGCCTCCGAAACCATCCTGTTCGGAAAAAAAGCAGCGGAGGTGAACACATGGTGGCTGATGCAATAGGGCCGTTTGTTTAGCCAGAAAGAGAGAGTTTGATGTTATTTTAGTACAAGCTGGGAAATGCGAACAATCCGTTTTGAACGGAATCGTTATAATCAAAAAACTTCATCTCCTATCACGACCAGCCAATGTGTCGATCGGCCGAAACCCTGATGATCTTTTACAGGGCTTCTCCGTTTATTGCCCCTGCAGCTGAATCTCGCAGGACCTTGAGATCGCCTGCACGAGCTGGGAAAACTAGGTCGCTGGCTTTTGAAGCACGGCCAATGTTGACGGCGGAAGACTGCTTTGAGACTGTGGCACCTGTGCAATGGTGT
The DNA here is from genome assembly GCA_963680715.1 of Tetragnatha montana. NCBI lineage: Eukaryota > Metazoa > Arthropoda > Arachnida > Araneae > Tetragnathidae > Tetragnatha > Tetragnatha montana. The sequence goes on from OY796676.1 coordinate 30,405,582, forward strand.
TCTTACATTACACGTGTTTGATGAAGAAGCCTCGTCTACATTTATTCGATAAAAACTTCTTATTTTAATGTAGCGTCTTTAAAATTTCATAAAATTTTGGCGAAATAAGCTTTGGTGAATAAAATTGAGATTTTGCACTCAAAAAAAATTTTTCTAAGTAAGAATCTTCTTTTAGAATTCTCAGATGTACTTATATAAATTTTCAATAAATTAGGTACACTTTTTTTTTGTAAAAATATCTATTATTATTTATTTTCCCTCATAACATGTGGAAAGTTTTTAAATGTATTAATAATATAATAAAAAGGTAGGAGCCAGAGGCCATATTCAATACTTCATTGAATAGGAACCGTCGTGTCAAAGCACAAAACTGATCCCATGGACCCATAATCACGACTACATTATTTGTCACTTTGTGCTAAACTTAATAATAACACCTCTTTTAGGAATTGAAAAAGTTTTTCAAGTAAAAATGTCATCGATAGGTCAAAAATCAAATTAAAATTTTATTGCGTATTTTGTTTTCCCGTTTGAAATTTTATCTACGATCTCTCCTCTAGAGTCTAGAATCAGCTCTACGAGGGTTTAAACAAGGTAACTTATTTTATAACCACCCTCTGTGTATAATGAGATTCTGCTGGGATGTAGTTGAGGATTTATAGCCTCTATAACTATAGAATCTCTTAATGAAAACAACTTAAGTTAAAAAAAACAAGGGTAATAAGATTGCAAATACAGTACAGGGCATTATAAATACTTTTGATCTGATTATTATGATCATGTTATGACAATATTGGCGAAGGAAATAAATTAAGTTTAGATGATTGATTAATATCTTGGAGTGAATCTCTTATCTTGATGTGAGAGGAAGTTTACGACTTTTATAACATGATAAATATGACATGATAAATAATGGATATGATAAATATGAATTGGATTGAGAGAGAAATGGTAAAATTTTGAACGTAGCCAATGAATGTTAAAAATGTATTGGCACAATCTTTTCAAGAGAAATCTTTGTATGTCTGTCATAATTATCTTGTTTCTCTCACGATAAACATCTCATGCCACTTAATTCTATTCTATTCAAGAGTTTGCACCTCACACTTGAAAAAAAATAATATTCAACAATATGTGCATTTAACTGTGATTTAGATTTTCTTCCCAAAACTCAATTATTCCTCTATTTCGTATACAAGAGAAATTACGAATGTTTATTTGTAACGTAGCTCATGAATGACGTTCATTCATGTTTTTTTTATCTGTGGGAGCTTTGGATGAAGATTAAGTCTTAGCAAAACGATTTGCAATAATGGGTAGTATTGCAGTCAATATCATCAAGTTTTATTACATAATTATTGCGTAGATGGGAAGTAAATCACGTGTTAAAGAAAACGGTAAGCACATGTTTCAAAAAGATTTATTTATTTAGATAGGTTTTTAGAAATTAATGCACTTAACCGACGTCAAGTGACGTACATGAAAGATGGTGATCTACTTTTTGTTTTGGGAACGTGGATGTTTAATTTCAAACCTCGCCTTCTTTTTTATTTATGATACAATACAAGTGATAAGGGATGATTTTGATAAGATATGAAACCGAGAAAATTATAAAGCCAAGAAGTAGAAGATCAATAAAATCGATTTTTTTCACACACCTAATTCATTTCATTTTAAGTATGCCTATAATGTGGGGTATCACGGTTAGTAGAATAAGATCAGTGCGGTATCATGTTTTACCTAATACTGGCCTGATTATAGTAAATGTAAACAAAAAAATTAAAATATAACATACATTTTAAGGAATTTAAGAATATTTTCATCTTTACTTCATAATGAAGGAAGGCATAACTTTTGAAGAGATGAATAAAGAAAAGATAAAACCATATGATATTTTCTTACCAAAAATAGAATATCTTAAAATTTAATAGAAATATTTGTTAAAATTGTTAATTAAAGTTATAAAAAATTTGGAAATTCTAGTTATTTATAAAAAAATCTTTTGTGTTATCAGTCTATTATGTCAATTAAAAGATCATAAATTAGTAGCTATTTATAAATATTAAAAAGAGTCAAAACGGAAGCAATCATTGGCAAACGCATTCTTTAAAATTAAATTGTCATAAAATTGTATTTTAAATGAAATTATCGTGAAACTTATTACGATTTTCCCTAAAGACTGCATAAGAAACTGCGGGAAACCATTTCGATCAAAGACGACACCTTTTCTTAATCGTAGTTGGGACATCTCAAACACGTGATTGATACATTAGCCGTAGAAGTGAGTTCTAGACGTGCGGTTCTTCGACTCCTTAGCCACCATGCACTAAAATTGACGCAGGATTTTTCTATTTAGGAGTGTCCCATCTCTTTGTTCAGGTGTCGGTGGGTTCGGAGTTGACGCACGAAACTTTCGTGGCCATTTCTAATTAATTCATTTCCTATTGAAACACGTAGAGAAAGAACAAATATTGAACAATGTTGCCATTCGCTGACAGCAGAATTCCGTCACGTTGCCGTGTTGTGTCCCCACACTCGGATTTTAGCGCTTTTTTATGGGTTAAAAATTTGTGGAGTTAGATTCGATCACGTGAGAAAGTTCAGTTTTTTGATGATCCCCTTCATTCTATGATTGAATAATGTCTTGAGGTTGGTTAGTTGATTCAAATACTATAGTATTTTAAGACTTCGATAAAGTATTGAACATTTTGAGGTATAGTTGTAGGTGTAGGTATATACAGGGTGTTTCAGATCTAAATGTAAGAAATGTTGATAGGGTGGTTAGAGGGGACCGAGAAATGCTAATTTCGAATATAGGAATGGGGGGTGCATATATGAACTAGGACGTAATGTAGTACGAGGACTAGGACGTTACAAAAGCGAATTTCTCAAGGCCCTTTTAATTAAACAAAAAATATTTGAGTGAAAAAATTCATTGTATAAGGTACATCAGTATATGGATACTATTTTTAACATAAATTTGATCGCATTTGATACACTTGTTAAACTGTGGGATGAGTTAATAAAAAGTGCAATTTCAAGAATTCGTCCAAAGAATGGAGTCCCAATTGTCTGATTGTATCCAATATTCAAACAAGAATTTCTTTAGGTGCCAATATAGGTGGAAGTCACTGGAATCAAGACTAATGTGAAAATGATCAAACAGATCATGTGTTCCAATTTCGATTAAATTTGTGTAATATGCATATAATATACATGCTGCTGTACCTCATGCAATGAATCTTTCTATCTGTTTTATCATTTCTAAAATTTCGTTTGATATGCGAAATAGAATAAAAATATTATTCATATTCTAAATTGATAAAATTGAAATTGCTAAAAACGTATACATAATAAATCAAAATAAATAAAATTGATAGAAGTTACATGATTGAAAAATAGTTTCATGGAAGTGTAAAAACATTATCTATTATTTTTTTGCCCTTCAATAAAGATAAACCTTCCATTTTAAAAAGACTATTTCTGCTTTTTTTTATAATTTTGTAAAATTTTCTCTAGTTATGCCTGTTGTTAAAACTTTTGACTAAACTTTATTTTATGTTTCTAAAACTCTGGTTTGGTTGCATCACTTTATAAAATGGCATAGACATTGGCGATGTAATTAAAAACATATCATTAGACCGTTTCAGACAATTCCCTTTTAAACAAATATATAAAAATTTTCATGGTTTTCACAGGTATCATCTTAATTTGTTTCCCTTTTAAAGACATCTGGTTTCTGTGGCTGAAGCTGTTGCCTTCTCTGTTCCAATCAGCGTTAAATGCTTCAAACGGATAGACAGTGACGACGTGACATTACACGTGATTAGAGCATTGTAGTCACATGGAAAGTGTTTCTGACCTATGGTAGATACTAATATTAATGCAGTAAGGAATGGAAAATCGATGACGAAATGGAATAGATAAAATGTTAGGTACTGAAACGCAAATAGACATAGATAATTATGAAACATTACAGGAATAAAAAAAAAGTCGAAGCTAAATTATAAAAATATTTTTACAGCTGAATAAAAATAACCAAATAAATATTTTTAATAATTTAAGTATCCAATTTTAACTAGCATTTTTTGGGGGTTCGTAATGGTAATAAAATGCAATGCAGGTTAAGTGATTCTTGACATTCAATCTATGTTGTTCTCTCATTCTTTCCATAATATAAATATAATTGCCAGCCAAGCCATTCTTGTTTTATTTTATATTTTTCTTTCTTTCTACGTATATAAAAATATAAATTTTTCTCCTATTCTTCCACTGTTTTTGATCTGATTTGAATTCTAGATATGCCTATTACCCATGGACGAGCAGTTGCTTCTTTGGGATAGACAAATATGATCAATGTTTATTATTATTATTTTTTTCTCTGTATTCTTTATTTTTATTGACCATGTGGTTTACCTGTATTCTTATGTGTCGTGTTGTTATAATAAATTTGAATTTGAATTTGAAATTACTATCAAGGCTTTTAAGTTTTTAATTTTCTTTCTATTCAGGCGTTGTACGTGTGGTTGAACAATATATTAATAATGCAAATAAACAATGAAGTTGGTAAATAAATGAAAATTTTTAACTAATACAATAGTTAAAATTTTTTTGAAGTCGTTTTATCCAAATATTTATAGAGTCCAGCTAGACAAGACGAGTTCAATCGGAAGTTGACCATATGATCCGAGCACTTCTAGTTTATATTCCTTAACATTGAAGATTTCCGTATTTTCGGTTCGAAATACATTGGCAGAAGTCTTCCACCGCTTTGTGACGTCGACGTCACACAGTTGAACTCTGTACTATTATATAAAATATTACTTTGAATACACGCACTTAGACAGAAAAAACTTCCAAGGGATTAAAGTACAGAGTCAAGACCGGTCAAGATCTCTGTTGATAAAATTAACCGTCTGACTTCGAATTTGTTTTGATAAAGTCTTCTCAGAAGGTCAATTTTGTTTAGAAAACGACCAAATCAAAAGAGATTTTTCTGTAAGAGAGTATTGATTTTTATTCTGTTCCTAAAATAAACCCCAAATGATTGATATTATAAGTGAGGTGAGTGACGAGTTTACGCTGTAGTCAGAAATAAAACGATCTTTTATTGGCTTACGCAGCGTTTACTATATGATAGGAAGGCATTGTATGAATGAGTGTAGTACTTACTCCAATGATGTGTGACATACCAGTAGTATTGAGTCATGTTTTCTTCTGTGAATTCTCTTTTCAATATCAGGTTTACACAACTGTGAGGATGAAGCTAAGTTTAGGGTTACAATGTAACCTTGAGTGTGTGTAGTGTATCCTCAAATCAGTACCTAACTTTTCTTTTAGAAAACTTAATGCTCTTTAAGGGAAATATTATTGTTTTTTTTTAAGGTTATCAATGTGTAACAGATAGAAATAAATCTAAAACAGGGGAACACTTAAGAAAATGTTAGGAGACAGAGTCACACACACAAGTACACTAACACAAGTTTATCTATATATTACCTAGATATTCTGTAAAATAACTAATTTTCCACTTTAGCTGTAACATATATATATATACTAAAACAATGGAACAAATAAAAATGTGAGGAGAGAGTCACACAAGACAGAGAATTTTCGTAACATCTGTAAAAGTCCGTAACACTGAGAGCTGTAAAAAGGGGGTTTTCCCCTGTTTTATTTCAAGGGCTGCGAGGAGAGAACTTGTCGTTTTGCTATTTCTCCCTTTACTACCACAACATGCAGTGCACACTACCGTTTCACATCACAAAGTTCTTCAGAAAATCTCCGATTAAAATTAAGGATCCGCTTAGCTAGTGGGGTAGCTAGAAATAAAAAATTTCGGAGGGGGATATTGGAATTCCGGGAGGGGATATGGGGTAAATTTATTCCTTTCCTATAGTAGAAAAAAGGTAAATTAAATTTCTGAATTTCGGGGGGGGGGGAGATATGACTGGCTACGCCTCTGCTCTTAGCAATTGATACTGTTGAAACATGTTAGAAACAGAATGGTATTAAATCGTAAATTTATTTTCTGAGTTGAACAAGACTTTGCTTCATTAAAAAATCTGTTCTTTTTAAACTTAACGTTTATCAAGCTAAAATGTTTAATAGCTATGGCATATAATTTTCAATGTGGTAGAATAGAATAGGCATATTTTTTTTCTAAAATTTGCGCTGTTCTTAACTTTATCATGAAGTAAAGAAAAACTATTTTTCCTTACGAAAAATCATTCCTTGAACCCTACTATTGGTTGAAAGTACAATAATTAAAAGCTGATGGGGGGGTACTTGTTCCGTTTTATTTTCATAGTTAAAAATACGCATTATACATATGAACCCTAAAACAACATTGGCACCTTGTTCAAGGATGATTATAAAGGGGGTTGAGCATGAGCAATGAGCACCCTCTAAAATAATAGGGAAGAGGAGGGTAAGAGTACGCACAAAAATGATTTTGGGCTATAAAGACGAGAATTTAAAAGCTAGAGCCTCAAAAATTCACTGAACGTAAGTTTACTGACTCACAAATAAACCGTCAAAAAAAGAAAGTCTTGGCTTTATCGGAAGTTTGTTAAAAATCAAAAAGAAAATGAAAAATTGAATGCGTACTTTTACCCGACGTGTCGGCTAAAAGTACGCAGGACGTAAGGCCAAGAGTACGCACCCTGAAAGCTTGTCAGAAATCACAAAAAAAAAAAAAAAAAAAAAAAAAAAAAAAAAAATAAAAATAAAAAAAAAATAAAAAATAAAAAAAAAAAAAAAAATAAAAAAAAAATTGAACAACTACCTTCGTAATTGGAAGATCCTTTCCTTATCTCATCCCTCTTAAAGTTTAATCCACATTGGAATTAATCTTTTTGAAAATCCATGAAAAATCACACTTTTAATTTTCCAGGATTTTAAAAGAGCTAGTTTTCAGCTTCTGAGGTATTTTAAGCTTTAAAAGTTTAATTTAAGCATTTATTCATCAATTGTAGCACATAACTCTCATGTAGTAAAGAGTAAAATGAATTATATGATTATCGCTACAAAAATTCCAACTATCTTGTCTGTGCGTACTCTTAGACGCCAATGTATTAATTCTTTAAAAGTCCTTGAATCTACTCTGTGCTTGAATCAACCCTAAAATTCACTGCAGTTAAAATCTAACGATGCCAAGTTGTTCAGAAGGAAATATACCTCACATTAGTATTCACTTTGAAAGCAATCTTTAGTTATTTATTTACAAAAAAAATTGAGATTCCTTCGCAGAAAAATTAAATGCTAACTCAAAGAAACCATATTTTACCTGATAAATAAAATACAGAATGTATGAAAATAATAATGACAGTCTGAGAGGATAGCTTATGATGCATGTGTCCATGTGATCTTACTTGCTCCCCCTTATACTGTTGCCAACAGGGAAAAAAACAGCTGCGTACTTTTACCCGACTGCGCACTCTTACCCTCCTTTCCCCTACAGATATCACAGATTATGTCCTTTAACCCTTTAATTCCGAATTCACCTTAGGATTCAATAGTAATCTCAGGTGGTTTAGGAATAAAAGAGTTATAGTGGACATGTATATTAAATTTTTTTTTGTGTAATCTCTAGTTTAAAAAAAGAAAAAAAAATTCTGAAAATGTTAAAAACCCTACGAAATTAATTCTAAATTTACGCTACTTGATCCCCTTCCCAATGTTTGGAATAAAGTTCTTTTCTCAAAGCCTTTTCTGAGTAAAGACGCGCCAAGTGTGATCAGCTTGCACTGTAACGCGAGACGTACCTGTCGTGACCTATCACGACATCTCCCTCCCGAGCGTCATACAGTGTTTTTTAGAGACATCTGAGCGCATAAAAACCTTGTCAGAGACACTTTATAAGGCATTCAATACAATTAAGTCTACCCTCTGATATACCACGCAATAGATATGCAATATGAGACGAGAAACATACAAGAAACCTACCAGAAACGGTTCTGTTCGGCCCAAAGAGTCTCAAAATGAGCTAAAACACTACTTTGAATAGCGAATTTTAAAAAAGAGGTGCTACAGAGGTGTAGTTTAGATCTCCCTCCTCTGACATGATTTTGTAACCCTATTCAGATTACCTTGAAAATTTGTGATTCTGAAAAAAAAACAAGTGCGGCGCATTCAGTGATGATCTCTTGATGCATGAATCAAATTAGCATGGGAGTAGCCAGGGGGTGCAGGGAGGGGCAGCTGCCCCCCCCTAATTCTCAGTTTGTTAATTTTTTTTGAAAAACTTTATTAAAGCAACAGTACATAATTTTCCTTGAAAACTGTGCTTACAAGAAACGGTTCTGTTCGGCCCAAAGAGTCTCAAAATGAGCTAAAACACTATTTTGAAAGGCGAATTTTAAAAAAATTATGTCTGTGATTATCGTCCCCATTTTAATAAGGGACAGGGCCATCCTTATACACATCATAGGACTTTATCACCGCTTTTCTTTCCCTTCGAAAGTTAATTCCCCTGTATCGAGTATCGTGTATGAGTTTAGAATGGGTTTCATTGATTACTAGTCCACAATAAATAGGTGCTCCTCCAAAAATGTGGTGCTGCCCTCTAACGATGATTGAACAAACAAAACCTTCATGCCAAAAATTAAGTTATTAGAGTAGTAGTTAATAGGGTGTATCGAAAAAACCGAAATTTCGCTAATCGCTTAGCGGTAGTGCGGAAAAGTTGTGAACTGCCATCACTAATAAGGGTGTGAAATCTTAAAATTATGGGTTGATATCTTCTGTTGCCTCAGTAGACCTAAAGTTCTGAAAATTTGACTAAAAATGACTAACCTTCAAAAATTCATACAAAATAACGAATTTTAGTCATCAGTTTCTGTCTAAGCTTAAAAGTTGCTATTATTAACCAACTACAGCTGCAAAAAAAATTTAAAACATTAGGTTGATATCCTATTTTGTCTCATCACCTTTAAAATTGGGAAAAATAAGGCAAAATTCAAAATAAATGCACATAATTCACTAGGGTGTCTAAAAAAATCTTTTGTTAAAAAAACCTCGCTCCCTGGGGCTTTTCGCATTCTTTTTGGTCCTAAGAGATAGTGTGTCACGTTTCAACTTCCTAAGTTAACTGTAGGATTTTCCTGTTTAGCCCTAAAGTTTAAAAAAAAGTGGAAAAATGAAAAATTTTCTGAATTTAAGAAAAATGTATTTCAAGATTTATATTCTGATAAACAGGTTCAAATGTGCTATTTAAGGCTTATTTAGATGTATTACATATATTTATGTTTATTAACTGTAACCTATAGCGCCTATAATTTAAGAGTTAAAAGTACTACAGGGGCGTTGCGCTCACCAAAGCTTATAATGGCACTACGGTGGACGAAAGGAATTAAATTCCGAATGTCTTCGAAGTAACTCCCTCGAATGATGCCATTTGGTGTTGAATTGATATTTTAAATTATAAAGGCCAGTGAAATAACAATAATGAAGCCTTTCACTCTGCTTTTAATGTAAAAAGTGCTTTTCTACAAAAATGCCCGTTTCTAGCTGATCAAACCCAAAAATTATCCTAAAAGAAGGGGACGTTGTACTTTTTTAGATCAAAAACTTTGAAATACCTTTGAAACCTTTATAGGGATTTCATGTTTTCTATGTAGAAATTAATTTTAAACCGTACAGATTGGAAATGACATGGATTATTCCTATTACAGAAGTGAAAATCGATTTTCTTTTTAAAGTTATGAAAATTCCTCTTTTAAACGTGTTTGGGGGAAACTTTAATCAAAAACTTCTTTCTTCAAAATTTCAACAAGAATTAACTATAGTGTTAAACAATTCTCATAACTTTAAAAGAAAAATTCGATTTTTTTCTTCCGGTATAGGAATAGTCCATGTCATTTCCGATCTGTACGGCTTAAAATTAAGTTCTACTTTTAAAAAATGAAACCTATAAAGGATTCAAAGGTATATCAAAGTTTTTGATCTAAAAAAGTACAACGTCCCCTTCTTTTAGGATAAATTTTGGGTTTGATCAGCTAGAAACGAGCATTTTTGTAGAAAAGCACTTTTTACATTAAAAGCAGAGTGAAAGGCTTCATTATTGTTATTTCACTGGCCTTTATAATTTAAAATATCAATTTAACACCAAATGGCATCATTCGAGGGAGTTACTTCGAAGACATTCGGAATTTAATTCCTTTCGTCCACCGTAGTGCCATTATAAGCTTTGGTGAGCGCAACGCCCCTGTAGTACTTTTAACTCTTAAATTATAGGCGCTATAGGTTACAGTTAATAAACATAAATATATGTAATACATCTAAATAAGCCTTAAATAGCACATTTGAACCTGTTTATCAGAATATAAATCTTGAAATACATTTTTCTTAAATTCAGAAAATTTTTCATTTTTCCACTTTTTTTAAACTTTAGGGCTAAACAGGAAAATCCTACAGTTAACTTAGGAAGTTGAAACGTGACACACTATCTCTTAGGACCAAAAAGAATGCGAAAAGCCCCAGGGAGCGAGGTTTTTTTAACAAAAGATTTTTTTAGACACCCTAGTGAATTATGTGCATTTATTTTGAATTTTGCCTTATTTTTCCCAATTTTAAAGGTGATGAGACAAAATAAGATATCAACCTAATGTTTTAAATTTTTTTTGCAGCTGTAGTTGGTTAATAATAGCAACTTTTAAGCTTAGACAGAAATTGATGACTATAATTCGTTATTTTGTATGAATTTTTGAAGTTTAGTCATTTTTAGTCAAATTTTCAGTACTTTAGGTCTACTGAGGCAACAGAAGATATCAACCCATAATTTTAAGATTTCACACCCTTATTAGTGATGGCAGTTCACAACTTTTCCGCACTACCGCTAAGCGATTAGCGAAATTTCGGTTTTTTCGATACACCCTAGTAGTTAACCTTTTTTGTCATACAAATTTTGAAAAGTATCAATTATTTATAGAAGAACTAACGCCCTAATAAAGGGAAATATTATTTTTAAAGTTATTTTTTCTGGAAAACAGAAAAAAAAAATTATCAGAAATAATTTTAGTCACTATTTCACTTAATGTGTGTAAATATTTTGCAATAAATTGAAGTATTTAATAAATAACTTTTTAACTGTACCAAAAGGTGCCTTTTTTCTTGTTTCATTTTTCTTTTTAAATGGCTTATCTCCGGTTTTATTTGGACTTGTTAAGAGATAGCTTGCTGTTTTAAAATAAAAATGTCTGGAGAGGGCAACTGCCCCTGACAATACCTGGGCACCTTCTTCTATATAAATAATAGTAAAAATTTCCTTTTAATTTCTCAGAAAAATCTGGACAATTCGATACTTTAAGTGTGTTATTTAGACCAAAAAATAAATAGTTTATAACTGAAAATGGTCTAAAAAAAATTTTTAATGCAAACATTCAAATTGTAGAATTTCCGTTTGCTTTCTTAGTCGTTTCTTTTTAAGATTGCCGTGATGAAGATCATGATGGCACATGTATGATTTTCATAAAATTTTACCTACTTACTTTTAGATGTATTTGGCTGCCTGGACAAAATTCCTACAGCGCTTAAGAAGAGTTATCATCCACTCGCAACCGAATCAGTTTATATATGTCTATAAGGTGCATGTTTCTTTTTTCCAAGATAAAAGAAAATTTACTGAGTCAAAATATTTGAACTGCTATTGTTTGAGACTTTATAAATGTGAGTTAAATAGTTAAATTGCTTTTCTTACAAGTGTCAGTATGTTCATACTTCATACCACATGGAAGGAAATTTTATTTTCTATATTACAATTACAAATAAACATAATTTATTAATATTTATACTGTAAATCTTAATTCGTACTTTGTACTTACAAACAAACTGTTTAGATTTATTAGTTTTAGTGGGGGTAAAAGGTCGCACTTTAGAGGGTTTTTTTTTAAATTTCCACAGACGAGAATTTTTAATTTAATAATTTTATGCGTTACTTATAGCAAGAATAGTTGTCTAAATTTTTAAAAATTAATTTTTTGTGACCTTTTACCCCCCCCCCCCATTGTGTGCAAAAAGTCCTCTAATATGAGCCAGGAAGCTTGTTAAGTAACGGAAACTGGGTTTTTGCATGAAATTTAAGGTTTAGAAGTTCCTTATCAATTTCTTGAAAGGTTGAAATAAATATCTATATCCTTTTACACATAATATCGAGTCAAAATTTGAAAAATATTAGATCTCATCTTCTATAAAGTTACTTCCTTTTCTCATGTGAAAATCGAGGTACTCTACAATTTCATCTGGGGTATGATCATGAACTATTCTACTACAGCAAACAAATCCGATACTTAAACTTTGTGTATGTGTAATGTATCACTAGGCATTTCTCAAAAGTACGTACTGTACGTACTTTTGTCCCCGCATACCCTACATAGAAGAGTCAGTAAAAAATTTTTTCCAATTAAAATAAAAAACATAAGAAAAACGGTAATATACAGCACTACTTAAAAATTGACTTATCAGAAGTCGTTAAAGTGTTTTATATTAAGATTATGAATAAGTTTAGGATATAAAACTGGGCATTCATTTTCAATAGCGATTAAGTTTTTACAAGAAGTTTGTAGTAAGGTTGTTTTTCTGCATACTAACTATATTAAAGGAAAAACTAGTTTTACAGAAATTTGTAGCTTGGCTGTGAAACTATTATACAATACTGATGAGTGGGTGATAAGAAAACAAGGAATGTAAAGATGTGTAAAAAGGTTTACTTTGTTTAGTAAATAAAATTAACCAATTGGAAACATTTGGACTGTTTCATATCAAGATTTTATGTTGGTTTTGAATATAAATAAAATAGGTCATTCTTTTTCATTAGTGAATCAGTTTATCCAAGTAGTTTAACGTAAAGTTGTTTTTCTGCACACTAACTATCATGAAGGAAAAACTAGTTTTACAGAAATGTGGAGCTTGGCTGTGAAACTACGATAACAACTGAGTGGGTGAGAAGAAAACAAGGGGTAGCCATTTAAAGATGTGTAAAAAGTTAACTCTGAGTAGTGGATAAAATTAACCAATCAGATATCTCTGGACTGTTCCATATTAAAATTTTGTGTTAGTTTTGAATATAAAATAGGGCATTCATTTTCAATAGCGAATAAGTTTTTCCCAAGTAGTTTGTCGTAAAGTTGTTTTTCTGCACACTAACTATCCTAAAGGAAAAAGTAGTTTTACAGAAATTTGGAGCTTTGCTGTGAAACTACAATATCAATCGAGTGAGTTGGCAGTTTATATTAGGATTAGGTGATAAAAAAACTGATTTTAACCTTAAAGAAATATGGCTAATGCTCATTTTTTTATTTTTAGTCAACAGAAATTAGCTTTCCTTCTTTCCTCAATAACTTCAACAAGGGTGGGCCTTGGCCTTCCGAAGTTTTTCCAGGCTAGTCCCCTCTTATCTAGTGCTTTCCAGGTTTTTCTTTTATTGCCAAACGGTTTTTTTCTAAGCAGACCAGCCATCTCAAGCTTGTATTCCTTTTTTTCCCCAGTGCCAGTTGGTCTGGTACTAAATATTTTTTTTTAGTGGCAGTCTCCCTTCATCCTGATAACGTGTGGTCTACAGTCTACACATTCCATTCTTTGTCATTTAATGAAATTCAGGATGTCAGGTTCCTTGTATGAGCTATTTTAATTTTAAATTTATCTCAGTCTCTCTCATCATTTCTTTCTACTCCTCTAAAATTACTCTCAATTATTTGATTATGTTTTACTTAATAAAAAGTTTTTTAATCTTTAGAATATTTTAGTAATTTTTTTTTTTCAAAAAAGCTTTTATTTTAGCTTAGAAGCTTTTACTTCACAAACTTTATTAGTTGGTGAAGTCTTATCAATAAAAAACAACCTTTACAATTTCTCTCATTTGTTATGCTTTCACTTTGTGGCATGCAATGATGGAGGTGTAGTGTAGAAAAATATGAGATTATTGCTTAAACTCTAATCAGAATATATTTATCTCTATCTGAAAATTGTTGCTCAGTTGTGCATTATAAAGCATTCTGGTGGTTAGTAAGTGACTGAAAGAACTGATGACCCAACTTCAAATTATAGTAGCAAGCTAAAGGTCAATCCATATATATATAATAGAGGTGTGGCTGCCTGCCTGGGTTCCTGGGTTCCTGGGTGTGTACGGATCAGCTTTGGCGCAATTTCTCCTAGACTACCAGTCCGAATCAAACCAAACTTGGTACACATACGTATCGGGACGGGGGAAAAGCAATGGAACCAGTTTCAAATTTCTAAAACCTCCCCTTCACCCCCTTTTTAGGCCTTTTTGTAAAAATCTCCTTACTTCTCCACTAAAGAAGATCTGTTTAACTCGCATTGTTGCAAATAATACAACAAAAACAATTTTACACGTAAAACAAAGTATTTAAAGATAAAACCGGACTAAAATTGTTTTAAAAAGGTTATTAATAATTTAAAAAATTAAAAACGGTCCTTATAAAAAACTTTATGACAGTATTTTCTTATTTAAGACTTAATTTTCCATGAAACTTTAAGTTGAAACAGAAAGTTTTAAGAATTAGACTGGTTAAAGTAATAATGAAAGTAAAGTTTGCAGGGTTTTTTTAGAAAGTTGATGATAGCAACACTAGATCAATTGTTATTTAACCTTATAATTTGTTTCTCTGGGGTAGTTTAGCGGGATTTTTTTTTTCAATTTAAACAGGCGGTATTTAAAAATTTAGGGATTTCAAATGTCTGTAATAATTTTAATTGATTTTTTTCACTTACAAGGAGAGGATCCCAACGTGTCATCACCGATTTGGTTCATTTTTGGTGTGTGAGTAGTGCATGACCAGAACATCAATTTGTGAAAATATTAAGAAGCAACTCTCAGAAATTTTGGAGAAAATCTCGATTAAAAATTTTAACATGTACTTTTAAATTTAATAAGATTCGTAACTTGCAAGCGGATCGTGGCGTAGCGGTAAAAGCTGCGATTCCCAACCCAAAGGTCCCGGGATCGAGTCTCGCTGCATACCATAATTTTTATTTTTATTTTCCACACAATTAAGAGCACAGATGTGAAATAAAGTAGTACATACATATTTATATTTATAATTATCAATTTTTAAACATTTTTTAAATATTTCTTTTGTGGGAAAAATCAAATTTTCTGCTAATTATACAATTTTTCTAACTGGTAATACCTGGTAACCAATAACTCCAATTGTTTATGATCCTATTGTAAATATTATATATTTACCAAAAAAAAATGTTTATTTTAACTATCAAATCAGACACATTACAAACCCTTTTAGCATAACAAAATTGCGTACTTTCTTTTGGATAGTTAGGGATAAATTAAGGTAAAACTTCATCTATAAAAATAAAAATAAAAATTTTTGTTTTAAAAAAAGTCTTTTCATTCCTTGTTTCCCTAAAAAAATAATTATTAAAACCAATTTTTTATGATCCTATTGTAAATATTATATATTTACCGAAAACATTTTTTATACACAAGAAAAAGTATTTTAAAATTAATAATTAAATATTATGATGAGTTTATTTCATATCTGTGCTCTTAATTGCGTGGAAAATAAAAATAAAAATTATGGTATGCAGCGAGACTCGATCCCGGGACCTTTGGGTTGGGAATCGCAGCTTTTACCGCTACGCCACGATCCGCTTGCAAGTTACGAATCTTATTAAATTTAAAAGTACATGTTAAAATTTTTAATCGCGATTTTCTCCAAAATTTCTGAGAGTTGCTTCTTAATATTTTCACAAATTGATGTTCTGGTCATGCATTACTCACACACCAAAAATGAACTAAATCGGTGATGACACGTTGGGATCCTCTCCTTGTTAGATTGATAATTTGGTAACTGTCGTAATAAAATGTGCAACACCGGAACTGGATGGATTAGGTTAGATTTACACAGTTGGAACCGGGAGGGAAAAGGCACCGGGAACACCGGGATATGAAAAAATACCAGGAACACCGGGATATGGAAAAATACCGGGAACACCGGAATATGAGAAAATACCTGGAACACCGGGATATGAGAAAATACCTGGAACACCGGGATATGAAAAAATACCGGGATTATTGGGAATTACGGTTACAGAAAATTAGACATGTAACTTGAGAAAACTTTAAAAAAATAAATTGATACACTCCACCCGTGCAAGGCCGGGCATATCAGCTAGTAAGTCAATATAAGTTAGTGGCTACTTTTCTTAAATTTCAAATTAAAGGCAGTATACAATGAAATACAATGTACTGCATATTTCCTCATATAAGCCGAGGGTATGCTTTTTATTCAAAAAATTGACCAAAAATTCAAAACCCACTTATAAACCAAGCTAAAATTTATCACCTTCGCTCCCATGAATCAGACTGATCTTGATTCATGTGAGTCACATTATCATTCTGATTTATGTAACTTTTTACATTCATAGGGGTGTTAAAATAAATTTCCTTCATACTTTTACTTTTTGTATTTTCTTTTAACTTGTTTCTATTTTATATAATGGCCTAAGCACCCCAGAAGATATGTTATTTTAATATGATAGTGAGGGGCTTCTGCGAAACTTGATTCTGTAATGATATTTTCGAATCTTTATACTTGCATATAAGCCAACCCCCCACCACTTTTGAATCGGAAATTTTTCCGAAAATTCTCTGCTCATATGCAGAAATACAGGGTAATTTATACAAGGGTAGGTACTATTTCTGTCAGCAGAAAAATTATTGATGTTTTAAGATTTACAATTATTTTTAACACTCTAATATAAAAGAACTCTACTTGGCAAATAATATTGCTTATCCAAATTGAAGGCAAATTACTCTAACATGGTTCCCACTCTTTGAAAACATTGAAAATCAAGGACTTTTCAAGGACCTCAACAAAATTTTTCAAGGACCTTTTTTCGTAGACAATTAAAAATTATAATCTTTCTAGAGAAATTGGAGTTGTTTTTAAAATGCCTACTGACTCCAACTTAATTTTATACCTAGTTTGTTCACTTGCGGAACTGATGTAGAGGGCATTACTATCATAATTTTATGGTTTCAAACATTGCCATTAAATGCGGAAAGGAAATTTAGATAAATCAGCAAAACGCGGCTGGAGTGGATTCAAAATTCAAGGACCTAGGCCATTTTTCAAGGACCTAATTTTAGCAGAAAAAAATTCAAGGACTTTTAAGGACCGTGGGAACCCTGTCTAAAATACCTTAATGAGAAGAGAAAGAAAAAAGTTGAAAGAGGTGATAATTGGAATGATCTTTGAATAATTAAAAAAATGCACAATGCTTTAAATAAATCAAATACTTTATAATTATATGATTTCAACAAATGAATGTACAACATATGGTATAATGATGCATTTTTTACAGCGTTGAGAAGAAAAGTTAGTTCTTGTCAGTATAATCTTCTAAAATATCACTCATATGCTGGTTAAGCTTCTTGAAGTTACGATTACGATTGCTGGGCTTCTTGCGCTTCTGAACTGGAGTCTGAAAAGGAACAACATTGATATATTGTCAAACACTTTTAATCTATATACCAATAAAAGAGCTTTCAGACTCATTCATTTGTTTTTGCATTTTAGCACCTATACTAATAATCTGATCATGTTGCTCCTCACATGACCTGGAAGGTTTGGAAGCATTCCTAACAGCCTTTTTGTTCTAAATTCTTAAGTATAGACTTCAATGTTAAATTGATTATGGTTATTGCTCTTTCCAGGACAAACAATAAGTCTGTTATTAGAAATATTCATTAAAAATATTTTTATAATGGGTGAAATTTTTAAAAATCTGATACAATTTTTTTATTTGATATTTTATAAAAAAAAATTAGGAAAGACAATGGTTTCTATTAATATGGAAAAGTTCAGTAAGAATATCACTGGCGTCATCGGATAATCTCTAATCTGGGGAATATTCAGTACAAGACTCGCAGGATTTTTGTTCCCTCGCCTAACATATTTTCATGATCGACAGATAGAATTGCATTTTAATAAGCTGTTAAAGAAAACAGCAGAAAAGACTCACAAGTTCACAAGGAGACCTATTTGTATTTTTTATTATTTTACTTTTATGCTATCACCATTGAAAGAAATTTGAGAAGTGCTTCACTCGTTCTACTCTACTCAGTCAATTTAGCACGAGTGGTTATAAAGGAATATTTTCACTCAATAATGAATTGAAATTTTATTTTGATAACATGAAAGTAAAACAAAAACTAAAAGGGTTACTCCTCGTAGTGACACTGATGTTAACAGGGAAACCACAACAATCGCTTTTGGCGTCAAGGGGTCAAGTTTTTTTTACTACTTGCTATAGTACGTTGAGGGTTCCGATCTGTCATAGGCTGCGTTCATTGGCATGAACTCACACAAATATCTCATACTGTAAATTCCCTCAACTCGAGATTATCTGATGACACCAGTGACATTATCCATAAGACATTTTATTTAGGTACTAGCTGATATACCTGGCATTACACGGATAGGGTTAGTTTTATTCTTTAAAAGTTTTAATACATTGCATGTCTTATTTTGAATCAGATATATTAGAATCCATCCAGGTGTCCAGCATTTTAATTTTTAAGCAATTTCTGCATTTATCACATGATAAAAAAAACCCTAAAAATGTTATTAGAAAATTACCAAATAAAACACCTATAAAAACTTACTTAAAAATGGCATTTAGATCCTTAGACTAATCATACCTTTAGGATTTCAACACTTTTTGGTGGAATTATTTAATACTTAAAACTTTAATTCATGCTATTTAAAAAGATTCCATCTATTCAAGCTATCCAAACTTTCTTAAAAACTAAAATAAGATAATTTGAATTTTACATTTTCATTGAGAATATTTTCAAACAATGTTATTATAGAAAACTTTTCATTTCAAAGTTAGGTAATCTATCAAACCAAGTTTATTCACAGTGAGATTCGCCGATTTAACGACACACTTCCAATCATTGTGTCCTTAAAATGCAGATCTTTGCTTGTTGCCAGATATGGGTTCTTAAACTGCAAGTCTGCCAAAAAAAAAAAAAAAAACCTGGGCCTCATTTCAACCTTCATAGACTTGTCTATGGAACTAATGGAACTTCTCTTACTTTATTGAATTGGAGAATTGGACTACTCTTATATTTTCCCCTAACAATTTTAAGTTGACAAGTACATAGTGTAAAATTGCTTTAAATACATTAATTACAACTACATAATTTTGATTTTAAAGCAAACACTCTAGTTACACTGTTTTCCACTGATAATAAATGAATAGCTGTAATAACTTATAAAATCAATTCCAATACTTACAACTTTCTTAACACCTATATCTTGCATAGATGTTATGCCTTGTTTTTGTAGATACTCTTCAATTTTTTCATCATCCAAACCATCAACTGCAACGCTCCTCCAAAGCTTTTGAAACTCTAAAGAGTAAAAAGTTTTTAAATGAAAGTTTCTATGTAAACTTTGTTTCAAAATAGCTTTCAAAATTTAAAAAACACATACTCAAAAGTTTTAAAATGTAAAGAAAAGAAATGGGTAATAAAAAGGAAATTGAAAGCACTTGTAAAAATACAATTTATCACATGTAATGCTTTTCAAATATCACTGATTTTTAAAACTTTCTAAAAAGAGTAATGCAAATTGATACAAATTAAAATTAATTAAAGATTAAATACAAACCTTATTAGCAAGAATAAAATGTTTAAGGATACATATAAAGAATATTGTGATAAATTCTTAGTTTAAACTAGCTTTAATTTCTCAAGAAAAAACACAATAGACCAAAATATAATTTAAGAAATGATGAAAACACTGGACTTTTAATTCTTTATTAAATTAATATGATCTGAGCACATCATAATACTCAAGAGCTAATGGTACATATGCATAAAATAATAAGTATGAAACCTACCTTCATCAACATTAAACTGAGTGGATTTATCATTATAGAAGAGAACTTTCTTCTTGGAAATTGGCTGCGTTATTTGAATAATGTTGTCCCCAAGAACCTATAAAGTAATTAGAAGAAAATCAATAAATAATACTAATAAAAATATAAAATCAGGTCCTGAAGTATTTATAGATTACTAAGCTTAAACTTAATGAATAATTATATTAGGGTTGAAAGCATGAAAAATGTTTCTAGAATCTAGCCTTGATATGATAAATTATTCTTATGGTTTATGTTAATGGGAAAAAAAAAAGATTACTATCATTTTTTAAACTTGCTCTTTGTCTGTAAGCATTTATTCTACATTTAGACATACACACTTCAAATTTTATGAAATTAGAGGTTACAAAAATGCCATTAACAGCAAAAAAATCCACATAGCTTTAAAACTAAAAGAGAAAAACTTTAACTAAATGTTTTTTAAAATCTACAGGTAATGTCTAATTTCAAATCTTGAAGACTATATTCACTTGATTTTGGAAATAGAGCATGCAAATATTATCTTCGCACAAGACTTTTAAGCAAATATTATTTATGGCTATTATTATGAATATTATTTATTACTATGACAGGAATATTAACTTAAAAAAAAATCTAAAAATGTTTCAAATACTCTCAACTAATTTGTAAGGATAACTAGAAAAGAAAATCACCTTCAGTGCTTTCTCAACATTCGGCAATGATTCAGTCACATCATCTAAAGAAACGCCTCCCAATCCTCTTTGGTCATGCTTGTCAAGCAGTTTAAGTAACCCCCGCCGATCCTTGATACTGTACGGAGGCTTAAACACATACTTTCCATCAGCATCAATCTGGAGTTTTGGGTTGTTAACTAATGCCTGGAAAATTAAAATGCTCATAATGATGAATAAATAAATTCAGCCATACAAAAAACCTATTCAAATGGGTGTTTAAAATCATTACTAATCTATCATCAATCTTCTCATTTACCTCATTAATAAGCCAATTTCTTTGCCTGGGACCAACATCTAGTTGATTTGTTTCATCCAAGATCTCTTCCAAACTTAGAGGGTACGGATCTCCATTCAAATGCCTTTGCTAGTAAAATAAAAAGTACATTTGAGTACATTTGTAAAAAGTACATTGAGTTGAAAAACCTTTCAACGACAGGGACCAGCCCAAACTTTCACTGCTCAAACCGCGGGAGAAAATCTGTGATCCACCTCCTTCAACAAGGAGCCTCTGTCCACTATCTGTGAACAAGATTTTAAGTACCCAGTTTCATACCATGTCTACCAGCTTGTTAACAGATGTTTTGTTGTAGTATTTCAATACAGCTATCTCATTTCAAAGTAACACCCATAAACTGTGACAGGGGTCTCACACTAATGACTGACCGAGGGTAGGAAGGAAATCTCGGCCTCCACCCTCTGAGGTTTGTTGTAGAATTGTTTTTTTGAGGCTCAAATATTAAAGAGTTAAGGTAAGTAACAGGAAAGTTTTTCTCCCAGTAATTTTATTTTATCTTTTAGCAAAAAGGGTGCATACTTTTTATAAGCTAGATTATTTTAATGTATATTTAATAACAGACTGATTTCATAGTAATATTCAAAAAATATATCATGGTACTTAAACCTGAAGATGCTACACAAGCATGACATCAATGCAAAAATCAGATAGGTGATCAAGACTGACTGAGTTTTATTTCTTCCTAGATTCTACTTCCTTAATGACAGATATGCTCGGAATCCATTGCCAAGAAAAATGAATCATTACTCAGTTGAGTTGGAGCAAGTTAAGTAAATAGAACAAGAAAAACACTAAATGTTACATTTTGATTATCTTACAAGCAACAAGTTCAACATGATAAACTAAACTTATAAACTCAATCAAATTGGGATACTCACTTTCATGTGTTTTACAATTTTGGCCAAAATACCAAAATTGTACTGTGAACTGCCTCCATATGTTTTATAATTAAAATCAGCTATAAAGATAAAAATGAAGAAAATTTAAGCAACATATTAAGAGACATGCAACATATCATCAGCTTACAATAGAAATTCACTATGTCACTTTTGGAGAATCACTTTAAAGCTGAAAAACAATGCCAAAAAACAAATTCTTAAAATCTCGTTTCTGGCTTAAGCACTGCTAGAGTTGAAGCTGGGGCTTAATAGCTTGAAAAAATGGCTGTGTATCGCTAACAATCAGCAGTTACATCATAAATTATAATTATCATGTCTTAATTTTTCCATTCTTGTCAAGGAATTATCCAATTGATTTGGATGTTATAGATGAGGCATGGGGTGATCCTAGTGGGAATAATTGTCAATAATATCCTATAATCAAAGTTTAATTTAGCCTGTATTAATCTAGTAAGCTGTGGTCTGAATAAAAAGGTATAAAGTCAAAAGAATCTCCAAGGACAACAAGTACATATTTTTATAATGGTACAGATTTGCAAAAAAGGGTTTAATTGCTACAGACTAAATTTAATTCATTCATATAAACAAAGAAATCATGCAACCTTTAGGAGCCTTGGGTTGAGATGGTGCTTTAGGTTTTTTCTTAACAGGTTCTTTGTCAGAGGTGTCCTTTCTTTTAGCTTCAATTACGGGGTTGGAAATCGCACGCTTCTTGAAAGCCTCTCTTTCTCTCAACAAGGCTGGATCCATTGCAAACACTATTCAGAGCTGGAAAATTGTGACATTGAACTTAGATATTAGTACTTGCTTTTAATTCAGAATCCTTCCAATACAGTCCCTGGAACAGTATTGTAAGTAAAAAATACTGCTTAATCCTAGTACTATAATATGTAACACAGTGGATTTGGCAATGTTTAATGGCACATTGGGAGCGCTTATTGCTTTTATTTCTTTACTTTTATTAATTATATTAATCAGGGGCGGGTCCAGGGGGGGGGCCCTGGGGGCCATGGCCCCCCCCGAGAAACCCTAACAAATAGCTTAAAAAACACTTTCTTAATGATAAAATTCAAAAAATTTTCTGGGGGAGAACCCCCAAACTCCCCTTTAATATTTTGACATCCATAGGTGCCAACTTTTATAAAATATTGGGGGGGGGGGAGGGCCAGTACAAGACATTAAAAAACATAAAATTAAAAGAAACAACCATTAAGTTTACGTGTCTAATTACCTAATTTTGTATCAGATGTATAGATTAAATTTCGTTACATGTCCCTTTAAATATCGCCAAGGTGTAATATTTTGAGGTGCATTTAATGTAAAAGTTTTGTGTAATAATGCGAGCTCGAAATAAGATGGGGGTCTGGGCGATCTCTCCCAGAAAAATTTTAGAAATTTCTCTGTTAAAAGTAGCATTTCAGCTTAATTCCAAAGTTTGGGGGCTCTCCCCAAGAAAATTTTTAAAATTTGACCCTTAAAAGAAATTTTTAACACATTCTGAGACCTTTTGTGGGTTACCCTCTCCCCAAATAACCGCTCTTGAAGGGGATTCCAAACCAGAAAATATCCAAACATCACTAAATATTGGGGGGGGGCTTAGCCCCCCTTCAGCTAACATTGGATGGGGCTCAAGCCCTCTCAAACCGGTAATACTATAGTTTAAATGGGCGTATTTGCAAAAATTTTCAGAAGAGGACCCCCGGCCCTTTTTAAAATTGAGCATCTATTTATAATTTCATCCTTGAAAATTCTGTGGTTTACATGCTTTTAAAATGAGCTGAAACTTTATTTTTAGACGCAAATTTTCAAAAATTTTCTAGGGGGTACCCCCCAGACCCCTATTAATTTCTCATGGTTACTTATTTACTGTTTTCTCCTTGAACTTGTTTCTCTCCTCTCCTTTTAGGATTACAAGAAGTTACCCTCTTAAGGTGTTATCCAATGGACACCAAATGTACAAAAATGAGTAGAAAAACTTCTATTTGAAGCCAAATTTCACAAAATTTTCTGGGGGAGGACCCCCAGACCCCCCCCACATTTGCTTTCGAGCTAGCATTATCTGAAGAAACCTTTATAACTTTAACAAAGTTTCGCATTTTATTTATGTTATACTTGGAAATTTGGGAGCCAAACACCTCGTGAACACAAGTATTATTATGGCCTTACAAAAATGTTTCACCCCCCCCCCCTACTTTCTAAAACAATGGCACGGGCCCTGGATACTCTTTAAGTTACTATAAACCCCTAAAAAGCAGCTTGAAAGCAAGCACTCCTCAAAAAATTTTCTGAGGCACTGAAAATTTCGAATGTATTACCCTCCGACTTTGACATGGCCCCCCCCGAAAATCTGGTCTGGAACCGCCCTTGATATTAATGTACTTGCTTTTTAGTTATTTTGCATTTGCATTTTGGAATTCATGGTGTCATTGGCGACATTTTTTCAAAATCGCCCACAGCGTGTTACGTATACTAGGATTTTACAAAACATACTTTAAAATTTGAAGTTAAAATCAAAGAAAAAATTTATTACCAAGTTAAATGTGCAAAACTGCCACTATTCAATCCAGTGAATTTTGATTTTGACGTCCTCGTTTGTTTTGATTTTTTCTATGATGAGATGAAAAGTTATTGCCATATTGGTTGCAGAATATCTCATTGATGTTTCTTATAAATAACTAATAATCTTAAATTCAAATAGATGTTATTATTTGAATTTTGAACAATTATCTATCCAAAACTATTTAATATTCCAATCTAAAGAAGATTTATAAGGATTGGAACTTGAGCTTAAGCGGTTGAAAAGCAGAACTGAAATGAAGTCAACTTACAAGTTAAACCAAAGAAAAATAAACAAAACAGATCTTTTGACAGGAGGATGAACATAAAGAGCAAAGAGATTCTGCTCTCCATCTTCCGCAGTGCAGATGGAGGGGATGCTGAAGATCAGTTCTAAAAGTATTTCACTCAATCCAACATGAAAAGACGGCCTCGGCCATTCAGGCTTTCACAATGCCTCTTTATTGCCTGACATATTGCCACCAACCGAATTCTATGCTCCCGAAAATGCGTTTGAAAAGAATTGCGTATCGCTCTCTATAAAAAAAAGAATTTTTTTATTTTGAAGATGGGAACTAGAGCGGCTGCCTGTAAGTATTAATAGTTAATAAATTATAAGGACAGACAGCTCCGCTTGTTAGAAATTTAATGTTCTTATTCTTTCTGTACATCATTGTATTATGTTTAGATGTTTTCATTACTCTAACTCGCCAAACAGTTTTATAACAACTGTCCTGATTGCGAAAGGCTTTTAAAAATTTCCCAGCAACTTTGTAAGCGTTCTCAGTGAAAGGCATTAATTCAGTGACTGAATAGTAAGTTCATAAGTTATTGACTTTCACATAATCACGCAAATGGCGGTATAATTACAAGATGGCTATTTGTTTATAATGTTTGTTTGTTGCAGTCACAGTGGTGCCTTCTTTAACTGTTAACCATAGAATGATGATATGGAAAAATACTGAAAATTATGATTTATTCAGTGAGATTAATGAGTTAAATGAATATTAGCAAAGTTTTTTAAAATCATTGACTGTCTTTGAAAATATTCTTCATTCACTTTACAGAATGGAAGTACTACCTGATTTGTCTGAGATGAGAGACCGGTTTAATAGTTTATTATGTCTAGATTCAGCCAAACCTAACAGCTTTTTACTAACGAAAAAAAAATATTGTTCAATTTTGAATAGAGTTATACGCATTAAAACTACTAATAAGAAAGAGTGTCCTGGTGATTACCATCTTCTTAAAAGGTATGACGCAACATTCATTAATGGCTGTGAAAAGTTAATAAAGCCTCTTAATGCTCAGAATCAAGATATAAAACTTTATGTTACTACTGATGAAATATTTGATATTTTATACTCAACACACATTGCAATTGGTCATGGTGGAAGAAACCGAATGGTCAGTGCTTTGAACGATAAGTACGCTAACATTAATCGTGTTCAAATAAGCAAGTTTTTAAGTGTGTGTGATATATGCTTAAAGAAAAAAGAAAAGGTTGTGGAAGTTAGTAAATCGACAATTTCTTCTCAATTGAAGACTCGATGTCAAGTTGAACTTATTGATTACGAATCTTACCCTGATGGAGATTTTAAATTTCTACTAGTGTACCAAGATTACTCATCCAAGTTTGTGGTTTTAAAGCCTTTAACCTCAATAAAAACAGATGAAGTGAGTGAAAATATTTTGGATATTTTTCTCCTTTTTGGTGCACCAGTAATTTTGCAATCGGATATTGGTGAGGAGTTCTGTACTTCTATCATTCAAAATCTGAAGTCTAAGTCCCCAGAACTAAAGATGGTGTGTGGTAAGTCTGGTCATGATCAAGACGGCCAGATTCTTATAGAAGAAATTCGAAATATGCTAAATGTTTGGATGAAAGACAATAAAACCAATAAATGGAGTTCTGGAGCTAGATTTGTGCAGTTTATGAAAAATAAGAGCCATCACAGTGGGATAAAGCTTAGTCCATATGAAGCTATGTTTGGCTGTCCAGCTAAATATGGTCTTGCTTCATTTTCCTTTCCAGATAATTTGATTAATGGTGTTGCATCTGAAGATGACTTGAATAATCTGTGTCCTCCAGACAAACATAGTACAGAAGTTTTACCTTATTCAGTAGAACCTTTTTATAATGACCCTCGATATATTGATCCCTATAATTCAATGTCCAGTAATTAAAGTATTAATTATTTTGCAACATAAAATCATGTTATGTTTAATTTGTTACAGCAACCCCAAATTTCAGTCAGAATTTGTAAAAATCGATCAACTGATTGAGAGGCTAGAACAGAAGAAAAAGGATAAAATGGGAGAATTTCTAGTAACCAAATTACTCCCAATGATCATTTAATGTTTTAGAATGATAGCATTGATTGCTTTACACATTTTGCACCTGTTGAGAATGATTTGAGGTAGTAGTAGTATATCCATATTTTTTTTCTTTCTTGTACCTACTGATTGGGTTTATTCCTATATTTGTCAGGGGATGCATAAATTATATGAAGTGTTTTTTTCCGAATTTTGGACCTCCCTCTTTGTGAGGTTTTTGCAAAATCCCCTTCCCCCTCAAATTCTCACATTAGATTTTCTCTATAACTTTTGAATAAATAAAATTCTTTTATGTCCTAGCCACATTTGCTTCTACTTGTCAAGATGATGCTTAACATCCACATTGCCAAAGTTTTGATACAAATCCATAGCTTTATATTTGTAACCATCAAGACAGACAGGCTAGTGATTTGCTGTTTTAACTAATGTGCACATTTTTCCTAAACTTTTCTGAAAAAGAAAAAACCAAAACGTAATTTATCTTAATTAAAAGTAGACGTGAGATTTTAACTGACTCCCTCTACCCAAGGTTGTTAAGTATTTAAATACTTAGTAACGGAAATACTTTTTAAATACTTTAAAAGTATTTAGTTACATTAGTTACTTTTTCAGTATCGAACTGGTATTTAACTACAAAAATTTTAAAGTAACTAACTCTTTGTTACTTAAATACCTATGCTGTACTTTAGTTACTTTCTAAACCCAGAATTTAAAAAACGGAATCCAACATTGGAGAGGGGAACAAAACACTTCTTCCTGCTTCCGCATAGCCTGAGGGGAAAAAGCGTTCTCGGCGGTGGGCCGACTGCCTGACCGGACACCCGTAGACGGTAGACGGCGACAGCGCTGACAATCCTCCCCCGACAATTTATAGCCCCCCTGTCCCCTGTGTTGACGAGGAGCGGGCGCTTGTGTGTTCTCTGGGTGGCCGGCCGCCTTGCAGGTCGAATTGCAGCGCAGGAGATGGAATAGCCGATATGGCAATGGCACCGTTTTATACTTTTATGGCCACTAATTGTTCGTAGTTTCTTGTTTTCCCACCCCACCTTCCACGAACCAAAGGGAGGGAGGGCACATTTTCAAGGGCAAAGGCAATCAAATTTTACCAGAGCCTCCTTCAGTCCCTTTTTGTTTGTGCTCTCGAAAAGCTGCAAGTTTCCTGCCTCCTGATGGATAGAAGAAGTATATTTATTTAAGAAGATCAACTGCTTAGAAGTATAATGTCCCAAAAAGAGCTAGGTTGTGTTTATATTTTTTTTTTAAAGTAGAGTGAAGGGATTAAGGATTTATGTTTTCTTTATATTTTTATCTAGATAATTACAATTGATTTTTATTAATTGATATTTGTATATGACATGGGACTTGAAAATTCTCCAGTTTTTGCTCAAAAGGCCTTTTATAAAACGTCCTACTCTCAAACTAATATTAATGTAGTTTTTTTTTTTTTTTTTTTATTTCCAATGGCAGAGCACAACACACATACACTATGACCGGGGTCATCGCTCCAGACATGCCGAAATCAGTACTTACTTCTCGTTACCCAGTGGGCACCTGTGGACCGAAGCCACGGAGGTGAAGTACTGTTGCCCACGCCACACACACATTCGCAGGCACAACCCCTTTTTACAGGGGGGCCACATTCATTCATCACACACACACAAGGACAGAAACTAACATCCATGCCAAACGGGGATTCGAACCCCAGACGTACGGCTTCGCAGTCAGATGCTCTAACCACTAGGCCAGTACGTCGGCATATTAATGTAGTATGCTTACAAGATTCTATGAAAATATTATTTTGAAAGTTTACAACTTTCTTTCTTCCCTTACTTTTATAAATTCATTTGTAATTGTTCTAATAGAATATGTTCCATTTTTGAACTTTTTTTAGTGGACGTTTCTTAAGTGCGAAAATTCCCGGTCAATGTAAAATAAAAACCGTTCGGTTAATTCCAGTGAAGAATCAAAAAAAAATTATATAGCTTTACCCACAGAGAAATATCCTAACAGAGGGTCCACGAGGCTATTTTCAAATGCGTTACTGATGTGAGGGCGCCACACTAGAGTCTGGAACGTATGCCGGCCGCTTAAATCTCTCGCCAAATTAGAACTCAGCGCATGCGCAAAAAGGTGTTTTCGATCTCCCATAGGCAGCCGGCGAACGATTCAGACTGGATCCAGACGCTAGTGAGTTTAGTGCGATCCCAGCGCCACAATTCTCCCAACCTGTAACAAGATGTCATGATTTTCGATTTCCATTATGGCCTATGGCCGTGGACTCTCTGTTCTAGTACTCTGTGGCTTTACCCATGTAATAATTTAGTTTTTACTAACGTAATTTTCGTGTAACCTTTTGTATAGAGTTTTTTAACAAGATACTCTGATTAAAAAAAATTAACTAAATAAAAAAAAATTCCGAATTACACACTATATACAAATCTAAGGGTATTTTACTTTTTCATTCCATAAGTTTAATTTCATGAAAGCAAACAGTTTTAAGGAACCTCCAAAACTGTATTTATGAAGAAAAACTAAGCCCCCCCCCCGAAAAAATATTACCATCCTTTAACTTTTTTCATATTGATTGTATTTTGGTAATTAAAATAAAATCCTTCCATAATAATAAAAAAAAACACTTAAAACTTAAATAGTAATTTTTATAGTAGTAAATAAATTGTGTTGTAATTTATACATTTAATCTCCTGGACTTTTATTTTGAAGTTTAAATATAATTTCTATGAAGTAGTTTCAAAAATTAATCCATTCCCGGGAATGACTGAAATTCCGGGGATTTCCCGGGAAGATTATAGACTAAATATACTAATGACCTGAAAAAATACTATATTATTTATTTATTCATTTTTGGGATTGTTGGTCGTGTCTTTAGGAATTTAAATCCATAGGGGAGAGTACCCCAAAGCGGGTATGCTAACTTTGAAAGCTCAAAAACCTTAATTATTGTTTGATTGTAATTACATATTTGATTTTATATAATACTTTTGTGCTTCTGGAGAGAGGCTTTTCAGCTCTTTTAAACTAATGGTGCCCCCCATGGGGCGAGGCATCATAATTTTAAATAAATTTTAATTCAAATTTTATTTTCTTATTAAAATTAGAAATTGATTTAAAAACAAATTTTATTAATTAAAATAATTTTTTAATTTAAATTTTAAAAATTAATTTTATTAATTTAAATTTTATAAATTTAAATTTTACTGGTAAAGTAACTGAAGGTCGTCTTAAATACTTTTCATATACTCTATTTAGTTACTTTTTTGGGGTATTTGTATTTAATATTTAGTTACTTTTTCTGATATACTTGTATTTGTACTCAAATACTTTTTAAAAGTAACTTTAACAACCTTGCCTCTACCTACATTGTGCATAATTTCTCTCGCATAATTTGCAATACCTCTCGCATAATATGTAGACTTCCTCTTATAACGACCCTATTTGTTAGTCTTGTTAAGGGGTCGCTGTATCAAAGTTCTAA
The DNA here is from genome assembly GCA_963680715.1 of Tetragnatha montana. Taxonomy (NCBI): domain Eukaryota; kingdom Metazoa; phylum Arthropoda; class Arachnida; order Araneae; family Tetragnathidae; genus Tetragnatha; species Tetragnatha montana. The sequence continues at coordinate 30,435,786 of OY796676.1, forward strand.
TGTATCAATAAAGAAATTTAATATTTTTTGAATTTGTTAGTAGTTAGGGGAAGTAAGGATGAAGGGGAAAACTGAATAACAAACATTAATTTAATTTTACTCAATATAATGTTAAATGAAGCAGGCTGTTTTTTCATTTTAAATGCTTCTTAATTTGTTTTCTTTAGAAAATAGGGATGATTTGTACCTTTAAAAATAGTGAAATTTTGTTTAACATTAAATAAGTATAACATTGTTATTTATTCATTTCTTACCTTATTTGTCCCATTCATCCCCATCATAGGGATAAATGAGAAAAAATTACAGGCATCCATAAAAACTTTTCTTGCTATTGAAATGGTGGCTAATTGATTGAATACATTTATTTAAAAAGTAACTAACAGTTAAAATATTAGTTTAAAAGTAGATACAGAATTGAAAATTGTAAAATTTTGCATATAAATGTGAAATTAGTCTCATTCTCCCCTATACTCTTGATGTTAAATACTACTAGCTAACATTACGCAAATGTGTGTCAAATTATTGAAAACGGTATGAATTGTGATTACTATTTAGTATACTGGTTTTGTAATAATGAACTACCAATAAAAAATTCTGTTTGATTAGATTTATTATTTTTAACACAAACACATGATTTAACTTGTATAAAAAGTGAAGTTGTTAAAATAGGAAGTGCTATGTAGTTTCAGTCCCTCTTCTCAGACCTGTTTGCTTTGTATTTTAGCTATATTTTTATAAAAAGTTAATTGCAATCAATTAAAAATACTATTGTAGATGATGAAAAAAGCCCTTCTGTTCACTCTTGGAAATGGGAAATATGAAATTTTTGAACTCTGTACCCCTCCCCAAACCAAATACTGAAAGGGCCACTAATTAGGTCACCAATTTTTACTACAACAAATATTAGCAGGTCTTTTCTTAAGCCAAGATTTTGTTGGTAAAGTTCTCACTGAGCTGCTAAGGTTTGGCTTTCAAAATTTTAATCTCTAATAAATTTGAGTTAAAGTCAACTGCAGCTAAAATACAAATTTTGGTATAACCTCAGGTTATATATTTTGTGACCTATCACTATATAGACATTAATCTTTCTAATTATAATTGTGAGGCTATGAATTAATTTTATTTTCAAACAATGATTCTGGACCCCCATTTGAATTACCCACAAGCCACCATTGAAAAAAGGAAGCTTCAAAATATTGCCTAATCTCTACTAGAACTAACTAATAATGCCTAGGGAGAATGATTAATATACATTTGTCACTTTTCCCAAAATAACTGGGAACTTATTTTGTACAAGTAATAATGTCAGGATTTATCACAATTACTGTAATAATACATATAGAGAATTACGAATGAATAAATGAAGTTTTCATGATTTGTTTCAAAAGTTAGCTGTAACTTGTTGACATAACTAAAAATTAATGGGAAGTACTGATATGTAAGATTTAGAGTTAAATATTAATAAAAAAATTAGAAGCATTTCTAAGGCTAGTTTATTGGAGTTAAATGGCTTGGTCAATGCTATTTAAAAGTTGTATTGGTTAGTGTTTGGCAACTAGTGGTCAAAAAATAGTTAACTACCAACTACTAACTAGTCTGGGAAATTGTAGTTGTAACTAGTAGTTAACTATTTTTTCCTGGGACTAGTTGCAACTAGTAGTTAACTATTTCCCAAAGTAGTTAACTAGTCTATTTAATTTCATAACCTACTTTTTTGGGCAAAATTCTAATACATCTTTCTTATCTATGTCACAAAAAACGTTTATACTTCGCCCAAAAATGGTCTTTATTTCTGGTTATGGTATTTGAGTACTCTACCTTTGATAACAATTTTAAATATCTTTTTAAATTTTAAATAATGTTTTTTTGAAGTAGTTGAAAATTTGAAAGTAGTTTTAACTAGTAGTTGATTAAAAAAGTAGTTAAACTAGTAGTTGAACTACTTCAAACTAAAAGTAGTTAAACTACTAGTTGATCGGTAGTTAAATACTAGTTGCAACTAGTTCTAGTTAACTAGTGCCAAACACTAGTATTGGTATAAACTATTTATTACATTTAAGGGATTGATTAGGCTTTTACTGATTTTCTATAGTATCTTAGATACATTGTAATTAAAATTTATATATTAGTATATCCTGGTGAGGACTGTTGAGGGATGAAACTTGCAAATACAAATATTGACGACCAACTACAAGTGAGAAGCCCAGCAAGGTTGGTCCATTTAGCTCAAACTACTGGATTTCCAGTATCTGTCAATTTATTCCTTAAACTCCTTTACTCCAGTGGAACTAACCACTGTTAAAAAGAATTATGTTTTCTGTTTTCCCGGTTAAAATGTGCCTTATTCAATTTGAATTTGAGACCCCCTGTATTATTATTCAGTATTATCTATACTGAAGTCCAGACCCTCTGTGTCCCCTTGCTTTATCATTTTAAAAAAGTGAATAAAATCTCCTCTAACCCTTCTTTTCTCTAGAGTGAACATATTTAACTTCTTTAAGCACTCATCATAATTTAAACTGGAAATACTCTTGATCATTTTAGTAGCCCTATATGCCAAACCCTTTCAATTAAATCAGTGTCTTTCTTCACATATTTGGAGACCAAAATAGAGCTGCATATTCTAGATTAGGCCTTACCAAACCTCTGTACAGTGACAAGATGATCTCTGTCTTTGAAGAGATAGTAATATCCATAGTATCTCTGGGAATCATCTGGATCTTTTTATATGCACAAAATTTGGGGTTTTCCAATACTTTAATGCACTATTATGTTAAATTTCTGGAAATATTTCATTCTAAAATACTTATTCTGCTACAATGGATAGAAGGTATATCATTATCAATGCTGAGATACCCGAGTTTAACTACCTTCTATCCCATATGATTTATTTCATTCATTTGGGAGTTGTTTTATGTGTTAAGAGTTGTATGTATAGTACTTTTAAAGGTTTTGAATTAAGATCAGTTGTAAGTATTGGGCTATTATCAGTTGTGTTATGCTGCCTGAAACATTCTTTGTTGTTTCAATTTTAAATCGTTTGTTTCAGTTACGGCTAAAATCCACAACCTTCAACACTACAATGGAAGGATCAAGCATAACTTACTTCCTTTACCCTCCGGGGATGATGTAGCTAATACTTTGAAGTATTTTTCACAAACTCTTCTGAGGTAAGAGACCCTACTTGTCCTTGATATATTGTTATCACCATTCTAAAAATGTCAATCTGCTTTTTTGGGTAATTTTTTATACCCAAATGCTCTTTTGGAATGCTTGGGAGGGGTGCTGCAGGGGTGGAATATGAGAATCATTCTCATATTTCTTGTTGCTTACTTATGCATACAGAACAATTCCAACACATTAAAAGGGTTGTTTTTTCCAAGTTCTGTTTTGCTCCTAAATAAATAGTAGTTGGGAAATGCTTGTGTTACAGAACATAAAGTATCTTAATAAAACAAATTTTATTGATATGTGAGAATACAAACATCTTCATCTTAAAATTAAGTGAATAACACTACATAGAAAACTTGGTTCAATGCCTAAATTTTACATTGCACATCACTGTAATAGTAACACCATCATTATTTTAATTTAAAAAAAGTTTGTTTGAAGAAAAGCAGTATTGAAATGAAACAGCCCTTGATCTTAATTTTTAACTAGTTATTTTGCTTTGCTTTTGCGTATGTGCCCTCTTTTGTTTTGTTAGAATGTTACATTTGGTTTTCTAGTGTTTTGAAAGATGTTCCAAGTATCTCTTTTGATATGCTGCGATCCCCGGAAAATGATGCCCTGCGTACAGCTCTCTTCCCTAGTTTAGATTATAAAACGCTTCATCATGCCCTTGTTGAGCTAGTCGACGCTGTGCCTCTGGTCCAACATGGGGCTCATGGTAAGTTGCTTTAAAGATATCATTAAACAGTTAATGTAATTTTATCTATTTTCTGATTTCTGTGTATGGTTTTTAAGTAAGATATATCATTTTTTCAGCCCTTGGCTACACTATATTGCATACCCTAGCCTGCCTTGTGCCCTTCTTGGAACATGAACTGATGGACACTCTCCCTTACCTAGTAGCCTCTACCATGACAATCTTCCCTTTATCTCTGCACAAGGACATCATAGATGTGCTGTGCAACCACATCTTCCCTTTCACATTCAGTTTGTGGCCTTTTCTATTCTTCAAAATTTCAATTGTAACTCAGCATTAATTAAACTAATGTAAAACTCAAACCTGTATAATGTTAAAATAAAACATAGTTCTATGTGAAGTAATCATAGGGAAAAACTCCCAAAACTAAGATTTGAGGATGACTTTTTGCACATTATCTACTGTGTGATGTTTCAATTATTTTACTTAAGTTATGATTTGTTTTTATAGGACCAGACCCTCGACAAAACAATGAGAGTTATGCTAGTATGTCCACTGTTGCTGTTTTAATGATGGTGTTTCAGTACACTGACTGTACAGGTACACTAACTCGACAATCACAAATTTTTTTCATTCTAGTTTAATTTTACTAAGTTATTCTTATATAAATCTAAAAATATAATATATTTAATAAAACTTATGGTACATGCCAACTTTTGATAATCTGAAGAATAGAAACATCAAATTTCTTTTTAGAATCTTTACTAAACTTAGATTCTAGATTTCTATGTTCCTTCTGTGGAAAATGGTGCTGATATAATAGAAAAAGACAATGTTTTCTTTTGCACATTTAATTAACTCAATACTTCATGGTGCTGATATATTAGCTTTTGTAGTAATATTAATATTTTACAATTTATTATGAAATTACATTCTGTATAGTATTTCTGTTTAAAAGCCAAGAATTTTTGAAAAAAATTCAATGCAAAAGGGGGGGGGGGTCAGCTTATATGCATATCTCAAGATTCTTTTCCTTCCCTTCTGTCCTCTGTCAAATGCCCTTTCAGTGTTGGTCATTATTTGTTAATTTATTACAGGCAGACAGAAAGGTTTTATCTTTGTCTGAAAGTTTTTATAACATTTCAATACTGGGATCAGCTATTATATTTCAAAGGAGCACCTTTGATGAGCCTTGATAAGGACCACCCACTGGCCAGAATTGGCTTTTAGAGGCCTTAATGTTAGTGATGTGATAGCAGTTCATGTAGAAGATTATTGTGGAAAATTTTAATAACTTATACACAAGTTTTGAATTTTTGGTAAAATTTTTCGAAGGAAAACTGCTCTTGGCTTTCACGAAAATATACAGTTTTGGGGATACAATATTTTATTCTCTATCTACTTTTGATGTTTGTGTGAAATAAGAACTTAAAGATGAATGGCATCTTTATTAGTGGAGAATGTTTAATGGGTTTCAGAAGAAAAGGTAGAAATGAAAAATAATTGAACTATTGCAAGAAATGGGGTTTAATTTTATAAAGCATGATTATGATGAAGCTACAAAACCAGTATTGGCTTGTATTTGACTGGCTGCTCTAAAAAAGCTCTCTGCTTTTTTTTAAAATCATTTTTTGAAAGGAAACAAACAGGTCACAATATAAAATTTCTAAAAGAAAAAATTGAACAGTTTCAATTTTAATTAACGTCAATGATCACAGTTCTTGTGCAATCAATTTATTAAAAATGTAAATTGGTTATTCTTGTTTTAGTTAGGACAAAATTGTAAATTGTCTTATTCTCCTTTTTTTTTTGGATGACTACAAAGAAAATTTTTATATTTAAAGCACGTGGTCATGTTACAAAACATTAAATTATACATCATGATGTCTGCTCTTTGCCAGGAACTTGATGTCATTAAAAAAACTTTTGCCATTTATGTCATTTATTTCATGTTGAAAACTGCAAAAATACCCATTGAAGTACTGAATGACAGATGAATGGCTGTGCACACTTGTATGCACCTATGCCTTATAAATTAATGTTTTGTAATTTGACCATGATACTTCGCAAAATATTATTTAGATTTTTGTTATCATCTGTGTTTTTTCACTGACTTTGTTTTCCATATTGCTGTGTGAATAACCATATGTCATGTTTCTGTATTCATCATTTAACACTAATGAAGAGGATTCAAGCATCCCAAAAAACAATTGTTTGTTTTAACTTTATCATGTGCATTGTGCAATAATTTGAAGTTAGATTTCTACAAAAGTATAATTTTTCTCAGCCCTTCATCTGTTAATATCAATAGAGTTTCCCTTTTCAAAGTCATAGTGATAAAACGTTGGATAAATTTAAAAGTTTATAAAAACTTTATCAAATGGATGTTTTTATGATTTCAAAATAAGCTAAAAATAAAAATATGAAAGCAGTTATCAAATGGTAAACTGATGCTGGAATGTTTAGATTAAAATAGACATTTTATATGTTAAACATATGGGAAAATGTTTCTTACAATTATTCTAAAACTATTTAAAGACTGACCTATAAAGACTTGATGTTATAAAGTATTTTTATCTATAACTTTCTGCAATGTGAATAATATCTTTTCTAAAATATGTTCTATTGTAATGTGAAATGAACTTTTATGTATTAGTAAAATTATAACAATTAAATCTCTTTGTTAAAAAAGATATGACCATTTTTTAGCCTTCCACTGCCAAGTTTTGGAGTGTCTTATGGGCCTGAAGAAAGATATTGCCAAAGTTAGTTTAAATGCTTATAATCCTTTTTTTCCCCAAATTTTACATCTTATTCTTGTGTCCTATTTTAAATAAGCTTGTTTTTTATAGTTCAAAGCTTTTATTAGTTAGGGGAATCATGTTTACTGAGAAAACAAAAATGTGTAACAATTATTATTGTTTAATAATATTGTGTACTTGTGTTTACTAACAAATTATTAGCAAATTATAATTACTGCTGGTGTTTAATAACAAATTATTAAATTAGGCAAGAGTTTTAAGTTACCATGAGTTAGTACAACTAAATAAAATAAAATGTGGTTTTATTATTAGTGGGAATTTGGAATGTTTTCTAAATGTCTTTCTCTGTAGGATCTGCTGTGTGTTATTGCCCACGGGACGGCCAAAGCGCGTTGCCATGCAGTGGAACTCCTGTTTCAGTACCTCCCGACTCTAAATCCTGCTCTTCTGGATAGAAAAGGAATTGGTAATAAGCTTAATGGTGTGTTCTTTTGGATTTTAGATTTTTTGTGTGTTGTGAACGTCCATGTGCTGTCCAGGACCGTGTCTAAAGAAGGGGTAAACAAACATTCCTGTTCTTAAGCCAAGTTCAGACTGTGAATAGTGGTTCTGAACAAAATCAAACAAATGCATTTACAAAAGTTTACACATCTTTTCTAAACATCTAGTTTGTTTTTCTGTGATTGAATGTGACACTTCAAAACAGCTTAATTTAAGCTATAACTTTGTTGGATGTGTGTGTGCAAAATGCAAAACATTACTGATGAAAAAAAAAGTTTTCAACAAAAAAGAAGACAATCACATTTGATTTAAAATTGTATCAAATTATGTAAATTGTATTTTTAAAACTCAACCTAAGATCTTTGTTAAGTAATGGTTTAATTTTGTGATTGACAAAGTATAGCTTATGAGCCACATCTGGCTCATTAACAAAACATTGTTTGAAGTTCATTAAGAAACATGGTAAAATTGTCTCAATTTTATTAGACAGGCCATAAAGTAAAACTCTTGTAAAAAATATTTTTGTTGCTATTATGAAAAATACTAATCCCAAGATTACCTAACATTTTATCATTCATCAAAGCACTATGTGTGCAAACATTTTCAGAAAAATTTACCTATGTTATTGAATTGGAAAATAAGATGATTAACTTCATTTTAGCTAAACTTTCAATCCTCACCAATTTAGATTATTCAAAAATAAATAATATCAGATAAGTGATCATTTTTTGCATAAGTAATGCTGATGCACACTTGCTCACTCATGCACTTGAAAAACAAGAAAGGTGCAAAGTAACTAGTTGAGGCATTTGAGATTCTTGTTCTGAAACATTATTTATAGTCTGTATTAGGCATTAGCTCTAGAGCACTTTCTTCAGTACTGTTTTTTTTATAGCACCCTGAAATGTCATAAATTATATTAAAAGGGTATTTTCTATCTAGTATTTCTTACCTTTGCTGATCAACATTTCCTTTTATAGACTAAAATCTTTAATATAGCTTATAGTTTGGGTTTAATTAATAATTGCTATGTTTAAAAAAAATAAAAAAGGAAATAATTATTCAGTGAAAATTGTTAAAACAACCAACCACATCTTCCTGTGTTAAAATACACAGAAACTATTTTTTAGTGTAGTGTAGATATGTGTCAAATTCTATATTCTTCATCAAGGCTGCTATAAAAGACAGTGCAGATTTCTTTCTTACCTTAGTAATAGCAATTTGATCCTCATTAATGAATTTTAATATATTTTTTTTATAATACTATCTTAATAATTTTCATTATTATATATTTTAACTTAAGACAGTTTAACATGCCTAAATTTATTTATGATGTTGGATACAATCTTTTTTATTCTTTAAATTATGTCTTAAAAAATAAAATAATTTTGAAATATAACTTGGATGTAAATTTAAATCCTTTCGTGGGCCATTTATTTCTCTTTAGAATACCTCATGGTTTTTCGTGTTTCATTATAAATTTAACAATGGAGTTTTAGGAAATATGCTCTATTTTTAAAATTTTATATTTACACAGTCAGACCTATTATTTATAATTCAAATTATATTGTTACTGGCACAAAATCTTCAGAAATATGCACAACAAGAAAATGTTATTTCACTAAAAATTGTATTCTACTCACATTTGAAGTAGAATCACTAGCAATACAGATAAAAGAACATAACAGATGTCATATAAACACTTTCGAACTTTCAAAACAAATTTTTTTCCTTGAACCCAGAGAGTAGCACACAATTGAAGTGGGAATTAGGTTTTTCAAGGATACCTAAGTGATCACATCATATTAATGTTGGGTTTTGCACTTCCCACAAGTGTATTTCGTATAACCATAGACCAAATAAGTGAGAAGTAGTCTTCCCAAGGCCCACAAAAGGATTAACAAATTATCATAGAACAAGTTGCATTTTAAAATTTAATTTCCATTCAATAGGCAGTTCAACTGTATGTATTATTTAAATGTTTAGAATACATTAAATTAAAGTGCTTTTAAGCATAAAAGCACATGGAATGTCATGGGTTTTTGTATGTTGTAAAAATTTTAACTGCATTCCACAAAGTAAACTTTTCATTGATGAACCATTCCATGGTTTTTGTATTTAATAAATTAAATAAATTTTTTACTACAAGATTTTTATTTTTTTTTAAATTTTGGAAGTTAAGATAGGTCATAAATGGAAGATAACTAAAAGAATATTACTTTTGAAATTCAATGGATGAAATAGAAATAAAATTAGCATTTTTGAAATTTTGTAATCAAAAAGTCCAGTTTTCGTCTTTTTTTGTTTTCACTTCGATTTTGAAGAGTAGACATTTTTTATATGTTTTGTAGTACCAGCTTCATATTTTTGTTCCATTTGAGAGTAGCTGTCTTTTTTTACTTTTAGTCTTGTGTGTACTGCATTTCCCCTGGTACACTTTAATCGATAGCCAAATAAAAAGCATTATAATTGTAGTTGCCACTTCTTTGATTTTGATACTTTGAGACATCTGTTTTAAAATCTGAACCATTTACAGTTTTGTTTACTCACTAGTTGTATTAATTTTGTATTGGCTCATATAAAGGATTAAAATTTAGTTCCTTGGATTTTTATCTTTATACTACAGTAAAATTTGACTTAAATTTACTTTTTCCATACATAAAAAATCTTAATACGAAAGAAATAATGTTGATCTCAAACTTATCTCAAAACAAGAATTTAATTTGAATTATTATTTTTGAAAGATTAAATGTAGTGCTTAAAAAAGTCCATTTGTGTTGTAGCTTATATGTCTTAATTTTTCTACTTTACTACCTTACTGGAACATAATTTTTTTGAAATTATGAATGTTTAGGAAAATTAAGAGATATATGTGAATGTTAATTATGAATGAAAATTACGATAAAGATATTTTTTACAAAACAAAACATTATTTAAAATTTCAGTGATTTCATATTTTCTCTCCTTTAACTTTTCTTTCAAAGTTTTCTCTAATGTGAAATTTTCAGATATTCTATGATCACAGTGAATCAAATTTTAACATTTTTCAAAATTTTATTTTTATAAATTTCACCATATTGTCTCAAAGGAAAATGTTCTCTAAGAGGTGGCAACTGGTTGTAATGCATTCTCAAAAGCTTTTGTACTTGCTAGACTGATTCTCGAGATAGCATTCATTCATGCTCCCGTGCTGGATTATTTTTGCTCTTGTCTTGCTCTTGTCCCTTTTTGCAGTTTGTAGTGTATTATTACCATAGTATTGTGAAATGTTTCTTTTTGCATCATATTGTGTGATGTGTTGTGTACTATGCACTGTTTCTTATTTTATGTCCTCTTTCAGTAATAATTCTAACTAACAGTTCATCTCTCTGCTGGCAAGGTTCAACAAACTTCAGTTTTTCTCACTCTTTTGATTTCTTACTTTTTTAATAAAGCTTTTGTATTATTCCATCAACCATTTATAATTTTGTTTTTGGATGGTTTTATAGTATAAAAGACTAAAGCAGATCATTAACTGATACCCTAAATAACAATGTATTTAAATTACATACGGTTACTGTGAGATAAGATAATTTGCCTTTAGTTATAAAAATTTTGACTCAATTTATAAAAACTTTCTGTGAAATCTCTTGGCTTCATAAAATAGTCAGTTTATTTTTCTCCTAATTTTAAGAATCTAAAGAAAATATCCTTAAAATTCAATTTACTATATACGTTTATTCATTACCATTTGCTTAACTTTTTAAAAAGTTACATTATAATTTCTAACTATAGCGCTTGGAGCATTTAATTAAAAAGTGATATCTTTGATTAGTTATTATTAAAATAGTAATGTTGTATTGTTTTAGCAATTTTTATGGTTGATGGGATATGATGTGGGTTAGTTAATTAGCTAAAAAAAATCTATTGTGGCAAGTTTCAACTTCATTTTTTCTCTTTTGAAAAAAAAAATTGCAGCTAATTATTTTTTCCAATTTTTCACATCTTGGTATTAATTCCAGCTTTTTGTGACTTGGAATTTTTCTCTACTGGATTTTCTTGAAGTTAACATTTTTGATTTCTTCAAGGTGGCTTTTTTCTACAATAACCAAAGACCTTCAAAATATATGCTATGGCTAGCATTTCTTATTAGTTTCATATGTAACAACTGTAGGCTTATATAAGTTTTTAAAAATTCTTGTCAAAATATCCATTTATCATTCTTTGGATTGAAATATACTTTCAGATTTTAATTTGGGGGTTTGTCCTTCTATAGTAGTAAACATTTTATTGTATTTCCACAATTATTTCACATTAAGGTATTTCTGTATCAAAAAGGTATATAAGTGCTTGACAAGAATCAACATTGTAGGGGTTTATTAATGGATAAAGTCACAAATATCTGGCTTTTAAGATTATAAGAACAGAGCAAAATAAAATGACTTTTCAGTTAAGAATTTTTATTTTTTAAAATGCTGGGAAAAGCATGGAAAATAAGTAGCTAATGCATTGAGAAATGAAAAAAAAAAAAAAAGCTACACCTTGATATCACAAGGCAGGGGTGTAGCTAGGAAGGGATTTCAAGATATCCCCCTCCCCCAAAAAGTAGTGATTTCTTGAAAACACTTCAAGTACTTTTAATCCCCCAAATTGCAATATCCCTCTATGAAATTTTTTCAAGGCTAGACTGTTGAGACTAGGCCCCATGTTACTATAGTTGTTTTGTATCTTTTTAACACACATTTTTCAACATATTCTAAACGCCATTTTGACCAGCCTTGTGCTGATAATAAAAAAGCCTTCTCTCGTTTTCAAATTTGAGAAAATGAAAAATGTCACAGTTATGAGTCACTACTATAGAAAAAGATAGGAGAAAAAAAATTACTATATTTGGTTCTAGCACCAAGGGAAACAATTGTTTGTTATTTACTAACTTAAGACACTAATTTACTATTCAAAAATTACAATTTATATAAAAAAAAATTGAGTAGACTAACAGGGCATTTTAGTACATTGCCAAAAAATATTTCTCTGAAGTTGCCGACTTGAACCAGGTTCTTAGAAGTGGTATGATGTTGGAACAACATCTTACTTCAGTACTACTGTATGAGGCTTTGTGTTATCATGGTGTAGCCCACAGTTGTTTTTTGGTGAAAAAATGAGTTACACCCACCAAACTAAAAAAAAGAAATGTAGAGAAATAAGTTTTTTTTATACAATATATAAAAAATCTGGAGGATAAATATAACAAAAACACAAAAATCACACACATGGGGAGTATAATGATGGGGAGTATGTATAATTTAGCAATTTCAGTTTTCTGTAGATAAAAATAAGCTAACCTGTTCTTAATTGGTCGCTATAGTTACAAAAATGGCATCATAGGCTTTAAAGTTTGTCATTAACTATCCACTTTTTACACTGTATAAAGAACTTAGCTTTAGTAATGTTTTTAGCTTTCCTTGACATTTTTAAAATTATAATCAATCTTTACTAAGGTAAACATGTAGCCTTTTATCTGCAACTTCTCTAAAAGTATTGAGCTATAACTAGGTTTAAGAATCCAAAATCATGGACAAATTAGTTTATTTAAATTGTTATTGGGGGGGGGGAGATTTCTTTGGTTTTTCACCATTTCTATTTGCAAAAATTGCTTTATGAAGTATTATTCAAGTAGCATTATTATTGTTTACTATTGGCTTTGTTTCCAAGATGTTTCAATTATAATTTCAGAAAATAGACAAAATCATTGGATATTTTCATTATTTTTTGCATTTTATCAATTGGCTAAAAGTTATGCCCATTTTAAATAGTTTATGTTTACCAGTAGTTTGATATTTATTTTGTATAAAGAGAAGTTCCAAAGATGAGTTTATATTTTGGAGGCTTATTTATATTTTGCCTGTGGCCAGATTGTTTCAGCTCAAATAGCTTTCCATGCTTGTAAGAAGTTTTTATCACACCACTTTGCCCAATATTTAACTTCCAAAATCATTATTATTTCTATCTTAAGATTAACGATCATTGGCGAATCAATGTACACCAGTGGTCTTTTTGGAATAATAGCATCCACTATGGCCGAGGGGTTAAAGACTAACTAATAGGATATTTTATTTTAAACCAAATTCCAAATGAAAAACTTTAGTTCTCAAAATTGCATTTATAATATTAAAGAAGCTAAAATATTTAATGTGACTAATATGACTAGCTACAAATCCAGTTAAGTTTTAAAAGTCTTTTTTTTTTGTCCTTAGGCTCCCGCTATTACAGTCTATTCATTTTAAATAGGCACCTGAAAATTCGTATGTGTGTCCGAAGGAGAAAACATGCTCAAGGACACGCGACAATTCATGTTTACAAATAACGATCGAAAGTGAACCTTCGATATGTGAAGTTAAAGGCGAAAATCACCACGTAAATTTTGATTTCTGTAATGAAATTGAATTCAATAGTGTACTTTTCCACAAAATTTCCCCAGATGGCTAAAATTTCCCCCGATCCTAGATCGCCGGATCGGACATATTCTGCATCCCTGCTGCAGTGTACTGCTGAACATTTCACAGTGAGGAAAACTGCTGCGGTCCCAGTCTTCAATGAATTGGTTGCAGAAATATTTACTACCACAAAGCTGTGCTATTCAACATGGTTCTGAAATACACTTTTGAACTGTACTGGATTAGCACTTTTTTTTCCCTTTTGTCATATAGATATTTCTCTCATAGTCATATGTTTATAACTGAACTTTTTAATGAATATCCAGCATCTATATTTTTTACCTTGTTTTTTTCTGTACAATTATTGAAAAATCATTAAATCCCATAACTTTTAAAATTTGTGTGGTAAAAAAATCATTTTAGAGGCATTTTGTAGATAGAAATTAAAAGTATAAACTAATAGGGAGAGTTCATTTTCATTGTTTTAAACTAAATATAGGTTGTCTTTATTCATTAAAGGTATCTTCAAAAAGTTTTTTTTTCTATAAAAGTAAGAAGTTAAGAGCAAAATTATCTGTTGAGTTAGTAATATGAAAAACGATTTTACTTAAAAGCATACATGAAAGATCAACTTTAATTATTAAAAAAAAGTTTATGGCTTTAAAAGTTTAAGTAAAAGTAAGCATTTCACTTTAAAGGCTTTAAAATGTTAACTACTAGCATTTTCACAGCCTTATGTTTAATGTTTCATATCCATGGCTAAATTTTTTTTTATATTCCAAAATTCTCATTAAAAAGTATTCAAAATATGTGCATTTTTTTACCATCCAGATGTTCTCCTTTAATTTTTAACAGGTTTTTTTTTTATCACTTACTTCAAAAACCGTATCTTCCATTCAAAGCAGCTTGTTTGGGATAATTTTTTTAGGTTTACATTTTACTTCTACCCATTAGTCAAACCCTGCTTTCTAAGTTAACGACTCTGACTTCTCGGCCATGGTGTTGCATCTGATTGCTTTTGAGTGTTGTTAACATAAGGAATAGCTGAAGCTTGTTGACCTGTCTTTCTGACGTGTTTGTGTATGTTGTGTTTGTGTAGGGTGGCTTCTCGATTCTCTGTGCACCCTCACCTGTCTTGTTCTATTTCCTACTTTCTCTCCATCTTCTGTGTCACCTTCCCTTATGCCTCAAGGATCAGGCCACACTGGTAAGGATTCTCTTTCTCTCTTTACTCTATCTCTTTCTTATCTTTCTTTCTCTTCCAATCTCTTATTTCTGGCTTCTTTCTGTTACCTTTCTTTCTATTTTAAACCTGCTTTTGCTTGCACTCACTCAATTTGCTCTCTCTCTGTTTCTTGCACATTTTGTCGTGGAATGGCATACTTGTTGCTCGCCTCAAATTCAAAAGACATCTTGTCATACAGAAAATATTACATTATCGAAATACCCTGAGTACAACTCAAGAGTCCTCATGTATTTTTCCACCATAAGAGATTTAAATTACTTAGTTTAGTTTAAAAGGGAATGCTGTGCAACTTGAATAATTCGAAGTTGATGGGACCATTGTAGAACTTTGAATGATTGAATAAATTAAGGAAGTTTCATCTGAATGAATGAATAATTGAAAGGTTACTTTCTCTCTCACAACCTATGAATGACCTTTTCCATTCAGAAGTTGAAATATTTTTTTTTCTGTACAAATATTCAGGGCAGTATCCAAGGGGGGGTTTAAGGGTTCAAACCCTTCCTGAAATTTTGACATCAATAGTGTTTTTTCCTTGAAAATTGTGCCTTAACAACCCAAAGGGTCTAAAAATGAGTTAAAACCCTACTTTTAAGGTTTTAAATTCCAAAAATTTTCTGGGGAGGAAACCCATACCGCCTAAAAATTTTTAAGTCTATTATGTACTGTTTTTCCGTAAATATTTTGTGACTTACAAGGTCTGCTCCTCATTGGTGTAATCTAAAAGGTCTCAAAATGAGTTTCACTACTTTTAGGGGCAAATTTCCAAAATTTTCAAAGGAGTAGGACCCAAAACCCCCTTTGAAATTTTCCGTTTATTATTCTGCTGCTTACAATGAGCAATGCTCTTTGAGTGCAATCCAAAGGGTCTCAAAATAAGCTAAAACACTTCTTTGAGTGGGGAATTTTCAAAATTTTTCTGGGGGAGGACCAACAGACCCTCCCAATTTTACTTTGTTTCACATTTCAAACATTTTTAAATTTAGTGCAACAAAATTTAAATAATATGTGTAATCATCTAAAACTGATTGTATGAAACTACTCGTAAGGAGGTACCTCGGAATTATTGTGAAGTAAAAACCCCTCCCGAAACAAAAGTCTGGTTACGACCCTGCAAATATTTACACACAAGACATAATTTCTGCAAAAAAAAAATTATGTACATAAGATATAGTGAATGTTCACTAGCAAATATCTCAACAGAGAAAACTATTTTTAACACCAAAAACACAGTTTTGAGGGATCTCTTCAATTTTTTATGAAAGTGGGCCTGACGCCACACCGATTAAAGGAAAACCTCTGGGAAAAGTTACTTTTGCAATTAGGGTGATATTTTCATTGTGATGAATGAAAAAAAAACTGTAATGATTCAAAATTTTGAAAGAAAAAAACTGTGAATTATCCATTATTTTTGTTAATTAGTTATTAATTAATTAGTTAATATGAAGTTCAAAGACTAAGAGAAAACTTTTAATTTATTAACAACTTTAGATTTAAAACTTTCAAGTTATCCAAGTTGCACCGTAGTAATTTTGCATTCATATAATTGGTTGTTCATCAAAAACCATCTAAATGAATTAAGTATTAATTTTCAAAAGCAATGTTAGTTTTTTGGGAAGTGAAGTGTGATTTAGTTAAGTTATCCTAGAAGAACAATCCTTCATAGAATTTTTCTACGTTAAAATTCTTATAGAAGATCATTGTTTAAAGAAAAGGTTTTGTAATGAAACACTTGAGATTATAAGTCCCAATAAAGCCTTAAGAAATCACCCAAAAATTTAAAGTATGGAAGAATGGGGGGGGGGGAGTTTAGAGAATTATGTTGGATGCACTTATACATTTTACATTGCTCGGAATTCTTTTCTAGTACCATGGCCTGCCAAATTATCATCTGTAAGTCAATTTTTGTTTATAAATAGTAACTCTTTGATTTCCTTACAGATAAAAAATTATTTGACATGGTAGTTCACTGCACACTTCAACTTACCCCCACACTATCTCCTACACTTGATTTAAAATAAACCCTAATCAAGGTGGGAAAACATTTTTTTACTTGTCCTGGTTTTCTCAAGGGCTCCCTCCAAAAAAAATCAGACTAGGTGTATCAAAACGAGTTAAAACCCTGTCTTTTAAAGTCTAATATCCAAACATTTTCTGGGGAAAACCCCTAAGCCCCCTTTTGTACTTGGAACTCTTTTTTTTGTCATGAATTCTTTTTATTTATTTCACCAAAAGTATTAAATATACAGGGAGCATTTTAGGTCCTTTCCCTCGTTGCAAATATCTTGCCGGGACCTGATAATGACTTAATTTGTTTAGTGGATATTTGGGTCCCTCCCAAATAAATTTTATGTATGCCACCGCAGGCACTCTCAACATTAATTTCCACTTTCTATTATACATAACAATTGAGAAAATTAGTCTTTTTCTAATCTACAGTCTTACTAATCTAAGTCCTACTGTCAAAACAACCACCTAACCTAAATCTATAAGTCACACAGCACCAGTGGTAAGGTGTTATCTTCATTTTCTCATGAAAGAAATGAATAGTTTGAAAAAAAAATGAGATTTCAACTGTTTTTTCCTATTTAAAAATCAATTTTTGTTTTCTATATCTGGCTCTTTTCTTTCATAAATAAAAAAAACACCTCCACATTTAAGAACACTTTGGGGCCGTTCAAATATTATATGAGCAAGTTTATGGTCATTTTTGACCCCCTCCCCCTTGTCAGCAAAAATAAGCAAAACACAACCCCCCTCTCATAATTACGTTAGGACACTGTTTGACCCTCCTTTGTTCTTTTTTTGTACAAAATCTTTAGTGATGCTTAGATTTCTGAAATTCATTGTTCTCCAAGAACACTTAACCTACCTTTAAAACTTTCCTTGTGAAAAATGCTTAAATTTTGTTTCCTAATTCAGTTTTTTTTTTTGTGAAATTTATTTTTGGTTGAATTTTTTAATTATTTATGCAAGAAACAAGAGATTTTCGGAAAGGCAATGTTTGTAACATCTTGCGTAAGAATCACTCATACTCCCCCTCCCCCCTTGTCAGGAAAAATAAGCAAATAGCAAACCCCCCTCCTCCGTGAGGTGCTTACTTAATATTTGAACGGCCCCTGTTAACTTCATTTACTAAATTTTTTCCCTGTATTTTTTGTATTGAAGAATTTTTTATTTTTGAAGAGACAATTATGTTGATCTAAATGTGTTTTCAGATGATTTAAAAATAAGTGGAATGGATTTAAATTTGAGAAGAATTGATTAAGATTGAACTATAATAATTTTGTGTAGTTTAAAAAATTTTCGTTTTAATTCTTTTAGACTTATTTTGTTTCTTTAAACGGTTATTTGTGTTTGTTTATTAAAAAAATTAAAAAAAAAATGTTCTAGAGCAGCACCCTTAATAACTTTAGCTACAACCTGCCACTGGTAGTCACAATGATATTTTCAAATGGCTTACACTAGTTCTGAATTACATTGAAAAAAAAAACACTTCTTGAATGCTGTCTTTGTAAAGCTTCCCCTTCCTAAACCTAGATGTACAATGAAATGTCTTGCTGCTTTTATTTAAGTTGTGTGATGCTGCATGTTTAGGTGTTTTTTCTCCTTTATGCTTGTTTACCTTAGATATTTTCTTCTGTATTGCTATTTATCTATATCACTTTACACATCATTAATACATAGAAATTTATTACATACTGCAAAGCAAATCTTCCAACTTTGATAGCAGAAATTTTAAAACTTGGTGTGACATAAAAATTGGTAATTGAACCTTTTAAGGTTAATTATTATGCTGTTATCCACAACAGCTAATTTCAAGTCATTAAATAATGCATGTCTGCTTAAAATTAGTGTAGAAATTTTCATGGTTTTTCTAAATCTCTAAATATTTTCTTCTGTCTTAATAAATGCTAATTGTATAACTTCGTTTGTAATTTTTTTAACGGTTTTGATTGCACATTTGTAATAATCAATGTGAATGTGAGTAAAATGGTTATTTATCATATATTGTACAACATACTGTTTATGGTAACTAGTATTAAAAATATTAAATATTAAGTCTATTGGGAATTTTCTACCTAACCGCCTTATAATCAATATTTATATCTAAGAAGAAATTTAAGGCTCTCTATAAAATCCAAAGTTAAGCTAGTTCATTTTTAATTTTTTCAAATGTTTTTTTTTTGTTTCTGTTATTGTAACTCCAAGGAATGTTGTATTGCAGAAATGTAACTTTAAGAGACTCTTTTTTAAGTTATAGTATTTTAATCTTCACCCTCTTTGTAAGGATGGAAACCACGATCTTGTCAGCGAGAAGGATGCCTAAGTGCCACAACACATGAAGCTGTCAAGGTATCAACTCATATTTTACATATTCAATCAATATAGACTTATAATTGGAAATAAAAAAGTGCATATGTTAGGATAGGCCTGGGCAGAATTTGATTTATTGATTTGATTGATAGATTAAGATCTGTTTTGATATCGTTGGTCAGAATTCAGTAAAAGCTCATTAAGTGCCCACCCAGATACATCAACCACTTCTTCTAATGACCAGTTTTTGAAAACACAGATTTTTTCTCCTATTCTCATTATGTTAAAATACCTCAAAAAACTACCAGTAAACCCCTTCCAAACGACCATGGATTTCACGCTCATTATAAAAAAATTATTAATGATGATGTATATTACTAAAGATCAGTGTAATTTAGATACTAATCTCTTTTTTTACACCCTACTGCAAAATTATTGCAAAAATATTAGTAGATTTATAATTTGTAATAAAGGTGTTTGTTTCATTTTTCCTGAAGTATAAGTTTTAAACTATCAGGCCAAAAAAAGTAAACACCAGCAAATAAAAAATTGTGCAATAAGAAATTCTATAGTGATGGCTGTAGAGTAGACTCAAATTTTCTCCCATCAGCTGTTGGCCAGTAGTTTTATCAGTTGCTCGCGAGACTTGGAAAAGGCAAAGAAACATACATTTGTTTAAAACTTTTGCCGACCATAATTTTTTTCTTGCTAACAGATAGATGAGGATAGAAAGACAATTTTGTTAATGAAAAAAAAAGTTTGAAAATAAATGTTTTTATGGTTTTCTGAGGGAATTCTTGTGCTCCTATGGATGAGCCACCACTGGTTGCAATTAAACCTGAGATCTGTGCTGCAAAATTTATTTTTAATTGGTATTTTAGATGTGCTTTGAACATTCGGTGACCATTTCATCTGGAGAGCATCCTCCTCCCCTTTACTTATGTGAAGAGTGTGCTAGAGAAGTAGAGCGTGAGCATGGAACTGAAAATATGGTTGATGTTCTCCTGCCTATGGACAAGGTGTCTGCCACTTGCGAAGACCCAGTAAGTTACTTGTGATACAGAATTCTCTAAAATTTTGATGGTTTTAAAACCTTGGTAACTGGCATAAATATTATTGCAATTAATATAAATAAAAAATAATAATATAAATAATTAATATAAATAAATATATTTTTATTACAATTTTCTCTTTTTCAATCTAAAATCCTTTTTTTAAAAATCACTTTGCTTGTTATATATTACTATATTACTTATTTTGTTTACATGTCTTGCAAGTGCTCTGAAAACTGAAAAGTTCAAAAATTAAGAACATATTTCCTTAACCAATTTAAAGGGATCCATAAAATTTAAAACACCCTTCTTGCTTGGTTCCTTCCTTGTGAATATATAGAAGTATTTTCTATTAATGAGTTGAGTATATTTATGTATTCAATATCTTATCATAGGACTGCAAGTCGGCAGACAAATCGGCAGTAGCAACCTGTTTTTCGGTTGTGTGTGCAGAGCGAAATGGTCACCGCCCCATTCGTTACTGTGCACAGTGTGTGGTGAATCGCCATGGCAATGACTCAGAGGACCTGGGTTCCTCTGAGCACATGCTCCATACAACCATACCTTCACCGTGGAGCATGGATCTTGAGACTCAATCTTATATGGTGGAGGCTGTTGTCAGGTATCTATTCTATTCTAAATGTGAATTTTATTATCTTTTTTAAAATTAACTGTTCATTCTCTCAAAGAATCTAACTGCTTTAAAAGAGAATAAAGGACCAATAATTTAGTTGCTTTTATTTTTCTGATAAATTGAGTAATTTTAGGTACCACATAACCATTTTACAGTTGTGTATTGTATAATGGCAATTCCATGTTGGAATACTGGATTACAGTCCCCTGTTCTTTACAATTTGAACTATATCACCTTATTTTCATGAAAATAATACAAATAAGAACTGATAATCAGGGGGGCCTCTCTTCTGTCTCTTGGGTAAGGAATTCCGTCTTTCTGAAAGTTCTGTGAATGGAACTTCGTCATAGGTTTATTACAAAAGGCAAATTTAGCTGACCAATTGGTAGTGATTTGTACTAAATTTCAGTACTTACATCGCACATTTTGTCCACTAATAAGCCTTTTTCACTAAGATACAGATTTAACTTAAAATTGAAGGACCTATTAAATTGTTTATATGATATTTTAAAAGATTTTCCTGCAATTTCAAAAAATTTCTTGACCGGGGGAAAGGATTAAAAAGATTCAAAGTTCAGTCTTGCAATTCTTGAAGAATGGAACCCATACTGATAATAATTTATTGAAAATAATGTTGTTCAAGTTAATAAGTTAAAATCAATGACAATACAAATTGTTTATAGCATCCATAATCTCCAGTTCTTAGCCTCCAGAATAAAAATCTAAATTTGGATGTTGCAGCTGTGTAATATTCTATTAATTTTAGTTTTATTTAGTTGAATTAAGGATAATTTCAGTAATTCTGATGAGCTAATTTTATAGCTTACAGATATTAACTTACTTGTGGCTTACAAGCATTTATATTTAAATTAAGTATGTCTAATTTTTTTAGGACAGTTAAATTACTAATAAAAACCAGTTACTCATACCGCTTGAAGTGTACTACTAGTATTTGTTTTATGTTTGTTTTATCTTTTTTATTTGTTTTATTTTTTTTTCAACAAAAATGGATGAAAATTTTCCAACTAATAAATCAATATAGCTGATATGTTGTGCTTGTGCATTTATCAAGCATTTATTCTGTAGCCTGCTTCACGAGGCAGAGCCTGCAAGCCCAAAGCACGTGCAAGAGCCCCTGGGCGGGGGAGGGGAGGATGGAGAAGATAGCCGAGAAGCCACCGTGGTGGAAGAGCGACAGCTGCTCAGCAAGTATGGCATCTGGCTTCTTGTAGGACTCTGCACCCCCAACCAGGATACACCACACGTAAGTAGTTGCAAACGAGTCTACCTACATCACAGAAGCATAAAAAAAGCTGAAATTGAATTGATAATAATACTTGCACTTCCTAAATGTGGTTTGTTACAATGTTAGAAGAGAGTTGATATTACTATTGATTATATATGTAATCAATATAATCAACTTTCAACATCCAAACGGTCTTAGTCCTTTAGCCGTTTACGTTCGGAATATCTAGTTTCTTAACTTAAATGCAATATGGAGGCTTGATTTAGCATCTAAAATGGATGTTTTTGTTCTTATTACTTATATATCAACTTTCTCCTCTTAAACTCATCATACAAAGTTTTGTGTAACTGATAGAAATAATTAAAACTGTTTATATAAACTACTACTATAATTGTTGAAAATGATGACAAAGGAGTTATTTAGAAAAATAAGATATAGAAGTTGTAAATTTCTCAGCTATTTTATTAAATAACTTGATTATATATTTAGATGGTACAGGATTTCTAGTCTGAAGTTATTTTTGTTGTTCCAGGAATCTTTGGGCAGATTGCTTAGCATGCTGTTTCAGTGGTTCCATTACACTGCTTGCCTACCAGATGGTAAGATTGTTGTAAATAAGATTAAGTCAGCGCTTTTCATTTTTAGTAATTTTTTTACTTATATTTTTTTTTACAAGGTTAGTTGTAAGAAACTTTATTAGAGTTAAGTTCACATGTGAGAGATATTTTCAGTGTTTTGATTCTGTAAATTTAAGGAAACTATCTTTTTTCAATATAATTTGTTCTAAAGATAAAATTTTTATTTAGCATAGAACTATTTTTTTTAAATAAATTTGATTATAATTTTTACGAGTTATGAAGTTTCTGCATTTTTGGATGTGATGGGAATTGAAAGCAACACATTTGTTTTCTACTAAAATAATTACATTCTTCAAAAAAAATTATGTACCTATTTTTCTATTTTTGCTAATTGAAAACAATTGAAATTATTTGGGTGATACAGTTTTTGTTTATTTGCTTAACTTACCTCACTTCTCTCATGTTTTACTTTTCAGTTCATGAACTTAGTGCTCTAGAGCGTCTAAAAAAGGAGGTATGGTTATATCTTTGGATGCTTGATAATATTTCATTGTTCTATGTTCACAAATTTGTTTTCCATTGATTTTTTTAAAATGTTGGTTTTATAAACACATATTTCTATTTATTGGAATTATTTTTCCCGATAATGGACTTCAATCTTCATTTACAAAATCATTTTAAAGGGTGAAATTATATTTATAATCAAGGAAATAAAAATAACAGCTTCAATTTTTTTTTTGCTATAATTTTTATGGCTTTTTATCAGTCAATATTTTTTTACTAAATTAATTGTTTCAAAATTAAACTTATTTTTCAATTTCTCAGTACATCCATGGATGGTTGATGGAAGTAGTAAAAACTCATTTTGAAGTATTTGTCTCTTGCCTCCTTCCCCACCCAGTGGATTATGCAAAAGTTGGAGGACATTGGTATGCATACTTTTTGTTTGATGAAAACTCCATGAATGGCTTGACAACACTTGATTATGAAAAGTTCTTTTGATTGATTAGTAAATTTTAGTATGTCAATTTGAACTATTATTCTTGTAATATTATTCGTAATAATTGTAATATTATTAAATATTATTCTTGTTGTCTTCTGTATCAATTTGCTGCTAACCAACTCGTTTTTTAATGTGTGGGTTTTATTTGTAGGGAATCATGGCCCTCCTACCCTGTACAAATTAAAGAAGGTTTGAAGAGGTTGATTTGCCTTGCTCCTTATGATATACTCACTGTTGAAGTAAGTCATTCTACTTGTTTGAACTGGGATCAAGTATTCATGAGGCATTTGTTTTTGTTTATTCATTCCACTTTTAAGCTTGAAGAATTAAAACATAATTGTGGAGAAATAACAATACTCGGCTTGCATTTAAGCTCTGCTTATTCAAGCTTTTTTGGATGACTGTTTAAATCAATTGAAACAAGGCAAAACTAAATTATGAACAAAATATTTAGAGCAAATATACATCCATGCAATATATCAGTATCAATTCTATTACAGTAAATCTATTCAAAGCTTTTAATACTAAAAAGCAAAGTTTTTTTTACAGGTCTGGGAGTATATAATGCCCTATTGGATGGATGCACTAAGACATGAAGCTGTTGAGGCAGAATTCAACGATCTAAAAATCCTACTTAGGTTGGTTATCAAAATTTTCCCATCTGACTTACGCAAATAATAAATATTGTAATTTTTCTCCAATAGAACAATTGTTAATGACTAGATTAGTTTTTGTTATTTACATTCATTGTTTGAAAAATTATTTAAAAATTACTATTTCTCCCTTTGAATAGTAAAGTTCTGGACCCTGATTTGAGCCCTCTTGCTTTCACTGCTGAGCAAATGTACATGTTCCTCATCAAACGATTTAAAAGTTCATCTGCCCCTGTTCAACAACAAGCTTTGTATTGGTTGCAAGTGAGTAATTAATTTACTATTGAAACAAATATTTTTTATGTACTCAGGATTTTAAGTAAGAATATTTGAAAGTTCTCTATGAGAGGTATTTTATTATTCTCATATATTTATCGAAAGTTTTAGTTCATAAACGTTGAGGAGGGGGTTATGGTGAATTAAGTTATATTTTTCAAAAATATAACATTTTATAAAAACTACATTAAAAACTACCTAATTCCAATAATTTTTTTAAATATATAAATAAATTTACACAAAAAATATACTTTATTTTTAAAGGTACTCATGAATAATATTTTTCAACATTTCTAGTGTTTTTAGATATTTATACTCAATTACAAAAATATTGATTCTGTTAATTAACTTTCTAGATCCTCAGCATGCTTGAAGTTCCTGTCCCTCTAGAACTGCTCTACTCGATGTTCATGGAAGGTGTTCAACACCTTACTGAAGTCCCACCTGAGGATTCTAATGATTCAACTGCTTCTCCTGAGGGGTGCACCCTAATCCCTCCACCCTCCTTAGACCCTCGAGGGGGTTCCTTGCGCCTACAGCGAAGCCTTGTCAATGTCCCGGAAGAAGAGAACCCTTTGCTGGATTTGGAGCCCAAAACAGAAGCAGAGCTACAGTTACTGTGTTATATATTGATGTTGGATATACTCATTAAACAGGTAAGACTATATGTTCTTTCTGTGATTTCTCTCTTAGCCTTTTTTAGCTTTATTAGAGAACATGAAATGCTAAAAACTCTACTGCCCAATTTTAATTTGTTGTTTTGTGGGTAACAAATTTTTATTCTTTTGGTTTGGTTTGAAAAGTTTCATTTTTTGTGTAGCTTATTTTTATATAGGGTGTTCAAGGTACAACTTAATGCCAAATAAGTTTATTGATGACAAATTATAAATAATAGTTTATGATTAGTTCTAAATAGAAATTTAGGCCTTTATTAATAACAAGGTCGGTTATTTTTCCACGTCACCTAACATGAATAGCTAGGTTGGTTGGTTGGTGGGGTTTTATGGCGCAAGGGCCCTATATGAATAGCTAGACCTTATAAAGTAAACCTGTGTGTCCTGAAATTGTGTAGTAGAGTCTGTCTAGTCAAGCCAATCGTTACTTCTCCTTTTGTAATTGTTAGTAGATAGTTGCATATTTAATATTTTTTAATAATTTTTTTCTTGTATTTGAGAAATATCAAATGAAGTCTTAGTAAGTGTAATGTGTGATATTCCTTTAGCTTGAGCTCCATGATATTAATCAGCATAAAGGCCTCGAAACTCCCCATGCCCAGAGTATCCTGTTGCTGATACGCCACCTGGTGGCAGCTCCTTGGGAAGGAACCCACACCTGTTGCTTAGAGGAAGGCAGTAGCCAATGTGTGTTCTGTGAAGTTTGTGCCATTTTCTTCCAGCTAAGTTTAACACTTGTGGAGTTTTTCTCGCCCGTTATGGAGGTTTCCATGGCAGATGTAAGTGCATAGCAATATGCTTTATTAATTCAGAATTTTCTTTTAAACATTATGCATTGAAATGTGTTTCATGATTAAACCATGATAATTATTCGGACCTGGAAAAAGTGCCCGTACCTACGAACCTGGTTCGGGGGAAAGCCCCTGCCAGCTCCATAGGAGCAATACATAAGGTTTGGGGAAATTCTATTAGGTTCGGGGGAAGGTTACAACTTTTTCCAGGTCAGTAATTATTACTTACCTACCAGGTTATTAATACTAACTAAATTATTTTAATTATTAAAACTGATCAAAACTTCCAAATGAAAGCTGTTCTTAATTGGGCTGTTATTTATGTTGATAAATGTACTAAATGAATGTTGCTTATGAGCCCTCGACCACTGGTGGCAAGTAAAAACTGGTCTTTGCTTAAGAATCCTTGAAAATATGGTATATATAAAAAAATTAGTGTTATATTGAATTATTTTGTTTTGATTTTCTTCTGTGTTTTCTTGTATTTTTTAGTGGTGTTTAATTTTTTATTTGTAAACACTTATAAACAAATACCTTTAAAACTGAACAAAATATATGAAAGGAAACATAAGTTAGCAATAAGCTTTGTGTTTCCCTCTTAAAATTTTAAAATTTAAAAAATGTTACTTATCAGGTCCCTGGTGAGAAACAACCTGTGACCCAGATCAAGCTCGATCAAACCAAGCACCCTCACTCCAGCACCCCTGAACCCTCCAAACCTCCAGAGGAGGAGTCTTCCCCCCACAAAGGGAAAGATCCCTTTCGCCCCTCAGAAGACAACACAGTGGTGGTTGAAATGTTTTCATCATCTCCTGTGCATACTGCCACTGTGCTGGAGTGCCCAGTGGATTCAGTGAGTGTGCTGATACCCCCTGATACAGTGGAGGCTGTAGTTGCAAGGGAGATAACACTCACAGAGGATGATGTGGGTAAGATACTTAATTAGATTTTGATGTATTTATAGATGCATTAGTAGCAGTGATTCAAAAGAAATTTTTTTAATGATTTACTTGTTCTATTACAATCTTTGAGTTTAGATTTTTTTATAGATGGTAATCTGAAGCAATGAAGTTAGTAATACAGTATAACCTTGTTATCTCGAAAAATTATTTTCCTCTTTGAAATAAAGTACTAATTAATTTTATATTTGGAGTAACCTTGTTATCTCAAATACTTGATATCTCGAATTTATTTTGGGTTCCCTTGATTTCGAGATATTGAGGTTATACTCGAATACCTGCTCTAAGAGCATTAGATAGTAACTGCTTCTTTTCTGCCATTGTGTGGGAATGTCATAATGCCCTTGTAGAGCTTGAATTATTCCAGCATGACAACTGCTGAAATTTGTTTCTGCTATTGGTCTTCTTTAAGACAAAACTGGGGATAGTACAATATACCCTTGGTCACAGTTCTAAGGCTCTTTTAGCCACCCCTCCACAATTCATTCATTCATTCATTATACTGGAATGCAATTTCATCATGTATTTCCACCTGTCTTCTTCTTCTTCTTGCTTATCTCTCTGATCTGAATCAGATCAGATCCATGAGGTTGTTTGCCTTAAAAATATCGAGGACAAAAGATGGTCTTCTTTTAAGATCCTCTCGCACCAAATTTACACATTCAATTAGGTGTTGAGCGGTGGCCTCTGCAACATTGCACTTGGTGCAAATAGGGAAGGTCCTGGTACCATTTGAAAACCTGATGGTTTTTAGATGTCCGGTGTACAGGCGAGCCAAAGCAGTTTGATCACTCCTGTCACCAACAAAATGAATTAGTGCTCCAGGACCCTCACTTAAGTACCATGGATGTTCTGGTGCTTTCTACCAGGAGTTGTTTACAGAGGCCTTGCTTCTTGAGAATATCTCGAGGTACGTTAAAGGATCCCCAGCATCCTGGATCATGGAAGAGCCCTCTTTAGCCAGTTCATCTGCAATATCGTTATATTTTAAATTAACATGAGACGGAATCCATTGCAGATGGAGGACAGCGGAGCAGGAGAGGATCCTGAGTTTCTCCATAATTCTTATTCCTCTTTGATCCCCAATTTGTTTCCAATTTTGCAGATATTGTATTGCACTTCGGCTGTCCGAAAGTATCCAGATTTCTCCAGATAAATGTCTCTTTGTGACACAATCCAAAGCCATGTCAATAGCGATCAGCTCAGAACTGAAAACGGAGCCGTGATCAGTATTCCTACGTTTAAGAAATATTTCCTCTTTGCCGAACTTAATAAAAGCCCCACTTCCAGTGCATCCTTCATCATTCTTGCTGCCGTCTGTGTAAATCAGGACAGCCTCAACAGGAATACTATTAATAACTTCTAGGGCAGCCTGTCTTAAGTATTCAGGATGATGAGCGGACTTGCTAGTTTGGGTAAATAACTCTGTGTGAAAATGTATCCCAGGCAATAGATCCAATGGGGATGCGATTGGTTTTAGAGAATTAAATTCAACAGAAAATTTCAATGCATCCAGTTTCTCAGCATAACTAAGAGGACTATTCCTTTTTAGTCTTTGATTATTTTGCCAACCGCTTACAAAGTTTGCCGTACGATGTTGATCACGATAACTCAAGAGTTTGCTGAAGTATTTTGTTAGACTAGGGATGCATCTTAGCCGCAAAGGTTGCAAATCAGCCTCATAGAGGACAATTTCAGTTGGGGTGCTTTTTCGTAGTCCCGTAATTAAACGTGCCGCACTCAGCTGTACCCTTTCGAGCTTTTTTAGATTTGTATCTGAGGCTACTTGATAGATTTGATAGCCATATTCTAGTATAGGTCTGATTAAAGATACATAAGTTGTCCTCAAAGTCTGGGCATTAGCTCCCCAATCACAGCCGGAGATAAACTTTAGTATATTAAGTCTCTTTCTAGCCTTAGTTATTAGCAGATCAATGTGTTTATTACAAGTTATTTCAGGGTCAAGTACAAAACCAAGATACTTGGGATTTTTCTCGCACTGCAAAAGATGACCATTGAGAAAGACTTTAGGACTATAATGATATAAATGCTTGTTAGTTGTAAAGAAACCAGTTATAGATTTAATAGGGTTGAAGCATAGTTTGTGATCTTCAGCAAAATCCTTCATTCTTTGAAGTGATATATTTAGACTGGATTCTATCTTGTTTATGTTTGGACCACTGCACCAAAGTACTATGTCATCAGCAAATAACCCCATCCTACAATCTCCAGTAATTACAGATTCTATACCAGAGATGTATAGACTAAATAGTATAGAGCTCAGTACAGAGCCCTGAGGTATCCCTTGTTTTGAATGGAAACTGGCAGAATGAGTTCCATTATATTTTACATTGAATATTCTATTCTTAAGAAAGTCGTAGATCCATAATAAAGCTTTTCCATCAACTGAATACCTCTCATATATCTTGGTGATTAGTTTATTTTTCCACACTTTGTCAAACGCCTTGGTCAAATCCAGGAGAGTTGCAATGGTATGATTGGTCGGATATTTGTTTTGGGCATCTTTCACATGTTGAGTTGGTATTTTTGTTATATTGTTACTATTATCTTAAGTCTGAATTTTTCTTTAGGCACTGCAAAATGTACAATTGCAGCATCACCACTGTTGATGGACGAGAACAACCAACAGGGTGTGCCTCAGACTACAGACTTAGATGCTGATAAAACCTTCTGGCACACCACTGAGGGCAAGTTCAAGTTCACTCTGGAGGAACTGCCACCACAGCTGCAGCTTTTTTACATGATGCTTAAGGTATCCTATAAAAAAAAATGTCCTAAGATTTTTCAGTTTTTCAAATTTTTATTCATCAAGATTCCTTAAATTCTTATATATTTTATTTAGAACCCATATTTTTTTGTAGTAAGCATAAAAATAGTGTTTTTCATTAAAATAATTATGTTATGAATCAACCCAATGTAAAATATTCTCACTTGATTTTAGGACCTTGCTGTGTTTGAAGATGCTGATGTTCTATACCACATCCTAGCATGCCTAAAAGTTATGTGCCTCCATTCAGAAGTTCTTAACAAAGCAGCCCACAACCACAGAGGATTCCTTATTTGGTGCCAAGAGAACATTCTTGTTGTAAAGTAAGCTTTACATACATTTGTACTAAATTTAATTTGATCTTAACCATTAGCAATGAATGTTAGAAACATACTTTCAGTTAGAAATTTTGGTGCAGCTTTAGAATAAGTCCGCTTTCCGCCATGTTTAACCACAACTCAATTTATGACCGACAACTATTGAGATCTAATTGTTAATATTATTATTAGATCCTAAAATAATAGTAATTAGTATAATATTGTAAGAGATCTAATAGTACGATTAGATCTCTATACTGAAAACACTTACAGATCAACCACAAATCGATCGAATCATGTTGTTTTCGGAGTTGTGGTTAAACATGGCAGCAATCGGACTTTTTCTAAAGCTGTTCCGAAATTTTTTAGTAAGACTTTCTATCAGTGTTTTTTTAATTTAAGGCTTTGAAGAGTGTGTGCTAATTACCACTTGGTTGTATTTAAATACTTCTCTGTGGGCTCATTATTTCATTAGTTAATACTTCACACACACAAAATTAATTCTTAGACCTTTTAACTGTACTTTAAAAACTGGGGGAAAAACTTCCTTATATTTTTAAAATAACCCCTGTTTAATTTTATGATTTTAAAATAAATAAGTTTGTTTTATAAGTTCTGAACTGTGTCTCAAGTATAAAGTTTATTATAGAAAATTATTTTTCAGTGAATTATAAAAAGGCCAAAAAATCAGTCTTGCTCTCGAGCATTATCAAAATTCCTAAAACCCTAAATAGAACTTCTAAGGGTTAAGTTTCTAGTAATAATTTTATTGCATACTTTACTTAACCCAGTTGATTTTTTTATTGTGTTTGTTATATTAAGCAAAACAACTATTTCTCCTTTTTTAGCCTGTGGAAATTGCTGCAGATGGAGTTTTCCCACATTGCACAACTAGCTACATCCCTTTTGCTCCATTCCATCACCCTATTGTCAGGCTTTGACACCTTCTGGAAAATACTTGAGGATGAATTTCACCACAAAGAGTGGAGAGTCAGATTTGCTGCAGGTGAGTAACCTAAAAGAACTCATCCCGAGTCAAAATTCAGGCAGAGAGCTTTTGAGAGAAAAAAAGAATGATGTTGATGTTTCTTGCGTTTCAGTTGAGAAGGTGACGGTGATTGCTCACTTTGTGGACACATCCTCAGTGAAGAACAGCCCTCTGATGCAGTCTGCATTGGCAGGGGCTTTCTGCTACTTGGTGCACAGCATGGATGATGAACAACCTACCATTGCCCAGAGGACATTGCTTAATCTTGACAGCATAAGAACCCCTTCGTTGAAGGTCTGGATTTTTTTTAAAATAAAAAAAATAGAAGTTGTTTTTGAATATTTTTTTAAGGAATGAATAAAGATTTACAGTTTAACTGTATTGTGATTTAAGAGAGGAAAACTACTTGAAGGCTATGATATTCTCTCTTCAGGGACAGGCTCAGTCAAAAAGGTTTAACACCTTGATAAATAATTTGGGAAGCAGTTCCTCATGCCACTGATTATTACATCCTTAACTGTTCAAAGGGAAATTTTTGCACTTTTTAAAGGTTTGTTTTGTTCAATAAAAAAAAAATTCTCAATGAAAATTCCATAGACTCATTTTTCTTTTTATGACTTTTTGGAAATTGGCTATAAATGTATTCTCCCATCCATATTTAGACCTTAATCCAGGATTTCAAAATAAATTTTTAAAGAGGGAAATTTTTAAAAAATGTTAAAAACTATTTGTGTGTGTTAGAGGGAGAGAAAAGGTTATGATTAAACTAAACTGTTGTTGAAATCCTATAAATAATTAAAATAAAATGATATTGGTAATATTTATGTATTGATTTCCCTTAACATTAAAACTGTACCTTATTATTTGCATAATTATTAATGAGAAAACAATTCTTTGTTTAGCTTTTCATTTGGTGCTTGGAAGCTCAGTTTGATAGCAACATCACTGATCGCCCAATGCTTCTTCAGACCATCTTTCAAATCCACAATCATCTAACCAATAAGAGACTGCTTACTTGGGACTTCTTCCTGAGCCGCTTTGATGCACTCTTTCTAGAAGACCAGATTGCTCTGGAGAAGATTGGGGAGATAGCTTACATCAGAGGTAGAAACTGTTTCGCTTTTCATTAACAAAAAATGAGTAATGTATATATTATGTTTATTAATATTTGTGTTTATTTCAGACCTAAAGAATACAAATATAAATAGTGAAATGTTTCAAAAGAAACTGAAACGCGCTCATGAAGCTTTGGCCCATACAAGTGCTTCCAAGTCACTAACGACAAGTTTCGGAGGGAAAATGCCTTACAAGAGAGCAATGTCTGCCCCCAGTCCTATGATCTTTCACCAAGACAAAATTGGTTAGTAGATGCAAATATCTGATAACTTCTCTCAGTTTTTGACTCAAGTGTTTGCAATTTTTTTAATTTGTTAAAGCAGTAATTACTTCCTATGTTCTAAAAGTATTTTTAAAAAATTCTACTTTGTGGTATCAAGGTTCATTATCCTTTTCCTTGAGAGGTTAACTGCTGTGGAGGGGTCTCTCAGACCTTGCTAAAAAATAAGGGTTCAAAGATGACTAATATAGTATATTTTTGAAAGATTCCTAAATAACTATTATTTAAATATTTAGATAGTTTAGTTATTATTGTGAAATACATTTTATATTGTACATTATAATAATCCAAGAAAAGCTCATCCATATGAACTAACTCACACATCACAGGTATTCCATGTCTGACCAATTATCAATATTATCTTTTAATCAATATTTTTTGCCAATTTAGGCTCAATGTTGACATTATCAATGCTAATTTTCAACAATAACACAATTACTGTTAAGGGGTTGGCTAGAGCCCATGGGAAATGCAAATATTATATTTAAAACAGGAAATGGTTGAGGGGAAAAACCAGTTCTTGGAATGTGGCTTTGGTTAGCAACTCTAGGAAGGCACTGATAAGGACAGGGACCATTATTTGTTTTAGGGGTGGAAACAATCGAAAATGACGCTGCGTCTGTGAGACGTATGACAGCAGTTAAGGGTTAACTATCACTTCATCATCAAATTACAGTAATCAGTAAAATTTAAATTTACTGATGACCTCAAAATTTTTGGAACTGAATTCAGCATTAAATTAAAGAAATAATGTTTATTTGCAAATTGGCTTTTGCTAATTTCTTGCCAGTTTTATTTTCATTGGGAAAACAAGTCTAGATAAAATTTTTTAAACTCACTTCAACATAGAATTAGAAATGATGCTCATGTAAATTTGCATGTTTTTACATCAGAAAGATCTTCAATCAATTAATTCAACATATTGGTGCATCACATTCAAATAGCCATCTATGAACATGATTAGTAGCAATCACAGGTCAAAGACCAATTTGTCTGCTTGGCACTCTACTAGATTGTAGGAATCACCATAACACCATCATTTAAAGATGCAGAATTGATAGTTTACCTCTCGAGTACAGATAATTGATTCAGTTTAAATATTTCAACTAAAGTATTTTTGTTCTAATTTTAATTATTTAACCCAGCATGCTTACTTGAACTGGTTTGGAGCTTTTATTACATTGAAAAAAAATTACTGTATATTTTCAAATATTCCAGAGAAAGATAAGTTCTATGAGCGCCAATCGTCTGCACCAGTTCTGAAGCGAAAGAGTTCTCGCTTGGTTGGCAGTGCCATTGGTGCTTTGGGACCTCTGCAGCATTTTCCAAATAGTTTTTTCACTGGTTAGTGAGATTTTTATTTGGGTTTTAATGCCTGAGTATAAAGTAATTTTACAGGATTTTATATATTTCTTCGCTGCTACTATTTCAGATGGTCATCTCAAAGACAATGTACAGGAAGAGACCCATTTTCTTAATGTGCTCTATAGAGCCATAGATGTTGAGGATCATGATAAAGAAACTCTTCCTCTTTTAATATTTCTTCTCATGCAGGTATTTATTGTTATTAATTATATTTAAGTGTGTTTAAACACTGCACTATTTTTATTATTGTAAACCTTATATAAACATAAAGCTTTTAGAAATATACTTAGTAGCTAAACAAAAGACAACTAACTAATAATCCAATAAATACCCTATGTTTTTTCATGGTCTATTTAATGTAAACATGTTTTTATAGTGATGGGTTTTACCCTGTTATTACCAATGTATTTTTTATTGTTATTTGAAAGAAGATATTAAAAAATTAGGCTAAACCTTATTATAATCACCCATTATTGTTTTTATTTTTCAGTTTTTATCTCGCCCTGATCCAATTCATCGGTGTGATGATAAAATATCCAGAAGTCAGGTGAGCTCAAATTTCTTTACATTATGTACTGTAATTGATATATATTCAGAAGGACAACATTTATTTTATCTTATTATTAAAAATTTAGGTTTATATTGCTTAGTGTTTCTTAAGTGAAAATATATGTACCAGTACTTCAAAAACTTGACTAACTTGTACAATTTTATTTGTCACTATCTTTGTATAGCATTAGCTTTTTTAAATTCTGTACTGCACTAAACTGAAAGTTCTTTACAAAATTTTTTTCGTTTAACTCTTTTACCCTCAGATATATCAGAATTTCTCTATTGGTCTCTTTCAGCATATTGTTGTTCGTCATTTGTTCATTCTTCTTGGCTATAGTTATATTCCAGGTGAAGGACGTTTCTTACTTCCTCCTTATAAAGTCAGGTAAGTCAATTAACACTATAATTATATATTTTATTTCTTGTTTATTTTTGACTGTTAAGTATTGAAAATATTGAAGTCTTTTAATTTCATTCCTTTATATCATAGCTAAGTTGTATAATAGCAACAAAATACTTATTTTATAACATGTTTTATTAATGTACACATGCATGGATTCTAAATAAATACTACTAAATGTAATACCTAAATAATGAATATATTTGTAACAAAAGTTTTCATAACTGCAATTTTACAGCATTAAATTAATTTTATCATGGTCTCCTATATTTCCAAAACTAGAGACAAACCAGGTTTTTTAATAGTGATATTTATGTTTATCATGTCAATTTAAAGGGAATTGAATATTTTCATAAAAACTTTATTTTAATTTTGTCACAAATTGTGTTGTTTCTTGCTGAAAAAAAACTCTTAATATCAATTTATGGTCTAGGTTTCATATTTTCTCTCTGGGACTCTATGTGTAAAAAAAATAAACCCATTGTTATAATTATTATCAGATATACAGGAAGATTGCAATAAAAATTTGATTTTAAAAGGCTAAAAAAATACAACCACTGGTCAGAATGACCTCATTTCACCATAGTATCCCTGAGGTACCATAGTATAATACCTAACTTGACCAATAGGGAGAGTTGTACTTGTCACAACCCCCACTAAAAACCACCAAAACAGATAAATAGAACTATCTTGCCTGTTTTAATTTTGGTTTAAAGGGGTTCTGATGACTTCAACCCCCTGTTGGTCAATTTTAATACTATTTCTTTCTTACCCTAAAAAAATTTCTCCTGTTTCAGGAATACTCTAATAAAAAATATGAGCTCATTCTGACCAGCATTCTCTTTTTATAGTCTTTTAAAATCAAAACTTACTTATAATCATCCTGAATGTAAGCAAAGTTAGGAAACTCGTTCCTGGTTGTTTGCCTTTTTAGATTTCATTAATTTTATTGGAGTATATATTTTTTGTTATTTTTATGTGAACCATTGCTCCAGTACAGGATTTTCAGAAACTTACTTCTATCCCCCTTTATATTGATTTTTTTTTTTTTTTTTTGAAAAGTTGAATTGAGAGATATTTTTCCCTTTTACATTGTTTATTTAGACTTGTCTGGCCTTGAAAAAATAAAACTATATCATATGTTTTTTTCTATTCAGGGGTTCACCAAACTTCAGTACTTTTCTCATGTGCATGCCCAAAGTAAGAATCAGTTGTGATTTCATCGCATTTTCTATACGTTATTTTGACTTTTACCTTTTATTATTGATATTGTTTTAAGGCTAAGCTTTGTATATTTGTAAGTTGTTTATATTTTGGTCACATTATGTAGGTTTCACTATGATAGCTAGAAGCTAGAGAATTTTTTACTCCAAGTTTTTCTCTTTTATGTAGATGTTAGACCACAACTTCACGTTGAGCAATTTTCTGCTGACCACATTCCTTTCTATCCTTGTGTGCTGTCCCTCTCCTCTCAAGTACCCTACTGAACACTGCCCCCCAACTTACTCCCTCTGGATGCTTGATTCCTTCTGCAGGCATTCCTGGCTCCAGTCTACTCTAGTCATCATGTACAAGGTAATCATCCTTGCGTTGAAATCATATTTGAGATTTATTCCCAACTTAGCTTTGCAGACATGTATTTAACCTTATTATTTTAATTTTTACATAATCTAGGTTGATAAAATCATGCTTTCTAACTCTGTTATGTAAATATTGTTTTTCTTTTAGTACCACTATGACAATTATCCTTACAATCGTTTTATCCAGTGGCTAATTCTCATTGTGTTGAATACTCTTAAAATGCAACACCATCAATGCAAGCAGATTCATGAGCCTATTCTCAGCCCACTTCCATCTAGATCACGAGGTATTCTTGAACACATTTTATCATTGATCTTGGATTTAAATGACGGTTACTAACAGTCGTATTCATCTCTAACCTGACCAGCGGTTAACTGGAAATTAGACTTACGGTTGGTGGAAAATCAGTTTTCCTTCTTTAACTGCCAATCAAAAGTTTAACCACCAGATTAGCGGTGAATACGGCTGTAAGTGTGAAAGAATTAATTTTTACCATCCTTTTATATTTTAGTTTGTTGTACCTTTCCTCTGTATTCTTCTAATCTAGTATTTACAGATTGATTTTTATAAAGTTTTTTAGCCTACTATGTGTATTATGCTTTAATTTTGATAAAAATTAATGTTTGTACTATTTTAACTGCATAAGAAAGTTGCATGATTTCATTCTTAACATTAATATTGTATCTATCCAATCCCAAGTCTGCAATTTTTAACAAGCTTCTAAAATTTTTACAGGTTGGATTAACTTAGTATACAACTTATAATCTCTTAAATTACTGATATGATCCTAATCCACCTATTATTTATCCATCACTTAATAATATTTTATATCCTCAAATGCTCTATGGATTAACGTATTTCATGAAAAAAAATTGATAGTGTAAAAGGGCCTGAGACTTTACTCCTCTTTTTTCAAATTTGAAATATAAGTATTTATCATTTCGTATGGCAATATATTAATGCATAAATGGAAGTTGGAATATCTAGAGCAAGGAACGGCAACTGGTAGACCACAGTCCACATCTGGACCGCATGAGGTTATTTTCTGGACTGCCTAAATATTTTGAATATTATTAATATGTATTCTTAAATACAAAAAATTAGTTTGACCTTTTTAAGGGTCAAATTTACAAAAATTTCCTGGGAAAACCCCCATCTTAAGTTTAATTAATCCAAATTTTGCTAAGCAATATTCTCAGGGATTAGATGAAAACTAGAAACCTTATTTCCAACCCTTAAATCCCCATCTAAACTCCCATAACATACTCATTCAGAAAAAAAAATTTAAATACAATAAATAAATATTTTGCTAAGAATAAAACTAAAAACCATTAGTAATCTCAAAAGCTTAGTTCATTCTTAAGGCAATACTAAAGCCTTACCCACATATCTTGCTCCCGACAACCACCAGCAGCAACTTTTTGCACACATGTTTCAAAAGAAAAACATTCAACACAAAATCAACAATCCATAAGTAGTGGTTCTGATGAGATTATACAGTTAATAAGAAAAGTTTAACTAATCCCTATTTCATTAAGCAATATTCTCAGGGATTAGAAGAAAACTAGAAACCTTATTTCCAACCTTTAAACTTCATTTTTTCATTACATAAAACTTTTTACACAGTGGGGGTAAAGTCATTCCCTAAGGGAAGTCAGGCCCTCTTATGGTATTTACAATTTCTTAAAAATTTTATCCCAATTTTTGTGTATGATTTTCAGATTTCAGCACTCCATCTGCTGACATGGAGCAGCACTTGCTTGAACGGCAAGACCCCTCTTGCGAGTCAACCTCTCTGCAGGATGAAGCTGCCAAATCCTTCAAAAGCACCGTAAAGGGCAAGTTCTCAGCAAGTGAGGACATTGAAGCAGCGAAACAAGGACAACAGGGATCCAAGGACAAGGGAGTGTGGAAGTCATGGAAATCGAGCGAAAGAAGCTGCTCCTCTGATGGAGAAGACTTGGAACCAGAGTTGGAAGCCATTCCTGAGAGTCCTAAGTCAGAGAGCTGTGAACTATTTGAGGAGTTTGGATCAGAGTTGGCAGCCTTGGCTATGATTCAGGATGGGAAAAGTGATATCCAAGGTATGGAGATGAAGCCCAGTGTTGAGGAGAAGTATCAGGATATGCCCCAGAGTTCTGTGTCGTCAGAAGCTGAGAATGTGAGCGTTATCGAGAAGTCATCAGTGGAGGTTATGGAGAAAAATATTGAAAAGGTGGTTGTTAACTCTCCAAAGAAGATTTTTGAGAAAAGCTTGGAGAAGATATGTTCTTATTCTCCCAAAAAAGTTAAGGAAGAGATAAAGGAAGCGATTCCCCGTTCTCCGATTGAAGTCTCAATTCAGAGCCCTAAGAAAACATGTTTTGATTCTAAACCTGAAGAAATAGTGTTAGCTCCAAGGTCACAAAGGGTTGCCAGGTACTTAAAGAAGGATAAGAAATCATTTGATGAAACATCCTCCTCAAAGTATAGATCATCTGAGTCCAGGGCAGAATTGTCCCGGATGAAAAGCCTTCCATTTGAAAGTTATCAGCAACAACATCAAAGTGTATGTCGCAGTAAGACTGATAGTAACATCTTGACCCTTCCTGAAGGTAGTGCTGAGGGAAAGATGTCTCATTCTAGGTATCCGCCATCTAAGCTCAGGAAAGCCCGCAAAGCAGAAATTCTTTCCAGCGAAAATCTAACAGTACCTATTTTCAGGCCACCATTAGAGAGATTGTTACCGATTGGGGGTATCATTGATAAGGATAAGCCATCACCTTTGGATACTTCTCCTGGTGGCCTCTTTTGCCATGATTCATCTTTCTCTAGAGACACAACAGTGTCTGGGAAAGAATTTTTTGAAGAAAAAGGTGTACAAACAGGGAATGTCGATTTGTTTATCAACATACCAGCACAAGAACGCCTCTTGCCTATTGGTGGCCCTACACCAACTAAAAAGGATTGGTATCCTGCAGTTAGTTTTAAGTCTGACACTGAAAGTGGACTTGAAACATCATTTTCAAAGCCTCCAGTTCCTCAAATTCATACTCCCTTAGTTTCAGCAACTCTTGTAGACCCCCTTAGTAACACTGGTGTTACCTCTCCTAAACCTGATACCTCTATCACCATCCCTTTTTCTAAAGAAAAAGAAGTCATAGCTTCCACTTCTGATGCAAAGAATGTCAACAAAAAGGAAAAAGATGTCATCGGTGCAACATCAGATGTCAACAAAGAATTGCCCATTCTAGAGTTAACAGCCAATGCAAAAGAGGATGACATAACAAAACCTTTTGAGACAAAACTCTTGCCAAAGGAAGAAGTTAAGAAAGCAATATTTGAAGACAGTGTAGAAGGCTCTGCCTTAGGAGCAATGGCTAGTGGCAATTTCATTAATAGAATATTTGATCTGACACCGGACATCTCCTGTCCTGGGTCAGCTTTTGGGGTGTTTGATATCTGCAAGAATGCAATGGATTTAAGGAATGGAGATAACAGTGCAGATAAAAAAGGAGGGAAAGACTTATTTGAAGCAGAACATAGAAATAGCGGAGGCAGCATTGAATTATCCACTAGTGAGAAAATAGAACTTTCCACTTTTTCACATGAAAACATAATCCAAAAAAGCTTGGAAAAAGGTATGTCTTTCAAAATGTATTTGGTAATTTTTTAAACAGATCTTCATATCATAAGAATTTGCTTTAAAACAAGATAAAAAATCTTTGTCCATTATAATGTTTTGAGCAGAATAGGATTCAAATTGTTTAAAACAAAAATTATTTAAATACTCTTATAAAATTTATGTTACTTAAAAATATTCAGAGGGAAAATTTCTTCATTCTGTTGATGGTGTTTTATCTTCTCCTTCTGTAAAAAAAAATCACAATTATTTTAGATGAAACATTATATTTAAAAAGGATTTTTTGGGAAGCTAATTTTAGTCCTGAAATTTGCTTTTACCAATTTTTTAGATACAGGAGAAAATCACCCTGCATTAGTATTCTTTGATAATATGACTTATTTTTTAGTGTTAAACAAGATGCTGTTGTCAATGTATCAAATTAATTTTCCAGCTTTTGAAGAAGACGTAAAGTGTAGGCTGCCTTATCGGCAGCGTAAGCAGAGAAAATCTGGATTAAATACTCTTGAAGCACAAAGAAGCTTTGATTACCAAAATATAGGACAGAGGTGAGACATTTATCAGACAAAAGTTCTAGTCTGCATGCTATTGGTTTAGTTTGTACTGTTGGGTTTTCTTTTTTTAATTTCCTTTATTTCGTTTTCAGTATCTGGTCAGGATTAATTTTTTTTAACTACCCTGTTTGGAAGACCCATTAAATTCTAAAGTATTTAAATATATGTAATTTTATGTATTTCTTACTTCATATCTATATGAAGAATTTTTGGATATTATAAACATTTCCTGCTACTTAGTTTGCAATGCTGAATTTGACGGTCACTGAAAGGTCAATGGGATAATACGTAAGTACTATAAGTAATTATAGGATCATTCATTGAACAATCTGCCTCCAACTTTCTTCTTTTTTGTGGTAATCACAGACGCTGTGGTACCATGCTGAAACAAAACCATGTATGAGTGCATGTGCATCAAGGAGGCCTGAAACTATTCAATATTGGCCCGGACAAGCTGTGATTGGTTGCTTTCTGAGTTGAAGTTTTTAACTGAAGAAGATGATTTTAAGGAGTTGAAAGAGAAAATCATAAACAAGTTTAGATGGGAAGGGTTGAAAATTAAGGCCCATTTGAAAGAAAAATTGGAAGTTCTGTGCAAAAAAATAAACCAGGTACTGGTACATATTTTTTCTCTGTTCTCTTCAATTAGTTTTGGCTCTTGCAGGAGACTCCGCAAAGGGGAGGTGGGGAGCACCTCCAAGCGTTCCAGTCAATCCTCTACCTGTCCTCCTCGCCTGGCAGAGGACATGGTTGTGGAGCGCTGCACTGAGTGCGGCACAGTCATTGAAGAGTACAGTGATGAAGAGATTGGGCTGTGCATTATCATTCTGGCCACTTTTGTGCATCGAGAACCAGCAATGGCTGCTCCAATGCTGCCCAAAATGCTCAGAGTCATTGCTAAGTGAGTGACCTGTAGGATCATACTTTTACTTTCTTTCATGTATTTTACACATACAATATAACTAAAGCAAATGCTTAAAGAAACGAATTTCTATTTAGTAAGATTTTCATGAAACATTTAAAGTTAATACTAATTTTTGTCAATCTGCAGATTTTCTTTTTATTATTTAACAAAATTATTGATAATTTGTAAAACAGCTGTAATTGGAGGATTTTATGTACATTATTCTTTTACCCTTCCATGTTTAATCCTATTATATCCATATAGGGTAAACTAAAGCCAACTTTTTTTTTGTTGCAATATGGACTTAATATTCAGAAATTTTTTAAGCTGATACAGTACTTATCCTCCCTTTATTTTTGCAGAATTGCTTCATCTTCTAACTATCCTTGGCAAGCAGAATGGTAAAGTATTAAATTTTTCAACATCTTCTCTAGTTTTGTTCAGTAGTTCGGTAGATATATTGTGTTTATGCGATTG
This sequence comes from Tetragnatha montana, assembly GCA_963680715.1. Lineage (NCBI taxonomy): Eukaryota > Metazoa > Arthropoda > Arachnida > Araneae > Tetragnathidae > Tetragnatha > Tetragnatha montana. The sequence goes on from OY796676.1 coordinate 30,477,700, forward strand.
ATTACTAAATGCAATAGATAAAAAATGAAGTGGTAAACTTGCTGTGTGTGTTGTAAATATCAAGGGGAAGTGTGTGAATAAAAAGGGAAAATGTGCTTAAAAAGCACAATCCCCTAATCTTGTTTGTTATCAGATTTTCATGTTTTTTTTGGTAAGAATTTTAATTGTATTTTAATATTTTTTTTTAAGATTTTAATTTCAATGAGTCTTATTGTGTATACTTAAAAAGGATATATTTAATGCATATAATATTAATATATAGTTATATATTATGTATTAATATTATATAATTTTACATAATATTAATTGTATATTATGTATTCCTTATCTTCACAGCAATATTCATCTGCCAGGAGGATCGTTTAGTGTAGCCAGACAATTTCTCCGCTGCACTTTGCATCAGTTGGCCCCCAATGGAATTTTTGTGCAGATTTTCCAATCTCATATCATAGGTAGTATCATTCAATATCTCTCACTTAGGACATAATTTGTAGACTCCTAACACCATTATTTGGTGTTCAGTGCCCAACCCACAGGTAAACAAACTTGGACCTGAGTGTTCGGGTTTTGCCGAAAAGTAATTCTATGACTGCAGGTTTTTGGATACTGCTAGTCCACCTTCTCATTTGGCGCAAATTCGCCAAAGCTGATGCTTCAATGTGATTGGCTTATGAGAACGCTTTCTTTGGATCAAAAGGTTGTGAATTCGTTTAAAACCAACACCACACGTTAAAATAATTGAAAAAAGAAACGATTATAGTTATTTGTGGTATAATTTCAATAATTTATAACTTCTAAAATATATAATTGTGCTCAAATGAAAAATTAATTAAAAATGTATTAAATTATTATTTAACGAAATGTATTTGTTGATGTTTTACCAAAAAATATTAAAACTTTTGATTCATTAATGTTAAACATTTTAATTAAGACTAATGATACTTTCAATAATTTATAACTCTTAAAATGTTAAATGCTCTCTAATGTACTTATAGTTAAAAATATATTTAAATTGTTCACAAAAGGAAATATATTTGCTGATGTTTTACCACAAAACATTAAAAATATTCAATTTCTTAGAAATTGAATATTTTTAATGTTTTGTGGTAAATTATTTATTTACAATTAATTACAAAATTACTTTATTAGTATACAATTTCTTAGAAAAATTCATTTTACCTTAAGTTATTAGAATAAAGAATGTTATTTTAGGGGGAAAATTAATTATAATTCCATATATTTTACACCACAAAGCAATTCACTAACATCGCTTAAAAAAGCTAGGTTGCACCTAACGAGGGATTTACTAAAACCTAACAAAAGGATTTGATGCATTGCCAATAAAGTGTATCTTTTTCAACATCTATAATAATTTTTCTCTCTTTAGAGGCAGAATTTTACAAAACCATGGCGTCTGCTCTAGCTGATTTTACTGAGCTGAATCAAGTTGCTCCCTTAATTTTACTGTTTGAGGTAACATGGACATTTATTATTGCATTATTCTATTTGATACCATGAAGTAGATATATCGGATGTTTCAAAACTATCTTTAAAAAATGATAGGGTGGTTAGAGGGGACCTAGACAAACATATTTCGAATAGGGAGGGAGGGGATGAATCATTGTTAAAGTGCTAGGATGAAGTGTAGTACAAGGGAATTACAAAAAGATCAATTTTCCTAAGGCCGTTTGAATAAACAAAACATAATTGAGTGAAAATATTATTTGCATATAGAACAGCAGTAGGCCAGCTGCTTTTACCGTGAATTTGATCAAAATTAAAACATTTGTCAAAACGTAGAATGATTTATAAAAGTGGAATGTTGAGAGTTCAGCCAAAAAATGGAGTTCTAGGAAAACATCTGCAGTAGACCATCTCCATTTGCTGGGATCTTGTGTTGATCATCCATACTTTAGTCTTGATATTTCTCCTTGTGACTTCCACCTGTTCTTGCACCTAAAGAAATTTCTGTCTAATCATTGGAATAGAATTAGACAAATGTAACTCCATTCTTTAGATGAACCCTTTATATTGTACTCTTAATTATTCAACCCAAGGTTTGATTAGTGTATCAATTGTGACCAAATATATGATTGAAATAGAGGGCATGCTGTCGTACCTGTTGTATGCAATGATCTTTTCTTTCAATTATGTTTAGTTTATTCAAATGGGTCTTAGGAAAATTGCTTTTTGTAACTCCCTTGTACTACTTACATTCTAACACTCTAACGATGCATCTTCATCCCCAATCCTATTCCAAATGTGCTAGTCTAGGTCCCCTCCAACCACCCTATCATTTTTAAGAGGGAGCTCTGAAACACTGTATAAACAACATCATTGACAATATGAAATGTATTCAAAATAAAAGTGTCAGGGACTGTTAAGGGGTAAAGGAGTGTCTATGTACTTAAATCTTAGTTTTATTTTTGTTAAAAGATGTCCATTTATTTATATTGTTTATACTTTACTTAGTTACATTTTATTTACATTGTAGAGTTAGATAAGTTGAGTTTTGTACTGCTGGTTTTATCATTTTCTAAGTAGAGACAATCATGTAAGTGTTTTTTCTGCAATAGACTTTTTTAAAGAAATATTTTTTTCTGCAGAACCTGAATGATCGCAAGCACTTAAATCATGAGGTGTTGTTTCATATCCTGTCCAATGTGGCTACTTACCTAGAATACTTACCTCTCGAAAGCAATAACCCATCATGGACCCCATTCTTGCAGCTACTTGAACAGTTCTTACGCAAAATTCTTCTGACGCTTGCTCCAGGGCCCATACAGCTTAACAGTGTATTGCAGATCATTCTATGTGCTATCAAGCTACCTGTCATTAGAGAAACAAAATCTGTAAGTAGTAATTGTTAAAATCAATTTAAACTTGGTTCTTCTTTCCCCTTTTGGTTACTTTCAAAAATTCAACATTATTGCAGCCAAAAATACATGCTAGCAGGAAAAAATAGAGTAGTTTGCGTATTTTTTCTGCTAACAACAAAATGTTAGGTACAGGGTTCGTACACTCCTTGGAAATAATTTTCATTTTCATGCAATATGGAAACTCCTATTGCTGGTTGTACTCCTTAAAAACTCCTTGATTTTATCATGAATATTTCTTTTACAAATTTATCTCCTATAAAGCGATTAAATATTTTAAGTTTTTCCAAAACTAGTGATAGCTGTTTAGACATTCTTCTGTAATAGATAACAGGCAGTTTCAAATATTTTAGAGTGTTTCATCATTTTACTAACTATTTATCTTAACAAAATGCTGAAATTAAAACTTTGTTGCATAAATTAACTTTTTTTTTGTTACTACAGTGGTGAAGATTTTATAGTTCTCTTGATTAAAAATTTTAAATGTGCCCATTTGTGATTAAGTGTCTTTTTTTTAGTCTATAATGGATCCTTTCTCCAAAATCTTGTCCCATGCCATTCAACACTCTCCTTTGGACTACCATCAGTTATCAGAGTTATGTTCTGTTTGCTATAGAAATGTCAGGGTAAGTATTGTGATAAATTAAAGACTTGACTACTATTATAGCTTGATATATTCCCATTTGACCTTCTGCAGTAGTTGTGTAAAAAACCACTGAACCTAATAAAATTTGACTTTTTGTTAAAAAAAAATATACTGTTTATGTTTATACTTTCTTCATATCATGTTCCAGGAACGAGACAAGCTTGCTCTAACCAGACAAGCGGTTTATGAGTTGGTACAAGCACTAAAGTTCAGGACCTCTGTTCCTGATGCAAATTTGCTTGTTTTGGTTCAGGTATATACCCATACCATTGCATTGTTGAAATGCAACTAAATATATAATATACTATCTATTTTATATTAACTAAAGGCCCATTCACACTGTTTCACTTTGATCTTCATTTTCGAAGAATCATCGAAAGTGAAAGGTGTAAACTGTAGTTTCTTCTCAAGTGAATATCAAAAATGAAAGATGAACTGAGAAAAAAAAACACTGGATCATTTACCGATGAACTCATATACTGTGTTCCTATGCTTAACACAAAACGTAAACTTTTCATAATGAGACTGTAGAAGTATTTTTTCATTGTTAAAGTGTTATTATTAGAGAAAAAATAGTTTTACAATTGTATAAAAGTGAATTAAATTTAAAATCTTCTTAAATCACATAAATTAAAATCCACAGAACAGCTGTCTTCTAACGTGTATGACCGCCGAGATAGAAAAACTGTTTCTTAACTAAGATCATTAAAAAATACATTCTCCAAAACAATATATTTAAATGTTTTTTAAATCCATATAAACAACTAAGAAAACAGTGTTTGATATTCTTAAAACCTTAAAAGTAATCTAAACTGTTGGCACTACTTTTCCTTTAATTCCTTGACAAAGTTTTTATATTAAAACTTTCAAACTTCCGCCGAAAGTTTAACCTAGCATGGTGGTCAAAACATTGGCAATCAGATCCAAAGGTTGCAGGATCGAGTCCAACAAAATATATATATATTTTTTCAATTCTTTGAGCACATTGAAATAGTTTGTGTGTAGGAGAAAATTATTCTTTGAATTTTACAAAATATTTCTAGAGAAATATAATAATAATAATAATAATAATAATAACTGAATTCACTGAATGAGTGATTCACAGGAGTGAATCACCAAGATGAACAGTGAAAGTGAAACAGTGTGAATGGGCCATGGGTATTTATTGCACTCATTGCCATAATATTTGTACCATGATTATGTATGTGTGATGTTTTTTCTTAAAAAGTCATCTAGGTATTACTTAAAATTCATTTAGATATTAGTATCCTTTGTGTGTCCAATTGTTTTAAAAGTATTATTAATGGTCTATAGCACGGCTTACTAGATACTTGTACAGGCTAGCCGAGTACGGAAATCATTGCAAATCCAGATGGCAATACTGGACAAACTGGCAAAGCATATCCACAGTGTTGAAGGCGGTGGGTGATATAGGTAGGTCTTGTAGCGCTCCAAGCGGGAAAAGTTGTCAAATGGTTTTCATTGTTTAAAACTCGGCTAGCCTGTATAAGTATCTAGTAAGCCGTGTCTATAGTGAGCATAGTCCTGGCATTCAATGGCAAGTGTAAATTATGCTCCACCATAGGAAACCAATTATATAAACTAATTGATTAAATTTCTTGCCAATTGTATTTTTAAAGGTTTTAAAACTATAAAAGGAAAACATGAATTTTATAAAAAAATTTAAATTAAATTAATATTTTATAAAATAGAGATTTCTAAAAAGGTTTCATGGACATCCTTTTTCTGCTTCATAATGGTAGTATCAAACATGAATTCATACTATTTAAATTTGGATTCTGATATATTTCCAGTTAGTTAAATATAACATTCAAATTTATAGTTGAAACCTTTCAGTCCTGACCACCTTTTGAGGACTAAAAGGGTTAAAGTAACAGAAAAATGTAGAAATTTAGCTGTTAGCCTATGTTTTAAAGCCAGAATATCTCTTTTAGTTTGTTCTTGCTGATTATGGTGGAACCTTAGCACCAAACATTATAGTCGATGGAGTTCCCATCAATATGGAAGCCCAATCAATGGTACTTAAATGTTATTCTTTACTTATTAGAATATTTTCTACCCTAATATATTTTTCCAGTGCCTTTTAATATTGAATAATTCTATCAGAACTTCTTTAAGTAAAAAAAATAATAAGTTGCTTTCCTTTGGGTTATTATCATATGTTTTTTATTTCTTAGAATATTTGACATTTAGTGATGAAATCCAAGCCTCTCTCTCTTAAAATGTTTTTGAATTTATTTTCAGTATAAAACTCTTGCTGGGGAATGCATGCAGCAAAATTACTTAGTGGAGGCTTTAGAGTTTGTTTCAGATGTTCATACACTTACAAAAGTAAAGGTAAGGTTTGTTTTTTAAATTTTTTGAAGTTAAGTTTGTTTTCTTTGTTGCTATTATGAAAGGAACTTTTAGTGATAATTTTTTATTTAAAAAAAAGAACCAAAAAATTGAACTTGTGCCACATCATTGCATCATTTTATGAAAGGAAAGATGACCCCTGAGTCAAGTAATACAATTATAGACATAGCACATTTTATAAACATTTAACACATACTAATGGATAAACACAATAACAAAAAATAATATGGTTTAGATGATGAATAATAATTGAAGGTTCATTGTAGCCAAAGCTGCTTGGCGAAGTGCACCTCTTCGAGGAAGGTCTTCGCACCGTGAGAGTCTGGAATCTAATGACAAAACGTAATATGCCACAGGGAGGGGTGTGTCAGAGGAAAAGGCTGATTACAGACTTACAATTGGAATTAAGACATTTAATAATATTTATTCAGAGTAAAGGAACTACTCTCATAAATGTAGTTAAGTGTTGGTAGCATATAAATAAAGGTGGCTGTAATTTTGGTAAAAAAATTATGATGACTATAATTTTGTTTTTGGTAGAACATGCTATATGGAAACTCAACTCACTTGAATGAGGAAACCTTGGGTGGTCACCTCAAAGCCGGTCTGTCTCAGTTCCTGGCTATTGAGTTCTCTAAGAACAATGGACGAGACAACAAAGCAAGCAACAGATACCTCCCTTGGCTCTACAATCCTTCGACAGCATTGCAACAAGGGTATGAAGTTTTCAATGCGATTTTTAAATGAATACCTCAATATTCGAAAGCTTGGTCTTGACTCTACTGATCTTTTAAAAAACAAATTGTGCCTCTGCTAGTATTATTTCTTAACAAATTAAAAGATAGGTTGTAAAAAAAGAAAGATCTTTTGAAGTAATTTATGAATGAAATGTGCATTAATGTGTGACTGATATTTGATGTTCTGAAATTTTATGAGTGACATATTCTTTCATATTGTATTAAAGGGGTTACTGTATATAAAGTTTGATGTATGTGCTATGTCATTTAGTTCACATCTAAATTTAGAATAGCTTATGTGTTATTATAGTACATTCATGGCTTTTTTGTTTTAAATACATATCCAAGCTCTTAAAATGAATCCAATCTTGATTGTGAGTTCAAAATATGATTTTGTAGAATGGTTAAAATGCTCTACTATTAGGCTGATGATATAATTTTCTGCATCCATTAGGCCTAAGGAGTTTATGGATTGTGTCAGCCACATCCGGCTGATGTCTTGGTTGTTGCTGGGTGCTCTGACTCATAGTGCTCTCATGCAGACCCCTTCTGTTTGCCAGCCCATCCCCTTAGAAGCCAACAGTCATATAGCAGAGCATGTTCAGGTCATACTAGCAGGGTTCTCAGAGCAGTCCAAGGTAAGTAAGATATGGGAAAATTCTTCTGTTATCAATGACAATACTCATCTTAATATATAAAATGAAGAAATCCGTCTGCTGTTTTGATAAAGCATCTGATTGGCCGAAAGATCCGTTGTTCAATAAAAAAGAAACCTTGCGGAAGCGACTGAATATAAGGATAAAGTAAAAAAAGAAACAAGCTGATATATTATTGAGAGAAGGAGTGATTCATTTTGAAACACATTCTTGATAACGCTCTTCAGAATAAAAAAAAAACATACAAATGTCAATCTTTGAATTAATGAGCTAAGAGCAGGCACTGAGCTGTGCCTTTAAATCACTCTGACTTTTTATACATTTACTGACTTTTGTTTAATTCTTCGATTATATTCATTCAACTGTTTGAATCCATTTTTATGGACGTTAATGCAGCGGGCCTCTTTGTGTTGCAGTCTGGGTACTCTACTAAATCTGTTGCACCTTAAGTTTAAATATTTTTTTTAACAAATATGACTTCCCAACTATTTCAAAGTGTATGAGATTCTGTCCAAGGAACTTAGTACGGGCGCAGCGCGTCAATAATGTCTGAGCAACGCTATAGAGCGCTAGTAGTTCTCATAATTGACTCAAGGGAGAGGTGAGTACATACAAATATTATAAGTATGCTCATGGCAGTGGCAGCTTGTCCATTGGTTCACATGATTGAATTATGAAAATATTTTTTTAATAAAAGGTATTTATAATACCAAATTTGTAATTATTTATTTTTAATTGCCATTTGTTAGCAATTAATTTGTGAATAATTCTCTTCTGACTGTTTATTTTTTACAAATGCTTTAACCTATATTGTTATGGTTTTGATTGAGAAAAATGATGTATCTTATGTAACTACATTAAAATTTACTTATTTTAGGTTTCAGTTCTTCATATGTCTTCTTTGTTTCATGCCTTTATTTTATGCCAGGTAAGAATTATAATTCAAATTCATATGTGTGGCATTGTTTAGTATATGTATTCATCCAGAAATGTCTATTAAATATGTAATTCCAAATTACTTTTAGTACTTAGCTAAATGGAGAGGTAAATTGTAATTTTAATGTGATGGTTGTGTAGTTTTAATGTCTGTATTTCCTTCTGTTTAAAATCTTCATAAAAAGAAATCTTAAAATACACTCCTTAGGGAGAAAATTTTAGTTTTATCGTCTTTTCAAATTAAATTGAAATAGAAAAATGTCTGAAGCTCTCAAATATTTGACAATTTGGGAAAGACTGCTGTAGGAGATAATTAACTTTCTAACCTTTTTCCTAATTAACTTTCTAACCCTCCTCTCCAGCACTCAATTTGTAGAAATACAGGTGCTGGAAGTGGTAACTCTATGGAGTGTGGGAAGGGATAGGGTTATTGGGGCAGTATTACAATTCTCAATGGGAGGTACCAGAACACTGTTTGGGAGTCTTACGCTTCTGATCAAGCCCTTCTGCTTTCAAAATACTTATCTATAATAATTTGTTATATGTTCCTTTTAATTTTTTTGTTCCTTCTAGCTGTGGACAATGTACTGTGAGCATATGGTGGCCCTCAATCCTCCAGGCAGTGAGCAAAACCAAGTTTGTTGCCTCACCCTCACAGACTTTTGGGCAAAAGTCACTCCTGGAATACTGCAGTTAGTATGTCACTCAAAGGTAAGGGTTTTTTTCTAAGTACATACATATTTTTTTCCGGTTTTCATAGCTACTAAAAGTTTATTTTCGAAACAAATATTTGTTATTTTTGTTAATTGTCTATGCACAGCAGGATTTTAACTTTTTCAATGGTGAGAAACTGTGCACAGACTTAACATAATTTTCATGATAGAATTATATTAAAATTTTCATTGTGCTTTCATTGGAATTTTTAAGAACAGTTTTTTTTTATTCTTTCTCTTCTGCTTAACTTTTGTTCTTGTTTTTTATTTAACACTGTTTCACAAAAGTCTACACTTGTTCAAAATAGATGGTGGCTCTATTATCTATCTTGTATATCTTTCAATAGGCCTGCATGCAGTAATTCTAAAGTTTATAAGTTTTATTCAACTAATAAATTATTTTAAACTTTTCTTCTACTGCTTTCTAAAATCATAAGTTGCATTTCTGCAATCATTAAAGAAGATACAATTATATTTATTTATTCATTAAATATCTTTTTGTTTATTATAATGTAATTTAAAAGAATTGACATTGGAAAAAGAACATTAGACTGAATATTTTTTATTCTATGTTTGTCTTTTTATGCATGAATGGTAAGTTTAAATGTGGTTTCAATATTTTATTGTCATGTATTAAAATGGAATTGAGGGTTAGGTTGAAAAGGCTATGTGGAGACCAAAATGGTACACCAAAGAGGAAAAATTATATCAAAGCCAAATTTATTTCTGTGATTACACATGGTATCAATGTTAAATGATTAAACATACAGCCTTCCTTGAAGTGAGGGGGCTGAGAAAATCAAAAATGAGTGTTGTCTTCATAGGTGTTCATAACTGCCTATATCTGCCATGGAATTGAGGGACAGGGGCTTTAAATGGGCTGTTGGGGATTGTCAGGCCATGGTGCCTCCCCACGTATGCAAAGTTCATCTGGTGTACTCTTGGACGTCGTATACCAGGCTAGGTGCTTTCTCCTCATTTAGCAGACGTGAATTATGGATGTTGATCCTGGAGAAAGGGCTGGCCAGAGTAAATGCGCAACTTGATAGGATAAGAAGAAGGTTTGGACGTTGTGTGCAACATGTGGTTGTCCATTTTTCTCAGAAAAATTTTCTACCACCAAGGCCTAAAGATAATGGTGTAGAGTATGCTAAAGAACCTCAATAATGCATCTTTGTCTGGTAAATGTATCGGTAATTTGTACTAAGGAGGTGTAGGGAGAGGAATCATATGGGTCCTCACTCTGTTACCATGTGTATAAAAAAGTTTGACCCCATCATAATCAACAGCTGAGCACCCTCTATTCACGGGGTGTCTACAAATTCATATCCAATCATCGGGATGCTACGAGGAAAAGCATTAATTGCTCAGAAACACATTTTCATGTCAAGAGTAGAAGCAGTTATGGACACCTATGGGGACAACACTCATTTATGGTTTTCTCGGCCCCTCACTTCAAGGAAGGCTGTATTTTTAACCAATTGACATTGATACTATGTGTAATCACAGAAATAAATTTGGCTTTGATACCTTTTTTTATGTATCATTTTGATTGGCCAGCAGTGTAAGAGTATGAGGCTGATAAAAACCAATTCTATTGCAAATAGATTTCGGTGGGCATAATTATGCAGCACAAAATAAATTTAATTGACATGGAATGACTCCAAAACTAAAATTCATATAATTTAAATCTTAGTATCAGACTGTTTCTCAAACATTTCTCTACAAATATGCTAAATTTAATTTCATCCAATAGTTTTTGCATTATGATAGTTTGAATCTTGCAAGATGAAAATTTTCTGAAGCAATGGGTAAACATAAAATTGAATTTTGATAGATAAAAGTTTTATAGTTATTTCTAAGGTGAGCCTTGCATGTTTGTATGCATTACTTATTTCTGCTTTGTACTATCAGGAACTATTATTATTTTTGTCTCAATGTTGTATTGATGTTTGTGTTTTGCATAATTGTTTTTCTTTCTCTATTGTCTGTCTATCTCTGAGCAGGAAGACTATCCTCAGGTTTGCTCTTACTTTCCTGTCTTCTCTTTTCATCTTTAGTTTTTGTTGATCAATGTTAAATGTTCTTTATACTTTTTGTTTCCAAAAATAAATCATAATCCTAATTCTCAATGTTTAAATTAGTGAAAATTTCATTTTATATAGGTCTTTTAACTAAACTATTTTACTAACAGTTAGTTAGTTCGTAAGAGTACCACAGTTAATTGTGTTTTGCTAAGATGTATCTGTATTAAACATAAAAGTTTGCTAAAAGGTAAAAAAAATTCAGTTTCACTGTTAGGATATATGATTTCCAACCTGCAAGTCGATTAGATTTTGTTTTATTACCCTCTTGCATATGCTCCAAGGTGAGATTGTTAATTTACTGCCTAATTAAGGTCAATACTAAAAAATCTATATGAACTAAAAAATCTATATGAACTACAGTAGAACCTCAATGATCAATTAACTGACTCCTTGTATATTAGTCTTTCAGTTTGCACTCCATGCTGGACTGCTTACCAGAGTTATCTATTTTAAAAATATGGTTTCAGAAATTAAAACTAAACATATTTAACTTTAAAATTGATTTCCAGTGTCTAAAATGTTTTGTTTTCCTTTCTTTTCATAAGTAAATTATTTTTCACTTAATTTTGAGCTCTTGAAATTACTTGTTTCATTCTCCTCCTAGACTTAGCATTCCAATCAACTCCTGGGCCCCAAACTAACTGTTAATCATGGTTTTATTGTAATAATTTAACTCTAAGGCTCCTGAAAATCACCATTTATTTAAAATAAATGTAGAAATTATTTCCATTTAAGTTATGATCTACTCTACTGTTTGAAAGTTATAAGTATTTCTGCTTGTTAACAATGAGTGTTTCAGAAGTATGTGAATGTAGTTGAAAATTTTGAGCTTTTATGGGAGATGCTAGAAATTATTTAATAAGTTAAGAAAATACCCATGGGATCTTGTTTATAAGATTGCATATAAAACCACTATTTCAGAATTGAAACGAATTATCAAATTTACTAAAACTCAGTTTTATAAAAATAAGTTTGAAGCATTGAATTCTAGTAAACAAAAATGGAAATTTGTCAATGACTTAGCGAATAATGCTAATTATAGTAATTCCTGTATTTTGCCTCAAGACTTAAATGATTCTGACTCGGCTTTTCAATTTAACGAGATATTTAATAACTCAAGTCAGATATCTTCTAACATAGAATTGTCAGCTTGTCAAAGATATATCATCCCTTGTTTATCTTCATTTGTTTTCTTTGATGTTACTGAAATTGATGTTCTGGATACTTTAAAATCCTTTACAAAAGCAGATTCTTTTGATTTTGATGGTATTAGTGTGAGATATTTGAGATTGATTGCCTCTAATAACATTGTTTTTTTAACTAATTTTATTAATTTATCTTTCCATATGTGTGTTTTCCCTAGTTCGTTGAAAAGAGCAACCGTATCTCCTATATATAAATCTGGTAATAAGAATGATCTCACTAACTACCGTCCTATTTCAATTTTGCCTGCATTCTCAAAAATAATCGAAAAAATCATATCTAAAAGGATGTATAAATTTTTGTTTACTACTAATTTTTTCGCCCCCAATCAATACGGATTTATAGAAGGTCGCTCCACTGAAATGGTTCTATTGGAATTCTCTAAATTTATACATAATAGCATAGATAAAAGTAAAATTACGGTAGCAATTTTTCTAGATATAAGAAAGGCATTCGATAATGTAAATAATCTTTTATTAATACATAAATTGGAAAATGCTGGTTTTAGAGGTGATGTATTAAAATGGTTTATCTCGTATCTAACGGATAGAACTCAGAGAGTAAAGGTTGGCAATAGTTTTAGCGAATATAAAGGAATCAATCGTGGTGTTCCTCAGGGATCTATTTTAGGACCCTTATTTTTCTTAATATTTATTAATGATTTATGCAAGTTAAAACTATTTGGCAAAATTCTAACTTATGCAGATGATTCAGTTATATTATATTCTTGATCCCATACTAACGAATTAATAATGCAAATAGAATCTGATTTAATCGAAATTGAAACTTGGTTCAGTGCAAATGATTTAGCCTTAAACTTAAATAAAACAAAATATATTCACTTTAAATTAAGACAATCTGAGTCCAATTTAAATATAAAGTATCACACATTATCCTGTAACAGAAATCTCAAAACCTGTCAATGTCACACTCTGCAATCTGTTTTTAGTTTGAAATATTTAGGTTTGCACATTGATGCGAATCTTAAATGGAAAACTCATATCAACGAACTGGGGAAAAAGTTACGTTTTGTTTTAGTAAAATTTTACCACCTTAAAAATAAAATTGGTTTATCATTTCTTAAAACTTTATATTTTGCATGGTTTTATTCTTTATTTAATTACGGTGCTATCGTTTGGGGGGGGGTGAATACAAGTCCAATCTCCTTCCAATTATCTCAATCCAAAACAAAATATTTAAAATTCTTAATCCTCAACCCTATCCAAATAATTTTAGAACCCTTAGATTACTTCCAATTCGACACAATGCATATTTCCGTATTTTACTTCACCTTTTTCGACATAAATCTTTGTGTAACTTGCGTAATCGTAGTTACAATACTAGATCAACTGCAAGCTATCAGATACCAAAATTTTCCAAAGATATATTTTCTAAACGTTTCTATTATCTTGCACCTAAATTATACAACAGTTTACCTCTAAATTTAATTACTATTACTAAATATTCCACTTTAAAAGAAAACTACATGACTTCATAATAAATATTGACGACTTGGATTCATATTTTTCCCTCAATTGAAGCAATCTATTTATAATCAGTTATCCAGCTTATTGCCATTATTTATTTACTCATTTTCTTAAGTTGTTATTTTTTTTTTCATTTATGTTGTATTTTATGTAAAATACATTCTCTGTCGCCTGTACGGGAATTGTTAAATTTCCCCTTGGCGTCAAATGTTTTTTTTCCTTGTGTTTTTGTAAAAAAAAATTTTGTGCAGTAAACAAAGTTATTATTATTATGCTGTTAAATAATGTTGCAGTTGCAGCTTAGTCCTTTTATATAAAACAGCTTTAAGGGATGATAAATATTCTATAACTTATTGAAAAAGAGGAGACTCTCAGACTCCCGATCACTAGGAGTTTTCTGTTTTTAGCTATAAACTTCTAGTTTATTAGAAAAAAATAAGTTTATAAAGCTGATTTTCAAGTAATCAAGCAACCTCCAGATTTTGGAAAAAAAAAGGTTTATCAATAAAATTTCTATTCTCAATATATTCATACATTTCATTAAGCATTATACTCAGAAAAAGGTTTTATTTTCAGCAATTGTTCTTGAAATGCTGTTTAAAAACCCTTCATACTACATTTTCATACGGAATAACCTTTAATTAATTAGGAATTATTGCCTTTTTTTTATATTCTGAGGCACACCTCCCTGAGCATCAAATTTGTTTCTTGAAGTACTCATTACCAAAAGTAAACATTTAAAAAGGAAGTCTAAGATACAAATAAATATTTAAAAGATGATAAAAAACAATTATATTCCAGTTGGCAGAGATGGTGAGCCTTCACTTTTTAAGCCTAATGGAAGCCCTACAGGAGTGTAACTCAACTATTCTAGCTCGAGTAAGTAACCCTATGTTTCATCTATGTCGTTCAGGGGATTTTCTACATGTGGCACACCTTATTTTACCTTTAGCTGATTTTAAAAGCATTTTTTTTTTCTGAATACAGCTATTGCCCATGTGGATACCAGTGCTTTACAGCTTTCAAGGTCATGTAAGTAGCCTCCAAGATCTAATTTTAATAGAAAATATGTTGTAGGGAAGTAAAGAATAGTATAAAATTATCTATGAGTTTAGTAATGCTCATAGCTATGAACTTCCATAATAAATGTCTACTTTACTAAAAGAATATTTAAAAACAATTTGAATTCTTTCACTATAGTTGTTTCTTGCATTACAGCTTTCTGGCACTTTACAAATGCGTCTGCAAGCATGCATCAGCTGTTGTCCCCCCACCCGTTCTCGTGAAGAGTCTCTGAGTGGTTCTACTTTTCTACGATGGCTTCAAAGGCTACAGTTCAAGATGGGTCAGATAGAACTGCAGTCCTCCACTGCAACACAGTTCTATTCGTTATAATTAACTTACATTTCCTAGTTAAGTCATACATACCCCCTTGTGTACTATTAAATGACTATAATTGAGGAGAAACCAAACAAGAAAGCTTAGAAGCACAACTGTACACTTTTATCCATGAAAAGGTAACGGGTAATTTTAAAAATTCTTATTGGCTGTATCGCTCATAAGGGGCAGTTCAAATGTTATGTAAGCATATTTTTAGTGTGTGATTTATAATCACCCTCCTTGTAAGCAAAAATAAAGCAAATTGCAAATCCCTCCACTCCTCTTAGATACTTACATAATATTTGGAACACCCTAAACATTAATAATAAAAAGAAGAAAAATTAAGATTTGTGAGAAGTTACTGGTTAAAAACATTTAAGGGGTATGCATTTAGTGGGTTTAAATAATTTTATCTATCCCCTAAGTTCTTTTGTTTCCATATATATTTTTTCATTGAAAGCTAAATAATCTTTACATTTCATGAAATTATGTTCTGCCACTATTGGTATATTTTTTTGTAGGCTCTTTAATGTTAGCATTGCCATTTTACAAGTTCTTTAGATGAGCTTTTAGTTACAAAGCATCATTTAGTAGAACTTGGTTGGTTGGTAGTTTTTCTACTGGTCTCTGCAAGGGCTACGCCCTTGCTTTTACCAGGTAGTAGTACTTATGTAGTTGTTTTTACCCTTTGTTTATTAAAAGAGTTGCCAAAATGTCTTGCCAAAGTAAGATGAGCTGATTGTAGTAAAAATTTTAATGTGTAGTCCCAAATTGTTTTGTGATTATAAGGATGGATTTAATATTTTTTAATTACTGTTTTTAAGACCCACCAATGTATAAATTGTAAAGAACTACTTTTATGTAGTAGTAGTATAATGTTTTTTTATGACCAGTTGAAGTCATTTGCCATTTACATTTTTGAAGGTTATTTTGGTAGATTATATTTAAGCTGGAAGAAGGGGAAAAAGGATTGTGCTAAGTAAAATTCTGTATTTGCTTTATGTGTACTTAGTAAATCATATTTTGTTTACATTTATTCAAGCTAGTCTAACATTACAATTTGTGATATTTTTTGGCTCAAGTGCCACTCATTTTTATGTGTTTGGCTAAAAATGTTTTAGTTTTGTTTAACAGATTTGTTTAGTTTATTGTTATATATTAATTATTTTTCTAATCTTTCACTTCAAAATGAAGAGGATAATTAATTTTATAGTAAAGTAGACCTTATATGATTAGTAATTTGCATTGGTGATACATGATATAGATAAAGGATTCTCAAACTTTTTCAAAAACAGCACCCTTCTCTGGGTAAAAACTTGTTGCAAGATACCTTGTCAGGCTAAAACATTTAAAATTAGAATATTTAAGCTGTTTTATACGAAACTATAATGCATTTTTATCTATTATTACATCCACAGGGAGCATATCAAAATGCATCCCAAATTCACCCCATACCATTTTTCAACATTTTAAAAAGTAGAAATACTGAAAATAATAAGTTAATGAAAAAAACCAACTGGTGCATTGAAGATGAAACCTATTTTATGTATTATTATTGCTAGATACTCCCAGCAAAAAGGTTAATCCTTAAAAATGGGTTTTGCACTTTTCGACACAATTGTAAACACTTAAGTCTATCCCAAAATAAATATCCCATTTTCTAAAATATTACACTGAACTTATTGCTGATGTACACTTAACCTAAATGAATTAACACCAACTTTTTTAGTTCTTTGTTTTAAGTTTTTAGAGAAATATCTTTGAACACTCGAAGCTGAAGGGAAAATCATTTTATTTCAGATTAATATTTTTGATTCCCTGCAGTTAAAACATAGTTATGAAGAACATATTATGTTACAAGCTATTACTATGCAAATTATCTTTTTTTTTTACTAATATTTTATTGACACACATTTAATGTTGCTTTAAATTAAACTTATTCAGGATTTAGGGACTCTTCTGCGCAAAATGTTTAGAAAATTTTAACCCCTCCAGAGTCAATTTATTTACACAGTTTTAAACTTGGGATACAACTAGATTAATAAATAGTAAAACATTTTGCAATTTTAGCTAATATTTCTCTATACATGGTACCTCTGGGACAAGAGGGTGCTGCCAGTGCATGGTTTGAGAACCTCTACTTTAGATAAATTTAGTTGTAAAATGATACAGTAAAAACATTACCACTGAGTGTACCACAGTAATGTTAAAAAAAGATTGATTCATCAATTAAATAATTTGATCACATAAAGTCTGCTTTGGAGAAACAAGATTTTTGTACAGCTTTTGAATGAAAAAATGCAACCTTGATAAAATAAGGGTTAAAGTGATAATTTTATAGACTTTTATAGCATGAATATGCGAGTTAAAAAACTTTTAATTTGTAAATAGTAAACATACTAGACTACTTCTAATTTTTTTTTTTTTTTTGAAATTTTATTGTGCCAAAATCTGATATGGCTCTTCTCTGATGATTTTTATAGTTACTTTACTAATCACAATATCATCTGAAAAAGTTGAGAAACAATTTATTAATTCAAAATGAAAAGATAGTGCCAAATGTATCGAATTAGTTATTGAAAAATGAGTGCACATTCATAAAATTATTAGCATTGAAAAGGATGGAGCTTCTATAAGCAACTGTTAAAAAATGCACACATGTTTTAAGTAAGAAACCTTTAATTAATGTTTTTATTAATCAACCAAATTCAATTATTTTATTTAATTAGATTGGCTTTCAAAATCTAAATAAATAAAACACAATTTTTAATAATACTTTTACTCTTTAAATCACAATATATTTTTATATGAATTTAAAATCGTAGTTATTGATATTACTAATACTACTATAAACCTATTGTAGTTTACAAAGCCAAATCATATTATTTATTTTCAGAAGAACTTAAAATCATGGATGCCACTGTTCAAAAATTCCAAGACTGAACTTTGAACTATCTTTTTAATAATTTTCCCCAGATTAGCAATTTTTTTAATTGCAGAAAACCTATAAAATATCATATGAACAATTAATGAGGTCCTTAAATTTTAAGTTGAAGCTGTTTGAGTAAAACAGGCTTATTTCTGGGCAAAATGTGCGATGCAAGTATTGAAATTTAGTAGAAATTGCAGCTAATCAGGTGATTTTGGGCTTCATAATAAACTTAGGACGGAATTATGTTCGCAGAACCTTTAGAAAGACAAATTCTATCCCCAGGACAGAAGTGGCACCCATGCAAAATACATCAAAGTCCAAAACATGGTCTGTAAGAAAGTATGAAATTTAATTTAATTTTTTAGTTCATACCTTAAATAGAAAATTTTAAGCAATTATGATTGTTGTGTAATTTACTGTTTTATATAAATGTATTATCTAAAAAAATTACATACAGGACAATTTTGAAATTATATGTGCAGTATTTTATGAACACATTTAATGTTTGAATGTGAAACTTAAAATAGCTCTATATGATGGTTTAAAATGGAGGTAGAAGTGTTTTAATTACTGTAATGTAAGAGGTAATGTTTGAATGTGAAACTTAAAATAGCTCTATATGATGGTTTTAAATGGAGGTAGAAGTGTTTTAATTACTGTAATGTAAGAGGTAATGAAATTTTTTTTCAAGATGTTATGCTTTACATTTATCCCAATATGTTTGGAGTATTTTTATTGAATAATTTAGATGCTCTTAATCATAGATTTTAAACCCCATGTGATTCAAATTAAAAAGCTGTTGAGATCCTACCCTTAAAACAGGAAAAATTCAGCATGTTCCTGTACTTTGAAGTATAAGTAATAGTATATTGCATAATTCAAATAGCTTAATCTGTGTAAAAAGCCAACAATTATCCAACGTTTTTGTTTTCAACCTTTTTAGGATAGTGTATTCCCTTTAAGTACTTTTAACTTCTGCAACACTTAGATTACACCATTACAGAAGTAGTGAGCTATAAGGAGTTATCCATGTTTGAAAACTTTTGTATGGCTTAACACTCCTGTCATAAAGTAACCACATTATAAAACTTGATAAAGTGTTAGTTTTACTAGAAGTAAAAAAAAAATAGATATCCTCCTTTACTATTCATTTATGTTGTGAAACCTTATTATTTTTCATAATTTCAAACTATTATATATTTCTTGAATGTGTTCAGTATTTTTAAAAAAGGAGGCCAAATATGCTATTCCTACCTTACTTATTCTCCTTTAAAATTATTTTTTTTTAATTTGATTAAAAATTATTAGATTTAAAAATTTATCTTAAGATCCATTGCCATAGGTGATAGTTTGACAGTATGAAACATTAGTTAGTATTGTGTTGTTAGAATGGAAAATAGAACCATGTTAAATAATTATTTCAAACACACATTATTTGGTAGATTTAAGCAGATGAATTGTTTTCAAAGAAGACCATTATTAAAAAATTAAAATCCTGTACTTGGATTTTCCACACAATGTTATCTAAAAGCCGACTTGTTAAATACAGATACAATGTACTAACCCCTCTACAAAAACTTTCTCTCAAAACCAACAATTTAAAGTTATTTTTATTTTGTATCTTTTATGTAGTAAGGAATTTTCATTTAATGGTTATAATTAAAAAATTTAATGTGATTGTATTTAGAGTAAATTATTCCTTAAAATAAGATTCTAATTTAGAGGAAAACGAATTAGTATAAGCTTTTCCATTTAAAATATGTATTTCTATTATGAAATTTTTATCTGTTTGGAATGAAAGTAGACAACAACTGCTTAAAGATGAAATTTTGTTAGTTGGAACCATATTTTGTTATCAAAAAATCAAGTTGAATAAAATTTATTTGATGTTTAAATTGTTGTATAATCTTGATTTCCTAAAAATTGTGTTAAATATTGAACTTAAATTATTTTTCTTTACCTATTTTTAAAACTATTCCCACAAAATAAGTCATGTGTGCCACTATTCAAAAATTGCAAGACTGAACTTTAAACTATCTTTTTAATCATTTTTCCCCAGTTTTGTGGATTTTTTTTAAATTGCAGAAAAACCCATAAAATATCACATGAACAATTAAATATGTCCTTAATTGTTATACGTTAAAGCTGTATATGTGTATGTAAAACAGGATTGTTTCTTGGCAAAATGAGTCGTGTAAGTACCAAAATTTAGTACATATTGCTGTCAATTTTACTATTCATATTAAAACCAGGACAGAATTCTGTTCACAAAACTTTTAAAAAGACGGAATTCCGTCCTGAGGACTGAAGAGTGGCACCCATGATAAGAGTAAAACCTCTCAGAAGTAACCACCTTGTTCCAGAGGAAGGGGAAAATTTTAACACAGAAGGATTGCTATACAACTTAAAAAACATTTTTCAAACTATTATGGGTTCAACTTAAAAATGATTCTTATATAATTATATTGCACAAAAAAGTATAGAATTAAAAATTACTGCATTCTGTTAAATTTTTAAAAAATACAAGACTTCCACTTTTTTGGCCACATGCTGCTGTAGTTCGGAGTGTCTACACATCCATCCTATTGCTTTGTTTACAAATAAATTGACAGGTCTATTACCTGTTGTAAACATTATAATTATATTATTGAACAACACTGGCACCAGTACCAATGGCCTAGTGGTATAGTGTGCGGCCAGTAACCTAATGGTCCCTGGTTCGATTCCAGGTTGCTGCTTTTGATTATTTTGCTTTCATTTAACTTGTAATTCTGAGAATTCTTCTAGTTAGATATACTTTCTAATAGATGTTAAAGGCTCTCAGTAACTGCCTATCAACTAAACCTGAGTAAAGAACTTAACTGTACAACTAAATTTTTGAGTATCTAGGATACACACCAAAGTTTACTGTCCATTAAAACAGACTTGTAAATCTCTTTGAGTACTTCCACCTTAACTTGTCAGTGGAGAAAAGGCTACGGTGACCGAATTACAGCCAGGAAACTGGTTTCCGGCCAATCAGCTAGAATGCGTTGTCCGTTCTACCATATACTATATTCATTCGCTTGGATTTTAAGATTTTTAACGTATGATTAAGTTATGTGATACTTTGCTATACATACTATAATTTATGAAATTTTTACAAATGAAATGTGTCTGCATATTCTTTATTTTAAATTGCAATACAACCTTGTACTATTTTTTCGGGCGGATTGGTACATTCTCTGCCTTTCCCAGTGCTGACAAGTTAGGGTGGAACGAAGTATAGTAGCCAGTCCTGTTGTTTTTAAAGCGAAACCACATGTGGTAAGGAAAGGGAGGTGCGGGGCAAAAAATATTCTGAAGTAGCCTCACAATAGAGACCATTTAGTCATAAAACATACACCAACCTTATCAAACACCATCCAAATGGTGAAAATGTTTTGAAAGATGGGTGGAACATATTATTGAAAGTATTGAAGAGGATACTTTTTCTTTCTTTTTCCAGCCTTAAGAACAGCTGGAAACTTTTTTTGTGAATTGAGAATACTGCATCAGCTATAGAATTCAGCAAAATCAGCAACTTTATTTTTGATGTATATACAATGATCTAATGAGTAAAATTCTATTTCTTCTAGGCCTAGATTTTAGTACCTTTAATTTTCTTCATTTCTCTGTATAAAACGTCCTTTTGCACTAAAAGAAAAATATCTTAATAGAATCAGTATATTCCATGTTTGGATGTGCTTGATATTTTAAAGCTCAGTAGTATTTTATTACTTACAAACCAAAAAGTTTTTCTAGGTAGAAGTATTTTTAAAAACAGTTTTATTTGGAACTCATATAGTAGTCTTCGAGTAAGTATTTTGACAAGGCAGATTTTATCCCTGGAGGGCAGGTATAGCAGAAAATTACCCACTAGTACAGTGCTTCCCAAACTGTGCGCCATGAAGTGTTCTCAGGGACGCTGCGAACTCTACTCACATCCTCTTTAAATTTAGGACAACATCCTATATAATCAAAAACCTTTTTTACAACTTAAATTTTGGAGTCTTGTTTTCCAAAAATTTTCGAGAACTCTTATTGAAATCTAAACTTTTATGAGAGTGTGTTGTGTGATTGTTTTTGAATTTTTGAAACCGTGATATTTTTAAAATTTTCTTGAATATATCTCTACTAAAAAATGTAACATTTGAAGACGTAAAATTTCTTCAATAATTTGAACTTAAAAAATTGAGAGGGAAATTTTAGGCTCAATTTATCAATAAAGTTCAATTGATTTTATTATCATTATGCAAAATGTATTCCAAAATGCTTATGAGGGGTGGTTGATAAAAATAAGTTGGAGAAAAGTAGAAGATATTTGAAAGTTTGTACATTCCATTTGCTTTTAATTTAATGGCATCACATCACCAAATAAACAATGGAAAAATTGTTTTATAATGCAGTCCAAAATTTAAAAAAAAAAAAACTTAATGTTTCCATTTTTCAAAAGCTTGCTCTTTTACAAGAGGGCGCAGTGTAAACTTTTTTATTTAGTAGTTTTTATTTTTTTTACAAAATCCAGGATGGTTGGTATATGTTGGAGAGAAAAGAAATAACAGTAATTACCTAAAGGGTCAAATTGAACCATTTCTAGTTTATCAGCCTGTCTAGGCCTTACAGCTGTGAATCTATGCTTGGTGACCATGCTCTTTAACATTACTATAACATGCCTGAAATAGAAGATAGTGTAAAACAACAAGACAAAGTTTCTAGAGATAACAATTAAATATTTTCTCTACTTCACTATGGTTGCATTACATGTACTACATTTAGTAGTGTTATATGATCCGCTCTTATATTTTTCTTTAAAAATGTTTTAGTTTCAATATACATAATTGAAAATTGTTTTAAATACTTTAATATGGACTACATGCTTGTGACTTTAATGCAAACACTCGTGTTACAATGTTTGCCTCTTTTTAGTATAGAACCATTTGTTATTTTCCACCAGATATTGTTATAATTTTGATCTTGGACAAATGTGATCACACTAAGCGGAGTCAACTGTATTAAATTACAAATGTCAACATAACACATAGATGAATAATGTTTTTTACTTTCCAGCAATATTTTTATAAACTTAAGTGTTAAATAGTTTTAAAACTATAAAAATAACTGCAATCATGCTTTTTTACTAGCATTTATTAAAAAAATGTACCATTAGCCCCCACTTTCCTCTAATCAACAAAGATTTTACCGTGTTTGTCAAGTTTGTTTCATTTTATTGTGTTCAAGTTTTTAAACCAACAATTTTCATAATGCTAAAGCATAGTAGGTTTGTACTCTATATTTATAAATAGATAACCCTTAGTAAGCATGTTGCTCTGGGAGCTATGGTTACACATGGCAGCTGGAGGACTCTTTCTGAAGCTATTCATTCCTTTGAAATTTATGGAATTTTTAGAAATAATTAAACCGTATAAAAGTTCAGCAATTCAGAAAAACTATATTTTACAATTTTTAAAAACTCTTTGCACTTTAGTAGTACTAACATAAATTGGAATGAAAATATGGGGATATTTTTGGAGAAATTTTGATGAAAACATACACATTTTAGGGGGAAATTTAGCACAAAATTGTGTCCTGGGTAAATATTAGGCCTTGCAAAATTTTCAGCACCAGTTTCAAATCTGTTCCCAGATTTCCTGTTTGGCAGATGGATGACGGAATTGAAATGGCAATCCTAAGATATTCGGCTAGGGGCCAAAAGGTGCAACGAATTACTGGATTCTAGAAACCTGTTAATGAGAAATTTGGGAAAAGCTTTTTAATCCTCCAGTGGCCATGTGTACACACATGCTTAAGCCACAGCAACATGCTTAAATGTTGTTATGATTTGAACTGTGAGTAAACATAGCGGCTGGAGGACTCTTTTTAAAGCAGTTCTGGAATTTGAATTATAGTTTCTCTTTCTATCTTCTCCGGCAAATCCAAACAATTAAAAACCTTGCTTGGCGACTTTATATCAAAGTTTAGTTTTGCCAATGCTCTTCATTGGCAAGAAATCAATGTATACAAATACTACATTTAGGTTAGAGCAACTAGGTTTAAGCCGTGGTTTAGTAAAAGAAAAACACTCCATACTTACGATGATTTCACTTTCGCCATTGCACAACCTGTAATGAATGAAGAAAAGTAAGGCATATATAGAAGAAATATAGGCATAATTTAATTGATGACTGAAGAGACTGACTTGTAATAAATCTTTAAATTACAAGAATAAAATTCAAACCTTGTGTTCCTCTCCTCGTATGAGCAGTCAGTTGGTATGGTATGTTTTAGTTTATTTACAGTTTTACCCTTACAGTTACAGCAGTCTGGATCTAGTCAAGCCCATTCAGTTAATCCCCATCTCTCTTCTCATTGGTCAAAAGATTAAATTTGATGACGCACTACTTTTATTGGAAACTGAACTAATCACCGTACAGATGAGGATTGGCTTGACGAGGACTACAGAAACCTTTGACATTTGCGCAAGCGAGAACCACACTAGCAAACAGTGTACTGAAGCATGCGGGTTTTCTGCCATTCCCTGGCCGTAATTAACACATAAATTAAATTCTATGTGTAATTGATTTAACTTATATGAGTTAAATAACTTACTGTGTTAACACTTAACATATAAAAGTACCTGTAATAATGTTAAGTAACCCCCCTCCCAAAACTAATGTTTGGTTATGGCCCCGAGGCTTACCATAATACATCAAGTTCTAGGGAGAAATTCGACTTTATTTCATTAAAATATATGAGCCTTTGATTTAAAAAAAAAATTACACAAAATATAAGTTTGTTAAATAACCCTCTCTCGGTACTTTAATTGCTAATTAATAAAAATTTTGTTTTCAATTTAGAATTTTCCAACAATTTTTACACATGTGCTTAATTGAATTGCAAGTATATTTTAAGTGATAGAAGACCAATTATATTCATAAAAAACGGCTTAGGGGTACCAGAAATAAGTTGAGGTTGAATTATGGGGCTCTTATAAAGTACATCAATAAAATGCAAAGAAGTCGCCACCACTAAATCAGAAATTTTCCAGTAATTCTTGCTTCACATTCTTATAATGCAGAACTTATCACACAAAAAATTAAGAAATTTAGCACATTTGTGTAGAAAAGTTTAAGGAACATTTTCACATAACACTAATATTAAGGTATTTTAATAGAACATTTTTCGGTTCTTTATTTCTAAAACTTCACACACTTTTTTTTATTGTAGTCTTCCTTCTTTAATATCCATAATTTTAACTTCCTCATTTCATGGCTAGGCATAGTGCAGTGAGTTGTCTCAATGGTTTCAGCAGTCTATTATAGGTACACCATACTTTCATTTCTACAAGACGTTTCAAAACTAAAGATTGTAAACAGACTTTGGAAACACCGTGCAAATGCATTAAGTAAATCAGGATTCATTTAGTCTCTAACCACTTAGCTACATTGGTAATGGTAGCCAAAAGACACAAATACTGTTTTTTAAAAATTATCAGTCTATGAATAATAAGTAAAAAAGGATTGAATAATTATCAGCATTTTATTTCTATTCCATCACAAAAACTCCTTATATGTACAGTGATCCTCTTGCAACATATGATTTCTGTAGATAGTGTTTTACTCTTGATTTTACGGTTTCACATCTTTTATGTTCTTTTCTTCAATGTAACGAACGTGTCTTTGAACTAAAAAACATTTAGAAAGAGAGAATGAGTAAGATTTTTAAAAAATAGCATGACTGATACAAAATGACTTTAACAATGATGAAAGAAGAAAGAATACAGTAGAACCTCTTTACAACAACTAGTCTTGTTTCTCAACCAATCTCAAGACTTGGGCATCGAAATACACTGGTGTTCAAAATTAAGAGAATTTTAACATTTATTTGATTTTCTCCAGATGTGATGGAGAGATTTGGATGAAATTTGGTATGAACATAGGTTGATATAATACCCCAAAAATAATCATTCAAAAATCATCATACACACATATGCGTATGCGCGTGATTAACAATCGTCAGAATTGAAAGGTATGAAACAGCGGTTGTAGAACAAGCAAAAAAGTGGGTTTATAGGGGATATGATCCCCTCCTACTGACATACAGGCCTTTTTGAGTGATTTTACACCGTGAATTAGACAGATAATAAATTTTTCTGTTCATAAATTCTTATTTCTCAGAAGCGCTGTTTGAGGTCCTCAAGGGATTTTGGAGGGCGGTAGCGAAATGCAATTGCCTCATATATAGCCTCCTATATCTGTTATAAAGGTTTTAAGTCTAAAAATCTGGCTGCCCCTTCCATATGAAGAATATCTTCAATTTTAATGAAAAATGTCAACCTGTTGAGCTCCATTAAGTTAAGGATTTCCGCCCAATAAAAGAAATTTAGGGCAGACAAGATCCCTAAAATAGTGAATAAAGGTCTTGTCTTCAAGATGTCAACCCTCTACCTGAAACCATAATTTCCCCCTCTTTAGGGAGTTTTGAAGAGACTTTAAAACACTCCTATACAGACCATCAAACCTAGAGAATTTTTGGTTCCCTCCCATTGAGATTACATCGAAAATCAGTGGTTCAACTGATTTGAGACTTAGCAGGGAGGAGAATTTTCAACCTTTGAATTGTACCTGATTTATAACGATTTCTGCATCATGCTAAACGGCTGCAGATCTTGCCATGGCTTTCAAAGAACCATGACAATTTCAGGTAGAGATTTGACATCTCGAAGACCTTTATTCACTGTTTTAGGGATCTTGTCTGCCCTAATTTTCTTTTATTGGGCGGAAATCCTTAACTTAATGGAGCTCAACAGTTTGGCAATTTTCATTAAAATTGAAGATATTCTTCTCATGGAAAGGGCAACCAGATTTTTAGACTTAAACCCTTTTGAATAGGTATAGGGGGCTCTAGATGAGGCAATTGCATTTCACTACCCCCCTCCAAAATCCCCTGAGGACCTCAAAACAGCGTTTCTGAGAAACAAGGATTTATGAACAGAAAAATTTATTATCTACCTAATTCACGGTGTAAAATCACTCAAAAAGGGCTGTGTGTCAGTAGCAGAGGCATATCCCCTATGAACCCACTTTTTTGCTTGTTCTGGAACCGCTGTTTCATAACTTTCAACCCTGACGATTGTTAATCACGTGCATGCATGTGTATGATGATTTTTGAATGATTATTTTTTGGGTATATCAATCTATGTTCATACCAAATTTCATCCAAATCTGTCCATCAGATCTGGAGAAAATCAAACAAATGTTAAAATTCTCTTAATTTTGAACACCAGTGTGTTTTCTTTAATCTAACTACAATTTAGACCAAGTTCTTGAGTAAATACATCTGAAGTTTAACTAGAAAAAATATATCACAATAGCTTTTAAATTTTTCTTTAGTAATTAAAGAAAACCAAAGAACTCTGGGTTCCCTTAAGTTGGGGTAGGTTAAGTCTAGGTATTACTGTATATAAATAATAAAATAATAGTAACAATACAAAAGATAATACAAAATAATACACACAATGTTAAAATTTATAAAGTAAAGATTAGGTAAAACGTAATGTCCATCACATTTACATACCATAAGGGTCAAATTTAATTAAGTCATATTTAGGAGCCTCTCTAAGTCTAATGGCAGGAAATTTATGCTGACTGGCAACACTTTTAAGTTTCACAAAGATATGGCTGGAAAAAATAAATCATGGTCATTGAAAGCTGTTTTTGTTTTATATCTTCATTTTATCAGATTATTTTTTTTTAGATTTTATCATTGATTTAATAAGTACTAATATAGGATGGAGGTTACAACAACACTAAATAAACATTGATTAAATTTAACTTCATTTATATTATAGGTAGCTACATCATTACATAAGTAACTAAGAAAGTCTAGAAGTAACTTTGATATTTAAAATACCACAAAAATTGATAAAATAACTTATTAATTTACAGTTTAGCATCAGTTTACCTATACTGTCAAGTAATTTACTCATCAATTAGTTTACTTATACTATACCCTTCTAGTGTTATTATTTCCTCTTCATAGCAGTATTTCAAGATTGTGCTATCGGATTGGGCTACTTTTAAAGGTCCTTTGCGACAAAAATTTTGTTTTGGGCGACATGCTACTTTTGAGCTACTTAAAAATTTATTTTTCTTTAAAAAAGTTTTTCTTCATGGCCTACTGTATCACCAATGATCCAACACTTAAAAAGGCTCAGAGAATGGATGTATCTGTTCTGTATCCTATATCAATAGTTACCCTAATTAAACTTTAAGGTTCTTACGTATTATCCCATCGACCGTAAGTTTCTACGGCACAGTTAATGGGCAGTGGTTATAGTTTGTTTTCAGCGGTACGGTCAACGAGATAATACGGAAGTACCAATTTTTTAAATTTTATTATTAATTCCTCCTAGACAGACTTGAATAAAAGCACAAACTTTCTGCGCACAAAATTTTCTTCAAATTAATTAAGCACCAGTAGCGGAGCTAGGTATCAGCGGTAGTTACTAATTGTAATTTTGCTCACAACTTTTCTTATATATTAAGTTTTTCAGGGCCTAAATAAATAATCACCAAAAAATGTATATAAAAAAGCTACATTGGACTAATTGAATATGTGTGGGATGTGCTGAGGAGCAATTTTGGGCCCCTCTCAAAATAAATTTCTTATGCCACTGATTTATTTAGTTTTTGTAATGGACAATTCCCTCATTTTTAAAAACAGAAAAAGTGTATTTCTTAGTACAAATAATGGTTCTAAATATCGATGTTTAAAGTTTAAAAAAAGTAGTTAGTTCAAAATCTCTAGTGAGTTCAAAATTTGCATGAATTCATTGTTTGGGATAAAATTATCGTCAAGTTGAATCTGGCTCGAAATTATATTATTTTATAAAACGTATCAATAACTATATTAAAATATAAGTGCCCTTTGAAAAAATTTTGATATGAAGGGCCTTTTAAGAATGTTTCACCGACGCCTTCTTATGGTCTTGCTCTGCCACTGTTAAGCACCCCCAGTCCTTTAATTTATTACTTAAGACATTATGACAGTCACACTGTTCATCTAAATACTGTGATTATGCTTCTTTAGCAACATTGGGGAAAAATCAATATATTTATCAAAAGTATAAATTATTTCAAAGATTTTCTGCAAAATCCTTAAGTATTCTGTGCTTGGCTTGTGCGTCTGTATTATCCAAGTATGCTATTAGATATTGCTCTATGTCTATTACAGTGAAAATATTTAAAAGATAATATCTTGACTTTTATCCCCTAACGATATTATATATTGCCAGCTTACAAGCGAAAGGCACAAAGTCACTTCTGTCTCAAATAATCTGTACAAAGTTAATGCCAAATTTGGCGACAGCCAATCGCTTTCTTACTCATAATTCCAATTGATCGCCTTACAGCTCGGCAAGATTTTGGGAATGCTCCAAGGCTACACTCATTTGTTGGCACTGTTCTACTGCTTCCAAAAGAATTACCAAAAGTGACTTAGTGCCTTTCGCTTGTAAGCCGACGATATTATTGATGTTTTGGTTCCAACGTATTATCCCATCTATTAACAATTTCAGTGGCACATATAATGGACTTAGGCTATACATTACGTTTTCAGAGATTTAAACATTTTAATTCAGGAGTTTGAAATTACTTATGAATATTTCTACTTTTTAAACTACTATAGGATACTAACGGAATTGAACCAATAGCCTTCTTTAGATTACACAAAATATTTAATCATTACTTACGAAGATAATGGTCTTGGCATGATGGAATCTAAAAGCAGGTATAAGCAAGAAGTGAAATTTGTTTGTAATTTAAACAAACTCCTAAATTAAGAGGAGAAAAAAGAAATTTTACTTCATTTGCACAAAAATAAAGAACAAAATTTCATTCAAAATAACACATTTGAATTTTGGAAATAGAAAAAAGCTTAATTTAACCTCAAGTCCAAGCAAGACACCGAAATTTTGTTTATTTACAATATGCTGCTTATACAATTACAGTTAAAAAGATGACACGCACATGTTTGAAATGAATTTCTGAATTTTTACTACCAATGGATTCTCTGTAACCTTGTTCAAGCTGTGTTTACCTTTTCTTGAGAACTGCAAGGTGTGGTGGTGATTCCAAGTTTATTTTTTTAAATACAAATTCTTACTGCAGAGAGTATGTGATTGAATTGAAACTTCACCTATCACATTGCTAGAATTTGTCACTAATCTTATTTAATCTTGGCTTTTTCTTCCCTGTAACTTCGATCGTAAAAAATCAAAATCAAAACAAGCCGGTAATTTCTCAAAGTCGCAACCACAGTGGTAAAATTTACTGATTAGTCCATTAAAACCATTACTGACAGCTCTAATATCATCCGGGTAGAAATAATTACATAAAATCGGGACTAGTTGAAATGAATACAGTGCTCAAAACATGGGGAAGTAAGTTTGTCGTAGTTTCGCGCGTGCAGCAACTTTGGAAGCGGCCGCTTTTCAGCTGTCACTACGTTCGAGACCTTGTTCTGAGCCCTGTAGTATGGGCTAACAGGGGGCGTTTGCCAGTCAAGATTTTAAACTACCACCAGCAAGTGTTCCTTCGTCGACTGAGTGTTTCCAAAAATCGATGTTGGAAGTGCAATGCAGTGGTCACCGAACGAGATCTTGTATGTATGTATTGTGGCAGTGTGCAAGAGCCCAAGCAGGGTCTCAATTTTTATGAGCTCTTCAAAGAAACCCCTCACTTTGATATGGACGTAAGGAACCTGACTGTCAAATTCCGAAGGTTACAGACTCTTTTGCATCCTGATAAGATTGCAACTAGACCAGAAGTTAGTGTTAATTCTGAGCCATATAATTACTTATTGTTTGTTTTATTCAACTTATAGATCTGTAGTTATCAACCTGTAGTAGTTTCCAGGCTGTACTAGACAGCAACATTAGTTGACCCTATGATGTCACTAACAAAGTAGTTCCCATCACGGTGTCTGAATTTTGAGTGAAATGAAGAATGTCAATTAGAAAATATGATTATTTTGTTAAGCCCATGTATAGGTAGTGGCTTTTTATCATGATTTGCGTACCAAAACTCCTATCAATCCAACAGGCTTTCTGTTTACCTATCATTTTCTCCTTCTGTGTAAAGTGACATACTGGGTTCAGGAAATGTTGCTGTCGAGTGTAGTCAGTTTGAAGTTACATTGTGTATGAATTGCCATCTCATACCATTGTTTGAGTGTAACCACAGTAATATGTCTAGAGCACTCAAATATCAAGTCAGTGATGACATCTGTAGGCTTCCAGGAGGCTTTTTTATGCGTTCTTTGTAGCTTACAGCCACCCCACAATTGCAGAATATTAATATGAGGGTCGAAAGTGACATGTGGTGATGGCAGAACTTTAATACACATACGAACGTTTAAGGAAAATAAACCCCTGGTTGATGGGGTAGCTATGACAGCGCAAGTTTGTGACTTTTTCTCTGAAAACTGAAATGAATACAGTTGAACATGAATACAGTTAATTTTGAACTGGATGATGTTACATCCAGTTTCATTGCTCATAATAATGTGCTAGTTTAGCAGATGGCAGCAGAGCCTGCCTTCAGAGCATTTTTAAAAGTCAGCTTATATTGGAAGGAAGCATATAAAATGAAACCATACAACATTTTTTTTAACTAAAAACCAAATGAATAATCTTAAAAACATAATTTTCGATATATATATTGGAAGTTGTAACTTTACTGTAAAAAATGTAAATGAATTCTGTGTTTTTTTTTTATTTTCATCAATATGATTGTTTATTTGTTTTTAATCCACCTGTCAATTTGTAAAGTATATTTTTTTGATACAATTTAAAAAGAAGTCTGAACTGAGTTTTAAAATATTTAAGTATGATGTTACCATAAATTTTAGTGCGAAAGAAGAAAGTATTCTCTTTAAATATTCACAACAATGTCATTAGGGGAGACCGGGGCACATTGGTACAAATTTTATAAATTTGTTATTTAAAAGAAAAATATTCATGTTTTTTAAAATTTTAAACCATGAAATTTGAGAGTATAATCTTATCTTTTAATGTGATGAGTTAAATTGAAGAATTTTTCAGTATTACAATCATAAACTTCTCATTAAGGAGACAAAAATTTTTGTACCAATCTACCCCGGGCCGGGGTAGATTGGTACAAGGGCGGGGTACTTTGGTACACTTATTTGAAATACACATAATCAACAAATTTCATTTATTATTATTGATAACAGTAATGGAAAATAATGAAGAAAACAAGGTTAGTTATTTTAAAATACATCAAAATAGATACACAAATGCAAATTAATGGTGAAAAGATGTCAGCAAAATTTTTATAAATTAGTGGACATTATAGTTACTTAAATCAACAGGGAAAGTTAATAATGTTACAGCTCTTATGGTTCCTCCACAAAATGTAGGTTCTGGAAGAATAAAGCATACATCTTCAAGATCAATAACACTACTGTCAACCTGGTCAGGAAAATAAAACTTTGTACAGTCAGTTTTCTTTCACATATATTTCACAGAAAACTCTGATTCTGTGTTCTTAACTTCCACTTGACCAACATAAAAAATAACGCTCTTTTTGCCAGCAAACTTAACTAATATATTATATAACCACCCACTGAGATATTAGGTGAGATAATTTGATATTCTTCATGAGGGCTGTTACTAATACTTTCATCTGAACTCTGGAGACTAAAATTCAAAAGATCTTCACTCTCTGGTTCAGAAGTTTTGGAGCTTGTTTTCTAACCCTTTTAGTTGATGGTTTCTTGTGGTTTGCTTGGGCCAAGGCTTTCTCCTCAATCCTGTTTTTTTCAGGAGTTGATGTCAGGATTCTGGATTTTCCCTTTCTTCGCCCTCGTGCATTACTTTCCTTGCATCTGGTTGCCTTTGGGTATGGGTGAATACTCTCTGGTGTTACTGGTTCCCTTTCTTCCAAATGGCTCTCTGGAAAATCTCCTTGATTTATTTGTATCCATTCCTGAACTCTGAATGGCATTGGTATTTGAAAGAACTGAAGTAGACTCCGATTGCCACGGGTCTATTCCACTTGAAGTACTAGGTTCTGGCTGATCAGTTACATAGGCACAGACAAAATCTTCATCTGTGAAAATGTTTCTGTTAACTGGCCAAATTCCTGTTTTGCGGAATGAGGTTATATTTTTCAGATTGAAGGTATATATACCTCTTAAGGCTATCATGTTAAGAAGGCTGCCATGTAAGCTATGTTATATATTGAGATGGTCTTTCCAGGATTAGAGAAATGCCAGTCATTAAATGCTGTCTTTAGGTGTTCCTTCAAGGGTCCAAAAAGCCCCTTGGTTGTAATCGGTGGGTACAATGTGGAGGAAAAGTAACAAAATGAATACTATTTTCCCTGCAGAAATCTATTACTTAAAGAGAGAAACTCATTTAGAATATTCTTATTTATTAAAGTCACTAATGGAAAAAAAGTTAACTTCTAATTAAAAACTATGTTCCAGTTAAAGTAATATGGCGGGGCACATTGGTACATGTACCAATGTGCCCCGGTCAAACTGTACCAAACTACCCCAGTAGCTGATTTTTTATAAAAAGTGTCATGATTAATATTTATTATTAACATTGTAGTTCAACACAGTGACAAATAAATGTCATTAACATACATTATAATGTGTTATCATTCACAAAGAGATAAATTAAATACAATTCTGATTATGGTCTTACAAATAGAATTTCAAAAGTTTTCAAAACTATAGTAAAAAAGCAAAATTTACCATTTCCAAGAAACAGCAAATCCAATCCAAGCAAACTTTTGCCTGATTAAAGTCTTCATTGTTGCTAACATTTATGAGAGAAATTCTAAAACTTTAAAATATATTAATTAAAAATATATACCCTGTACCAATGTACCCCGTGTACCAATGTGCCCCGGTCTCCCCTATATTTTTTTCTCTTACTAGGGGGCCTGCCCCCTGCTTGCTATCGCTCACCAACCCCCGGAACTGCTTCGCAGTTCTAATAAAATCGCTTCGCGTTCTCAGCAAGCAAAGCTCGCTTGTTTCATCTTACCAATTCAGCACACCCTGCTGGTCGGCTTAATTAATGCTCCCTTACAACCGAAACTACTTATAAATAATTTAATCCAACAGAGCTCGCTTGTTCATCTCAACAATCCAGCACAACCCTTTTCTCCGCTTAATTAAGCCTCTTGTAACACGGAAAATACCTCTCTTGCTTATCAATAATTTTATTGAAATGTTAAAAAAATATCCAGAAGTCTACTAACAATCATCAACCATCTTGTAGAAAAAACATATCATTAAGAAACATTTCAATTTATAATGTGCACGCGTGCTCGCAACAATCTAGTGAACCGTCAAAAATAAAACTTAAAAAATCTCCAATAATCATTAAACGTGTCTGATGAAGACCTAGTAAAACTATGAAAAAATAAAACTTTGATGCTTAATAATTCCAAAACTATTTAAAATTTTTCAAAGAATTAAACACCAATCTTTTTCTAAAATATAAGAGCATAATTGGTTAAAAAATCTTACTCCTATTGTGATTAGTTTTTCTTTTAGACCGAAAAAGTGTCAAAATTTTCGAAAATTTAAAAATTAATTACTCTAAAGCAAATTCGAAAAAAGGGCGACGTAGTGCACATCTTCATACATCAGAGTATGTGACTGCAAAAAATCATAGTTCTGCTAATAGTTTTCGCTGAACTCGATCGATTACGCGGTGAAAAAACAAAAACTTCAACTTTGACCTTAAAAATACCCCAGAACTAATAGTCACATCAATTAGCTTTCCGTTCGAGAATGTGCTCCCAACATTTCTCTACAAACATTTCAAATTTCATAAATTTCTGTCGAGTACTTTTTGCGTTGTGAGAGGTCAAAGAGTTGAAAAATAAAAATTTCTGAAACAGCGGCGGCGGTGACGATTACTTTTTTTTAATATAGAGATATTACCTTATGAAGCATTTACTCTAGTATTTAAAATTATTCATTGTTAAGTAGCTATAGAAAAAAGATATTTTATTTTTATTAAAACTGCTTAAAAAAATTCAATCCAAAATTCAATGCCTCAACCCAGTGGCAAGTAAAATTTTGTTCATTTCTTACCCGAGTTTAAATTAAAAAATGATTAGCTTTGTATCTATTCAATAAAATCTTTTTACAATACGTATCTTTTGTTGAAGAAAGTGTTTTTTTAATTTTTGTAGAAAGAAAAAGAGTACTCTGCGGAACAATCTGCCCTAGTCAACAAAGCCTATCAAACCCTGCTCCGTCCAATTGATCGTGGCCTCTACCTTCTGGAACTGCATTCCAAACCACTGAGTGAAGATGAAATTCAGCTTCCTTCTGATTTCCTGATGAGTGTCATGGAAGTCAATGAAACACTAGAAGAGTGTCGATCCCCTGATGTGCTCGAGTCCATTAGACACATCAACGATGCTAAATTGCAGATGCTGTATGCTGACGTGTCGCTGGCTTTTAAGGAAAAGAACATTGAAAAGGCCAGAGAGTCACTATGTAAATTAAAATATTTTATAAACTTAGATGAAAAAATAAGAAAATTGGAAGAGGAGTTGGGAGTTAGTAGGGATGATTGAACCATTGACTTTTATTTATGTACATAGATGGAAGATGCAACTGGATGTTAGAAGATGCTGATACTTAAAGAAGCTATATATATAGAATTATCATATATTAATATATAGTGAAATATTTCCTTTGATATATTGTAATGGAAGGCTATATAAAAATTATTATAAATTGTCATTATTTCATTGCATTAAAGAATCATTATAAAACAAATGCCTGAAATTGCATTTTTCTGTTTTTATAGATTTATACTTTAAAACCATTAAACTTTTTGTGATATCTGATTTCTATCAAAATCTTTAAAAATGTGTTTAATTGGCATGTTTCATAGTTAGCATCAAATATTAAGATCATCAATCTTAAATTAGATTTTAATTGGGATTTAATATTTGTGTAAAACATTCTATTAAAATGAAGCCAATATCTTTTTCTAGGTTAATCTCTTATCATCTTACAAATTAAGAAAAATTCTAGAGGGATAATTTCTGTCAGAAGTAAAAAAAAGTACTGTGGCGTAACGAAGAAAAAGCTTGAATATTTCTGTCTTTACTTTGTTTCACTCGTAAATGTAAGTTATTTTTATTTCACTTTATTTATATTCCTTTATTAATTAGTAGTGGAGTAGAATTAGGGCTTGACCGTGAACAAATTACAACAAAAGCAAACTCTGCGGGAAATGGTAGGTGACATGGTCCTAATTAACATACTAAAAATATACATCCGTACTAGTGGTAGAAATATGTTTTTTTGGCCGCCATCTTGAAAAAACACCCAAAAAGTTTTTTCATCAAAAAAGGTCGTGTAAGGTATCAAACTGTGGGGAATTTTGTGCTGAAAGAGAATATGATTTTTGTTTTCCTTAAAATTCATTAAAAAGTAAAATTTTTGACCAAAAACGCAAAGCAGATACAATGATAAAGGGCCCTCCCTCCATACTAAACGCATCTTAAACGTTCTAAACTTTTTTAAAAACACTACTTTGAGACAAATGGTAGTTGACATAGTCCTAATCAACATACTAGAAATATACATCCGTACTAGTGAGGAAAATATCGTTTTTTGACCGCCATCTTGAAAAACACCAAAACACATTTTACTCCGTAAAATGTCTTGAAAAATATCAAACTGCAGGGAATTTTGTGCTGAATAAGAATATGATTTTTGTTTTTCTTTAAGTTCGATAAAAAATAACTTTTTTGACCAAAAACTGATAGCAAATTCAATGATGAATGGCCCTTCCTCCATACTATATGGACCATAAGCGTCCTTAGCTTTTCTAAAAACACTATTTTGAGGTAAATGTAGGTGACTTGGTCCAATTAAACATATACATCCGTTTTAATGGGAAAAATGCGATTTTTTGACCGCCATCTTGAAAAAAAAATTTACATGAAAAGTCATTCCTCAAACTCCTGGGAATTTTGTGCTGAAAGAGAATATGATACTTAAAAATAATTAATAATCCATAGCTAAAAAATCCATCCATTTATTAATTAGATTTGGACTAGGTTACAAAATTCTAGGATACTTTGATTTTTTTTACAAATTAAATAGGAAATTACTTTCAAGTTTGATAGTTTTAAGCTTGAAAATATAACATTAAACATATATTAAAAGAATTTTAAGAACAAATTATAGGTGCTATCAACACCGTCATAGTAAAATATCATTTTCATCATCATAAGTATTAATTAGGTCTCCTGTAATACTACAGTTCTTTCCACAACAGTTTTCGCAAACTACGGAACAAGAAAGTCCATATCGGCGGCATGTACATTTCATACTGTAACATGGCTCATCAGCTGTAGTTTGCAGGCACATTTGATCATTTCTAAAAGCTCCTTTGGTGCTGGACTTCTATCTGTCAATATTGGCTGGAATTCTCCTTCAACTAACTGCCAACCCCATAGCGTAGGATCAGGGCTTGGCATGAACAGATTCTTCCAAATAAAACACTGCAAATTTACTCGAAGTTAATGATATTTTGCAGCATTTTGTGTCGGAGGCAAACGTGCAATATCAAATTCTTTTTTAGCTGAAGCTATTTTTCTCATATATTCTTCATAACGAAGATTATTCAAGTCGTTGGTGTTATAATGACACAATAACTTTGCAGCCCATTTCCAGTAACTCTTCCTTATTAGTAATTTCCGTAGACCCAAATTGGGAAGCATATTCGAACAATATTTGAGAATTTATTATATTTTTTAAAGCCGAAGACTTGTTTTTTCCAAATAATGAACTGGTGGTGTCACATCCAGTTAACGCATGGACAAATGGCAAAGCTTTGCAGGCCTCTTCTCCAATATCTCCTTGCATTGCTTGAATATCGCGAACTTTATCCGATTGTAGGGCAGACTGCATTAAAATGTTTGATGACGAATGATATAGTAGTAGTAAAATTAAAATATCGGTGTCATCAGCTACAACTGTGACTTGTTTCTCCTGTGCTAGGTTTAACGCTTCTTTAACAATCAACGTATCTGCATCTCCTTCGGCATGAATGACGGAATGGCCATTTCTTTGAAAATAATTCCCTAGCATATTTATGAATCTTTGTTTATTTTGAGAGTTTGAGAGGAACTTACTCTTCTTGACTATAACTGGCGAGTCTTCGTCAAAGATAACAGAGGCAGATGACTGCTTTGAGCGTAGTCTGTGCTCCATATATTTAATGTTGGATTTTCCATACCCATCTAATTGTCACTTTCCCATACTTTTTGCTGACATACGATTCGTACTGTCTCATGACATCACCAAATGTTTTATACGATCCCCATGGTATCTGGTGAATTAAGGCACCACCATCCAGAACGTAAGAAGTATTCTGTTGGATATTAGAAGGTTGAAATCCACTTACATTCATCCTATCTAAGGTGTTGGCTAATGAAGATTTATCAGTTTTCCTCATTTGCTGAGTACTGTAGTCAAATAAGGCAGATGGAAGAGTCGATAACTCGTACCTAAAAAAATGTCTCGCATCTTGAACGGTGTTTTCTAAGGAGATACATGCCAGCATCCTTTGGGTTAAAAGGCGTGAATCAATGTGGCGAGTCTCTCCAGCAATAACTATACATTTTTTAAGTGTCTTCAGGGTAATTGCCAAGTCTGATTTTAGACAGGTAGCTTCTTTGAAAAGTTTGCCTGTAAGTTTTTCTTGTATATTTCGCCCAATGATGTCTAAATTTTCTACATTAACCTTGTTCTCACTATCTGTTATTCCGTTAAAAATATTCCATAAACCACTTGATGAAAGAGAAAATGGATTGTGGTGGATAAAAAACTTAATAATCATTTGCATATCTTCAAAATCTCACAAATCATTGAATTTGCTATCAGTTTTCGGTCAAAAAAGTTATTTTTTATCGAACTTAAAGAAAAACAAAAATCATATTCTTATTCAGCACAAAATTCCCTGCAGTTTGATATTTTTCAAGACATTTTACGGAGTAAAATGTGTTTTGGTGTTTTTCAAGATGGCGGTCAAAAAACGATATTTTCCTCACTAGTACGGATGTATATTTCTAGTATGTTGATTAGGACTATGTCAACTACCATTTGTCTCAAAGTAGTGTTTTTAAAAAAGTTTAGAACGTTTAAGATGCGTTTAGTATGGAGGGAGGGCCCTTTATCATTGTATCTGCTTTGCGTTTTTGGTCAAAAATTTTACTTTTTAATGAATTTTAAGGAAAACAAAAATCATATTCTCTTTCAGCACAAAATTCCCCACAGTTTGATACCTTACACGACCTTTTTTGATGAAAAAAAAATTTTTGGGTGTTTTTTCAAGATGGCGGCCAAAAAAAACATATTTCTACCACTAGTACGGATGTATATTTTTAGTATGTTGATTAGGACCATGTCACCTACCATATACCGCAGAGTTTGCTTTTGTTGTAATTTGTTCACGGTCAAGCCCTTTTTCGACCTAATTCTACTCCACTATAAGCAATTTTTTCTTCCATAATGAGGGCCATGCCCTCCCAAACCAGCTTAAAAACACTTTTTTTTGGGACGCTAAAATTCAAAATTTTTCCCAGGGAGAACTCTGGTCCTCCCATTCACCTGAGGCTTAGGATTTTGGTATTAAAAAGTTTACTAGAATTAAAAAATATGTGTTTTGGGGGATAAACCCTGAAATTCTCCTTGACCTACTAAAAGGGGTGCATCACAGGTTGATACCCCAGGTGCTGATGCTGAGATATCAAAAAATGTGTAGAAACACTTTTTTAAGCAAAATTTCTAAAATTTTTTGTAACTCTTCTTTTGGACTAAAAACTGTATGCCCAGATGTGGACCTTTTGCCATAAAAGTACATACAACAAACCAACTAAAAACTCTGAATTACCAGCAAAATTTAAAAAAGCAAAGATTCAAAATGCAACTTTTTAATGTTTTAGAAAGCTACACTTTCCCTATTGTGTACTACGTATAGAATTATTAATGTTTAAAAAATAGATTTTGAACAAATCCATCCTCCCTCCAGATCACCTACTTTAATAATTCCAAATGGGATCGGCAAAAACCCTAAATACAGGCCTGATAATATGGCTGAATGCAGGTTATAATATTTTACTAAAGGATACCTTGAGAGAAAAACATTATAGAGAGTTTGAGGAGCTTATAACATTTCTTTTGGTGATAGAAAATGCATGTTTTTATGTGAATTGAGTACATAAGTGGTCAAAAGTAAAGACACCATAACAGTGTGCATTCAGATTTTATATAAACAAGAATGGTAAACAAAATGATGGTATAGAGAAATTGGCACTTTACAGCAAAAAGAGAAAAGATAACATAGCATAGATTTCAGAACTCAATGAAATTCAGAATATACAGTTAATAAAGAGGGAATGAGTCAGACCTGCTGGTTTATTCCCTGAAACACAATTAAGGAAACATCAACAAATACACTTTGATATGTTCTTGCTAGCCAGACAACCATATTGAGTTCAAGGAATCCTAGTGTTAGTACAGATACACACAGTGAAAATTTTGCATTAAATTCAACACACGTAATTCAGATTTATTGAATTAGTAAAAGATTATATATATATATGTAACTGCTAAAGAAAAAAAATCAAAGTTATAATCAAGGTAAAATTTATAAAGAATAATAGTTTTGATAATATAAATACATTTGATAAGAAATAAGGATTTGCATAAATCAGGGTCTCCACAGGTCAGGGAAATACCTGGAAAAGTTGGGGAATTTTAATTTGAACAAAAAAGAAGTAAAGGAAAATTTCTTCTCATTGCTTAAATTCAGGAATTTGTACAGAACACCTGGAAACTGATGAAGTTTTAATGTCTGCAACCTATGCCTTATTTTTGGCTTTGGAAAGGAAAAAATAATCTATTTATAGAAAATATGTATTCAAAAAAGCAAGAAATATCAGAAAAAATGGTGTGGATTGCTAGTTCTTTTTGACCGAATTTTTTACAGGGGCAGTAAAATCCCAAAAATGTTTTGAACCCTATCAGGGGTCTGTTTAGAAGAAATTTGGGTCTGTTTTCGGACCCTTCACAATGTATTTCATTGTGAAAACGGACCCTTCACAAAACATTTTACCTAAAAATGGACCCTTCACAAAGTGTTTTTGCCCTTAAACAGACCGTTTTATTCATAATTCTTCAAATATTGGACCCTATTTTCACAAAAACAGGCTCCTGGCTGAAAAAACTAATTTACGCTAACTTTAAATTCACAAAATTATGAGTAGATTTTCACAATTTTTACGAAAACCGGACCCTTCACAAAAAGTCTGGAATGACCCCTGCCTATGTTCTATCTAAATTTAAATGTAAAAAAAAAATGAATAAAAATCATTTGTATAATTTAAGTCTAAATAATTTCTAAAAAGAATTTAATTCTCTAACCACCAATATACCTGACTCATAACTACATTTCAAAATATTAAGGTAAAAGAAAACTTGGGATGTTCGGGCGCAATCCAGTGAAAGAGATTCTTACTTGTGGAAGGTTCTTCCTCAATGTTAAAGTGATCCTGATTTTAAAATTAATCTGCAGTAGTAGTGATTAGCCTTAGAACATTGATTGTTATTGATCATTTATAAAGATAAACAGTTTCCCAATCAAAACCAAAATACCCTTATTAAATTTAATGACAATTTAAGATTATAAAAATAAAGAATATAGTCAACATGTAAGACAGACAATTCAGTGAGTTCTATTAAATCATACACAGGGAGCTGTGATCTACTTTGCTGGATCATAGAAAAAGTTTGGTCCATACAATAAAAATGTGAGAAGTCTCAAGCAATAAATTATACTCAGTAAAATACACAGAAATTTTTCAGTACTTGTTGATCTCCGTAACCAGTTTTCTAAAAAAAGAATACATACAGAAATGAGAGAGTTTTAATTTTTTTTTAATTAAGAGGATAATTAAGGATGATAATTCTTTAAAAAATATTTCAAAATGTTTAATACACAGCTATCAGGAACCCTTTCAGGCATTAATGTACAACATGGGAAACAATACTTGAGAACTCCATTTTATAGCATTTAGTACCACCTTTCTTTTTCCACCCCAGCCTAAATACCCCATTGCAATTCTATTTTCTCATAAGATAAACAAGTACTGATTAATTTCACTAGTTACAAATGGAGATGAAAATGTGATTTGAACAATCATGTTCTATGAATGCACAATGAACCCATCACTTATGTTATGATTATTTACAGAGGCATAAAAACTCTGGTTGTCAATTCTTCTCCATTAATGCCATGAACACACTTAAACATTGAATAGGAAATTCACAAGAGATCACAGATATAAATTAAGTCCTGCTTTTATGCAAACACCTACACATCCCTAACCTCAAGCATTTAACTATTACATGGGCTGAGAAATTATATAGTAATAACTGTTCGATTTTTTAATAGTTATTTTATTTTTTGTAATCAAATGCTTTATTTTTATGGGTGTAATTAATTTAATAAAAATGAAGGTACTTATAATGAAAAATTTCCCTATTTAGAAGTTAAAGTGCTTTCACATTAATACTATTTTGATATAATTCCAAAACTTTCAATTCAACAACAACCTGGGTCTTTAATGAAACCCATTTTGATTTTATACTTAAAATATGAAAAATTTAACATAACATTTTGTAACAAGATAAAAGGAGCATTATTTAAATTTTAGAATTAAAAAATTTGATGAAAATTATGAGGTCCTGACTATTTAATAAGCACAGGACCTGTAAAAGCATTTCATAGAAGATTTTGTTTAAATTTTCCAGTGCCTTTTTATTTAGAATGTTAACATTTGACTATTTAAATTTCAGTTTATTAAAAAAACATAGGCTAAAAAAACTATAGGTAGAATAAATCATTAGGGAGTGATTGTGTTTTTTAAAAAATCATCACTACAGTGATTCATTCTCAAGTTATCATTCATCAACAAAGCAATAAAGGGATTTTAACTCGTTACAACAGCTGATTCTCAGCAGAAGCACAGTTAAAAGGCACTGCTTTGGGTTTAAATCTTACCCAAAAGAGAATTTTTACTTTAGTATTCTGCACTAATTTTCTTGATGTAGTCTATAATTTGACCCTAAAATTCATGTTCTGTTACTATTTCAGTGATGTTCCTACTAAAATATCAACCCCTTATTGCACAACTATGGTGCTATCAATCTCACATATGATAATGTCTCTAATAGTAATAAAAAAACCAATATGGGTTGAAACTTAATTGTTCAAAGATAACTTAAACCTTACACTGCTTCCAAACTCTTACATACCATCATCTAGTGAATAAATAACGTTTCTACAATCATTAGGATTGCAAACCATGGAACTTAAAAAACAGCCATATAAAAACAATATTTTTCCATTAGCATTGCACCTAGTGAATATTATAATCATTGCTTCAAAACTTCTAAAAATATGTCCTGTATTTTTATAAAGTATTAAGTAAGCTATAGTCCAAATTTATGTAGAGTACTGCTAATGGAAAAACAGTGGTAATTAAAAACTAGTAGTTTCAACCGTAGAAACAAGTTGGGAATTTCCAACTATGTGAAAATCCGATTTTTGAGCTCGACAATATCCATCTTCATAGTGAATAAATAGATGATAATATTTTTAGATGACATGAAAAACACTATGCTATGGAGCCACTCTGCATAAATAATGTGCAAAGATGCAATAGATCATACTCGTTCAATTTTAAATTAGTCCTAATGGGATGTTTGTGAAGACATTTTCTCACCTAACACTTAGTTTATAATGGTGCTGCTTTTACTGTGACCTATGAATGACATGTTGAACATCAGTTACTCTTCTTGTTCTTAACATGAGACACCACATGGCCATTAGCCACACTTCCATTGGATAAAGTACTAACTTTACTGTCTTTGCTCCCATCTGAGCAGTTGACAGACACAGAGTTTGAACGAGGTTGCTCCTCAGTCCGCTGCTCTTGTGGCGGTTCGTTTTCAATCGCCACGATAACAGGTCCATCCCCATTCACAGGATTGAATGATGAGAACTGAGAGATGCCTGGGAAGTACCTGTAT
Source organism: Tetragnatha montana (assembly GCA_963680715.1). Taxonomy (NCBI): domain Eukaryota; kingdom Metazoa; phylum Arthropoda; class Arachnida; order Araneae; family Tetragnathidae; genus Tetragnatha; species Tetragnatha montana. The sequence continues at coordinate 30,521,922 of OY796676.1, forward strand.
TCACAGGCAGTGTCCTCATTCTGATTGGATGAGGTGGTATGGAGAGGCGTGGTGGGGCCAGAGTCTTCCTCTGCCACGTCTATGTTGTTGGATGCTGCCTGCCGGTTGTGGTAAAAAGATACACTCATGAACTTGGAGTTGACATCCGGGAGCAGCATCTCAATTAGTTCCACAAAAGTGGGGCGGGCTTTGGGGTTTTTGTGCCAGCACATTGACATCAAATTGTACCTAAAAAGTAGTTTAGAATCAATTTGAATACGAAAGTAAGTTAGAATGAATTTGAATAACAGTAAACACCACCTTAAACTAGTCAAGAAATAAAAATTCAAAGAACTTCCATTTATGATTAAAAATTATTCCTTTCTTTACACATTCTTTCTGCTTATAACAAAACTTATATTCTTACAATTTTTCTGGACAGTCTTCTGGCTTTTCCATTGTATTTCCCGCAATAACAAATTTTAACACATCTTCATTTGACAGACCTTGGTAAGGTTGGGATGCTAATGTGGCCATTTCCCACAGTACCACACCATAAGACCTAAAGGAAAGAAGGAAAAAAAGTTGCAATTGATTGGAGCGAAATCATAACAAAAACCATCATATATCATTCAACTTGAGTCACTTGTAGGTTAGATACAAAAATTTAAGGGTATAGCAGAAATAAAACAGCAGCCTTTGTAACTCAAATACTGAACTAAATTTACCAGTGCCACTAGTTAAGGGTTAGTGTTTCAAAGCCCTTTGAAATGTAGGATGAATTTGGCTTACAACTTACCACACATCTGACTGATTGTCAAATATTCCATCCTTCAGAGATTCTGGTGACATCCATCTTACTGGAAGGAGCCCCTTACCCCCTTTTCGATAATAGTCTGTCTCGTAAATGTCTCTGGTCATGCCAAAGTCGCCTATTTTGACTGTGAGGTCTTCAGCTACCATGCAGTTTCTTGCAGCCAGATCTCGATGCACAAATTTCTTAGCAGCCAGGTAGGCCATGCCATCAGCAATTTCTGCTGCCATCTGGAGAATCTGCCTCAGGGAAGGTGGTATCTGACCTGGATTATCCTGCAAAACAAAAAGGGAGAAAACATTAATGGAAAGAATTGAACGTGCTGCACCAATTTTCACTGAAAATTTAAGCTTTACTCGGAGCATTATTGAATGGAATACTCAAGAGTAAAAAAGGGGGCCTGGTGTTTTTCGCCTAAAATTTCTGAAATGTTTCACCATAAAAAATAATTATGTGTAGGACGACTTTAAAAAGACTGGAACACTTTGTTTTACTGTTTCCTAATTTGTGCCCTTGAAGAGTTCTTGCAAGCTAGCTCGATCAACAAACCCATGACCTAAATTATCCATTTTTATTATTGACTTCTAAAGTGATGATTTGCTAATATATAACATTCTATACCCTACTTAAAATTTAAAAATATATTTATTAATAAAGATTCTTGACTAAACAAGCTATTGACCACATAATTATGAAAGAAAATACAAGCATACTTCATCATCAGGTCGGTGTGATCTTAAGTATGTCTTTAGATCCCCATTGACCATCAACTCCATGAGAACCAGAGTAGGTTGACCTTTAGACACTACTCCTAAGAGCTTGATAACATGATGACCTTTGAAAGCTCTAAGGAAGAAAATATTTGATTTTGTACTCAAGAAAAGTGATTTTACTAACAAAAGTATGCAATGAATTAAATAAATACTAATATAAATTTTCATTAGTAACACACTTTGCAATATTCCACTTTCTTACAAATCTATGTACGAACACTTACTTCATTACTGAAGCTTCTTGTAAAAATTCAATCCTTTCCCTCAAAGAAGCATTTTCATTTACAGTCTAAAATCACAAAAGTAGGTAAATCTGTGCAATCCAAAACCATTTAGTTGAATTAGTGGCATTATCATTAAATTCATTACAAGCATAGAGTTTCTACATATCTTAAACATAATAAATTGGAAAAATACTAATAGAGAGTGTTGTTTACTACTTCAAATTTTTATGTCATTAGTAAGAAAAACATTTTTTCTAATAGTAATAGTGAATTACTTTAAGTGGTAAGAAAGAAAAAAATATCCTAACTGCATTCAAATTACTCATCTTATTCATTTATGAATTTTAGAACAGTTAGAATAATATAGGAAGCAAAACATACCCTCATGCTCTCATGCAGAAAATTTAAGTATAAATTCATTTAATATTGTTATCAATTATGAATGTAATTTGATTACGACTAACCTTAGCTGCACATAGTATTACAGGTTTGCCATTGATTCCATGAAGTTTCCCTTTGTACACCATTCCAAATGATCCTTGTCCAAGTTCTTCAAGAAGTTGAATTTTATCCCGATCAATTTCCCATTCATCTGGCATATAAACTATGTAAAAAAATATAATTAAAGCAACAAATACTCTGCTCACATTCTAAAAGTAAAAATGTTTCATATACGTATAAGGTAATCCGGAAAGTTCTGAACCTTTTTGCAAAGAAAATTGAAATTATTGACTGTTATTGAACTGTTGTACCTTGAATTGAACTATTGAACTGTTATTATATTGAACTGTTGATTATTGAATGAGTGAACTGTTTTAAGTACTGTTAAGCTTGTAAATTTTCAGATTTTAAATAATTATAAACACCTTCACATGCCTTTTTCTTATGAAATTCTTCATGTTTTGGAAATTATAAACTTCTGATTAACCAAATGCGTGACTCACACAACAAATGAGCTAAATTTGAGACTTAAAATCACTACTGAAAATTATTATTTGATTAAATTAGATCTACCTTTGGTTTTCCTTTTGCTCATGGTTGATTTATTTATACTATACAAGCTAATAAATTTCATTTATTTTATAATAGATTTTCTGTTCTTGGCAAAATTTGAGTTGTGACTCACACTATAAGGAAAGGTAATATGAGTCACAACTCTGATCTTGCCAAGAACAGAAAATCTATTATAAAATAAATGAAATTAGCTAGTATAATAAATCAACCATGAGCAGAAGGAAAGCCAAAGGTAGATCTAATTTAATCAAAAAATAATCCTTCAGTGCCTGTTATACAGGGCTTTATAGGCAAAAGGAAGTGTACAACTGGGGGAGTACAGGAGGCTTACCTAAACTTGAACTCATATATTCTGGATTAACAGATGCATAATCCACAAAATCAGGAATTCTTGCAGCAAATCTACAGAAAACAACATCAACCATTAGAGTTAAGAAAAAATTAAATGCAAAAATCTGAAGGAATGAATTACACAAAGACACGTTTTTCACACAATCTTAATTTTGAATTAATATTGATAATTTTCAAAATTGAGATAAAGGTAGTTTTATATACTGAGTATTTTTCAAAAGTCTGTTTAATGGCTTTCTTTTGGAAACAACTCTTAGGGACATGGAAGTAAGGTGTTTTGATAGGTACATGGTTGCTTACCTATGGCTCAATTAGAAAATTATTTTAAATATTTTAACAAATTCAGAGAAACAAAAGTTTCTTGAAAATATCTTATATGTTCAAGGAGACATTAGCAAAAGAAAGGCTTTTAGGTTAAAAAAAAGTTTGCCAATTTGCAAAGTTTTATTTTTTATTCTTCAATTAAAATTTTTCTTTATTTAACTAACTAGCTGATATGCCCGGCCTTGCACGGGTGTAGTGTATCAATTTATTTTTTTAAAGTTTTCTCAAGTTATACATGTCTAATTTTTCTGTAACCACAATAACCAATCATCCCAATGTCCCCGGTAGTTTTTCATATCCCGGTGTTCCCGGTAGTTTTTCATATCCCGGTGTTCCCGGTGTCTTTTTTCATGTTGGTGTTCCCGGCGCCTTTTTCATCCCGGTTCCAACTGTTTATATTTACCCAAACCCATCCAGCTCCTATGTTGAACATTTATAGTTTCCCCTAGTAAAATATTTAATTTTAAGGTTTTCATCTCATAACAATAGTGAGTCAAGCATATCTACTCTAGTAGAAAAATAAGCATTAACAATAGTGAGTCAAGCAGATCTACTCTAGTAGAAAAATAAGCATTTTTAGCCATAAAAATGTTAATTACGGGTTAATAATTCAATTTTCGAATTTGGAAAACTTTGAATTTATAATCCACGTCCCTAGATACGTCTATAAACCGAGTTTTGTCCACGTCTGCGGCGTATTTTGAGAGGAGATGCAGTTTTGAGGTTTTAATTTCATTTATTACAATAGAGAGTCAAGCAGGTTTACTCTAGTAGAGAAATGGAGAAATAAGCGTTTTTGACCATAAAATCGTTAATTACTCATAAATATTCGATTTTCGAACTTGGAAAAGTTGATGGTCGTCGTTCCAGCCTCGAGATACGTCTATATACCGAGTTTTGTGTACGCCTGCGGCGTATTTTGGGAGGAGATGTAACACATACATACATAGCCACAAACAGTTTTAGTTATATACTAGCTGATATGCCCGGCCTTGCACGGGTGTAGTGTATCAATTTATTTTTTTAAAGTTTTCTCAAGTTACATGTCTAATTTTTCTGTAACCTCAATTACCAATCATCCCGATGTTCCCGGTAGTTTTTAATATCCCGGCGTTCCCGGCGTCTTTTTTCATGTTGATGTTCCCGGTGTCTTTTTTTATACCGGTTCCAACTGTTTATATTTACCCAAACCCATCCAGCTCCTATGTTGCACATTTAGTTTTCCCTAGTAAAGTATTTTAATTTTAAGGTTTTCATCTCGTTAACAATAGTGAGTCAAGCAGATCTACTCTAGTAGAAAAATAAGCATTAACAATAGTGAGTCAAGCAGATCTACTCTTGTAGAAAAATAAGCCTTTTTAGCCATAAAAAACGTTAATTACAGGTTAATATTCGATTTTCGAACTTGGAAAACTTTGAATTTATAATCCACGTCTCTAGATACGTATATATACCGAGTTTTGTCCACGCCTGCGGCGTAGTTTGAGAGGAGATGCAATTTTGATTATTTTATCTCATTTGTTACAATAGTGAGTCAAGCGAATCTATTCAAATAGAGAAATGGAGAAATAAGCGTTTTTGACCATAAAATCGTTAATTACTCGTAAATATTCGATTTTCGAACTTGGAAAAGTTCGTGTTGATAATCCTCGCCTCAGAATACGTCTATATACCGAGTTTTGTGTACGCCTGCGGCGTAGTTTGGGAGGAGATGTAACACATACCCACATACATAGCCACAAACAGTTTTAGTTATATATAGATAGATAAATGTCTACATAATAACACTGAAAAATTTTTAACCCTGAAAAAGTGCTATTTTTGGAAAATGCCTTAATACTGTGCTATTTGAATAAATTAAAAGCTAAAGGGACCACTGAAAAACTTCAAATTAAAGAAGTTGCCTCTTCTACATGCAATTCCAGACTTACTGAATCATTGTAAAGATTACTTTCAATGCATCGTCAACTTTTTCTATTTAGGAATTCTGTTCTGAATGTGTGGTTTACGCGAAGACATGGTAAATGTTAATTTTTCTTTTTGTGATTCTGGTGATAATTTTATAACGATGAATGGTAAAAAAAAAATAGTTCTAACTTGAAAGTTATTGTGAGATAATTTCGAATTTAAAAAGTTAAAATTTAAATTATCCAATTTTTTAGCATTGATTTAATAGAAAGTTCAAGGGACCAAGAAAAAACTTTGACCCTAAGATGCGTTGTTTCCAAATAAAAACTGAAACAGACTTTTGAAAACCAAACCCTGTACGTAAAATTGAAATTTATTTTGCAACAATAGTTAAATTTAAAATACTACTATAATGAGAAATAGTTGTAAATTTTCGCAGACTCATACTCACTTCCATCTATACACTAAATATGAAAATCCTATTGTGAAAGCTATGAAAGTACAAATTCCAACTGATAGGAGTGTTTCAAAGGTGAAGTTATCTAGAAAAATTATATTTATGTCATTAAAAGTGTAAATTTAATCATTGAAAATTGAATTAAACTGGTTATAATTGATTAATAATCTGATCTGGCACTACACTAAATAAATTAATAGTATTTTCCAGTTTAAAGAAACTTGTAAAACTAATTCTGACATTTTTGATGTTATATTTCACTTATTTTGAAGTTATTTGACTACATTAAATAAAGAGAGAAACTTCTTTAGATTAATTATTGTCTAATTATATAATGATGTCCATAACTGTAGATTGGTTTTCCTGTCAAAGTATTCATTTGGCTACAGAAGAATTTTAATGATAATATTACTAAATGAGAATGTTGAGTTTTTTAAGGTTCTGCAATAGAGCAAAAAAAAAACCCCTTACCTCTAGAATTACGAACAGTGAAAACAACATATGCAGTCCAGTTTCCATGACCAGCTAGAGAAGTAGCTCGTACTCGAACAGAGTAGTTACCAGGAGATAGGTCAGTTATTATATAACCTTTATTCAAAAGATAATTTGATCTAGTCACACAAATTCTTTTGGGCTTGTACTGAAAGATAAAAGCTAGATTTTAAGCATAAAATAGGCACAATATAATTATTAAAAGCTGCTTGATAAGCACACAAATATTTGTAAAATGCATTAATTATTTAATAAACTGTTAACTGTGGTGAGACAAAAATTAGGAATTTGCCAGTAGATCAATAAGGCAGTCAACTTTGGAGGAAATAGAAATTATTAGGGTTACTTTTTTAGAGTTCAACTAGAAAACATTAGATGTAAACACCCCTTACTTTTAACACCTATATATTTATTTTAATAAACATTTCAGAACCATTTTTCTTCATCACAGATAAATGTAAGGATTAGATGAGAAGCAAAGACAGTGTGGGTTGGAAAAATTCCTGTTTTATCATACAATCTAAACTATCTACTAATCCAGTGTGGTCCAACTCATGAACCCTCAAAGAGATTTTTATGACACTTGGCCACAAAATTGTTTTACAAGACCTGTTTTTACCTGTTTTTACAAGTCTAATTTAAAAAAAAATAAATAAATAAGTAGTGTTTTAATGATCCAGCCAATATTTTTGCATTGCATATTCCATGTAAGAAAATCCGTAAATGAAATAATCTTAGTGAATCTTCATAGTCGAAACAAATAATCCAGTGTTGAAATATGCTTGACTTGCCTGTATTAAAATAAACATATGTAATTTTATCTTTTTACTGTTCTCTGGCCTTCATCTCCCTTTAAAAAGTTTACTTGACAATAAAGGTTGGATCACGCTGTACTACTATAATCTATTGCATGGAATCTAAACTTTTATGCCAAAAACAAATTTAAATTTTACTTACGTTTTCTCCATTCAATCTCTTGTATTCCATAGTATATGCCACAATAATTCCATTAGATTCATAAGGTTCCTCCCATTTTACTAGGCCACCAGAATATGTGACATTTTCTGTTTGTACAAACATACTACTTCTCAGGATATCATCGGCTCCAGCTTAGGATAAAAACATCAAAACTCAGGTTAATATACAAAACAAACAATTTTAGTACAAAACGTTAATTTCTTAATTATATATGGGAATATTTGATTCTCAGTTAATTAGTGCAGTTTAAGAATAAATAATTTTATTGATGCAAAAATTCATATTTTTAAAGCATATTTTTCTGAACTTTTTACATTTTTTTTAAAAATCAGTCATTGAAAAATATATTACCAAGTAAGAACAGTTTTTTACAAATTATAAAAATTAGTACACATTTTTCTAACAGATCAAAACCATGTTTTTCAAATGCATGCAAAATAATTTTATTGATCTTCACACAAAGGTTGAACTATAAAAACTTATCAATAGAGTGGAAAATATTAATTTACCTAAAGGAAGAGTCCTAACACTTGTTATTGCTTTAGTACTGCATGCATCTTTCTTTTCTTTCTTTCTGTCTTGACAAGCTTTGATCTACAAAACATTTGAAAATACTATATTGATGAATACATTTTAAGATTATGAAACAAATTCTGTAAAGATATTTTAATAACACTTCAAGATCAAGTATTGAAAACTGATAAGAAAAATACAAACATTAAGTTGATTGGTTTTTCGAAATAGAAAGTAGATTTTTCCCAAAATATATAAATAATTAAACAGAAAATATTTATTTCAATTAAATCACAGCTTTAATATCTCTATCTGTAATTTGATATTTTTTAGCAAAATATAATCAAGGGTATTATTAAGCTAGTCATCCCAATCATTAGAGGAACATTTCCAAAAATATGTTCTTTTCAAAAGAAAAAAAAATCTTGTTTGGAAAAAATTGCGAATATATCGCCGGAATAATGGGAGTGTCTAGATCACAGTAACATAATTCAGTATGACACACTGTACTTTTGAAACAATTCCTAAGACTCACTTCGATCGTATACTCCGAAAAGTGCCTGAGGTTGGATACCACCAGGAAGGTGTGGTAGTAGACGGTCCTCTTGAATTGCACCAGGGATCCGTTCTCGAAGCGGTCTCCCACGATGGCCAAACCGCCGCCGGTCGAAGACCGGAGGTCCTCGCGAGACGCGTGGCGCCGGGATCGGGAGATGTTGGGACTGCGGAAAGAAAAGAGTCATCGCATTTTTACTTTGTTTTCCGCCAGCAAATGATTTCTTGTGAATTGGAAATGTAAGTGAATATAATAGAGGCTATAGGAACGAAAGGAAGTGATCATTTTTTTTAAATTCTTGTCTTCATGTCAAAAGCCTTTGCGCAGTCGGTTAAATGTATATGCATCGGTATTTTCCCCTGTTGGGAACAGTATAAGGGGCAGCAAGTATGATCACATGTATCATAAGCTATCCTAAAAGACTGGGATTATTATTTTATACATTCTGTATTTTATTTAACAGGTAAAATATGGTTTCTATGAGTTAGAATATAATTTTTCTGCGAAGGAATCTTAATTTTTTCGTAAACAATAAGAACTCATGATTGCTTTCAAAGTGAATATCAATGTGAGGTATACTTCATTCTAAACAACATAGCATCGTAAGAATTCAACTGTACTTAATTTTAGGGTTGATTCAAGGACAATTTATGTAATTAATACATCGGCGTCTAAGAGTACGCATAGATGAGATATAATTGAAGTTTTTGTAGCGAGAATCATTTAATTCATATTAATCTTCACCACAAGAGAGTTATGTGCTACAATTAATGAATAAATGTTTAATTTAACCTTTGAAAGCTTACAACCCCTCTGAAGCTGAAAACTAGCTCATGTAAAATCCTGGAAAAGTAACATTATGATTTTCATGGATTTTTCAAGAAGATGAATCTTGTTTGGATCATACTTTAAAAAGAAGGTGGCATGGGGAGGAATATCAGCATCATATACACCACTCAAATAAATATACAATTTGCATGACCTAATGCCTGTTGAAGTTTGATAGTTCTGTAGGATAAGGGTAAACTAAGAAAAAAAAAAGTTGTGCTATAGACTGTGTGTCATCTATTTCTCTTTCATTTCGGTGGAATAAATGGCACACTTTAACCAGGAAGGATTTTCCGTCAGAAAAGGACGTATAAACGGAGAAGCAACGACGCGTTAAGTAAGCTTCTCTGCCGAAAGTCTCCTATTGCAAAGAAGATCGATTGCGGGTTTCTGGTGCATCGTGGGAAAACGGAATTCTCACAGTTTTATTTGCTCCGCAATTTACCGTCTTTTTTTTTTGCCAAGGAGAAATCGAGTTAAGATGGTTTTCAAAACCGAAAATAAATCAGCAGGACCAAAGCTACACTTGAGAGTTTTTCATAAAATAAACGTTTCTGTGCTTAGCTAGCTGATTTTACCTTTAAATAGTATAATAGCCATATTCACAGTCATCAGCGTCGGTGTTAAATCATTGATGGTCAAAGAAAGATTCCACTCAGAATCGGCGAAAAACTAATTTTTCTTTCTTAAGCTGCTGGTTAACCGCAACGCTGATGGCTGTAAGTTTACCCATCAATGTCGGATTTTGAAATCATCCGCCGCCTATTCTTTCTTGCTAACAGCAAACTTATAATTTTTATGAAATTAGTATTGAAACATGATTTTTCCAGCCTCATTCCTTAAAAAAAAATTATATGAACGTGTCAATTACGTACTTTAGATTATAAAAATAGATGGCGGATTTGTTAGATAATGACTCACAGTTCTTAAAAATTTTCCAAATGCAGCATTAGTAATAAAAGAAATATATCAAAATAATTCCCAATAATTCTATAAATGAGACTAATAAATATCCTTTTCATAGCTAATATAATTTAAATTAAATAACACATGACTGTAGCGCAACTAGATTAGAGAAAATATCCCTTTCCCTCTTTACTTCTTTATTCTCATTCAATTTATAATCCAAAAGAAAAATGTAGTAGTCATTACATAAAGTCATTCCCTCCATTGATCCTCAATTCTCCTCAGGATTGAGGAGAAATCTGTACATAGTCAAAACACCTGCAAGTCTCTCAAATGGATTTCTTCCCAGGATGCCCTCGGATATATACGGAATGCGGTATCATTTTACTTTACAGTTTACATTTACAGCAATCAATTAAACTAGATATTTGGCACTTTTACGTTTTGCTCTTAAATTTCAGAGTTCTTACTTTACACTTGAAAAAATTTCAAAAGTGAGCTATCTACCAACTCAATACCCATGGCCTGAAATTTATGGTTTGGATATTTTTAAAAGGACATCATGGTAAATAGATAAAGAATGTTTTGTAAGGATTTTACTATCGGTCTTTTTTGTTCTACTTTTAAAAAAAAACAACTACTGTAAATAGTGTGTTTTTAAAAACTTCTTCAATTTTTTTTTTGTTTCCGCAGAATAAAAGTTTGTATCTTCCAAGATTTGCCATCGAAGGTTAGCCTTTTAGACTGCCACTGCATACCATTGGGGAAGGGTTCTTTTTAAATATTTCCCTCGCGCGCGATAATCTAAAAAAAACCCCCTTACTTCTTGATGTAGACTTGGTTGTGTAGGAAGTCTTCGAAATGGATCTGGAACTCCGCATCGTGGTCATCGCCGCCCAGTTTGCGCTGGTCTTTGGTGCAAGGGCAGCACTCCTGGCCCTCTTCGCCGGAGTCCAGGCTAGACGACGTCACGTTGTCGAACAGGCTGAAGTGCTTCGAGTCGTCATCGTCGTAGAGGCTCTTTTTGTACTCGGGGAACGTGAGGGCTGCAAATCGGAAGCGCACGTCAGGATCGATAACCAAATTTAATACGACTCACTCAATTGATTTAATAACTCACGTTCTGAGCAGTAGTTTCTCTGATAGGCGAAGTACGAGGGGTCTTCTTCGTAGATGCCTTCGATGATGTAGTGGGTGACGTTTCCGTTCGGGTGTTTGGGGGGCTTCCAGGATATCACGATCTCGCCGTGGAGGGTGGAGCGGGCCTTGATACTGACGGGCGGCGTAGGCGCTAAGAAAATTGACTGTGTCACTATTTATTTGGTGTAGCTTGATTCATCAAAGCTCTATTGACCAAAGTAGGATGCCTATGTTTTATTCAGAGATTGATACAAGCTTTATTACAGATAGCATGTTTTCAATTTAGGTTCACTGATAAATGGATAGGGTTTGTTCGGAATTTGTTTTAGAAAAAAAATCGATCGAATCGACTTTAATATTTACAGTTTATTTAGCATTTTGAAAAGAATATGGATTGTTAGAGAGGTAAGTCTTATTCCTAAGTATTAGGTAAAAATGTACGACAGAAAATTATTTAGAACGAGGCGATTTCTCTTTAAAATACACGTAACATACTGAAAAGCCTTAGTCATTGGTAAACAAACTATTAATGGTTAAAAAGCCTCAATTATACAGCAGAAATTCAGTATTTGATTTACAAGCTAAAATTTGCCGACAACTATACAAAAAGTTACAAGGGGAACATTTTAATCTAAAACTAATCTAGAGGAATAATTAATGTACAAGTACTAACACCGCCAAACCTTATTTTTAACGTAATACATTTCTATCACAACCTTTTCCTATACGTTATTCGGCGTGAGATTTATTCGCTAATAAATAAAGACGACAAACTACAACCTAGTTATCGAAACAAAAATATTGTCAACCTTTTTTTATCAGTCCGAAGACTTAAATGAACTCGTTTATATTTAGATAGCATTGAAAACTAGACATGAAGCAATGGGAAGAGAAAGACCGATTCAATATATGAGATAAAGACGTACTGTCTGGCTCTGTTTTGAAGTAGATGATGGAGCTCTGAGCACCTTGCCTCCCAGAGGCTGTTGTGTATGTTCTGATGTAGAGGGCGTACTGAGTAAAGGGTTTTAGGTCTGTGATATGGTGCTCAATAAAGTTTGTGTCTTCCACTACTTCTACGTCGCGCACCGTCCATCTGTAATGAAACCCACCTTCTTTGAATGGGAGAACATACTTAAAGTTGCACTTAAAACATTTAAAAGATTCTTTTAAGTTAAAAATATCTTGACACTTAAACCAAACAATCGGTCATGATTTTTAAGCAATTTATAAAATTACTACTGGATTTTATCGGTTATTTGATCATATTCGGTTTTAGAGGTTAGAGCTGGTAATTTAAATGGGGAAGACAGAAATATAATTATAATTTTTCATGTACTTTTAAGCATTTATATGAAAACACGAGATTCTGTAGAAGACAGAAGACCGGTAATGAATACTAGTACTGAAATATTGCAGTTTTACAATGACGTTCCTCGAAGTTCTGGTAAATGTGAGTGTTCCGAGATTTATTGATCCATTTATAGTGAAGACTCTTGCACCAACTTAATTAGATTTTAAATATTTTATTGCATTAGAATCTCGATAAAATAGGAGAGAATACTTCAACTTACACGTCAGTTCCACACGCATCCCTTCCTTCAAACAGCGATATATTTTTGTAGAGCCTGCAGCAAAATAGTAGTGATTAACCTATTTTTCTAAACATTCCTAAAGCAATCCTGAAAGAAATAGTTTTCATACTCACGCTTCTCTGTAGTATATAACATAGCCTAAAAGCGATCTCTCATCGTAGAGTTGCTTGTGAATGCTCTCCCATTTCACTCTGACCACTGACGGGGTCAAGTTTCTGACCGTAACGTTCATGTTAGTGACATCACCTGCAAAGGAGATGTAGTGAGCGTCTAATTATAATACTCAACTGAAATTCGAAGTCGGGGATTTAAAAAAAAAAAAATGTAAATATGAGGGTTGAATATATTGGAGAAAAATAATAATTGGGTATTAATGATTATTATAACACTTTTGTCGAACTCTTGAATACCCGAGTGGACTTTGAGGAGAGAATGCCTCCAACATTGATGATATTTCAGTACCAAAGTTACGAACTAATACGAGGTATAGTTCAAAAATACTCCAGTTAATATTAGCTTCCTTTGTTACTTACTGCACATTACATTAATTCCAGTTCGCTCTAACAGCACGTTATGAAAATAATGAAATTAAAAACAGCCCTTTTCCATGGTATCCATTTACTTCGATGGAAAGAATTTTCTTCCTAATCTTCTCGATAATTTACTGTTTTTTTATGAATTTCGTACGACAGCATCATATTCTGATTATTCTGAAATAACATTCTGCCTATAACTATGATATAATTAAAATAAGTTTTTTTTACCCAGGGAATTCATTCAAAAGAAAAAATGGTTGTATCCTTCAAACTGAAATCGATAATTTTAACGATTGTAATCCAAAGAGGAATTAAAAAAAAAAAAAACAAGTTGCACATGATTAAAATTCCGCAAATAGGGGCGTGGCAATTGTGGCATGCTGTGACGTCATTTGGGCATGCATAACCGCCGTCCAGCACTTCTTTCATCAAACCATTTCTAATACTTATACAGGGTGTTTCATAACTTCTAGGAGGGGTAGGGCACACCCAGACGGTTCAGAACCACATAGGTCGCACCCCTAACGCCCGAGGGGTTTTTATTAGGGGGCATCGTTGGTTGCATAATTTCCAGTGGAAATTGGAAATTAACACCTTAACTTTTAAATTATATTAAAACTAGCAAAATCGTTCGATTCCGGTATTTTTTACACAAAAAACCATTTGTTAGGTGTTTTAACAGTTGATGATGTGCATTGTGGCACAAAACAATATTCCTTGGCTTTTTTTTCACCTCTGATGTCATTTTTCATTCAATACACGTGCTTCTATTGAGAAAACAAGTGCGAGCAAGCGGCATAATTTGACGATACCTGCCTGAAAATGACGTACCTGCGCAGTGCACAAAGGTACGTCATTTGGGTGGTGCGCAGTGGCGCGATACAGAGTACCTCGTCTGCGCATCAACTTTAAAAAGTAATAAAAAAATAAATTGAAGTCGTTACACGACCTCGGGTGTTTTGCAAACAACTTTTTTTCAGTGTGTCCTTTCTAAAAAAATTAAATTGAAAAATGGTCAACAACCCTATTAAGGTGTCGTTATAAAAGCATTCAGATATTAACCCCACAAAAGAACTAAAAAATAACTTACAGGCAACTCTATCTCCATTTGAACTGGGCGAGACGTCCCTATCATCCCAATCCGCTGTCTCCGCATACTTTTTCAGTTCTTCAATCTTGCTGGGACACAGTTTGGAGTTGAAATGAAAAAAGACCTTGCCCTTCAGGATCTTCAGCTTAGTACCATTACCGCGGCTCTTCCAGTCCCACAGTTCCTGGAGGTTTTGGTTGTCCAACACTAGAAGCGTATAGCTGGTGTCGTTAGAAGAAAACCCACATGGAAAAGAACAAGAACAGGTAAACGTTAAACAGTCAAACCAATGGTCGCCCTTATACGATCTTCGTTGGGGAGATAAGTATATCAATTAGAGTAATATTTAATACAGAGCAATTGTAAAAAAAAATCGTTTTTAAAGTAGCTGAATACGCAAATAAACCAAGACACGCACTATACGTACAGAATGGGCCAAAACTCAGTTCACTTTTGAAAATTCCATAAAAACCGGAAGAAAAAACGGGTCTCCAGTCTCAGCATCCTGAGGTCATGGGTTTTTTATAAGACAATAACAGAGTGACTCACAGACTGCATTGAAAAGAATTGCCGGTTTTATCAATCCGATAAACTGATTATGGTATATCAATAACATCCTTTACTTCAAAACCTCAGGATATTGAGACTGAAGACCGTTTTTTATTCTAATTCTCCCCCCCCCCCCGGTTTTTATGGAAAGTATGTAGTGACTTTTTGCCCACCCCGTATAATAGGAACTACGCCTAAACGTCGCGATTAATGGAAGGTATCACGAACACAACCTACTTTTTGTCAGCGTTTTCTCCTCTGATCGTGTGGAGAGACTTGAGGAAGTTGAGCGACACCAAAGGGAAGGAGCGGGCTATTTTCAAGTAGCCGTCGATCACTTCGATCATGTTTAAGTTCTCTTCAAGCTCTTTGATAACATTTGCTGCAAAAGGAAGTCATTATCATTATTTTTCAATGAAGTTACTAAAATTGAACAAAAGAATTGATCAGAGTGTTTAAGAATACCATGAATGCGGTTTCAATCACATTTCTCTATACATTCTATCACATTTAGAAAGGATTAACAATGAATGATATACCAAACGGTAAGAAAGAACAAAACATGTTGATGTTTTGAGATTTTTACCACTAAAATTCTCATTTGAATATCTTTCTATTAAACATATAAAATACTTACATCCTCCTTGGATAGTTATTTCCAGGGATCCATTTACTCGAGTACAGCCCCGCATGGCTCTTATCATTCCTATATTGTCCACAGTAATGCCATGACATACTGAAATACAAATGGGAAATATTCAACGAAGACAAGTTAATGAGGTAATGGATTATAATGCATTAATGATGCTATTTATTTAGTGATATTTGCACAGTAGAATCAAACTCCACAGTCCTTCAAAATATTTTAAAATGCATTATTGCCCATTGCCATTAATGCCCCATTATAAGTTTTTCCAACATAGGTTTTTAATTTCCGTTCATTATGAAGTCACTAGATTAGTTTAGTGTGAAATAGTCTTTAATGCCACGAACTCTGATTTTAAACATGATGCTGTATCACAAAGAAATGCACAGATAATGTATGGTCGTATTTCTGTACTTTGAAACCACCAATTTTCTCTGAATAACAGAAAAGGATGGATGTCTCGTCTACTCTATACCATTATACAATTCTTAATGAAAAAATATATGTTCTGGCAAATTTTTTTTTTTACATTTCTTAAATTGTTTTAAAGAATGCTGGAGCATAGTTTCCAGCACACTCTTCCATAGTTTTGTGCATAATAAAGGTTAGAAACTCAATTTAAAAAATGTGTCGGTAAATTCTGAAAATTTCTTCCTACGGAATTTAGGCATCATGTTGATATAAGCTATCCTGCAAAAGCTATTAATATTTAGTTCTAATTATAAACGGTGTTGACCCAACTGCCTCTCGGTCATAAACGTCGAAACCTACAGCTCAATCTTTAATACCGCCGTACTCTGCTATAAAGAGGATATTGTGAGTTTTTATATCATTCCCCTACAAAACAACCAACATAGTAATCCTATCGGTTATAATCAACTGCCCCATAACGGTATATACAAGACCTTTTAGGGCCCTTCCAAACTTTTACGACGGCAGGAGAAACGCCCCATCGCGGAATAGCGGTCAATTAGAGAACAATAGAAAATCCCTCCTCGGACGGTACCGCGTGGGGTCTCCCCCAGTTTAGGAGTTTTTTTAGGGCCCAGACAAATAGAAATTAATCTTTACTGACCCTTGGGACACTTGCTCTCGCACCGCTTGCACTCGTGGGGGTTGCTCTCATTCACCACGTACCCCGAGGGACATTCGATCCGGCACTTGCCGTCGAAAGGCTTGTAGTAAACGCGTTCCACGCCGTCGTTCTTCTCCTTCTCATTGGGAGTGCCCAAGTCCTTGCATTCCTGTTCTTGCACGCATCGCCGGCCGATATGCTGAGAGAAATGCAATGGGAAAAGTGAAAAACTCGAGGAAAAAACACAGATTGGCAGTTAAGTTTGGTTTTCTAAAGCAACAAAATTTGGAATCAGTTTTGTGCAGTGTTATTCCTAGGATTTTTTTTTTGAGGAGTAAAAACACTTTGACTTTTTTAGGAGTGAAATTGAATTATGAGGAGTGAAATACGGAAATAGCATGAACTACATAATATACAAAGACACGAAAACCACAACTCCCTAAGCATCAGATCAATAAATGAAAAAAAAAAATACTATGGCTGTATGAAAACACAATTAAAAAGGTATGATAATTAGGGTGCCTTGGCTTTTGGTAGTTGGCTTTGGCCAGAAGTCGGGCGAAAATGCCTCCGTTGAGATCAGTTGGTGTTTTGAGAAGAAAAATGTTATTCGTTGATTTCAGTGGGGCACGCGGTGCATTTTTAAGCTAAACCTTTGTGAAAAATTCAAAGAGTGAAAATACTCCTGGCTAGTTTTTTATGAGTATTTCCGATTTTCAAGGAGTGAAATAATATCTCAGAGGAGTTAAAAATATCTCTGATAACATAATTTTAAAATTAGTGATAAATGAAATCAAATGCATTTTAGAATGAAAAAAAAAACAGTAGAAATGAAATGAAGGGGTTATTCCATACCTTTCAATAACTTCATGTATTTGATGCATAAAAATCCTTCAAAGGAATAATAATATTCAAGACCTCTAAAAAGTTTAAGTTTTGCCTTTCACTACGCGCGTCGTCAAATATATTTTTTTCTCAGTAACCAAAATAATAATGTACTGTATTCCGTATTGAACTTACTGAAATGAGAACTAAATATAAATCTGGATTTTGGACTATTTTTAATTAGAATCAGCAAAGTATGTGGAGAAACTAAAAAAATGACAACACTGTTTTGTAAAGTTGGTAATGTTTATATTATAACATGTTTTATTATAACACGTTTATATTATACATGAAAATTATCAATTGTATAATTAATGAATATAATTTAGGATATTATCTTTGCTTTTTTATTCTTTTCCCCTTCCAGTTAAATTATGCTAAGTTACAAAAGATGTTAAATGAAAATAGAAAAAAATTGTGATAAATATTTCTAAGAAACTAAGTTTAAGTATTACGATAATATCATATTCTATATTGACAAACTAGAACAGTTTCTCCGTCAAGGATAAAACTTATAAAACGATAGAGGTAAAAAGATTATATTTTAGTTTTCTTTATTTATTTTTAGAAGTCAGATATAATCAATGATCAATCAGGAAACATCCATTTATTTATAGCTTCAAAATCGATATGAAAGAAAAATTACGGTAAAGGAATCGCCATCCGTTTACATCACTGAAAGTGCGCTTTTCAGCAAACGCATCTGACTAAGCAGTGAAACAGATGTACAGAAAAAGGGTGTATGGCAGAAAAAACAAATACTGAAACAGGAAATAAAATTGTGTATTTTAAAAAAGGTTCAAAATAAGTTTAGATATCTTTCAAATTTAAGTAGAAAAGCATATTCCGACACATTTAAAAGAATTGAGAAAAGTTATAGCTAGCTATTAAAAATTATTAGCTATTAAAAATAATTAGTTTTATTCTTTAAAAATTGTACTTTTTTGTTGTTGAAACTCAGTACAAAAAGGAATCATACCAGTTATAAAATATTTGTTACTTTATTGAAGGAGAACTTATTCAGTTTAAAACGTAATCTAATCACAAATAGATTCATCCAAAAGAGGTTAGTTACAATAGGATTCTTAGAATAATAATATATAAATCTTTTAGTAAGACATTTAAAATTTTCAAACATATTTTATAGATAAGTAGACTAAAGAAAGATGTTTATTTCACTCGACTAGATATAATGGTATAGATTTAAAAAGAAATGGGGAAGTAAAGTTAAATAAATGGAATTATTTTTAAAAGAAAGTTATGCAATGCGTTTTAAAGGATACCAAAGGAATACTCATAAATAAATCATTCGTAGTATGAATAGCCGTATATGTTTGAGTCAGCCTAAATTAAAAAGAGTGATGAAAATAGAGAATGTCAGTTGAAAACACGTCTTTCTAATTTTGTTTAATAAACATAATAACTCAAGGATCTTAGTTGATTAGCAAGAAGGAGGGGAGTTCCGTACTTGTACCTTTTTTACTGGAGCTTATTTCTTAATTAATCTTAAGTGAGGCAATCAACTTCTGAATATTTTGAAATGATTTTTTTTGTTTAACGGATAGAAACACGCAATTAACATTCAATTCATAATAGTATCTCATTCACAATAAACATTAAATTAAGACAAATTTAAATTCCTTTGTCTGTTTAGAAATAGATGATGCAGAAATCTTAAATTGTATTCGTAATCTAAACTCCAGAAAATGCCCAGGCTCATATGGTATAGATGCGAAAATTCTCAAAATTTTGTCCTATTCTCAAATAAATATTCTCACAAGGTTAGTGAAAGTGATTTCCTCAAGTCATTAAAGACTTCAATAATTACACCTATTTTTCAAAAGGGAAACAGAAATGATTTTTCTAACTATAGACCTATCTCTGTCCTGCCTTTGCTTTCGAAAATATTCGAACAAATAATTAAAGATAGATTAGTCTCGTTTTTGAAAAATGTAAGCTTTTTCTCTGAAAACCAATACGACTTTCTACCCAAATCAAATACTGAGAAAGCTTTTCTGGAGTTTACAAACCTTATTCAAAATAGTGTAAATATTAATAAAAAATCTGCTGTTCTTTATTTGGATATATCGAAAGCGTTTGACTCGGTGATTCACGGTATTTTATTACATAAACTGCAGTGGCGGCTCGTAGCTAAAATTAATGGGGGTGCTGGTCCGGCGCTGATCCAAGAAGTTGACACCGTGTTTTAAGCCAGATTTTAAACGATAAATTTCCAAATAAAACTGAAAAACGTTGATAGAGTTAACAGAAATCATACGAAAAGACGCCTACAGATGTAATCACCAAGCATCATCGTTTCTTTTTGACTTGCTCATTCACAAGATCGAAGAACGAAATCCCACTCTCTTTTACGTTTATAATTTCATCGTTTATGTATTTTTTGTTGTTGTAATTCTTTTTGTATCCTAATCTGTAATTTATTCTATTATGTTCGTTCTTCACCTACATGAATCTTTTTCGATCCCAGGTGATATACCTTTTTTTCTCTCTTATTGCTGTTTGTAAATAAATAAATCAATTGAATTACCTCAAAAAGACTCGAAGAAGGACACTTTTTCATGCAGCGTTTCCCATTTTTGTTATCGTAGTACATGACGTTCCGGCAGGCGACACAGTCGGAAGACCGTGGTCCGAAGCACCCCCCGATGCACTCAGGGTGACAACAGTGGGTCGAGTTATAGCAAGTCGCATTGATATCGCACTCTCCCTTCACGCACACTGAAAAACCAAAACGTCCACTTTAGTAAATGCACAATTAGATTTATTCAGAATGCTCTCGGTTACGCGCGGAAAGTTAAAATACACCTAAATCTCTATTTGTATTAACCACGAACCATGAATAAGGCAACTGATTTTCTTATATTAAGTCTGACTGAGATTGTTGTCTTAATGAATAAAACTAATTGGGCAAAATGGATTAATCATATGAACTCTAAAAGGGTACCATTATTTAAATGAACAACATTCGAGATTCACCCTAATTAACTATTTTTCAAATTCATCCTTTAATTTAAATGCACAAGGCGCATCACTGACTTATTTATTCCATTCCTATATATTCAGCTAATAACCCAGAAAGCTAAATTTGGAATGAGAATTTTTTCTACATTCTAAAATGAGGAAATTGTTGTTTCATTTCAACGGTTTGCGATTTTAAAGTACTCCTTCAACGCATGATGTAAAGCAGCAGTTTAAATGGGCATTATAGAGTTCGAATAGAGATAATTTCGATATGACGATACGGTTAAATAAGCGTAATGCTAAATAGTCAAGTTTGCAAATTATATTGTGAATATAGCTTTGATTAGTTTTTATAGCACTATTGACAAATGCTGCTTCCATCTTATCGTTTTTAAGGTCGTGATGTGAATTCAAGGTCTTTTCTCAGACGTCCCCGAATTTATTTTTAGGGGTAGACTAATAAAAGTTCATTTAAATTATACTTCTCCTTTTATCTACTCCTTTATCCGGGAAATTCCCATTCATTAAGCAGCTTTTCATGTTTTCCTATATTTGGATATTTCACGTCTAGTTAAATTAACTCCTGTTCATAGAAATTGCAACACCATGAAGGACTTGTTTTATTTTGTGATGAAATTCACACTATACAAGTAACCTTTGTAGATGCAAATAAACGGTTAAATTTTAAGAACAAAATTAAAAATCCAAAATTGGTGTTTTGTGCAGTCCATATGCGCTAAGATGAGAGCCTCCATACGACGCGTCATCGAATTAAACAGATCACGTTTTTACCTGAGGAAGAGATTTTCATCATAGATTCAGCGCCAACCCAAAGTTTACTAATATTGGTAAGGGGAGGAGCATTACGAGGACGAGGAGAAGAAGTAGGCCAAAGAAGAAACCGATGTCTTTATTGGGATTAGTGGAAGTTAGGAAAATTCCATTGAACATAATAATTATGAGGACGGGGTTTGTCCTGGTGAATTACAGCTCCAGGAATGCTTTGAAGGGAAGGTAGTTTCAGCTCATAACGATTGGTATTAGTTTGGTATGACGCAATATAAAATACGTATATTTATGCTGGCGTGACTATGCGGCATCCAGTCCCGAATATCAATGACCAAAAGCCTTCTTTTAACCTCTAACGTCCCCCGTTTCAGCCCTCCATTTATATGACAATATCAGTGGTTGAGAAGGCGCTACGCAGACCACGCAAGCGCTGTTACTCTTAATTTTTAATCATTTGAATACCAGACCATATTGAACATATCCTGAAAATCTCACGTCAATCGGACGATTCCTTCATGGTGTAGCAATTTATATTAGAACAGGAGTTTAGATTTAAACTAGAACTTTTAAGTAAAAGTTACATAGGAAAATGCTTCTCATTCGTAAGAGGTTTCTTATATAAGTTTCTATTCAACATAATTTTTCGACTTAAAACAACAATTACCGTATTTAAATTGGCGAGATTTTGACTTCTGTAGTTATACTGTAAATTTCTTAACGGATTCATTTCGTAATTATGAGGATTTTTTCCGGGTACATTTTTAAAAAGGGATGCAAAACTACAAAAGGACTAGACTAGACTAAAGGAATAAAGGGTATTGATGCAGAGCACGGTACACCACTTTTTAGTTAGTTGTATTATGGTTAGATAGCGGCACTGAAATTGACTAACGATATTGCACTTCATCAAGCAATCAATTCAGTGTTGCCATCGAACGGCCGGTAACTTGACCGGTGGTTAACCAGGAGTCAAACCTCTGATTGGCGGAAAACTAGTTTTCCTTCTTAAACTACCAATCAGAAGTTTGACTGCCGTTTAACCACCGGTCAAGTTACCGGTGAACAAGGCCGTAACCAAAATCCAACTAAAATGTGGTAGACGGCGCACTACATCAACACCGAATATAATGTAACTATGTATTACTAAAAAAAGGAAACTATTATTTTTAAAAACTTAAGTTATAACTTCTTCAGAGATCTCACCACCACCACCAAAATGATAAACAAAAAAGGGAATTACTCACAAAACTCACCCCTCTGGCAGTTCTGCGAGTTCCAGCAGAGCCGCCGGGTCTTGTCGTGCGACTCGGGACACACGTCGTTCTCGGGACACGTGTTGGGGCACTCGGCCGACTTCTTATTGGCCTTGATGAAGTGCCCTCCCTTCCCTTCCTTGGCGATGAGGTCCCAGTCGATGGTATCCACGTAGCAGAGCCCCGGGTTCTTCTCGATGCGGATGGAGCCGCGCAGGACGTCGGTGAGCTTGCTGAGCCCCAGCTCCTGCAGCTGGTACATCTCGAAGATGACGAGCGCGTAGTTGTGGAAGAGCTGGTTGCCGCGGATGACGGCCAGGTTGGGGAAGAGCCTGCCCACCGAGTTGAGCCCGAAGGCCCGGTACATCAGCACGTAGTCCGTGATCTCGACGAGATCGGGGAAGCTGAGGCCGTCGTAGTCCTGCGGCTGCCCGTTGTCGATCAGCAGGATCTGCAGGTTCCCTTCGATCACCGTGCAGTTGGCGAGCTTGCGCAGGTTCTCCACCTTGTTGCGGATGTCCATGCTGCCGCATACTGGAAGGGAGAGACGGCCGTTAGTCATCGACATGGTTTTTTTTACCCATTCTACAAGACAACAAATTGAGGTGCCTGCAGCAACAACGAGCTATCCCCAATGTAAATGCCTAATACACCAAACCTGTTCAACGAAATGTCGTCTCCTGTATGATATAACGCCAGACATGGGCAGATTTATGGTCGGGGTATCCCAGTCCTACCTACTAAATTCACCCATATAGCGTCAGACAAACCTTTATTTTGAAACACACTGAGCCCTGGGTTCGCAGTTAGTCATATTAATGTGTATGGTTCGAGGAGTGTTAAGTTTGGGAAGTCAGTGTGATTTACGACCATACTAGACTCGTACCAAAAATCATAGAACTCGATTTATAAGGAGAAGTTACTATTTTTGAATATTCTGTAAAACTAAAGTATTATTAAAGATTAGTTTTTGTGAGTGATGAAAATTATATCGTAATGAAAAAAAAATTCTGCTTTTTCCCATGATATACTTTTTAATCTCGTATTACTTCTCTTTATCAAGGGGAACACCTAATCGTTGGAAATTCATGATATTTAATTTGGACCAAAGCTCCTCACAAGCAATTTGAAGAAGATCCCTCCTAGAAATGATTACATTTCACCGCAAACCTATTAACCGACACAAAAAATCTCTTCCAACTTAACGATGAGTGACCCAGTAAAACCAGACGAGGCATGCGCGAGAGACAAAATAAAAAGGCAAAAGTCGTGTTTTTCTCGACATCGGAGGATCAAAACAACTTCATCATCGTTCGTTCGTAGTAAATAAGTTTCACGACCTGTGGAACAAAAAAGCGGACGGAATCCCGGCTCCCCATTGGTCGAGGACGAAAGTAGGGGGCGTAAAGTAGGCGAGAGTAGATGGAGCGTTATTTAAAAGCGGGAATCTATTAACTTTGTTTACTCTTCGCCCTTAGGGATCATATTATGGGCACAGAAGAGAATTACAATAAGGTTGTGGGAGATGATATTTGATTAAGTGTGGTTCACGGGCCTTGAATTGATGAAAGATGAAAGTGAAAGAGAACAAATATTGGGGACGAAATTATTTGGAAAACCTCCCTAATATAAAGGTTCATTGTTGTTCTGGCTCGTCTTTTTTAGTGAGGCAATATGGTTTTACACCAAAGTAATGCAAAAATAGAAAATACGTGTTATTTGATTTGAATGTTATTCTATTGTCAGTGATCATAGCTTACAACTTAGAAAGGAATTAATCTCTACTACCAATAATAAACTAGTGAACAGTATGGATTTTATATTTAAAAAGCACGATTGTACACAGCTTGTGCCTTCAATTCATGAGAACACAAATAAATGAATAAATAAATTTACAAATAAATGTTCTTCTATATAGAAATGGAGTGAAATGTACTGCCAGCTTATTTTCTATATCAGGTAGGTCAAAATCATTTCGATAGAGGGTAGTTTAAAGCGACTAGGAAGATTCATAACAAAGCCGCATCGATTTTCATATTTAGCAATTTTCTTGAAATTTATTTTAAGTATGCATACGTGTGTAATTGAATCGTCAGTTTTAAAAAGGGAATGAGTCCAAAAAATGACAAATTGACATTTTGTGGTCAAAAATATCTCCAGGCTCCGCTCTACGCATGAGTGCAAAGAGGGGAAAAATAACTACCTCCTATCGGCAGATATAGCCCCTTGAATTTGCGAAATCGATGTCCATTCATTATATTTTTTTTTATTAAATTTGAAATTTAACTTAATTTGTCTTTCTTTTCTTATTCTTTGACCTGTAAACCTAGCCAAAATAAAATTTGATTTTAATTTAAAAACGTTTTTTTTTTTTTTTTTTTTTTAACCAATGAATGTTTGGCTCCATTGATATTCACTTACTCCATTGATAGCGCCTTAATGACGCAGTTTCATAATAATTTTTAATTTTATTCCTCTTAGTCTTTCTATCTTTCACTTTTGTACTGTGAACTAAGCAGAAATATAATTTAATTGTCAATTTAAGTGATTTTTAAGATTTTTGTTCAGCTGAAATTTCGTAAGGTTGAAGGGAATAAGTCCATCCGCTTTTTTTAACTGTAAAATATTTTTAAATACTCTTATAATTTTTTGATGATTGTTCTGTATTCTTAACAGTGTCATAAATTTCCTGTAAAAATTTGGTGGCTATAGGATAAAAATTCCATTACTTATACAATTTTTTTTTCAATTTTCTCGAAACTTCGTTTTTGGACTTATTCCCTTCTTGTAACTGACGATTCAATTTAAGAATTTCAATACGGCTAATTGTTTTGCCTTAATTTTGGTAGTTAAAATTTTTAAATAAATCAGTAGTTTCATATCAAACAGATTGTTTTGTTTAAATAAAGTAAAAGAGACCTGTAAAAAATAAAATTAGTATTTTTTAAAATCGGACTTGACAACTTATATACTAGGAAATAGGAGAGAAGTTAATCGAGACCGAAAAAAAAATTCCCAAGAAAAGATTAGGTACGGTTTAATGTTCAGCAGATAAAGCGTGTCTTCAAAACAGCTATTTCCCAAACCTATTTTAAAAATCGTTAAGTAGCGGAACTAATCCCGAATAAATTAAAGAAAATCTATTTAAACACAGCGCCCAGTAACCCAATCTCCTAAGTATTTTTCATCTCCGTGCTCTCTTTAAAAACTACACAGAAGATGCAAGTATGCCCAAAAGATGTAAACAGATCAATGAATGAAGTCGTTACAGCGTAATCTCAGTGCATTAGTCCCGCCCACTCGGTCATGTTGTGCAACTATATAATGCAGAAGAGAGCTATTCTGGGAGGTGGATACACTTTCACTAAAGGACAAATTGGAACAAGGGATATTGCCCATTATTTAACGACGAGCCTATAATCCTATAGCTCGTTAATAACTTCCGATTGGACGGATATACGAAACTTTGGGAGGTAATTGTAATGGTATTAATTTTCTTTAAAAGTAGTAGTTTTTAGGAGTCTAAAAATTCTCTAATTAAATTTTTGCTTATTAAGCAAATTTAATCAGTTGAACATCGATGTTTTAAAACCAATCCAACCAACGATAATGAAATTAAGTAAATTTTGTACTTTTATATTTTTCCTTTTAAAATCCGAATAAACACATATGTTTGAAATTCTTTAAAGCTTTACTGGCTTATGCAAAAAAGAACGTAGTAAAATAAGATGAATACTATATAAGTCTATTTTCTAAATCTATCGATGAAATTGATTCCATAAAAGCACTTAAGAGAAAGAGACTGCTAAATATTCTGTTCACGAAACCGACACCTCGAGTGTCGAGTCTTTTAGTTTGTTAACTCGGAGTGTGTACTTAGTTGGGTAAATGATCTTCTTTAAGGAGAACAAAATCGTATAAATGCAGTTTTCACTCGAGGAAACGATCAACTGATTCCTAGAAGAACAGTACATTTTCATTGACAGCACTGGTTGAAATGTTTAAAACATTCTTTCACGTACAATGGTTAAAGCAAAACAAAGACTTTCTCATCTTCAAGAACCAACATAGTATCTCATTGATAAGATTCTATTAAGAAAATAATATTGAAGGGAAATATTTCAATCACTTATAGTGTACCTACAATAACTAACCGAACCATATTAAAAACAAACAAACTAAAATAAATAAAAGTAAGGGTATATTAATTAAGTACAAAATTACCATCACTAAAATTTATAACTACAAATGCATAACTAATGAGAACTGCAGATAAATTCTGAAGATTAAATTTTATTGCAAGGTAATAGTACTATTTTGTTTTTAAAATTCTTGAAAGAAAATTTAATTAGTACATGTAAATGAGTCAAGTTTGCCTTATTGAAAAATAAAGAGGACTGTTTTTAAAAACCTTTTACAGTAAAGAGTACCTAAGCTTTAAGGGAGATAATTTAGTTAATATTTTAGTTTTAGTACTTGTAGCTTACTTAATTGAAGCAAAAGATTGTCAGTTGTTATAATGGATTGGTATAGATAGCATATGCATTGAGATGCGGTGGAGGCTAGGGATGGTACTCAAAGAAGATCAATGTGTGAAAGGGCAGAGTGACAGTACTCCATTACACACTGCTTCATTTTATGTAATTAGAAATGAAAAAACACCGACAAGAAGAACCGTGTTGTAAATAAAAGGCGAGAACACCAACAAAAACTAATTATAGCGTGTCGCCCTCACAAGTCCAATCACACGTCTGGAAAAAAAGGGGTTTCCTCGTCTTTATTGGAACTTTTCCCGAGATGAAGCTAAGTGGGAAGCTGGCAGCCCGCTTCTTTTTGTCATGTTGTTTCGACACGTGTAGTTAGCTAACTCTGGCGGTCGCGTTTCTCTGAATGAATGCGTCACTGAGAAATTTACAGGGGTATAGGATCCATATTTAAAATTAATGTTATAAATTTTAAATAAACTGGGGTTAGTTTCTTTATTTCTTGACTAAATGTTTCAATTCGAATTACGTATGAATTCTATCATGGATAAAATGTAGTGATTATACATAAATTTGCCCTCAATAAGGATGTTTAAACATAAACGGCAAGCAAAAAATGTTGCTATTGCATGCAATACGTTCTTCTAGGAAAAAAAAAGAAACTCCATTTGATTTTGTTTATACATGGATGTAGTGTAACAATGTAACAAGCAACGTACTTTAAAAAATATCAGACAGGTTCTCTTGGTGTAAGTTCTTTTTCTAAACAAAGTTTTAAAAAATATTAGTTATTACCATCAGCGACTTAAGTTTTTAAAAAAGTACACATTCCTTTATAACATATGAGTAAAGACAAGCTAGGGTGATATTAGGAGACCTTTAATCTTAGCTAAAGGTACTGTGGTGCGGAGTTATTACATAGATTAATTTTTAATTTCAAATTCTGCTTAGGGGAACGTTCATAATGGGCACTGGCACTGTACTCCATTTCAATAAAATCCCCTTTCCAACTCAATAAAAATAACCCCAGGAGTTATGCTCACAATTATCATATTAAACTCATCCGACACAAACTGGATATTAAGCCGCGGTCTAGACTCTAGTACACCCCGAAGGCACGACACCGAGAAAAAAACAACTCTTCCTGCGTTTCAAATATCGCGAAACCGAGCAATCATTTACGAAGAACATCTCCCATAACAATCTGAGGCAAAAAAAAAAGAAGAGGGATAGTGGAATTTTCTGAGGAAGCTTATTCCATATTTATTCTGGAATCGACTGAGCGAAGGAAAAAGGCATTCTCCAGAAACTCGTTTCGGCTGCTTTTCGGGATGTCAAGGAGGGTTTTTGTTGTTTACCGAGTTTCTTTGTGGAACAGACGGGTTGGTTCGGAAAAGGCATTTGTTTCGGCCGAAACAAAGGGACGAGACCGGTTTTTTGATTGATGGATTATCCCCCCTTAAAAATAAGAATCTGAAGTCACTGACTTTATTGTATAGATGTAAAATTAATATTTATAATTGTACAAAACGTTTAGGCATATATGGGAAAATATTAAAGTTAGTTGTGAAAAGAAGTACCTTGTATAAAGGAGTTTAATATCCTGTTGATAACATTTAAGTCAGTTCAACAATTATTGTGCTTATGAAAAAAAACCTATAAAAATTAGGTAAAACAACCGACCAGGGAGTTAGTTTTCTGAGTTTGATCTGAAAGTAATTATTTCAATTGTCTAAAACTCCATTGATTAAAGGTTAAAAATGTGGAAAGATAATATAACAGAAAACTAAAACTTTAGACAAAGTCTAATAAGATGGTACTTCTATTTAACATCTTTTTGCAAGTATTAGGAAGTTAATAAATAATTAACGTTTTTATTTTAATTACAACTCATAAGGACATCTATAATACAGAATAGCATAGTGGATGCCACAGTGGGAAATGCTATAATACTATCTGGGAATTTCACAGGCTAAAAATATACTAACTTAACAAGGTATAATAAATATTTTTTTTTGTAAATAACACACTAGAATAAATTATTATGCATTGAAATGAGTAATCATGGTTCGTACAGAAGTTTGAAGAGTAAAATTAAGCACTTTTTAAGGACTTTCTAAGGATTTTTGAGAAGTTTTAAGGACCTACTTGTACGCATTTCAAACTGCCAATAAAATGTTTTCAATGAGTTTTCAAGAATATTTGAGCATATTTTTGTCTCAAATAGGAATAACATTAATGAGCTAACATATTAGATATATTATATTAACTAACATTGTAAATTAATGACTACAAAATAGTTTTTAAAATGGTAGTCTAACAGCCATATTCACAGCCATCAGTGTCAGTGTTAAATCCTTGGTCAAACAAGGATTTCACCAATCAGAGTCAGCGAAAAGCTAATTTCTCTTTCTTTAGCTGCTGGTTAACACCGACGCCGATGGCTGTGAATATGGCTGTAAGACTCTAAATACCAAGAGTTAACACATTTTTTACTTTATTTTTAGTTTTGGCATTTACAGAAACCCAATTTTTGTAACCTTATTTTTCAATTTATAAAGGATTGAAAGAACATTTTCTGGAGTTTAGTTCCTTGAGTGAAATGCACTAGTTGAAATTGAAATTATTGAAGAAAAATTTGTAACTAACATCACACATTTAATGGAAGCACAAGAAAATTTCACTGTTTCTGCCAACAAATAAGCACTTTTTAAAGACTCATGTTTTGAGATAAAAAAAATCTAAGAACCATTACATAAAATTAAGTACTTTTTAAGGGCCTTATAAACAAATACAAAAAGTAAGCACTTTTTAAGGTTTTTAAGCACCGTACGAACCATGGTAATGTCAACAAGGAAGATCTCATACATAAAATAAGCACATTTAACTAACCAATATTTCAAAATTACCATGTCTTCAACATCGTTCCTTGAAAAGACTAGATTTGGACCATTGATTAAACTAGATACCAAAGATTTCTCTCTATATACGCGGGCTTAGTGGGGGCGCATTCTTGCAGCAGGGACATTCTTGTGAAATGGAGATAGCTAGGAAATCAATTATTTCGCATACCACACTTGTTCTCTGACCTATTTGCTTTAGTTTGAGGGCTATTTAAAGACAGACACACACACACACACACACACACACACACACACACACACACACACACACACACACACACACACACACACACACACACACACACACACACACACACACACACACACACACACACACACACACACACACACACACACACACACACACACACACACACACACACACACACACACACACACACACACACACACACACACACACACACACACACACACACACACACACACACACACACACACACACACACACACACACACACACACACACACACACACACACACACACACACACACACACACACACACACACACACACACACACACACACACACACACACACACACACACACACACACACACACACACACACACACACACACACACACACACACACACACACACACACACACACACACACACACACACACACACACACACACACACACACACACACACACACACACACACACACACACACACACACACACACACACACACACACACACACACACACACAAATTACATTCGGATGAAAGGTTCATTTCATTTTAGTTATGCCTAATCCAGTTATTTTGATAATATTTTCAGTTTATAAAAACTATTATATCATGCGTATGGTTACCCCAAAGGAAAGTTAACACTGGAGAAGCAAAAGAGAGAAGAGAAGAGAAAAAACGGTAGTTAAGCTCTAGTTGTCTTATAAAGGAACACAGCTGTTGTTCTCAAGTTATTTAAAAGAATATATACTAATAAGATGACCTATCTCCTTTGAACTTTTTGCCAAATTATTTTTCAAAGTAAAAAAAGAATTTCTGAAATCAGTAATTTCCTTTCGTAATCATACAAATAAGCGTAAAAAAGAAGGCAGAAGGTTACATCCCACACTTACAACCTGAAAAAACCAGACCCAGCAACACTCGAATTAACGAACCCTCTTCTCCGACCAACTCTCGCAAAAAAAAAAAAAAAAAAAAAGCCGACGCCATTAACGACTCAACCTCTTGTAGTCAAGCGATAAAAAATCCTTCAATAAATTGAGCACTTAGCACTCATTAGTACACCTGTCCACGTGCTCAGCCATTAAAGGAACGTTAAGCTGTAAACTGTCGTACCGAAAGTGTCACCATCAAGGGTTCATTGATTACGAGTATCTTTCTGCATCCATGTGTGCTTCGAAAAATATGAATATTTCAAAACGGGTGATCTTACTTTTTTTTTAATCTTTTTTCCATAGTATGTTAATGGTTTTCAAAAAGGTGGTAAGAGATTTTGATTATTTTTTGCATAGATTTAAAGTATTTTCGCTCTTGCTATCGAGTCTCAGATGATACCGATGGAATGTAAACTAGAGTTGTCAGTCATTTGCTAGTCAAGCAAGTTGTGAAAGGTTGTGCAACGAAGGTTATATTTACTCCGCATACATTACATAGCCCCATTTCTTTACACAGGGTTCATACTGTATTTTAAAATAAAAATCAAGGAGTACTTATTAAGGAGTGATCTCAAACTGTCAAAATATTTAAAATTTTCATTTTTACTGTAATTCTTAACCAGACTAGACTTTAGAAAAATGCTTAAGTTACCAATTGGTTAGATATGATAGATTTTTTGACAAGAAAAATTTAATTAAAAGAAACTGTTCAAGGAACAAACTCAATGCTCAAGTACGATTTGAATTATGTTAAATTTGGATTTAATTTAAGTTTCAAAAGCGTGACATAACAATAGGTGAGGGGAGTTTTGTGACATATAAGGGGAAGGAGGGATGTAAAATTCATCAAAATTAAAGTGGCTTAATTTGAGAATGTTCCCTTACTATTCACCCATCTTGATGGAAAGCTTCTGTGAACGCATGTGTACCATTATATAAGGTAAAGAATCCCACTTTAACCAGGGATAAAAGTTGAGAAAATTCTCGAAACGGATATTTTTATAAAAAAAAGGGTGTTTCCAACGTTTTTAAGGGAAAAAATATTAATGCGGATCTTTGAATTTGTGGTTAGTTTTTATGATGATAAAAAAGAAGGTAGAAGAAGTTCAAAAAGAAGAGATTCGAAGTTTATACTCCACTCCCAGCGAACTTAAATAATCTATTTATTAACCTTCGATTCCAAAAACACTCTTAGACACAGACCGACACGTTTCTTGGAGGGAATACTTACTTCTTGGAAGTTTTTGATGACATTCCAAATATTTCATCGATGACGAAGGACTTTTCTAAAAGGATACTGTGGCATAACCTTATGTCTTTTATGAAACTGAATTGCTGAGTTATGATATTTCAATGTGTTATTTTATATGCTAATTTGAAGTGAGCTGTGTCTCACACTATAAAAAGGGTTTGAAGTATTATGCCATAAGATTCCCACATGATGTTATTTTCTGTTTCGCTCACCACAAATAAAGACTTTGTTTTGAAATTTACGTGTTATTCTTCCAAGACGCTACAATACTAAGGATAGGTTTATATACAATATATTCCAGTAGCATGAGGGACAATGCTTAAAAGTGGTGTCCTACCACAAAGTTACTTTAATCAAATTACAAATGTACAAAAATGGATGTTTTTTTTACTAAAAAAAGTCACAAACTAAAATTAGTCAAATTTAAAAAAAAAACACTACATTGGACAAAAATCAAGAACATTATGTTTTCCATTGAACAACATACTTTATGCCAGTTTTTGTTCTTTCACAGATAAAAATTTAGAAAACAAATCTCGCTAAAACTAATGAATTTTTCTTGGAGAATGCCAATTATTAACACAGACACAAAGGAATGCATAAATAAATAGTATTATCACAAAATAAAGGGGAAATATTTATGTGAAAAGAAAATATTGAAAGAATCTCCGAGCTAAGAACTCAAACGAGAACGATGACGAGAAGCAACAAAATTTTAATCTTAGAACTAAATAATGTTGGTTAGGGGTTGCTTCTACTTTAATATCACTAATTAATCACAAGCGTTTGATATTCTTTAGACGGCCCGGCCAAAAAAAGTAAGTTTACCCCACTTTTTAATATGAAAATTAATAAGCATAAAATACTGAATCAAAAGAAGCTATTAGCTAAGTCACATTGATTTTTCCCCATCAAAAGGAATGAAGCAAGGAGAAAAGACTACTCTATCCTAGGTAAGACGAATTACGATGGAAAGATGGCTTTTAAATGCAGAAGATGGCTATTCATTTATCAAGTGCATCTCGGAAGAAAACTAACGTCTTGGAATACAAATGAGCTTCAGAAATTGCATAACATTTACGATATTCTAAGTGGGGTTCTATTTAGTGAGCCGTTGGTTCGATGATAACTTTTTCAACCGTTAAGTAGAAGCATTTTAATCAAGTTTTGGTCGTTCGTTCTAATGATAATTTTATTGAAATTTATAGTTTATTGAAATAATGGGTGTTTCGTTCACACAAATTGGAGTCGAGAAGTTTTGAGGTTCGGCAATTTTAGAGAAGGTTGGTAACAATCATAACAACCAGAAGTTATAATCATTAATTTATTTGTGTGAAAGTTTTTTTTATTGAATGAAACGCTACTACATTACCAAAAGCGTAATTGAGGAAAACAAGTAGACAGCACGTTTTTAGGAATCACGTGCGAGTGTGAAAAGGATTCACTAAAAGAGCATCCAAATTCCAAAAACCTCTTTTGAAAACAACATTAAATAGTAATTAAAACTACCTTGAACCATAACTAGAATACAAAGCAACACTATCTCCCATGCTACTTAAACATAAAAACTAGTATATAGAAGAGCACTTAAATAGGTTTTCCAATACTGAATGCGTACTAAAGATAGTGATGTACATCTAAACACTTAACTATCCCATTAATACGAGTCCTATCGAATGCTAATGGATTTCATTAATTGATAGGAATAAACGACTTTTTTCTGAAAGTCGGAAAATCCCACTTTGTTGGTGGCCAACCAGATAGGAACTCTGTTTTATGGCATTCTTTTCCTCGTTTTTTCGGCTGTAAGAGTATTTTGCAACTACTAGTTGTTTTCTGATATCAATGGCTCGAAGGTATTTAAAAAAAGGAATTCACCTGCGAATTTTTTCATGTAGGTAAATTTATTTAATTCCCGAAAGTTGATTTAGCAAAGGGAATAAATACTTGTTTGATCCTCCCTTGGCTTAAAGATTAAATTTTAATGGAAGTTTTTCTGAATTATTTTTTAATAAAAGAGGTGAGTGCATCTGCCAAATTTCAAGGACATGATGAAATTTGGATATAATCTTAGTTAAAATCTTCATAAAAATATAATTTTGTGTTTTTACAAGCCGAGATTACTTCTTTAGTTCTTAATTTGCACATTGAAAAGTCTACAGCTTATTGATTTGGTTTGGCATGTATTACTGTTCTTCGAAATATATTGCATTTCTGTATTCCATCGCCTTATATCAGGGGTCTCCAAAGTATGGTCCGCGGTAGCTGACTGGCTTTTCTCGGTATCCGGCTCTCCTTTTTTTATGAGATTTGCAGTCAGCTGTATAAGTAATATTAAAACCAATGCTAATAAGAAGTAGGACATCGAAATTTTACAACAAAAGTTCCTTCATTTCTTAAGAATCTTCATAAATGATAACACAGCTCGACAAAAATATTTTTTCTGGGTTTTTATTCTAATGTTTAAATTATGATTCTAGGCATCAAAAGACACTAAAATATCCATTTTTAGCTTTTAAAGTTAGCTTTTGTACGTCGATAAGTATATTTTAATGGATTTTATGAGCATCAGATGGGGAGAACTTCGATCAACCCGAAAGCGAATTGCATATTACTTATGAAGGCACAGTAGCGAGTGTTTACTTGTCTATCACAGCTGTAACAACCGTCCTTGTGTATTACCAAGTTAGAAAATGGCGTCAAGGCAGTGTTAACAGGATGTTGATTCATTCTGTTTTATTTGCAGTGAATTTATTAAAGTAAGAAGTTTTGCGAAGCTTGTGAAGCCTATTTTAACCTGCAAATCCGGATTCAAGATAATAAAATGGGTACCGTACTTTGCCTGTTTCTCTAGCTCTATAATTGCTCTAGTTTCTGCAAAAGCAAACTTTGATAAAAAAAATTATGTTTTCCTTTATTAGTAACGTAGGAGAAACTATATTTTAGTCCTACGATTTCAAGAAAAGGGTTTCAGTCTACCCCCAGCGGGACACTAATGGAGAAGTGATTAGGGCCCTTGAGCTGAAACCCTTGTCTTCAGGCTCCTACAGACGATCAACCTGGTTGTCAACAAGTGATGTTTAGATGGATAGAACTAGATAGTTATAGAACTCTAATACTATAAAATTTCGTAGAGTTGAAAAAGATTGTTGTATTTATTTCTTTATTCAAATTTATGAAATTTCAGCTTAATAAAAATAGTAAAAACAGCTTAAACCGACAATTTAAGGTCATGATAATTTTTCTCGGTTCACAGCACCACAGTACTATAATAAGATGATAACGGTAGACGCTAGATAATAAGGTAGCTAGACGGACTGAATTATAAAACAAATTTCCAAACAACTCAACTAGAAATTGGATTTTTGAATTTTTATTAATATGTGTAGTTTATTGAAACTAAATTTAAGTTTCCAGATACTCATACTTCAACGGGCATCTAGTTACTACAACATCTAGTTCGCAATATATTTCCAAACAATACCATTTCGATAATACCTGCGTGAATTTAACAAATAAAGTTCTTGCAAACTGATTAAAGATGAATAAAGACACTGACACAAGCCTTATTCATTTGAAAAGTATTTGAGGGTGCCTATTAAGCTAAAAAAAAAAGTTTGAATAAAAGGGGATTAAAGATAATAAAGCAAAAATGTACCAGTATAGAAACCCCAAACACAAGCCACGCAGCATTCAAGACACCGCAATAAAGTAGTAACGTCCAAATAGCGAGCACAGAAGCTAACAGTTTAAAAAAACAACAAGAAAAGTCCTCTTTGGACTATCAAACCGATGCACTTAAAGAACGGCCATATCTTGCCTCATTAAGATAACACCCGTCTACCAATGAGATTAAATTATAATTACTCCCATAAATTGATAAAGACGAGCAAGAATTTTGATGGAATTTCCCATAAGAAGGTTTACAAAAATCTAAGCTTTAAAAAGACGATTCTAATGCACCGCTTGTAGACGCGTTAAAGAAATTAGTGGATATTTCTAGAGAGGTCTTCGATTTCTATTTGATGTTTTATTAGATATCCTTCCAGGTGGGAAGGAGCTAGTTTGGAATTCTCGGTAAAAATGATAAATCAGTCTTAATCCGTGGGAATAATGTATTAAGGAAGACGATGTAAGTGTATAAGGAGAAGAACTTTAGATTTGGATAAAGCTCGACACTCTAATAGGGCAGGGGAGGCCAACCTTTTTAGGAATCGTGCCACTATTTATGAAAACAAAATTATGCGTGCCACTTCTAATTTTTTTCCAATTTACCAAAAAAAAGTAAAACTATTAGTAGTAGACTGATTGTGGGAATAAAACATTTTCTTTTATCCCGGAGTAAGTTTGAATATTTTAAGTTGAAATATCGTACGGATTCTCCCATAAAACGACCTTTAACGCATTTGGCAACTCAAATTATTTTTAAATGAACTAGAATTAATAACTTTCGAAAAATTTACAAAATCCCTCAAAAAAAGTTGCATGTAACCTTAATGAAAAGATAATCAAACAGGTTTTTAGGCTATATACTTATTAGAGCTTGTACTAAATTTATTAAGAAACTGCGACAATCGCAGACAATCGAGCGAGCCGCTACTCGCTCCATCCTAAGGCTTTAATTCAGACATCTGAACAGAGAGAAAGTTGAAAGTTCCCGTTTCATAACGCGCGTCATATACCGTTTTCAGTTAACCCCACCCGTGGTCATTTAATATTCATATCCTCTTCCTTGCGTGAGTGTAGCACAGGAACCTTGACACCGTTCTGGAATGTGGTCTCAAGGTTTTAGGGATCATCTCAGTCGTCACAAATAGTTGAGGTACAATTACCTTTCCTTTCTTTCTTTGAATAACCAGCGTCGCCAGAGATGTGATTAACAGTTGCAATGCTATAGAGTACAAGGATACGTCAAACTAAAATGACTGCGCTAAAGGTAGCTGGTAGTATAATAGCAAGTGATTTCCTTTATTTTTAAACCTTAAAAATGACGGTGATCGGTTTTCATAAGTCGTCTGTATACCAACTTCCAACTGTAAAATCCAGTGATGTCAACTGACCATTAGGCTCGGGCGAAACTCTTTCTTACAATATTTCTTAAAAGAAAAGGCTTTCTTTATTCGGCGGGTGTTGCCATAGCAATTGAGGAAAATAATCGGGAGCTGTTTTTCGAACAAAATTTGCCGGCAAGACGGATGCAAGAGACCGTGGCGAAAAACTTTTCCAATATCTTTCTTTTTCTGGGTTCTAAAACGATGTTGTCGAACAAGGTTTGTTCTAGAATGTTTTTTTCCTCTCCGAGAAACGCAATGTACGATGATGGATAGGGCAGTCCTCTCTTGGGAATGCGGTTTTAGGATGATGGAAAAGGTTTGGGTTTTTTGTTTTGTCCATAAACTTCACAAAGGTATGTCTATAGATTGGCTTGAATTAGTACTGAAAAATACATTTTTTTTTACCTGGAAACGGCAAGATCAAAGAAAAGGAAACAAAGTCAAGGTTGGTTGATCTTACGTCCATACCATGGGTAAAATCGTGCTATTTTGAACGGTCTGGCATCGATCCCGTAAGCATTACACATCCGCGGAATTTAGAGTCAAGGTAAAACAATGTCAAGGGCAACCGAAGTTTCAGTAGTTAAGTTACCGAATTTCAAACAATCTCGTAGTGTAATAAATGAAGCCTGATTCGTTTAACTATTTTTTACATGATCTTATCTTTGTCTTCAGATCACTATGGTAAATAGTAATGAGTAAGAAGAGATTATTTAAAACTGAACGTAATTTCAAGCAGACGATATCGACCTTCTTAGATTTAAAAAAAAATGTAGTTATACTTATTGACTACTCTCAACCTCTAACTACCACAGTTGTTTTTACTCAGTTAAGTCTCCATGAAAGTTGATATATGATGCCCAAGGTTTTTTTTTGACAGAATTGCAGTTTAAGAACCCATATCTGGCAAAGAACTGCATTTTAAGGCAACAGTGATTGGAAGTGTATCGTTAAATTGACGAATCTAACTGTGAATAAACTTGGTTTGAAATAGAGATACCTGGTTTTTGCCCCCAAAGCACTCAATTTATCGTCTGTTCTGGCATTAACTTCGTTGCAAGAACTAAGGCTAAATGAGTGTTTTCAAATGGCTCCCATAATCAATACATCTTGCTCCTTCCGATAACTTCAACAGGTATTCCAGAAATACGCCTAGCGAGAAATGAATAAAAGCAACTCAACCTTAAAAATATTGAAGGGTGCTTCAATATAAAACAATACCGATCCTGGGATGTTGATACCTTGATACCGTTCTGTTGCTATTAAGATTTGTGAATAACTCACTCATACGCTATCTTTCATGCGCCGAGCGGTCATAAACTGTGAAAGATAAGTCTGTTGTGATGACAGAGTGAGGTGTGTGTGTGTGTGAGGAAAACATGATGAACTGTGATTTATTGTTCACCTTGCATAATTTAATTACATCAAGGTGCTGAATGCATTTGCGCTTTACAACAGGGTAAATAAAAGGGACAGCTGATTTTCTTTTCCTCTCCGAAGGATTATGTAACATAAAAATAAGTAGTTTTTCTATGCATCGTGTAAGAAGCCAAACAGTTTCCAACATGGGGTTCATTCATAACAAGAAGAAATTTATTTTCAAGGGAAAAAATTCAATAGAATCAAGAAAAACTAATATCTTCATTGTTCATTAATCAACCAAGTAAAATAATTCGACAATTCTCGAAAAATGTCAGAAGGAAAAATGTTTTAACAAGTACGCCCAAACTCTACACTTCTTTGAGAGTATATTATTTAAATTTAAAGGAATGCTTGATACTTTGTTTAATTTGAACCATGAAACAAACCGAAAGTGCCCATATGTAAACTGAACAGGCAAATTAAGAAGTGACAGTTCAAAAACTAACAGTAACATTAAAAAAGCCAATAAAAGAGGCTTACCAATGTTATAAGATCACCACAATATCACAAGTCTATTTATCTTCACAAACGTTATTAGGTATTCCGATCATGTTTTCATGGAGAACTCCCTCTCATAGGTCAGTAAAGGGCAACAATTGAAAAGTCCCCAAGAGATGAGGTCAACGAACAGGAAAGCCTGGAAGAACGTCAAAAAAAGGGAAATGGAATTGCACTAGGCGAAATGGCAACATGCCCACTGAGGGATAAAAGACTTAGTGCCTAGTGGATTGTATAGCGAATAGAATAAAAATGAAATAGCACCACCAGAATGTGTAAAAAGCTTGGATATTTTATATGGATGATAAACAAGAGGTTATAAACAGAGAGATCGAAGCTTGAGACAAAATACATTTGATAAAAAGAACTTAAAGTATACTATTTCCATAACGATATTATCCCCTCTTCTATCTCTACATACTTGGTTACCTACATAGTTGGTCAATCTTGATTTAACTATTGGAGTTTAATACTCAAAACAATACTACAAGAGTAAAAGACATTACTTTAAATGCAGTAAATGTGTGTAAAGGACCAAATAAATATTATCATGTACTGTGTTTAATTGCTAATATTTGAAATTATTGCTCTTTAAGGCAAAGAATACAATAAATTATAGTTTGTTTGTGAATCATTATATTTCATCAATTGAGTTGAATAGAGTTTGCAACTTATAATGCATCAATTTTAAATACTGCACGTCACCACTGATTTGGATTCAGAATCAGCTGGGAAAATACAACAATGGACCTACTTTTTAACCAAAATAACATGGAAAAGGGCTCATTGTTTGTAAATCAGTGTAATTCATTTGATACCAATAAAATTAAGGGGGATATAGTTGCAGGTGAATCAAAATTTCCTTATTTTCTTTTCATATTACAAAAAATTGGAAAACCTGAATGTATAAATTTGAATAACTACTCGCTTGAAAGTATTAAGGGCATTTCACGAAAGCTTTTCAAAACTCAACTGTTTGTCTGAGTAGGGGTTCCAAAAGACACGATTATATTTACGAGCATGACGCCCGACTGAAACTGGCTTTATCCGGTTCAAGACGGATATCATACCTAGACTAGCATTGTCAAAGAAACCGCCGAAAGATTCTTCGTGACGGGCAACCGTCTCGGAGTTAACATTTTGAAGAAAGAATTCAACCATTTTGGACCTAGAAATTAACTTTGTTGAAGCGTTTTGAATGTTTTCCCTTTTATAGACATACAAAACTACAAGCTATATGAGGGTATTTACAAGATGCAAGTTGTAGATGGAGATTTCAAATGCATTTTCCTAACAGACTGCTTTCATAGTTCTGTCTGACAATAAACAATATTCTTGTCTGATAATATTATTTCAGAGAGCAAAATGGAACATTATAGAACAAAAAAATAAATTACACATAGTAATTTGATAAAATAACTAACAGAAATGCCTGTTACACAATTTATTACTTACATTAAATGGGGCTACACAAACAATTTTGACGTATAAATTTTACACAGAAGAATTAGACTCATAAAGACAAAACGGAACAAAACTAAAAAAATTAGGATACTGTGTAAATTAATACTTGATTTAATAAGTTTCTAGTCACTACTTATTAGCTTTGAATAAAAAGATAACTAATTTAATTGGAACTACCAGAAAATATCTTTTCCTCTCTCTCCTATTTCGATCCCGTCTCATTAACTATCCCTTCTTTGTCTTTCTCTCCCTATCCAACTCTTTCTGTCTCACATTTAATCCCTTGTATCTCTCCGATTTCTCTGTCCACTAAATCTTTTTTTTTCTTCTCTTCTACTCCTCTTCTCTTTTACTTCTCTCTACTACTTCTTATATTCTGTTTCCCCCCTTAAACTACCTATTCTCCTCTATCCCTCATTTTACTGAAGGAGAACTCTAGTTTTTACTCCACTTAACGCTTAGGGTTAACTGTTACTTCGTACAACATTGATCCCGTTAGAAAAATATTTTTTCCGACAAAATCACTTTATTAATCGGTGCAATATAGGGTAATAGTACTAAACTTACCAAAGTTTTTCGCACCAAAACCAAATAATAATTTATCATTGAAAATCATGCATAAAAGTATTTTTCTTAGAAATCCAGTTAAATGAAACTTGACTTCATTCACGTGCGTGGTTAAGGGAAGGATTGGAGATATATCCCCCTCTCGAAACTCGGAATTTTTTTTACCATAGATATCGACTACCTACCTCAAATCCATGGGCGGATTTATGGGGGAACTCTGGCCCTCTCCAACTTTTTGAGAAAATTCCGTTTCTGTATGAGAAAATCATGTTTCCAAAGCCATCAGGGATAGTTTGCCCCTCCCCCCAAGGTTTCCAGTTTGCCTCCCAGGGTCCACTACCTAAATCCGCCCATGCTCAGATCCCCCAATGCCCAATATCCTTCTCCGAAAATTTTTCTAGCTACGCATACGCAGCCAGAATTAAAACCGAAACCAGGATGAGGAATTTGTTAGTTTGACAAAAGATGGCGCTGCTAGAAGACGTGACGAGAGCTCAAGCAAGGCTCAAGTGGTAAACAAGTACCTTTGGGAGGGAAAATCAGGGAACTTCCGTTCTCTGATCATCCAACAAAAGCTCACTTCAAGATGATGATGATGATGATCCCGCCAT
This sequence comes from Tetragnatha montana, assembly GCA_963680715.1. Classification (NCBI taxonomy): domain Eukaryota; kingdom Metazoa; phylum Arthropoda; class Arachnida; order Araneae; family Tetragnathidae; genus Tetragnatha; species Tetragnatha montana. The sequence goes on from OY796676.1 coordinate 30,563,984, forward strand.
TGCACACTTGCTAACTACATATTATAATCATTCTTTTTTTTTTTTTTGACATTTCCTTGTTATTTATACAATATCATTTATAGAAAATTATTGAAAAAGGGGTTCAAATTTACTTTTCAAGATGCTCTCAGAAAATACTGCAATCTTTAGTGCTTAAAATAAGGGATCTTTGCTAAATTAAAGTTTTTAATTTAAAGTAGGGTATAAAATTTTTGTTATGAATTTTAATTGTTGTTTGAATACAGGAGGGGGCCCAAGAAAAATTTTCGCAAGTTAGCCAGTCAAGCCCTTAACTAGATTTGTTCCTTTTTTTAAGGTTTGGTTCATAATTATTATAATAATTATTGGTAAATTATAAGTTAATATCATGTAACTACAATAATATTTTTTTACATTAAAAAGAACTTTCATTGTCTATAACAAGATAACATAATAAATTGGGTGGGGGGGTAGCGGTAGTGAGGGAGTGCTAAGCCACACATATCTTAACTCTACCTATGAAGATGAGGTGATTGGCAGGGTTTCCCTTCCTAGTACTATTGGTCATTTTACCAACACTAAACCAACTATAAAGGTAGTGTTATTATGATAACGTTTTGAATAGGGTTCGCTGACGAACTTGTTCCCTCTAACTTAGTACTTCTAATTGTTCTTTCTACTGATTTCCTGGTATATGTTAGTTACTGGTTATACGTAACTCCCGATAACATATTTCAAATATATTGTTGCGTTCAATCCTTAATAATAAGGATCCATCGGTTGGTCTACTGCAAAACGTAAAAATAGTCTTCTTGAGAAAATATTCCATCGTTCATCAAATGATCAATTTATTGGAATTTCAAACCATTAGCTACGAACAATTCATTCAATTGAAAAGTTCACAACAAAAAACGTACACCCTACTTTAAATTAAAAACATTAAATTATGAAATCCTTAGAATGGAACTCTTTTAATTCAATAAAACGTTGTTAAAATTTTAAACATTTGTTCACTTACTCATTAAAAAAACAGCCATAAATATAACCAGGTAAAAATAACTAGATAAAATGTATCCAAGAGATACTAAAACCTTTAAAATTAAACATATTATACGATGAAATCCTAATGAAGGAATTAAATTAACTCAGTATCAAAGGATATAAATCTATTTTGAGTTTTATTTTCAACCATTTAAATTGATTTTAAACCAACAATTATTACTTTAGAGAAGTAAAAAGGAGTAATAATTATTCAGGAATGCCCAATGCGCATATTCTGTTTAGTTTTTTTAAAAAATTCGATATCAAAGTATACCTATTCATAAAATTGAAAACCAAAGACTGGAAATCACTTTCCAACAGTTGCTATGGTTACATAAAGTGATATTATTGAGCGTGGATACACAATTAAGAGGTTTTCGAGGGGAAAGATGGAGGATTTGAACAAATTTATCTTTTAATCCCTTGAGTATTCTATTCGCGTCTTAGATTTCTATACCGAGAAAAGGAATATTTCATTCGCGAGCTTATCGGAAAATAACACAATTTATTTTAAATCCCCACAAAAACATACATCTAGGTAAAATAAATTTATCCTTCAAATGTAACATTCGAAAATTCTTTACATTCAATTTAAAATACTTCAATGGGGAGTACAAGGTCCTATAATAATATTTTTGTAGAACGTTTTCCTTAGTAACGTGAGGAAGCATAACATAAAGCGTAAAATTTCCTTTAAGCAAATTTCAAGTGATAAAACATCGATTGCTTTATATCAGATATATTATACTATATTGATACTGTTAGAATATTTTAAGAGTTTTAATAAAAGAATTTATTGACGTCAACAATTTTCAGAAGCAATAAAACCTATAATAAAAGATTTGAACTCTTTTTTAATACTTAATTTATATTGATTAATGAAATAATAATTCTATTTCACTACTTAACATAAGATTAATTTCTTTATGAAATTCTTTTTAAATCATTTTAATTTTAGAAGTAGTTTTAAGGTTAATAATAACTTGAGAATTTCAAAAACTTAATAATAAGTTAAAGTTTTATGTAACACAATTAAAAATATGCCAAAAGTAATATAATATAGATAAAAGGTGGAACAACCACCCTACTATTAAATATGAGAGAGGAAAATCTGTTAGGTATGTTTAATTATTAGATATAAGGAAGGAATTTAAAAGATATTTGTTTAGATGGTGAAAGTCAAGGAGAGTAAACATTACATATGTAAAAGTATCCCCATTATAATTTAAAAAACAAAACAATAAAAATAGATTAAAGATTACAGTTTTCAATCATGTGAAATTTAGCAATTCTTTAATTTGAAAGCAAAAATTTATTTTATGTACCTATAAGACATCAATTAAATTTTATTTTGTAACTAGTCCTTCGGGTGATTCAAAGAGTTGTTTTCTTAAAAGAATAAATAAGATTTAATTTTCGTATTATACTTAAAAGTTTTTTTTTTATACGTCCAGCAATTTTATTATTTAGCCGTTGATCTTTAGTTGAACTATTTAAACTTTAAAGAAATACCAAAGTACACATTAATTTTGTTGCTTCCTAAGAAGTTTTAAATCCTATTGTTTTTTTTGAATGGAAGTTTAAAATTTTTAAATTAAAATTTGAATTTTAAAAAAAATTATATAATGGATTACATCATTTTAAAACTTGTGTACTTCGAATTAATATGGTACCCTAGTAGTTTTTACAAGAAGCAATTATGGACTGAAATTATATCTTTTACATGGTATAGTAAATTAGTAAAGCGTATATTTTGCAATTTTTAGTATTTTAGCCCCTTTCCACACAAAAACTAAAAGAGACAAAAATTTTAAAAATGTACCCAAGTGATTTATTTAAAGGGTCACATAACTTTTAAACGTCGAAAATGGAATAAATAATTTGAACAGGAGTTTTTGTGATATAATTAATCAGCACATTCTTTTACTGAGAAAAAAAAATGTTCAATACAAACACAAATACACAAAATTGATCATAGTGATAATTAATACAAAAAAAGATACATAATTAATCTTTAAATTAATGAAGCATGAAAAACCTATGTTAAGTTTTGAGCCTAAAATAAAATTTGAAATTTTTGAATTAAAAAATGATGTTTTTGCTTAAAAATCAAAATCTACTCTCAAATACTAAACCGGTTGATTAATTTAAAGATTATATTACATAAGTATCTTTGTTCAGGGAAAAAATTGTGTAAAAATACTAATAATTTTTCAAAAAGCTACGCTCAGTGAAAAGTGGTCCTGAAAACTGTTCCATGACGTATTTCTTTAAAAAAATAATCATTCAATTGTCTTTATTGAACATTTTTTCAATAAAAGAATGTCTGATTGATTATATATCACAAAAATTCTGTACAAATTAGTTATAACTAAAAAATAATAGCACTTTAAAGACACGTCTTTTTGCTTCATTTTCGACGTTTAAAAGATATGTGACCCTTTAATTAAGTAGTACATATTGTGTACCTAAAAGAACATAAAAAATGGTGAGGTAAATGTTATTGTTTCACTTGGCAATACAAGGTATTTCAAAAAGAAATAAGGAACACGGAATACTTCTTTTGCCCTGATACATCTCTGTTTAACAAAGGATTTCTAAAAAGCAAAGTTAAAAACAGTGTAATTTTCTACTTTTTTGGTTTAGGTCTTACCTATAGAAGAAACTTCAGTTGATATTTCATCTAACAAAATATAGGCTAATTACAGTTCAGTAATAAAAACGTGTTTAGTAGGATTGCGAGTAAAAGAGCTAGAATCGTTAAAACTTGAATTTCATAATTGAACATTGAAGACATTTTCATACGCAAGATTAGTTTATAAATTAAAATCATGAAGTAACTTTTTTAGATGTAGTCATTATAAATAATGAATTAGCTTTATTTTTTCACAAGAAACCTCTGAACTGTAATAAAAATCAAGCTATTCGATATTCTTTATCCACAAGCTGTGAAAAATTACCCGTTTTATGTTCCATTTTATCAATATAAACGAGAAGTCACCAGTTTAAAAAAGGTCAATCCCCGCAGAATGTGTTTCAAGAAGTATCGTTTGCCACCTGAGAACGTCCACCCCACTTGTTTAGATTTAGGAGAGCGAGGAAGCAGCGAATAAACCAAGTCCTCCCTACGTGGATTTTTTTGCAGACGATTTTTTTTTGCACTTTCACCATCGTTATCGAACAAGCGTCTGGTCGCATTTGCTGTTAAAAACATCCTCTTTTCCAGAAAGTTGAAGGTTCAAAGTCACAGAGGGGGACAAAAACCCAGAGTACGGGGTGTTCGTATTATTCGCCTGGGGGATTTTGAGTTCGAATAGAGTGAGTGAATGGAATTGATTTTGTAGTATAAATTTCAGTGAAAGAAAGTTTTATAATGAAGTTTTGATTTATAACCTAAAACCTTTATTTGAGGGATTACTCCAGGAAAAATATCTCAATAATTAAATATAGCATTAAGTTCCAAAATTAAAAAAATATTACGAAGTTTTTCACTAATCATTGCTATATTAATTATTTTATTAGATTTCATTAGCTGTGTAAAGCTAAATAAGAAGTCTTCGTTAACCATTTATCAAGTTCAACCAAATTTTCCATTACAAATAAATTTTCCATTAATTTAAATATTTTCCTTAATGCATTTATTAATTCATGCGGTGATAAAATATCGGTATCAAATAAAAAAAAATTAGCCGTTCTTCCAAACTTACTTAGTTAGTAGTTAGAATCATCATTGTTTCTATTTCAGACACTAGCAAGAATATAAATATCATAGGAAAAATAGAAATTAATGTCGCCAAAAGAGTGGAAACAAAAATAATTAGTAAACATTGAAAAGAAGATACGACAACAATAGCGAGTTTTCAAATATGTTTTTTTTTACAAAACAGTTAAGTTAACAAAAACACACGGTTTAAAATTTCATCAACCTAACGTTTCGTGAAAAATAGTATCAGAACAAAACATCGAAAAAGCTCTTTTTAATTTGGAAATTCATTTTCTAAGACAAGTTTTCGTCATCGACAAAATTCTATTCCAGAAGTTATTCAAAAAACGATCAAGTGAGGAAATCCAATTTCACGAATCTAGAGAAGTGTAATCAATTAAGAGAGTTCGAAGAAAAGGAACAAAGGAATTCGACGATCGTAGAAATAGGGAATAATGTTCTTACGCAAGGAAGAGCTTGTATTACAATGCATTTTGATTAAAAAACAAACGAATGTTTTCCACTACTTAGGTTTAAAATTATCGAATCTTAAGAACTATTTTAATACTTTGTGGAAAAAGGATTTTTGCATGGTTTCTGTTTTTCTGGTTTTTAATTCAAGGGGGTAAAAATAGTAATACGGAAAAAATTTAATTACTTCAAAATATACGTACTTTCAAAACAGTGTCAAATTTAAATTTTAACATAGCTTTTAAAGTTATTTCTACATTAAAACTTGTTGAATTTAGTGAGAATTATTAAATTAATATGCATTCACATTTCCTACAATGGTAACAAAGCTTTTTTAAATTGATAAAAGTAGTGTCCAGAAAACTATTGCACACAAAATTACTTTTAAGGGAACCAAATCTTATGCCACAGGAATTTATTTAAATTTAAAATAAATTTAAATAAATAAATTTAAAAATAAAAAAAATATAACATAAGAAGATCAATTTAAAAATTTTAAATTGCTTTTATAAGATGAATAAAATGAACTCCATTTGCTTTCAGTGCGAGATCTAGTCAACAGATTTGAATGAGATTAAGAATAAATAACAAAAAGGAAAGCTTCATCGTCGTTTTAGAGCGGCGACTTGCTTTTTACGATCGTTATTTTGAAACCAGTCTTGGGCGAAATACGCTTTGATTGGAGCAGATACAATCCAGGCAAAAGGCGTATTGTTCCAGGCAGGGAGTCAACAGAACAATAAAAGAACGATTTGTTTTCTATTTAGGACCTGCGTCACGGAAGGACGAATCACTATAACCCTTCGATTGGGTGGCCTCTCGCCCAGGAATTCGATAAATGGGCTGTGCACTGTTCAGGATATTGAGACATTTATCAAGGGGAGGGCTCTGGGCAAAGTATCAATTTACTAAACCAATGTGGTCCGACCTTTAGCTACCCGAGTGCTAATTAAACTTTTTAAAGGGAAGGGAGTGCCATCAGAGACAGTAAAAGAGGTAATTCATATTTCTATTTTAATACACGCAAAAAAGTAAAGCTTATTTCAACACTGGAACATTGATTCCGACTATGATTAGATGAATTTCACTTAAGAATTTTCTCACTTTGAATATACAATGCAAAATATTGGCTGGGTGAATAAAATATAGTTATTTATTCAAAGTGATATATAGTTTGTGCAACATTTTAAATACAATTTTCCTTGATGTTGATACATATTGAATTAAATTTAATACTAAATTTTCTTGTTAATTTCCTTTCCTCCTAACCTTTCTTAGAAACTAGGCAATTCCCAATGTTTTAAAAATGAAAGAGCAAGAAGTGTTTTGAAGCTTACATGTAGAAATGTTAGAAGAGGTTGAGGGTTTCTTTTCTCAAGAGGTTAGAAAACAATTATCAAACTCAGATCTAAATACAATGGCACTGTCTATTTGGCCGGCAGATATACAACTAAACTAGACTCTTTTTACCCGGCAGATGCCCAGCAACGGTTCTGATTAGAGCGCCGGGACTGCTACGTAACCGCGAGACCTACGGTGCATGTGCCAACTGCCGGTTTTGCCGTCCAAATAGACACTTCCAAATACAATATAGATAGAAAACTATCTATGCCCTGTACTGAACATTTCTGAAATAATACTTCCAGATGAAAGGTTATTTACAACTCACAGCATCTACTGATTTGATAGCTCCTTTCATTTTGGACTATTGTATATTTTTAACAAAAAACTAATAAGTTGCTGAAACAATAAAGCCATAAGTGATGATAAAATTTAAATTGTATAAAATATTGCCGTAAACTGGAGTTTTTACCGATGACATTTTAATTTCCATTTTCAATTTTAAGTCAAAAATACTTCAGGGGTTCTCCCATGAAAATTGTTTGAAACTTTGAATGGAAAAACAGTTTTTAGCACATTTCTGTAGTAAAAACTGAAATGTTGATTATATTCTATGGGATTTGAATAATTCAAAGTCTTAGTATCCTACTTTTTACAAATGGCTACTCGGCATCTTAGTTATCTTGTCTTTTTACAGAAGTGAAGGAGTCAAGGAGTTATCCACTTTTTGGCATTTCCTTATGCATTTAAAATTTTTGTACCATAAAGTTAGGTGTTTGTTAAAGAAACTTTCGAGTGTTTTGATTGGAGTATAATTCATGTTTCTTCGAAATCCTACAGAGGAGGATTATTAAGGGTTTGAAAAAAATATCTCCGTACTCCAAACATATGCAGTCTAACCAGCAAGGTCAATGTAATAGTTACATGGAGCACTACCCATCTCAGCCCGTTTTTAATTAACAAATTTATAAACGTACATGGAAAGAACAGAGCTTTGGGGCCGAAATATTATGTAAGCAATTTTTTGGTCATTTTTTACCCCCCTCCCCCCTTGTCAGGAAAAATAAGCAAATAGCAACCCCTCTCCCCCTTAAGTGCTTACGTAATTTTTGAAACGCCTCTTTGTCAAAATAAGATATTTTTGCAAGGGTTAAATGCGCAACAGTTCCTGTTCAAACGTTTTTAACGTACCATTTAAGTATCTCGAAAGTATTGATAATCTAGTACAGTCCAAGAGAAAAAACAACGATTTATGTTTAACAAGAGTGTTGTACCGATCACATCTAAGAAATCTCTTTAGGTTATGGAAAGTCTTTTGTTCTCAAGTCTATTTAAACAGCGAGAAAACGAATATTTTCCTTTTTCAATTAAAGCGAAAAAAAACCCTTTTTAATGCTGTTAATTACGTCAATTCTTATTCCCTTCTCAGCATGTCGCCATGTCGTTAACACGCTTCGGGTGTCGCCACAGCATGGAGCCACCTTCAGATCCCAGAACCTCAATTAATCATCTCAATTTTAAGAGCTAAAGCTATCGAGTTGGCCGTGGAGGTTTCCATTTACCCTTTCTCGTTTGGCAACAATAGCTTTGACTTATGTCTCCTTGTATGTATGAGGTGGTAAACCTTCCCGATTTACATGTTTAAAAGTTGGTGTTTGAAGAGAAACTTAGAAACTGCTACTGGTTGGGTTAGATTAATAGATTTTGTTTAAACTTTTAAGAAACGGAAGAAGAAATCTGTTGTGAAAAACATGTGTTTGCTGGGCATCTTTTAATGAGACAAATATTTAAAGAAAAATGGTTTACTGGTGACTGGTTCATGTTTTGAAGTAAGTTTAGAACACCAGAGAACCATGAATATTGTCCGATTCTTAGAAAGAATAAATTAATAATTATATAAAAAACTAGGCGCTTTATCCATTGCTACTTTTTAGTTAAAAATTACTACTCTAATATAGTGTTTTACTAGATTTTTTTCTAAGTAGGCAGGGAAAGGCAAGGCTATTTTGACATAATTTTTTCGAGACAAGAAAGCATTTTTGAAATATTTTAAGACGTCCCCGCAGAAACTAAGTCTCGAATAAATCCTCAATTATCTTCGGTTCTTTCAATTCCAATTTACGCTTGATAAAAACTGAAAAGGTTTTAGAAGACTGAAAAAGTAGTATGAAAGACGTTTCATCAAAAGAAATTCATTAACAATCCAGGGATTAGTAATTTCTATTTTGATGGTGGGCGTTTTTTATTTACTACATCAGATTAATTATCTACCCCGATTATTATTTTTTGATGGAAGAAGAAAATTAATCAAAAGCCAAGCTGGAAATCGATATTACGAAAGAAATTCAAGGAAGCATAGACGCTATCTTTATTTTTGAACTTCAAAACTGCTTTCAAGGTAACCTAAATTTCAGTTCTATTCTTTTTAAAAAGGAAAAACCCCATGAGATTAATTTGTAAACTCGAAAAAGAATTGGCATTTTTAATCTCACAAGGAAGTAAATGAAAAGAAATATAGGAACACTTTATTTTAAAACTGAGCAATCTAAAACTTTGATTACTATCTTAAAAAAAAAGAGTTAGCTTTTATGTGAAACGAACATGGTATTTTTAAAATGCAGTAAATGATCAAAAAATTGCAGAAAGTCTAGCTTATCAGCACAAGACTTGGCAGAAAAGCATCAATTTCAATTAGTTTGAAAGCCTTTATAAGTAAGCGGTATCATTTTTGTATAAAGTTATATGGAATGCAAGGGAAGATTGCCCCTAACGATTTTCAGTGTGGTCAAAACCAAAAATAAAATTATGGCAACAGATAGTAAAATCTTATGAAACTTTAGTATAGCAGCGATTTTCAATATCTTGGATGTAAAAAAAAAAGTTTATTTACACATTAAGCTAAACTAGTCTCTTTCTTTATTATCTTAAAATTAAGAAGAAAGAGTCAAGAGTACGAAAACCTTCACACCCAATATCTAGTTAATTTAAACGTCATTTAATAACTTATTGCATATCAATCAGCAGTCTAAAATGAAAGTAGATTTTGAAAATCCCTACGTATTAGAAAGAAGCTTTAAAGACGATTCCATAATCTATAGGTACACTATACAAAAAAGCGAGTTTTTGAAAGAGAACGAAAACTTGACTTGAAATATACTTTTGTTAGACTGAACTTACTACAGTTGGCTCTGAAATTTTAATACTACAATGCATTTAAATATAATTTGCTTTAGAAAATAATATTCTATTTTAATTCTTCCCGATACAGTGTATGGAAATACTCTCCATGATAGTTGGATACATTATTATCTTAACAGAACACACCTATTCACTGTTATGGCCAACTCAAGTCAACGAACCCAGTCTTTTAATGACAAGCTTGATACCGACCGAACCAAATTGTACATACATAGAGAGGGCCGGCCTCTCAATGATGAAAGGGCTGAAAAGGTGGCTCAACTCGGATATCATCCATCACATTTTTAATATGCAAAAACCAGTGTGCGTTTCCTGTAAACAATGTATCCAAAATAAAGTCAGGCGGCACATGTCTGAAACGACGTATACAACTCCTGACAAACACACTAACGTAAGTGACAGCCGAGGGTTTTAATTACATTCGTCGGCCGGAGAGACCCAACTTTTTAGGATGGCTGCCACACGCAAATAGGAGAATAATATCAAAAAAAGGAAACAGACGTGTTGCAGACCGAGCACCAACTTAATTGCATTTCCATCGATAGAAGCCGAGGCTCATCTTGGAGCTTATGTTTTCGTTTGAAAAAGTGAAGTGAAATAATGATTCGAAAGCAATTGGCCCAGTCCGTGAGCGAGGTTAGTTTGATTAATGATGTTTCTGATGCTTAACTGGGTCAAATAGGTTAAGTGTTAGTACTTAGTGGCGGGCTTAATTTAATATCAAACACCAGCTGAGTTATTTTCGGCAGAGTATGAGTTCAGTGACAGAAATACCGAGGGGACAGTCAAAGAACATCGTTAACTTTAATTAAAATTCCTGCAATGCCAAACATAAAGGTTCTCTCACCAAATGTAGTATTTCAATACGACCGACGTCAACAAAATTTATAACAAAATGAGATCGAATCAGAGCTATCAACTCCTTTAAAAGTCACTAACTTCAACTCAAAAGCATCTTCCTGTCAGTTCGTAGATATGCATAAATTAGTTTCCAATGTAAAACTACTTATTACAGAAACTCTAACGTAACAGCCTATACTTAAATATCCTCCAAGTTGTCAGCAATAAGCGCAACCGATCATCTAATTCTGCGAATGGAAATCTAAAAAAAAAAAAGAATAAAATAGTTCGAAAGAGAGATTAAGAACTAAAAGAAAGTTTGTCTGGAAACGTCTATGTCCAAAATAATTTATTTTTGTGGCGGCGTTAGGATGTCTGTAATTTTGTTGGTAACCAAGCAACACTTAATTATTATTTTTCCAATCTAACTATTTCTGATGACGAGACCAGAGCCAACTCCTGAAAAAAAAATCTTGTAAAACTGGTTGTGGAAATAAGAAAACCGTCAAGAGTTCAGAGAAGTGTCTTTTTTGATGGAACACCACCGACGAAGAGAATTTCTGCTTAGAGGCAATATATTTCAAATGTTATTGGGGTGTTAGAGCAATTTTATTCCAGCCAATAGGAAATGAACCTTCCATTAAAGACAGACATTTCAGGTAATTTTTAACGGTCCGAAATTGGTTTTTAAGGAATCTCGAAGACTTTTATACGGATTTGAGTTAATTTAAGGAAGTTCCAGCCTAGGAATTTTTTTTGTAGCCAAATAAGGTCTTGGTGCTAATTTTAAGCATTCTAAAAAGCCTTAGTGTATGAAAATTTTACCAGATCTAAACGTGAGTTACAATACTTAATTTTTATTTTGTAGTTGACGTGCATTCAAGTGAGTGTAGTAATAAAGGAGAAGTATTTTCAACAAATTAGGTAATACTACTGAAGTGATAGAGATGATATAAATAAATTTATTAAAATAGGGAATACTAATTAAATGGATATATTGTGAGTGCACGTTTTTGTGAAGACAAGATACACACATTCTTAAATTAAATTTAATGTAGAGATTTGATGGTAAAAGTACGTACTGTTTTACGTTTTCGATACCTAAGCATATAGAGTTCGTGAAAACACAACTATTACTAACCAGTTTTTATTCTGTTGCGAAACACACAAAAAAAAAATAGCGATATTCTTATTAACTGGGAAAAAATATCGACATCAGAGTGAACTTCTAATGGATTCTATTTTTATAACACGGGTATTTCATACGCTGTAAACATAATAATGATACCGAGAAAAATATTTCCACTTCTTATTTTTCAAAACCTTTTTTATTTACAGAGGCAGACTAGTTATTTTCTTGCTTGAATGCAAGAAATGGCCTCCTCCATCTGAACGGACCAAGGATCCTTTTTAATTTCACTAACAACACTAAAACCACCACTACAAACACTATAAAACGAAGTAACACAGCCCAGATACTATAATACATTAATCTTTGCGATGAAGAATATGATGAAATTACTTCTCCCCCGTTTATTGTCATGGAGGAATTAGCTATTTGAGGGGTATTTTCTTTTACGATCTCGGTTGATTGTTACTTATAGGGAACCATGGGGAGTTTCAAACCCTAATTGGTCGTATGGTTAATGGAAACACCCGGGAAAACTATCCCCAAGAGGGAAATAATTTAATTGACGAGAGTTTTATGTAGTTGGAAAAGTGGTGTGAGGCAGTTTCGAATGCAATAAAATCAGTTTATTAATGAAAATGAGCTTAGCTTCAATAATAAAGATAAAAACAGCTATTTTATTTCTACACAAAACTAATAATTTAATCACCATCATTGTTTTCAAGTTTAGCATCTATAAAAAAAACTTAAAGACAAAAAATGCACAATGCGGTATTTCCTAAATTACAAATTAAAATTTAGTTAATTTGTTTACATAGAACATAAACGGCAATCGATAATAATAATTCCAAACTCACCAGGGATAAAATAAAAGTGTAAAATAATCGCTGTAAAACTTGCGATCCTTTTATGTTTCTTTAGTTTTTAATACGTGGGGGTAGATGATTTTAATGAGTTCAGTTAAAAACGTTAGGATGTTACAATTAATTAGAATATGTTTCTGTATTCTTTTTTAAAAAAAGTCATGAAATTTAGGCATAGAGTAATTTATTAATACGCGTAATTCTCTAAATTACGGTTCCAATGGTGTTAGGTTCATTTTATTGGATTTCAGCGCTTAATTATTCGGGACCGAAAAGAACTCGATACCTCAGTATTTGATACCTAACTGAACGTAAACGTATACCTAAAAGTATAAATTTCGTATACCGCAATCCATTCATCAATGCGAATAAATTTCATCTCCTTCCCAAGGTTATTATAAATCCAGAAAATTAATATTCAAACAATGATCTCCGCATGACGCAATCGACAGATCAAATTTTATTTACAAGAAAACAACGAGACTTACTTTTCTCGGTCCTGTTGGCAATGGCGACGTCGGTAGAGGGACTCGCGGGGGTCGGCCAGCAACACAGCGCGAGGAACGTCCACCAACAGACGACCCAGAGAGGCGGCAGAGGGGAACACCCCATCTCCGCCCCTCCCTGAAAAAAATTGAAAAGAACATTAACACCCTGCTGAAACTACATCTTTAAAACACTCGTCCGACAGTATTGATGCAGTGTGCGGCTTACCACTTATTAGTTTGTTGGATTTTGATTGGTTGGTGACAATAAAGTTGACTAACAGTATTATTACACTTCATCAATCAATCAGCTATTTTTAGTGTCTTCAGCCATCAAACCAAATTTAACTAAAACCTGGTACTCCGCACACTACGTTATTAATACTTCTCTGACTCGTGACTATGCAAACTCAACTACATTTTATAGCTCAGGGGTTTCCAACTTCCAAGTACTCGAGGGCCGCAATCGAAATTACAAGTCAGGTGGCGGGCCGCAAAGTAATCTGGCTCCTTTTTATCCATGATTTATTTTTCGGGGGTAGAGTCTTTAATATGTAACTTTTCCAGTAAGAGAAGGACGGAGGTTATTTACATATTGTGAAGGTAGTACTACTGTATTTTTAAAAAATTTCAGAGGATAAGTAAGTTTTTAACCCTAGACATATTTTAATCCTGAATGAGGTCTTCCTCCAGAAAACTGTTGTAAATAATTTCCTTAAAAAAGTGTTTCATCTAACTTTTGGATCCTCCATTAAGTCCCTTCTCAGGATAATAGTTAACCTAAGCCTTTATAACCCCTTGCTACGCTCAGGGGTAATTTCAGGGTATCAATCTCCATCTCTAAAACACAAACATAAAATTTTTATCCATTAGAAAACACCCGACTTAAGCTACTCCATAATATAAGAGGTAGATAGGGGGGTTCAGGGGTCCTCCCCCGAAAATATTTTGTATTTTAGTATGCTAAAAAGTGTTCTAAAGCTACTTTTTTTTGGGGGGGGGGGTTTCAGGGAGCTTCGCGGGCTGTACAAAATGACTTGGCGGGCCGCCAGTTGGAAACCCCTGTTCTAGCTTATTGAACTGGGTGTTTCAACGAGTCCGCTCAAACTCTGAACGGAGATATTTCCAGTTTCTAGCGGGGAGTTGATAAAATTTGTCCACAGCAGAGACTATTAAGTAAGTCTCTCTACGAAGACTTTTATTTTTGAAAAATGTAAAGTTATATCGGATTAAAAAGTTACTTATTTTATTCCACGGTGCGGGCATGTATGCGCAACGGATATTGTTACCTTCTTTGTATACAAAAATATCCAAATAACCATTATCACGTTTTCCATAAACCTTTTTTTCAGTGTAAACCAGACGTGAAATTTTCTGTCAGGATTTCCTCGAAAACTATGGATTCCAGAGATATTTTTTTATGTACTCCAAGCATAGAAGTTCTGTGCAGAGTTTGAGCGGATTTGTTGAAACACCCTGTATGATAATTCAAACAAAGTTTTATGTTAAATCTCAAAGTTTAGAAGCTTATTTAACATTCGAGTTATAAATTCAATAAACATTACCCAAAACATCTTAATATATTTGGAATACAAAACCTAGAATGAAAGAAAGTAACTTATAACGGCGATACATTAATAACAGAATTCCCTTTCATTTACCCTCAGCTTGTACTTTTTCCGGCTTCATTAGAAGCAAAAATACCTCAGTTTGCACAGCTTTTTCCCTTATAAGACCACTATTTTAGTCGTCTTTCTCGGCTGCTATTGATAGATAGATTTCTCCAGCTGAACTTTCCCTTCTTGGTCAACACACGAATAATGCATCTCTTTTCGATTGAAAGGCTTTCCTTTTGTGTATGTATCGTGTTTCATAAACCTTTTGGGGCTCGGTTCTGATTGAGAGAGAAACCTTGAAACTAGTGGAACAACACGCAGGTGAAACAACTGCACTGACTAGACGCCGACATGCAATTGAATGGGGGAGATTTAACTATTTACATAATCTGCCGAAGCTGCCCTCTCCAATTTATGTTCATCTCAAACAGGTATCATACAGGATGTGTTGAAAAGATTTATGAAAGAGTGTCTAGGGAAGGTTCCAGTAGGATACAGAGTTTATGTAATTTGTGTTGTTGAATGGAAATTTTTTAAAAAAAAGCCTTGGATGGAAATTGAACAGGCAGGTGTAAAAGTAACCTCGACACAAAAAGTCACGCAAGGGGGAAATTAAGCCAACCTGCATCATAACGAACAGCAGAAAAAGCAACCTTTCTACTTTCATGGTAATGATTTCCATGGCAGCCGAACATTGTAGGAAGATACACTATTTCTATATTCACTCGATGTCCACTAGAGTGGTCCCTATTTTTATTTTAATCTGAAGTTTTAATAATATCCATGTATATAAGATTATGCTAATGTTTGCTCATTATTTATGGAACCTTCACTACAAAATTTCGGGCTAAGATTTTGATACACTATTGTAAATTATTTTTATTTCCTGTAATAATAATAATAATAATAAATAATAATTTTCCCTTTATACCTAATGGTTTTCAAACTAAAAGATAATATAAAATATTTAGAATTTAATTCTTGCATTTTTAAACTCATAAAAGATAAAAACTCTCTTTAAAAAAACTTATATGGAAGTTCAAAATTCGATGATAATTTTAAAACCTAGGTTGAAAACGTAAGGGGACATCCATAAATTACGTGAGGTGTTTTTTCCAAAATCTGGACCCCCCCTCCCCTCTTGGTGAGATTTAGTGAGATTTTACTGGACCCCCCCTCCCCCCCACGTGAGATTTACCTACAACTTTTAAACGTAACCTCAACGCAAAACCGCATAATTTTGAATGGAAAAAGCCAAAATTTCTAACTTAAAAAGTTGACGTGAGATTTTAATCGACCCCCCCCCTCCCCTCTTGGTGAGATTTAGTGAGATTTTACTGGACCCCCCCCCCTCCCCCCACGTGAGATTTACTTACAACTTTTAAACGTAACCTCAACGCAAAACCGCATAATTTTGAATGGAAAAAGCCAAAATTTCTAACTTAAAAGTTGACGTGAGATTTTAATCGACCCCCCTCCCCCCCCCTTGGTGAGATTTGGTGAGATTTTTCCAAACCCCTCTCCCCCCCTTTTTGACCTCACGTAATTTATGGATGTCCCCTAAGGAAAGAAGTTTTGAAAAATATAATACAGGAAAATCGCATTTGAGAAAGTATATTTTTGAAAGTATATATTAAGAAATATAATATAAATAGCGGCTGAATATGTAAAAGAAAATTAAGCGATCCATATGCAAACATACGAAGTTAAAAGAAAATCTTATTAATAATGCATGAAACTATAATCAGATTTATAGTTCAGATTCATAGTTCAATTCCATTCTATTTTCTATCCACCATTTGTTAAATAAGC
This sequence comes from Tetragnatha montana, assembly GCA_963680715.1. Classification (NCBI taxonomy): domain Eukaryota; kingdom Metazoa; phylum Arthropoda; class Arachnida; order Araneae; family Tetragnathidae; genus Tetragnatha; species Tetragnatha montana. Next base: position 30,580,462 of record OY796676.1, read on the forward strand.
ATGTCTCCTCAGAAGAATCCCAGTAAATCCATGGCATTATGGTGTCATTTTAACATTCATAACTTCCCGCACACATTACACGAGAACAACTCCCATTTTAAAACAAGACATTGACACGAAAGAAGGCTAATAAACTCGATCCGCTTAAGCAAATTTGTATAGCCTTGTTTGCTCAAAAGGAGTATTTGTTTTAGTATTTCGCGACGCTTCCTATCTTACAAAAATTAATTTGGATTCTTACTTTAATTGAGTTGAGTAGTTCCAGAACGGAGAATTACCAAATTTACTCTCTTTTGATGGCTTAAGGGAGTTAGTGAGCTTTTGTACATAGACTTTGAGGAGAGATGGTAAATGTTAGAAATGGATATTCGTATTGCATCCTTTTTAATGAATGAAAGCCTAATTTCTAATGCAAATATATAGTAAACGTAAAGTTTTAATTGATATTCATAGCAACAAAAGGATTATTCTGTTAAACGAAAAATATTTCTATCTTTATAATGCATATTTTTATGCTAAAATGCTTAAGAAAGCTATTTAAATATTAAAATGCTATTTTACGTTATGAAATTATTTAACAAATCTGAAATAAATAAGTTTTTATTTTTACGTATTTTTGATGTTGATTGATTTTATTTTGATTGTCTTAAGCCAACATTTCCCGTTTTTTCAACTACACACTTCTAAATAAGTCTAGGAAAAGAATAGTTATTTTTTGAAGGAGTTATACAGCTACATCATGTTTTGTCATCAATTCTGCTTGGTGCAGTGCGTAGTTAAGAAAATTAATAAAAAAAGTGTAAAAAGCTAACTGCATTCGAGAGAACTAATCATAAACCATCTGAAACACAAAACAACAAAGAAAATTTTTGCAATAAAGAAAAATAAATTAGTAAGTATAGGTTAATACGAAAATATCGGATATTTTTTATATAGTACTATCCGATGGATAAAATTTTATATTTTTTTCCATAATCCATTCCATAGAGGATATATTCACATTTTAACCAGAAAAACACAGTTTATTGGAAGTAGATACTAGTCACTCTAAACCAAAGTTAGTACGTATTAAAACTTAATAATTAATTTTAATATTAAAAGCAATTTTAACTAAATCCTTCAGACTATCTATAATAATAAAAGAGCTTTACCACTCACTCACTCACTCACTTACCAACGCACAGCAAAATCTACCGGGGCTAAAGACTCGAAACTTGGTAGGGTTGAAGACCTTACGGTGTATACGCGCACTAAGACGGGATTTTTCAAAATATCTTTTTTCTGACCCACAGGGGGGTTTGGAGCGTTTTCGACGTTTTTGAGCCCAGCGGCGTCCCAAATGACCCCAGATTTTTGTTATTTCGCAGGAAGGTACCTAGCAACAATTTCTAGAAAGACATTTTTCAGATTTTGGCTATTCGAATTTTAAGAGGTCTGAATATTCCAAAAACCCGTTTTTGCTGAGCATAAACCAAGTTTTATATTTTCGAAGAAAACAATACCGAGAAATCGATATTACGAATTGAACTGTTGGTAATACCTTCTTGAGAGAATTTCAAAGAAAGTAATTTCTGGGTTTTTCGATATTCTATTCTGGAGGGGGTGCACGGGGGTTTGAATATTCACTCCCGTTTTTAGTTTTTGGATCCTAGCACCAACATTATTAATGTGATTGTTATAAAATTTTAGCATGTTGTTCCTCACACAACCAGGAAGGTTTGCGAAAAAGAATTTTCTGAATCAAAGCATTCCAATGAGCCTTTTTTGTCCCTTTTCTAAATTCTTATGCTTAGCCTTCAATGTTAAATTTATTGCGGTTATTGCTCTTTCCGTGACACGCAAAACCTCTATTGTTGGAAATGTTTATTTTGAAATGTTTTATAACAGGTGAATTTTTAAAATATATGATAAAGAAACAATTTTTAATGATTAAACAATTGTTTTTATAATAACCAAAAATCGTTCCACTGAAAAATTTTATTCTTTTTTCTATTTAATCAAATTTAAGTATTTCCAGCAAAGTTCAAATTAAACAATATTTTATCACAGGCATTTTCAGTGTCGATTCAAATGATGTTTACTTTTATTTCATGTTTGAAATTTCTTTCAATGAATGAGTTGGTAATAAATCAGCAAAGGGGGGTTCAGGGGGTCTCCACCTGACTTTTTTAAAAACAATATTATTAAAAATGGTTATAAACACTAATTCTAAACCGGTTTTTTAAGATTTTGTTTAACATCTTAAAAAAGTATAAAAGTATGTAGTATATTTAATGGACTCTAACCGTCTGACGTCACACGGAACCAACACGTGACCTACTGAGCTTGCAATGGACTCTAACCGTCTGACGTCACACGGAACCAACACGTGACCTACTGAGCTTGCGATTGGTTACCACAGATACTACACTAGTAGATCTACTAGTGTAGTATCTGTGGTAACCAATCGCAAGCTCAGTTGTAGGTCACGTGTTGGTTCCGTGAAGTCTCGAACCAGATAGGCGGTTAGAGTCCATTGGTTACCACAGATACTACACTAGTACATCTACTAGTGTAGTATCTGTGGTAACCAATTGCAAGCTCAGTTGTAGGTCACGTGTTGGTTCCGTGAAGTCTCGAACCAGATAGGCGGTTAGAGTCCATTGTTTTGTATTTTATAAAAATTTAGCGGGATGAGGGGGAAATAAGTTTTATCTATAGACATAGCTCTTGCTGTTCAATAATATATCTTTAGTGTGAAGCGAAGGCGGAGAAATTTGCCTCAAATATACATTTATACCAATTGCAGAAATGGATGGAGGGAGAAAAGGACAAAAAAATAATGGGGTTCAGAAGGTCCCCTGACTTTTTTTCTATTTTGAAAAAATACTCTTTAAAAACGGGGATGGGGATTTCACACATTAAATCTAAACAGGTGGTATTTTTAAAAGCTTTTTTTACATCTTAACGAAGTGGTATGACATCAAAAAAGAATCCTAGCGGGAAGACTGTTGACTCTATTGCATCTAAACGATAATTCTTATTTATTTTAACACACAGTTTGATAAGCCTTTTATCCCCCGAGCAACGGCGGGCATATCAGCTAGTATTTGATAATCATTGCGCAAAAATATCAAAAACTTTATGAATGCATATTATAATTTCATTTGTGCTTAAAAGAAAATGTTTTTACCAATAAAAGTTCAGCTTCTCTAAAAAAAATTTAAAATTTAAAAACAAAAACCTTGAGAAGCGTTGTGGAATGCAATGTACGCAAAAGAGAAAAGTCAAAACTATTTTTTAAATACATTTACTTCTAATCAGGTTTGGTAAAATATGATTATCTAACTTGGCGATTTAACAATATTATGGGTAAAAAAAAATTATAATTATGGGGAAACATTTTTTATTACTACAATTATATCTTTATTACTTATTAAATGTTAAATGTCAATAAAGTATTCGTAAATGAATTTTGGGAGGTTTTACCTTAGAAATGTTAATTTTTTTAGGTTGATATATATCATGGTATTTATCCATAATAAATATCGCGATGTATTATTATATCATGATAAACATCAAATGATTATAGGCCAACCCAGCATTCACACAAATATGTATCCTATAAAACTACTTTTACTCACACTAAAGAAATCAATCCAAATTCATTCATCACCGAGAACTCATTATTTATTCCTTGGAATCACAACTGAGACAACAAATCATTCGAGATGACACAAAACTGCTGAGAGTCGACGCAATCAATGGCGGAGTCTCGCATTGTGCTCTTAAGGCGATCCATCAAGATCGAGTGACCGGGCCCTAATTGACAGCCAAGGTTGGCTTCACTGCACGAAGACGAGGCTCGCTGGAAAGATAGTTTTACAGGGAATATTGGTCTGGAGTGGTAGGGCCCCATTGTTGAAGGGAAAATGAACTTTTGTTCAAATAAGAGGAATATTCTATGGTTTTTAAATGCCCTTCAGTTAGTTAAATTTTTGCAAGTGAATATCATAATTTTAATGACATTGCATTATCCAACTATCACCAAATCAATCAATAACCAATCGGAAATTACTGAAGTGAACCATTATTTTTCCAATTTGTCCCTTTCTATTCTCGGTACATTTCTTTCGAACACTTTCTACACGAAAGAACCATCAAAGGGTGCATGTTCAAAGTTCCTGATGCTTAAGAATATTAAATGTTTAGGCGTCACTTCAACCGATTTCTGGTAACCTAAGGCATGGTAATTAAGTTATAATCGGTCTTTTATAGCCTAAATACTACAATGCCAACCGCACAAGCAACTGTAACCTAACGTTCGGTAAATAACATAATTTTGGTTTTTGCGAAGTACATAATTCTTTCCATCACAATAAGTTTTAAAGCCAAACCTCTCATCTTGAAAAACCTGTAAAAGGTCTGATCTGTATATATGTTATGGGCAAAGTGATTAATCGGGCATTATTAATAATGCCCGAAGTGGAGGCGGGCACAAAGTGATAAATTTCATTCATAAATTCCACTGAATTTATCACATTGCCCGGGCATTATTAATAATGCCCGGATTTATTACATTGCCCGTAACATATATATGCATAAGGTCTGTGAAACTTCCGTTTCGTATACATCTATAAGCCCCTGTATCTAAGAACATAAAGGGAATAATGCAACTTTAGTTAAAAGGCTTAATTTTTAAGCCCCAATAAACTGAGGCGTTTCTAAAGAATTAGAAACAATAGACATAGGATTAACATGAGATTAAAATACTCTTATTAATTTTGAAATCCAATCAATCAGTTTACAGACTTTAAATGTATTTTAAAGATCTATTTCATTCAAAATTTACACAATTTAATTTATCCAAATATAAGATTAAATACTAAAATTATTTTCTTATGATCAAAACATATTGATCACCCTACCAAGCTCTGCAAATAAGCAATAAATTCTTACAGGTATAACCAGTGAAATATTTTGTCATTGATTGATGGCTCAATTACCTAATTAACGCGAGACCTTTAAATGGGATGGCCCGGTACGTTTATATCTTTTTTCGAATATTTTAGATAAAACTTCCAGTGGCTGCCGAACGAAACAGGTTTCTTGGCCTATTACAGCTATTTTATTTCCCAGGAAAGAAATCGTAAATAGAAATATCACTGGAAAAGCGCAACCACTTAGAAACCCTTAAAAATTAGTGTATTCATGCATAATTAATGAGCTTTTAGATAAGTGATGGGCAAGATAAAACCAATTTAGGTTTGAAAAAAAAAGTAAAAAATGAAATACTCTACATTAGTTATACATATGCGATGCAAAAAAACCCATGAGTAAAAAGTTTTTACCTTCCATTAACAAAACTAAAACGTTACGCATTAAAGTAAAATTAATTTGATGATTACAAAATTTCTTTCATTATTTTCCATTAAAACCACTCAAAGCCTACCAAATTTTGTCATACAAATCCAAATAAATAAAAAAAAAACATTTTATGTCTTGAGGTCAAATTTTGTAAGGACTGTTGAAAAAATCAAAATATGAAAATTATCATCTTCGGTACCATTAAATATGTATTAGCTTCTCTTTTGTTTCGGATTATGTTTAGCATATTTTTAGACACGAAGCCCTAGTTACTTAATCATGTAATGAGTTTTTAGATTCAATTATTTTAAAAATTATGAGAATCTTATAAAATTGTTAGGATGAAGGTATCAATAAGGTTATGTAATTTTACTCTTTAATGTTGAAAGAACACGAATAAATTATTGACTTCTAACTCAGAGCACAGACGTCAGCGCGCCGTAGTTCGTATAAGACCAACTAAATAGTTACAGTCAGGATCTATTTGAAAAAAATATCACATCATCTAAGATCTTACCATCAGTTAAAAGATCTTCAACGTACGGACATAAATGAAACACTGAAACCAAGACATTCTTCGAGCAAGAAAATTTAGTTAAAATAAATGAGGAGTGATAGCGTAACGCAAGGAACATAATTCTTGAGTATGGTCCGCATTATACATGAAAAGAATACTGATTCTTTAAAGTGACGTCAAACAACATTTTCCCTACGCTTAGGGATTTCCTCACCGCTTGCAGTGTCGTATCTCTCGTTTGTAATTTCTCTGGTTTGTGATTCTTCTATTTTGTTTCAAAGCGTCGGAAGTCATTACGGATGTCTTTCTAGGGCCATTTGTCACAAAGGAACGACAGCAAAATCAAGTGCGATGAAAAGTAACTCGAGATAGCTGTACGCAATAGTGTCGGGATGGATTGTTACGGCTTGCTGGAGCGAAACTTAAGAGATACTTTTCTCCTCACATACTGATAATGGGGAAGCACAAGAATAAGTATACTATAAAATAGTCTAGTATAAGGTAGAATGGTATTAGCTAATGAAATAATAGATTTAAACGTATGTTAAATAGACCAATGAACATGTTGTGTGTCTCATCAGATTTATAGAACGACTTGGGGCATTAAAAATAACACCTAAACGGTAATAGCAGTCATTAAAATGAAATTAACTTCACATTTAATCCCATTTACCTTCCTCGCTTCCTTCCTTCCCATTAACCTTATTTTATTTATCCATCCTTTTATTTATCAAAGCATTATAAGCAAAATTATAGCAGCTTTTTGGTAGGTTGGGCAAAGTGCAGTTTTTATACTTTTAGTTTTTTAGGATAAAAATATTTTATATGAGTTGAACAGTAAAATATAATAATAGAAGTCAATTAATTCTTTTTCGCCTCAAGTATTTTCCAAAATTTTTTACTGCGTAATTCTCTAAATCAAAGAAAAAATTTCAACATATTTTTTAAAATTATGTTATTTAGCTTATGTGGAGGTTTTTGGAAACTTGTTTAAAATGGAATACAACATTGTTTTTAAGGCCCTATAAATTGTTGTAGAAGCTTCCATAGATTGAGTCGTTTCTGTTGGAGCAAGTTGTTTTAGTTGGAAAACTAATAATTGGTAAGAGAAATGTAACTATAATCCTTTTTGATTGTATGTCACCCAATTACCTGAAACAATCGCGTTTCATCAAATAAAAATCTTACAAAAACAGCATCAAAATTTACAAGTAAGAGCAGAGAGAGGATTTGTGGAAGAGAGGGGAGAAACGGTCCCCTCTCACGTGAATGAAGTCACGTAGTCACACGCACAATGAATCCTCCAATAGGAAACATGGATTCATGGATATCGGATATTGATCAGGATATTGTTTAAAAGAGACGCAAGTAATTAAGATAAAGATTTTCGGAAATTTTACTTTGGTTTAGTTAAAAGTGATATGTGTACATTTTTTTTTATCAAAGGGCAATTTAAGGATACCTTGAAACCTCTTAATTGTATGGTGGATTCAAAAAAAAATGTAATATCTTCTAGAGTACAACTATCCAAATTTTTATAATTCACAGTTTAGTTTAACTAATTCAGCACTAAGCGTCGACTAAACATAATAACCTATTACTGCCCCTCTTTTTAAGATTAAGTATCATGATATATTAGTGGAGAGAACAGTTTTAACTAGGAGACTATTGAGAGTAAAATATGCTTTATATTATTGGCGACGTAAAAAACTGGGTGACAAGAAAAAGATAAAACTACCTCAGATGCGAAATTGCTTCCTCTGATTAATTTAAAAAATGAAAAACAAAACAAATAACAACATTGTAGAAATCCTAAGAAAGGAACAAATATAGTTTACTGAATAAATGACAAAGCATTTGAAGCTTTAATAAAAAAAAAGACCGATTACAGAAACTAATCCGATAATTTTTGATAAAATAGTAAGAGTCCAAGAGCCAATGCGAAATCTTTTACTTGAAAGGGGACTTTAATGAAGACAACCACAATAAACCAAACTACATTGTTAACGCCACCGAAGAACACTCCGCGTCTGATGACGAAATACGACCTTGCCACCACGAAGGTAATCTTTTTTGTTCTCTAATGGATCTTACGGCTCTTTTGTTTCTTCTTCTTCTTTCCACGGCGGGTCTGCAAGGGTGGGCGCGCACACGTTCGGATACACGTGTCAAGGTGAAGGAGTCAGCAACTCCTTTCTCCCTCGTGTTCCGAGGCAAGGGGTGTCATGTAAAGGAAATGTTAATCCTTAGCAGATAGTTTTTTTCCTCGGTAAATCAGAAACATTTACGGGATATCAATCGAACACTTCACTAAGTAAGGAAAATGACAATTAGTGTATGTAAGAATTAAGACCGGAATACTTTTCAGAACCTAGCATTGTACGTTAGGAAAAAAAATAATTAATGGCAGGTATTATCGAATTTATTTTCGAATGAAGCTTAAGGCTGTAAACAAGAGAAGAACCATCGCAATTTCACAAGATTATTATCTTTCATCTTCAAATGAACATATATCTATTGTCAAGGATTATAATAGAAATTTATACTTCAATTTCTTGATGCCTCATCATTTATTGACACCATCATTTTAAAACCAACCACTGTCTGTAAAAAAGCTGAAATTTCTGACACAAAAATTTTAAACAATCACTTTCACTAAAAGAAGCTCAGAAGTTTAAATACTTTCATCCCTTACTTTTACTCCATTTTTTAAAGCATAATATTAGATAAACTTCCAGTTGAATTACTTAATCCTTAACGTAACCCATCATTTTTACGAAGAACCTTGGTGAAACATTAACAATCTCTTGACGAGATTTGTCATTCAAGTTTTGTGACACGATATTTTTAAACTTGATGCAGGCACGCAAATGAGATAAGAAATACAGGACTTACAGCATTCTCTACAAACAACATTATACATTCTGGACGCGTGATGAAAATCCATCCCTAGGAAAAGGAATTTAACACCGATTTTAAAAACTGTTTGCTTCTTTACACGGCATAAAAATCTTAAGTTACCGTGTTTTGCTTCAATATATTTGTATCATAATTGAACAAATTGAATGCGTATAATGGACTCTAACCGCCTATCTGGTTCGAGACTTCACGGAACCAACACGTGACCTACAACTGAGCTTGCAATGGACTCTAACCGCCTATCTGGTTCGAGACTTCACGGAACCAACACGTGACCTACAACTGAGCTTGCAATTGGTTACCACAGATACTACACTAGTAGATCTACTAGTGTAGTATCTGTGGTAACCAATCGCAAGCTCAGTAGGTCACGTGTTGGTTCCGTGTGACGTCAGACGGTTAGAGTCCATTGGTTACCACAGATACTACACTAGTAGATCTACTAGTGTAGTATCTGTGGTAACCAATGGACTCTAACCGCCTATCTGGTTCGAGACTTCAGCTTCACGGAACCAACACGTGACCTACAACTGAGCTTGCAATGGACTCTAACCGTCTGACGTCACACGGAACCAACACGTGACCTACTGAGCTTGCGATTGGTTACCACAGATACTACACTAGTAGATCTACTAGTGTAGTATCTGTGGTAACCAATGGACTCTAACCGTCTGACGTCACACGGAACCAACACGTGACCTATTGAGCTTGCGATTGGTTACCACAGATACTGCACTAGTAGATCTACTAGTGGAGTATTTGTGGTAACCAATTGCAAGCTCAGTTGTAGGTCACGTGTTGGTTCCGTGAAGTCTCGAACCAGATAGGCGGTTAGAGTCCATTGCAAGCTCAGTTGTAGGTCACGTGTTGGTTCCGTGAAGTCTCGAACCAGATAGGCGGTTAGAGTCCATTGGTTACCACAGATACTACACTAGTAGATCTACTAGTGTAGTATCTGTGGTAACCAATCGCAAGCTCAGTAGGTCACGTGTTAGTTCCGTGTGACGTCAGACGGTTAGAGTCCATTGTAAGCTCAGTAGGTCACGTGTTGGTTCCGTGTGACGTCAGACGGTTAGAGTCCATTGAATAAAACTTGATAAATAAATTGAATATTCCCTAAAAATTACAAAAGTAGCATAAAAGCTGCTGTGCTATTAGAAATTAGAGCATTTCAACATTTTTACTACTTGCGCAAGTATTAGAAGCACAATGCACAAACTAAACCAGGACAGATTTTTAAAAAGTTATAACCAGAAAAAAAGCCCATTCTAACCTTCCCAACCTAAATTTCAAGTACAAGAATCAGCGACAAGCAAACAAATGTTTCGTCAGTTTTTCATTAAATACACGGCATGGGAATATCGCAATGGCAATGACGAGCCGGAAAATATTATGGCGATGCAAATCTTGCGTGATTTCTGCCTGCGTGTGGCTTTGTCTGATTTTCGATGCAAAACATGTTTTCTCCCAATATTTTACTGCCTCAGCGCATGCACGGTTTTGGGAAAAGACTCGTGAGAATGTAATACTACATATCCGCCCAGACAAGTGGGTACAAACATGTAATTTATAAATATGAGATGGGCTATATGGCTGAGAGAGCTATGTTGTTTTAGTGAAGTATCAAGTATCAAAAATATACTTCGTAGAGTGTATTTTACACTAGAAGAAATTTAAAGTGGAAGATGAAGAACGCTGTTCTTCAGAACCATATTAAACATATACTTGTATCGAAGGTATTTTTAAGGTAAATATAAGAATTTCTGGATAGAGATTTTGAAAGTGAATCTTACAGCAACTTTTTATAACATGGATGCTAAGTTATATTACAATAAAATTTTATTGAAAATGGAATATCTATTTGGATAATAAGCGCAAAAGGTTAAAAAGTCAGGAATAGAAACATACTCACGAAAAATACGAATGAAAAGGTAGAAGCGATAAAAAATATTTTCCTTGCAGACATTAACATAACTTGATGAATTGATATAGAATCCAAACCGATACCTTTTCCAACTCAAATTATGTTCCTTCGAGTGAAATTCGAACCCAAAATTAAACAACTCAATGAAGAGATAAAAAATAAAGCACGTAGAAACATATCCATTAGAAAAGTTATGCGCATTTTTAAAATTTATGCACTTAATTATTAAGTGCTCAAGTTCTCAAAGTAATCTTGAATGAAAATATTAAGTATACTACATAAAGATGACATGTTTTCAAGTTCGTACGATTCTGTGAATCGCATGTTGTTTTCATAGTTGTTTTTTACGTCAATAAGATCAAAAATTCACTCAGGTAATGCATTCAATTCGGAACGGCACCTGCCTGAAGAGAGATAGAGGGAAAGAACAAAATACACTGTCTGGCATTTCTGCTTTCCATGGCTTTCTCTCCCCAGAGTCCTCCCGTGAACATGAGGATTTCCAACACGTTGGAGTGAAAGGAGCTTACGGTTAGAATATCGATATAGTATATGAAAGCTTGTGTAGTACTATCGATGCCCAGGTTGAAATTTATGCTAGTATTTGTTTGCTAGACTAGCAACCATTGCTAGATACAAGCAAAAAAACTAGCAAAAACTAGCAAGTATCTTTGCTAGTACTACCAAAGCCACTAGCAACCCATGGTGTGTATTGACCCATACTTTTTGCTAGGCTAGCAAAAAAAAACTAGCAAGTGATGCTAGTTTCTATTGCTAGCCTAGCAGAATTTAAAAGCATAGTTTGCTAGCACTACTACCATCTGTTGCTTTTTTTCACTATTTCTAGTATAGATACTAGCACCCGTTGCTATTTTTCTGCTTTTACTAGCTTATTTTTCTAGCATGTGTTGCTTGTTACCAAAATTTCTAGCATGATTGCTAGCATCCATTGCTATTTTTCTGCTTTTACTAGCTTATTTTTCTAGCATGTATTGCTTTTTACCACAATTTCTAGCATGATTGCTAGCACCCATTGCTATTTTTCTACAATCTTTTGCTTTATTACTGCTACTAGTATGATTACCAGCCCCCGTTGCTTTCCCCCAGCTAAAGTAGCTAGTTTTTTCTACCATAATATACAAGATTAACATTTAATATTCATATTCAGGCATATCTTTAACACTTAAAACAGTACTTTAATACTTCTTCTGCTGTTCTAGAATAAAATTTATTTTAATGTATACAGATTTTATTACTACACACTTTACTTTTTAATATTATCTATAATTTTAACATTTTTAGAAAAATTACATATAGTACCATAAACTCATTTCTATACCATAAACTTAATCATTTAATTAAAAGTATATGCACTATGAGCAAAAAAACATTTAAATTAAAAATATCTATTAAAATTTTCTTTATACTTTAATTTTATAAAAAAGCTCCAAGTAATATTTAGTTTAATTAGAAAAATACAAATTAATTTAACTTGACATAAGATTTCTTCAAAAAATATTACCAAACAAAATTAACAACTTAATAATTCCTAATTTTGTATATACCTACTTTCTTTTACTAAAAGTAAAAATGCCTGCTTTTTTTCATAAAAGTTTATTATTGAAAGTAAGAAAATAATTTTGGTGAGAAAGAAAACATTATACACTTCCAGAGAAGGAACTTACTTTGTATTCAAAGATGAAGCTCATTCTTATTTCATGAATTCCAACAACGAATTTAACACATCTTTTTACCTTGGATTGGAATACTTAACAGTATATTTGATTTTTTTATTACTTATTATCAATCAAGTTTCATTAAATTAAATTCTCAAAGGAAATTGATACCAACAAAAATAAGACAAAAACTTTTAATTTGCACACATTTTACATAAAAAAAACCCAACTCTTTGCAGTTTAATTCATTTAAATGTCTTGACATATGATTTTTTCATTTTTATAAATTGCAAAACATTGGCATCATTACTTATAACAATGTATTATGTAATTCAAAAACCAATAAGAATATCATAATGTACCAAAATTACAGCAGCTATTATTGTCCTTTAAATAAAATAATTTTAGTGTAAAATTGACAAACAGATTTTGATGGATTGACTAAAGTTTTATAAAAATAATGTAGTCTCAATGTTAGGTACTGGCGAACTGTGCTTAGTAGGAGTCCATCTATCTCGACGTATAGCATTGGGCCAGAGCTTTCTACGCTTTTTATTCTTGTTGAAACTGGAATTTAAGAAACAACAAATTTACAAAATGCAAAAACTTTGTAGAGATCAGATATAAATATGAATACTTATAGTAACTTATACGTTATTTGGAACCAAATTTATGAGAAAAAAACACGAGAGCTATTACTTTATAGAAGGTAAAGCTATATTCTCTCTTATATTTTGATAAAAAAAAGACAAATTATTTTTTCCCAAGCAACATGAAAAATATTATTTAACCTAAGTCTCATAAAGGCTTGAGCGCCTATGAGACTTGAGAGGAGTATTTCAATGGGGGAATATAGGGACTAGAGCCCTTACAGCCCCTCGTAGAACTGTCACTTTTTTGAAAAAAAAAAAAAAACCAAGTTTCTTTGAATATAACTTAATTTCAACGGTACCAATATAATGTTACATAAAAGTCATTAATTTATCAAGGTTTGTAAAAACAAGATTATAGAGTATACTTAATTGTGGGTGAATAAGGAACAAAAGTATACTCTACTCTTGAAACATAAACAAGTCAAATCAAAGATATTATTGCGTAACATAATAGATCATTTGAAGTAAATTCATGAAGGGAATTTAAAACCCTGTGTCATATTTTTGTAGACTTAGTTGTTAAGTATTTAGTTTGTCGACTACCAAGAACAGTTTACACCCTATAGTACAATTTCTTAAAAATAGTTAATTAATCAGAATACCAAACAATTCAGTGGTCTGTCTAGGATTTTTTAAGAGGTACCTATTTTGTGAAAATTTAGAGCTAATTTGTGAAAAAAAATTTTGAAATTTGTGAAAATTTAAGTGCAAAATAACATAAAACAAGCACACAATTTAGTAAACATTAAAAACAAAATAAAATTTAGTCTAGAATGGGTAAAAATTTAACAACTGAGAGAATATAGCTTAATAGGGAACTCACTTTCAAAAATGTATTATGTGAAGGTACTTTATCCTAAAACTGAATTTGTGAAAGTACCTATTTAACAAATTATGAATTTGTGAAGGTACCTATAAACAGTAGTAAAATTGTCCTGGACAGACCACTGCAATTACACCTTAATTAGGAAATTTAATTGTTAAGCATGTAGGCATGTTGTGTGGGGTTATAAGTAATCAAAATTTTACTATAAATATAAAAAAATGAAAATTACTATTTATAGTAACAATAACATATTACATAAATAGTACACAAATGTCTCGAACTTTTAATACCTCAAATATCTTTCAAGTATGCAAAAATTTTCCCTTTTAAATAAAGGACTAGTTAATTTTATGGAAGAAATCTAGTTGTCACCAAAACAAACTTCATTTTTTTGTTTTAGAGGTTATACAAGTTAATTTAAATAAAATTCATAAATTGAATACAAGAATCATGCATGAAAAGAGAAACAATAGTTATTTTTCATTTAATTATAGTAAAAAACAAACATTTACGTTGAATAAGTTCTAAAAGTAACTTAGCACACATAACGAAGTAAAAATAACTTACTTGTGAAATGTTATCCCACGTAACTTCGTGGCAGAACTAATACTGCATCCGTATGCAACGCAGGATCCCATACTTCATTAATCACAATTCCATCTTTCAATTGTTCATTAAAACTTATTCTATCAGAGGAGAGAAATACAACAGCACACAATTGCACATAGAATGTTTTCGTCAAACCAAACCAATATGGCGGACCGGTTACAGTGAAGGCTTCAGTCAATCTCCGGCGCCGGCGTTTCCCCTCCTGTGTAAACAGTGACTCATACGCATACTCGCATACCACGCATAGCTCCATGTTCTGGAAAGCCTGGATCGTATCGTAGTGTGATCGTAGTTCGAAGGGTCGAATTTTTTAATATAAACTAACCGATATTTTGGCATATTGCTTATCAAGATAGAAATGAACGTAGTACGCGAACATTTTGAAATTGATTCGAAAAAAAAAATGTATTTTACTGCAAGAATATTCAATAGACATTTAACTTTTACTAATACCAGTAACTAAATTTAACAACCAATAATTACACACTATTTTTAGACCATGTTAAGGACCCCAAATTGGTTTTATACCTTCAGGGCCCCTTATATTTGATCGACCTAAGCTAGCAAACAACTACCATAAACTAGCAAATCAAGGTACCTAGCTTTCCATGCTATGAAAGTAGCAAGAACAGCTAAAAAGCATAAGATGCTTGTAACATAGCATGGCATGCTGGCAAGCAGGACCGTATTTCTGGGAGGGCACATTTCAGGATACCAAAAACGCATTGAAGGATAATACTATGAAGAGTGAAAATAAATTTATCAAATAATGAACTGTTTAAAATCTATATTATTTAACTTATAAAGTTTTTATGTGAATTTTTGCTCAGACCACTTGGATGAAAGATTATTAAATTTTTAGACTCAAATAACAAATTATTATTTTATGACCATTATGGGACCCCCCAAATTGTTTTTTTTTTCTGCCCCCTGGACCCCTTCTATTTGATCAACCCAAGCTAGCAAAAACTAGCATAAATTAGCAAATCAAGGTACCTAGCTTACCATGCTATGATACTAGCATGAAGTGCTAAAAAGCATAAGATGCTTGTTACATAGCATGGCATGCTGTTGAAACCTAAGCTAGTATACTAGCATCCCATGCTAGCTAGCAAAAACTAGCAAGAACTAGCTTAAAAACTAGCATACCTAGCAAAAACTAGCAAGAACTAGCATATTTTCTTTGCTTGTACTAGCATAAATTTTAACCTGGGTGTAGCATATGAAAGCTTAAGATGTAGTATATAAGCTTGTGTTTACTTACTACCTAATAGAATTGGAAATCACGTTGTACTTTCCAAAACAAAACGGAGTAGAACATTAATTCTGCTGTCAGTATAGTGGGGCATCCATACGAAATTTTTTTAGTCATTTAGTCAAGCACATTTTTGTTTGTCAGGAGAAGTAAAACACAGGCAGATAGTTTTATAGATATACCCTTTTACTCTTGTTACTTACATTAAGTTGCACTCCCCGAACTAAAATAATAAGTTTTATAATATTAAGAGAGTAAAATAGTTTTTACTCCTCTTCAATATTTTAACAACACCAAAAAATATGAATGAATGTCTTTTCTCACTTAACGATCGCTAAAAACACATTTCAGCTAATTAGAGAAAGCTATCTTCGTTCATCACCAATCTAATTTCAAACCATTTGTAAGAAAGGACACAAATCGACTTTTCAGTGTTTGGCAGGAAGGAAAAGGTGAGTGAATGGTACGGTTTGGCTCAAAAACAAGCACACTTCCTAACTATTACATTGATACGAACTAACTAGTATAACAACTTTTTTTAAGGGAATGAATCATTCTACATGTTTGAAACCATTCCCAAAAAAAAAAAAAAAAAAGAAATTTGGTGATTTTCCAAACTTACTCAGTTAGGCAGCGAAGAAGCCAAGAAGTTCGACTTTGAATCCCTTCAGGTTTTCACACTCTCATTAATTTGAAGGGGATGGAGCATTTTTTTCATAAAAGAAACATATTTCCTGTAAGAAAGATTGATGGTTAGTTAAGAGGGTGATGCTCTTGGCAGTTCAAATAGTATTTAAATTAAAACTTCTTATTAATTAGACTAAAGCTAAAAGAAATATTTTAGAGCATTTTAAAGGAATTTTGGTTTTGTATTTTCTTTTAAGATATCAGCATGAAGGCAAAGAAAGACCTGTTTATACATGACAACACAGGGTCGTAACCAGACTTTTGTTTCAAGAGGGATTGACCGAAGAATATTTCTGCGGTACCTCCTTACGATTTTCGAGAACCGTTTGGGGGTCCTACATCAGAAACATTTTGGAAATTTTCCCCTAAAAGTAGTGTTTTAATTCATTTTCAATACCTTTACAAAACCTTTTTACTCCTCGTACGTTTTCAAGGAAAAACAGTAGGTAATAATAGATTTCAAAATATTAAGGGGAGGAACCACTCCCAGAAAATTTTTTGAATTTTCACTCTTGAAAGTATTGTTTTGAGTCATTTTGACACCCTTTGGGTTACACCGCTCCTAGTAAGTCACATAATTTTCAAGGAATAGACAATATAAAAGTTAATGTCCAAATTTCGGGGGGGGGGGGGGGGTTGGACCCCTAAACTTAACCCTGTCCCTTGGATACGACCCTGTGACAGCCTATGCCTATTGCAATATATGTCTAGCCACGGCTTACTAGATACTATACACATACAGGCTAGCCGAGTACGGAAATCATTAAAAATCCAGATGGCAATACTTGACAAACTGGCAAAGCATATCCACAGTGTTGAAGGTGTGTGATATAGGTAGGACTTGTGGCGATCCAAGCGGGAAAAGTTTTCAAATGGTTTTCATTGTTCAAAACTCGGCTAGCCTGTATAGTATCTAGTAAGCCGTGGTCTAGCAATCTGATTCTCACTTCGTGTTCTTGAACGGCCATAAACCTCATGGGATTGTGTTGTTAATACCAGTGGTTAATACTAGTTAATCAAAACCCTCTATATATAGAGGGTCTTGAGTTAATCCACTGACGTGACGTTTCAAAAATTCTTCACGTGACCTCAATAGTTATGTGAACCTGACTCTTTACACGTAAAAGAAATTGGTATGAAGATATTTAATGGGGACTTTTCTCAATAAAAAGACCGATTTCGGCACATCGGACAGTGAACTTATGACAAACATACAAATGCCTCGGACATAGGCTTTTACAATAGAATCAACAAGATAAGCCATCAAACCATCCAACCGTAATTTAAATCATGTGTCGATCCACGAGTTGATTCGAAAACACGTTGCTCCACGTGTTGGCATTTCGTTCTTCTGATGCAACACCGTCTTTCCGCGCGATGGATCTCCTCCATGTTTTTACCTTTCGTTTGTTCCACTGAGTGTTTTTCCCCTAACTTCCTCAATAACAAAGGGAAGAATGGAAAGATCTGGAGTGACGTCAGGTTCATTGTGCTCTCTCTCACAGACATTGAATTCTTTTGTTTTGTTCCGAAAATATCAGGTGGAAAATTTTTCCCGAGAGTGAAAGCTAGAGACATAATGCGTTGTTGTTGTTTCTTATCCTCCTTAAAAAATGTGTGATGAAGTCAGACCAATTCCATCAGGCTGTTGATCCCCAGGAAGTCCAACACAAGGAGAGGATCCGAGTAGACATCCCTCCCTGTGAGTCCCAAACAGTCGAGCATAAGAGTTTCCGAGATATTTTGTTTGAGGGTTCATATAAAAACATAGAAATAGGCGAAATTAAACAGAATCAGAAGATTTAAAGGAGCATCAAACCAAGCCTCAGTGTGGTTATATTTTAGATACTTTCAAATGATTGAGAAATAGAAAATTTATAGTTTTGGTAAGATTTACAATTTATTACAATATCTCTGTAATTTTATCAATTTTGAAGAACTTTTCACACTTTCTTTAAGGTAACGTTCTACATTACACATGATATGAGATAAAAAAGCTTAACAAATAAGAACCATTTTAATTCTACTAAACCTAAAACAAATCGAACTTTTAATAAGTTCCAAACAAATCCAATTCAATAGAAATTGAAAATAACATGTATAAAACTCGAAAAAGAAGAGAATTAGCAATCGAGATTTATTTAAGATAGATGTATACATTGTATAATCCCTGTTAATGTTTTTAATCACAACTTCGATCTGCAAATTGATCACAACTTTGTACTACAATTTTTTAAAAAAGCAGATTTAAGACAGGCATATTATCCCTGTAAAAGTTTTAAATCACTACTTTGAACTATAAATTACAAAATTGTATTATTCTTAAATGCAAAGATTTAAAACAAAAAAAAACTATCCTTCTTATAGTAAAAACAAATATAGTCACATATCTTTCACAAAATCTATAAATATTTAATCACACAGCATTTTCAAAATCAAAACTATTTATCACAGTGGGAAAAATATCTTTTACATCCCAGAATACTTTCAAAGTGAAATATTTGGGGGATTCCTGGACATTCCCATCCATTTAAATGAGCTATGGAAATGAAAAAGGTATGACATGACGGAGCTGTTTTTCATTATTTTAGACAGACCAAAGAAAGAAAAATCTGTTTTCATATCAAACGAAGTAGGGTAAGGGTTATTAAAATCGATTATTCCTGTCTCTTTAATGTTAGCATTAAATTGGAAAAATTATATTTGTAATGGGCAATAATATAATGCCCGACCCGAAATGCTAGGTCATTATTTATAATGACCGGATTTATCACATTCCCCGTAACAAATATAATTCTAAACACTATATGATATTTAATCAAAATATTTCACAATAAGATACAACGCAACTGAATAAAAGTACGTTTTAAATGTAGTCATGAAGAAAAATCGAAATAAACCATTAATCCAGACATGAGGAAAACATGTGTGGTACAGACGTGTATTATTGTATGAAGCTTTCACTGTAATTCACTGGAGTATATTGTTCCATGTTTACCACTCCGTGAAGAAAGTTCAATATTTGTCTCGCTTCTATTTCCGTATGGGCATCGAGCAAGCTCTATTGAATTGGATCTCGCTATTCTATTTTTACGTAAGCGAATAAAGTCTCAAAGGTAAAAATAGTTGAAACGACGAATGTAGATAATGAATATAACTCATGATATGCTAGCACAAGAAACAACTACTTTCATCATTGTAATTCTACTACAAAATAATTAAATGTGACGCTTTTATAATTATAATATATTCTGTAATTGTAAACCGTAAATGTTTTCAATGGATCAGAAATCTATGATAATCGAACCCTAAACCGGTAATGGATAGTCACCGCTATATTAAATTGTAGGGGTTTAACACAGTGACTAAATTCTTTGGAGACGTGATTTCTCCTTTAATATTTACGTCCTTTAATAAATCTCAAATAATAATATTAATTATAATTATTACATAAAACAACAGACATTTTCCTATCTTTGGGTCAGTTTTTTCAGGATTAGAATTTTTTGAATGTAAGTTTTTCTTATACTATAAAGAGGTATAATGTACATTGTACAGTTGGGGAAATAAAAAACGACTCAGTTGAGATTTCTGACGAACCACTTGGGTTAGGAAGACAAACAAGGTGTAATTTTTCATGTCATGAAGTATTCTTTAAGTTAAAAAATTTTCGAGTCCTTAGGGGGTCGTCTTCATATTAAACGATACACTAACTTTTGTTTTTCCTATGGGGACCCCCAATTATTATGCGTTTTTCTGAAAGAGCATTCCCATAAACCCCCTAATCCCAAGTTTCACCCATGTAAGTATCCAAATAGAAGCATAATAAATTTTTGAAATGTCGACCATTCAATGTGAAATTTGTCAAAAAGTTTTCGGCTTAAAAACATGAAACTTTGAATTTAGATCAAATTTGTGTCCCCAAACAAAATAATTATGCTTTTATAGCGATATTTAATGGTTAATAGATAGATAATTAACATCTAATTTTGACCCAAAAATTAAATTTTAAAATTTTTTAATATTTTTATGGTAATCGATTCTGGTAGTAATTTTATGTGGAAAACCAAAATTTCAGTCGATTTCATTTAATAGTTTTGGAAAAAACCGAATTAAACTAAATTCCCACTCTTTAAGGGACCATATACCGCTGCCAAATGTATACCGGCGAATGCTTTTTCTGGAAACAGTCGCCTTATTTTAATCACCATAACTTAAATTAAAACTTAAATTTGATATAAAATTTCAATAAATTACTTATAAACTTTTCAATAAACATTAAAGTGGTGAGTAAAGGTCTTACTATCCTACCGTTTTTAAGAAATAGTGTTTACAGAAAATTAACCCTTCTCACTCTGGAGACGACCCCCAAAACGTAAAAGCTTTATTTACCGCACGATTTGAATGAAACTTGGTATTTGGGGGTTTATGAGGATGCTCTTTCAGAAAATCGCATAATAATTGGGGGTCTCCATAGGAAAAACAAAAGTAAGTGTTTCGTTTAATATGAAGACGACCCCCTAAGGACTCGAAATTTTTCTCATTTAAAGAATACTTCATGACATGAAAAATGACACCTTGTTTGTCTTCCTAACCCAAGTGGTTTGTCAGAAATCTCAACTGAGTCGTTTTTTTTCCCCAACTGTACAAAATGGAATATACAGTGGAAGCTCTTATAGAGACCTGCTCTTATAAAAATTCTCTCTTATAAAGACCCAAAAATTAGTCTCTATAAGAGCACTTTTGCGCTCTTATAGAGACTAATCTTCGAATTAATTCAGCTTATCGCATACTTTCTCTGGATCGGTTTATTGCGTCACAAGTGAATTAGCCAATAAACAAAATATCAGAGAATGACAAACAGCACCAAGTAACGGTCGCATCTTCTTCTCGCTTGCTTTCGCCCAGGGTAACCGGCTACAATCCTAAACGAAACCTTGCGCTACACAATGTTATAAAAATTTTAAAATTTGGAAAACCTGGAAATGCATTGCTTTATCTTTCTTTACTTTTAATTTTTTGACTTATTTTTAAGGCATAAATTTTCCAAATTGCGTGCAGATGCAGGTGAAATCTCTCATATAAAAGCCCACGTCACTCACTGATTCTGGAACGCTCGCACACTATGATGCCATCTCGCAATAATAATCATAATCATCAGAAAAATATAAAAGCCCACGTCACTCACTGACTCGATGCCATCTCGCAATAATCAGAAAAATAAATAAATAAAAGTAATTAAAATTTTAAAATAATATAATAGCTTTTAAATAAATATCTTTCAAGAAAGTTGGTTTACTTAATAAAGGTTAAAAAGTTACTTTTAGGGAAGTTGGTTTCTAATTCAACAATAATAAATTATTAAAGTTAAACTTCTTATTTAATGTATAATTAATAGGAACTTGAAGTAGTAACGAGCGAAGCTCGCATAAAAGGCTAGCCTAGCTGTAAGACCCGGCTTTGCCGGGTCGTAACAGCTAGTTAATCTATATCTATAAAAGCGAAATACCACTGACTGACTCACTGGTAAGTGACAAACACTCAACACGGAATCTCCGAAACTACTGGACCCACAGGCTTGAAATTTGACAGAGATTTTCCTCTCAGCTATGCGACGCGCACTAAGAACGGATTTAAAAATCGAATGACTCCTTCCCTGTTTTTCGGCGCTTTTTCTACTCCGTTTTTCCCATTGAAATAGCATTATGCATTGTTGAAATGCGTGAATTGCAATAGGTTTATTTCTCTCTTGAGGTTTCGTCAGGCCTCATGTGATAAAATGTAATTTCATAATTTATAACAAATTAAGACGAAAAACACAGTGTAAATTTCTATTTCAAAATTATAACAATTTTCAGGAAACATATAAATTCAAATAATTAATTTTGAAACAACATTTTCCTTTATTTGTAATTTTAATTTTTTTCTAAAATAAATATATTTATGGAAAGGCTAAAATAAATGGTTTCCATGGAAACAGAGCTGAAATTATTTGATTGTTTCATGGGGCATGGTTTACTAGACTTATACATTCACTAAATTTTTATTGTTAAGTACTAGATAACCGTTTTTACTAAGAAGTTGGCTATCATGATAAAAGGAAAATGAGATTTATCAAGCATTTTATTATTTTGATAAAAATGTTTTTATTTTTGTAGGATCATGCAAATAAAAATGGATTCTTAATAATTTTTGAATATAGATTAAATTAGGTATAGTTAAATATTTTGCTTTAGCGGCGGGAGTTGTTGACTGAATTACACATAGGGATTATTTTTTGATTAAATTAAAGTGCCGTTTACATGGGAAAAATGCTACCCGGGTAGCTACCCGGGTAAAAAGTGGGTTCAAGGGAATTTCCAACTCTACCCGGGCAAGGCTAAACTGGATCGGTTAACTGTGTTATATCAGGCTTGGACAATGAGTGAAAAGCGATGTTACAGATTATGTCTCTAGTGAGCCATACGTGGCCAGAGCCATCTATCTGTCATTCATGGCATTTTTTAATAAAATTGCCGACTCGTCACGCTTGAATTGAGACTCGCGCATGACCAACGATGTGGCAGTGCATTGTGACTAGTGGAAAATGACTAGTAGTGAACCTCCAATTTTATTTACACAGACTATAGATCATTAGAAACCTACAAAAAATTAGCGATCAAACAGAGCTGACAAATCGAATTTGTTTCCCTCTTCAAACCAAAAGATTCCTTCTCTCCCAAGATTTTATCTCCGGGTGGCTGATTCTCAACTCTCATCCATGCGAGGTATATGCCGGCCAAAGAGCCGAGGCAAAAAGCACCAAGAACCCAACCCAATCAATCAACCAAATTTCCCTATACGTGGCCAGCGCTTTCAAGCGGTAAGATCTGAAAACTTCCAGTAACGTCGGCTTCTTTGATATTTTCACTCATTGTCCAAGCCTGATATAACACAGTTAACCGATCCAGTTTAGCCTTGACCCGGGTAACGAAATTTGAAGGCGTTTACATGAGACATGATCTAACCCGGCTTTTTCTCGGTCACGTGGTAAGAAAGAAAAGTGATCTGCCTGTTTCCATGGTTTCCAAGTTTGTTAATAAATATCTCATTTTTGTTTTTGAAAGAGAGCATCAGAATGAATTTTAAAAGAGCGTTGGCGATATATGCAAAAAATCAACGGATGATAGCAGATTTGCTTACCGAAGACCTGCGAAGATGTATGAAAGCAATCTTGTATTATTTGTTGAATATTTTGTTTATTTACTAGTAACACTTATACAATTATACAAAATTGTGTTGGCAACATTGTTTCAATTCCATCAATGTTTATTGTTTTGATTTCCGTTTTTCATCATGTTTGTAAGTTGTGCTTGTCTTAAAAAATAAATGGATGTTTATTAAACTTAACGTTTTATCTTCACATTTCAAACTGCATTTGCTACTTTCTACATTATTGATGTCCATTACAAATTATATCAAAACAATCAACAGAGCACACACAAACAATTAAATGGCGGACTACACAACACGCAAGGTAGTGTGGGATGGGACACGAAATGCATCATGGGAAAGGAGGGTACTACCCGGCAATTGACTAGGATTGAATCCTACCCGGCTTTTTCCTATCTTTTTCCCTTCGTAGGGAATGCCGGGTAGAAAAGAGGAGTAAGAGCCGCCTTTTACCCGGGTAATTGGCTCATGTAAACGGCACTTAATATCATTTTTGGAAAACGATAGAAACTTCATATACGGTTTGTAACATCCTGTAGGAAATTATTCCCAAGGGGTTCAAAGAGGGTTGTGATTTTTACTTCCTAAGTTTTTATCAAGTGATTTATAAAAACCGAAGCGTAATTTTTGAAAAGGACATCGGAAATACTTCATAGAAATTTTGTTTAAGATTTTAAACTATACATTTCAAAAGACTGATGATTTCAATTGGATTGTTCTTTTACAGCCACAGTAAAATGCAGGACGGGATACGTTAGGGTATATTTTCACAGTAAGACACCGGGATGAAAAAGACGACGGGGACGACGGGATGATAAGTGATTGCTAACCAGGAAAAGAAAAACCATATAACTCAATAAACCTGATGATTTAAATTGGATTGTTCTTTAACAGCCAAAGTTAAAAGCGGGGCGGGATGAGTTAGGGTATATTTTCAAAGTAAGGAACCGGGAAGAAAAACACGACGGGGGTGATGGGATGATAAGTGACTGCTAATCCAGAAAAAGAAAAGACATATAACTTGATAAACCTGATGATTTCAATTTGATTGTTCTTTACAGCGAAGGTAACAGCCAAATTTAAATGTGGGACGGGATGAGTTAGGGTATATTTTTACAGTTAAGAACTGGGATGAAAAAGACGGCGGGGACGACGGGATGATAAAATCCAGAAAAAGAAAAGACATAACTTGAAAAACTTTTTAAAATATTTATGAATTAACTCAACCCGTGCAAGGCCGGGTAAGTCAGCTAGTCTATATCTATAAAAGCCAAATACCACTGACTGACTGACTGACTCAAGTGCCGTTTACATGAGCCAATTACCCGGGTAAAAGGCGGCTCTTACTCCTCTTTTCTACCCGGCATTCCCTACGAAGGGAAAAAGATAGGAAAAAGCCGGGTAGGATTCAATCCTAGTCAATTGCCGGGTAGTACCCTCCTTTCCCATGATGCATTTCGTGTCCCATCCCACACTACCTTGCGTGTTGTGTAGTCCGCCATTTAATTGTTTGTGTGTGCTCTGTTGATTGTTTTGATATAATTTGTAATGGACATCAATAATGTAGAAAGTAGCAAATGCAGTTTGAAATGTGAAGATAAAACGTTAAGTTTAATAAACATCCATTTATTTTTTAAGACAAGCACAACTTACAAACATGATGAAAAACGGAAATCAAAACAATAAACATTGATGGAATTGAAACAATGTTGCCAACACAATTTTGTATAATTGTATAAGTGTTACGTGTTACTAGTAAATAAACAAAATATTCAACAAATAATACAAGATTGCTTTCATACATCTTCGCAGGTCTTCGGTAAGCAAATCTGCTATCATCCGTTGATTTTTTGCATATATCGCCAACGCTCTTTTAAAATTCATTCTGATGCTCTCTTTCAAAAACAAAAATGAGATATTTGTTAACAAACTTGGAAACCATGGAAACAGGCAGATCACTTTTCTTACCACGTGACCGAGAAAAAGCCGGGTTAGATCATGTCTCATGTAAACGCCTTCAAATTTCGTTACCCGGGTAGAGTTGGAAATTCCCTTCAACCCACTTTCTACCCGGGTAGCATTTTTCCCATGTAAACGGCACTTCACTCACTGGTAAGTAAGGAACACTCAACACGAAATCTCCGAAACTACTGGACCCAGAGGCTTGAAATTTGACAGAGACGTTCCTCTCTGCTATGCGACGCGCACTAAGAACGGATTTAAAAATCGAACGACTCCTTCCCTGTTTTTCGGCGCTTTTTCTACTCCGTTTTTCCCATTGAAATAGCATTATGCATTGTTGAAATGCGTAAATTGCAGTAGGTTTATTTCTCTCTTGAGGTTTCGTCTGGCCTCATGTGATAAAATATAATTTCAAAAATTTCATAATTTATAACAAATTAAGACGAAAAACACAGTGTAAATTTCTATTTCAAAATTATAACAATTTTCAGGAAACATAAAAATTCAAATAATTAATTTTGAAACAACATTTTCCTTTATTTGTAATTTTAATTTTTTTCTAAAATAAATATATTTAAGGAAAGGCTAAAATAAATTGTTTCCATGGAAACCATAGAGATCTAATAGTATATTAGAGTGGACGTCACGTGACCCAGTAATGCTATTGCATAGGAGACTCGGTAACCAACAAGGCGCCATGTTTCCATCGGCCAGCCGTAATGTTAAGTCAATGGAAGGGGTCTCAAAAATGCATTTAAAAAGTTTCCCAGCTGAAATATCCCTTAAAGACCGATCGAAATGCAAATAGGACCAAAAAATACATATTTTAACACCAAAATTAAATACCTTTCGTGCAGTTTTCTTGGTTTTTCATCTCGATTTTTCTACCGTAAGCCTAAAATAACTGTTTTCTCGTCAAAAACCATTGTTATGCAGATTTTGCCTCTTGTTAATTTGGAGGGCTTTGGAAATATTTTAAAACACTAGTAGAAATAAAAATATAATAATATCTTAAGAATAAGAATTTTAGAATATTATACTGGCAAACTTAACATTTAATTAAATTAAATTCCTTAGGTGTATAAAACAGAGACAAAACTTACATAAAGTGTTACTTTTATTCTTACATATTTTCGTTATACTAGTGTTTTTAAAAAACATATTTGCAGCCCTCCAAATTAACAAGAGGCAAAATCTGCATAACAATGGTTTTTGACATAGAGATCTAATAGTATATTAGAGTGGACGTCACGTGACTTTCACTGAATTGACAAGGCGCCATGTTTCCATCGGCCAGCCGTAATGTTAAGTCAATGGAAGGGGTCTCAAAAATGCATTTAAAAAGTTTCCCAGCTGAAATATCCCTTAAAGACCGATCGAAATGCAAATAGGACCAAAAAATACATCTTTTAACACCAAAATTAAATACCTTTCGTGCAGTTTTCTTGGTTTTTCATCTCGATTTTTCTACCGTAAGCCTAATATAATTGTTTTCTCGTCAAAAACCATTGTTATGCAGATTTTGCCTCTTGTTAATTTGGAGGGCTGCAAAAATGTTTTTTAAAAACACTAGTATAACGAAATTGTGTAAGAATAAAAGTAACACTTTATATAAGTTTTGTCTCTGTTTTATACACCTAAGGAATTTAATTTAATTAAATGTTAAGTTTGCCAGTATAATATTCTAAAATTCTTATTCTTAAGATATTATTATATTTTTATTTCTACTAGTGTTTTAAATTATTTCCAAAGCCCTCCAAATTAAAAAGAGGCAAAATCTGCATAACAATGGTTTTTGACGAGAAAACAGTTATTTTAGGCTTACGGTAGAAAAATCGAGATGAAAAACCAAGAAAACTGCACGAAAGGTATTTAATTTTGGTGTTAAAAGATGTATTTTTTGGTCCTAGTTGCATTTTGATCGGTCTTTAAGGGATATTTCAGCTGGGAAACTTTTTAAATGCATTTTTGAGACCCCTTCCATTGACTTAACATTACGGCTAGCCGATGGAAACATGGCGCCTTGTTGGTTACCGAGTCTCCTATGCAATAGCATTACTGGGTCACGTGACGTCCACTCTAATATACTATTAGATCTCTATGGTTTTTGACGAGAAAACAATTATATTAGGCTTAGTGTAGAAAAATCGAGATGAAAAACCAAGAAAACTGCACGAAAGGTATTTAATTTTGGTGTTAAAAGATGTATTTTTTGGTCCTATTTGCATTTCGATCGGTCTTTAAGGGATATTTCAGCTGGAAAACTTTTTAAATGCATTTTTGAGACCCCTTCCATTGACTTAACATTACGGCTGGCCGATGGAAACATGGCGCCTTGTCAATTCAGTGAAAGTCACGTGACGTCCACTCTAATATACTATTAGATCTCTATGATGGAAACAGAGCTGAAATTATTTCATTGTTTCATGGGGCATGGTTTACTAGACTTATACATTCACTAAATTTTTATTGTTAAGTACTAGATAACCGTTTTTACTAAGTTGTTGGCTATCATGATAAAAGGAAAATGAGATTTATCAAGCATTTTATAATTTTGATAAAAATGTTTTTATTTTTGGAGATGTAGGATCATGCAAATAAAAATCGATTCTTTATCATTTTTGAATATAAAATAAATTAGGTATAGTTAAATATATTGCTTTGGCGGCGGGAGTTGTTGACTGAATTACACATAGGGATTATTTTTTGATTAAATTTATATCATTTTTGGAAAACGATAGAAACTTCATATACGGTTTGTAACATCCTGTAGGAAATTATTCCCAAGGGGCTCAAAGAGGGTTGTGATTTTTACTTCCTAAGTTTCTATCAAGGGATTTATAAAAACCGAAGCGTAATTTTTGAAAAGGACATCGGAAATACTTCATAGAAATTTTGTTTAAGATTTTAAACTATAAATTTCAAAAGACTGATGATTTCAATTGAATTGTTCTTTTACAGCCACAGTAAAATGCGGGACGGGATACGTTAGGGCAGGGGTCCCCACCCCAACCCTATGCCCGCGGGCACCGTGGCGCCCGTCGATCGGTCTAGGTGCGCCCGCTGCTTGTGCACAACGATACAATATTTCAGTTTTCCACTATCCCATAAAATGCTATGCAAATTTTTTTACTTTTTCTATATTAATGATAAATACAACCATAGTAGAATTTCTTCAAGTAAGGCGAGAAGAAGTGGAGATAGAAATTTTTGATATTCAGAAAGACATCCTCAAAACTATTATATTAGATGAGAAATTCAGGAATATAGTTGACAGAAATAAATTTCCATTCTTAAAAAGAGCAGCATATAAAATAAAGTCGTTTTTTGGTTCCACATACTTGTGAGAATCATTATTTTCGACAATGAATATCATAAAATCAAAATATAGATCCCTACTTACAGATGAACACCTTGACGATTGCTTGCGAGCAGGTCATCATATTCTTCCAATTATGAAACGCTGGGCAGTGAAATGCAATGCCAAAGATCACATTGGCTGTATTTAATATAGCATTTTATAAATAATTTTTATACTTCATATGTTTTGCAAGCAAATTTAGTAATAATGTATTTTTTAAAAGAATATTAATACTAATTATATTCATATGTTAAATTAATTTTTGAAATTAAATCTTTTGTGCATTATATGATGTATAATTGATGGACATAGTTAATAATAGGTATACACACTGGTGTATACCTATTATTAACTATGTCCATCAATTTTTCTTGAAAAAATAAATGGTGCCCGCCTTTCGACCGATATTCTGGTATGTGCTCTTAGGTACAAAAAGGTTGGGGACCCCTGCGTTAGGGTATATTTTCACAGTAAGAAACCGGGATGAAAAAGACGACGGGGACGACGGGATGATAAGTGATTGCTAACCAGGAAAAGAAAAACCATATAACTCAATAAACCTGATGATTTAAATTTGATTATTCTCTAACAGCCAAGGTAACAGCCAAAGTTAAAAGCGGGGCGGGAAGAGTTAGGATATATTTTCACAGTAAGGAACCGGGAAGAAAAAGACGACGGGGGTGACGGGATGATAAGTGACTGCTAATCCAGAAAAAGAAAAGACATATAACTTGATAAACCTGATGATTTCAATTTGATTGTTCTTTACAGCGAAGGTAACAGCCAAATTTAAATCCGGGACGGGATGAGTTAGGGTATATTTTTACAGTTAAGAACTGGGATGAAAAAGACGACGGGATGATAAGTTCCAGAAAAAGAAAAGACATAACTTGAAAAACTTTTTAAAATATTTATGAATTAACTCAACCCGTACAAGGCCGGGTAAGTCAGCTAGTGTAAAAATATATCTTTGATGGTTTCGAGTCTACCTTCCCGAAAAGCATCAAAATTGATAGTTTAGTTTAACTAGTTTATTACTTTTAAACGAGTGATATTCTACACTCGAGTGTATCACTCGAAGTTTGCTCTTATAGAGACAAAAAAACTCGTTACGGATTAATTACACTATAAGAGCTTCCACTGTAAATCAATAACCTTATAGTATATTGTATAAAATCCTTATTAGGACCAAAAAGGACAATTAAAAAAGAATTTCCCTATCTCCCTCCTCATCTAACGCACTGACTAAGACTATTTAAAAAAGAATGGACGGAACTTATACACCAATAATTTAAATAATTAATACAAAAATAATTTAATAATAAAATAAAAATGTTTAAAAGCAATGGCGAGTTATTAAAACCCATTTAAAGGAATTGTAGTACCACAAATAGAATCCCAATTTCTTGTCAGACAACAAAAATCAAATTTCAATCCCGAGGGAAGACAAACCACTCCTAATCAATAATTCGTTCTTTAAGTACCGTTAAGTGGCGTTCATCGTGTGGTCAAGACCACCCCAAGACAATTAAACCAGACCCTCCCCAGACAGACAGACAGACGACTATTGAACGTATCGGCGCGTTTGTCATTAATAACGACAGTCTTTGTCGACAGAAGGGGATGTAACAAATGACTCGATCACACCAGATAGATTTAATTGAAGAAGCTTGTTTTCACAGAGTCACTTTGTGTTAGTTTCTGCGTGTTATCTAATCGTTGAATATGTAATATCAATATGTTTAAGCGTTAGCTCAAACTGCTTGAAGCGATATTAAATTTTTTTTGAAGAGGCAGCGCAGATGGGTTGGTTCTTCACACGTGATAAGGACGTTTTTCTCACATATGCAAACGATATTGATCCTTTTGAACAGGGGTCAAACAACTCTTCGGGTCACTCTTATATAGAAGGGCAAGATAAGTTTGCGCATAATGAGGCCAACAGTATGGATTAAACTTAAAAGCTCCAAATACTCTTCAGTTATAGAGGATTAAAAGTGTTCCATTATTTGATATAAAAATCAACAAATTGAAAAAATTTCAGAATAAAACGATTAAAACGGACCAAACTTTATCGCCGTCCAAAAGGGCGATAGACAGAAGACATGTTTCACCAAAGGGGTTTTAGTATGAATATAAAAGAAATTATAATGGAATGGAAAAAAAATTGACATATTTCTCGTCTAACAAAGTACGGAATCAATATAATATGAAATGCATCATCAAGAATAGCTTAGAAAAGTGGTTCCCAAACTATTTCGCTCGTGGAACCCCCCAATTTGTTGCCAATGCTCGCGGAACCCTGAATATTTTTTATTCAACGATTTTTCCAAATTTAATATCTGATATTAAATGAAACAAGCCAACTTAATGTTAAAAAAGTTGTGATTACGAGCGAGTTCCAAGAACCTTCAGGGGGGTCTGGGGGTTCCCCCCCCCAGAAAAGTTTTGGAAATTTGACTATAAAAGAGGGGTTTAACTTGTTTTGGTACACCTAATCCGAATTTCGGATACCTATATATTTTTAAAAATTTAATATATGTTTTTGGTAGAATTTGCATTTTGATGAACTTAATATAAAAAAAAAATCACCATTCTTAATTTCTTTAAGGAAATAAAATTTGTCACGTGGAACCCCTAAATTTTTTCACGGAACACTTTGGGAACCACTGACTTAGAATATTAAAAAATACCAACGTTCATAAATAGCAAAATTTTGATCCCGCTTGAAAATTTAGTTTAAATGTCATACCAGAGTTCATTTATGGAACGATATTACTTACCTTACAATACAAACTTGACGTCAATCGAAAAATGAAAATGAATTTAAATTAATCCCAAAAGAACAAAAACCCTTGGCATTCTCAAAACGTAAAAAATCATCAAAATAATCAAACCTGCAAACGTAGAATTGAATAGTCATGGAAATAATCCTATGATTCAGCATAAGAAATAACTACTCTATTGGATAGTTGTCCTTAATGTCCTTAAGCTGGATAATAAGCATCAAGATAAGTCTCCTGAGGAGAGATATATGTAAGCTCCTGCTCTCTAACTTTTTCCACCGAGGTATTTTCACTAGTATTGGTTTGTCCGGTGTCAGTGGACTTGTATTAAGGAAAACCCGATTCCTCCCAGAGGAGCCCCACACTCAAAGGGGCCCCTGGCTAAAGTGGGTCATACGAGTTCACTGGGAACATATTCTTTCTTAACAATGTTTGTGGCTCAGTTGGTTTTTAGTGAAGTTCTTTTTTTTAGAAACAAAAGATATATTTTCGAGTTGTGTGGTAGGTACACTTGGGAAAACCAGAAAAATATGAATTTATAATTAAACTAGAGGGGTGAAAAAGAGTAACAGAATGTCTCATCCAAAAAAAAAACATTAAGGAAAATTCAACAAAATCTAACTTGACATAAAAAAGTCACGAAATTTTTTTTCAATACAATGTAAGAGTAGTAAAGCAACCATTTTAAATTAAAAAGGATATTTTGTTATGTTATAATGACCTTTTAACTATAGGACCTTCCGAGAAAATAACTTTTTCATTGCTGAATTTTTTAAACATTGAATACCGTGTATTCTCGTTAGTCTGTTACCACACAGCAATATATATGTAAAAAATCCTCATCAAAGGTGATAGAAATCATATTAATTATTATTATTTAAATAAAAGCGAATAAAAAGAATACAATAAAATGTATATAAGTTTTTACCACGAGTTTATTTGAATGAACTTACATACAAATACCAAAAATAATACATAATGATTAAAAAACCAGCGAAGTTCTAATCCCATTAAATTAAGGTTACAAAAACTTTTTATTGTTTTTTTTTTACATTAAAAAATCTAACTTACCCAAAGAATATTTGTTCATATAAAGTCCTCCACTTTTCTGTAAACCTGGGCTGCTTTAAGAATAATAGGTGTTAATACAAACGTGGTGGAAAAAATACTGTCGGTAGGTAGCAAGACCGCAATATGAACTGTTAATAAAGGTTTAGGATCAGGTCACTTTATAACTTGACAACTCTGATTGGGGAAAAGATGAAAAAAATATATTTGGGATGACTTTCAGAGCTCCCTTGTTTCTTTGTGTTACAAAAGTAAGATTTCAAAAACTATTTCGTGTTGTTTATGCAATTTTACTTCCTTTTAATACTATTAAGTTGAATGTATGAGATTCAGAGAAGAAACAGGATTTCACAGATATAGATATTGAGGAGCCAATCCAATGTTGCAAAAAGATGGAGTAACTTATTAACGGTATATTACTTTTTTTATTGTCTTTTGGTCACATTTAACATGAAGAGGAAACTGAAATATGGCCGGTTTCATGCAATATATTTTTTGTACTTAAAAAATAAAGATAATTTTTTTAAAAACAATTCATTTGGATTTTTAATGATGAATTCTTTAGTTTTTACTACGATAACGAAAACAGAGTAGAAAATAAAGGTAAATAAAGAATATCTCTTATTTACATTTCTAATGGTGAATTCTTCCGTTTTTACTGACCTTAAAGAAAATATAGAAGTAAATCTATTTAACTTATTAACCGATTATATAGTCAATACTTTCCTTTTAAATTAGTATTGTATAGATGATATTTTTATTCTTTTGCAACAATTTCCAACAATTTAGTTAAATAAAAAAACCGGTGCAAAAATTATAATTTTCCACGAAGAGATATTTAATTGCGAGACATAACAATATACCCAGCAATACCTGGAATACAAAGTATAGGAGTAAATAAATACAGTCAAAAATGATAAACATTATTCTCCCTTAGATTCAGACTAATTCATTGGATAAGTAAACATCCCCCAAAAAAAATCAAGTACCAGGAATAATAATAGGCAATTATTGGAAAACATATAATGCCCACTGAACACTGTGAAGTTCTAATACCATCGCAATTGCAGGAAGTGTTATTCCTCAGGCAGTTCGCCGAGGCAACTAACTCTAACTGAATTAGCGGCATTCTGGGAATGTCTCACGGAGCAGGTGATTGAATATGCTAAGTTCTAAGTCGGATTAGGAAATCAGGATTGTCCTAACTTACGAACGAAGTAGTGTAAAGCAAAATATAATTAATATACCTAGTCCAATAACGGTACCGGCAATTTGAGATAAATAAGGATGAACTTTAGAATGAGCTGAGCAAGGATCTCCTGAAATAAGAACTGTTCACTGTAGGATACTAACAGTGCTTTTACACTCTTTATTTTTCTTTCTATCTTCTTGTACAGGGTGTTTCAGTCCGTTTCACGACTTTTATTAGGAACCAACGTCTCCTAGGGTCATAGAAGTGAGGTGTACCCCTAGGTACCATGCTGAATACATTGAGATGGCTCACAGCACCCCTAGCGTCGAAATAAGGAAGTTAAAAAATTTAATAAAAAATACAAGAGATATAGGTAACAAAAATGTCAACGAGAAAATTGTTGGCAGAATCATGACAAACGTACAGAAAAAAGTTCATGCAGTTTTCGAGTTTTTATAGTTAAATAACGACACATTTTAATCAAAAAATCAAAGAACATTACAAATTTGTGAAAATATTCTTTTAGAAGCCTGAAAAAGTGCTATTTTTACATGCTATTATCTCCTTAAATATTTAAGATATTTTCATGATATTGCCAACGCTTTCATTGAAGTTTCCATTCCATCTCCTTTAGTTTTTGAATTAATTTTTTTAACTTTCGTATTATGCCGCTAGGGGCAATGTAAGTCATCTCAATCGATTCAGCAAGGTCACTCACCTAGGGGTTCACTTGCCTAGAAGCAAAAAAAAAAAAAAAGTTGAGAGGTAAGACCTCCGACCTGCACTCCCCTACTAAAAAAAAGTGTGTTTTATCTTTTTTTATAAAACTTAAAATCTTAGCCTTTTTTAGAAGGGGGAAAATATCAAGAACAAAAAAACTGAGGAGGAGAAATACAGTTCAGACACTCCGCTAAAAATTTAAATCGCAAACACCTGAATTATATCATACGTTTTGTTACTATCGAGTTGATAAAATTTGCTACACAAAACTGGCTAATGAGAAAATGATGCTTGTAAAAGTCTGTTTCCCCTGTCTTGAAATTTCAATGAAGTTAATAGGCCCCGTAAAAAAACACACCGCAATAGCCAGAGAAATTGTAGTATGAAACACAGAAAGACATTACTAGTCACTGAATCTAATGAAGTTCGACACTTTAAGAACAAATAAACTCTTTCCAGCCGCCGATAGTAAGCGTCTGGCAGGGACACCGATGGGGAGGGGACGCGACGCAATGCGTTGTTTTCGTCGTTCTCTGTGTCAGCCATAAAGCTCGAGAGTACGTAAACACTTCATCGCTTCTGTCCCCAAGGCCTTCATAAAAATACTCGCTCAGAAATATGTCACGATCACTCGGTCAATGGTATTTAGGGAAGTGCTGGTGCTGCTGGCGAAAAGCAACGCAGAAAGTTCAATATCAACACAATATACATTCAATGGATAAATAAAATTATTTTCGACGAGAGAGGTCAGAACAACATAAGTTTTTATCCCGCCCAAAGACATTAGAATCTAATAAAGGTTTTTTCTAACAAAAAATACTTCAATTTTCCCAATATTCAGTAAATTTACCTATGTTTGCTTCTATATACGGTGTTTCTATTTAGAAAAAAAAAATGGGGCTACATACACTTTATACAAGGTGTTTCAGAAGTCCACAGTCTTTAGAAGTTAAAGGTAGAGAAAAGGGGCAACCTGTAAATTTAAAAACAGATGCGAGATTTACACAGACCAGGATCCCCCAGAGATAAATTAAACATGAAGCCTCTAGTAAAAGTAATGCATTTTACATGCGCCACTCACCTAAAATATGCAACTTTTTAAAAATGTGTGAAAATGCTGCTTATATCCATTGAGAGTTTTTTGTACCTTATCCGCGCCGAAGGCTTATGTTTCATGCCCTTATCCCCCCCTGTAAAAAAAGTGAATGGATGTCTGATGTAAAAGTAAGTTTTAACATTCTTATAAAGTTTATGTCCATTTTAAAGTTTAAAAGCGGCAAAGGTTCTCCAGGGAAATATAATGAAGGGATCATATGGCAGCCAAAAGCGAGAACAAGATGGCAATACATAGTACCTAATGGGCTTGACGAAATGGTTGCATGGTCATTTAACAAATTGACTATTATGATAAAGATCGCGTAAATTGACCCAAAAAGAAAGTATATTACTTTTCAGAAAACTAAGAGAGCGTTATAACACAGAAAAGCACTTTTGGGAACACACGAAAAACTTTTTATCAGTGGTATTCAGGAAGTGATGAGATAAACGCCTCGCTCAAAATATTTATTGCCCAGGTAAAAACACTTGAGCTCTAAAAACACCGAGTTCCAAGTAGGTCAAGTTGATTTTTAAGTGAGAACTTAAATTTTTTTTTTTATTTCCTCAAATATTGGATGTTAGCCATTAGACGATGTCCAAACGAAAGATACTTTTATGTTTTCCTGAGTGAACCCACAAAGATGAGAAACTCAAAGAGACAGTTTAGTTAGTAATTGCAATAAAATGGTTAAACATTTTACCACATTGATACAGTGATTAGTTTGTTAAAAAATAATAATTAATAACAAAAATTTGTGAAAATGATAAACGTTCTTTTACTGAGAGAGATCCTAAGCCCTTTTAAATTACCGTTTTTTGAATATAAATCAAAAATTTTTAAATCAACATTCAAGGATAAGAAAAATCAGACTTCAACGAAGGGCCATTGTTAACAAATATCAAATTAAGTAAGTTGCAAATTTTCATAGGTATAAAATTGCTCCTGATTAGCTGAATAAAACTAAAAGGTATCTTTGTCAAAAATCATCCAGAAATTAAAACATACGAGTCTAATTAACTGATTTTTTTTTTTTTTTTGCCATTTAAAGTACTATTTTGTGACTTTTTTTTTTTTTTTTTTTTGAAAATTCAGTTCTTTGTTACCTGTAAAAATGGTAAGAACTTCTCAGATGTTTCATATATTTATCAACTGCTTTTTCTTTTAGAAAATTGATAAATACACATAGCTGCAATGCAAGCATTTTCCACTCTGAAACACTTGATGAAACCAAAAGATTGGAAAATTGACATAAATATCCTTCGCTTTAGATCTAACTTACACTTAAATGATTTTTTAAATTGCTTAGAGATATTCCTCTCCCAACTCAAAATATGGGAACTTTTATGTGTATCAATGTACCCCACGAGTGTATAAAAGTACTCTGGCATTCAAAGTATAGCGTCAGGAAGAGTTTACATTTTAGTTAGAAATTTACTTTTGACGAAAAATATTTAGTTTCATTAAAATTTCTTGACTGCAGAGTTTAACCAGTTTAACTGTTTCCTGAATAATGTGTATGCCTGTAAAGTCAACTTTTAGAAAAAATTTGACCTAAATAACCGTAATAGTTTTTGCATATTCAAAGTGTATCAATGTGCCCCTTGTATCAAATAGCTCCGTTTTACCTTATATTTAAAGATTGCAATAATGTTAAAAGCTTCCCCTTAACATGGAAAAATAAAGCTTCTCAAACGTTTAAAAAAAAATAACCCCTGTTTTATATTTTTTGGGTAATGTTGAGAGCGATAAGTAGGGTTTTTTTTAACCATTTGTATAATGACAATTTTTATCAAAACATGAATGTATATTCAACAAATATAAAAATAGTTTATACAGCCTTATTCTACCTTTAAAAAGTACCTATAAACCTTAATCAATACATTATACTTTAGGAGTCACAAATTATGTCAATCGCTAGAAGGTGGTTCTTCGCAAAATACTGAAGACAATACTACTTTTTTTACCGAGACTAATTACAGAATGACACAAGCTAGTCATTGAAATACTATCACAAGAATCAAAATTAATAATTAGGTTGGAATGGTGCCAAATCTATGGAAATAAAGCCACTCCTACCAGTCCACTTCACACCTACA
The DNA here is from genome assembly GCA_963680715.1 of Tetragnatha montana. Taxonomy (NCBI): domain Eukaryota; kingdom Metazoa; phylum Arthropoda; class Arachnida; order Araneae; family Tetragnathidae; genus Tetragnatha; species Tetragnatha montana. The sequence continues at coordinate 30,618,370 of OY796676.1, forward strand.
ATTTGCAAAACGTAACTTCCTCTCCCTTCACCACAAAGGGACGGTTTACATGGAGCAACTAATGGGACGCAACTGGGACGTCAATGGGAAAACGGTCGAAAAATTCCTATCGTTCTCATCATCGATGTAGAATCTTGTCTTTCCATTGGATCTCGACGCTTTGACGTAGGAAGAACGTCAGAATTTATTGTAAACATTCGACCAGTCGCGAAGCTCTAGCCGCTCCATGTAAATCCGCCCTAATCGATGACGATTGCGTCATGGGAGATTATCATAACGATTTCTCAGGATCGTGTTTCCCAACCCGTCGATGACCAATGGATAGACGTGTAGGTCAGTATACGCGAACGACATTGACGAGAGAGATCGAGTTACATTGTCTCAAGGATAAGAAATTATAAGATAAGTATTGGCCTCCTACCAGAGCTAACGGAAGTGTTAAGATTATTGATGAATAAAATTTTGTGATGTGAAGGGTTTATTCTAAGATGTATTTATACATCTGAGTCTGGTACAATTAACAGAAGTCCCTTTTGAAAATGGAAGATTTTCTTCCTGAATATAAAAAAACATGAAATGTCAAAACAACAATAGTTGCTTGTGGGAGTTTTTCGCAAAAAAAAATTCTGAATAAATCTGCAGGCCGGACTAAAGTCTTTGGAGATAGTGGGACCCCTGGACAGCATAGTTTGCCTTAAGGCGCATTCACACCGCGTTTCACTTTCACAGTTCATCCTGAGTTATTCACTCCTGTGAATCACTAGTTTGCATAGGAAAGTGATGGAGTAAAGAGTGAACGCCAAGATACATTTCTCACTTTGGACGATTCCTACAAAATGAATATCAAAAGTGATAAGTCTGAATCAGGTCTGAATGAGGCTTTACTTTTCCACAATTATCCTCACTCACTACTTAAAAATCAAAGAAAGGTAGAAAAGAAAACTGAATCATTGACAAGACGTCACCATCTGCCGCCGCGGCATTCAAAGCACGAGAAACATGCGATCGCTCTGGGCTGTTTTTCAACCTATTTAAATATAACATCCCACAAAGACCAACCAACCTTTGCCGATTTGCCGATGATGCGAGGTTGTTTTTTTCGTGCATGCGTAATTTGACAAATTTCCAATCCCCGCGAAAGGAAGCGGTGGCGTCCGCACCTGCAAGATGGATTGCATAAAGAAGTCTCCATAATTTGCATGTGACAACTAATCAGAAAAAAAGAGTTCTAATGAAAGGGTTTGAAGTAAAAGTTTTCAGATTCCCCCCAAGAAGATTAAAAGTTTTATGCAACATAAATAAGGAAGAAAACTTATTCTACGATTATTAGATGTTATGAAGAGAACAAACAAATAAAAATCCACACAAAGACTAAAATTGAAAAGTATTTCGCGAGAAGGGTTTTTTATGACTGGAACTGTATATTGTTCAACAAAATAACCTAAAAATTCGTCAACACCTTAGTCAGAGGTTCATGTAAGGCGGGAACGGCATATAAAATGAAAAATATTTGAGTTTCTGTAACATTCTCTCAATGTATTTACCACTTTACTTCTCCGAAAAAAGATGTTAGAATCAAGAATTTAGAGAAACACTAGTTATCAACACAATGTAGATATCGAATCCTTATGAATTGAACCGCATTGGTAGGTAAGATCCTTAAGATTATTTTAAACCACTGGAATTTGAATTACTTTTGCCCCCAATCACAAGCATGCAATTTATACACATATACAAATAATTCAAATCAAGAGTAATTAAACACATCTCTGCAAATACCAAAAGTCATTATTAACATAAGTGAATAGTTACCATCGTTAAATGGGGAAATCTACTCCACCACAAGCTCTGATTTAATGGAACTTCTATACCAGCAGATGGATTTAAGGTTCAAGCGTCTCCTTCCTAACATCCCCGCAGGGGTATTCAAGATCTTCATAGAACTCTATCAATATCACATGAGCCACGATACCCTCTTTGATGTAAATAAGTTAAGCCATATAAGGTATTTCGCTATCCTACGCAAATAGTTCAAAAGGATGGCATTTGTATAGTGTATGCTGAAGGTTAAGAACTCTTAAGAAAATTAGCAGTTAGGTTTGAGACCAGTGAAGTTGAAAAGGAAACGAAGACTGATTACATTGACGACTAAAAGACCGGTAATAGTACACTTAATGCACACTTAATATTGTGGTGTGTATTATAATCAATTGATATTTTATAAGATTTAATTAAAATTATGATGGCAAACAAAGATAAAGTTAGGCAATGATTCTCCAGTTTTAAGGGATGATTGTTTTTTTCAGGCCTCTACCGTGGCTCTACTAAATTGTGTTCTACATAGTACAAGCAGACTATAAAAGATCTGAAAATATACGAGCAAATACTTGCAAAGTATTTCCTAATTTTATAGGCATAACAATAAATTACAGTTAAAGTTCGTGGGATGGATGGAATCTTTTGGAGTGCTGAATACAGCCCACATGGTGTAGTTTGGAGATCGCTGTCTAGAATAAAAAGCTCTAATTGTGAATGACGTTTATTATCCAACAGAAAATGAATATTGAAGACGACCCAACAGCAATCACCGTCACCCTTATATCACTCTTTTATACCGGATACAGCTTCTTTTCACCATTTCTTCCGTCTCTTTTTTTTTTCTTTTGACAATTGAATGGGTCTTATCAAAACAGTGAGAATGACCCGTCACCACCAACGACGACTAATGACCTTTCAGAAGAAGCAACGAGAAAAAAAAAGCTGGTGCATACACGTGGAGTCAATGAAAAGAAGAGATGGACGATATTTATCTTAGTGAGAATTTGCGTCGGTGCTACTGGAAGAAATGATGGAGCTCTTCTTGTTCATACAATGAGATTCTTTCCTAGAAAAGCATTATAACAGTCCTTAATTTTACTTCAATGAATAGGATAGTAATAAACAATGGATAAGTACAAGCAAAGCTTGCAGTATTGACATACTGAAGGGAACATAAATACAGAGTAGACACACGAAAGAAACATTCAAAATTTAATTTTAAGAAGAAATCCAAGAATGGATCGAAATGAAGGCGAAAGATGAGGTAAGAGAATAATTGAAGAATTAATAATGAAAATCAAGGGGGATACCTAGGTCGTTGGACCTTTAAACTCCAGTATAACCACAAAGTTCCCACTCTTTTGTGAGGAAAAAATTCAAGTACTTTTCAAGGATTTTCAAGGCCCGTGGGAACCCTGAACCAGCCTCACTGGGTAAGGCAATGAGCAGAGCTGTTACAGAACGTGGGACTGAAAGTCACGGTCAGATGAGTGGCTAGCTTGTAACCCCCTCTTGATTTCTTCAAGCAACCAACCACTCATATTATCGACCCCGGAGGGATGATTCTGCCTTGCCCCCGGGATTTGAACCCCGGGCCTGTGGTGGGAGAGTGTGAAGCGCTTCCTCAACGCCACCGGGCTTTATAAATACTATAATGAATTCGAATATTTCGAATATTTTTCCATGATATATTTAAAAGGTACCTACATGTTTTCAACCTGTTTAAAATAAATTTTCCAAAAATAAATTGGGACGGGATAATCAGTGGGTTCTATTCATTTAATTAACGTAAATTTCATGCCCCCCCCCCAAAAAAAAATTAAAACTTTGGTGGTTTAATTAGTAGAAACTAAAATTAATTATAACACAATGGCAAAAAAATATCTCTCATATAAAAGCCCACGTCACTCACTGATTCTGGAACGCTCGCACACTATGATGCCATCTCGCAATAATAATCATAATCATCAGAAAAATATAAAAGCCCACGTCACTCACTGACTCGATGCCATCTCGCAATAATCAGAAAAATAAATAAATAAAAGTAATTAAAATTTTAAAATAATATAATAGCTTTTAAATAAATATCTTTCAAGAAAGTTGGTTTACTTAATAAAGGTTAAAAAGTTACTTTTAGGGAAGTTGGTTTCTAATTCAACAATAATAAATTATTAAAGTTAAACTTCTTATTTAATGTATAATTAATAGGAACTTGAAGTAGTAACGAGCGAAGCTCGCATAAAAGGCTAGCCTAGCTGTAAGACCCGGCTTTGCCGGGTCGTAACAGCTAGTTCAAATTAATTGAAGAATGAAAGATATACATAGAATCAAAAACTTAAACAGCTCGTATTTTCATTTGAAGAAAAAAGAATCCCATGAGAGAGGTGGTTTTCATTCAAAACAAAGAGTAAAATTATCTCTTTTAGTAGTAAAGCTCATCGTCTGATCGACATCATAAGTCGAAAAACATGGCTTTGAAATAAATAGCTTTCTATGTTTTCGTGCCGTTCCCCTTATCATGGGACGAAACCGACCGTGAATCTGCCACCTCACCCAGATAGAAGTTTCCACGACGTCTGCGGTTTCACCATTTCGTTTCAAAGAAAAGAACAGTCTGCATTGATAAAAACAAGCAGAATGATGAATACACAGAACCCCTTTTTTGCTATAAGGCTAAATTTTGATCTACACCACCCCCACACACCATGCAAATGTTTATTTCCCGTTCATTTTCTCTCCATTTAAAACTAACAGTGCGTACCCGGATTGTGCTTGAGAAGAGTTTTCTTCAACAGACATTTATTAACCATTGGAATAACACAATAAATATGTGTAAGTATACCTAAATAAAAATAAAAATGACATATTAGGTTAGTGCAAGATACGGGATAAAGATTTATGGTATTGAAAATTCCGGCGCAAGTTCACAACTGCTGATGGTTGGCGAGATTTGGCTTTTAACGGCACATTTGGCTCTTAAACGGCACTTTTACCATTGTATTAGGGTTGCTTTTATCGCTAAAAATTGGCGCATCAGCAGTTCTAAACTTGCACCGAAAATTCTTTTTAAAAATTTGAAGTCGCGGGGCTGGTATGAAACAAACTTTTTAAAAAGAAAATTTTCGGGAGCAAGATACAACACGAAGGAATTTTAATTTAAACGGCTATAAAAAAAATTATCTTTAACACTTTGTGCAGCAGAGAACGTTGCACAATTCTTTGCTTGCTAAGCAGGGGGCTCTGAAACTCTTTCATTAAAGACAAAAAGTAGAATGAATTTAAGAAGAATAAAATAACGTCATAAACTGAGATCAGTGAGAAAAGAATTGAGTATGCAGTTACTTTCTACATAATATTAAATAAAAATCTTTTGAAATATGACCGAAATGTGAGGCATTTCAGTAATAAAATTTATATTTCCTTAAGATATTGAACTTAATCGTACATTATAACTACAATCAGCACACAGTTCTAACGTTGAAAGAATGAATGGAAAAATATTTTCTTTATACAGACACAAAACATCAAAAATCCAAAATCTGTAAGGGGTGATCGTATATCTGTATATTTTACAATTATTTCTCACAAAATGAAAGTTATCAGGACGCATAGAGGTCAGAAATTATCCAAACCGATACCAAGATGAAATTTTTAAAAATTGTTGAAATTACAGAGAATTTAAACCAAATATACTGTTTATTCAACAGACGCGTTTTTAACTGACTTGAAAATCCAGTAAATATAACTAACCAATATGACAGTGATGAGGTTTTTATGCAAGAAAACACATAATTTATAAACACTTCCAAATGGTTCCAAAATGGCAGTTGCTTTAGATTTATATCTTCTTTACCAAAAGCATAGTTTCAACTAATTGCGAAATTAAGAAAGATCACCCACACACGACAAACTTCACTCTAGTTGCGATGAAAGAAAGGGCAAAGAACCACAGAAAAAAGAACAACTTGCGGTTTGGCACTCCTTACCAGCTTCAAATAAACAGTCATGACCAAAGGCTTTGAAGTTATTTAAATGGGAATGACATTCATTCATGAAAGAGAATTTCATAGAAAGAGGTAGACTTGACAGTTAAATACAAAAAGGTATCTTTTCAAGGGGTACTTGTTCATTATGTTAAAATAAATAAGCCCCAAGTGGTTCACCCCTTTCGATCTTAATAATAATACAATTAGAACCGCATATTTACCAAAATGACGGCTTGACAAGTCTGACATTTAAAAGCTTATTTAAATACTACTATCAGAATACATTATTGCTAAAGGTGAGGGGCTGTTCAAATATTACGTAAGCAAATTTTTGGTAATTTTTGACCCCCATCCCCCCCTTGTCTGAAAAAATAAGCGAACCGCCAACACCCCCCTCATAATTACGTAAGAAAACTGTCCGACCCCCCCCTTTGTTCATTTCTTGAACAAAATCTTTATTAATGCTTAGATTTCTGAAATTCATTGTTCTTTATGAGCACTTAACCTATCGTTGAATCTTTCCTTGTGAAAAATGCTTAAAATTGTTTTCCTAGTTCAGTTTATTTTGTGAAATTTATTTTTGGTTGAATTTCGAAATTATTCATGCAAGAAACAAGAGATTTTCATATGATTTCATTCATACTCCCCTCCCCCTTGTCCGGAAAAATAAGCAAATAGCAAACCCCCTCTTCCCCTTAGGTGCTTACGTAATATTTGAACGGCCGGCCCCTGAACAATGAAACACTGGTGTAAAGGTGGTATCTAACACCTCCAACTCAATTCCTCTTTAACGCTCATATAAGTTTAACTTCTAAAAACAAGAAAACAAATCACAAACGTGCGATCGCTGATTCCCGACGTGCCTGCCTGCCTGCCAGAGGGGGTTAATGGAGCGATGATGCCGGATGCCACCGCGATGCTTGGAATGAATTATGAAATTTATTCCTTTCTTTCCTCCCGAAGGGCAGGGTTGAGATGATGGAAATGAGCCACCGAGGATAATAATCGGTCTGCTCAGCAAAGGACGCCGACAGGGTGGTTGTGTTCTTGGAACATACCTAAGATGGAGGAATGGCGAGTGGGGGTCAAAGACGCAGAGGTTCTGTTTGGAAGCAATATATTCTAGTATTAGCAAACAGAGGGAGATGAAGCATCATGAGGGTGTAATACGTCTTTGAAAGGAGATCGATAACATCTCCTGGTATTGGGATGCGAGAATATAATACGGTTTCCATTACATGGTAAAACCCTTTCGCATTTCTCTCCACCATTGATCCCAGGATAGGATTGATTGATTGAATACATTGGGGACCATTACATGGTACATAAGCGCAAGAATTTCCGACTGGTGTTTTTTAGGATCACTGTGTTGATGCATGGATTTTGAATAAATGGAAGACAGTTCAAAAAGTAAGGTAAAGAGGGATTGCATATTTCTAATACTCAGGTTTGGAAACTGCAAGTTTAATATTTAGAAAAGAACGAAAAAGATGTAAATACAATTAGCAGCAGAATAATAGCGTAATTAATATAAATTTCGTTAAAAAATCCAAAACAATCGCAAAAACCTGGTGTAATGATACTTTAAAAGTTAAATGTGAATATTGATAAACATCAATGTGAATATAATAAAAAATAATTGAAGAATAATTCAAAAGAACAGGCTGGCATTATAAAAATTTCCTTAAAAATACCTATTTTAATACATTCTATACTAAGCTCTATTTTTTATGAAAATATATCGTGTGGGAAAATATTTAAACCTCACAAGGAGTAGACAGTTATATCAAAGAGTTTTCTGCAGAATTACATGATCATAATTTTCCCAGATAAGTCATCAAAATCAAGCATCATCTAACATCATCAAAATCTAGGCCTTTCCAATGCCAATGACCTCTTACAAACGCAAAACAGCGTAGCTGATACGCCAACATTAATTCAAACCTTCCTTTATTAGTTCATGATCACACATACATTAAAAACAACGCGACGAGGTCACAAATGATTCCTATCAGGGAACACATAAACAAACCGAACATACTTGTCATCGGTACACTTAAAAAATCCTGTTCGAAAGAGGTTTCTCACCCGAGATGGGCGGTGGCAAGGGTTAGATTTTGTCTTTTTAAATCAAACGAAACGGATTTTCGAACGCAAGACCACCCAAAAACACCATTTTATAGTTCGTCTTATCTGGAGACCTTCGCGATTCGAGAATGATGGTGATTTTTTTTTCGCAAGGGTAATTTGGTGTATTTTCAACTACTCACTCTCAATCATTGGCCAATTAAGATAGGACTGACGAAAAAAAATTAAAATGGAAAAAGCGAACCTCTAAGAAATTTTCTTTACACCACTGAAATGAAAATTAACGAAATTCAAGAAAAAAAAATACACAATTATTAGTGATTATCTAACTTTGTGTGTGCGTCCTTCTTTCAAATTCATCATATCTCCAGGAATGAGGGAAAAAGTTAGAAAGAAAATTAAGAGAGAAATGGGGAAAATAATTGAAAGAGACTCACACACAAATATTTTTACTGAAAGCAGTTTCGACTCGACAAAATTGTTGTTAATGTTCATAATTTAACCTTACAGGTCAATACATAGAACTTCATTGAAGTTTTTCAGGTATTCTGATAACGATAATCGTCAGTTGCCAATAAACAGACCAATATCGTCCATCCGTTATCGTAACATCCTTTAAAAACACTTGCCTCAGTTAAATTTCAAATAGCAGAATACCACGCAGTAACCATAATATTAATTCACACGAAGCCACGATAATTGATCAATGGTGAAAACATTAGCAATAAAGGGAAATAAAACATTTCTACGGTCCAGCATTCGGTACAACTCATAAGAGCTTGTGATAAATTGATGTGATGTGATGAAATACATCACATGATGTGATGTGATGAAATTGATGCGATGAAATATATATTTCACAACAAATTGTATATTCTAATTAATAGATCTGTGGCAAGTGCGAGCCACGGGTAGATACCGATCCGAAGGTCATACGACTCAAAAGTATACTCCAGAGTTATAATCGCTTCAGTCGGTATTTATAACCCATTTGAATTAGTTGACTCTTATAGTGGTGAGTAAGCTCGCCACAGTACTCCCCCGCCAGAATGCAGCTGGGCTGGATTCGTGACCGAGATCTCGTGGCTAGGTGAGACGCCGGGAGTGCGGAGCCTATGGCCCATGTTTGAATCTCCCGAGGCGTGAAGTTGCGCAGCCGAGAGACCGGGTCACCAATGTGGCAAGTGCGAGCCACGGGTATAGATACCGATCCGAAAGAACACCATCTGATCTTTCCACGTCTCTATAGATTTTTCTAACTGAGAAATGACTTTTATCTACGGTTAGTCAAGTTTACGATTGGTGATTTGTTAACGCGAATGGGACTCCAATTTCACAGAAGCGTTGTTCTAGTCATTGGAATCGTGATTTGAATGTCAAAGACACAATAAGTAAACTTACGTCTCGGTTGTTTCCTTTCGCTTTTCACCGCAACGCATGATTTTAACAGAGGGGTTTTAGAATGTTTTTTTTCTAGAATTTAAACAACCTTAATACAAATATACTCCACTATTACTTTCTTAGACACATAAAAATTCTACAAACAATGGAGCTTTAACATTAAATAAACTACAGACTTAACAAATTTTATTTTGAACTTTTCGTTTCATTTTTTTTTTAATTTTTTTTTTCAAAGAACAACCTCAATCTAAGTGGCGCCAATACATCAGTACACAGTTGTTCATTGCAAAAAGCTCTTTTTCTAATCAACGACATATGCGAACGCATCCCCAAACACAAATGAAAAATAAAGGAAAAGGGGCACACACAATAAATTACAGCGAAAAAAGTTAGTGACCTACACCACATCAAAGAAGGAATTAAAAAGAACAATTGGAAAGAATAAAGCAACCACGACTGTTAACCATTTCGATGACCCAGGTAAATGCTTGCTATCCGTAACTCAAGAGGTGTACCTCATATACCTGGGTTGTCAACCTCCCTGCTAATACATCAACAGCACGACATTCCTACCCTACCACCAATAAAAAAACGCAAGAGGACGAGCTGGAGGGCCAAGGAAATGGTAGACCCATGGGTAGACCTTATCATCAGAGAGATGCCGCAGTCTAGCATTAGGCGCTACATACCAGCAGGTGCATATTAGGCGATATCCTTGAAAACTCCTCTTTGGCGCGCAATGCTTCGAAGGCCGCACCTGTTCGAAGTGGTGGTTATCTCGGTCCCGAAACGAACTTCTCGAAAATGATCGAACCTTTCCCATTCATCAGTGTCGGTCGGGGCGTTCTGTGTACAGGTAACGCTGAGAAATCTGTTACGTAATGTAACAGCATAGTCAATGGTCTATTTGTTATTGTGCTGTAGAGGAACATGTAATGTCCGAAAGCTATGTCACCTCTTTGAAAACTTTGAAAAGACCCACGAGAAAATGTCCAAAAGAGAAAATCCAGACATTTGAGTGTTATATTTCTTAGCGTCAATAAGTTCGTCTCAATCTGTAATTATGTGCTAACGTTTCTACGACCTACAGAAATTGACATTCTAAATCCTGAAGAAGAAGAGGGGGGAACACGATGGAGCACCTAGGCCCGAAGGGCCTTCTATCTCCGGTATAACTGGCAGATTTTTTGCCTAAAACAGAAGGGTTAGATGCAAAGCATGGTGTATCAGAGGTTTCTAAATCCTGTTTCGGGCACCGTGAATAGGAGTGTTTGGTGGCAACAGGGACGGATTCATGGGGGACGGATTCATAGGAGGCCAAGACTCTCCAATTTTTTGAGAAAATTCCATTTTTTAAGGGTTTACCTGTCTCCAAAGCCGTCAGGGTACACCGTCTACTTGCCCCCAAGGTATCTTGTGTGCCCCGCAGGGTCTCCTACCTAAATCCGCCCATGGGTAGCGACTGTTAGTGAATTGTCCTCAAGTTTCGAAAATGTTTGCGATCAAATTTTTACTATGAAAACGTCGCTATCGGAAAAATACGTTATCAAAAGGCGACAACTTGACCTGGATTCTAGGATTTCAAGGATTGTATAGAAACGACCGTTTCCTTCTCAGATACATAATTATTGTGAAAATCCACGTTTTTACTAACGCATTGCTATGTAAAATATTTCCAATACAAATTAGACGTATTTATGGCATTGAGAGCAACCAACTTCCATCAAAATAATAAAATAAAACGTCACAACACAACTGAAGTCTACTCAACCGAGTAGGTCTTAAGAATTGTTAGCGTTTTGACACAATGAGGGACCATATTCCACTGCCCTTAAATGTACGAAATATTTTCCCTTCCTTTTAAAAATCTCTCCCTCATAATTATAACCGGTTTCTTTCGACTAAAATGTCCTTCTGATCTACTCCAATCACTGAAACGTTCCCTAAATCTACACCTGTGTGTACGAAGGTAATTTAAGCCTGCGAGCAATTTGCTACAAAACAAAAGCATTAAAATTACCTCGACTTAAACAAAATTTCTCAACCTACCTAAAATCAAAGTTCTGTTAATTAGTCGGAACCATAGACCGCCCACACGAGAAACGAACTTTATATCTCTTTCCAGAAAACAATTAAAAACAATCGTAGCGGTGCAAACGGTTGCGAAATTAAATGAGTCCCACGCAAATGGTCTGTTGTTTGAAGAGAATACAAAAGGATAAAAGTCAAAAGAAACAAAAAACGACCATTAAAAGAAATAATAGAAACAATAAAATAAAGTTGAGGTAGCCTAAAAGTCTTTCATAGCTTGGATTTCTGTTTGCCATGGGTTTTGTCATAAGCACTTCGTATTTACAATAAAACTTATGTTCTCAGACATCGATGTTTAGCCACAACTTCAAGGATAATACACAAGAATTTATTTTCCCAGACACAATGCTAAAATTTACTTTTAACTTTCTCCCCTCCCGTGTAAGAAAGTAAGAAACTGTTAAACTTAACTGATTCCTTCTATATTTATCACTATTTATTTAATACCTCAACAACATGTAAACAAGACACAGGGGGGGGGTGAAGTAATAGAATGATATATAGTATAAATGGGCGCGTAATTCGGGCAAAGAGATAAATGCCATTGAATTTATCACATTGCCCGCCTCGCTTGCATTATTAATAATGACCGGTTAATCACTTTGCCCGTAACACACGCATGCACACACAGTAAGGAATGGAGAATAAAATATTTTTAGAGGTAAATGCAGATAGCGTCTAAGCAATCCTTTATTAAGGCAAAGGGTAATGTTTTTGTGTGGCCTCTTTATTACTATAAAGGGGCCAAAATTATGGTGAGGACTCGTATTATATAAATGTAACCTCTCTAATATTAAGATGCATTAGAACTGCAAATAATCCCTCGTTAATGGGGCCCCTAAAAAGCCAAACGTGTTACAAACTCTTTTTCTATGTCCAAAACACTCACTCGACCACCTGCGCCTCAAGCAAGCGACACTTTCGCGGGTTTCCGCTTGCGCGACGATCGTGACTCACGAACAAAAATAATTCATTAATAGAGCTTTTTATGCATTCAAGAAGTAGAATCTGCAGGAGAAAACAAGGCTCTCGTAACACACAAGTTGATGAATGGAAAAAGGCACGCATGTTTTCAAGAGAAAGCTTTTTGCACCGCATGGTGGAAGATTTCGATAGGATATCGAGAGTTCGAGAATATTTCAATTAAAGAAACAGGAGCTATGGGAAAGGATTTGGCCCGGCAGGAAAATAAAAGGAATGGTATAATATAGGAATTATTTAAAAAATTTTAGTAGGTACAGAAAATCTTAACTTCCAGTACCAATGCTGCCTACTTAACACATTTTTTACCAACTACTTTTGTCTCTGTTCTTGAATTTCCAATTTGTCACAATAAGAGCGATTCTGCGGCCAGATCTAGCAAACAACCACTCCTTAGCCGACTTTCTGAATGAAACGTGTACACACGTAAAGAAAATATTATATAAAAAAAACAAGATGGAAACATGACCGATGATAAGAGAGACAATTAATACTCGAGCCCAGCAGAAGAAAAACAACTAACCTTGCAGCTGCTACCGGCTCCATCAGAGTCGGGTCCCGGCGATTGCGCAATCCGTTCAACAGCCAATGAGAAGCCGAGGTGGGATTAAACGCTCTGGACGAAAAAATGGTGCATAACAATACAAAAATTAAAAACAGTGGGACGGAAATACATTTCGTTGACCCCGTTCCGCTCGCAAAAGCTCTTGCGTGCCAAGGGGTTGTTAAGGGACAGATGGAAATCATCGATGGGTCGTATATGTACCTATAAGGTCGTTTGATATTTTAGTTGTCAACATGGAAATGTATAGCTTATCCCGGGGAGAAATACTATTTGGGACCTCCGCTACGGTAATAAAAAACTCAAAAACTCCTTCAAAGAAAACTAAACTGGATAACCTTACATTAAATGCGAGATTGACTGCAAAGAAAGATGAAGAATAAACTGTCCAGCGTTTTTAATTGGAAGTGTTCAGCAAACATGCCTAAAATAATGCCTTCAGAGTGAAAATCCCTTTCATAATAGGAGTTCTGAGCTTTTATCGTGAATAGTTTCTAGAATGTTCGCACCGTTAAGGGTTATTGTGTAATAAAAACGTTATTCATCCTACGGTAAATTGTAATGGCCATAAGACCCTCTGTATCCAGATTATTCTCGCATTTAAATGGTTTCTCTCATCAAAACAAGCATGACACGGAAACTATTGCGGACGTTAAAAAAGTAAAACCTTCACCTGTCCGCATCGTGATTCGTTTGTTTTTCGGCTCTTCTTTCCTTCTCTGGCTTCTCCCCCGCCTGCATTGTCCGAAAGCTTCCGCTTACAAGGTCGCTTATGGCTCTATTTACCAGGGTTACGTCACCAGGATGACGTGAAGGCTTAACCACCACTTAAATAAATAGGAGACCCCACGGAGAAGGTCGAAAATTATTTAGAGTAAAAATAAATTAATGTTTAGGACAATGACAAAAGTTTTCCTTACATAAATCATATGCCATTCGTGAAGATAAAACTAGCAACTTCCATTCTGTTTCTTAAATACCGACCGGTGTTCCGAGTATAGGGGCAGCGGCCTCCATTCATGCCAGACAAGAGGAGGTATAGTGTGGTAAAATTCTTGGGGCCCGCCACCCAGAAATTTTTAAATTTAATATTTTGTGGGATATAATTTAAATAACTTGGAAATTAATATTCATATCACGAAGGCAAAAAATTAATAAATTCTCCATTTTTAAGGGTAAAATTTCCAAATATTTGTTAGGGGCGCCCCCACACCCCAGAGAAGTAACTATGATAAATTACTATGAAATTTCACGCAGAAGATAGTTCAAATGGTTCTTTGCCTTAACTACATTCAGAAGTAGCCCACCTTGGGCTACACCTAGACCCCCTATTGCGCTTGAAATTAATCATATAGTCCTCAAAAGTTTTTTTATATCAAGATCCATAGCTTTCCTATAATTTTACTAAAAGTTGCATTTAACCTATGTATGTGTGGAGGAGATACCTAAGAAATGGCTTAATTTGAAAACTCGAGTTGGTCTCGGTGGCCGGCCCTGCCTTCATTGCCAACGTCCAGCGTGGCCATCTGAATGCTTCTCTTTCTCTGATGACCTCCAGATCATCTTGGGTCTCCCTATACTACTCTTCTTTCCATCTGTGATATCATCAATGTGTGTGTCTATCACCAAAGAAAAAAAATTCAGACACATGTCAATCACAAGTATTTAGCCTTTTATTGCTTTCTTAATAACTGGGGTTTCAACTTTAAACTGTAATTTAAATGTGTTGTTCCTATGGAAGAGAAGGCATTTTTAAGGACGCTCATATCTAATTGAGCTTTTGACGTAGGCGACTACTAATTTCACTAGTAAGGAATTTTAAAAGAAATCCAAATCCATGGTTTTCTCAAATGTTGTATTTTTGGACTTGCATCACTTTCATTCTGAGCACCTCAACCGAAAAAAAAAAGAACCCTCGAAGGATGAAACAGAAACAATCGCACTCAACCTGGACACGAGAGCACGAGAGTGCAAATTCCAATTCAAGAAAAAGCAAATGATCACAAAAAAACAACAACGAAAAAGATCCGACTGTGTTCGCGCCCAGATAGAACGTGTGCGTCAAAAGTGCGTCACGAGATAAGAACAGAGACGGAACGAAAAGATGTCGCAGACGAGCATAGGAAATGTCGTCGAGGGAGAAATTTCCCGCGCTTTTCAGAAGCGGGAGAGTTTGTTTGATATAAATACATATTGAGATGATGGGGGAATGAATAAAAAAACTTCGTACACACTAATTATCGTAGGGCTTCCGCGTTTGGCTATAACTGTAACCGGAACGGAATGAGTCAGGAAGGGAGACGCGCGCTGACGTAATCTAAATTTTTTATTCCCTCGGTGTTAACGACACTTTAAGATTAAAATTATATAAATAAGCGTCCAGAAAGACTCATTAAAATTGCGGAGTTCTGGATGAGTAAGTAAAAGGAAGTAGAAACCCGGTGGTATTTATCCAATATAACTAATCCAAGAACTAGTTGAACACAAAATAGGAAATATTTGCAATAGGAATTAAGCGGCACACACTTATTATGAATGTTTGAAAATAGAAACTAATAAATTTATTACTATACTGCAGTTTGTTTTCTAGAATTTATTCTATAAGAAAAAAGTTCTAATTTTTTTAGTATTATTCTTTTTAAAAAAATATTAGACACTTAGTGCGCTTAAATTCTGAATATTGACTTAAAAATTTAAGTGCTACTGAATACCTTTAAAGCTCTTGGATCTATCCAGGACTACGAGTTATGAGCTTTCAATTCATTGAAATTCTAACCGAAAACCCGTTGTAGAAGTATAAACAATTACCATAGTCTGAGACGGTGTGCCAGGCTCATTAATTCAAATCCCCGTAGATACTTGAATGTAAATAACTTGATGGATAAAAATACTAACCTAAAAAGAAAGAAAGAAAAACAAATTTCAATATTTTCTTATATAAAAAACATAAGCAACATAATAACACGAACAATCTGGGTCTAACCACCTGCATCATAAAAACTGTAAGTCTACAAAGAATAATGCGTTTTCTAAACAGTTTATATTTAAAGCGAGTTTTCTTACAAGTTCTATTTATTCTTACAGACTCAGAAATTTAAAGAAACCCAAACCAAACCAATCTGGATTAAAAGATTCTACATGAAGAACCGCTATTTGACGACCATCTTGATTAAAGATTTTCGTAATTAGTTTTAAAGCTAAAACAATATATAAGATTTCAAATAAAAATTTCTAACTAATTTTAGGCTCTTGGAAAATTTTATGAAGGTCGATCCAATCGATATAGTTTTCCGGTCTTCCTAAATAAGGGAAGTCTGCCTCATTTTCATCCAAATTACCTGGCATTAATATTTATGATAACCTGAGAGGATCGACAGAAAATTGAATTGGGAAGCCGACCTGACTTCATTAAAACGTCCAAGATTCTCAGTATAAAAGCTTTATATTATTTGTACATATTTATTCATTAGTATTCCAAAAGAGTTTCCTAGCGGTGAACTTGATTTTAAATAAAAATATTTTTACCATTACTATATCGATTTCTATTACTATAATACTATCTCAAAAATATACAGAAACGGTCACAAACATTTTATACACTAAAAAGACTAATGATGCTTGCATGAATTTTTTATAAATGAAATAATATATATTTTTAATAAAAAAATACTGATTTTTCAAACAAGTGAAATATTTAATTTTACGTTCAAATATTAAATATTATTACAATACTTTCAGCTATTCCTCAAAAAACCTGACCTAGAAAACTTTTTAATACATCATTCCAATTGCAGCTATGAAATTTCTCAACTGCAAGAAACCGAACATTGGAAACTCGATTTCTATTTTCTCTGCCTCTGTTTTACTTTTGACGATTGTTTCGATATGAAAACAATAGATCCATATTTATAAATAGCGAATGTCACTAAAAAAAAACATTTCAATCACGAAGTCATCCACATGAAAAATTCAAAACATGTTTTAAAATCCGGCTTTCAGAGAAAAACCGTTTCATCGTACCTCTACAAAGACAATTCTATTCATTGCTTTTCAAAAACAGTAATTCAAACTTGAAAACAACCGTCTGAGCTATTATACCGTGTGGGCGTCCCGTGAACTGGAAGTAAAGAAAGCAACTGAACAAACATGAGTTAATACAAGGAAGATAGGAAAAGAATTGTTCTATTTTCGTGAAGAATAATTCAGATACGTATTTTCATTTCATACAATTAGTTTTGCAAGAAAATTTAGAAAAAAGCATGAACTTTATTCAAGCTATATAGACAAGAAACCACCACATTTTGAATTGGTCTGAATGTATAGCATCTTCTTCATAACGTTTACGAACGTATTATTAGCTTTTGAAATTTATTAAATTACTATATAGTAAAAAGAATAAAAAGAGTAATAAGAAAAAATACCCTACTCGGTGCAGAATGCAAAAGACAAAGTAAAATATATATTGTGTAACTTTAGTGTGCTGATAATGCAAAATGTGTCAAATATTCAAAAATAAGATTAAAAAAACCCAATAAATCAGTGTTTCTAAACGTAGAACTGCCCACCGGGAGGGAGCCACACAAATTTTAATAATAATAATAATAATAATAATAATAATAATAATAATAATAATCTTTATTTAACACTATGGAAATTACAAATAAATATATAAAATAATATGAGTTACCAAGGGGAAACAGTCCCGTACAGTCAGAATTCATCCCAGATTACTAAAAAACGAGTTGAAACCCTTATAATCAAATTTCAAAAATCTCTCTGGGGAAGGACCCCCAGACCCCCTTTTTTATTGTGGTGCTCATTTTTGTTCCCGCAATTAAACAGTTTGATACATTTAGGGGCCATTCCATTGTGACGGGTGTGACATTCAGAGAAAATTTTAGAGGTTGTATCTAAATTTTGAGGGATATATTAACCATTAAATTCCTGAAAAATATTTTTATTATGTTCTTCTATGCTAATACTTATTTATCAAAGCAAAAGTAAAACTTCAACAACTTTCAATTTTTAAAAAAAAAAATTTTAAAGCGCTGTTACGGGTGTGACGCTTTTCAGACAAGAGTTTTCACTTACCTACGCATTTGTTAAAATTCCTGTGAATATATTAATGTTAGAGGAACAAAACATTTTTTTTTTCTTATAAAGGAGATTCAGATTAAGCATAATACATGAATGTTTTAAAAATTTTTATGTAATTTAATTTTTGAGAATTTTTTTTCCACTGTGACGGGTGTGACGAAGATTGTGACGGGTGTGACGCAGTGCCAAATTTGCATTTTAAAAGTTATTTAACAAATAAATAGTGATCACTAAAGAGAGTCAACTAAAAAATAAGACAATATATGATTACAAGATGTTATTATAAATAATAATAATTTATATGATTATACTTTTACAACATAAAAGCCCATTTTTATGAAGTGCTGCAATTTTAAAGTTATTTACCAAATAAAATGTGATCACTACAGATATACACTAAAGAATATCACAATAAACAATATAAATAATATTTAAGATCAAACAATGCAACTTTTCAAGGATACCATTTTTTTTTTCATTTTTTAAAGAAAATATCATGAAAATTTTTTTTCCATAGAACATAGAGTTGTATATCAATTAGAACCTTGAAAAATCTTTAAAAAGAAAGGTGATACACTTTCTAGACTTAATAGTAACTGGAAATATTCAAGATAAGAGCGAAAAATTATTTTTTTAATAATTTATTTTAATTAATAATTTCTAATTAAAAATTAACAAATGTGTAACAGCACAATTTTTAAAGATTTAAAATTGTTATTGTTAACATGATTAACATTGTTTAAAATGCAAATGTTAAGTGTTTAAAAATTGTAATACCCTCTGCTGGGTGATACAAGTGATAGGGAAGCTACTTTTTTTATGATTACTGATAAGTTTTCGCTTGAAATATTTTTTTTTCTGTAACCATGGAACCATATTTTTTCTTAGATACAGTTATGTTAACAATATCCATTAATTTTGATTAACTTGAAAAACCATCAAAAGATTAAGTAAATCGCTCAAAACTAACATTTTTCTAAAATAATTCAAAATATCTATATTATTTTATGATTTATCTAATTTTTTAGTCAATATCTATTATAAAATGTTTGGAGATTACAATGATTTAATCTTGCACTTCTTTTAGAAATCACACTAACTATTTTTGAACAATTAAAAAGGCGGTCACACCCGTCACAGAATTTATGTCACACCCGTCACGCTGAAAATCACACAAAATAAAATCTCATGAAATTTTCAATGCTACATTGTTTTCAATACTGCAAAAATCAGACCTTTTGAAAGTTTCAGGTATTTTTGAGAATAAATAAATCTTGTAGAATAACTTAAGCATCTTTTTTGTGACGGGTGTGACAAAAGGACAGTAAAAAGTTATTTGCATCAATAATAAATTTAAAGTTAATTTAATAGGTAAACTAAGGTCACGAATAGTTATAAATGCCACTGCTTTAGCTAATATTTTTGTCATGTTGAAAATACCCTATTTTGCATGCTTGAAAGTCTTTCAAATTTGTCTAACTTTGAGCCTAAAAAAATTATAAAAAAAATTTTTTATAGCTAAGCTTTCTATAATTCCATAAAGGCCATATATTTAACTTTAATTTGATACATAATTCATAGTAATTAAAAAATAATTTGAAATTTCAAGCCTCATGTCCACTTTTTCATGGAATGGCCCTTAGGAACAAACCCTTCCTATTCATTTTGTAAATAGGTAATTCAACCTCTTACTTTATTATTGCAGCAAAATAGTTGGTGACCAAACCCCACTCGCACGAAGTTAAAGTCTTGTAAGGGGAGATGGAAAAATTAACTGAAGATGAGGTGGGTCGCGTTAGATTTTGTCTATAAAAAGTGGTTCGCCATGTATAAAAGTTTGAGAACCCCCCCTGTCCTAAAGAATTCCCGAAAAATTTCATAACAAACATTGAAAATGATAACCGTATTTCCGTATTTATTTTATTGTTATTTTTGCCACACCATGCATTTTTATGGTTATTGAAATAACATTATTTCGGTTGAAACGAACAAACAAACCTGATTGAATTGTTTTTACATAAGGTTTTCTAAATTTATTGAATAAATAGAGAATGCACCTACACGACTCATGCTTATTCTTTTAGGTAAACAGAGATTGTTGGTTACGTTACCATCTATTACATTTATCTTCGAGTTCCATGAAAGTTCTTTATGCACTGATAACCGTGTGTCTGATAAAAGAAATGTAGTACTATTACATTATATTATAAAAAAGCTTCAAAAAAGTTAAGATTGAATTCGCAAGCACATACCAAAGTAAATCGTATGTGTTAGGTAAGATAAGCCGTATTGACATATAGGCATAGGTATAATTAAACCTTGGAGGTGGTAAAATACAGCTATTCCACTATAAATTATTCTACCTAAAGTATATATACTTTAACTGGGAGTAGGAATCTTTTAATATCCTATTAGCCTTCTAAAAAATTATCTTACGTGCAGCCTTCTGAACTCTTACAAACACACAACCTTACGTGTGGAAAAATATTTGCGAAGAGTAGAGCCATGAGGATGAAATATTTCTATTATAAAAGCAGTGGAGCATTTTTTTTTACAACAACAACAACAACAACATGCACATCAATAATTGAAACAAACACAGACACATATATAAGAAAAAACAACGGAAGACATATGAGTTGCCAAGGGGTCAGAAACCCATATGGGCAACCTAAAGCAGTTGTATGAAATTTTGGTTCCTATTTTTGGCATGCGCACTCTTACTCGCCACGTCGGATTAAAAATTTTTATTTTCTTTTGGATTTTTAACATATTTTTGTTCTTGATAAACTAAAAAATGGTGAAACTTTTATTTGTTGTACCTTGATGTGTAAGTCAATGAAATGTTTGAGGCTCTGGCTTTTAAATTCTCACTTTTATAGCCCAAAATAATTTTTTTGCGTACTCCTCCTCACCTGCTTTTGATGAAAAACTCCGAATGACTAAAACAATAATACTAAAGAATAGTCATTCATACATTAAAAACATTTCAATTGATTAATTTATTGAAAAGTTTAGAATGAGAGGGATAAAAATATTATACACAAAAATAGTAATGAGACTTTTCGAGAAATATGTATATATTCATTTGGTTGAGCCTTCCACATTCTTTGAGAGAAAAAAATTCGCACGGTCAGAGGATCAAAACCGCTCTTTTTTTATCCAATTCGCGTGATATAAAACAGGGCATAGCAATAAAATGCATGAATGGAACAAAGAGAGAGAGTGCAATATCGCGAAGCTTTTCCTTTCTCATTCAAATAGATCCAGTCGAACAAGAATGTGACGCAGATATTTTTTCATAGAATATAAATATACAAGGCTGGCTTTTTATGTTAGAATCTCATATATGAGAACTAAAAAAACTAGAATCCGTCAAGGCTAGTGCAGTGCATGCAATTTAGCCTAAAACATTTTCCGTTTCATTAAAGTTATTTCTTCGAGTGACAAAAAAAAATAATTTCACATTTGCTTACAAAAAGGGTTCCAGCTTAATCCATTCCTACACTACACTTACATGCATTAATTAAGGCTTTTAAGTAATTAAAGGTCTAGTACCTTATCAGTTATAAAGAAAACATAAATCAGTAGAGTATATTTAAGGATGTCGATATAAGTTTTTAATTTACTTTTAAATAAATGACATAATATGCTTTGGTTACCATCCATTTTTGTATATTTAAACACTAAAAAATAGAAATGTTAAACATTCAGAAAAATCTTAATAATAATAATAAAGGTATGCAATGAATATAATATTTTAATACTATTTCATTTCCAAATCAAGAAATATTTTCCACTCTTTACACAAAAAATTATTTGTACAATGGAAAATTTCTGTCCCGCCCGATAGAAAAGCTCCCACTCCCAAGCGCGCAATATATATCGGAAGAATTTAACATCAAAATGAAGTTGTCTATAACATAAGAGTCCAGAGAGGAAGTATATCGTAAGTATTTAGTGAATTATATCTTTATATAGAGACATGGCTAATGAATAAATAATCAAGAACGACAGAAGTCAAGCAACTGCGTATTTGTCACACATTCCTCAAAATACCATGAGAATCGAAGTTAATAATTTGAAAACTATCAGGATGAAACCGGATTTTTCATTCAAACTACTTTGTATGCATAAGAGAGTTCAAAACTTCCGTTTTTGATTCCCAACCGACTCAATGAGTTAAATTTGTTTCAAAGTTGCCCTGCCCTACATGATGTCAAGATAACGATATATATCCGGCAACAGTACGTTGAAAATATTAAGATACGGCAAGAAATTTCAAATGCTTGTCACTACTTTCAAACATAAAAATTATAAAATCAGAAAAAAACTATATTCGAAGAAATGTACGATATTTTTCATAGAAAGAGAAAAGGTTGGCTTTGAATGATGCTGATAGAGTTGCAGGTGAATTCATTCTAAAAGCTCAAGAAAATATTGGTAAAATAACATTTATTTAGTTTTTAAAAGTATAAATATAAATGCTGAAATGAATAAACAAGTTTTGAATTGACGAAATCATAAAAATCAATTGTGTAGATCAATAAAAATCAATAGTTTTGATGAACCACTTTGTTAAGGAATTACGACGGAATAGAATTTTTTGAGATTAAAGCAATGCACAATCGTACACTTCTTATTATTTGTTTGTAATAAACTAATTGTATTTAGAGCGGGTTTTCGAGAAAGTTTCTGGTAGAGGACTATTTTGTATAGAAGCTAGCAGACCTAACTGTTTTGGAAAGTATGGAGTAATGATTACTCCAAACTTCTATCAAAAATAGTCCCTCTTAAAATTCCGCTTAATGGTGTTTGGGTTACTTTTCAGAGAAACTGTCATCAGTCACTTCGAAATCAAATTTTTATATTTTTTTTGTAACATTGAAGATGGTATAATACCAACATAGAAGATGGTCTCAAACCTCGTAAATGAGAGTCATCTTGAGAAACAGCTCTCAAGTAATCAGTTTTGGATTCATATTTGTTTTTTTCTAAATTGAGGGTTTTTTTTAGATTACCCTGAATCTGAATAGATCATACACTTAAGATCGATGTATTTTTATTTTCAAATGAGTCTCACAATAGCAAAATATAAAAAAAAACTGAAGCATTTGGTTCACCTCAACTTCACTAAGACGGCACATTCACGATTTCCCACTCATCTCTTCAATTGTTTTGGAGCTAATAAGATATGTCCCTCTCCTGAGACTTGGGCAAACAGGTTTGAAGAGCTCAATAGTGCAAGAAAAGCAGCTGTAAACAGTTTTTTCTCGCCAAACCTCCTGATTGGCCGAAAAAGCTATTATTTTCTTTTGTTTCCAGGTTTCCACTTAGTTTCTGCGCCAGGGATTCGAATTTCTGAGCGATATCTCCCCCCCCCCGACTCCGGCAAGCAGAGATAAACAACCAACAAGAGTACGAAATACGGAGATAATAAACACTACTTTATCTTGTTTACGTGTAGAATCCTGCAAAAAAATATGGTGTAAAGGAAAAATAGCGTATATAGAATCCTGATGCTTACGAATGGTTTTATTTAACTGAAGATTCGGCATGATGAAATTTAGAGAGAGCACTCAAACAAACAATTGTGTAACACTCGCAAAAATATTCTTAGAGAATTCTATTACATAAAATATATTTCTTGGCATAGGTACTTATAACTTACAGTGAAAGTAAAAGCAATAAGTAGGTACTACGAGTAATTTCACAATTTCTAAGTTACCTATTTATAAATAGGATATGGAGGATTTTGATATATGTGGAATGATAAGTTTTCCAACATCAAATAATAACACACATACAGTAAGTAGAACAGGGGTTGGCAAGTAATTTTACGCGGGGACCAAATAATTTCGTAAATTTTTATCGAGGTCCAAAGAAGAAAGAGATGCTTAAATAGTTTTAAATTATTGATTTTAAATAGGTACGCATATTTTTGCATAGATGTAATTTGAGTAGTATACGTAACCTTAATTAAATGGTTAAATTAAGCAAAACTCTTGTTAATGGTTGTTAAATTCATTTTTCACATCACAGCAACACTATTTAAAAAAATCAAATTTACATTTGTTAAAAAAGCATTGATAATGCTATCACTAAAGCAAGAGAATGTTGAAGTTGGCCCGGATAATTGGGATTCCCTCCCTGTAAGGATTCCCAAAGCCTTGATTAGAAAGAAATAAATTTTTACATTTCAGCATTTCTCCTAAATTATAAGATTCGAAACCATTGAATTAACTTTTGTCTTAAGAGCTTGTAAATCATTTTTTAAATAACTTTATATTGAAAAGGGGGTCTGGGGGTTTATTTAAATAAGAAAATCCTTGTATTAAACTACGTTTCGAATTAATTTTTAGGTTCTTGCGAGAAAAACTTCTTTATTTTTTTTATTAATGAAACACAAGGAGTATCGTACCTTTCTTAATGCTCACGAAAGTGGCATAAATTTCCATTAATTGTGAATATTTCATCAGTTTTATGAGTTCGTAAAGAATAATGCAGGTAAATTAAATGTTAAAGGGGCCATTCCACTATTACGTAAGCACTTAAAGGGGGGGTTATTGCTATTTGCTTATTTTTCCTGACAAGGGGGAGCGAGAGGTATGAGTGATGCTTACGTTAGATGGTTAGATGTTACAAACACTACATTTTCGAAAATATCTTGTTTCATATCATAAATAATTTTCTTTCTTATCATAAATAATTTCAAAATTTGAACCCAAAATAAATTTCACAAAATAATTGAACAAGGAGAAAAAATCGAGCATTTTTCACAAGGAAAGTTTTAACGATAGGTAAAGTGTTCATGGAGAACAATGAATTTCAGAAATCCAAGCATTAATAAAGATTTTGTGCAAAAACAAATTACAAAGGGGGATTCGGGGAGTTTTCTTACGTAATTATTGTGAAGGGGGGTTGCGGTTTGCGTATCTTTGCTGACAAGGGATGGGAAATGACCAAAAATATGCTTATGTAATATTTGAACGGCCCCAAACGCAAACTAATAGCAAGGTGGATGATATTGTGGGTTAAATTTTGTTAAGGGCGATGGGGGATCCTAGATTTTATACATCCTTTGTTTTAATGTCTAATGACTTTTCTAAACTTTCTTTTCTGATCCCTCTCTTTTCTAATCTCCTTGTGTAATCCAGTACCTTATAAATTTTATGTATTTCCAATCTTGTAATAATAAGACTTAATCGTCACAGGGAGAGCGGTTTATATTACATTAGTTCCGTCAAGACGGAAAATCCAATCTTTTTTTTTTATTTTGGCTTCAAGATATTTAAGAGGTTGTCTCTTATATTTTGTAAGTTTAATAATCATAGAACTAATCAGTGATTATTCATTAATTCATTCTTAGCCACGTCATCCAAATAGCAAGTACTGACGCAAGAGAGAGTGTCGTTTTGAGAGGGGAAAAAACTGCCTTTGAAGTAAACAGTACAACAAAGTATGATATCCTAAGATAATAAATAACCACTATCTTGTTTACGTTTATGCCACAAAAAGCTAAAAAGAGTGGGATAAGAGAAGACGAGGGTAAAAAGAAAGAAAATACTATTTTCAGATTGTGAAAGTCTATCTACTGAAACAAGATCTGGATTCTGGAGATAATCTTCGGTCTGCAAAAAGCAAGCATATATTTAATTAGTTTTAAAGTTCAGAAACTTATTATTTCACTAAATATTATAATACATTTCACATTTCATCATAACATTTTAGGAAATGATATGAGATCATGTTCGAGTTTCAAAGTTCGGGAATAAGGAACGAGGGAGAAAGAGAATAAATAGAATAAAACGAAATTTCTGGCTAGGGAGATTCAATTTTCAAACAAAATTCAGAGTGCAGTCGAAAACCTTTTTCTATGGATCGGGTTTTCCATCTGCGTGACACAAATAAATGTCGGAGAGTTCTCCTCGTGCTCAAGTCAAGAGGAAAATGAATAAATACGCATGCATTGAATTGGTTTCAAAATCAACCCAAGGAGAAAAGGCTTGAGCTATTTTAAAGCCAACCGAAAGGGATAAAATATTATGGTTTGAATACTTAGTTTCATTTGAAATGTAATGAAAAAAATTATATGGATCAGGGATTGTATTTACTATTCATATTGACAAGAAGTGTCTACCAAACCCAACTCAAATAAAAACAAATTTCTTAAAAACATAGCTTATAGTACTATAATAATTTCTTACGATATAGGAGAATGCTGGACTATTTGATACACCCAAAATTCAAACCCAATTTTAAGAAGAAAAATGATTAATTAAGATTTTTTTTCTAAAAATATCTAAGTATGACTCAATTTTACGACACCAGTTAGAAAAATATTAAGTTAGATCAAATTAAAATATTAACAACTTTTGTAAAAAAAAAATCAATTTTGAATCAATGTGCCCCACCAGTGGGGCAGCTGGATACATTGCTTGAGGCACATTAATACAAGCTCATTAGTTTGCTCAAAAATAGTAATTAATTACAAAAATTTGGGAACAATAAACAATAGTACTTAGACTTTTACTTTTGGAAATTTTTTATTTCTTCATAACTATTTTTTGTTGCCGCCTCTTTGGACCAGATTTTGGTTTTTGGGCAAAAAAAAGAAACTTTACCGCGAACGAGAAACAAGGGGGGAAATGGAAAAATAACCCCTACTTTTTGTCAGCAAACCGATTTTGTCACGTAATAAATGAGTCCATTAACAGGGTCGTTCGAACACTCTTTTGTTTAGTAATTTTCTCCTCCTCGGCACGAACATAATAAAGAAAGTAAAGCTGGGTATACACTACAGA
The DNA here is from genome assembly GCA_963680715.1 of Tetragnatha montana. Classification (NCBI taxonomy): domain Eukaryota; kingdom Metazoa; phylum Arthropoda; class Arachnida; order Araneae; family Tetragnathidae; genus Tetragnatha; species Tetragnatha montana. The sequence continues at coordinate 30,645,198 of OY796676.1, forward strand.
AAGGTGCAGCGTGTAATTTCTTATTAAAAGAATAGACAGAGTCTAACTTTAACTTATTAATCAAACCTATAGTTATGAACAAATAGGAAAGGGACATTTCTTTCATTTATAATGAATTCTTATGCTTGAATTTATAACTGACAATATCAGCAATCTTATTGTATAATTTCATAGAGATTAACAATAAAATATAAAAGTACCCCCAAATATTAGGAGACTAAATAAGCGAGAATAAAACCCCAATCCGATCCGTGGAACCGGATACGAATAATTTCTACAGCACTTCCTTACCATTTCACATATCTTCACTGTGAATTCTAACGGCAAAAGTCCAACAAACCGATCCATTGAAATTTAAATTTTGAGTCATGTGGTTTGTCGATTTGACTGGAAACTTAATGACAGTTTCAATTCACATCATTAACGGTTAGATAAAATTAGTTTTAAGTGGGAGATATTTAGGTGGCACAGATCCTTAATTTTGGGTTTTTAAAGACAAGACAAGGAAGTGCAGCATTACAATATTGCTATTTCAAGGTTTATGCAAATGAAGAATTGATTATGGAAATTCTTGGTTGGTCTAGAACGAAAAAAGATCTTAAAAAGTAAAGAAACTTACAGTGAATCTTTCTAGAAACTACTTTAGAGATAGAGAGATGAGTTTAAAAACTCGTACAGCGAAAATAATTTAACTACTTTTAGACTTGTGAATGAAGCAAAAATTAAATAGTAGATACCTAAATGAACTTATTTAAGGAACATCATGCATTACATACAATTTTTTTATTTTAGAAACTAGGAATAAGGTAAGCAGCTATTATAACAAATTTACATTTCCATAGACTTTGTTTAAAAAAACACAATGTTTTAGAATTATAAGTACCCAAAAATATAATAAAAATGCTAATTCGATTGGTAAAAAAGAAAAAAAAGCTTCCTCGAGTCACTTAACGAGCCCTTACCATAAAAAAATGTAGACTTATCTGAATAAACGCCCCTTACACATATATATATGTTACGGGCAAAGTGATTAATCGGCCATTATTAATAATGCGGCATTATTAATGCCCGAAGTGGAGGCGGGCAAAGTGATAAATTTCATTCATAAATGCCATTGAATTTATCTCATTGCCCGCCTCACATTGCCCGTAACATATATACTAAGTAAAAAGCATTTTCTAAAGTATAAATTTTTAGCTTTCAAAAAATACTTAGAATTTAAAAAATCTCGCATTGAACTGATGTATAAAAATAAATTCTTCTCTATCTGTAGAGAATAAAATATTTATTAAGTGGTTATAATAGTTTTCTTGAAAAGTATTATAACCAAAATTATTGTGCAAAAAAAAGGTAAAAGCAAATAATGTAATTAATTGCTTCTTCTGAATAAAAAGTAGTCGATGCTAAAAATAAGAACTTCTATTAAATGCGACAAAACCCACAGGGAGAAGTAAAAAAAGAAGCTGAAGTAAAAAGCCCACACATTTCCTATTTTTTCCACAAAATGAAGCAAGTAAAAAGAAACTTCTGGAAAAAGGTTTCCTGGGAGAAGAGTTTATGGAAACAGGGAAAGGCTAGAGGTGGATATAAAGAGAAAGGGGGAAACCCCATTGAGTGGGCTTCACTGCCGAATAACTTCTGTAGCAGAAAATATCGATTGCGGATAAAAAACCAAGGAATAAGCAAGTGCAAATGGTTCCGGACAAATACTGGAAAATAACCTTAAAAATGTTATTCAATACGTTTTTACTGCTTCTAAATGTGAGATTAAATGTTCAAATGAAACATGGCATGAATGTTTACAGTCACTTTTTAAAATAATAATCTAAAATAGGTACAGTAATCCACAAAAAAAAAAAAAACCATTAAGATCCCTTTTGAGTAAGAAACTAGCTGTGTACAAGTGTGACTTTTACAAGCGATAAAAAGGACTCGGACTACCACATATTCTTCAAGAAATAAACTTTTCATACTTTCTTAAATTTTTCATAAAAGCATAAAGAAAATACTTTTTAACACACATTTTCAAAATTAAAAACTAGTTATAATTTTCTTCTGCAGGATTAGAAATAACTTTCATTTTCTCTTACATTTTATAGAAATGCAAAAGGGTAAGTCTTAAAAGAAAGGTGAATTGGACTGTATAAAATTCTTCACCAGACATACTCTTACAAAACATAAAATGTATATTTTATATGTCGCAGGTTAATTCTTAAATCAACTAACATTCGTATCCAAGTGATTTTCTTTGAATAAAAATATCGCCATCCCTAAAATACGTAGTTGTCATTCCTTATTGGCTCTTAAACACCATTTGAGAGCTTAAAATGCTCTAACGTTTTGGATATAAACTAATTTTTTATAAAACAGTAATGTAGGTATACTTATTTCATCAGTATTTATTTTATCAGTTTTTCTACAAGATGACAAGGACCTTTGAAACATGAACAATCACTGGAAAACTGGAAAAATTATGAAACAAAAATAATTTTTTAATTGCTAAAAAAATCTAAATTGTTTTCAAAGAATATTACACGCCCGAAACTTTTTAACCAAGTATCATAGATACCTAAATCGGCATTAACCCCCTACTCAACATTGATAAGAAATATCAGAAAGTAATATTCGCTACTGGAAAGTTATTGTATCCGTAAATGGGCGAAAAGGTCTCAGCTAGCAATGGTGGAGTAAGAAAACACCCGGTGGCCAAAAACAGAAAAGTACGCAACAAGAATCAAATTCTTCTCAGAGAAAAGGCTGGGATCACGAACAGAAAGGAGACGGAAGAATCAGATGACAAGCTCCATTTATCGATTTCTCTTCAATCGAGTTTGATAACTCGTATTTCTCACAAACGGAAGATCAAATCTAGACAAAGATAGATGGTGTTTTGATGGGTCTTGGCACCAGCATAATTTTGAATTAGATGTCAGCCAAACAAATAAATGTAATCTTTAAGATTCGAATATCCTAAGGTTACATTTGACTTATCTTTCTTGAAAGTTCAATTAACGATTTCTCGTTAAAAATTCTGAACCAATGGTCTACTAAATTTAACGATAAACGATTAAACGTGTAAAAACGATTCGAATCGTTGAATGTCGCATCCAATTTCCAAATAAAAATAAAAAGTAACGAATTAATTCCCCAAGTATTCCCATTCATCTTGGAACACAGAATACCCAACTCATGCTGTTTCGAGAAACGCCGCGGATCTTCGGCAATAATGGAGAGAGGAGAAAAAGACATAATGAAGGATATTCAATCAACCCCTGGTGGAACACTATTCTGTGCACAACACACAACATGTCAATATTCTTCAAGTGCTAACAGACATCTCTTTCCATAGGTAACAAGGAGTTTTTAAAGTTAAATTAAAAGCGGGAGTTTTTATAGAATCAAGCAACGTCAATAAACTATTTCAAAAGTTTCACTGTCATTTTAAACATTACCAGTCTTTGACTCACATGTCTCAACTTACCATTTGTGAAAAAACGATTGATGACGAAAAATCCCTCTTCTATAACATCCCAAGTCTATGTGACTCAGTTTTAAAGATCAGTAAGCGAACAGACGAGCAAAGTCATTTCGTTGAAACCACCAAAACGCTAACCAAAACCAAAAATGACCCTTTTCACACTGTCGATGTCGCAACGCGCTGCCCCGCGGATGATGATTTGGACTAGCAATCGTCGCAGCCATATAGGTGTATGAAGCCCCTAACTCAAAGGAGTAGGTGGAAGAAGCTGGAAATTCTTTATATCACTGATAAAATAGATGCTTAAAAGACGGGAAGACCTTGGTAGAAAGTAACAGTTAATTTACTTTCTTGACACTTTTACATCAATCAGTTCTGCACGTTTTCTCTCTTGAGAATTCCAATGGTTTTTACCATTTTTACTAAAGATTGCTAGTCAAGCATGTCTAAATTGCAAGTTTCAAAAAAAAATTTGTTCTCTAAAAGACACAAAAGTTTTCATAAATTTTGGAACGATTTGAAGATTAAATGAGAAAATAATAATCCATTTCTTTGTGGTACATATTAGAAATTTGCTGACTTAGCTTAAAGCAAAGGAATATTCAAATTTTAAAATCCATCTAAGGCAGCATCAGTTGCCAAACTGTACTCCAAGTACTAACTTATCCAGATGCTTCGTGAACACTCTTTTGAAGGGTGCGCCGCGATTTAAAAGGTTTAAGAACCACATATTTAAGGTTTTAGAAGTGGTGATGCGAAGTTTTTAGTTTTATTAATGAAAATAATTCGACCAAACCAAATTTTTTTTAAATGTATTTTGGCGGTCATTTGGTACATAAGAGAGGGTCGAAGAGATTCAAATATACAGATTACACAACTGAAAATGTACCAACAACTATACTTCATAAAGGAACTTTAAAGTAATAACTCCCAATGCCAAGATAATGATCTCCCATTGTAGCTATTACACAATTTCTTTTAGAAAAAATACTTAAATAAATGTGTTTGTTAGTCTTAATTCCATAAATTGTTGAGCTCCATCAGTTTTTATTAAGCGATTTCCATTTGAGAATGAGTGCAACGTAAAATGATGTTAAAAGGATAAACTACAAAAACTTAAAGGTAAAACTGGATTTTCAAAGAGACAAAGTTTAAAACACTTTATTTTAAAACTTTCCAGGTTCTTACGACGTACTACTATCCCGTCAACCGTTCAGAGTCCGTCAGATTCAGCGGCACTCTACTCTACTCTACAGGATTTGGTGCTCTTCGGTATTAGCGGAACGGTCGACCAATTCTATTCATCCAATCTGATTTAAATTCAAATTACAGCAATAAAAGATGATAAAAGTTTTGAAAAAGAACCGGACCCATCAAATTTTGCGATACTTAACATATTCAGTTTGGATTTCCGATACTCGTTCTTATTTTCTCTTTCATTACTTTAATCTCATTTTAGAAGGAAGGAGATGGAGATGAATGAAATGGAGAGGGAAGATGGGAGGGTAATAAACCAGAGATTGAGAAGATGAGAAGGAGAAAAAAAAAAGCAGAAATGGAGAAGGAGAGGCAAATGAATGCAGTGAGAAATAGAGAAACCTAAAAATATTAACACCGTTATATGCCCCAAAAAAATCACCAAATTTAGAAAATAAATTATTTTTCAAGTCTCAAAACAGGGACGGTGCTGTCCGCTGTCCCAACCAAACATGATACGTACTGGTGTTCTAAATTCTAGTATTAGACACTTTTCTTTATAATGCTCTACTAATATACATAATTAATTGGACAGCGTGTTTCTGTTTAGCTCCAACCAGGACTCACGATTAACACCTGTCAACGCGTAGTAATCGGGCTTCCCTGAGCGTAAACAACTCAACTGGCTGGGAGCGAAAACGTTCCAAGACGCATTCACAACATTGGCTGCCGCGTATTTACACGGAAGCAGACGATTTTTGAATCCTCGCCAAGAGATGATGGAGTCCATAGGAATATACTAATCAATATCTCATCACTCTTATTCTCCATCATACACGAAGAATGGAAAGTTTTGCAAGATCGTTCAGCGAACGGAAACATTTTTTATGGAAGAATTTGCACAGATAAGTTTTAGTATCTTGAGTAATTTATAATGAATTAAAACATTTATAATGAAGAATGGAGTAATAAAAATATTTTTATGCAAAACACAGGAATTTAAATAAATATTGTTCAATTATTTATTTACAAAACATTTGCGTAAAAAGGTGGATATTTTAACATTTATATTTTAAAATAAAATAACGTTCAATATCTTATCCTTGATAATCGATATTATCGTTCCCATTTACACAAGCAAATAATTTTGTAAAATAACTTTCCCCTTCTGAAATATCGGCAACGGGTAAAAAACACACAGGATAAAAAAAAAATCCTTATCGAGTGCTTTGTTTCGATGCAAAATAAAAAGAATTCGCTCACATCAGCAAAACGTAAACAAAACATTAACTTACCTTTGTTTTCGGATGAATCGTAAATCCAAACAGGAGTTGTCTACGCAGGTAAGGAATATCCCACTTACAGTTGAATCGACTGATTATAATTATAATAAACACAGCACAATAATTTCCAAAAATCACGATATAGATGAAGTAGTTTTCTTTGCACAGTTGTTTTTTTTTTCACCACATTTATTCCAGAAGAAAAACCCACACTCGCCAAAACCACCGTCACAAATATTTTTCTCTTTTTTTTTATAATCCCGCTCGATAGTTAAGAAGACTCTTGTAGTACACAAAACACACTACTCGGGCAAACTACTAAGCGCCTGCCAACTCGACTGCACTGTGGAATGAATTTAAAGAATCGCACGCTTTTCAAATCGATGCGACTTCTTCGTAGGTCATCGTCCATCCGCAAAACCAGTTTCAGTTCAGAGCATGGGAAGTCGGCACTGGAAATTGAATGAAGAGACGACAGACGCGGACTGCCAGACGGACGAACGCTCTCTGAGACCGGATCATCACAAACAACGCTGGTCAATCGACTCTAGTAACGTTTGTGGCGCCATCTTGTAAAAAGTAGTAATACCATGAGACCACGAGTTTTGATTTGACTTTGAAGGGAGAGACCGACTGCCCGAAGTTTCAAGTTAAAAGTTATGATAAATAAAAAAAATTATTTCATACAAATATGTTTCTCTTTATTTTTTCTATTTACAGAACAGAATAAAATAATGGGTGGGTGACCGTTTACCCGATAAACAAACAAAATTAGGAAGAAAGAAAAAAATAAAAAAGAATTAAAAATAAATTAATGTTACATTATTAATAACTTTTTAAATTAATAATGTAGTGTTGTTATAATGACTTTTCAAAATTTGAAAAGGGAATTAAAGTGCAAATGGAGAGTTGTCCCATATGTTGCTTGGACTTTTTTGAGTTGAAAAATTTCTGCCAAAAAAAGCCTTATTACTACAAAAATTAAGAAAAAAAACCCACAAGTATGTCTCTAAGTTATAAAAGATAACTATTTATTATCTTGAACACTTTCCAATAAACTGCAATGGTTAAAAACCTTTCCGAGTTTCATTTATAATAAATTAATAGTTTCCAATAACTTAGCGGACAACTTAGCCTAAAATATTATATATTTCACAGACCAACATTACCCTGTATCAAAGGCAATACTTCATTGACCATGCTAATATAAATATATTAAGAAATAATTTAATAATACAATTATTTGAATAGCTGTATTTCACCCCTTATTATGTCTACGTTCTGCTCTTCAGCATCAGCATTATTTACTTTTTGACCTTGACACCTATTGATTCCTTTCATTTATATCCATGGATGGCTACCGCCTCGCACGAATATTTTAATTTCTCTAGGAGATCCAAAATTCTTATAAAAGTGCAGTACTTCGCATATTCATGGATCGTATTCAGCAATCTCACGGACCACCAGTAGTATAGTTAACACAGTTAAGTTAATACATGAGTAAACTGACTTTGAGTAATTTTTAAAAAAACTATACTTGACCAATAATTCGATAGTCTATCTAGTCTTTTTAAAATAGAGTATGAGCGAAAGGAAAGGATTTTCAGATGTTTAAAGAACTGAAAAGCATTAACTTACAATTTTATCATTCCTGTTTCTTACTGAACAGAGCCGTGACAATTTTCAGTATTCATCGTACTCAAAATCTGAAATGACCGCCGATCGGGTCATTGGTTGTACTCTTATATTTTGTTTTTCAATATAAAACTCATGACATGGAACACAAATGTTGGACTTCGAAATAAAAAGTTACAGTACAGCATCTTAAAATTTATGGAGATTTTCTCACTAATACAATTTTATAAATAACCGACTTTTCGTTTGAAATACATTTTCGAATTGAAATTTTTGAAACTTCCGATTACTTAACAGATATTTACCACATTCGTCAAGTTAAATTTTAGAGATTTGTCAAAATTTGGCTGGGGTTGTATTGTCACAACTCCACGTTTGTTTTTCTGAGTCGAATAGATGTCAGAAAAAATCGATTTTTTTTCCTAAAAGGCAAAAAAATATAAAAGTAAAACTAATATTTTTTCAACAAACCGTATTGTTTAGTTATTTAAAATTCTATCTATAAGTAAAAAATAATACTATACCAAATTGTACTATAAAACTGTAACACAAAGCTGCTCAGCTGTTTTGAAAAACTGCAAAGATAATTTATAACTCAAGAACAGTGAGTAATCAAAATTCAAAAGTAAAAATACTGCAATGTTAAATTATAATGTTAAATAAATTCATAAAATTTCCTTCTAATTTTCTGAATTATAGCGTCAAAAATATAGGGATAATTTTATTTTTGGAATAATGACACACAAATCTTAGTTCCTTATCAATGAAATCCATGTCATATAGGATCTAATATAAGAAAGGAAATACGTGGTCAGGGATCAAATTTCAAATTACCCAAACAACAATTTAAGGGGGGCACAGAGGCCCTTCATTGATAATGGCGTTTCACACACAATCGGAACAGCAGTAGAAACGTTCATGTGAGTCATTTAGCAAAAAAAAATCTTTTTTATTTGAAAGGATATGATATTCCTGAACTCCCAGCATGATTTTAAGTGCGTAGAATATCTTTAAATATGATTTTTTAGACGATATTAAGTGACACTTCCTCAATCTTCGTTTTAGGCTGATTGGATCTTTTATTGGTGGGGAGTAACCATATTTTTCAAAGCTCCATTTGTGTTAGTTTCAACTTATGCATGGGGACCCAGAATATTACATTACATGAACTAAGATTTGCGTCATTATTGATTCCCATACGATCAAATTATTCTTAATTTTAGGACACGAGTGTAAATAATGAGCAAACATAAAACATTGAGTTTAACAAGATGTTACGGGGGAAGAAGTCCTGTAGGTGTGTCAAGTGTGTAGGTAAGGTAGGGGTCAAACTTTGTGACATTTCACTTTAAAAACTGTTTTTTTTTCATTGCTGTTACAATGCTTTAGACTTTAGAGGCATCTCTTCCACAGCTAGTTTGGATTTATAAACAAATTAACCAATAAAAATAGCGAAAATATAATTCATTTTGAATGAGTTTCGGTTTTAAAAGTGATATTACAATGAAGAAAGAAGTAGTCGCTGAAATGTAATATCTTGGGTTATGAGGGGGAGGGGATATAGAGAACTTTGGAGGACCAAAGTTCTTTATAAAGAGAGTACCTACTATACAAAACATTTGATCCCTTCTGTAACAAATTCTGAACATCTTTAATTATGTTCTCAATTTTAGATATTTCACATTTATTTCTGTAAAAAGGATTACAAAAAAGAGACAATAATTAAGCTGGTGAGTAAAACGAACTATTGATTTTATTTTCCAAAAGCATACAGATAAACAGACTTAAATAATTTTCCACCCAGCCTTATCAAATTGTGGTGGGACATCAAACCCAGGATCATATTTATGTGCTAATGCTCTAAATCTAATTTGTTTAAGTTTATACAGCCTATCTTGCTCATTGACAAACATTTTTTTCTTTTGTTTGATCTTTTTCATCCTTTTTTGTCTCATTGCATCTAATGCAAACAAAAGTTCCCAGTATTCCTTAGTGTTGGGGTCGTATGTTTCCAAAGGACCAGGGGGGCCGAGGCGGAGGGTCCACAGCCAATCAGGGTACTCGGAGTCATCCTTCAATTTGACATCTTCTCCTTCTTTGAAAATGTTGCTACCACAGCAGTAAGTGACCAGCCTTTTGGGGTCAGTTTCAACTGGAAGGCGTTTCTTTTCAACTCCAGCACCCATGATTTTTCCTTTGCCAGTGAGAGAGCCTGTGGTAAAGTAATATTATGAATTACCACAGGCATTACTGTGTGCATATCTTACTAAACACTTATTTAGCAATAAACTAAGTTAAGATAAGGTTGTAAAATGTTGAGACTGATACTATTTCAAAAGAACTATGCAATGTTAAATTTAAACAGTAATATATACGGTTTAGTATAAAACTTCGTTTTAAGGGGATAGTGGACCTTCAAATAGGCAAAATCGAACAAATTTCGGAAAAAAAATATTTTTTGATTTTATAATACTCAAAACTAATCTAAATGAGTATCTGAAAACGAAATAGAAAAAAGTGAATAAATAAAAAAATTATACCAGTTTGAAGTTTAGTTACCAAGTGTTTTAACACGTACCGAAACACCTTCGAACGGCCTGTTCTTGCACACGTGTTTTTGGAATGTTCCGCGTCTTTAAAACGTTCCTTGCGACAGAGTTTTTAAGAAAATCAAACCAAACTTTCAACATAGCTTCCTAACAATTAGTTGAAATAAAATTCGTATTGTTTAAGTAATTGATCAACATTAAGTTTGTCAAATTCTGGCTTTAGTACCAGAAAAAGTGAAATTTTTATAAATTTTGAGTATAAGTGTACAAAATATTTTCTAGCAAAATAACTACTGAACCAAATAACTAAATAATACCAATTTTTGTTCTTTATGTACTTTTGAGCACTTATTTAATACAATCAAAAAGAAATTTGAAAAATTATGTCGCAAGTGAGATTTTTAAAATTGTCCTTAAAAATTTTGTTTTTTTAATGTAAAAAATTTATTCTTTACTTTTTCATAAAATTTTAAATGGATATAAGGTTTTTATACAGTACTGCACTTATGTACCAAATTTAATAATCATGAGGCAATAAATAAAAAAAAAAGGTTTGAAGGTCCACTATCCCCTTAAATGCTACAATTTCTGTTTGTGTAAACAAATAAGTCTATTTTTTTTGCTAATTATTTTTTAAATAATATTATTTATATTATCAGTCTTGTAGTTTAATAACCACATACTTACCACTTACCACCTATAAACCACCGTAACTATTTTATAAAACAAGATTTTTAAGTAAAAAAGCAATGAAGTACTAAGGTAAAATTTCTATTATTTTTTCTTTAAAACCAAGACTAAAGTGTAGAAGATGTCTACTGAAGATGTTCCCTAGAACTCCATTCTTTGTGGTTCAATCCCTTTTTTCTTTGTTTACTTCTATTAAGAGTTTATTAAAAATAATTAAACTAAAGCTAAAAATTTTACTGTGTATTGAAAATGTACTTGTATTCGTACAGTTTACAATTTAAATGGAGAAATTCATGGTTATTTTCCAAGCCCACATTTATTTTTATAAAAATAAGTGGGTATGGGGATGAATGGGACATTCCATCATTCTTTCCTTTTCTGGTTTCAAAAGTTTTCTTCAATAGCTTGCTATATTCAACTCATTTTATTAATTTCTGATAAGGTAACTAAAATAAGGTGTAAATAATTGGTTTTAAACTTATGTGCAAGAATCCAAATACTTGCAACTTTCATCTCAAATGTGTTATGGTGAAACCATTATTCAAACAGTTATGTTAACAATATCCATTAATTTTGATTAGCTTGAAAAAACATCAAAAGGTAAAGCAAATTGCTCCAAACTAACATTTTTCTATAATAATTTAAAATATAGATATATTATTTTGTGATTTATCTAATAATTTAGTCAATATCTATTATAATGTTTGGAAATTAAGATGATTTAATCTTGCACATTTAGGAATCACACTTAACTATTTTTGAACAATTAAAAAGACTAAAAGAGATAAAAACCAACGTTGAACAACACAATAAATATTGTGTTGTTCAACGTTGGTTTTTATCTCTTTTTGACTTATTAACACAAGTTGTATTATTTACTGTAATTAAAAAGACTGTCATACCCATCACATAATTTCGTCACACAATTTATGTCAGACCTGTCACGCTGAAAATCACATAAAATAAAACTTCATGAAACTTTCAATGCTAAATTGTTTTCAATACTGCAAAAATCAGAACTTTTGAAAGTTTCAGGTATTTTTGAGAATAAATAAATCTTGTAGAATAACTTAAGCATCTTTTTTGTGACGGGTGTGACAAAAGGACAGTAAAAAGTTATTTGCATCAATAATAAATTTAAAGTTAATTTAATAGGTAAACTAAGGTCACAAATAGTTATAAATGCCACTGCTTTAGCTAATGTTTTTGTCATGTTGAAAATACCCTATTTTGCATGCTTGAAAGTTTTTCAAATTTGTCTAACTTTGAGCCTAAAAAAAAATTATAAAATTTTTTTTTTACAGCTAAGCTTTCTATAATTCCATAAAGGCCATATATTTACCTTTAATTTGATACATAATTCATAGTAATTAAATAATTTGAAATTTCAAGCCTCATGTCCACTTTTTCATGGAATGGCCCTAGTCTCATTCATTCCCACTATTGTCCCATTCTTCCCCATGATGATGAATGGGGAAAAAATACATGCATTCATACACCTTTTTTGCAAAAATACATACACCTTTCCTACAGTTTAAATCAGGGATGGCCAACCCAAATGGTCTTGAGGGCCACTTTGGAAAACCACAATACTTCTGCGGGCCGCATATAAAAATTTTAGGATATGAGCTACTCAGAATAACAAATAAGAAAGTTGAATAAAATAAGTATAGATAAGGGAGGGTTTTTTTTAAATCTTTCCTTAGTGCGACAGTTTCCTAAATAAAATATTCATTTAAATTTACCTTTAAGAGCAGCCCCACGAACGCCTCATGCATATTCAATAGGTTCAATGTAGTTTTTGCTGTATATTTTTAGGTAGGATTCGCATCTGGATGAACTTAATATATGAAAAATGTTCTGAGAAATAAAGTTCCGAGTATGAAAGGGGGGTGGTCTGGGAGATCTCCCCCAGAAAATTTTTGGAAATTCAACTCTAAAACACAGATTTTTACCTCGTTTTGGTACACTTAGTCCAAATTTTTTGGGGGGGGAGCCCAGGTCCTTTATTGACATACGCCCCTGGAACTCACACTACTGTCATTTTGAGAAGCTCACAAAGTCACATACAAAAATATTTAGTGAAAGTGAAAAAGAAAATGCACTGATACTACATTTCTTTATGCAAATTACTACATTAATTCATACAAGTATAGATGATATAGTGATATTAACTATGAATTGGTGAGATTTGTTTTTAAACTCTTCCAATAAGCTTTTGGAAGTCAATATTAAAGCTTATATTTGCACATCGTAATTTATTCTGCAGGATTTCATAGGTTACGTTTGTGCGCGATTTATTTTTGTAAATTTCATTTTGAAGAAAAAAGCTTTGCAAGTGTACGATAATCCGAAAGTACTTACATAAAGTTTTCACAAAAAGTTTTTTTAACTTGCAAAAATTCTCGCGGGCCGTGGGTTGGCCATCCCTGGTAGAAATGATGGCTAATTGATTAAATAGGTTTAATTTTAAAAAAAAGTAAATATAACACTTAAAATATTGGTTTAACAGCTTAAAAGAGGATGTGGCAATCATGGAATCTAACATCAATGTCTGGAGGCTATAAGTTCTTATAGCTTTAATTTTTCTTAAAAATTGACCTTAAAACCAACCTTGATTGAATAATTGTTTAATCATAACATATTTAAGAAGAAAGTTGCAAGTATTTGCACATTAAGAAGTTGCACATAAGTTTGAAACATAAAATTTTTGCACCTCATTTTAGTTACCTTATCAGAAATTATTAAAATGAGTTGAATATAGCAAGCTATTGATGGAAAGTTTTGAAAACAGGAAATGAAGGGAAGATAGAACTGTCCCATTCATCCAAATGCACTTATTAAAAAAAAACCCTAAAATTAGGTTGGGAGAATAACCATGAATTTTCTTCATTCAAATTGTAAACTACACTAATATAATATAATATATATTATATTAGTAAAAGCATACTTGTAAATAGCATAAATTGTATATAGCCGAGTAAATCCTTTCAAACTAATATTTCACCAACCAGACTGCATAAATCAATTATATTGTAATTGTACTCAACTAGAAAGTGTAAAGACAATAAAGTACTTGGGTCTGCATATTGACTCCAATCTGAAATGGAAATCTCACATCGGTTCCCTATCTAATTCACTAAGATTTCTTTTGTATAAGTTTTATCATTTAAAAAACTTTGTAAATTTGAAATTTCTAAAAAACTTGTACTATGCTTGGGTTCCTCCTAGGATATACTATGGTTTATCTGTATGGGGTGGTGACTACATAACTAATATTCAAATAATAGAAAACCTTCAAAACAAATTTTTAAAAGTTATGTTAAATTCCACTAACCAAAGTATAACATTCGTTTCCTACAAATCCATTGATATACTTCCTCTTAAGCATCTGTTTTTCTACAAAAATTGTTATAATCTATTTTTAAATCCGAATATATGTATAAAAAGAACAACTGTTAATCTTAGACGCCCTGGCATGATCTACTGTGTTCCTAAATCAAACAAAGAGATTTTTCACAAATGTTTTTTCTACTTAGCACCCAAACACTACAATAGTTTGCCAATTGATGTTCAAATAATACCTAAAATTACTTTATTCAAGAAAAAACTTAAGCAATTTTTATTTAATTCAGAAATTTTAGTTATTCTTTGAACTTATTGCTCTTAATTTAATACAAATGCTTTATTTATAATTCATTGGACTTCTTCAATATAGTCAATATGGTTTTTTTTTCTACTTTGGGCTTATATTTATATTTATATTTGCAATCGACACCATTGCCAGTCCCAGGGCCGTAACCAGACTTTTGTTTCGGGGGGGGTTTTGACTCAAATATTTTCTGAGGTACCTCCTTACGGGTACTTTTATATGTTAAGTTTTGATGACAACACTGGATTGAAATTTTGATGCACTAAATTTCAAAATTGCATAAACAATATGAATTCGAAGTAAAAGGGGGGTCTGGGGGTCCTCCCCCAGAAAATTTTTGGAAATTTGCCCCTCAAAAGAGTGTTTTAGCTCATTTCTGAGACCCTTTAGATTACACCCATAGAATACCCCTCATTGTAAGCGGCCGAATTTTTAAGGTAAAAAGAAGGTATATTGTAATAAATGGCGAAATGTTAAGGGGGTTTGTTTTTAGGTTCCAACTCCAGAAAATTTTTTGAATTTTTCCGCTAAAAGTGGCATTTTAACTCATTTTGAGACACTTTAGGTTACATCAAAGAGGACCACTCCTTGTAAATCACACAAGTTTGAAGGAAAAAACCGAATACTTATTAGATTTCAAAATTTCGAGGGGGTTTGGGGTCCTCCCCCAAAAAAATTTTGGAAATTTTACCCTTAAAAGTAGGGTTTTGACTCATTTTGAGACCCTTTGGGTTATACCCGAAGAGGATATCGCTCTTTGTGAGACATAATTTTCAAGAAAAATAGCAGTATAAAAATTGATGTCAAAATTTCGGGGGGGGGGGGGGGGGTTGAACCCCTAAACCCCCCCCCCCCCCTTGGATACGGCCCTGGCCAGTCCTCATAATTGTAATTATTTATTTTATATCTCATTTTCTTGTAATTAATTATTTTCTATGTATCTTGTATTCTTCATTATTTGTATTAACTAAATAGATTTATAACGCACTCTTAAGGGATGTAAATCCCCGAAGTGTACAATTATTTTTTCTCTTCTTTTGTTTTTTGGTCCTGTATATATATGTAAATGAATAAATGAAATAAATGAAATAAGTACATTTTCAACACACAGTAAAATATTTAGCTTTATAAGTTAAATTACTTTTTACTAATTCTATAGAAGTAAAACAAAAAAAAAGTTACTTTTGGTATGGGAAAACACTTTCAGTAAATCCAATTTATACAAGAATGGAAGCTGGTGTAAATAAACACAATTGGTTGAATAGACTATGAACCAAATTTCAAAGATTTAAAGTAAAGTTATAACAGAATTGAAAACTGTAAAATTTTTGTGCAATATCAGTTGAAATGTGAAATTTATCCTCACTCTTTACTATCTAGATAACATATTTAGGAAATAATTTTAAAATTTTTGATATTCAAAGTTTTATGGGACTAAAGCTTAAAAAAACCCTGTTTTTGCTGAGCATAACCAAAGTTTTACTTTTTTGGAGAAAACAGTAGAGGGTACTGTTTTCTCCGAAAATGTAAAGAGGTTATAAATAATACAAAGAGGTCACTTGTTGGTAATATTTTCTGAAGTGTATTTTTAAAAAAGGGATTTCTTGATTTTCAATATACTTTTAAAAAAGGGGAGCATGAGGGTTTAAATATTTACCTGCCCTTTTTAAATTTTTGCATAGTGTCTATAATAATAAACAGTTTGTTTAACATGAAACTTTAGCATGTTGTTTCACACAAGTTCAGGAATTTTTTATAATAGCATTTCTGTAGGATAGTAATAAGTTTATTTTTTGATGTAATTGTTTATTAATAAAGTAAATTTGATATTCCGATATTGGCAATGTCTAGTGTTCTCTTTGGCAATAAAAATGTAAAATTTGTCCCATTTATCATCACTCTCCCAAAAACACGGGTGAGACATAACCCCTCCCACGGATACTCTGCAACTCTTGGCTCTCCGAGTTTGAAGTATGAGTTAAGTTTGTCTGTGCTCGCTTGTCAGTAATGGTAAACCCAAACAATACCATTCTCTACAATACAATACCATTCTCCAAAAACAATACCATAAACAGACCATTCTCTCTCGCCCTGGGGTTGGATAGGTAAGGAGAGAGCGCACCTACCTGGTTACTTCTCGCCAAGAAATACTCCACCTCCCTTCCCTCTCCTTCGCCAATGGGGTGCCTAAGTAGCCAAGACAGCTACCCTGATTGCCAGCACCCCTACTCGAACTTGGATTTCTCCGCTTCCCACCACCAAGCCAGCCAAACTTTAAGAGAGCGACCGGGTTGCAAGGTTTACCACAGACTACCACTTTTTAGATCAACCCAAATCTTTTTTGGGGAACAGATTTGATAATGGTCCTTCATGGCGACTGCCCTATTCACCATGGAGGACCTGTTTTAAATAGGTGCTAAATTTGGGATCCAATGCAATAACCTGATACTTAAAGTTATGCTGTATACATCAATACACACCTAAAATGGTCTTGGCGGCAAATAAGCCTTCTCCGGTGGTGAAAACACGACGAAATTGGAGGGCCGGCAATCTCCTCTGCAGCAAAACAGCAAACAATGACGACATTTTGTCTGAATTTTAAAGTTTGTGATTCTAAATAATCATTTTAAATTGGGAATCAAAAGTATAATAAAGTCTACTTTTCTCGGAAATAGCACGCAAACCTAACTTTCTTTAACCTCGATGAAAATAAATAAACAGAGCATAAATAGTAAAAGTGAAAGTTGTTTCTGATACATTTGAATGCTATTTTATTATACAGATGGACGCATGTAGATGGGCGGAGCTACTCTTTTCGCGGTGCAAGCGCTCGCTAGGTGGCCTAGGTGGCGTGGCGAATATACTGTAATACAAACGTGATCCCGTGATCCCATAGAGACTAAAGGGTCTCAGAAATGAGCTAAAACACTCTTTTGAGGGGCAAATTTCCAAAAATTTTCTGGGGGAGGACCCCCCTTTTACTTCGAATTCATATTTTTTATACAATTTTGAAATGTAGTGCATCAAAATTTCAATCCAGTGTTGTCATCTAAAACTTAACATATAAAAGAAAAGTACCCTTAAGGAGGTACCTCAGAAAATATTTGAGTCAAAACCCCCCTGAAACAAAAGTCTGGTTACGGCCCTGGATGCTACTATTAAATTTTGAAACGTCATTGATTAAAAAAATATTCAGGGTTCCGCGACATTGGCAACAAATTGGGGGGTTCCACGAGCAAAATAGTTTGGGAACCACTGCCATAGACGATAGCGTTCATTTTAATTAAGAGAAATCATGGCTAATTAGAGTAAATCGTAACCCCTTGTTTGCAATTCTACGCTCCGCCACTGAGAGAAACGTAATCCGATGCTAAAAATCTTTAATTATGATAAGATAATTAATTTTTAAAAATTTTAAAAATGGCTTAAAAATTAAAAAAATAACATTATTATTAATGACAGACACTTTAAATATATGTTTATGAGCTAAATTTTAATGCTTATTACTGATATGTTACCCAAATTTAAAAAAAAATTATATTAAAAGCTAAAATGGTTATTTTTTAAAATTATTCTAAATTACTTTAAAATTTAAATCTTTAATCAGTTATTTCATTTTTTTTATAAATTTGGATAAAATATCTAATCAGTGTTAAAAAATATATTAATGACCAATTATTAAAAACCAATGTCAGTATCATTAATATTTTTTTTTTAAAATTTAACCATATTTTAAAAGTTTAAAAAAAGTAATGACTGAACCATATTTAAGAGTAACAACTTCAAAATTACGATTCTTCAATTCTTCAAGGTGAAACGAAAAAAATGAGACCCTTCCCGTACAAAAATCACAAAGAGGTCCATAGATGTGCATCGTGTAAGTTTGAAGGAATTACATAATAATCATACTAAAAATTCCATTTTTATTTAATTCCAATTTAGTTTATATTAAAAAAAGGGTCGTTAAAAGTTTAAAGAAATCATGTTAACTAGTTATGTTCTCAATTACCTCGAAGACAAAAGCTTAATAGAACGGTTACGAGATTATCACCTCCGACGTTACAAAAAATTAAAACTGATTAAAGTGGCACTAAAAATAAATACGTGCTGCATATGTAATAAATAGAACAAAAAAAGAGTACAAAGAGTAGGTGAAGACTTTTCTGTATTGTATGGAGTCATTTAAAGAGAATTTTACAAGGTTTAATGATATTAAGTTTGATTATATCTACAAAAAAATTTTTTAGGACTTTTTTATACTTAAAAAAAAACTGTTAGTTTCACACGACATTTTAAAGAAATTTTTACACGATTTAATTTCATATAAAGTTTGACTATATCTACGGAAAAAAATTTCATGATGTCGGTGTACCCCTCGTTTAAAAGAGAATTTTAGAATGTAATTTGATATAAAGTTTGACTGTAACTTCAAAAAAAATTCGTCATGTTTTTTTTATAAAAAATTTAGAAAACAATGTTGGTGTCACACTTCCTTTTAAAGAGATTTTTACAAGGTTTAATTTGATATACTTGGGGATCTTCCCCCTGCTCGCTATCGCTTCCCAAACCCCAATAACTGCTTCGCAGTTCTTTCCAGATCACTTAGCGATCATAGCTCTACCCGCTCTTCGGCTTAATTAAGCCTCTTTTAATACCGAAATTACTCTCTTGTTTTTAAATTATTTAATCGTATCGTCCCCCCCAAATTAACAGAATAAATTTGTTGCTGAATTATATTCCTTTTCTAACTTATCAATAATTTAATCAAAATGTTTAAAAAAATATCCAGCATGTCTCTACTGGTCTCTACTTTTATCATCAACCATCTTGGAGAAAAACATGTCGAACATGTCGAAACATGTCGAAAAGAACGACATGTCGAAACATGTCGGCTCGAAAGAGAAGACAAAATTTAAACTTTGAATCAAAATAATTTTAAAACTGATTTGATTTTTTAAAAAAAAAAAAACCTCCCCACGCTTTATCTTTTAATAAAAAAAAATAATAATTGTATGGGTATTTAAAATATCACAGTTCTACGTGATTAGTTTTTCTTTTATAATAAAAAACCGAAAAAGCGTCTCAAAAATTTTGAAACTTTAAAATTTAATTACTCCAAAACTAATTCGAAAAAAGGGTGACGAGATACAAAACTTCATATCTAATAGTATGTGCCTGCAAACGAAAAAGGTCCTCATACATTTTCCTACAAATGTTTAAAATTTTAAAAATTTCCGTTTAATATTTTTTTGCGTGGTGAGAGTTCAAAATAGGCGGCGCGGCAGCGGCAGATCCAGTGGTCACTGTTAGTTTTTTTTTTTAATACAGAGAGATATAGTTTACTTATATATATACTAGTTTACTTGTCTTGGGAAAGAAAATTCATGATTCATAAAATTCATAAAAATTTAAAATACAATGTCAGTGTCACAGAGAAATATCCTAACAGAGGGTCCACGAGGCTATTTTCAAATGCGTTACTGATGTGAGGGCGCCACACTAGAGTCTGGAACGTATGCCGGCCGCTTAAATCTCTCGCCAAATTAGAACTTAGCGCACGCTCAAAAAGGTGTTTTCGATCTCCTATAGGCAGCCGGCGAACGATTCAGACTGTATCCAGACGCTAGTGAGGTTAGTGCGATCCCAGCGCCACAATTCTCCCAACCTGTAACAAGATGTCATGATTTTCGATTTCCATTATGGCCTATGGCCGTGGACTCTCTGTTCTAGTACTCTGTGGTCAGTGTCATCCCTCATTTTAAAGAGAATTTTACTAAGTCTAAATTGATATAAAGTTTAAATATGTCTACGACTTAAGTCGGACTCCTGCCATTTCATGGGCCTCGCTTTCTCAGGAGCCGCACCCCCTTTGCCTTAAATCCTATCCGCTTTGCGGATGGAGCTTGGATATTCCAAGTGGCATAAGACAACAACATATGTCTACGAAAAAAAAATGTTTTTCATGATTTTTTTACTAATTTTTTTTTTAAAAATAATTTTAATAAATGTTTTTCATGATTTTTTTAATAAAAAAAAGTTTTTAAAATAATTTTTGTGTCTCACATTCTTCATTTTAAAGATAATTTTACAAGGTTTAAGGAACTATCAATTTCCCATTCAACTATTTAAACTGTAATAAATCTTATTATGTCTTTTAAATAGACATTTTAAAATCAGCATTAAACACATTAAACAATGGCCCAAAACATCAAATTATTGCGAGTGTAATCTCATCCAATGCTGAAAAAAATGCTTGAAATGTACTATTCACCATGGTACTATTATACTACAAAACCTTCAAGATTTTAAGATTTTTTTTTTCATTTCTTAATAACAAGAGCACGCTTTCTTTTTTTTAAAAAACACTATTGATAAGAAGACATTAAAGTGTGCTTATTGTTTAGAAACTGCAATAATTTTTACTGAAATGTAAGATAACAATAGAATAGACTGTTCAAGTTCATACCTATGCATGATAAAAATATTTAATAGGTGCCTAAAATTTAATAATTTCCAATCATGCAATTAAAAATACTCTTTTTCAAAAAATAAATAACTTTATTAACATCCAATTCTAAAAACAAGCACTCAAACATTCGCGCTATATACAAATCATCACATCACTGATTCGACGTCTATCCAACCTCCTAATCTTTGCCTCTCACGCTCTGCTTTTCCTCTCCTTGTTGGCCTTGTTCTTGCCACTGTCTCGGGTTCGATTCCCGCATGCGCAGTGGCACTGTCCTTTCTTAGGGCACTTCCAGGAACACCCGGGCTCCTTGACACAGCTTGTACGGAACTCCCGGACTTCTTGAGGTTCCCGGACTCGAGAGACCAGAGAGGAGATGAAGCTGGATTCGGACGAAGAATCCTGACAGTGGACAAAGGTCTGAAAGAAAAAAGGTATTGTAAGAAAGGAAATGTCTGGATATGTGCAAGGGTTTGGTTTTGGTTGCTGAAACCTCCCCGAAATATATAACCGGAGCAGAAAACTCAAATGTCAAGGGTAACGTACATGGACGCCCATCCTACATAAGGGCAAAGGGGGGCCCGCCCCCCCTTGCACATGAAAAGTTAGGGAAAATCTTCCTGTGACTATAATAAATCGGTTTTATTAAACATTTTTTTAAAATAGTTCCTAATAATGTTTGACCACTTTTTATGCACCTACTAGTTTGTTTCTTACTTGAAATTTTGCGGCTTGGCTTAGGAAGTGATCCTATTTTAGAAGTCACTCAAATGGGTTAAAATAGTACTACTTTTAAAAATAAAATGTCAAAACCGTTTCAGGGGAGGACTCTTAGACACTCCCTTTTTGCTTGAAACTCAAGTATTTTATACAAAATGTTTTGCATTAATTTCTTGCGAGGGGCCCCTTTGAAATAAATATGAACCACCCTCCCTTAGAAAAAGAAATTTAAGCTACGTGCCTGACTGGCTAACTTTCAAAAGTTTTTCTTGGGCCCCCACCTGAATTCCTGAATATGGGCACGTAATGTGTACGTGGTAATCATTTACTCAAATGTCTGTGGTAATTCATACTTTCTTGGAAAGGAGATACATATCTTCCTATAATTTTTCGCTAGTAATATTTGTTCTTTAATTTCACAGCCTGCAGAACATCCCTCCTTTCTGCTCTCTTGTCAGAATGATATTCAGAATTTAATATTTGGGTTCAGGAATGTTGCAAACATGGTGGGTATTTTATTAAGTCAAGGAAAACTCTTAGCCTACATGGTCATAGCATCAATAAATATAGTTTTATTACTTCAACCATCTGAATCTAATAAAAGATTGCGTGATAAAATGGTCTCGAAGGTTTCTGTTATAACAAAATTGCTTACCCTTTTCATAGAACACATACATAAAAACCGTAATTGTTTATTTTTTTTCAACACAGAGATAGTTTTGTACACACATATATGGCATTCTTTAGATTCTCAAACTGATATTACAGCTGTGAGAACGTGTTCTATCACGTGAGTTTGACTTTCTTTTTCTTTATAGAAAATTGAACAGTTTAATGAAAGGTTAGATTAAACCGTCTTCTCAAATTATTTAAGGACCATTTAAATTTTTTTCATATGAATATGTTTTAAAAGGAAAGTTTGACATTAATGCAGTATGAAGTAATTTTTAAAAGTATGGAGAGTACTTGTTTTAGGAGAAATCTTTTTTTTTACACCAATAGAACAGTTTATATTTACTTCTTATAATAACTTGACCATGAGCATAGGAACCAGAAGTTTTAGGACATGTAATTTAAATCATTGGAATAATATAAGAGGAAACAAATTTTTAATTAATAGTAAGGTATCCTTAGTTAATTAGAATTTCTGATAAAAGAATCACCCATTTATCTAATAATAATGATTATAGAAATGAATATTCTACCTATTTTAATAGTACAAAAATTACTAAAGGTTAACAACTGAAAGTTACTGAACATATGGTTCAGAAACGAAGGGGAATATAATTGGAAAGTATAGACTGCAAAATAAGATAATCTTAATTCAAAAATTCAAACCCTTTTCTTAAAACATTTTGAAATTCAAATCCCCTTTTTATAACATATTTTTTCTATACAAATGCCTTTATTTCAAATTTATGCATTTTGATCCAAAATAATTTCAAACAAATGTTAATGCTAATAAGTTTAAATAAAAATAAACCATTTTGTTGTTTTATCTGAAAAGAAAAAACAAATAAATCAGTCCTGACAACTGATGATTCGCGGGCCAAATTATCCCATATTAACTTGCCACGGTCCAAAAACAAAAACTATTTGGGTGAATCACACGGACCAAAAGATCAATCTTGACCCCCGTTGCTTGGACATAGAGAGAAGTAGCAAATAATTCCATATTAGAGAAAATGGTATCATGTATAAAATGTGTGTACGAAACATATTTCAAATTTTTAAAATGTAATTCTCGTAAAATTTCTATATTTTAGTCGCTTACAGATTTCATTACTTTATTAAAAGCTATTATCAGCATTCTTCCTTATCATAGAAAACGACAAGAGTTACCCATTTCCATATTAAATTTAAGATTAAATCCATATCCCTTCCGAAATACCAACATCACCATCCAAAAACTTTTACTGTCTCTCTACTCTTCGTCAGAATTGAATCTTTCTCTGTAGCATTTTAACGTCGTCCAAACTTGGATTCGAACGTACGACCTAAGTGTTGGGAGCTACAGCAAGATCTGATTTGAAAATTTGACTTTAAAAATCAGGGCTTTAGAATTTCAAACCCGTATATTTCCTACAAAAATATTCCTTCCAAACATTTTATAAAAAAAAAGTTATTTTGGCAAAACACAGGACAGCGCCAGCGGTATCAATTATCAGAACAGCAATAGAGTACGAAGTATCCGCTCGGCCAAGCCTGCGTCGCAATATTTGAACAAAGTTTATTCTTAATTGCATGAAAAATTACAAATAAGTTCATTGATGTGCTGCCATCTGCTATCCACGAAAGGAAAGAGTAAAAACCTCATCGTGCAAAGTATAACTGCAATTATTGAATTCATGGTCATCTTGGTTTGGAATGAAAATAACAAAAATAACCTGTTCGTTAAGTTGGAATGACGCTCCAAAAACCAAGGATTTTTTCCCGGCTATTTTGTACAGATAAGTTTCCCCGTAGGGTAATCATAACTAATCTTCTTTCCATTAATGTGATTTCCCTTGCTTACAAATACTAGGGGAGAAAAAGAGATATAGAATAAAGGAGAAAAGGGTAGAGATCGAGGAAACCCCAAGTATTTTCTCTAATAATGTTTTTTTTTTTCTCTCTCTCTTCTCGTTCTTTCCCTCTATCTCCCTGTCCCATTTCTCAAAACCCATCGCTTTCCACTCCAGTGCCACTTAATGATCCTTCCGATTAGATCCTGTCCTTTAGATGAAATATTGTTTTACGGAAGCATGTAAGATTATTTTTATCTTTGATAAATTGATGGTTGTAATTGAGTATGGATAGAACTAGGAAAAGAAGTTTCTCTATTTCGCATCTAAGGACACATAAAATTTTTACATTCAGAGAACTATAAGTATAATGGTTAAATTAAATTTTACTTTAAAACGGAAAGGAGTGCTAATATATTTCGGTTTCTACCCCTATAGTGGACATTAACAAGGATTTGTGATATAGAGTAGGGTGGGGTAAAATGATTACATCGGGGGTTAAATAGATATAGGGATTTAACAGTTTATATTTATAAAATTTAATCCTTTTTAGCGTGCTGATTTTTCTTGAGAATCGAAAAAAAATTTAAAAGAATAATTTTAATATTTCCATGCTAAAATTATCTAAAAATATTTATAATTAATCAGCAAAAATATTTCCAAGAATTAGTAACAATTCTAAAAATAATTTAATTAGTTTAAATTTAACAGAGTTCATGACAGAGGGCCCCCCCAATTGGATCACTCTCAATCACGTTTGTGAGAGCCCCAGTCTTATAAACACCGCTTTGTAAAGTTAGTTTTGCTGCATACTGCTTACTCGCAAGGAAAAACCAGTTCTACAGTTAACCACTTTTTGTTGATAACAATGTTTATGTGCAATAAATTTTATTAAATAGGAAAACACAAAATCTTACCAAAAAAAAAAGGATTCGAATAGAACCTTCCCCTCTGTTGTTGAAAATAGTCACACTGACTGTTCGATCAAAAGGATCGAAAAATACAAATTTTGTGTTACTCTTTCGCAGTATTGCGGGAAAGTGCACTTACAGTGTATGGGTAAAAATTCCCTTGTGTATGAGTAATGAGTATTGAGAAGTAAAACTTAAGAAATGAAGAAAAGCACCTTATATGTGGGAATAATTTTTTCCGCAATAGCTTGACATTTTCAAAACGCGTTTTATCTTTTCCTTATCGATAATTTATTCTTAAAAGTGTTTTAAACATGTGAAAAGTCTGTACCTAATGATTGATAGTGAAAGCTATCTTGTATACTTTTAGAAATCAATTTGATCGTGATTCTAATTCTATTTATATCTTTTGAAAGGGAATCTTCTGTTATAGATAATGAGACATGTGATTCAGGAGAAGATACAAGTCGTAGTGGTTTCAGGGCTTATAAGGAAAATGAATGATAGTGAAAGCGTGGAGAAAATGAATACGTTTATTTTATACAACAGCTTAAATGAAAGTTTAAAATTTAGTTTCATATTAATTTTAAGCACTTATTTTTCCAGAAAATGTTAGATAAAATACACTCCAAATGTGACTTATTATCTCAAGATTGAATAAAAGGATTATCACAAGAGTTTCTGATTTATTTAATCTTCAGTTTAAAAGAGTTAAGCGCCACAAGAAAAATATTTATTAAATTAAAATACGTATCCTAAAATGAAGCATACAATTTTTAAAAGCAATAACACGATTTTTACATTAAATGTCTTTCTACTAATTTGAATAAATAGCATATCTATAATATATTTAAATAAAAGTTAAAATTACTAAAGTAATAAAATATTACTCACTACAGCCACAGACAGAAGAAGCAGCCAGCAAAGTATTCCCGTTCGTCCAAACATCTTTTAATTCCACTGTAAACAGTTAATTATCAAAAAAGGGATCTTTCCAGAGACCCTAAACGTCGAGTTCTTCACACAAGAAGCTGAATCAAACGAGAATGCTTATTGTGGAAGTCGCTTGTCTTTAAATACTTTCAAATGTGATCCTTGAGTGGCAGTGGTTGAGTTTTCCCACGCGGCCTCAGAGAATGGCGGATGAGTGACCCGGAATTGCTGGTCCCGCTGCTGACAGATTTGCCTTGACGTCTGAAGAGAAAGAAGTTTTTTAATGTTTTGGGGAGAAGGGTTGATAACTGTAACCTTCTGAGAGTTCATTGCTGGAGCTGGGTGGTTTATGGGTCATTCTGGAAGGAAAGTGTTTTGGGGTGTTTTTGTTTCGGTCTTAAGTGGGTGTGGAACCGATGACATTGAGTTTAGTGGCTTTGGGTAGTTTTAGAGAAGTGTTTCGTTTTAGCGGAATACAATTTAGAGATCATCGCACTCTCAAAGGTTGAAAGAATTGAAAGTGATCTTCATATAGTATATTCCCAGAATCATGTTTGCATAAATTTCAAACCAAATTTTTCAATGCGTGTGGGAAATGAAGAAATATAAAAAAATAAATATATTTTCACATAAAATCCTTCTCCACCTTTTCTCTTGTATTCCCTGACCGTCAGCATTCTGAAGTAGTACATGTTGGTCAGGTATATCTTAGGTAATTTGGTTGCATTAATTTTTTTTGTGTACGTATGTGCTGTTTTTTTTAACCATTTTCATGAAATTTATTAAAACCAGATCTTTTTAAACCATATTACTTTAATGATACGTAGGTGCGATGTTTCTGTTTGAAATGTGTTAAAAACGTTTTTGTTTGAGCAGTTTGTATATTTTTCTAAATATTTTTTTTTTAAATTATGATACTTTTATCGATACTTAAATAGTGTAGTAATTTCTTTTAAACCCAATATCTTTCAACACACAAATAGTTACATTCAAAATGGTAATATATTCAGTTTAAATTCAAAATTTCTTTTTCTATTTTTGCCAATTATTAAAAAAAATAGATTTTTCATACAGGGTGCTTCAAAACTCATGGGGGAAATGCTAGGGGCTTGTAAACTACTTGTGGCGAGCTTACTCACCACTATAAGAGTCAGATTACCCAAATGGGTTATAAATACCGACTGAAGCGATTATAACTCCGGAGTATACTTTTGAGTCGTATGACCTTCGGATCGGTATCTCCCAGTGGCTCGCACTTGCCACATTGGTGACCCGGTATACGAACACGCACCTTCACCACCTCCACTTACGATCACCAGCTCCAAACCACCCTCTTCGCTGTGGTTGGGTTCGCAGCGCTTCGCCATCGCTCTCGGCTTCGCAACCTCACGCCTCGGGAGTTTCAAAACATGGGCCATGGGCTCCGCACTCCCGGCGTCTCACCCTCACCTAGCCACGAGAGCTTGGTTCACGAATCCAGCCCAGCTGCATTCTGGAGGGGGAGTACTGTGGCGAGCTTACTCACCACTATAAGAGTCAGATTACCCAAATGGGTTATAAATACCGACTGAAGCGATTATAACTCCGGAGTATACTTTTGAGTCGTATGACCTTCGGATCGGTATCTCCCAGTGGCTCGCACTTGCCACATACTCTTAGACAATTTGGAATCCCTGTGGTTTGGGTGGTAGGTGGAGCAATCCTGAAGAGCTAGAGCAACAACAAATGTTGCTGGAAGCAATAAAAAATTGGTTATTAAAAGCTAAGTTAGGGGTAGAAATAAAAAATTGTGTTAAAGTTCTTGTCTTAAGAGGTTGTCTTCAAAATGTGACTATAATAAAATTTTTTCCGACACATCTTTTTCAGTCGGATTTTGAAAATATTTTACAGTTTTTATAAATAAGTTATAACATTATAATTGCCGATTGAATTTTATTTCTACCCACAACCATTTGCTCACAGTAACTCTTTTTTCATTGCTTTGGAATCTTTTGTCCGTTTTCTAGCCCCTCAGGATTGCTTAGGGGACATCCTTTTCAATGTAATTTTGAATAGTTTTTGGGTGTTCTAGCATTTTTTTCTCATAAGTTTTGAAACACCCTGTGTTTGCCCTCAACATGGCGTCTATTACCTTAGAAATTACATAGGGTAAAAGATAATCCTAAGCGATAATGCAAGTTGTAGTTTTAACAAGCAAACATTTACCAAATCACGAAAACCAGAGAGATCAAAATCTCTCTCCCCTGCCACTCCCTCCTTTTTCATACTCTCCCCCCCCCCGTTTTCCAGTAGATGGCGCTCTTAAACGGACTCATTGTGACTGGCAGGAAAGCCATCCGACGAGAAGTCTTGCGGGAAAACCTACTCCACACTATCGATCCATTAGTATTGTTCAAGTTTCATCACAGAGGAAAAGATCTCCAGTCATGATTTGGGGTGAGTAATCAATTTGGAGAATTAGGATTTTAAAAGGGGATTTGGATTTATCAACTGAATAACGATTTAATTATTTTAATTGATGTTTTAAATTTATGAAATGCTTTGTCCTAACAACTAAATGCCCTTGTAAATCGTATATTTTATTTGAGTAGTGTTTCAAAAACTTCTTGGTGTGTGCTTCCGCATGTGAAGTTCATGTTATTTTAAGTTTTAAGTTAGTGAGATATTGTGTTGACCTATCAACAGGTTCTTACTCACCGTTGGTTTGAAAACACATTCAAATAAAGACATTTTAAAAAGCTTTTTTATAAGATGTTTTAGTGTGAGAGAAAATTTTTTCCTTTATCAGAAATGAAAATCTTATGTTTTTGTATTATCAGAGCTTTACAAAGGTATCTTCTTATGGGTATTCGTTATTCCTTTCAGTTATTCCTTTTTTCAGTTTGCTTATCTGAAATGGGTCAAAAATTACCAAAAAGTCAAAAATTACCAAAAACATGCTTACGTAATATTTGAATGGCCCCAAACATGCATTGTATGTAAATCATATAAAAACTTTCAGAAACTACTTTTTATATTTTTCGGCTTTCAAAACTACTTTAATTTAATAATAAAATTGAAAAGACTTTTACAAGGGTATTCATATTTCATAAAATATACGTCAATATTTGAAAACTCTTTCATACTTACAATAATTTTAAAATTTATTTTCTCCAAGTTCAGCTTAATAAAGTACTAGTATATTGGATTAAAAATTAAGTTTAAGGTATAAATGTAAATTCAGAATCAATCAATATGATATAAAAGCCTTTACATTCATTTAGATTAATACCATAAGTTCATTATTTATATCATGTAAACCCTTTCTTGTTTCCCTCTTGAAACTTGTTGACATGTTGATAAAAGACATGTTGATATTTTTACGAACATGATGCACATTTAGTGTTCTTATAATACTAACTAATAGTAGTTTACTTTCTCAAAATTAAAGGTTTTATGTCTCACAAATTGTTTTAAGGAATTAAGTTAAGGAGTTTTTTTAGGTTGAATGAATTATATGGAGAATCCGTTATTATTTGATTAGTTAATATATATTTACAAGAATTATTTCTCTATAAAGTTTTTATGCAGAAAAAGAATAAAATATTTCGAAAGGGAAGACTAATTTTTGAGAAGGGAGACATATTACTTAAGTATTTTATAACTTTTTAACTTCAAATTCTCAAAACTTATAAAACTTGACCACAGAATGTTTTCCCTGAACCAAAATATGTTTCCTCTTGACACTCTCTCGTTTTAGGTGTTTACTCAAGTGTTATTTCGAGTAAAACTGTCGACCGAAGCATAAGTTCGTTAGCCTTTTAAATCTTCCGGCATTTCTCGGAGAATTTAAAGAAGCGTGGAGTTGAATATTTTTCTTAGTTCATAAAAATACTAATGGGACTCGACCTGCAGGCATCTAACTGGCGATCCTTTTTCTTTTCTTTAGAAATCTTTAAGATACCCAATTCTTTTTAATTTTATACAACTTGATTTTAAACTACAATAAAACTAATTTAGGATTTTTAAACCTATTCAGATTATATTGCAAATTAGTCTAAATGAAATTACTTGAATAAATTTATCAAAATACCGAAAATAACGTTGAAAATCGACTTATTTCTTTCTTTCTTTGTTGTCATCGAAATTTTTCGATCTCATTTCTTCATGAGTAAAATGAAACATCCGAGTAACAACATCCAAGTATGTTACGTTTTGATCTGTTGTTTACCACTCCTAAAATGTATTTCCGATTGTACTTATTAAATATTAATTCGACCTACATTCCTTCATGTAAAGTCAGCGCTTGTTGACGCATATTCTAATGCTTTGAGGTGTCGTGACACACCCTTGTACAATCCTTTTGTCACGTGCGCCATATTAATAAGGCCTCGCGCTCACGATAAGAGTTTGTTTATGGAAGAGAAATTCACGCGACTTCCTTAATTTTGTTTCATACTGCTTTTGGTTCAACTATATAGGAAGAGATTGTTTTATTAAAGTTCCGGTGTTATCTGAACTCCTAGGTAATGAGATTACAACTATTTTAATATTTATTTTTTTTTGTTGTGATTTTCTATAATTAAATGTAGTAATGGAAACTTTCCGTGTTTTAATAATAGCAATACTACTTTTTATCGGGAGTTTCTATTTATCTGAAATTTTTACATTCTGTGTAAAAATTATCACGAGTTAAATGAGTTTCAATATGCATAAAAATAAATTTTTGAAACTTAAACAAAACCATCTCATTATAGAGCCTCTATCTACTACTGATAGTTTAATTTACAAATTAATTAAAGCAATTAAATGAATTTTTCGAATAGCTTTAAATCACTATAAGTGTCGAATAAAATAAACCTGATCTGAGTGATTGCAAACTTCTTCATATATAACTGACGTCAGTAAATATTTCCCAGAACGAAATGAAATGAAAGCACGCAAAGAATTCCTCGATATCTTCTCCCACGTGACTCAAAGTATTTTAACTTCTAAAGTGGCATTCCCCGCGGAATTCGAAAGTCGTAAAGCGTCACGCGGTGAATGTTTACAACCATTCCCATCTGCGCCCCTCGGAATGTATCGCCGCAGCTCTTCAAACAGACGATTCGAATCAGTTCACAAAACTTAGTAAAAGCTTTTAGATTGAAATAGTTTTGAAATGTGGATATCTCTCCTGAGGAGTATGAGTGAGAGCTTTTCTTCCGAGTTGCTCCTCCATCACACTACATTCCTAAACTAATGAGCAAATGAAGGCCCTTAAAAATTTCGGGTGCTTCATTTTACAAAAAAATTAATTAAAATTACGTCTTATAAAAATTAATTTAAAATTTATACTAATATAAATAAGTTTCATGTGATGCAATGTAATTCCTAAAAGTAATTCCTATAAAAAAAATTAGGAAGAGCAGTGTCTTTGAGAAGAATAAAATTACTTTGGTTATTCAGATACAGTTTATGTTATGATATTTAAAGCTATACGTATTGCTTAAAATCGTATGTTCTATGTTAATTAACATTTTGACTTTTTAGTAGAGAATATGGAGAACTCCCGTCTCCCTATCAATCAATCAATTCTGTATAATTATCTGAATTATATTATTACACTAGGACTAGCTAGACTAAAAAATTGGGATTAACAGAAGCATTCATGGAACAGTCGATTTATGGCCAGCAATTCCATCCTTCCTGCTGAGCAGTATTGCTAGGAATAATAAATATCCTATCCCATGTCTATCGTCGTAATGATCTCATATTTCTTTTATACTTACTTCTTGTGCGTGTCTTACCTGATTGAGAATGTTGTTTGATATTCTGGACAAGGCATTGATTTGATTTATTCATATTTAACTAGCTGTGGTGATACGTCAATCCTTTACAGACATTTTATGCGTCTGCAAGCGCTGTTTGCATATTTTCTAGTACACCATTTGGTTCATTTTAATACGAATAAATTTGAATTGTGTTAACCTCAATTTTTTCATTATTCAAACGCATAATGGCTAAAAATAATGTCAAGAAAATGTTTATATGAGATTAAATAATATGAATTTCAATATTCCTCTGTAGGCATTACAATCATGTTTATGTCCATATCCACGCGTCTTGAGATTATCGAATTCTTTTAACAGAGAAAAGAGTAGTGTTCGGCAACTAGTGGTCAAAAAATAGTTACCTACTAACTAATCTGGGAAATTGTAGTTGTAACTAGTAGTTAACTATTTTTCCTGGGACTAGTTGCAACTAGTAGTTAACTATTTCCCAAAGTAGTTAACTATACTAGTTAACTAGTCTATTTAATGTCATAACCTACCTTTTAGCAAAATTCTAATATACATCTTCCTTATCTATCACAAAAAACGTTAATACTTCGCTAAAAAATTGTCTTTATTTCTGGTTAAGGTATTTGAGTACTCTTCCTTTGATAAAAATTTTAAACATCTTTTTGAATTTTAAATAAAAAAAATGTGAAGTAGTTGAAAATTTTAAAGTAGTATTAACTAGTAGTTAAGTAAAAAATAGTTAAACTAATAGTTGAACTACCTTAAACTAAAAGTAGTTAAATTACTAGTTGATCAGTAGTTAACTACTAGTTGCAACTAGTTCTAGTTAACTAGTGCCGAACACAAGAAAAGAGCAATACGTATTCCACTTTGTAGAATTCTCCTTTTAAATTTTTTTAATCTAATTTTACTAAAATTATCTATTTCAGAAAAAAGTTCGGATAGCTTAAAAATCAAATTTCTAGTTGTGTCGTAATGTATTAAATTAGTCCGGATGTTGATTGATCAAGTACAGTTCAACCTATAAATACAATCATGAATTTTCTAATTAAAACCACACCCTTGAGTGTCTCATCTCTTTGAACAATAGTCTAAAATCCATGCTGTCTACTTCGCGTGCTATGTTTACAAAAAGTTTGCCAGTTCAGAACTGTTTTTTGCGCGGTGGCCTTTGAATATTGGCTATGGACCAGCCCTTAATGCATTTGCGGTTTGAAGAGTGGGCTCGCTTCCTGGATTAGAAAGTCATTAAATTTTGGTAGTTAAATGGGAAAGGGTGGTTTCAAAATAACGACCCTCATTAGAATCACTTGCATGGTGTTTCGAGCCAAATCTTGGAAAAACTAAGTTAGATTACTTATTAATTCAATTAAAAAGCAAAATATCGAATAAAAAAGTTTTTATTTTCTAAAAATGAAAGTTGGGAGAAAAACATTTCTTTCTATATACAGGGTAAAATAACAGAACTAAATATAAAAATAATAGGATGGGTTAAGGAGACCTAAACAAGCATATTTCGATCAGGATTAAGGGAACGCAGAATCTTGAAGAGCAAGGACGTAATGTAGTACGAAGGTGTTACAAAAAGCGATTTTCCCAAGGCCCGTTTAACCATACAAAACATAATTGAATGAAAAGATTCATAGCATAAGATACAGCAGTAGGCATATACCACTTTCACCATAAATTTGGTAGAAATTGGAACCATTGTCATGCCGTGGGATGTGTTTGTTATAAAATGCAATATTGAGAGTTTAGGCAAAGAATGGAGTTCCCGGAAAACAACTGGCAATACTGCAATAGATCACCTTCATTCGCTGGTATCTATTTGATCATCCGCACTTTAGTCTCGATCTTTCTCTCTGTGACTTTCACCTGTATTTGCACCAAAAGAAACTCCCGTCTGATTATTGGAATACCATCAAACAAGAGGGACTCCATTTTTTACTTTTAGTACCTTTAAAGGCTTTTATCTAAACGCATTAAAAGCGGAATAAGCACAATAAAATATTAAATAAATAAAATTAGTGCTTGCTATGGACTATGGTTATTTGAAGTGACTGTACATAGCAGGGACATCCCCAACATTTTTACTAGAAGACCGTATGAATGCATGAAAAAACATCTGTCTCGTTCAGTGGTCTCCACAGTCCCTATATAAAACTCCCAGCTTATTTTCCCCTTTCAATCCTCACACGGTTCACAGTTATTTTCCGCATTACTTTCCCTCTATTTTGCAAGGATACTATTTCATTAATAACGGGGTTGACTCTGCATGCCTTTCACTCAACACAGACTTGCGATTTCAAACAACGGGACCCCTTCGAGCGAGACCACACTGACTGAGCTCGACACTAAACGGTAGCCATCCGTCTTCCGCCACTTCCCATTCCGAAACCGATTCCCCGCATCGGATGCAAACCACCTCCACCCAGCTGTTCCAACAGCACGTGCAGGTAGTCTCTGTCTCTCCCACCCTCCCCCTCTCGCCTCCAGGAATAGAACCTTGGCAGATCGCGGACGGGAGTATTTTCAGACTCCAGGAATCTTTCTCTTTCGCTGGGCCTCACAGTGAGACCTCACTCCTCTATGGACTTCTCACTAACTAGTAGTATCATCCTCAGTAGACTTACCGGTAACTCTACGATCTCTTGGATCAGTCCGAAATCGGCGAGAGTGTCCGAATGAGTGGTGTTTTGATGGAACTGTTGATGCAGCAGTGGTGCTTTCATTGAACAGCTATTTCTTCTTATTTGGAGAATATTCGAATCTTGTGTTCATGTTTAACTGTGATGTGACTCACTCTGTGCTTGTTGAACCTTTGCAGAATTTTTGTGGTTATTAAGAGACAGCGTATATATTTGTCCTTTTAAATGAACACAATTCTCAGTTTCCTGGAGAAAACCAATCGCCGTTCAGCCAAGTACCTGTGTGGATTTTATGAAGGTGTAACTGCAAATACCTGACATTTCTAACCTCTCTTATCATCTTGTAACACCAAGATCTACTCCTATTCCTCAAAGTGGTATTACATCGTGAACGCTTTTTATATAGAGGAGATTCTAACTTCCGTCTGTTTCGACTGACTCTGCGAGTGAAAGTCGAGTGAATGAAAAGAGGTGTGGACCGTCATATGACCGGAAAGTGTATAAGGACAAAATGCCCAGTTCCGAACTGGTGACGGACTTCGTCCGCAGTGTGCTACTCTCGAAGAAAGCTGGAAGTAAGGTGGGTATTATGCATGTTATGCTTCTAATGGATAAATGTGGTTACGGGTCTCTTTCAAAGAGCTGAGCTCCATGAGGAATATTCTACTTCCAATTCTAAAGTCGTCAGAGCTGTATTTTTTTTTCTATTGGAAATCTATTTTTTTCTACTGAAAATGAGATCTTTGGTTCATTAATTCATTTAGTTTTGAAAATATTTTGACGCTTTGCCAGTCACGAATAGAATGGGAGAATTTTTTCGAAATTTCTGTAAATATTCCTTCAATTATTTTGAATTTCGTGAAATTATTCCCATAAAAAGGTAAAAGTAAGGAAATGATGTTTACTGAAGAAAACAACTTTGTAAACCCCTTTTGAATTTTTAAAAAGTCTACCCCAAGACGGAAATCCTAGATTCCCTTTCTAGTTTCTCAATTAAAAAAACTTATATATGGGGAAATAGATAATATTTTTCGTTCGTTCTGTTACCAAAAAAAAAATACATTTTGAGCCAATCCAATGTTAATTTTTTTTTTTTTTTGAAGACGTTAAAGTTTAGAACACTGTGAAACAGCATGAATGAATTTAAAAAAATTGTGTGTTTCCGGCTTTTTCCTGCATTCTTGCAAGCCTGCCAAAATCAATTTTGTTCTATGTGTGGAACTTCCTCTGATTTTTTTCTAGTGAAGCTCAAAGGCAGGCGAAATTCCAACTTGCTTTTATACTTTCAACTTGTAAAAGTTATTATAGATCTCTATCATTCACTTTATTCCATAAATTGTCATTAAAATCTAATTTTATTTTACAGAGATTTAATAAGGTACAGGTGTTTTCCCAATTTCAATTTTTTTAAAAAATTATCTTAATTTAACGTAATTTATGATTATTTAATGTCCACGTAATTTATGAACAGCGTAACAGAACGTAAACAGAACTATGAGGATGATGATGCGAATTTATGATTATGGGTTGGTCACAAACATTCTTAAACTTAAAATGTAAAATCTAAAATAAAAAAAAAATAAACACGGCATCATAAAACAAAAATCATTTGAAAATAAACTTCTTTAAAGGAATTTTAATATTTTCTAAATTCAAAGTCAAACATAACTAGGAAATATTTATGACCAGAACATTTTCAAAGCGACATTCATGAATAGTTAAAAGATCATTAGGCTGCATTATTTAATACACGTTGTTGGAAAAATTTTCATATTTAGGTGTTTTCCGATAAGTTTTTTCCTGATTTACCATGGCAACAACGGTTAATAAACGATATTTCAATAAACTATCCTTATAATTGTAAGTTGGCTAGTGGATTCTCAAACAATGTTTTATTGGAATTTAATTTAATTTTTTTTTTGAGTGAAAGTAAAAATACTAAGCAATGTAGTTGTAATTACAGGATCTAATTTTAGTAATTTCCATCCCATAAAAGAGTCTAAATTAATCCCTAGAAAAAAGAAATATTTTTACAAATGGGGAGAAACTGCACTGAATCATTCACTCGTGTCAAAACTATTGAATTCATATTAAAGAAATTATAAATTATTAAATTTACAAATTTCTCAAACAAAAGTAAGTTTTGTTTCTTGAAATTTAACAATAAAGAATGGCGTCAACAGTTTTTTTAATTTTTAATCCTTTATGAGAAAGAAATTATAAAACGTTTTTTTTTTCCATTAAAAAGACTGTCTACCTGATTAAAATTCTTCCAAATCATGTCTATGGAATTTTCAGAGATTTATTTAGCTTCATGTACATAATTTAATCTGTTACTTTCCATTGAATTCCATATTATAAAAATGCTCGTTTTTCTTTATTCTAATTCATATCCGTCACTTGTGTAGCTTTCCATAATGCCGTAATTTTATGTAGCTTTCCATGGGTCCGTAATTTTATGTTTACACAGTATTTCATTCACTTTACACTAATTCGTTTCCTTCAATTAAGTGCTCTAAACTTACACATGAACAAACCACCCCAATCAGAAAACAAGATCTTTAGTACACGCATTTACGAAACGGAAACCTAAGCTTCACGCCAGAGGTTCATGAAAGCAACACGGGCATATTTCGCACGCGATACCGGCACACACGCAAATGCATTTCAATTAGATTTTAGACTAAAAGAGGCTTTTAGCACGATGGGATAGTTATCATTAATAAATTAATTCAACAAGAAATTTAATACATTTAAAAGTAAATTATAACGTGCTTTTCCCCAAATGATTGATTCAGTTCTTTTGTGTACTTCTCATTATTTTTAACGAGGCATTTTAAAATTATGTTTATCATTAATTATCATTAAATATTATTAAAGTTTAAAGTTATAAAGATTATTAAAATTTATCATTAAAGTGGGAAATGATTAAAAAAGGGGCTTGAATGATAAATTTAAGAACGGCACAAAAAACATTTTACTTTCTCTAAAGATATAAAGTTTTTTTCGTATTTTGTAATTAAATTTGAAACTAAACTCTTATTTTAATCCAACCTTAAGTCTCTCAAACTAAAATATGTAAATATTTCACCCGAAAAACACCGAGTAAAATTATAATTTTTTTTACACAAAACAAATGCTGTTTATTTTCTTATACGGTTTGCTTTAAATATTTTAGTTTAATTAATGGTAAGGATCCATTCACAAGTTATGGGAAGGAAAAGGTCCTTCATGTATGACATAATGTGACATGACGGAGAGCTTGGATTCTAATACTTTTATTTACACTAAATTATGTTTACTCTTAAAAATGTTTTTTAACCGATGTTACAATGCCAAATTGGCATTTCTTCATTTGCTCATCACAAAAAAAAATAAAGTAATATTTTTGAAATGTATAAAATTTGAGTTTAATTTAAAGTTTCAAAAGTATGACACATCACTGTGGGAATTGACATAGGGAAGTCTCTTAAATATGATAATTTGTGACATGGGGAATGAGGGTTATTAAATATAAAACTACCAGAAAACAATGGGACATAGTTTGGGAATGTCTCTGATGCAGACATGACCGTAAATCCCCATGGCAGTGTTAATTTTAGGATATAATCGTTATTAGTACTTCGTGGTTTCTATGGTTGTATCGATTTTGAAAAGGACAGACATACTACTAAGTTAGCCTTAACTAATTCTTTCTCAGAATATTTCTTGGCACGAAATCAAAAGGAAATTAGAAGGTTTCCAGGTTATTGGCTAAAGGGTGTTCAGCGTCTTTCAATGTTTACAATAAAATCATTACATGATTATTATTTACATAACTTTCTAAGGCATTAAATATTTTATTTATCGTTAAAATTTTGTAAGTTTTATGACACAATGTGTCATAAGTTAAATTTATTGTAGAAACATTTGTCATTTATTGTAGAAATAAGAGAAGAGTCGGATTAAAATTAAGCTATTATAAGTACAAGATACTTTAGCGTGTGTAGTGTGTGTTTTAAGTGTGTGAAGGATGCCATTTATTGGACCGTTCTACTTTCACAATCTTTACTTCATTAAAATTCCTATATCCCTCCTAAAATTAAATAAGTACCTAATTTTTTTTTAACCTGGAAACGAGGGGGAGGAAAAATGGAAAATTAAATGTTTCGGATCACAAAGGCAGTGATTGTTACGTTTTTACGAGATCTTAAATTATATAAAACTTGCCAAAGAAACAAAAGTTTTTTAAATTTAAAATCATGAAAAAATAAGTTTACCTCAATTTGTATTCAAATATAATAATTAAGAATTAAACCCTTCTCTTTTCAATAATTTCCCATTATTATAAAAGAATCTACGGTAAATACTAGTACTTAAAACTTTTAAACTTCATACTTTTCATTTTATCCAAACAATTTCCCCTTTTAATTTAAATGTTTTTTTTTATCAAAACATTGGTTTAAATAAAACATCTAACAAAAACATCGCCTTGCCATCATGATAACCCCGTCTTCACCAAATAAAACACTCTTGACGAATAGAACAAAGGTCCGAGTTCGAGGAGAGGATCCCCGGTCAAGCGGTGTCCGGAGGTCACGTGCACCCTCCGCGATCGATGTCCGAAGAGACGGAACTGGCAGACGTCCAATAGGCGTCGAGTGGCCTTCGGGGGGGGGGATTCAAACGACGTTCGGAAATTCATTAAAAGGGAAGAGGAGATTTCTCTTGATAAGCAGTCGATGGCCTTTCTATTGGGATCACTTGCTTAAATCTGTTTGGAGTGGTTTGTTTAGAATTAGATTGTTGCTGTTTCTCAATTTTAAATAACTGTCATTTGGCACACTCTTTGCATTTTTTTGAGTCTGACTCTTTGCATTGTGCGTCCCATTTTTGTTAATGAGATGGAAATTTTAGTTTTAAATGCAGCAGTGGTTCCGCTGGTCTGTGAGAGGTCCGTGGAAGGGGCCCGATAGCACTGGTAAAGAAGTTGCTATTAACTAAGTGATCAAAGTAGAGTGCGTTGAAGGAAATAAGAGGTTAATAATATCAATTTAGACTAAGTACTAATTTAAATTTTAGAAAAATAAGATTACAAGACTTTTCGGTACTTATCTTAAGTTGGTATTAACTGTAAAATCTTTTAAGTTGCGAAAATTATTAATTTATACATTAAAGAAAAAGTTATTACTGATTACTTAGAGGAGTCAAAACTTATTTATGGAATTTTAAATATTTTTATTAGAATAAAATACAATACAAACATCAGAAAACATATTTGAAATTAAACAAATTTGAAAAATAAAACCAAAAGAAATTATTTAATAAAACTTAAAAATAGGATCTAATTAATTAAAAGAATGACAAAGAATTAAACTCACATGATACTTTTAAAAAGACGTAGGCACTTATTTGAGAATTAAAAAATATTATAAAGTAAATGTTTTAAAAATTAGATTCAAAATTGAGCAGTGTGTGAATAACATATTTAAAAACTACTTTTCAGTAAAAAAAAATTTGGAAAACAAAGTCTCACATCTCCTCAGAGTCTCACATCAAATCTCCCTTAACAATCTTCAAGCTCTTTAAACTTACTTTTTCTGCTCTTTCTTACCAACGTTACTACGAGAGCCAGAAGCAAATCATTAGCGTCAATCAATCCAAGAACTACCCACTCACTAGATAATCTGTTGGAAAAGAAGAAAAAACACGTAAGTGAAGCAATGAGATGATAATAATTGAAGTAGTAATTACCACTTTTTCTCATCTTCTTTCTTTTTTTCTATTAAATCTCTATGGCATCTTTAAAAAAATATCAGAATTAAATTAGAAAACTATTATTTTGCTAGTCTAGATGGGTTATATTTATTTGCACTGAAAATAAATTATTTTTAAAACCATTGTTCACTTATGCCATATACATTTCTATTCAAGAACGGATTATCGTTTGTCTAATGACTAAAGAAAAAAATCCTCTTTTAATCATCACCGTGTTTATAACTTTTAATGACTGTCTGTGATGATTATTTTCTAAATAATGTTATTTGAATCAAAAAATAAAAACCATTTTCGTCACATAAAAGATTGCCAATTCACCAACGGAGAGATACTTCGAAGAAAAACCTACTAGGAAAGGCTTATCCTCTAAAATTTAGATTGGGGGTTTTGGAGAGGTGTGAACGATGTGCTATTTGATTTTAATTTTTAATCAAAATATTTTTCATCACAAATCAATCATCATTATCTGAGTAAAACCGTATCGCTCAAAGATAATCATGAATTTTACTGGAAACTAATAAAACACAAGATCGAAATTTGAGTTTTATACCTGGTCCGCTTTTTAAAATATGAATCAAAATTTAATCATTAAACCAGGTTTTTGCGATCAAACGTGATCATCAAATTTAAACCCTGCCCAACAAAACCATATCTATAAAAGACCCGATTTTCAACCCACACATTTCAATAAGTGTCGCCAGGAAATTAGGTTTCGAGGAACTAAGCAAATCAGATGGTTTTTTATCAGTTTTTAAAGTTCTCGTGTCGCCGGTGTCGTCAATGCTCCACGCGCGCTCTGTTGTGGGTGCGGAGATAAGAGTCAGATAATGAAAGCATTTGATGCTCTCGACAGTGATTCAGCACAATGAAATATTAAAGTTCAAAAACCGTGAATCATAATAATAGAATTTGAGCTAAGGAAACTTGTATTCAAAATATTTACAAAAACCTACTCCCATCATCAGATCATCTTTTTTATTAATGTAAATATTACATTGTATTTTGTTTCATTCGCAAATTTATTTTTAAAATTGAAAAATCCTACGCACAATTTTGAAAACAACTGAAAAATTACGGATGGAGATAACTAAGCTAAATACAATGCATAGTTTATTGTTTATAATTTGAAAAGTACTTATAATTTTTATAC
Source organism: Tetragnatha montana (assembly GCA_963680715.1). Taxonomy (NCBI): domain Eukaryota; kingdom Metazoa; phylum Arthropoda; class Arachnida; order Araneae; family Tetragnathidae; genus Tetragnatha; species Tetragnatha montana. Next base: position 30,686,536 of record OY796676.1, read on the forward strand.
AACTTAAAAGTTTTACTTTAACGAGATAAGTTATCTACGTTACAAAAGATTTTAATATTTTAAACCACTTTGTATAGCTGATTCGATGAAATATAGATTACAGTATAATAATAAGTACAACAAATTGTTACTATACTAATTATACTTTAATTTAATACTTTTATTTTGGAAGGAAACTGTAGATTTGTATAAAAGACAAACAAACAGACAGACAAGATTTGACTGTTATTATACTAGGATACTTCTTTGTTTACTTCTTATTCTAACTTTTTAGTTAGCCAGTTTATTTTTATCAATTTGAATTAAACCATGTATCTTCTTTCAAAGGTTATCATTGACTTTAAATTCACCATAAAATATTTTGCTAAAGGGAAGAAATCTACCTTAAAAACTTTAATTAAATAAAATTGTTTTTCTTATTTTGCTTTCAATAATATGTTTGGTTTTAATATTTCATGTTTGTTACTTATGTTTTTATAAACTGCTACTTTTTAACAGAAAATACAAAAATTCCTCATAATTAAAAAAAAAACAAAGAAAAGAGCGTAAATAACAAAGAAAAAAGTTAAACCTTATAAAAAATGTATTTGAGAAATGTAAACTGGAGAATGTCTTACATCTGGGAACATGTTTTGGATTTAAAAAAGTACTGAAGTTTTTAATTTCTGGGCTTTGATGCAACGAGAAAATTTTTTGTATGTGCTGTGTAATTGCACGTTTACACTTCTACTATTAATATGTAACATGGAATTCTACACAAGGCGAAATTATTATTTATTCGCTTATGTTGTTTCACTACTTTTTTAGAGAAACATTAATTACAGGATTTGTTCTGTCTTTAAACTTTTTTACCACATTATAAAATAAACAAAACTAATTTTTATTTCATTTAACAACTAATTTTTAAAAACCTAATATTTTCCATAACTAAACCTTTTTGTTGAACCCTCATTTGAAACTTTTAATTATTAGCCAGTTAGAAACTTGTATGTAAATTAAATTCAAAGTGTTATTTCATCAGAAATAAAAAAATTAATTTTTACAAATTAGTATTATTGTTTAACTTTTTTTTTACAAGAGCAGCTTACGCTGCTGGTACCCCGTAACCGACTAATCCAGGCTAAATCTTTTTTTTTTAAATGAAGAGAAAAAAAGAAGTATGTTTATTTTCAAATCATTAATAAAACCGAAGTAAATGAAAGTAATAATTTTACATTCTAAGAAATTAGTTTGAAACTACCCAGTCAAAATAATAATTTTAACAAAGCAAACTATCTTTTTTAAATAAATTAACTTAACTTTAATGATAGCAAAATAAAAAAAGTTACTTATATTTGTTTCGTTCGTAAAATATCCGAAATAGAGATTCAAGCAAATAAATTTCATATTCGTAGTATTTAATTTAAATTTAATTGAATATATATACTTTAAGTATAAAAAATTTACTTTTCTATTTTGAAATGCATAACGGTGCTTTAATTGTCACTTATTTATTTATTTTTAAATTGTAAATTGCGTTTTACTGATAGTTAATTCATGGTTTTCTTTAATTCAATTCAAAGAAGAAAAGGCAGAATGGAATAAGATTAGAATAACCAAAAATACACAATATGTTTTTGAAAACATCTTTAAAGGGAAACTAATCATCAAAATTGTTAGATTTCTCACAAAAAAAGAATGACAAAATCACATAAGGAGAAATTCACTTCACAAAAAAGCCTTACGAAAAGCGAAAACATGTTCTACATCTCATCAATATCTTAAAATCTCAAAACTCAGATATCAAAATTAGTTGCAACTCCTTCACTTAGAAGTTTTATAAACTTGCAAATTTAATTTGTGTAATGCCTTTTATAAAAATTAAAAAGGCTAGATCCAGACAAATATAGTTAACGATAATAATGTTGAAACATGAAAAACCATATTGAAACGTAAATATGTGTAGTATGTAAAACAATCAAATGTTTGATTTACAAAATTTTAATGAAATTATTTTGAAAATGATAAACCTAATTCGTTCTTTTAAAAGTTAATTTAAATAGCATCAGATATTATCGATTGTACTTTTGTATTCTTAAGTTTTAATTTTCGTATAGAATTATCAAAATAAAATTTCCTTTTTTTTTTAAATCACCATTTTGATAATTTCTTAAAACATTTAAATGAAAAGTAACACAATGGTACATACATAAAATACAAGATAAAAAGGTATTTATAATTATTTCACATATTATAAGGTCTATATACAATTAAAATCATTAATAAATTGTATATAGACCTTATAGTATACATAGAAATTATTTTTAACTTATACTGGAGATGGAGGGCCCATAGGGCTCAGGTGCTTTAAATAAACTATTGTATTATGTAACACAATGGTTTTTTTAAAAGCAAACAATTTTTATCTTTAAACATTGGAAAGTCAAATTATGCCGCACTCAAAATGAATGATTCATTTTAGCAAATAAACCTAGATTAAAGACATTGAAACATAAGTAAGTGTAAGTAAATAAAGTGTGCTTTTATTAGAAATATCAGTTCTATATTATTTATTTAATTTTAAAATAAACTATAACATATCCTATTCTCAATCTATTAACTTTTTGTCATTCTGTACAAAAAAAAAATCAAACATTAAAAAGGATATCTAAGTGTCCAAGTGTCATCATGTCTGGGACAATTTTGTAAAAAGCTTTCAAAGATTTCATACATGACTAAAGCCGCGTTGTTATCAGGTTCTTTGTCATCAAAAGAGCAGAAATCGGGATAAAAAAAAATTAACCCCTGACATACTTATCAGTGAATTTATCTTATCCCCAGATAAAAGTAGTACGTTTTTCTCCATGGAGCTCTAAAGTTCAACAAAGCTTTCAGAACTATCATATGAAGAACGCTTTTACTTTCGGCTACTTTCCGTTGAATTTAAAATTAAATTTTTATTTTTTTTTACATTTTGTGTGATAGTTGGTCTTCTAAGTCAAGATTTTTATTGTTCGAGATTCTACTACTGAACTTAGCGATTAAGATTAAACATTGGAGCTTATCGTTATCAACTATGGATGGTGGTGAGTGGAATGTTTGTGTTTATTATGAGGGGTTGATGGGGTTGGAATTTTATTGATGAGGTTGTTAGTATTTTAGTGGCAAAGGTCTTTGCCCTGTTTCATGGTCATGTGTGATATGGAATACTTTGTTGAATACCCTTTGTTTGATATCGATAAAAAAAAGTGGAATTTTGTTCATATACTTTATTCAAACTTAGTTCCTTATACTGATCAGTTTATTTAATGTTCTTCCATAAATATTTTGATATACTTTTGCCTTTCTTTCAAATTGGTTTTAAGTAAGATTTAACTGATTGCTTTAGTGTGTGATTTTAAATGCAAATTTTGAAGAAAGAAAAATTAATTCATTTAATAAAAATAATATAACAAATAAGATTATATGTTTTAAATAATTTAACATGCCCTTTAAACCATACATCTTACTGTGATACTCTAATGAGACAATAAAAAACTATAACAAGGAGTATTAAAGCAATATAGTGCTGTCTTTTAAAAACAACCCACTCCAAATTGTACCCTAAAAACAATCCATTGAGACTTTTTAATTAAATAATTAAAATAATTTTACCATCTCATATACCCTGTCTTTCTATGGCCTTTTAGAGTGTCAGGGATGTAAAAACTGGTCAAAGAACGGTTTATTTACTTATTTTTTAAACAAGCTGAGATAATGTAGATTTTTGGCAAAAATGTGCTTCAGATTTAAAGATTTTGTAAAAATGTAGTATGTTATAAAGACTTTAGAGGAGTTTTCGCGCGTTTTTATGTGATCCCATTACTATGAGAATAAAATATTAAAGTTTTAACTCAGTCCGCCAATTAGAGTCCTTCTAGGAAAAAGTGGGTTTTTTTCAAATTCTTACTTAATTGACTGACAATTTGTAATGGATACTTGGAATTAAACATGCTAAGCACTATAATGTTAGGGAGGATGAGCTGCTAGTACAGTTTTTTGTTCGATTTAATTATCCTTTTTATTAAGATTTTAATGAAGAAAATATGAGGGGAGTTTTTTTTAAAGGAAAGCATTTACATTATTACATTATTATTTTTACAGCACTATACACAAGGAAAAAAATTTACGCATAAAGAAGAAATATAATAAAAAGAAGAATTTATTTGTGTTTCATAAATGAATACAAATAGAATATAAATATTACACAAATAAACATAATAAAAACATAAAAACAATGCAGTTACAAAGCACAACACCAAGCAATTAATGTAAAGCAAACAGTTAAAAAAAAACACTTAAATTAATAACAAATGAAAAAGTCGGAAAAGAAAATGAGCAACTAACTATTCCGCAACCAACCATATATATTAATACATTCCTCAAACTAAAATGCAGTATAGTAATAAGAAAAAAAATCAACTAACATGATTTTCTAAAATATAAATTGTAAAAGATGAGAAATTTCTTTAAAGTTCTCCCAATAAATAAAAATTTAATGCAAAATATAAAATAAATTTAATTTTTCTAATATGCATAATTACAGTTTATTGTCTTATTTCCATTGTAATTATTATCACTCTCTAGTCAAGTTTTTTTTGTTTCAGAAAATCAATTTTATGTGAAAAAATTTATACATCGGTAACATTTTATTCATTGTTATTAATGATGGAAACAATTTGCTTCCACAATGAAAATTGCTTCTAATTATTTTCCAGTTATATGCCATTAATTCATAACTAGCTCTAGACGTTTAAATCTTTACCAAAGACGTTTAATAAGAGAGGCTGTTGTTTTCAACTCAAGTGGTGGATTTTTTATGACTGTAATTAAGGATCTTTAACTATTCAGTAAGACCGTCGTAAATGATGCCAAGTTTGTTAAACGTGGGTGAAAACCTCGTGCTCGTTTTAGTAGGGCATCTATTTTTTTTCATTAAGTGGATTTTACTCCTAATGAAACAATTTATAAGTGTTTACTGGGGACAATTTAAAATCAAATTAATTTACATATAAGGAAGGTATAAGGGGAACAAATCAATATTTTGTAATCATAAAGAAATTTATTTACGGAAATCGTTCTAAATAGGTAGGTTGGGTAAAAATAAATAGCACGGAATCACATTCGAGGACAAAAAGAGTACTATCAACCATTATTATTAGTTCTTTTTAGTTGGCATTGGGATTGATGATTTAAATAGTTCTATTTTAAAACTGAATGAGTTTACTTACATACTTAACGTTTTTAAATCCAATTTAGAAACTTTTGACCATTAATTCACGTTCAAACTTTTCATTCATACATTTTCCACTAAGTTATACTTACTTTGGTATAAAATGGTTTGAAACAAAATCAGTGTGACAATGCGGTGTGTTCTTTTTTTCTCTCTCTCTCATTCTGTAATTCTCTACATAAGAAGATTGTCTTTTGCCAGGGAGTTATATATAAACGCAACTTAAACACATTAACAATCACTTCCCGAAGTAGTTAAGTATTGACAAAGACGCTCAACTCCAATCTCCGGCTACCGGAGAAGATGTCATCCGTCAGTGACGTCTTCAGCGACAAGTCGTCTGGCCTTCGGTGCCGAAAAACCACGCGTTTGGACCGCGGCCAGAGACCTCGCGGGGAAGGTGCTCTGCCCATCAACACGAGAGCCTTGTTTGAGGACTCGTGTCTAGGAGGGAATAACGACCGTGAGGTTGGAGGCTTTGTTTGGGTCGAGATTGTGATGGATTTACAGTAAATTACTTTGGAAGTTTTAATGTGACTTTTTAAGGGATGACCTATTTTTTTCCTAAACTGATTCTTTCTCTGTTAAAATGGTGGCATCATTAAGTAAATTTGGTAATTATGTTGATTTTTATTTAAAAGATTAAAATCTTTTAAAGCGTTTAGAATTTTTTTTTAACCTACGGCCCATTGCGAGAGAAAAAAAATATTTTCAGATGCATTTAACGGTATGGAGTCCTCATCATGTATTTGTGTCGTAAAGTTTTAAAATTAGAAATTTTATATTTTTTCTGTGCACGTTTTTTGTGCAACGTTTACGGAGTTTGTTAGTATCAAAATAGAAAAGGGTAAATTTATTTTCATTTTCAAATTTAATAAATATTCTATATTATGGACGGAAGGAATACTGTGAAATCCGCCCCCCCCTTCAATGATTAAAAAATCTTGAGAAGGTTATTATACTGTTGTTTCTGGACACGACATTATATACTTAAAATTCGAACTAAAAGTTTTGAACAAATTACTATATAAGGTTTTAGTATCAAATTTCTTTAACAAGAAACTGTTATAGGAGTAGAAAAAAGGTTATTAAAATTTCTTTTGTGCATTTCAGAAGTAGAATATAATTTGATTTGAATTTCACCCTTTTTAAAATTAAATTTTCCAACTTGAACTCCCCACCACCACATAAGTCTAACCTCCAAACCTGGATTCACCCCTGGACTGATACAGTATATCTTGTTTCCTAAGAGGTTAAAACTATCCGTCAGAAGTGCCGCACTATTTTCGGTCTCAACGAAAAAAAATTATAAATAAGCTTTCTAAAACACATAAACAATTCGATCGTAAAATTTAAGAGACCACGAACGTAACGAGGCACTAGGGATAATTTCTTTTAATAAGACTTTAACCCCCATCTTTGTGTTCCATGTGTCAAAATGACGTTTTGGCCTTCAGCGGAGGGCTGCGGGTTGGATACCCTCCAAATCTTGATTGAGGATCATCAGCATTGGATTTCTGCCCTCTGTCTGATTCCGAAAAGAAACACGCACGAAAGGAAGTCTTTCTCCCCCTCTCTGAAAATTGCTGACGCTTGAAAGGAAGGCGCCGAATTTGGAAAGCATGTTTTGATACGCGAGCATTATGTTATTTTGTAGCTAAAATTTGATGAAACCAGAGTGTTTCCTCGTGATTTAAAGCAAACATAGCCTTATTTATTTTAAAAACATTTTTCTTTCTTCTTGGTGAGACACTCATTTGGAGTTTTTCTTTCACAACCCAACACATACTAACCTTTTAATTTTACTAGTACATATTAAGAACTAAATAAGTGAGGTTTTATGCGTGATCAAACATGAATGATTAGTGGATTAGTACGTATGATCAAATGAGTCAAAATACAGTCAAACACGCTTTTAACAATGAGTTGAAGGGGACCGCCATCTTTTTAAATTCAAATTTGTAATAACTGGTAAATAGTATAGTAATAAAGGTTTTTTAACTTACTACTTTAACTTAACGATTTAAGACCTGATAATAAAAGAAATACTAATATAACACTTTTTAACTTTAATCTGATGCAGAGAAAAGTTATTTTGCTTTTTTTTAGATAGCAAGAATGTAAAGCAGTAGAAAGAAATTCGGACGGAAGAATATGTTTAAGTTTAAAAACTATTTTTTATGATATCCAAGTTTTGATCGTAATTAACGGGAGTTTTTTGAACATTAAACGTTATACCAACCATTCTATTGCTATTTACCTGATACAACTCGTTACATCCGAACTCGGTATAAGCGGATTTAACAGTAGATTCTGTGTACTGTACGCGCAAAACATGTTTTTAATGAGAATAAATCTCTTAAAGGGAACAAAATAGAATTCGTCATACATCAGTTGTTTACTAAAGACGGGAATGCAATCAGATAATTGAATCTTTATCTATTTACTTGATGCATTTTTAAAATCATCTTTTCCCTTCTGACATTTTATCTCTTTGTAAGATAAAGTTCAGAGATCAATATGTTAGCTAAGGTACACAAATCAAAATTAGGAAAATAGCAAACTGTTATAATGAATAAAGTATTTCAAAGTGTTACACAAAGTTAAGGTATAACTTACGTTTTTAATTAAAAGAACTATTGCGGTAAAGAGCTGTTCAGAAAGAGGTCTTTTGAGCATTGATTTGTAAAAAAAATTACACGTTTATGTTTATGGCTTCGTTTTTCCCTAATAGTAAACCATTTAGTGAAATCTTTTAATATAAACTTTATTTAGACGAAAACTGTTTTGAAAAGAAATAGCATTTCAATGAAGGTTCATGACCCAAAGTAATAAATTCTCTCTTGAGAAATTAGCTCAGAAGATTCGTAAATATTTTGTCTAAATTCATGTGATTTGATTACCTATGAAGAACTATATGATTTAATTACTACCTGTTAATATAGGATGATTTTTTCTACTTTAAATAAAGAAATCTTTGTGAAAGGAAAAAAGAAACCCAAAGACTGTTTTATAAAATTTCAATATTCAATTTCACTATACTAATTGTGAAAGATTAAGTATTTATTTATAAAGAGAAGACACAGGGGATAGTTGGCATACAGCCATTGTTTTTTTACCTTGGTGAACATGAATTATCCTAGCTCAAACCACGAATAGGTTTTTATCATCCATTAGAGAAGTGGTTCCCAAAGTGGGTTCCGTGGAACCCTGGGGTTCCTCCAAAAAATTTAGGGGTTCCGCGAGACGAATTTGATTTCCTTAAAGAAAATAAGAATGGTGTTGTTTTTTTATATTAAGTTCATCAAAATGCAAATCCTACCAAAAATATGTATTAAATTCTTAAAAATGTACGTCCGAAATTCGGTTAGGTTTAACAAAACAAGTTAAAACCCTCTTTTTATCATCAAATTTCCAAAAATTTCCTGAGGACCCCCCTGATGGTTCTTGGAACTCGCTTAATCACAACTTTTTTAACATTAAGTTGAATTAGTTTCATTTAATATCAGATATTAAATTTTGAAAAGTCGTCGATTAAAAAATATTCAGGGTTCAGCGATCATTGGCAACAAATTGGGGGGTTCCACGAGCAAAATAGTTTGGGAACCACTGCATTAGAGAGTGTGTGCCACTCTATAGAAAAAAAAAAGGAGCTGAAGTTGTGATTTTTTCATACACAATGTTTTTATCCAACCGATTTTGTTTTTTATAGTTTTTAAATATTTAATATTTTCAAGTTCAACTATTATTAAAGGATACAGAAAAGTGAGACCTTCATAATTAATTTGAAACAAGCCTATAACTATAAATTTATTTTTGAGGCAAGGAGAACTAAAAAAAAAGGAAATCAGGTATAGCAAAAGAAATTTTTATTCATATTACGCGTAGAGCAAACAGAATAAGAAGATAATGCAAGAATTTTCTTCACTCTGGTTTTTCCATTGACTGTGAAACTAGAAAAATCAATCTTAAAGGTACCTGGAAGTGCAAAAATTTTTAAAGGACATAATTATTACTTTGAGGAACATAAGCAACTGTATCTAAAGTTTTAACTCTTGTCTTAGGTACTTACAACGGAAATATGATTATTAAAGGTAATATAAAAAACGGTCACGGGGGGAGGGGACAAAAACGATTATTATTTTCTTCACAGTTTTTTTTAGTTATTTTAAATAGTAAGAACCCACTATTACTAACCAGCTATAGCCACAATATCTAATCATTCGTATGTTGCCTAATTTATTTTGAACCTGTATACTCTTTTTGTAAATTGATTGTATTTCAATACACTATTATACAGCTCTTCTAAAGAAGTTTATTTCAATAGATAACACGCTTCCTAAAAAAAAAGAGAGAAAGGAAGGATTGAGGAAATCTTATCTGGGATTAACGCTTTGCCTTTTAACGAACATTTTCCAAAGCAATAAGCCAAACCTCAAAGACTTCTGAAACAAGCACCCTTTCTACTCGAAAGCCCCAAACCACCACCATAAAGGACCCCTAGCAACATTATATCCACCACACTCAAGAATAAATCAAAACACCGACTTTCCGTCGTTATTATTTCGGGTCTAGCATGGGGTAGGTAGGTAGGGACGTTTTTTGCTCTTTTTTCGTTCGATTCTTTGCGGTTGCACCCATCACGAGACATCTCTATTTTTGATGCTCGAGGAGTGGAGTCTTGTGCTGGGTAGATCGTATGTGGCTCTCGTGGGAACGAGGATCCACGTGGTGAGCTTTAACATGGGACACAAGCACTCCAAGAAGGTTTGTTTAGTTTGCTTTAGAATTAATTCCTTTTTATTATCTCTTATTGAGAGAGAGAGAATGGGGAATTCCATCAGAGTGCAGCAATTTTTTCTCGCAATATTCCGTGTTTAGTGTAGTTTTTTTGGTAGAATCGTGACTTATTTGCTTATTGAGTTTGTAATTAATTAGTTTATTGGGACCTGAAATGCAATTTTTTAGTAGTGTTAAAAATCTTTTGGTATTTTAGTGTAGATCTTTCCATTTGATGTAAAGGTCTTATGGATGTTCAAATCAGCAGTTTTTTGCTAAGTTTGTAATGTATCTTGAATGCAATGCATGAAGTTCTAATACTTTTTATATTCTCTAATTCAGCAGGTTCTTTAGACACGTTGTAATCTGCATGATTCTTCAATTACAAACCTATGGTAGGCTTTTTTGGGAGCACCCATAAACTAGATGTTATAAGAGGAAATATAATTAACCTATTCTATCCAAAGGCGTATTGATATTAAAAAAAAATATTTTGTATACAAAGAAAGGATGCATTTGTAAACTGGAATACTATTTCGAGTTTAACTTATATCTAAGAGTCAGACACATATATTTTTTTCAAATATAAGATTTTCTACTACACATAAGTGTCACCAACTGCAAATTATTGTTGACAGAATATAAAAGCAGTACAAGTATTTATTTCTTGCTTATTAATTATCTTGTATTTGTTTTGAATTCTTTCATTATAAATTAAGAGCATTTTCTTTTTAAGTATGGTTTTAAATTAATAATCGCAGCATCTCTGCCGAATCGGTTACTTTTTTCTATTAACAACAAGCCTGTTAAAACAAATTTATCCTTTCAATCGCAAGGATTTCATGAATTTACGACAATAGAATAAGCAATTATTAAAAGCAACAACATTTAATTAATTGGAAAATAGTCCTTCCTTTAAATAAAACAATGTTTAAGAAATAGCTAGCATGTGATTTTCCTACAAAAAATAAGTGATTCAGATTGCTAAGTCCTTTGATTTCTATGGCTGGTAAACAAAGCGTCTGACGGTTGCCAGGTTCTCTAATAATGTCAGGAATGTTTATAAGCATGGCCATTCTCTAGGCTCTGTAATCCAACTCTAGTATCTAGTACTATGTACTACATAAATGTACTAATCGCCTATTATTTCCCTTTCTGCAGCTCCCGGAGAGCCCTCTGGAGTGGCAGGGCGAGTGCGCCGTGATGAGCTTCCACAGCACCTTCCGCTCCAGCAGCTCTGAGCAGCTGGACAGCCGCAGCGACAAGCAGCACCAGCGGCACCACTTCAGCCGCAGCTTCAGCAGCAACTGCGAGGAGGACGCGGCCGCATCGCTGCAGCAACTCATCGCCACCGACCACAGGAGGTTCTCCCTCGATGACGTGCTCGACGAGAAGGAAGAGGTAAAGGCCCGTTTACACTGAATAAAAGGAGCAGGACAAATTTTTATTTGCCCGGTCTCTTTGTGTGGTCAAGTACCGAACAAAAGAAAACCCCTCCTCAGACGTGAGTGCAAGGGGAAACCCTCAAATCACACAAAGAGATCGAGGAGATAAGACTGGGGGCCATAAAAGTTTAGCTCTCCCCTAAGTTGACTTATTTTCCGATTCCACTTTGTAAGATTAGAGTGATAGCTCTGATAGAGCCTTGAGTGGAAGTGAAAATCTTACGAAGTGGAATTAGGAAATATGCGTTAAAAATGTGCTCACTTTGTTAAACTTTTCACGGCCAAGTGTCACGTCGCCTAGTGCGCGCACTCTACCAATACTTGAACTTGTTTCAATAGCCAAGGCAACAATTTTGTCTTTGTCACCGTGACAAAAGTCGCTCGTGCGCGATCAGCCTAAAAGCTAAAAGTACACTGGGAATCCCCAATCCTCTCTTTATGGTAGCTCGTGTTTTCAAAGCCTGAAGATATTCTAAAAAAAAATTCTTAATTTATGCTTGCAAAAATATTAAAAGCTCAAGAGATTCAAATGCATTGGTATTATGTATTTCAAATTCGTTCCTATGTATTTTAGTATTTGAGATTCGATGGGGATGCTTTTTTATTTAAGAAATAGCACACAAGTGGGTTAAAATACAAAAAAAAACGATATTGACAATGTGGCTTATTTATATATATGGGGTGGTTAGATAAACTTTCTTTACTACAAGACTGTACACCATCCCATGGCTTCCCAAGGTAGCTTGGGCTAGTAATGGACTTACTACATCTACAAGAATTGACACCTCATACGCAAATTTTCGAAAGCAAAAATTTTTTGAAGAAACCATTAGAGTAGTCATTCATATCAATCCCTAAGAGCAGAGTCATATTTGCTAGAATGACAAGCTCTCGTTTTGATTCAATGATGACAAAAAAAAAACTGATATTTCATGTCATTTAATAACAACTACTATTTTAATTCTCTTTTAGGAAACTGTTTATTCAAACTTTAGCTTTATTCTAGGACGTGAAGCGTGCTTCTTCGCTCTCTCGCCTTCTGGAGGGAGGCGTGCGGGTGGAACATCGCAGTCGGGACTTCGTGCGACAGTCTTCTCGAACCTCCTCCACAGAGACCATGTCCAGCGCAGACAAGAAGTGCTTCTTCTCAAGGAAGAAGACAGAGACTTCTTCCTCTCTCTCCTCACTTACCAAAGAGGTAAACTAAAATTCGAATGGAGATTTTTTTACCAAAGTCACGAATTTTTAACACATCATGTGTATTGCGATGTGCAAACAGGGGAATACACAATGAACATCTGTAACGCTAATATCCATGCCCATTTTTGACATTTCAGAGAGGCTGTAATCATTCTCTTTACTAATTTGTTCTCCTAAATTAGATTCATTCACGCACAGGAAGTTGTTTCTTTTAAAACAGGAGAAAAACTTATTTCCTCCCACCATTAAACGTAATTGAATAATGACTGGTCTGGTTGTTTTCATCCCTTTATATGTTTTCGCTGTCTAGAATATTTAGTACGACCTTAAACCTAATTTTACCTTACTAGAGCCTGTATCCTTATTTTTCAACTTGTATGAAAAGTTTGCTTGAACAGTTATGTAAAACAAATGATTGAATACATTTTAGAATGTAAAGTAAAGCAATTATGTTTGAAGAATATTAATCTTAGTTAAATTTTGTAAATGAATTCCATGAGTCAGGAAACAGTGGATAACTTTAATTCGAGTCAAAGAACACTTCATCAAATTTCTTTAACTGCTAATATAATTTTATACATTCCCATTAAATCTATAAATGATGGATTGGATCAACGTCAACTATCGTTCCACGATTTTGTTTCACATGAGAGCTATACTATACGTCACAGAAAATAAGGCTAAAATTGACCAATGTACTTTTCTTTTTGCAATAGGTAACCATTTCGGCTAAATCTTCCCAGTCAGCTCAAAATCTTAACCAATCGGAGACAACAGAGACAAAAGGAAAAGGGAGTCCACTCTCCCAGGTAACTAAAAGTACCAGGTAGCCAAGTAAAAGTACAACCTCAATAATCGGATATCTGATTACCAGACATCTCCAATTATTATCCAACCTATTAGAAATAGTTTTTTTTTATTAAACTTTTATTTGGATTGTTTTGAAGTCTGTTATTGACTTGTTCGTCTTTTTACCGTTCCTATCACCAAAGGTCCCAAGTGATGGATAACCAAGGTTCTATTTAATGTCAATTTAGGAAGTAAAAATTAGAAAATATACTTGAAAACTACCAAAAAATATATTTAGTCAAATATTAAACGATTTTTTTAAATTCCACTATTTTAAAATTTTTAATTAAAGATCATTTTAGATTTTCTTTTTTTACTCTTTAAAAGTCATTCTTTTAATTTTGATCGTCAATTTTTTTACGTTATGTCATAACGTATAAATTAACAATAGGACAAACGTTTTCCTAGTTTAAATCCTTTTCCCCCTATAGGGGAAAATAAGGTTTTTTGGGGAACAAATTTGAACAAAAGGTTTCTCAACGGTTTTCGGCTCTACTAGATGTACTTAATGGGAAAACGAAAGTTTACCAAAATCGGATCTTGGGAAGTGGGTATTTTTCAAGATGGCCGCCAAAACCATAGAAAATCAAGAAATCCTATGAATTTTGTGTTATAAACGTTCTTCAATGTCTGATTTGAGTAGACTAAGTATGGTACTAGCACTGTAGTACTAGGTAAACTGAATGATATAAAAACAGTTCGCGAAATCTGGCAACCGGAAATGTTTTTTTTTCAAGATGGCGGACAGAACTTTCAAATAAAAAGATGTGATTATTCTAAATATTTTTGCAGATTTTTATGAAATATATTATTAAATTTATTCTTATTTTAATAATTTTTAATTCTAATTAATGTAATAATGCTCTGGAAACAATTTACAATTGAATGACCGAAAGTTACAAGTTGTCTAGATAACCATTGATTAAATGTGCGATGGTTAAATATATGTTCTTAGTTACATCTTTCTTTTTTATCAATCCCACAGAAATTTACAGCTCGGACAGCTTTTTTCTGGAAATCGAAAACTGAATATTGGTAGTTAGGTGTAAGGAACTTTTAAATGAAATAATTGTCTAACTACACCAAAAACATAAATATTTCATTCTGTTTGCATTTTACCATAAAGAAATAAATTTAATATGAGCCATATATTTCTATATTTTCAAATATAATATAAATAAAGCATGTAAATTCTAAAAAAAATTAATGACTTAACCAAAAGTTACAATGTTGTCTTCATCGTTGTCCTCCAGATAACATGACACATGGTTACAATGTGTAACTTGACAAGTTCCACAAACAGAGCTGCATGGGAGGCCACTTTTTTTTATTACTTAAGCTTAAGCAACCAGTTTTACAGTTGCAGTGAATAATTTGTAGTAAACTTTCAGGAACAACACTCAAATCACTCATGACTGGTAAAAGTTCATTTCCACCCGTCTTCCAATCTCATGTCTAAGAATTCATATCATTATCCATATCCAACTTAACTGTTATTTGATAGTATGGGGGTTCTAAGACTGAAATTTATTGGCAGACTCGGTCGGTGGAAAGTGTTTGGGGTGCACAAACGAGTTTGCTGACAAAATACGTTTCTTTAGTGATTCGTAACGCATGTCTGTTAGAGATTTTAATTCGCTTCCTCCGAAAATTGATACCATAGCCTGATTGCCAAGACTCTCAATTTCCTCAGGAGTCAAACACATATTTTTTACCCACACCATAAATAAGTAAAGTACTATTACAACCCGTAAAGCATTATGAAAACAAGTTGTTTTGTTAAATCGTTCCCTAGTTACGTCATGAGTCATGTTATTTGGAGAAAAGCGATGAAGACTAAGTTGTAAATTAAAGTTTTTTAGAATTAATTAATTAATGCTTTATTTATCTTTATTTAAAAATATAGGACTATATGGCTTATATTAAATTTATTTCTTTATGGTAAAATGCAAACAGAATGAAATATTTATGTTTTTGGTGTAGTTAGACAATTATTTCATTTAAAAGTTCCTTACACCTAACTACCAATATTCAGTTTTCGATTTCCAGAAAAAAGCTGTCTGAGCTGTAAACTTCTGTGGAATGATAAGAAAGAAAGATGTAACTAAGAACATATATTTAACCATCGCACATTTAATCAATGGTTATCTAGACAACTTGTAACTTTCGGTCATTCAATTGTAAATTGTTTCCAGAGCATTATTACATTAATTAGAATTAAAAATTATTAAAATAAGAATAAATTTAATAATATATTTCATAAAAATCTGCAAAAATATTTAGAATAATCACATCTTTTTATTTGAAAGTTCTGTCCACCATCTTGAAAAAAAAACATTTCCGGTTTCCAGATTTCGCGAACTATTTTTATATCATTCAATTTACCTAGTACCATACTTAGTCTACTCAAATCATACATTGAAGAACGTTTATAACACAAAATTCATAGGATTTCTTGATTTTCTATGGTTTTGGTGGCCATCTTGAAAAATACCCACTTCCCACGATCCTATGTTGGTAAACTTTCGTTTTCCCATTAAGTACATCTAGTAGAGCCGAAAACCGTTGAGAAACCTCTTGTTCAAATTTGTTCCCTAAATGGCCCTTTTTTTAGAGCTATTTTCCCCCTACTGCTAGTTTAGAAACGGCATTTGATTTTGTATAGTGACTGTTTCAAGGTTGTCTGAGTTTCAAGTCTAATGTACTTTTTCTATTCATTCATGAAATAATGATGGATGTAACAGATACTTTAAGACAAAATGTACTTTAAAATGAAATATTGTTAGATACGTAAAAAATATCCAATACCCTAAAAATTGATTTTTAAAAGCATTCATTTTTACCGTTACTGTAGCCTGAATACCTTTTTATCACACTTCTTTGTATACCATGCAAGTATACCAAGAAACGACACAAATTCCCCTCACTAAACCACGATCCCCTTCACAGATCTTCCAACGCTCCAAGCAATCCTCTCCAGCCCCGATGAGCCCCAGCCGACCGCCCCAACCCCCGAAGCAACCGCCCCACCAACACCAACAGCACAACCAGCCGGACAAGCAGACGGAAGAAGACCTGCAAGTCCTGCGCCAGGGCTGCTGCGAGAGCCCGGAGCTAGAACTGGCCTTGGGGCGCCTCGTGGTTAGAATGGACGCCCTGGGAGACGCCCTGAAGGCCTGCTCCAGAGGGCAACCGGCGGAGGACAAGACCGATGGGACGCAGCACAAGGCCGAATTAGCCTTGCTGGAGACGATGAATGACCTGATACGGAAGGCGTGGGCCGTGAGCACATTGGGGTATGATCTGGGGTCAAGTTTGTGCAAAAGCCTCAAAACGAGAGGTAGGTAAAGGGGCTTCGTTTTTAACTATAAGCGAGTACTATCTTCGGAGAGTTATTCAATAGTTGTATACGTTTGTATGGAAAAGATTTGTTCCCTTTAGACTTCGTATAAACGTCTTCAATCATTCAAACCTCTCCTACTTCATTGAGTTAGTACACACTGCCAAGGGTGAATAAATTACTATTTGGATTTTGAGTTTTAATTAGTAAACCTGAGGTAACTACCGAGACAACAAGTCCGGACTTTTCAAATGACAATGCTCACATCTTGCTTGCTTCCAGTTTACAACTCGGGATCCCCAACTTTTATGAAAGGTATCCAGGAATATATACAGCATAAACTTTCATTAAATCTAAACTTTTCCGAGTACAAATTATTTTACATCAGCGACATTCAAAACGTTTTTGTTTTGTTTTTCTGTCAAAATTTTCTCATGGAGGTCGGACTATAACTTACCTACAACACATACATTTGTTTGATGAACTCATCGTTCAACTTCGAACATACGACAGTTGGGTAGATAGAGTGATAAATCTCAACGTAATAATAATACATACGTGTCAAAATCGCCTCTAACTGATACGAATCGTACCTCTTCCTTAGGCGTGTTGGACATCCTGATCCAGAACCTCTCCTCGGACTCCTCCTCCCTCAAGTTCGAGTCCGCCCGCCTTCTGGAGCAGGCCCTGACCACCGAGAACCGCCTTCACGTGGTGGCGACGGGGCTGAAAGCGACGGTGTGCGGGGCGTGCGCCCTGGCCCGCTCGGGCTGCCCTCGCCGGTCCCGCACCGGGGCGGGCATCCTGGAGCACCTGTTCAAGAGCGAGCCCCCCGTCTGCTGCGACCTCATTCGCCTGGGCGCCCTGGCCGCTGTGCTGTACGAGTGTCGCAGCTCCGATGTGGAGACGCTGAGGCACTGCTCGGCGGCGTTGGCGAACTTGTCCCTGCATGGTGGACCCGAGAACCAGGAGGCTATGATACAGCATAAGGTGAGGGAATGATTGTCTGTCGGGTTTTATGAAGGATCAGTGCTTTGATCTATATGGCTAGGGTACTACTTCGGCACTAAAATGGGGTCGTTGGAGGTCGCTTTAAAAACTGATACAATTATCATGAACATAGCAGGGGGGTGTTTTGGAAGCATGGAATAAGAATAGTTAAGTAAAGGAAACAGTTTTAAGTTAACAGTAGTAAAAATAGTAACAAAGATAATAATTGAAATAAATACAATTGTTTTATGGAGAGAAAGCATTGCATACCTAACATTGTATGTATATTATTAGGTATAGAAATCTTTAAAATAAAATTATCAAAATCTTCACCCAAAGAACAGAGGCTTCTTTTAATTCCACATTTTCTTCTTAATCTAAATTTAGCTCCTTTAGCCGAAATTCCTCTCAATGGCAAACATAGGCGTAACGAGGGGGGGGTTATTGGGGTTGTAACCCCCCCCCCATTACATCGACGGTTTCTAAAACATGAAAAACTGAAAAAATTTCCCTTTACACGGAAGGCGGTTCACAAGGAACTCTTCTTTTAGGACGTAACCCAAAGGGCCTCAAAATGAATTTAAACACTACATTGAGAGACGAATAATTTTTAAAAAAATTCTGGGGGAGAACCCCCAAACCCCCCTCTAAAATGTTTACGTCTGTTGTACTATGTTTTTCCCTTGAAATTTAAGCCTCTTAGATAAAGTTTTCCCTTCGGAAGTTTTGCAAAAAATAATTGTTTATAGTATACCTGTATTATGAGAATTATGAGACATTTTTAAAAGGGAGTAATATGTTGGAGGGGTTGACTGGGTCGGAGTAACACCCCCCATGAGTCAACTCTAGTTACGCCACTGATGACAAATCTTCCACAATATCCATATTTCCTGTAATAGCATGTTCATAATCTTCATCGATAAAATTTTTATAGCCGGCATACACAATGCCCGTTATCAATTAGATTCAGGTTACGACAATAGTAATTGTAATTACAAACTGAGATTTTTAGTGTTTTAGGATATCATAAGAGATGCCAATTCTTCCTTTCAGAACCGGTAGAAAAGTACGGAAATTTCTAGAAATTTCCTTAATCCTTAACTTATCAAAGCTTTTATCTGGGTAATTGATATTACATTAAATACGCTTTTTATCAACAACCTTTATACCATCAAAATTCTTTCAAAGATATAAGTATATCAAACTACACAGATTGACCAAAAAATTCCCCCGACACAAAATCCACAAAACAATTATCCTTTACCTACAGTATCTTAAATTCAATCATCCTGATGCCGCCACATACACACGTTGCTTCTGCTCAGACTTTCGCGGCGGGTAAAAAGGTAATAAACTTACCAACACAAATGATTAGAAGACACACAATGAAAACCTATCTTCACTCACATCGAGAATGTCCTTCTTTATCAAGATGTAGTCACGCTCTCTCCATCGCTCGTTGAAGAAAAACAAAGTCCCGTCAATAAAAAGTTCCAGGAAGAAAGTCTTTCGTAACACTCAAGGTAGAAATCAGGCAATGTTGAAAAATTAAACAGCATACCCAGGGCGAAGAAGTCGCTGACACTAACACAGGAGAGACTCCCAGGGATTAAGTTCCCCGTGTAGAGGACATTAGCCCATTGCAAAATATTTTTTTTTGGAATTTCCCAAGTGCCCCCCTCTCATGTTGTTACAAATACTGAAATATTATTACCTGCAAATTTTCAGGTCTCTAGGCCAATTTTTGCATAGGCGTAACGAGGGGGGGGGGGTTATTGGGGATGTAACCCCCCCATTGAAAATCAGCTCAAAAACGAGTTAAAACCCCTGTTTTTCAGGGTCAAATTTCAAAAATTTTCTGGGGGACCCCCAGACCCCCGTTTAGTACTTGCAACTCTGTATCACCAACAATTTTTCACGTATCAAGTTAATAAGGAAGCAAATCCTTCTTTACGATTTCTAAAAAGCTACATAAGGTTTAAGGACATTCATAGGCGTAACGAGGGGGGGGGGGTTATTGGGGATGTAACACCCCATTACATCAACGGTTTCTAAAACATGAAAAACTGAAAAATTTTCTCTTTACAAGGAAGGTCCACTTGCTATCCACTAGTCCACCCCCCAACTATTTCCACCCAATCACCGCTGAGGGCATCACAGGTATAGGAAAAAGCAGGTGGTTCACAAGGAACTGTTCTTTTAGGAACTAACCCAAAGGGCCTCAAAATAAATTTAAACACTACATTGAGAGACAAATTTTTAAAAATTTCTGGGGGAGAACCCCCAAACCCCCCTCTAATATTTTTACGTCTGTTATACTGTGTTTTTCCCTTGAAAGTTAAGCCTCTTAGATGAAGTTTTCCCATCGGAGGTTTTCAAAAAAAAAAATTATTATACCTACATTATGAGAATTTTTTTAAAGAGAGTAATATGTTGGAGTAGTTGACTATTCGGAGTAACACCCCCCATTAGTCAACTCTAGTTACGCCACTGAATTTTTGACCCCCGCGCCCCTCAAAAGTAGGTTTCCCATGTTAAAGTATAGGGAAAATATTGAAAATATCTCCATTTTTTGAGGTTTTTAGTTTAATGAGCCGCTTTCAAAATTGATTTAAAACCTATACATTACCTTTGGGCAGTGTTATTATCCTAGGATTTTTTTGGAGGAGTAAAAATACTCCTTGACTTTTTTAGGAGGAGTGAAATTGAATTATGAAGAGTGAAATACGGAAATAGCATGAACTACTTATACAGAGACTGAGACACGAAAACCACAATCAAACTCCTTAAGCATCAGAACAATAAATGGAAAAAAATTACTATTGTATGAAAACACACGATTAAAAAGTATGACAATTAGGGTGCCGTGGCTTTTAGCAATTGGCTTTGTCCAGAAGTCAGGTGAAAGTGTCTCCACTGAGATCAGTAGGTATTTTGGGTAGAAAAATATTTTTTGATTTCGGTGAGGCACGCAGTGCATTTTTTAAGCTAAACCTTTGTGAAAAGTTCAAAGAGTGAAAATACTCCTGGCTAGTTTTTTAAAGAGTATTTCCGATTTTCAAGGAGTGAAATACTCTCTCAGAGGAGTTAAAAATATATCTGCCTTTGGGATATCATTGTCCCAAGATCCTATAGGAAAAACATTTAATGGCACCTACTGGGGGATGTTCCCCGAGGGTTAAAAGTGCACTCTCCACGTGGAAAGAGACGGCTCGCTCGACGTCAAACAAATGAGCTAAAATTTAATATACTACATTCATTTTTTACTAGATAGAACGGGGCGCGTCTTTACAAACCCTATCCACGCCAGCGCGCTGGCGACGTTAGTTCTGATCTAGCCGCGCAGCTGGCATTTTCACGCTCTGGTTTTTTTTCTTTCGTCTGGTTTTTTCCCCCGTTTTGATGTTTTCGACTTCTGCGCTTTTTGATTTAAAATAAACAAAAAATCTGCAACTTTTGTTCATACATAAAGAAACAAACTTTCGCCACAAAAGAAAAGGAATATATTAAAAAGAATTGGAAACGAATGGCACCGAAAACGAAAATAAATCATCCGACTGATTAGAATATTTTTGAGATTAAAAAAAAAATAAACGCAAAGCGACGGATGGATATTTGATTCGGTTTGAAAACTTCGCTAGGTAATTTATTAAAAAAGTAACGAAGAAATGGAGCCATGAAGTAAATGGTTAAATTAAAGATCTTAAATTTCAGTTGTTTTTTAAAATAATATTTTACTTCTTTATAAGAAATGTAATTAAATTAAATTACTATAAGGATATTTTCAGAAGGAAAATATTCAAAATTTAAGTAAAGTGCAAACATTTTGATTAATTTTGATAGGATTGTTAAGTCTAATTTCACATTTCTTAAAATAATTTAAACTTAAATTGAAAAAAGCTATAACTGAAAGTATTTTTTTTAAGGAAAAAGAAAAGAAATTATAACTCTTCCTTTACACAACAAAATTGGGTACTTTCTTAAGGCAAAAATTTAGGTAAAGTCGTGAAGTGCCATCTATGAAACGGATAATAAACATTTTTTTTCCTTTAAAAAAATCCCATCCCTTTCCAGAAGTTAAAGGTTATGCTTGATTCCTTAAAATCCTTCTAGTCAAACTCCTAATTAATTCGGTTTTACGTTTAAAAAAGTTGTGTTGGACTATTTGAAAATTTTTGGGTAGTTTCTTCATCTTTCACTAATCAAAGTTGTAGATGTACATAAATTTTATAGTAAAAAGTAAGTATAATAAGAAAAAAATAATTTCTAAAAATATCAACAAAAAATAAAATAGTTGAAAAATTAAACTAAGTTAAACCCATAAAACTTATTATTACACTAAAATGTATTAATGAATAAGTTTCATTTAACATTTCTAAAAATAAATTGCTATAAAAATGGGTTTTTATTAATTAAAAGAATCAGTTCATAAGCAAACATTAAAAAAAATATCACATTAAAAATATCACATAAAAAATCTCGCAAGTTGAATTTTATATCCATCTACGAAAATAATCTCTCATATAAAAGCCCACGTCACTCACTGACTCACTGATTCTGGAACGCTCGCACACTATGATGCCATCTCGCAATAATAATCATAATCATCAGAAAAATATAAAAGCCCACGTCACTCACTGACTCGATGCCATCTCGCAATAATCAGAAAAATAAATAAATAAAAGTAATTAAAATTTTAAAATAATATAATAGCTTTTAAATAAATATCTTTCAAGAAAGTTGGTTTACTTAATAAAGGTTAAAAAGTTACTTTTAGGGAAGTTGGTTTCTAATTCAACAATAATAAATTATTAAAGTTAAACTTCTTATTTAATGTATTAATAGGAACTTGAAGTAGTAACGAGCGAAGCTCGCATAAAAGGCTAGCCTAGCTGTAAGACCCGGCTTTGCCGGGTCGTAACAGCTAGTCTCTCTATATATAATGAAGGTGTCCCTGGGTTCCTGGGTTCCTGGGTTTGTCCGGAACAGATTTGGCTCAATTTCTCCAAAACTACCCGTCCGAATCGAACCAAACTAGGTACACATACGTATGGGGACGGGGGAAAGACAATGACATCATTTCCAAATTTCTAAAACCACCCCTTCACCCCCTTTTAGGCCTTTTTGTAAAAATCGCCTTACTTCTCCACTAAAGAAGATCTGTTTAACTCGCATTGTTGCAAATAATACAACAAAAACAATTTTAAACATAAAACAAAGTATTTAAAGATAAAACTTGGCTAAAATTGTTTTAAATGTTTTAAAAAGGTTATTAATAATTTAAAAAATTAAAAACGACCCTTATAAAAAACTTTATAACAGTATTTTCTTATTAAAAACTTCATTTTCCATGAAACTTTAAGTTGAAATAGAAAGTTTTAAGAATTAGACTGGTTAAAGTAAAGATTACATCATGCAGTTTTTTTAGAAAGTTGATGATAGAAACACTAGATCAATTTGTTATTTAACCTTATAATTTGTTTCTTTGGTGTAGTTTAACGGGATTTTTTTTTTCAATTTAAACAGGGGGTATTTACAAATTTTGGGATTTCAAAAGTCTGTAATAATTTTAATTGATTTTTTTCACTTAGAATGGATAATTGGGTAACTGTCGTAATTAAATGTTCAACACCGGAACTGGATGGTTAGGTTAGATTTACACAGTTGGAACCGGGAGGGAAAAAGCACAGGGAGCACGGTGATGAAAATGCACCGGGAACACCGAGATGAAAAGGCACCGGGGACACCAAGATGAAAAAGGCACCGGGATATGAAAAAATACTGGGAACACCGGGATATGAAAAACTACCAGGATGATTGGTAATTATGGTTACAGAAAATTAGGCATGTAACTTGAGAAAATTTTAATAAATTGATACACTCCACCCGTGCAAGGCCGGTCATATCAGCTAGTAAGTAATAAAACAACACTGTTCTTAAGAAGACTTAAAAGAAATTGCCAAATCGGCAATTAATAGGAAAATGTGGCAACAACTTTGCATCTTTGCAACCCTCGGAGCTGTTGAACGCGCCAAGGCGCTGGCGTGGATAGGGTTTGTAAATACGCGAACGGCGTACCTTAGGAAAAATGTTCAATAAAACACTCAAGTGACCTTTATCCCGCTCCCGCCGTAAGCGCCAGAGAGCCGTCTCTTTTTCTCGTGGAGAGTGCGCTTTTAACCCTCGGGGAACATCTCCCCAGTAGGTGCCATGAATGTTTTTCCTATAGGATCTTGGGACAATGATATCCCAAAGGTGATATATAGGTTTTAAATCAATTTTGAGAGCGCTCAGGCTTATTAAATTAAAAACATCAAAAAATTGAGATATTTTCAATATTTTCCTTATACTTTAACATCGGAAACCTACTTTTGAGGGGCGCGGGGGTCAAAAATTGGCTTAGAGACCAGAAAATTTGCCGGTAATAATGTTTCAGTATTTGTAACAACATGAGAGGGAGGCACTTGGGAAATTCCAAAAACAAAATCCCATAGACTTTTGCAATGGGCTAGAGGACATGTTGAAGTAGACGCAGCATGCATGAAAAAAAAAATGATAAACAAGGATTTACGGTATTAGTTTCGTCTGTAGAGAACTTTGAAGTATGGTTGTTATTTTATGACCACCCTGTATCTAACAAAAATTTCAGTGCGTGCTCGAGTTTGCTCGGAAACTTTTTCCAATGGATTTAGGTGATCTCGAATTATAATTTGGCCTCAAACGTCATCTAGGGTCGGGCATGAACATTGAGTTCAATAATTACAATCATTAAGACTCATTTTTCTGTGACTGAGAATCTAGTTTATGTAGGTTGATATGGGATTAGAATGAAAGTGTCACAAATCACAGAAATAAAAATTTGATACAGCCGTTGGGCTGGCTAGGCATATATAAAATAATATGATTCTATATTAGTGCTTCTGTTTGATGTAGAAGCTTCCGAAGTGCACAGAAGGGAATTTGAATGTTTCTGAGTTATATATTTTTATGGTAAATAGAAAGATCTAATCTAATATTAATAAACACTAACGGCCGTATTCTCTGCTACCAGACCAGCGGTTAAAAGTAGTTAAAGAAGGATTTTGTAAATCCGCGTTGGCGATCCCTTGAAACAGATTTGATATAGGTCCTCCACGGCGAAAATGTCGATGATCGCCAAGGAACAGTCACGAAGTTGGCAACTGCTTTAGTTGGCGGTTGCCGTGGAGGACCTTTTTCAAAATTTGTTCCGATTCCTTCTTTGACTGCTGGTTAACCGCTGCGCTGGTCAGGGACCAAATGGAAAGGTACACATGCGTGGTGGTATAACTAGGTGATTCTCGCAGGCTCCGGAGTGGCTGTTCCCGCTGGCCTTCCACGTGGACGACAACATCCAGTACTACGCGTGCCTGTCGATCGCGGCGCTGGTGGCCAACAAGGAGATCGAGGCGGCGGTGCTGCGCTCGGGCACTCTGGACCTGGTGGAGCCGTTCGTGACGCGCCACTCCCCCGAGGCCTTCGCCACCTCCTCCCCGCAGCACGTGCACGGGCAGTCGCGCGACTGGCTGCGACGCCTCGTGCCCCTGCTGCACTCGCAGCGCGAGGAGGCGCGCTCCCTCGCCGCCTTCCACTTCGCCATGGAGGCCGG
Source organism: Tetragnatha montana (assembly GCA_963680715.1). Lineage (NCBI taxonomy): Eukaryota > Metazoa > Arthropoda > Arachnida > Araneae > Tetragnathidae > Tetragnatha > Tetragnatha montana. Next base: position 30,712,017 of record OY796676.1, read on the forward strand.
CATCAAGAAGCGACAGGGCAACACCAAGGTGAGCTCTTTTACATTATACTCATTGTACCCTCATAGTCACCAAAGACGTGACCTTGATACTCCTGTTACGGCCAGTATCTGTACTGAACCTCCTTCTCCCTCGAGGAAGATATTGTTCGAAATACCTGCTCGGAGCAAGATCACAGCACTGCTAATACGAAGCAAAAGGATGGAGCCGGTCGAAGGTTCTGGCCGTGACACCCCTATTCTAAGCACAAGGGTTGTAGTCTTTAGAATCTTTGCACAAGAGTCGCCAGGGGCACTCGGCTGGAAAAGTTTCTTATTTTGACCAATCATTATGGCTAGTGTTAGCCATAATTAGTCTTAGTGGAACTCGATACTACTAGTCTAGTCAGTCGTACGAATGGCATCGATACCAGTGACATATTTTACTCGATAGCAGTCAGTTTTTATTTTAGATAGGTGGTGTTCTTAGGGCGGATAGCCACGACTCCACAAAAGTAGCGAAATTAAAACTTTCAAGGGAAATCTGGTTTTACCATTGCTTCTTGGTCATTCCACTACAACCAGGAAACAATGGCAGGACCTATCCCCTCCTGAACATGTCCATCCCGCTGCTTTTGTCTAGTCAAAGATCATTGCTGAGCGACTATTGCCAAAAAAGCGACTATTGCCACATGGAAGGTTCTTAGCGTTCACTTCTATTATAACACGACGTTGTATCAGATAAACGAATAAGTATGATCAACGCCGTTGTTGATTATTAGATCTAGATCTTGATTGCTTTTCTAATTCGTCTAAGTTAACGTTGTTTTACCAATAGAATTAAAGTGAATTCCCTGACTGCGATAGCACTCACTGAGCATTGGTGATAGCTTACTCAGCAACAATCGTCAGCGATGCTAGTCGATGCAGTGTCAAAAGTTTTCTACTTTTCCAATGGAGGCTTTCTTTAACTGGATGCCAGCGTCTTGCATCTTATAAACATTGGCTGGAATGTAGTCTTACAGCCAACGCTAGAAAATGATTGCAGTTTTATTTTTTCCTCCAGTTTCCATTTCCACAGATTTGGCAGATATTGTAACTGAATTTATTTTCACACCAAACTACTTTTTTGGAAACTAAATGGGAAAAAGCATAAATGATATAGGTTAGTGGTTCCCAATTACATTCAACTCGTGAACCCCTTTTACACGATAAACCACAGCTCCATACACCGTAAACAAGCATAAGTAGTAGTAGACTAGTAGTTAAAAAAGTACAGTTTTGGGGGAAGTTTCGCCTGTTTTTACAGTTCCAAATTTCCGCACCCCTCAGAAGACATATGTTTACCTGACTGGGTTTTATCGGATGTACTTAAATCAGGGGTCACAAACCTCACCCTGGACTTCGCTTTTAAAACTCCAAGGGCCAAGGCAGATAGAACGAACAGGAAAACTCTTTAAAATAAACCCCAAAGACAAATGCAAGTTTTGTAATCTAGGCAAACCAAAAATATGGGAACATGTATTTCAACACCAGATTAAAGTATCTTTCCCCCTTTATTAGGTACAAAATAACTTCAATGGTTTTCTCACTTACAATCATAAGAATTTTTTTTGCAATAGTAAATTTTATTAAATCAGCTCAAAGGTTGAACCAGTTCCTGTTGGGGAATTGTTTTTAAGGCTGCTTGGGGGGGGAGTTCTTGTTCTAATTTTTGAAATTGTATCCTGGTTTTTATTTATTTGCTTTGTTTTCATGTTCAATTTGGTCGGATTTTGGATGTTTAGTATTTTGGTGTATGGGTCAGTGGGCCTTTTTTTGCCAATAAAATTATTATTAAATTATTAAGATAGAACGAACAGAATGAAGGATCGATTTACAAACATAGTTTAGTCATGAACTATGAGTGAATTTTCATGCTGAAATTATAATACCCCATGCTTTATTTTTTAAGTTATAAAATTATAATATTCTGGTAATGTAACGATGAATTAAGTGTAAATCATTATTTTCAAAAATTATGTTTGTATTGGTTGATCTTGTATCCCATCTAAAAATCTGTAAGTAATCGTCAAAAATGTCAGGTTATTACTTACCATATTTCTCCTAATCCTAAATGCCTGGACGAGGTCCACAAATTTACTTTAGGTTACTATTTTTGACCAGCCCCCTGCACCTGGTCAAAAACAGTAACCTCCACGCCGAACTACAAATTTATCAAATCCATTTTCTATCGAGCTATCGATAATATTTTTATGCTTCATCTTTTCAAGATTTGACTCCAAAGAAAGATAATTTTATGAACATTTGGCATATCAATGTACTGTACTCTGCAATTATTGAATTACGTGCTTCATTGTTGCGTATAATTTAAACCAACAATGAATCTGTAAAAAGTCTAATTGTTAGCAACTTGTATAGTATACCTTTCGTTGTTATAAAGAAGGGTTCTATTGGACTAACGTAAGTGAAAAAAGAATTTCATCTTAAGCCCTAAAAGGGTTTCTGATCACTAGACTTTGAAATTTTTCGCTGTACAATTGTCCATTTTTTACCCTAACTTTAAGACCCCTGTATTAAATCAATTTTAAGTACTCAAGTCTACCACGGATACACTTACCTTTTCCAAAATATCAACTCTTTATAATATACCCTTTTTTTAAAAGCTTTATAGTTAAATTAATCCTCCCATCGCTGTGACTTTTTGGAGAGTGAAATCTACACGGCTATAATCTTATTAATATCCCTCATACCTGATCCTTTCACCATTCATTGTTATTTACTAGCACCCAGAGCCGCCGAGAGCCAAGTCGGGCCCCGGGTACAACTTTGAGAAGCGGGCCCCCAATGACATATTCTCATTTCGAGGTAGGGGGCGAAATTTTCTGAAGTACCTCCACTCCACCCATGCATTCATAGCCTTAATATAATTTTTAGAATATTTCTAGGCAAGATCTAAATTTCACTCAACTTAAGAGTATCGTTTTCTTGATAATACGATGAGTAACAAGTAATAAAGGGGGTCTGGGGGTCTTCCCCCCGAAAATTTTTGAAAATATGCCCTAGAAAACTGGGAATTTACTCATTTTTAGACCTTTATGTGAACAAATTAATTTCCAAAATATTCAAAATGATATCCGTCTTAGTACTCAATATGAAAAGCTTTGGGTACCGGGCCCCCTACCGGCCCGGGCCCGGGGGTATCGTACCCCCTCGCCCCCCTCTCTCGTCAGGCCTGCTAGCACCAAAGGGTTGCGAGAGGCTTTAGAGATATTAAAGAATATATTATTGTCGCACCATTTGTATTTGTTCTGTTTGATTAAAGCATGGGCGTCATTTAGAGGGGGGGCAGGGGGGGGGGGCAATTGCCCCCCCCCAAGGTTTCCACTCTTAAGTGAAAAATTGCTGCAAGTCCCTTGAAATTTTGTAATTTCCACAAGGAGCATCGGATTTAACTCAAAAAGTCCCAAAAAGAGTTTTACTTACTAAGAGTTAGAGTAGTTTCACTACTTTTGAGGGTAAAATTTCAAAAATTTCTGGGGTAGAACCCCCGAACCCCCTCCTGACCTTTGATGTTTGTTATATAATGTTTCTCCCTTGAAAATTCTGCCCCTTACAAGAAGCGGTTCCCTTTGGGAACCAAAGAGTTTGAAACCCCAAGCAGTTTGAAAAGGAGGAAAAGCACTGGTTTAATGGGGAATTTTCAAAAATTTTTACTGGGGGCTTATCTCTGCCCCCCCTTGAAAATTTGACGTTTATTTATAACTTTTTTTCCCCTAGAAAATTCTACGCTTTACAAAGAACTGTTCTTTTTGGATGTAACCCAAAAGGGCCTCAAAATGAGCTAAAACACTACTTTAAGAGACAAATTTAAAAAAAAAAATTATGGGGGAGAACCCCCAGACCCCCCTTTAAAATTTTCACATATATATGTTATATTTCCCTTGAAAATTCTGCCGCTTACAAGAAGCGGTTCCCTCAGGGTGCTCCCCAATGAGGGAGGACCTCCGGCTCCCCTTGAAACTTTGATGCATATATTTGTAACTTTTTTCTCTAGAAAATTATATGGTATACAAAGGACTGTTCCCCTCGGATTTAACTGAAATGTTGTAAAAATGAGGCAAAATTTCTCAAAATTTTTCTGGGGGTGACCCCCAGACCCCCCCCCCATTTTTACTTAGAGCTCATGATGTTGAGTCAACCCCCCCCCACAAAAAAAATCAAGTCTGGTTACGGCGTGGCTCAGCCCCACTTAAAAAAAAATCCTTGCCCCCCCCAAGCAAAAACTGAAATGACGCCACTGGAATAAAACTTCAAACTTTAAAAGCCTTTAAAATCTACACACATTAGTACTTAATTCTTATAACATTCTTTCATTTTAAATTTTTCTCATTCAATAAAGAATAAGTCGCTGCTATAAAGGAAGCTGGATTTTATCAATTTAAAGGCGATGAGATTCTTTGGCTGCTTATCTCTGATGATAAAAACACTCTTTTTTAATCCAACAGGATGTTAGTTTTATTTATTATTTCATTGAATCAATTCTTTTCAAGCACTTATTGACTTTCCTTGATAGCGGTCATAGACATTGATAGCGGTGAACGGAGGGTGAGAGAGTACCCAGAGAAGACACAATGCTATTGTGATATACGTCAGGGGTTTGACGTATCCCTCATGACCATCTGTTAAACGATGTTTTCACTAGAAAGAAAGATCACAAAACCTTTATGATAAAGGTTAAGTTAAATTTACTGTTCATAAATATAATAACAAGATAATACTTTTCAGTACACAAAACTGGTTATGGAAGTTCTTTCCACACTTGACTATTAATTTTAGCATCGAATAAGAAATTTTCTTTCAGCAGAAATTTAGATATTTAGTTATATTCTTTTCCTGAGCACAAAGGGTTAATATTAATTAAGTAAAAAATGTATTCTCTTAAAAATGGAAAAAACATATACTTTTTCTCACATAAACACAAATCCAATTTTGAAGAGCTGTACAAGAGCAAATTTTGCTCTTTATTAATGCAACATAAAAGTAGTATCCTTAAAGACCAAAGCCGTTACGTAGTTTTTAAATACCCTAAATGAAGCAGGAAGATTGACCGTAATTTTTTTTCACAATTGCTTGCTCACAATTTATTACATCTCTCAATACTTTTGCAAATTTCATCTAGTACTTCCCAAACCTTTCCGGACCACCGGCCCCTTCTCAAGAAGGAAGGAATTTCCTCCCGCGTCCTTTACAAATTATTGCCTCTAATTTGTCTCATGCATTTTAATAAATACGGTACAATTTCATAGAGTTTTATACCAAAGTGTAATAAACTTTAATTTACGTAACTTTTAAAGGTATTTTAACTTTTGTATTTTAAAAATTTTATGTTTTAAGGTTTCGGAAAATTAGCTATATTAAGTTTTCAAGAATTGTTTTTTTTTTTAAATCTTGAGTGTCCAAATAAAAGATGTAATATTCTTTCAACCATTCTTTTACTATTGATTAGGCGATTAGGGGGTTGTTAAAAAAGGACCTACCAAATGTACGGTGAATTTAATTTTTTCCTAGTTGAAATTTTTTTTGAAAGAAAGTTAGGTAAATCATAATGCACATCAATTTAAAGAGAATAAAATTACGAACAAAATTAGCTCAATTTTATGTGTTTAAGTTGTAGAGTGTCAGTCAATTTCACAATGCAGGAAAAACAATTTTACAATATTTGCGTAACACTAAAAAAAATACTTCTTCAAAATGGGGGTGATAAAAAACGAAACCTGGGACATTATATCTTATACCTATAACAATAGTAGTTTATCATAAAAGAATTGTGAAAAAATTTAGAATATTAATCTTTATCTTTTTTGTATAGATATTTTGTATAGATAATCTTTTTTGTCTGTTTTTTTTTCAAATCCAAAAACTCAAAACTGTAAAGCGTTTGCGGATCACTTTAAAATTATCAGATTTGGCTAACATTTTGCTAGGGGGGGGGAGCAGTAGATTTTTAACTTTTGAAAAATCCCATACTGTTAAGGGCCACCCTAATACTTACCATGCATTTTAAAACAATCTATGTAGAAAAACTTTTATATTTTCTTGAATTATATCTGGAAATCATGAAACTAATTTATAGGCATAAATTTATTAATATTCCACTTTTTAGATATTTAAGGTTGGAAAAAGAAAGGATACAAATATTTCATCTTCTTATGGAAACAGCTACTCAGCAAAATCTTAGAATTTTAAAATTTGTTATTTTTTATATTCTTTTGGGAATTTATACCATTATGAAAATGAAGCCAAGATCAGAAATTCTGTAAGATAAAAATTGAATGTGATATATAACGACCTTTTTAACTAACACTGATTAGGCAAAATTATTAATAATAAAATGAAAATTAGACAGATTATTATTTTATTTATGTGTAAGTAAATGCGTAATTGATAAAATAAATCGTGTAATTGTTGACGAAAACGTAGAGGCTCAATTCTCGCTTTGTAAAGTACAATTGATTTTTTTAAAAAACTAGAGTGTTGTGGGGCCTATTTTTAGGTACTTCATTATGAATCTTTTCCCAGTGTCCAATTTTCAGTTTCAATCCTACCTGAAACACGTCGAACTGATATAGGGAAAGTGGGATGAAATTTTTATCTCAGATGAGGAGCAGTTATGTAAGTGTTTCCGGCGCCAAACCCTTCAATTATATTCTTGGAAAGATTTTACACCCGCGTGGTAATGTTTTATCTTTTTGCATTGAATATGAAGGGAGTGTGTAAACTGCATCTCTCAAAGTACATTATGATAAAAAAGGGGTGAAAATTTTATTCGTCTTGCCGGATAAGATAGACATTATTAAACAAACATAAGATCAAAGAGATGGATGGAAACAGTAGTAATGATGAAATTTTTAAAAAACAGTTTATATAACTATCACGAAATTTTTTGTGTTTAGCTGAGAAAAATTTTTAAACTTTGGAGAAATATTTTTCGAAGAAGGAGGGTCATTTTAATATTTTGTTTGGGAATTTATTGTCTAACTTGGGTATCATCTTTTGGCCATTCTTTTTCTAGGTCAATAATGCGTGCGCCTCACCACGTTTAATAAAAAGAAGGAAGTAAATCATTGTGTGATCTTATGTAACTCTCTCTCTCTCTCATAACCTGTTTTTTATAACTTAAAACTTCTATTGCATCAGATGATGTTGGGTTTAAGAAAATTAATTAAAAATTTATTTTTAGTTGAATGAACTTCATTTTGTGAGTTTCTATAGGTTCTTAATATTTCATAGCAATTAGTTTCAACTAAACTTTTAACTTCAAGTTTTGTGTGCTATTTTCGAATTTAAAGGGTTCAAGAAATCATTTAGAGAGGTTATAAAACGTTTTTAAAATTTATAGAAATGACCTTGGAAATCGAATCTATACAAGTATTCTTATTTTAAAAACTCTTTGAAACAAGTCTTTCCTACTTCTAATTTTTTTTTTTTTTTTGAAAATTCATTTTTAAAGAATTTCCCTTTTCCTTGGTGAGCACCGCTTTATTAATTAATATATCTTACTAATATTTCATTTAGCTGTCTTTTAAGTATCTTTTAGTTAACTTTATGATTTTTTATCTATAATTTTTTGTGTTAGTCAAGGCGTTTGAACTTTGTAGGTATAAAAACTCTAGTTATCTCTCTCTCCTCCATGGACTTAAGTAGGTATATTTAAAAGAAATTAAGCAGTAAACGCCCATAACGAATCGAAACTGAAAGTCACTTTCTAACTAAAACCAAGATAAAATATCGCATCCGCTATTATAAGTACTACTATTTAAAAGATATCCAAAGTCACAAGACAGTGCCCAAAACAATACAATCGAAAAATGGCTTGCCTTTTATGGTAAAAGTATACAAAAATTACTCAAATCATAAGGTATTCCCTCCCCGTCCAGGGGATCTTAGCTATCAAATGATAACGGATTTAAAAGGAACAATCGACGCTTTTTAGAACACAGTTAGCCAATTAGCGCAAGCTTCCTAAAGCGCGTCAGCGTTCGAATCTACCTGTCCGGACGTGTTAGATAAGGAGGAGAGTCGCGAGGGATGTGGCAGATTTCGAATCATTCAGTTTTTTGGCATCGCTCGCTGCTGACGGAATATCACTTTCGTCTCACTTGCCGGAAGATATTAGACTTTTAATGTCCCTTGATCGCTTTTTAGCGGAGTTGGATTGTGAAGTTTCGACGAGTGTTTATTAGATGGAATTACTAAGTTTCTGCGAATCGCCCCTAAACCTCCAGTGGTTTTTTGTGAAGGTTGGCTTCAAGTGGTCTTCGATTTGGTGTAGTGTGGCTTGGAGAGTGAGGTATCGGACATAGTAAAACCGTTGTTTGAGTTTGAATGTTAATTATTTTTGTGATCTCTTTTTGAGACCTTTACCCTTGGTTACCTTTGGATTAGCTGATGCAACACCATCTTTCAAGCAAGTCAGTCTTTTTTATTTTACTTTTTGAGTTTATTGAACTTACTTGGTGAAGAAAAGTTGAATATCTCCTTTCTCCTGTGTTTTGAGCAGTTGAACTTTGAATCAATTAGGTGTTAATGTCAAAGACTTTGTTTGTTGACTCTTTGTTTTACTGCATATATTTTGATAGTAGTTGTTTGTAAACAAGAATTACTTAACATTCCAGTAGTGGAATAAAATTATCTTTTCTCGAGTGTTTAATTTTCGCTACTCATATTTGCTCTACTTAACTATAAACTTCTCTGTCAGAGATAAGAAAAACCGAGCATTGAGATTGGATAAACGAACTGAAACTTTTTGACCGTGAATTCTTATTGTTATTAGTGAGATAGATACATTTATCGGGTCGGTACTTAAGACAAGGCATCTGTTGATAGTGAAATCCTTTCAACTCTCAATTATCCGAGTGATTCTTTTTTAAGTCAATATACTTGAAAAAACAGTGTGAAAATTCCGAATTCATTCCTTGTTGGCTAGGTTGAAATTTGAGAAGTCAAATCTGAGGGAAAGAAAACTCCAGTGAATTCGTTACATACATAGAATTAAAGATAGGGTCCAGTCTGGGAGACCTGAATTGCGATTTTTTTCGGAATGTGTTAAATTTGATTCTGGGTGTTGCTAAAGTGTGTGTGGCCATGGTCCATCATTGCTCTTTAGTGTTTCGTTACCTGTATAAAATTTTGAAGATGTTGTCTCGGATTCAAGGACAGTTTGAATCGGTAAGTATTAAATACTTTTATTTTGTAACCAAAATCTACATAATTTTTTAGGTTTCTTTTTTGATGATTGCTATCAATACAAACTTACATTGTAGTATTTTGATTTACTTTGACCAAATAGGCGTACTGTAACATGTTTTGTTTACTCTCTCATTGCCTTACCCAATTCCATTTCTCTCTTCTTAATTATCTTTTCTTCCCTTCATTCTTTCATTAAAAAGTTATTTTTCCTTACCGAGAGTTTATGATTGACTTTAAAGTAAAAGCTAAAATTCTGATGGAGAATAGGAATTCACAAGGGAAGCACTACTAATAATAGTCAAAAAATCGATCTTCCCTTCAAAAAAAAAAAAAAAACCTTGTATGGTCTGAGGAATTCTTACAAAATCTTAAAGAGTTTATATACGTTATGTTAGTTACCTGCTCGTTTTTAACCCATTTATGAGACTTCTTTAAGTTTTATAGATTTTTCTTAAAAAACATTAAAGCTAACGATTGAAGTCTGAGATAGGATTCCTTTCATATCCTTACTTTTTCTCAAAAGAAAATGGTTTTCAAGTATTAAAATCAAGCCGAAAAATAATAATAATAACAAGGAAAATAATAGTTTAGTGTACTTTACAAAGGAGAGTGGTTTTGTTTACTTCTTGCTTACCCTGGTCGGACAGTTATCCCAAAGCCACAACTAGTTTGAATCATTTTTGTTGCTGTTCTAATAGCGGCATAAATGATGGTGCAAAGTTGAGTCAACGGGAAGAATTGCATCATTCACTCTCACGAGGAAGGTCACGAAAATCCGCTCGAAAACCGCTCTCTCGTGTCTCGTAGTGACGTCTCCACTCTCCGCGTGGCCGAATCACAGCCGAGCGGAAAGAGTCCGAAAGCCACGTTAATTTCATTCATTCGTATGCCTAAATACCAGAATTCTCAGACTCTCTGAGCCAATGAGGAGTCCCAATTTCAGATCTCTTTTAAAATGCAACCGTCTCATTGGGTCTGAGAGATTGAGAACTCGGATAAATAAGGACGTGTTACGTTTCTACGATCTACGTTCATTGAATCCGAGGTGCAGGTGACGTCACATCCGCGGAGGATTAGTCGAAACTAGCCGCAGCTTTGACATCCTATGTGGAACCTCGATTGCGCAATTCGTGTTTTATAACTTCGACTTTCTGAGCCCTGGGAAGTGGGGGTTTTACAACATCATGCAATGAAATATTTCCTTTTGTTTGATGGCTGGGGAAGTTTGCGTCCCATGTTGCAAACAAACTTAGGTGGGAATTGATTTTTTTAAACCCTTTTACGTATTGCTAATGTTTAGTTTGGAGGCATGGAGTCAAGGTCAAGTTTAGGCATTGGATCAGGGTGGGAAAAAAACTTTACAGGTAGTTAAAACCATTTGTGCATTTTCGTTTTAAGATACAAAATGTCTCAATTTCAGGGATGAGATTTTTCAGACTTTGGGAGGATTTTCAGACTTTTTTGAAATTAACATGAAAATTTCAACTTCTTACTTAAAAAAAATCAGCTTATGAACTGAAATTTTTGACTGGGGATTTTATTTTTCTAAATTCAAGTTGATGTTCTTAACCAATATGGTAAATTTTCATATTTAAGCCAATTTAATATAACAGCTTAACGCATCAAAACTATTCATTTTAAAGTGTAAGAATTTATTGTTGACTATAATGTTAACTAATTGTTAGTTTTTCCGATTTATCCTCAATTTAAGAGATCAAATGTCGTTCACGCAGTTTTCAGACTTTTTGCCAATCTCATCCCTGTAATTTATTTTAAAAGGTTGCTATTTTTACACAGTGGTTGATACCTTCAGTTAACCTTTTTTCCAAGACATTGTGGCAATTTTCGATGTTACTGATGATGGGGGAAATGTTGAAATTAGAAGAGTAGCTAGGAAATCCTACATGCGGACCTATATGGAATATTCAATCTTTTTTTTTTCTTTATTACCATTGCGTGGCTGAAAGAGAGTGATAGTGAACTGTATTTTAGAATAATTTTATTCCATCAACAAACAAACATGCTTAGAGCATGCCCACTCGGTATGAGCTTGAAGTTCCTGCTCATATGTTTAGACCTAAATAGAGCCTAATTTCTGGGAGGGAATTCGGGGCACTTGCCCAGGGCCCCCATTTAAAAAGCAAAGAAAATGTGAAATAAGTGTAAAATAAACTTAACAAGCTTATGAAGCTTTGGAACAAACCATTTTTACGCAGTGTTTACAGATGATATATTTTGTTATTTTAAGTTAAATAAATTTAAGTTTTATTTTAAGACAGGTCGGGGGCCCCCAAAAGGGTCTTTTGCCCTGGGCCTCCAAACTTGTAAGTCGGGCCCTGGACCTAAACTAAAAATCTAAACTAAACTCATCTGCACAACCGCCCAAATGGGCCAAGGCCTACGATGCCCATCTTCATTTTCATGACCGTGGGGCCAGTGGTGCTGCTAGGCATATGTCCCGGTTAGGTGGTAAGTCTATGTTTAGACCTATAAAAGTTCATTACCACTACAAAACCAGAAGATCACTATATCTCTACGCGTTTTAACGGTATAAAGTAGCAAAAAATGTCTTGTGTATGTTTTACGTCTAAGGGGGTCTATAATGGTTGGGAAAGGACGTGGAGATGGTGGTGATGTCACCTATGGCTCGTAAGAACCGATGAACGAACACGATGTGATGGACTGGTTTGTGATGTCACGCGCGTTGGAGTACAAAAGGAAAATGGGCATTTGGGAAACACTCTTGCCCATCAGGTAGTTTCTCCCAACTTCAATCTCGCGCTTCTCTTGGATGTGGTTATCTTAAAGTTTCGAACGGACGAAGATAACTTTCTGATGCGTGACCTGTTTTTGGATTACCTTTATTTAGAAGTGAGAAGGAGCGGGGTTTTTTGGGTTAGTATCACTTTTCATAGTTCTTACCGCATTCTCGTAAATTTCTCATTGAAGATGTCTATCTATGGAAACTGATGGCTAGGATTAGAACGGACGTGAATGAACTGAGGATTAGTTTTCGTTTATATTGACTGCTATTGTTGATGATTAGACAAATTTTGGTTAGTACATGTAAAGCGATATTGCCTGTATTCGTTAAATCTTGCACACTCTCATTCACTAGTATATTATTATCTTTCACCTTTTTTATGTACGTACTACTTAAAACTCTTCTCTTCTCTCTAGATTTCACATTCCATCTTTCCATGTCGCTATAGTCTTCTCTTCCCGCCCTTTTCTTAACTATTCTTTTTTATCTTTTTCTGCACCGTTTATAATTCCAATATAAGAGTGACAGTATTTAGATAGAAGTACATTTCCATTGTTTCCCCGCAGCTGTTCCACGAGATCGGGGTGGTGGGCGCGCTGAAGAAAGTGGCGAGCTCCCCCAACGCCATCGCCTCCAAGTACGCCGCCCAGGCACTCACGCTCATCGGGGAGCAGGTGCCCCACAAGCTGACGCAACAGGTGCCCCTCTGGACGGTGGAAGACGTCGTCGAGTGGGTCAAGCAGGTACGAATATCCTTTGGATTCTAGCAACGATGATTTACCACCGATTTTGAACATTAGGCGTCCAAAATATTTGGTGACGTTTGGTAGATAAATGAATATATCAACGTGGGTTTTTTTTTCACATAACTGTTAACTTTAGGCGTTAGGGTGTTGTAAAATTTTGAAAAAAAAATTAGATGCATAACTCAAAAAAGCCAAAAATAAAATTACGTGATGCAACGCCTTGTATTATGTACTACGGTTTGTGTACCACCTATAATTTTTAAACCAACCTTGTTAGTATTTTAAGAAAGGTTACTCAAGAAAGCATATTTTATGACAATTTTAAAATCTAACTACAAATTTCTAAAAATAAAGCTGAAAACTTCTAGTTTTTCTCCTTTTGCTAAAATAATTGCATTTGACTATTGAGAATGGGTTTATTTGAAGTGTGCTCGGCTCGTGTTAATTGTGAAAGTGTTCCAATTTTTTTATTTGTGCATTTTTGTGTATTTGTGTTTTTTTATTAGAGATGAGAAAAGTTTTATTGGAAAAAAACTTATCTCACCGCACTTTCTTTATTTTTTGCGGCATTTGTAACAAATCGTAACATTAATACAAACCAGGACAAAAGGCATTTAAAAAAAACCTTAAACCTAATTCCACTTTGGAAAAACGTGTGCTGCTCCTTTTTATTCAATTTCCTATCTATCCTTAAAGTGGAGCAATTTATTACAATATATCTCGTTATTTTTAAGTTTACAAACTTTTACTTTATTTTGTTACAAGCTTGCTTCTTCCTCACTGAAATCTGAAGAAAATTGTTTAAATTTCCTGCCAACCTACTTATAACCCTGAGTTTGTTTGCATGATGGGTTTAAAGTAAAATCTCTCGGTAGAGACCGCCCTGCGTTCCGAGAAAAATCTTCGCTTAGTAAAAATCGTTCTTTGAATCAAGTGGGTTAGCCTTCCCACTCTCTAGAGACGATGGCAAGATGGTTGCCAATGATGATAATGAAATTTTAAATTGATAGTAACAATATTCTCTCCGAGTAGTATATATGGCAAAAGGACGTCGATATAATTAATCAGCTTTGTAAAGTTAATTTTACTGCATACTGCTCACTCGCAAGGAAAAACCAGTTCTACAGATAACTGTTTTTAATGCAGTAAAACCTCAATAATCCGACCTTCGTTCGACCGACTCTTCGGATTATCTGACCATCTCTACAAAAAAATTTTACACTTTCTTTGCGCATAAAATGTTTTCCTTTATTGAATTTTCAATTTTTCTTACTGACGTTTTACTTTTTACATCGTTTTATCTCTTTAACTACATCTCTTTTAATTACTTGTTTCCTTCTCCTCTGATTTTCCGACCATTTTAATGTTCTGTAGTCATAAAAAGGACGGTTAATTGAAGTTTTATTGCATAGAGATTAATTGATTGTCGTGTAGTGCTTGAAAGGTAACTGTTTTCTTTCGTACGTTTTCAGATCGGCTTCTCCCGCTACAGCCAGGAGTTCATGAGCTCCAAGGTGGACGGTGACCTGCTTCTCCAGCTCTGTGAGCAATCCCTCGCCAACGACATCGGCATGACCAACGGGATTCTCAGGAGAAGGTGAGGCTTCAAGTTTCTAAAGACGAAATTTTCTACTATTATGATAAGGGTCTTAAGTGGCAGAAGAGGCGGATTTTAAAATGTGCAACCTAAACCAAATAGCTTCCTATGCTATATTTTTGTTTACCAAACAAAAATGAAAACTAGTATTGGAACATGATTTTCCACAAGTACAATATCTAAGCATTTAAAATTTAAATAAGATCTTGGAGTAAGCAAACCGAAAAGCCTATTTTCACCAAACTGTTAAAGTAGGAATTTTTAATAAATCACATATTTGTTTTCATAAAATGGGAATAAAATCATACGAAGAGGCTGGCTAACTTAAAAACTCAACCTCATCTCCTGGTTAGAATGACCTTTTTCAACACTTGTCTGACTATAAAACACTTTACTGGAAAGAAGGGCGTTTTAGTGGAAATGGGAAGAAAATTTTCTAACTTTAAAAATTTGCCTCCTACTAAAATTCACCGCCGTAGGCTTAACTAGCCTATTTAGAAATCCGCCTCTGGTTGGCATAAATCGTTACTACCACGCCAAGATCCATTTTCTCTTTAGTTTCGAGAAAAACGCATTTGAACTTTTGAGGAGAATTTGCATTCCTACAGATGGCATGGAAAATTGAGTTTTCTTAAAGTCTATCACGAGAATTACTATTTAAAGAGTTTTTCTTAAAAAACCAATGTTATTTTTTTAATTTGGTGTTAAACGATTTTCAATGCTTCCTTATATCCTAAGAAATTACAAAATTATCATCAGATGTATTTAATATAAAAATATCTTTCTGAAATTAAAAACACCTAAATATTCTAAAATTGTTTTACTCATGTATTAAAATTATAATTAAGATCATTGTATCCAAATGCAAAACATGTGTATTCCACGTCCACACTTTACGGTATTTTTATTAAAATGATTGATTTGTTAAAAAATCCTTAAACTATTCTAAAAGGTCACAGCTAAACGGTTGATACTCCGATAACTACCATTCATCCAGAATATTTCCTTCTCTCACTGTAACAACGGAAGATGTCAATATCCGGAGCACCTCGCAGCCTTGAAGGGCTTTATCTCGGTGCATCTGTTTGGCATTTGGAGACAATAAAATCCGCCAAAACGATAAGAAAACGCATCTTCACGAAACGTGATGTAACAACCTTCACAATTGCAAAACGTTGAGTAGTATATTGTTAAAGAAAACAGTATTTTTTTAAAACTGAGATCTAAGTTCAACATCTGAAGTGAGAAAGTGTGTGTTGACTTCTGCATAAAATAATCTTAAAGGGAGAAAACAGGTTTATAATTTAAACAGTAGTCTCCTCACCTCAATGGACATTTAAGGATCTTGTCTTTAAGTAGTATAACGATTCGTCTTGTAGTGATACATTTGTTTTTTTAGAAAAGGAACAATAATGTATCTAAGTTTTTAGTTGAACCCCTTTACTCGGGTGCAATTTTTCTTGGCATTTTCAATCAACCATTGGGGTTAAGTGCTTTTCCATTGATATAATGTACAACCTGTACCTCTTTCTAAACTAATACTTTTTATACGAGTGTTATTTTCTATCTACTTAAGACAACTAGCTAATTGGGGAAGGCAGAGGAGAGGCGATACTTCAAACAAACATACATAGAGGAGAGTATTAACTGATTCCATCCAGTCCAGTTAATACTCTTCTCCTTCTGATCGACATTAACTGTACACGATCGTTGGGTGCGATATTTCCTATTAATCTTCGGTTGCGGGCAATCTCTAACAATGTGACCATAACCATTACAATTAAAGCACTTAAATTTACCGTTCTCATTCCTATAATTTGAGGAGATCCTCTTTTTCATGGGAATGACAATTTATCGGCGTATAATTCAGATGCGCGTAAAATTTATATGATCATAATCAGTAATTCAATCAGGATTTCTCAAGTTGAAGCTCGTGTTCCTTATCTTCCCTCCTAATTCTAACATCAATAATTCGGTTTAATACCTACTACTTCTTTAACGAAAGATTCATCATCCTTTACTTTTGGTAAAAATTTTGCTCCCAGTTCATTAGCTAACTCTATCAAATCGCATTTTTTCTCTTTTGCTAAATACGTCATGCTTTTAAAACAAAAATATCTGCTTTAAGCAAATAAATACTTTCGTACTTCCTAGAACTTCTCGTTTTACTTATACATTTTTCGTTTTACTTACTCATACTTTCAATAGTAGAAAATGTTACCGCATTCTTAACATACCGAATTCCAAAATAAAAGTCATCGCGCAATCCACTTCAAGTCAATTTGAGGTTATCCCACTTCTGTGAGATGTTATCTTTTTACTTAAAACAACTAGCTCATTGGGGATGGCAGAGGATCTATTCTCGGGCAAGTAAAATAAAAGATCTAACACAAGCTTTCCAAATACAAAAAGTAAACTCAGCATTATAAACAATAATTATTCGCAATAATAATTATATGTAGTACTATATCTTTTGAATCTAAGGGTATGTTGTACGTCAAGATAATATTTTTTTCTCACAAAATTACGCAAAGAATGATCTCACGCTATTTAGAAAATCATTTTGGGAGACTTTTCAAATGCTTTTTTCACTAAACTACTTTTTTCGAGTTCAGCCTTCGGTTTAGTACTCTTTCGTCTCTTCCTGATTCGTCTCCTTGTCAAAAATTTTGCACTTTTATCCCTTTAGGGTTAAATGCCTTTTTGGTTATTCCTGTTTGATCCCCTGGGTGTTGAGTTTACCATAATTGGCATAAAACCGCTAAAAAGGTGAAATATTGCTAGTTACGCTTCAGGTTTTTACTGGATATCCTACTAAAATTATTATTATTAATGAAATAATAAATACATTGGATTTCATAAGCTTAAGTCAATTATTTTGATCTGCTTGATAACGGACAGGATATTTTGTAATGAACTGGGATGTTATATTATTAATTATTCAAAAAGTGTTGGATCAATTGTATTTCAATGTACTTTCATCATTCGGTAAAAATACCATTTATTTAATTTATTCTAGATATAGATTTTATCAATCAATACAAAAATTATATTAATTTTATAATGATTTTAGTACCTTTTCAATAAAAATTCAAAGGAAAAAAACTTTTGCTAACCATCTTCATTTCCTATGATATCCTCCTTAACGGACGGATATCGGTATAATGCGACATTCTGGGAACGGAACATTTTTGTGAAGCTAAACTGTATTTATTGCTCCAAATTTGAAGGAAAAGACGAAAGCGCACTAAGAAACAGTCATAAATTATCGAGAGGATGAAACAGCACAAAATTTGACATGGGGATGAAAGCGGAAGAGATGAAATGGGACATCACCCGGCCTTCGTATCCGGACTTCTGGATGGCCTTGTGAGTTAAATGGTTTCACCCACATGTCGAGAAAGGGATATGAAAATCGGGTCTTAAATTCTATCATTCATAATTTCTACCTTAAGCAATCGATGTTATTATCTCCAACTCGGCACTAGTTGTTTTCTAAATTTGATTTCTTTCCAATAGTGTATTGATGGGTTTGTTGTGAATCTAACATTTCTTTGTACATTTTCCTCCAGGTTCCTTCGAGAGCTGAATCTTCTGAAGCGTATGGCGGACTACTCGTCGTGCGACTCTACGGGGCTGGGTGCTTTCCTGCAGGGCCTCGGACCAGAGTTCTGCCAGTACACTTACCAGATGATTCAGAGCGGGGTTCGCATGTGCAATCTCAGGTGCCTCAGCGAGGAACAGCTCCAGACGGAGTGTGCCATACACAACAGCATACACAGGATGAGGCTGATGCAGGCTGTCAAAGGTAGGCTACTTGTGCTAACGGAATACCAATGCATTATTTTTTTTACTCCAGTTGTTACTTCGCACAGTCTAAATAGGGCGAGTTAGGTTCATCGTACGCTTGGTGTAAATAAAATTTCACATTTAACATAACCTCGATTTAAGTTTTGAAAGTAGGAAGTACTGAATGATATGGTGTTTAAAGTAAATTAAGCAAATGTAGCTACCTACTTTCAAAGTGTACATACGAAATTTTTGTTCATTGTTTCTCCACTAAAAACATCACTCCATTCTAATATTTAATTGAAATTTAAACTTATTTCAGTAAAAGTTTCAGTTTGAAACATTGTTTTCCAAAAGCATGATGCAGTGGGAAATGCTCGAGTTTATTTCGGAGTGAGGCCAAAAGACTTTGAAGAACATGATTTTAAAATCATTTGGGTTTACTCTTCTCGAAAAGCAAGTTGCCTTCTAATTGAGTAAATATTGCTGCAATGATAAGAGTCATAAGTTTAGAACATTTATTACAAATTTAATTTAGAGGAGGCTTGGCGGTTCTGCTCTCCTAGAACTCCTTTGATTCGCCCAGTGCATGACGATCCCAATGGATATCCAACGGGGTTGCTGGCTACATTTGTTTTTTTATAAGACGAATTTCTTATTGAAACAGTTGTTTTGGGTAAAGGAGGGAGACTCTTGCAAACCTCCAAATAAAATCCAATGTTGTAGACATCGATACTATTGAATTTAAACTTTAACTGAAGACGTTTTCTGATAGCGTTTCCGAAAAGGGCAACTGCTTTGAACCTTTCATCCAGAAATAGCTTAATCAAATTGACATTTTCCAACTCTGTGAGAACTGTTTACTCTTCCCCAACCTGCTGGATGCTCTCTATCCGTGTTGGCACACGCGTTTCGATAAGGGGTTGCGCAATGGTATTTTTATATTTGTCTCGGACGTACGTCAGAAGGCATGCCGGCGACAGGTCTTTTCCATTCATCACTTTTTTTATCATCTGCCTGCCTGTCCGATATCGCGTCCATTCTTAAGAACGTGGAGTAGTGTGCGTGGGAATTATGAAAGGATTCCGGCACTGTTGCGATAAAAGCTTTTTGTTGTGCCTTTCTTTTCAGAGGGTTTATTTAGATTACATTAAAGTGAAACTCTTTAGGCTAGAAAAATAATCCTAATTCGTAAGAAAAAGTTCCTATTTGAGAGATAGTATAAAAAAGACATGTTTTCACTGCAATAAACGGAAAATTATTTTGTTTTTATTCTTGAGGAGGATCAAAAGAGAAATTTTCCACTTTGTTAAAAAATAAAACAGGGATGTACAAAAAATCAATTTTTGGGTACGAAATGAATTTTTAAAAACTCATTGTATTTAAATTATATTAAAACCCCATATTCGAAAAAAATATTGCATTATCAAACAACTTAATATTGCCGCCCACGTGTTTAAATAAAAATAACGCACATATCCAGTTATTAAAAAAAACGTTTCCAGTTTTTAAAAAATCTTCCATTTATGGTTTTGTACTACTTAGAAAAGTACTATTAGGTTTTATTGCATAATATTTTTAAGCATCATACCTAACATATATAGTCGTTTGTTAACATGAATATTTTCTCTTCATAGTTGGTTCCGCCCGTAACAGTGTCTTCCATCCCGAGGAAGAGCTAGATCCTAAGAGCTTGGACGTCTTCATCAGCTACAGGAGATCTAGCGGATCTTTACTAGCTAGGTATGCGTCTCTTTCTTGAATTACTCCCATCATTTTTATACTATAAACGCAAATTAAACGATTCCCAAAATTCTTTACTACGCTTTTTGGTATGTTCTTTCAACTATCCGTCATAAATGAAAGAATACCTAAAATATTTTTTTTTCTGGACATTAAATCTTTACTCTTATTGAAGAATTTTAAAGAGATATAGAGCTATCATATCTTCATCAGTTCTTCATCATCATCACCTTCATATATCTTCATCATCATCAGTTGATACAAAAAAAAATGTGAAATAAAAAAATATATTTTTGACGTTCGAATTATATGTTTTTTAAATATTAAAACGATTCTGTGTCATACAAAAACTATGTCTTTTTGAGGTCCCATATCCAGTTTGACCATTCAAAGTATTTTTTTTTACAAACGAAAACTTGCTTTATTGGGTTAAAATGGTTCAATCCCATCATAACTTGGCCTATTTATCCAGTTTATAACAAATTTCAACATTGTTCCCCGCAGTCTCCTGAAAGTGCACCTGCAGCTGCGTAACTTCTCTGTGTTCATCGACGTGGAGAAGCTGGAGGCGGGAAAGTTCGACAACAACCTGTTGAACAGCGTGCGGCAGGCCAAGCACTTCATCCTCGTGCTCACCCCCAACGCGCTGGACAGGTGCGTCAGCGACATCGACCACAAGGACTGGGTGCACAGGGTGAGCTTTTCTTTTACTTTTGAACCGCCTTTATTATTTGCAGAGTGTGGATGGTGCGAGATGCAGACACATTTCTAAATAAAGTAGTTTAATCGTTTAAATTTTACTTGCAGGAGATTGTTGAAGCTCTGAACAGCCAATGCAACATCATTCCAGTTCTGGACAACTTCCAGTGGCCCGACCCCGAGACCCTCCCAGAAGACATGAGAGCCATCTCATACTTCAACGGAGTCTCGTAAGTCACTCTAGTATATAACTCTTGAAAAGTTGTGGAATTCACCCAAAGAGTTGTAACTGCAGTTGTACTTCTTTCGTGTTCTGCCAGAACCTCATACCATTTGATTCTTTCTTTTGGGAGTTAAGTTAATGCTTCTCAAACTTTCAATATTGACGACCCAATTTCCATCGCTTCCTCCAAGCAACCTTACATACAGATACAGTAACAACGTATTAATTGCAATAATATATTTTTCCTTACGACCTTTTTAGTCCGGGACAGATTTTCAGGGGAGGCCATTCCCGAGGAAAGTTCTAACAAATTTGGACAACCTCTTTTCAATAGTTACTCGCGAACCACTCTCGATACCCTCATTGAACACTTTTTATCTGGTGAACATCGGTTAGGAACCACAGCCCTGGGGGAATGGGGGTCCTCCTCTGGAAAATTTTGGAATTTTATAAAAATATTAGTTTTAAGCTATTTCTAAGGAATTCTTGGTGATGTAGGGCCAGGTTTTGATCTGGATATTGCGACTTTTTAGAAATTGTAAGGCGGATTTCCATCTTGATTAACTTGATATAGAAAAAAATGTAGTTGATACAGAGTTCCCAGTACAGAAGGGAGTCTAGGGCCTGGGGGTCCTCCTACAAAAAATTTTGGAAATTTGACCCTTAAAAACTGTTTTAATTCGCTTTTGCCCACCTTGTCCAAACTTCTGTTGGGGCACTAATTTAAGTGGTTGTGAAATGCTTGTTTAACCCCTAACGTGATGGTTCAAAAACTAACATTAGGGCTTTGTGATGTTAATTATAATCTTTACATTGCATAACCAACTTTTTTTTATCTTCAGGTGGATCCACGACTACCAAGAAGCCTGCGTGGACAAAATCGAACGTTTCATGAGGGGAGAGATGAACGTGAAGGCTGACGGACCCATTGGTCGACTTCTCAACATGGGAGGCTGTGTCACACCGAGCACCCCTGGAGGGTCCGCCCTCCCAAGAATGCTCGCGCACAACAGCTTCCAGAGGAGCAGCAGCTCAGAGAGCAAGTGAACCTTCGGATCCTGAGCTGGAGTGATCCTGGGGACAGGCTAGTGAACCTTGGCATAGCCTTCTATGGGCATTGGTGCGTCAGTCTAACTGGAAAGGACTGGATCTTTTTCCAGTTCGGTTGCATCGTACAGTGCGCCGTAGCTATAGGACCGGGCAGTTGGTAACTATCCATTGCCTGCGAGAAATGAAGCAAAGGGTGTGGATGTACGTTTGAAGAACGTACTCAGTTTCTTGACCATTCATTGTGATGTTTGATCGTCCATTGATTTAGCGAATTGCCCCTTCCCCTTATTTCTTTGATGGAACCTATTTGATAACTCAAGAGGATTATATTTGTTCTTTAAAATATGTGCCATGTCATAAAATTGTATAATTTTGGTTTAACTTCTGAAATAGCATAAACACCTTTATGAAAGACCTTTTTCTCGCGGCGGGTGGCAACATAGCCCAACTGGGAAGTGATGTTAGTTGCTCAGAAATCTGAATGTGAATAGAAGGATATTATTCCCTTCGAGGTGACGCATCCGAAGAAAAATTTCGCGAAAGCTACCTTGAGAAGTAGCGTTTTGAGATTGGCTCATTTCCTTCCTTGAGGATTCAAACTGTGATCTTGAACCTGCAGTGTATATTTATTTAGTCATTACGAATGCAGCTATTATAATTGAAGCTTGGAGAAAGAACCTGTGTAAATATTTTTGTTTAGGTGCACAACCGATTTATAAATGTTGAAATAATCTTCCAACACTAGCAATTTTTGGAATTTTTACGCCGTGACCAAAGAAGCAGGTTCTGTTACTAAGCTCTTGGATGTAATGGCTGTATTTCAGTGTATTTATTGAGTGCTTTCTGGTCAATAAGAAATGAAGTTTGTTCCTTACATGTTACTAGAACTTTACATTTTGTACTCCTGCCCTGGGCTTTTGCCAATTTCGATGATCAAATGAGCTATGAGAGGAAAAAATATTAACAATTTAAAACTAAATTAAAATTAATTTCGAAATATAAATTGGGTGGTGTAAAATGGTTGTGAAATGGGGAATTGGGTTTTGTTGATCAATGACTTGTGTTTCTAATATCTTTCACATTTCACGCACACATTCAAATCACATTTTCACGCTTTGCTCTAGAGCAGTGTTTCCCAACCTTTTTTGGTCCATGCCCCACCAAAGCCTTTCTAAATTTTCCATGCCCCCCCTGTCCTTTATTTTTTCGAAAATCCTTCTTGAAAAGTATATAAAACCTGGTGGTCCATGCCCCACCTGGGGGGCAATTTGGTTGAAAATTTTCAAATTGCCCCCCTAGAAATTCACATTTCCCCCCGGTGGGGCATGCGTCCCACGTTGGGAAACACTGCTCTAGAGGGAAATATTGCACCTGTTTATTGTTAAAGTACATAATTTATACTTATTATAATAGCCAATTTTGAACCACAGAGTACTAGAACAGAGAGTCCATGGCCATAGGGGATAATGGAAATCGAAAAAGCATGAAATATTGTATAAGTTGGGGCTATTTTGGCGCTGGGATCGCTTCACGTCACGTCACGAGAGGCGGAGAAAAAAGCTTGATCCTCCAATAGCCATCCAAAAGGACAGATAGAATGAACACTTCACAGCCAATCACAGCTTTGACAACCAAAATGCCTACCTCTCTGTCAATCATTGAATTACCCATGCTGCCCTCTACCTTATACAGAAATTTGAAAATAACCTTTTGGACCCTCTGTTAAGACTTTTCTCTGTATTTTAAACTATTGTAAAATATTACAATTGTTCCAGGTTAATTAAAAAGTACAAGCTGTAAAAGGGGGAACAAACACCTAATACCTACTCTAGCAAGTAAAATGTAATTTTAGTCAACCAGTGAATTCAGTCCAGTTGGATAACAATATATAGGTTAGAAATGTGTTTGATGTTCATAAGTTTGAGTGTACGTAATTTTTATTACCGTACTGTATGTTATGCATTATTTAGTGACTGCATATATGTATACATTTAAACTGTCATATAAATTTATATTTAATGTTAAAAGGCACATCTCCTTGTTCGGAAACACTTTACGACAGCAATGCATAAATTTACTTGATGAATACATTAATGTACTTAATGATCCCTCATGTTAAATATTTATTTGAAAACATCATGGACAAAATTTTATTTAAATCCGTTATTTACAGCTTTACCATTGAGATAAAACATCAAGATTTATTCTAAATATTTTGTATTTTGCTGACATAATAAGAATTTATCACAGGCTGGTCCTGTCACTTGTATGAAGTATTTCATACTGTCCTGTCTTTGTTTTTAGTGCTTTTTCTCTTTTTTTTTGTTCCTTCTAAAGTAAAGTACACCACAATACATATTTTTAGTACATATTACCCCTCCGCTATTTGTAAAAATTATATTACTTATAAATAAGTCGAAGTAACTAGACTCAATTTTGTGATCTTATGGACCTAATGAGTTTTATAAGTGCCTTTGAAAACCTTAGCAACTTCTAAAAATCTTATAATATGCACTAGTTTAACCTTTATTGCCCGATTTTGACTTAAAATTAATGTATCAACTGCCACTTTCCTAAGCGATGTGGCTATGCTTCAGCTTCCAGTAAGTAACATGTTTGGAATATGTGCCTTTACATTTTGTATATGGATCATTAAACTGCTTCTATAGAACATGTGACATTGCATTCATAACAATTCCGTGTATTTATTTTACAAACAGTCCCGTCCTGGTTGTTGATTTATTGTTATGTACTTACCAGTTGAATAAAGCTCAAAATGAAACTTTATTTTAAATTGTCTACTTCATTTTATAAAAGTCTCAGAGATCTCTGACTTATTTACTTCTTTCAATCTATTTAGGTTTTCAATTGATGTATTGAAAAAATTTGTTTATAAAATAATTGAATTTTTTTTAAGATGGTAGTAAATGACTCATTGGAATTGAATGTGACTGGAATGCTGAGGTCCCCAGTTAAAAACAAAACTTACTTATTTACCTGCTGTTTAGAGTTAATGTCTCAGTGGATATAAGTAACTTTCGCCAGATACTCTGTCACCAGCAAAAGAAAACCAATTGAGCTGGTGCTCCAGCCAAACACATGCTTATTAAGTTCAAAACAATTCCTTTTCCTAGCCTGAGAAATATTCTGTGACTGAAACGATTTGTTACTTTTTTTATTTGATGCAGTGTTCTGGAGCGTCCTGCTAGGAATCAGAAAGTTCTAGGTTCAAACACTACCTCCTGCTGTGTAGCATTTTTAATGTAGTTTCTGAACTTTTTTTTATCAACTTTAAATTTATTAGAGAACCTGGTGAAGTGTTGGGCCGAATGGCATGGTTGGTTAATGCACTGGTATGCCGTTCTGCAGGTTCACGGTTCGGTCCCAGGATTCTGTAACATTTTCTCTTTTTTTTATTGTTCATGTATCAACTTCAAATTAATTAGAAGAACATACCGACTGCAGGAATGGATGGCTTGGTGCGTTAGCGCACCAGTATCCCATCCCAAAGGCCCTCAGACCGAATCTGAGACTCCCTGGGTATTATTTTATTAAACTTTCTTAAAACAGCGTCCACACGCATGCGCATTTGGATCGGACTATGTAGTAAATAGGCGCTCGTCACATAGAATAAATAATAAAATTATGTGCAGTAGACGCGGCGCAGCAGCTTAACCTCTATGCGTCACACGATGCTGCCGCCATCTATTTTATTAGAAGTAAAATAAAATATTTAACATGGTGAAGTATCAACATCAAATTAATTAGAAGAACTGACTAGGTGCAGGAACGGATGGCTTGGTGGGTTCGCCCGCCAGTATCCCATCCAAAAGGCCCTCAGATCGAATCTGAGCCTTCTCAGCGGGTATAGCACTCGGAAATAAATCCAGTTGGGTATTTATAAATTTAGTTCCTGCTCATTCAAGGGGGGTCTTAACGTTTTTTTCTCCGGCGTTTAACTGTAACCGTATCAGTAAGATTCGTTGAAAATATTATGATTTTTTTTAGATTTTTATGGGTTATTTTTAAATATTTCAAGACTTTCTCTTTTGCCTACGACGGAAACTATACGAATTTAAGAGTCTTAGAGTAATGGATGTAAACTTCCCGCCACAACACCCCGACCTCCAGCCCCTGCGGTTTCAATTTACTTGTTAAATTTTTCTCAATTTTTTTAGTGGTGATTTTGAAATATTTTTAAAAACAATCCCATAGGCATCCTGAAGACCTATATTGATTTTATAAGAACTTTTCAATCGACTGCAACCAACGAGAAGAACAGTTTCAGATTAGATGACAGCGCGGTACCGTTAGCAGTGAGGGAAATATTTTTCTTTCGTCTATTATTAATTGTGATTATGGAGAAATTAAAGCAAATCCATAGGCATGTAACTACCTCGTCGATATTACTATCTATCCGGTAGAGCCATTACGGTTTCAGAATGGTTACTTGCCCAGAAGCCGTTAGGCCTAGCAGAGAAGATCGATTAACTTGTAATATTTTTCCTTATTTTAAAAGCGGTGATAAAATGCTTCAAGTATACACCCTTCAGCTAACTTCACAATAATGAATAATCCCGTTTCTAACATGACATATCATCCAATAAGGGAAAAAACAGTCATGATATAAATAATAGATATAAGGCTAATGAATGCATAATATTTTCCCTAATATTGAAAAAGATGACATTGAAAAGCTCAAAAAAAAAAAAAATAAATAAATAAAAAAAAAATAAAAAAATAAAAATAAAAAAAAAAACCAAATCCGTAAACTTGTTTGCAATAGAAAAAACAACGTCAGATTCAGCAAACATTATAGAATAGTTTCAATTTAAGTTACAATTTACAAAATTTCCCAGTTTTTAAAGAGCGACTAAAATTTTCGTTTCAATATTATAGTATTTGCTTACATATATTTGATTTCAAATAATATTTATTCATATAAAAACACAATTATAGATAGTTACATCAATGGGAGCATTGGCTTTGCATGCCTTTTGAAAGTTTGATTGAATCTGGCTTTATACTTGTTTTAAGTTTCAAGCAGGACTCTAGATTTTAATTTGTCAGTTGACTTCTAACTTTACTTTTTGTTATAATCATATGAAAGAGAACGCTTGCTCGCACTAATATGTCGACCCGAAGATCGTCAGCAGTCCATATACCAACTTCTTCACCTCACTGTAGCATTCTGGAAGACTATTCCATGCGCCGAATATAAGGGCCTCAACTCGAGGAATTTCTTTTAGAGCCGTCCACTTGTGCTGCGCGATGTGCATGCATTTCTGTGCCTTCAACTCTTCTAACTTTCTATTGAGTTTTGTGAACTTGCCACTCCACAGGTCTTAGGTTTTCAAATCTAGCAATTGCGATCCAGCATCAATTCCGAATGGCTCAAAGTTGATCTCAACAAAACAACAGTTCAAATTAATCTCATTAGGGTCATGTTAAGCGTAACGATTTGTAATTTCATTTAGTGTTTTGATTCATCTTCTTATGCCTGTAAAATTTTTGAACATTTCTGTGAGTTTAGCCTCCCATCCTTTTCAGCCATAGTTTCCTTGTTATTGTGGAGAACTCGTTAGGTGGAGAGGAAAGATGCTGAACTTTAAAAACTTTTAATTAATTATTTAAGCGGTGACTGGGAATTTCTTCAGAAAAATTCGTTTCAGTGAAATTCTCAAGCATGCATATTGTATAACCACCACATTGAAATGAAAAGGTTAAGAACCACTTTACAATGCTAAACTGCAACGTTACTTGACCCTGGAAAAACAAAACAAAGTAGTTCCCTGCCCGGTGTCTGAATTTTGAGTGAAATTAATAATTTCAATTTAGAAATATGATTAGCCTAATGATTAGTTTGTTGAACCACGGCTTACTTTAGATACTTATACAGGCTAGTCGAGTACGGAAATCATTGCAAATCCAGATGGCAATACTGGACCAACTGGCAAAGCATATCCACAGTGTTGAAGGCGGTGGGTGATATAGGTAGGTCTTGTAGCGCTCCAAGCGGGAAAAGTTGTCAAATGGTTTTCATTGTTTAAAACTCGGCTAGCCTGTATGGCCCCGTTTACATAGCCCACCGAAAATGCCGGGTAAAATGCAGGATTTTGGGATTTGGAGGGGAATCTGAAAATGTGCTTAAAAACCCGTTTACATAGCCACTCTTGAAATCCAGGGATTTGACGTCACTGATCACGTGACTAGTCGAAGTTGTTACGTAAAATCGATCCCATCATGCCTAGAGTTTTGTTTATTTATATTTTGAAAAATATGAAAGACAAAAAGATATGCTGGTTTTTTAAACCAAAACTTGAATTGATGATTAATAAAGTACCCCGATTGTTTTAATTCGGGTTTTCTTCACAATTCTCAAAATATTAAGTTCGTAAGATGCTGAATTAGATCAATACATTTTAGAGGGTAGAAATTACTTTTATAACCAACAAAATAATTAATGTTAAATTAATAAAAAGCTTTATACTGATAACAAGAGCAAAAATTTCGATTGCTCTTAACAAGCAATACTTTCCAAGATTCCATGGATAGTTAGGAACCTGCATATAAACAGAACACAAAAGATGGATTTTATTTCAATAGTTTTTAAAATCTCTTGCATCTCTTTCCTCAGAGGAAGTCATTAGTGTTAAAGTGTAATTTGTAAAATTTTGGTTTGTAATAATGTGTAGAACTGACTGATTTTATAGATTAAAAAAAAAGAAATTCTTGTTACACCATTTAAAAATCTTGAGTTTGATTATGTTTTAGCATTTACAAACCTTGATAATGAATTTATTTTAAAAAAAAGACAATTTAAATCTATTTTGAAGTTTATGATAGGATAATTATCAAACCGAAGAAGATTTAAAAAGCAACGGTTTTATTTTACACGTAAAATATTAAAAATTGTACAATGTTTCGAGGATACTTTGATCCCCTTTGTCAGCAAGAATGAAATCTAACTAGAAAGAAAGAATTATCCAACTAGTTTCAATAAAATAAATCAACTGTGTCTCCTTATAAATCTCAAATTCAGATTTTAGAGAATTCAAAATTGTGTTTGGTATATTTGGTGGTAGATCACATGGGTTCAAAAAGAATTGGTGCACAGTAAAAACCTGAAGACAAAAAAATTTATGCATCAAGTTACAACTCGCCTAACCCGTATTCCCTTTTTTGTTATGTGAACAGAAACAAGAAAAATAAATCTTAAGTAAATAGTACATACATATATGTACATACATACATATTTCTACATATCAGAAATGTTAATGAATATTACTCTTCTTTGTTTTAATATTTACATGATACGTAAAATCACAGCATGTAATAAGTTGCCATAATATTTTAAATCTGATTACATACATTAAAGTGGGTAATAATTACTGAAAAAATTTTTACTCTTTGTACATACCTGTTCTGTTCTTTTCAAACAATGCAATTTGGCATGTGTATTTCAATTTCTATATATTTTAAATAATTCAAGGATGGGTAAAAGGAATTTAAAGAGATAATTTTATTTTATAAACTGTATTGTTTTATTTGAATTGATGACTACGACTTTGGATGGGTGAAAAATGTTCAGATAAAAGGTTTTCGTTCACATCAAGCACATAACACATCAAGAAAAACCTCCAAAAACAGAAAATTATGACTTATGGTTATATAGTGACAGCCCAATATAAGAAGGCATTTTATAGTGTGTTCTCTAAATTCTTTGCTAGGTATGGTGGTTGGGAACGAGGAAATTAAAGTTTGAGTAAGGAGGGGACTTTTTTGTTAAAACACCGTAACTTTGAGTGCCTTACACTTTTTGAAGGTCATGTGCCAATTCTTCAAAAACAACAGAATCATCACCTGCCAAGTAGTGATACCTATATGATATGGAAAAATTAATTTTTGATTTTTAAAGTTTTTTTTGTCTTACCAAAGGTTTTAAAGAACTATTCAACATAAGAATAGAAATTAACATTAGACTAATTCTTAATGTCCAAGAAAACAGATTTTTCTAGAAATATAGGTTTTTGGCATAACGATGATAGTCATATTAATCATATTTATTTTGTACATTAAAAGTATGTACTGTAACAAATTTAATTACCAAAGAAACCACAATACAGTTCTAAATTTTATTACAAATGAATATCTTTAAAAAAATAATAATGTAATGAACAAATAAAAGGTGAATGAATATTACAAATAAAAAGGGGTAAAGACATAGGTTGGTAAATTTTTTCCCATGATGTGACTGTTAACCGGGAAAAATTTGTAATTGATGTTTCAAATAAACATTCAAAAACAAACCTCACCCAGTTTGTTTAAGTTGTCGACCAACAACTTTTTTTTAAAGTTAGTAAATTCAATCCAGTTATCCAGGGGTATCCAGTTTCCTTCTCCTAAAATCAACACATAATTAATAAAAAAATAACAAAAGACTTAAAAAATATCAGGACTAGGAACTAGGACTTCCACTAGAAACTATTTTATTTTAGTACTTATCCGTTAGCTGGGCACAAATGTCGCCAAATGTGAACCAAATGCTCGCCAAGCGAAGCAAATGATAAAACAGTCAACGAAAAACAAAACAAATGCGCCGGAGGCATATGTTCTTGTGCAGGAGGTGACCGTTGGAACAGAGAATTCCTTAATTCATTCTACAATATTTGGTGATTTTTTGCTTGCGCCCAGCTAATGGATAAGCAACTTTAATTTTTCAGTTTTCAACATGTCATATCACACTTCTTCTATAAGTTCTTCTATAAGTACATAACAATTTAGGCGTTACTTGTGTATTAAGGTGTAACCAATTTCCCAACATTGAACAAACATCAACAATACACTGATTTTCATTTTTTTTGGCAATAGTTTTATCCTAACACCAGATCAAAAACAAAATATTTTAGATTGAACTCGAACAAATTATAGCAAAATTTTGGTTCAATATTCCGGCATTCGTCCCGCTTAATATCGCCAAGCTGTTTAGAAACCCAAATATTAGAAATATCCAAATAAATCTGCATACATAACACAATCTTTCAGTAGGACACTCTTCTGATGAATCGGGTAACCGAGAAAAGTTTGTAATTGATGTTCCAAACAAACATACAAATACAAACCTCACTCAGTTTTATGTGAAACCTTCTTCTGAAATCAAACATAAGAATTCACAAAAATTAACAAGATAGTTTTTACAAAATTGTTTAAAAACCTTATATTCAAACCGAAATTTTACTATGAGTAAAACATATCAGGACTATTACCCCTCTAAACCAGGTATAATTTGTTTAGTTTTCAACATGTCTTATCACACTTTCTCTAAAAATTCTCGCAACTTTAAATTAAGTTAAAATATATAAGTATCCATAACAATTTGGGTACTATAATTGTGTACTAAGCTGTTGACCCATTTGCTAACAGAAACTGTTTTGAGAAAACTTTCTTATGTTTATTCCTCTTCTTTCTGTCTTATTAAAAACTTCTTTAATTTATTCTGGTAATATTAACACTATATACAAAAACATAAAGGTTTAGATTGCACGAGACATTTGATGGATTTGAACCCAAATTTCCTGACACTTAAGTATGATTTTATCTGCATGTCACATTTGTACACTTGATAACTTTAAGAAAAATGAAAATTGTCGACAATCTGAAGTGAGTACTGAAGTTGTCAGTAAGTAAGAAGAGTAAAGAAGTCAGTGAGTACTGACATTGAAATACTGAAGTGAGAGGGCAAACCATGTTAAGTATAGTTATGTTGTTCATCAAGAGAGAGGTCAGATGAAGTTACATGGATGAGATAACTTTAGTTGTTATCAATGAACTATATTAGTTTTCAAATGATATGGTAAATTTTAACGAGTCCTTTATTCCCTGTTATGAGGTTAAGATGGCATTATATAAAGTGAAACTGTGTACTATAAATTATGATAACCATTACCAAGCTATTATAGAGCTGAGTGAACCTCAATTTTGTATTAATCATGGCACATGAAGAGACCCACTTCAAGCATTTATTACCTATATAAAGTATACTAATGTGTGTGCTTTAGATTTTTCAAAACTTAAAAACACCAAAAACCTAGCATTGGATTTATAGTTTTGTTTAAGTAAAAACATCTTTCTCCAACATGGTTGAGATTAGATACAAGTAATACACTGTTTAGAATCATATTTTCGAAAGATTTATTATAGTGGAAACAATATCCTTCCAATTTACTAAGAAAACTTAAATATGCACACATAAATTTTATATAAAATAAGGAAAATTAGAATTAATAGTGTTTATGTTCGTTCGGTAAACAATCATAAAAGTCTCCGATTCAAAATTAAAAATGACAAGGAAAAACTTACTTTATTATTGTGGCGGAAAATCCTATAGTCGATAAAAACTGGATTTGTAGTTTCTTAAAGTTAATTTAACAATATTTAATGCGAAAAATAATAAAATTTCTCAACAAGTAAGCGAAATCAACAAAGATGGCGGATTTCTGGAAGCGCAATGTATCATGGGAAAGGAGGATAAATTGAAATCCTGCATTTATCCCCCAATCGAGGTGGAACTTTAACTTCCTCCATTTCTCCCACCCTACTTGGGGATTGCAGGATATTGGAGAGCGAAAGTTCCGGCATTTATCCTGCATTTTGGCCTATGTAAACGGGCCCTATAAGTATCTAGTAAGCCGTGGTTGAACACACGTATACGTATATAGCGTCTTATTATAACGATTTGCGTTACCAAAACTCCTCCTAGCAACCCAACAGGCTTTCTGTTTACTCACTTTTTCCTTACGCGTAGTG
Organism: Tetragnatha montana; assembly: GCA_963680715.1. Lineage (NCBI taxonomy): Eukaryota > Metazoa > Arthropoda > Arachnida > Araneae > Tetragnathidae > Tetragnatha > Tetragnatha montana. Next base: position 30,744,662 of record OY796676.1, read on the forward strand.
ATGTCATAGGGTCACAAGAAACATTACAACCAAGTATAGGCGAGAAATGTAGAGAAAGCATCAAATTCTTAAATGAACTGGCCGCGTTTTCTCTGAAGCAGTTTAAATGGGCCAATCGAAAAAGGTTCATCAAATGCACACCAAGTGGTGCTAACTAAATGAGTTTGGAAACTCAGAACCCAATTCTCTCCCGACATTAATTTAATCTTCTCTTTTTTTCACGATTAGTGTTTTGATTAATCTTCATATGCCCGTAAAATTTTAGTCAATTTCTGCGAGTTTAGCCTGACCGTTTCCGTTTCTATGTCAGAAAAGTGGAGAACCCAAAATTACCGTTAGGTGGAAAGGAGAGATGCTTGACTTAAGAACTTTTGATTAATTATTTAAGCGGTGACTGGAAATTTCTTCAGAAAAATTCGTTTGAGTGAAATTAATTATCGTTACCTTTAATTTTTTAAAAAGTTAATTTAACCTCCATTACATGAATGTAATTTATTATCGTAATAAAATAGTTGGTGAACCACACGGACAAAGCAAAAGTCTTGTAGGGGGCATGGGAAAATTAACTGAAATTAGGTGGGTCACGTTAGAATTTGTTCATAAAAAGTGGGTCGCGATGTTCAGAAGTTTGAGAACCCCTGCTCTAGTTAATTTGAAATTGATACTTTACCATCTAAAAAGAATAAAACTTCCGAGGATCGAACCCGCGACCTTCAGGACGAGATGACAGTGTATTTACCAACCATGCCATATATCCCTGCAACCCCTGGGTTACGTCTTTAACATGGACGTATATAAGGGGGGGTTTAGGGGGTCCAGATACCCCCCTTAGCCTAGACCTTATGTCAGCCAAACAGAAAGGTTCCTGTCCCAAATATCAAAGAAATGAGTGAAAATACAACTTTTTCGGGTCCAATTTCACAAAATTTTCTGGGGGAGGACCCCCAGACCCCCCTTTTTTGCCTCAGGGAAAGTATTAACCACAAAAATTTGTGATTAAGTTAACAAAAATTCACATTTGCTCTACATTTTACTAGGAAAGGGAAAACTATTAGAAACATTAGGGGGGGCAGAACCCTTCGAAACAGTCTAGTAACGGCTCCCTTGGTCCTGAGGTCTTATAGGTTCTACCCCCCTAGTCATAACCCCTTGCTGCGCTCAGAGGGAATTTCAAGGTATACAACCTCCCTTTCGAAACCTCAAACTTTTAATTTTTCTCCATAGAAAATGACCGACCAAAGCAAAGCTACTCCTTAATGTAATAAGGTAAATAGGGATGTTCGAGGGTCCTCCCCCAAAAATGTTTAAATTTTAGTATGCTAAAATGTCTTCTAAAGCTACCTTTTCAGGCAACTTCGCGAGCCGCACAAAATAACCCGCCGGGCCGCATGCGGCCCGCCATCGCCAGTTGGAAAACCCCGTTTTAGTTAAACTTTCAGTGTCCACTGTGACCGAAGTTTCTTGAACACCCCCCCTTATAAAAGCTATAGTTACGTCCGTGGTCTTTAATTTAAGGTTAATACAGTTTGTCCCATAAATGTTGGGTCACACTTCTAAGGGAGATAGTAGACACCTAGACGAGTCAAAATCATATAGGATTTGGGGCACCCAGACCAAATCCCAGGGAGTTAAAAATGGAGCGACACCCCCAAAAAATATTGAAATATTCAATTTGTAGAAGAACTACTGTTGGTAAAAAATTAATTATGGTCTCAAATTTTGTGGTTTAATAGGATCTTTAAAATTTGTTTTAATACGAAAAAAGTTTAAAAAAACACAAAAAATGTGAAAAAACTGGAAAAACTTTATTTTGTGTTTCGAAATCCTTTCTTTTGATTTCAGAATCTGAAAGAGCATAGTTGAGAAACCTGAAGTCCAAAATTTCAAGTAAATATGATCAATATTAAACGCTTGAGAGCCTGTTAAAGTCTGTTTTTTGCGTGCGCAAACAGCCGTTCTGGAAACAGTTTAGGAAAACTAAAAAACAGACTTTAACAGGCTCTCAAGCGTTTAATATTGATCCTATTTACGTGAAACTTTGGACTAAAGGATGTTCAACTATGCTCTTTCAGATTATTTAATCAAAAGAAAGGATTTCGAAACACAAAATAAAGTTTTGGCATTTTTTTTAAACTTTTTTTCGTAATAAAAAATTTTAAAGTGAAAACTTTTAAGATAATTTTAAAGATCATATTAAATTAAAAATATTAGACCATAATTTATATTTTACCAATAGTATTTTTTCTACAAATTGAATTTTTCAATATTTTTTTGGGATGTCGCTCCATTTTTAACTTCCTGGGATTCGGTCTGGGCCCCCCAAATCCTATGTGATTCTGACTCGTCTAGGTGTCTACTATCCTCCCTAGAAGTGTGATCCAACATTTATGGGACACCCTGTATACAAATTCAAGAATGAGAACAAATACCAACATAAATACCACTCAGTAGATGACGGGATTCAATCCACGTGTGGGATTTGTTCCTGAGATCCGTTCCGGATTTTGGAGCATTCCGGAATTTAGGATTCCGGAAAAAAATTCGCTTTTCTAATAGTTTTCCGTGATTTTGAGTTGAAGTCAGTAGCACCCCTGACACATGAGAACGGGAACTCCCACACTCCCAGTGGAAATAAAATAAGGCAATCTGTTAAAATAAATGAAAAAGTAAATGAAGTTACATTCAAACTTGTACTCTATTCAGGGAGAGTTTCCATGGTCCCGTCTATTCAAAAAGAAAAATTTATTACAAAAATTATGTGAGCTTTCAACGCTTTACGAATTTTTCTCCTTCAACGGCACGCGCGACCGAGAAACAGGCAGGCAGGAAAGTCCTAGTCAAGCTTGTCTCGGAGGAAAAAAAAAACCCTTCCATTCTATTCAGCGGCTTACCAATCGCAGTATATTTGGAGTGTGCCGCAGCTTGCATTTCTTCGTTTAAGCTCTTGCCTATAATTTTTCTACGCGTTTTCATTTTACTTTAAGTTTTGTGTGTTTTAAGTGGTTGTAACAGAAAAATTATTTTATAGTATCACCTTTTCGTTTTTTATTACCATGTTGAAAAAAATACTTTGGACCAAAATCCAATTAATTTGATCACCAGATATTTTCAAAAGGATATTTGAACTAATTTTCATAGCAAATTGGGTATACCAGGTATACCCGTGTATGTGAATAAACTAAAAAGTCTTCATTTTTTGATAAATAATAACTGTCATTTAGTTAAAAGATTGTTACTTAATTGTTCTTTAAACTTGTATGATTATCTTAATTGAGATCCTATTACCTGTCATTAACTTTTTTGGGGGATTATAGAGCATTTTCAATCACATGACTCGGACCTAACAACGGCCTTAGCAACCGAAGATGTTACAGTTTTTTGCCCTACAGAGGTTAACAGTTACAGAAAATGACTAGCCGTGGAATTCTTCTATTGGAGCATTTGCAATCACGTGATCCCATTTCAAAAAAACCTCTTAGCAACAGATAAACAACGGCCTTAGCAACAGTTAAAAGCCCTACAGTAGGTACACAGTTAAAAGAAAATAACCGGTTGTGACGTCACCTGAAAACACTCTATGGGATTCTAGTCTAGTGATTTACAAACCTAGTGTTTCAAAATGCATTACAAGTACCTTTTATGGGATAATTCTATTATGGGATTATGGGATTTTTCTAATATCTCCCATATCCAGACATTTATGAAAATTTTTTTATTTGCTTAAAACTCCAACAATCAGTCAACGAATACAATTTTTAAACTTTTCAGTATATTGGAAAAAGTGAAATTGGCATGCATAATTTTTGCTTCCAAAATAGTGTCACGCTTTCGAAAAAGGTTGGCTACCCCTGTAACATACAAAGGGATTATTCTTGGTGGATAATTTTTGAAGGAATCTTTAGTTACCTCTTTCAGAATTATGAAAAATATTTTTAAGTTCAGCATCCTTTGTCCCCCTCTAACGGTGCTTAAAATCTTAAACAATGTTCTGGCGCTTTTGCCCGTTTTTATGGACCTTGCGCCATTAAACCCCAACAAACCAACCCCCTCTAATGGCATCTAGGCTGGCAACCATTAATGTTACTGAAATGGTTTTGTTACTTGATTATAATATCTTGCATAATTTCTTTTATTAGTTGAAAATTTTTTTTAAAGAATTTTTTTTCAATTAGTACTACTATCTTTTTCAAATACTATAAGAAAATATGAACAAAAACGGAAGAGTTTTTAGAAGTTTCTAAAATTTTATTAGTAATTTTTTTGTAAATTAAAATAAAATATAATTTCTCCTCGTTACTTCTTTAAAAGACATAGAAGAAGAGATATTTTTAACTCCTCCGAGAGAGTATTTCACTCCTTGAAAATCAGAAATACTCTGTAAAAAACTAGCCAGGAGTATTTTCACTCATTGAATTTTTCACAAAGGTTTAGCTTAAAAAATGCACCGCGTGGGCCCCACCGAAATCAACAAATAATATTTTTCTTCTCAAAACACCATCTGATCTCAGCGGAGATATTTTCGCCCGACTTCTGGCAAAAGCCAATTGCAAAAAGCCATGGCACCCTAATTATCATACTTTTTAATTGTGTTTTCATACAGCCATAGTAACTTTTTATTCATTTATTGTTATGATGCTTAGGGAGTTTAATTGCGGTTTTCGTGTGTCTGTATATGTAGTTCATGCTATTTCTGTATTTCACTCCTCATAATTCAATTTCACTCCTCCTAAAAAAGTTAAGGAGTATTTTTACTCCTTCAAAAAAAATCCTAGGAATAACACTGCATAGAAGTAAATTTAGGATAAACTTAATGTGGTAAATTTTTTATATGCCTACACTAATTTTGTGTCCTTATTAAGAAATGAGAAGGATTTAGAAACATAAATTATAGGGGTCAGTATACTACACGACTACCTTAAATTCATCTAATTACACTTAAATGGGCATGAAACTCAACATACTTTTTGTTTGTGGGTAATTTCCAATTCTTTTTCTCATAAAATAGATGATCTACAAAAATCATGAATATTTCCACTTTTTTAATCTTATCAAAAAAAGAAAAACATAAGGACCAAAACAGAAACAATAAAGTTTCAAGTAACAAAACCTTTGCACCAAAAGTAATACTATTTAATAAAAATATCTAAAAAAGTGGCAATTTCTATAGATTCAAAATTAACTAACTTAAAGCGATTTTATGCTTGATGAAACAGATGTTTCTTGTTTAAACTCTTGTGACATAAGAGAAAAATTATGGAAAATAACCTTTACCAACAATAAACACTGAACTTAGTATGATAAGTGCTCAAATAATTAGGCGCAACAGAACTCGTCTGTCAAACTATTATTGGTATTCAATCAATAGGTTGACCACCCCTGCCTTAACTTAATGTAGGACAAAAACCTCTTTAGAAAAGCAACAAGAAATTTGCTTTTTTGAATGAAATAAAACTGTCATAGTGTTGTGGTGCCTCAGAATTATGATGCATGTTTTTAAAATAAACACTTTCTTTTTTTGATCAAATAATTAAAAGCAAATACAAAACTGAAATATCCAGTGAAGAAGTATTCAAGAGTAGTGATAACTTCTAGTTCAGAAAGTATACAAATATTGCTGAATCATGTTTTAATTTAAAGTCATCTAATTTTTTATTCTGTAGCTGGAGTATGATGTTGTAAAATTAAGAATGACACCTTGCAGATAATGTTAATGATTTGTTTATTTACAACAAAAATTGTGCATGTTATTGAAAATAAAAAATCATAACTGACGTCATTTGTCGTTGGTTTTGTATGTATTTATAATTTTTACAAAAAAGATATTGCCATTTTCTCCACATCTTCAAATACGCAACATCATCACGTAGAAACGTTTGTTTTACTTAAATAGCTGAACGCAACTCACACACACATACACGCAGTTTTTCCAGAAGGTACCAACCTTGCAAATGACGTTTAATACGAAAGCCCTGCTTAGAAGACGATGATGAAAATCCAGTTCTGCAAATCGCAAGATGCTGCTGTATAGTATCACATAACAAAACATAACACCAAAATATAAATTATGTTTGCCTAATAATAAAAAACTCTCTGGAACATGGGTTTAGTTTTGTAGGGAAAGTTTGTTTACTTATAGGCAGTCCAATTGTCCTCACAATATGCAGCTAGATGCAACAACACTCTCTTTCTTATATATTACAACGTACAAAGGAAGAAAATATGTACACAACCTTTCATTACAATATATATACATAGTTGCCGACACATAAGGAAAACCCTGTAGTCACAGTCAATTCACAAAAAATGTACTACATCTGAAGAACTTTGTGAAAAACCCTTTAAGTGACAATTGATAACACTTAGATTCAATTTACAACATCCAATATATTTTTTTAAGTATATAGGACCTTTTTCAGCGAGATTGGTTAAAATGATATTTTTACACAGGTTTTTAAACTCCGTTATAACTAGTTTTAATTTCCAAAGAATGCAATATCCTCCAGTGATATGATCAAAAGGGTTTATGCTCTTGGAATATTTTTCAAGAACTAAAATTAAACTCATTAGTGCAACAGCCAAAGGGAGTTTAAAGCCTATGATTTCATAGTAATTTTCTTAACCAAGGGATGCTAGGCATATGCCCCAGTGTTTAGTTCCCTAGTATGCTGTGTCACTCAAAAGGTTGCTCCAAAAAACTTGTTACATAAAACTCACTGAATGAAACACAAGACACTTCTAAACCTTTTGAACAAAGAACCTAGTGGAATAGACTATGAAATAACTCTAAATTGTTGGATTTTATACAACCTCTACAGAACTTTGACAGATATATAAGAAAAACTTTGAGTTAGTCAAATACATTCAACTTCCCACATGATAAAATTTTTAGCTTTTAATCTATTAATGATTAATCTCAGGTATCTATATTGCTTAGTTAATTTTGACAAGGTTCTATTTCATTAAGGCTGAGGTCTAGACAGAATTCAAGCGGCAGTTTGGTTGGTATATTCAACTGCCACAAATCTGAAAGCGAAGCTGGCAGAAGTTCAAGAGGCAGCGTTGATGACTAGAGTTGAAACGAGCTAACTCCAACAGTTTTACATTAGAGTTAGCTCACTGTTGCTGCAAGAAGCTCTATTGGTAGTGAGGCCATTGGCATCTATAACACTTTTAAGCTAATGGAAGAGGATGCTAAGAATATCTAAGTCATCAACATGCCACTATACTACTACTACTTTCACAACTTATGCTTTTTAATACTTATTGATCCGACAGCTTTAGCTTCTTTGAATTCCCTCTATTGATTCTTTTTAAAATTCTTTGTTCTCAAGTACCTAATTTATAAAGATTAGAATTATTAAAACATATTTTTCTCTATCTTTTTTAAATAAAATAACAGCCCTTTAAGATCTGTTAAAAATTCAAAATTCATCTATCAATTCATCATCTTTTTTCATTCCTACTGACTTTTGTGCCATTCTAGCATAAGGTTCTGCTATCGATGGCAGTTTGACCTTTTTTTTAAATCACTCTAATAAGATATTTCTAGAATAAGATAATGATAGCTCATATGCATTTCAATAATAAAATTGTATGCTCTAGGGGTTCTTGTAAGGCTTGTTTACATGCAAAATATTTTAGACCAGGCCCGCACAACATCCTGCACATGTGGTCCGCCAGCTCTCTTCTTGCGGCCTGTCAAATTTTAAACGATTCCAAAATGTTCAAGTACTTAGGAAAAATTTAATTGAAAAGATGAAAACTGTGTAGCTTGTGTGAAGTGTGGTAGCTTTAAAAAGTTTTATAAAAATTCAATAATTTAGAAATTTCATTAAAACTACAATGTTTCCTTGTACCTACTACAAGTACAAAACTACAACACCTTGAAGTATATTTGAACAAACATTTTTAACTGTGATCTTCTTTGGCCCGTGAAGATCAATCCAGATTGATATTTTGGCCCACATCACAGTTAAGGTTGTGCAGACCTGTTTTAGACCTATAAGCATTTCTGAGAAACACTCAATACAATCCCATTCCAGTATTTGTTACATAAAAATCCATCAGAATATGAACATCTTTACATTCCAATATTGACTAAGAAGAATCCATCATTAAGAAGCAGCAGAAGTGTCTTGTATGTTTCAGACTCATACAACTTCATCAAGGCAAAAATAAAAGGTACAGCATCAACAAGTTTAAGGAGGATTTTTACATTAAACTTTTCCCCCCAAACTAATTCCTTTTTGAGATGCTTTAAACAATTAAACCTGGTTATAATGATTGTGAAGACTATCGCATTTCATCTACTTAATCAAAGTCCTCACAATTAACAGAGGTTCAAAAACTATTTTGTACCACAAATATTTGACTCTCACTAATGCATTAAATTCAGGTTCTCTTCATATCTATATGAGCTCTCTATAAATAAGTTTAACTACTAATTGTCAAAGAAAACAATGCATGTAATGCACAAATGAAGCATGGGTAAAAAGCAAGAGACAAGAGCATATAAAGGCCCCCCACCCGAAATTAAGACTAGGTGTACTAAAATGAGTTAAAATCCTGTTTTTAAGGTTAAATTTCCAAACATTTTCTGGGAGAGGGGCCCCAGACACCCCTTTTATGTTTAGAACTCTATTATTACCCTCTCGCAATGTTTTTTAACATTAAATTCATCAGGATGCAAATCCTACCTAAAAATGTATTAACAAGCTACATTGAATCTATTAATTATGCATAGGGATATGATTTGAGATCCCCTCCCCCATTATACAAATCTGGCCTTGGGCCTGAAAATGGCTAAATATTTTAAGGATATTTGGGCCCCTCCCGATATAAATTTCTTTATACGCCAATGGCAAGAGAAATAAATGACTATAGTCCCAAGGACTGAAGCAAAAATGCTGAAATGTGATGGGAAACGGTTATATTTTTTTTAACAAAAGCATATTTATCCAGGCAGCAATAAATCAGTGGCATTCCCCTAGAACAACCAATTAGGAAAATGGGTTAATGGATTTCCTAACCATATAGAATAATAAGGGGGGCTGTAAGATCGTTGACTAGAGAATCTGAGATTTATGTATGTGTGTGAAAGGCTTCATACAAATAAAGATTAAAGTGCACTTAGAAGCAATCAAGCATTAAAAAATAGCAAGTATTGGAAAAAATATCAATTACTGAACAGCCTGAGACATGTCAAAAAATTCACATATTTGCATCTTTAAACTATGTAACTGTTTCAATGACTAATGTTTTCAATCCTACAGCTAGCCAAGATAGCCTTTGATTCAATGTAAATAGGAGTCAGTCAGGATTGAAAGGGTCAAACTGCTCGGTGATGCTGTACCCATTGCAGTCGAGATCACAATCTAACAAGTCCCATAGGTACCTAGCTATATTACATAGTGTAGCTTAACAGTAAAAAGGGCATTCCTTATGTGTCGGCAAGAGGCCTATCCCCCTCTAAAAGCGAAGGGGACTACTTCCCCTGTCATAACCTCAGATCAAACTCTGATGTGTGAGGAGGTCCGCCGCCATTCACCTGTTCCCGCCGGTCCTTGGCAGCGGCTGCAGCAGCTGCCGCGAAGTAGGCCGTCGTGGGGTCCATGGGGACCAGCTTGTGCTCTTGGGCGGCACGGCCCGCCGCTGCCGCCGCACCCACAAAGTTCGGGAAAGAGCAGGGGATGAGGGGAGGGGGCAGCCCGTTCAGCACGCCGGGCTTCCCGGCGGCAGCCCGACTTGCCGCCGAGGGTGCCGCGCACAGGTACGGTGACACGGGTGGTGAGAAGAAGCCACCCTCGGCGGCCGCTCTCGACAGCTGCGGTGGCGGAGGGAGCAGCTTCGCCGATGCCGGGTCGTAGCGCGCCGCCATGCCGCGGTACGGGTCCCAAAGCGTAGCTGGCTGCTGCTCCTTGCGCTGCAGCTTTTCTGGGGTGCCGCCGGGGGAAATGTCATCGTCCTTGCGCTCCTGCTTGATTTTCACGGCCCCGTACGGAGAGGAAGGCGAGGGGTGTTCGTATTTGACCACAGGGGAGCGTCCCCGGTGGGGGTCCCACGAGTCCCTGGGCATGTGGGGATGGTGAGGATGGTGGTGGGAGGGATGGTGAGGATGGAGGTGGGGGTGGTGGGGGTCACGCAGATGAGGATGGTCGCCGTTCATGAGGAGGGACGTCTTTTGCAGATGGTGGTGGAGACGAATTTCGCGGTCCCTAGGGAGGAAATCATGAAATGAGTCACATGTGCAAAGAAAAGGTTTGTGTACTTAAATCATCATAACATTTGTCAGGAGGTAAACAAACCAAGTAATAATGTAATGCCAATAACATTTTATTACTTTCAATATTGAAAAATGTTTACTAGATTAAAATTTATGTTGAAGATATTTTCTGACACTTTTTGTTAGTCCCAAACATTGTGGTCTCTATTTTAGAGAATCTGTTTGAAATTATTTCAGTTTAAGGTTAAATAAGGTTTAATTTAAAAACTAATAAATCTTGAAGGAAAACCATAAGAAAATAATTACCTATTCCAAAATTAAATACCTCACAGCAAAAAAATATGGCTTGATAATTTTCACAGCTTTATGAATAAGTTTCTTTTTTCTAATATGTTTTAATTAGATTAATCAAGCATTTTGGAAGGTTAAAAAGAAGTTGCTTTCATTTCAAGCTGATTCACAATTTTAATTAGGGCAAGTCAGGATTGCAGAAAAGAATAACAAATAATGATTATTGTAATTTGCTATTTTAAATACGCTCACTGAATACAATAATTGACTGCATTTAGTATTCAGTACTAAAGTAGAGACATTTTTCATTATTAATCTGAAATAAAGTTTTACAGAAATCAGTTTTACAAAAACTCACCTCTCCTTCTGCCTTTCTTGCTCTCTCCTTTCATGTTCTCTTCTTTCCATTTCTCTCCTCTCAAGTTCTTTTCTCCTTTCCATTTCCCTCCTTTCTTTTTCTTTACGCTCTTGTTCTTTTCTTTCTTGTTCTTGCCTTTCTAATTCTCGGCGCTCTTGCTCACGCCTTTCCTGCTCTCGCCTTTCTTGTTCTCTCCTTTCCCTAAAACAATACACATCCATTTTAACCACAGCAATAGTGAAGAGAGGTTGTACTGTTAGAGTAAAAACACAATATATGACACAGGGGTTCATAGACTTTTTAAGAAAAAAAAAAGTACTTTTCCAGGTTATTAGATGAAAAATTTCAAACTGAGTGATGATTTTACAACAATTGTTTTACATTACTTGTGTCAGCTTTCATAAAAAAACCAGTATACTTCAATAAAAGCAAGTTGTCATAAAAGTTAAAAAAGAATTTCAATAAAAATTTAAGCTAAAGTATTAAGAAAATATTTTTAGGGACATTATTTAAATAAAGGAAGTTATTTAGACAGATTAAATTTCAAAATGTAAAAAAAAATATTTTCAATAAAACTATAAATAATGATAAATGGAGTTAAATGCATGGATTCAAAATATATAAATTGCAGCAAATGAAAGAACTTAATACTTTGACATGTGTATAAAACTTTAGTCCAGCAAGTTCAAATTCAAGCCACAAAAAATTACTCATATGGAAGATTTTGTAAGACTTTCTTTTGATACAAATTTAAATAACACTTAAAAATTGTTATCTACCTTTAATTTCATGTATCTTTTTCTACATAACATAATTTCCCATTACTTTATATTACTTGTTATTTTTTGTTTGATGATATTAAAACTATGAAGTTAGTTCTATAAAACTAGATTTATTTTCTGCCTCAATGCAATAAAAATAAAAATCAACCTGTTAATTTAGCTGCTAAAAGTGGTCAAATTTGAACTAAAATAAGCAAACATCAATGTGCTAAAAACAAAGCACATTGACAAAAAATATGAAAATTGCAATCGTGAGCTAAATTCTACCGTCAAGTTGTTTCTCCTGCCTATGTTCTGGGGGCTGTCAAAATGCACAGTCAACTTTACAGTAAAAGAGTCTGGAAGCATGAATGGTTGGTTGGTTGGTTGGTGGGGTTTTATGGCGCAAGGGCCCTATTCGGCCATACCGCGCCAGACACAAGGTTTTATGACTTCAATTTGAGATTTATATGCGTTTTATTAAATTTATATCGATTAGGAATAGGAATACATTTTTATGAGGCACATCTCCAAGACTGGAAGCATGAATGAAAATTCATGATCTTTCTTTAAAATCCTGGATTGTGATATGATTTCAGGACTTTACACAATCAGAGGAAACCCTGAATTAACTTAAGTCCTTTATAAATTAAAATTCAAGGACTTTCCAGGGTTTTAGAATAAAAATAGCTTTTTCCAGGACATTCCAGGCCTTGAAAATCAAACTTGAAATTCCAGGACTTTCAAGGTTTCCAAGGCCCAGTACGCACCCTGATGTCAATAACTATTAAATTATGGACGTCCTCTAGTTCCCCTTTTCCTGATTTTATCAGGTTTTCCACTTAACATTCCAATAAATTTCAGATTGTAACATAAGCTGTATACAGAAAGTTTTGTATGCCTTGCTCATTAGAAAGGAACATTTTTGATAAGATAATTTCCCAGAAATAATTTTCTTCTGAAGTTCCAAAATAAGATGCTTCAATTGAAATTTACCTTTTGGCAGGTTTTTACAGCATACCTTATTAAAAAAAGAGTGTTTTCCATGATTATTCCCAACATTTTTTTTTGGTCAAACTAATACCTCTTGACAATCCTGGATTTTCCTGACCAGAGGGAAACCAAAGCCACTCTATACCAGTACTTCAAAACATTGATAAAATCTCAACTATGTAACCAAGCATACTTAGGGCACGGTCAGCCAAAAAACCTATGGTATCTCTTCAAAAAATCTGCCCTATCTCCCCATTCATGACCCCTCTAACAATAGCGAAGGAGTCCGAAGTCACCTCCCCCAGTCAATTAGCAGACACCCGATAGTGACTTCTCGCTCCTCCCCGAGGGCTGTCTTTTGTTGGAGGGACCATTGAAGGGGTTGATTGCGGTTTTCCTATTGTCCGATAACCAGACACTGCAGATTTTTTGAACAGATACTATACTGATTTTCTGGCCGACCGCAGCCTTAAATTGCAAAGCCATTTAACCAAGCTTTCCCTCATCTCTCACCTTTCTTCCTTTTCTCTGCGTTCCTGTTCGGCCCTCTTCCTTTCTTCTTCTCTCTTCCTCTCCTGCTGCTGCAGACGATCTCGTTCTGCCTCCTCTTTGAGGCCACCCCAGGCGGAACCCCCGCCGAAAGGGCCCAGCCCTCGGCTCTGGCCCACCCACGGGTGGTCTTGGGATGGAGGCAGCCGCAGGTCACCAGCTGTCAGCATCGAGGGACCAGGTATGCCTAAAGAGCGTACATCTCGTAAGTCAAAGAGCTGAGAGTAGGTCATAGCTATAAACATGGGATAATCAGCATAGATAAGGAAACACATTATTGTTGCTTCTTAATATACTTTTTTCAATATCGTTAATATTTATGTCTGGACCCATGTGATCATATTTGAGTTTTCACCTTTTAAATCCCTAAAAACTGTATGTTGTGAAAATTTTTTGAAGTTTCTTTGACTTTATGATGATAAAAGTATTCTGGAGAACAGGGGTTCTCAAATTTTCAGATGCTGATACCCCTTTTTAAAGTTGATATATTTTGGCAACCCCCTTTGAGTTAGTATTAATTTTTTTGAAAATGCTACCTAGTTATATCTTTTACTCATAACAATCATGTGTAACCTTATTAAGAAACATAACACACCATCACTTGAAATAAAACAATTAGTAACCAGTGATTTAATAGGCACAATAATTTTATTGCAGAAGTTGTGGAGAATATCAAACTTAACTCATAAAATTAAATAGTATTGCATCAAATATTAAATAGTACCAGTTGCATAGTGTTTGAAGACAAAAAATATGCAAAATATATAGCATGGTATTATGAAAAGATACATTAAAGGTTATGATCATTAGACACAGTTAATACAAGAAATATGAAGACTGTTTCATATAGTGAACTGTTTACATGATCAGGGCTGTTATGTAAAAAAAAAACATTGTTTAAAACACATGTACTTTTTAGCAATTCTTTTTTCTATGAACAGATGGCATTAATATATGAAACTTAATATTTACTTCCAACTGTTTTATTTGATTTTTTCCTAGAAAGTTATTTAATAAAAAATACAAATAAACTTCTATAAAAATGTTTTTTCTATAATTGACCTGTTTCTTTTGTTTGATTTTAATATTTTAAACAATCAATGCTGCTGATGTCATCAAAATACGCAATGGACTTGAAAAGGACAAAAAGGAATATGAATATAATAACTTATGAATGTTCAGCTCGTATCTTAAACCGTTTAGAAAAATATATCAAAATTTCTAATGTTAAAGCTGAAGTTGTTGACGTAGTAACATATTTCCAAAACAATAATTTTGCTTCAGCCAAGCTTCAAGAAACAGGTGCTAAAAAGCTCAAGATGCCATCGGAGCTTTGGTAATCCATTTTCTATTTTAAAAACTTAATTAAATTTTTTTTTAAATGGTGTTTTTTTTTCTTAGAATTTCAGTGTCAAGGGTAAAAAACTAAACAAATAAAACATTTCAAACAGAAAAAAAATATGTTTTTTGTTTTTTATATTAAAAAAAAAATGTTTTTTCCAACCCTGGTTTACAGTTAAATTTTGATAAATGCAAACTGTTTTATTTGTTTATAAGTATTTTCTAATGAATGAATAATAATTCATTGTTACACCTTTTTTTCAATTTAAGAAAAAGGGAGACAGACTTATCATCAGATGAAAAATAAAATTCAATTACAAATATCCATAACTGTAGCAACACAACTTACCCAATGGTCCTAATCCACTAAAGCCAGGTCCAGCTCCAGCAAAGTTAGGATAACCTGGCCTTGAAAAAGGACCTGAAATAGAGAAGAAAACTTAATCACCCAAAACAGACACCCCAGCTGCTTCAATGCATAATTACCATCCCTTTGAGCTGCATGCACTGCAATGCAGCAGAACAAGGAAGTTCATTTTCAGCAGGAGGGTTCTCCTCCTTAAGAGGTCAGACAAAAGAGAAACATGAGGATGGATGAGAATGAAGAGAGAGAGCCGTGAAGGGAAGGAAATTTGAATAGGGTGCTTCATAGAGTGAAAGTTAACAAAACTAGTAACTAGGTTATGAGTATAAAGGGGAAAAATGAAATTACACATGCAATTTGAAAGCATAATATTGATGTCCATAAATAAATTAAAGTTAAAAAAGGAGATATGTTAAATTTTTTTTTATGATTTGTGTAGTTTTTTTAAAGTTAAAAAGACATAAAAGGAGTAAGGGAAAAGGACACATTTTAAAATTTTTAAGACCAGTTGCGTTTTGAATGATTATTGGTATATTTTTTACATAAAATTTACTTTTATCTTTATACTAAATCAAAGCTCTTTCAGTGAACCACTTTTACTGTAATTGGAAGTGTTATATGGGAAGTGTTATATGGGAAGTTATTGTGGAAGTTAGGAAAATTGCTCTGGCAGAAAACAATCAAATTTGAAAATTAAATACTTTCTCTGAGTCAGTTTATACGCATACTTTTGTATCTCTTAGAACATGCGAGCTCCACACATGAATTATTCAATGAACTAAACCTTTACCTCCAATGCATGATGTAGGATTACCACAAGGTAAACTAATCTAAATCACCAAACACTTATCTATTTTCATTCACTAGTCTAAAAATACTATTTCTTTGAAATTAAATTTATTGGGCATTTTACTTGTGCACTTTCAAGAAAAGATACCTTTGTTTTTTTTTCAAGTTTAGTGCTTAAAAAATTGGGCTTTCTTAACAAGTCTTACACTTAAAGTGTTCTTTATAAGCAAACTAAGTTTTTAAACTGATTAAGTTAGCTGTAAGAGCATACAATATAATGACTACTTTAATCCCAAGCTATCAACTTTAAATTAGTTATTTTATTACATATATTCATTTTTTTTTAACAAAAATATTTTGTTTGGACTCACTAACATTGGATACAAACAAAACACACAAGTCTTAAAAACACCCTAGTAAAGTAATATGAACTTTTTTTGCTATGAAGAATGTTTGTGATAAATACTTGTATTACTTGTAGAAACATGTATTTTAAACATGGGTGAAATGAATTTAGATCATGGGAGGCAATGAGGATGAATCATGAAAACTCACATATTAATTATAGAATAAAGAATACTCTTTCATTACCATGAAAGAAGGGCACTGATAAGAAAAGGTTGCATTTTTAAAAACGATTTGTTACCTAAATGAGCGGGTGTTGGATTCAGGAATGTAGAATGATGAGGTGATGGTTCAAATGATCTAGGATGAGCAGAGGCTGAAAAAGAATAAACTAGTTTACAAGAGAAGCCAAACACAGGGCTTAAATTCTAACCAAAGAAGTACTGAAGTGCTACTATTTCAGCATTCCGCTTAATTGAGACATTCCACTTAATAACATTTTAGGACGGGGACAATTTGTGTACCCCCTATTAAATCTATTTCCATATAAGCTGGAGTCAAATTTTAACTTAAAGGCTAAAGTAAAATTTACCGGAACCATTTTTCTTTAATATTTAAGCCATTAATTATGATTTCATTTATAATTAAATTGATATTTTGAAAAATCAAGTTTACTGAAACCAAAGAAGTTCCGGTGAAATTTAAGCCCTGGCCAAACACAATCTGCAAACTCAGTAGTAAAAAAAATGTGCTTGACTGGGAAAAACTAAATGCAAAATCCAGATTTACAATAACAACAATGCTGGATAAGAACAAAATTTAAAATGTATAACTTCTGCTTCTAAGGTTTGCTTTTGTAAAAGAATCTTATTCAAATCAATAGCAAAACAATTAAAGAAATCCCACTGACCAGCAGAAAGCAGTGAGCTTGAGAAAGGCGATAGCTCATGCGTCCGGGGAAGGGAGCAGAACAGGTGGTTGGTGGCCGGGTGGAGGTGTTCTGTAGGAGGCGCCTTTACAAGGGCCTTGTGGACCTCTGCTTGCTTCTGTTTCTGTTGGTGATTGTAAATCTCCCACGCAATACGCACATGCATTGCACACCATTTACCAGGTTTCTGAAAGCAAATTAAAAAAATATTTACACCAAAAATAAATTATTATTAAATTGTTTTACTTATGTTATCTGCAATAATTTTTAGTCATAAGCTTTAAAAAGGCTGTTTAAAACATCCAACTTTTTACAACAATTACTTAACTATGCCAATAAGTTATATGAATCACACAAGAATTTTATAGTTCAAATTAACTGGAACACTCTGCCATAAAATACTTTCAAAATTTATAACTCACCGTGCTTTTTGCTTTGGGAACTGAGTTGATCTGTAATATAAAAATGATAGGGTTAATTCAATTCAAGAAACATTCAACAAAAACTCCAGAAAATTAACCCTGAAATTTATAAAACAAATCCAGAAATCCAGAATGAAAGAAGAATTGTTCTTTCTCTTAATATAGATAAAAAAGTGTTTTGGAAAGGAATCATTCCCCAGTTGTTATTTTTCTTTCCTCTCGTAGAAGAAAAAGTTAGGCTTTTATGCCTTGGTTACATCGAGGCCCTGTGCCACAACGAGTCCTCTAAATCCTCATATACCTTGGATAAGTTACTTAAAATACCTCTTTTGTGTTATTGTCTGACTAGGGCACTACATATGTTTGCCACAATTGTTCTAGGACATGTTTTCTATTTTGTCAATTTGTGAAAAAGAGTCAGAAAAATGGGTGATTGCTAAAAATTGCTTGTGTAGCTAGCTCATGCACCATACCATCACTGAAGAATTTTGCATACACAATTTTACAAAAGAGTTTTTTTCAAATTCACATCAAAATTTTGAATGGCAAGTGGCCTAATGATTTAATCCTTTAAAACCCGCATGCATTCTTATTGGCAACAGACATGCACACTTGTAAGCCAATTGTGGCAATCTAATATTCCCCTGCCTGAATCGGGTATTGACAAAAATTAGTTTAACCCACACCACCTAAAGAGGACAATTTCTTAATACCGCCTTGATTGGGACAAAACTGGAAAAATGCAGAAGAGTATATGGTGCATAACAAACACAGCTTTGCCTTTGCTTATTAACATCAATTATGGTTATTTTTCAAAAGGTTGAAAAAGAGGTTACTCGATAGAAAAATATAAGTATTAATTAAGGTATTAGAGAAACAGGAAACAGAAATATTACTTGTGAAGGTATACATTGTTTTTTTTTAGATTGTTAAGTACATCATATCAAAGAAGGCCATGTAAATTGGTCTTGTACCTTTGGCTGTAGAGCTGCCAGATGAGCTGGAGGAACAAAAGGTGTGGAGGCACCTCCACTGGAAGTGAAAAGGGAGGACACAGGAGGATAACTGGACAGACCAATCTACAAGCACATCAACAGTTAGGTCACATCACAACACATGCGACAAAAGGAATGAGAGAGAGGAGGTTAGTGTGCATACACAATGGATAACAAGTTGGCTGAAATTATTGTAGTCTAAGTATAAAAAATAGTTTAAGAAGTATTAGTCTTCAAGATGAAGATAAAATTTTCATTACTAATGAATTTTAGAAGAATTGTTAATAGAGAAGATTTTGAATCACTGTTAAAGTTTGTCTTTTCTCGCTAGGCGGTTAGTGTAACCCCAAACGAGTCTGACCATTCTCTCCCTAGGGTTGGGGAGATAGAGTGAGCCAAACTGGTTACTTCTCACCAATAACTGTGTGCCACCCCTATCCTATTTCTTCTTTGAAGATATGGAAATAGCAGCCAATAGTAGAAATAAGTAGCCAAGTTAGCTACCCAAATTTCCCGCACCCCTAATCAAACTTGGATTTTCCTGTTCCCAACCACCTTGCGAAGAAAGACAGACTGTATACATACTTTGTGCTATTTCAAACACACTTTAATGTGTTAAGCAATTTTGAAGGTATTTTGTGTATAAAAATAAACTTGTTTATGCAGATGTTAATTGTTGATTACAAATAATGAACTAGAAAAGCAAGCTGAAGCTTTAGATAAAAAAAATTACACCATGTTACTGCAGTAAAATATATACTTCTTCGTTCTTTCATGAAAGCAACAAGTAATTCATATTATTACCCTAAAAATATTGTTGCATTTTGTTTCTCCACAATGATTTAGTAAACTTAGGGATCTTGAATTCAAAGTATTAGTTTTTTAAACATACATTAAATACCCCAAACCATTACCTAATTTTAAGTTCCCCCTGTTAAAAAAAATGCATTTAAAATAATCAATTGCTTAAAAATAAAGTGTTTTTTAATGGTTACAAAGCCAGCACTCCTTCTACATACAATTAAACCCCTATTTTAGGGAAACAGAAAATTCAAATACTTTCTTCCAGCACATTCATTCAAAAACATTATGGACATTATTGGGACATACAAAAGACAGATACAAATTCAATTTTTACTCTTTTTTACTCATACACAAATAATTCCTTTTCAACTAAAGATAAAGGATTTTGAACCTTAAAATCCAACACAACACAAGAAACCAGAAGAAGAAAAGATTTTGAGGAGAAAATTTTCAGGGTGATTGGGTTTCTTAATAACATTTAAAAATAAATTCGGTAGAAATAAAGCAGAATTTCAGACATAGCTGCCAACTGAGTTTGTTAAAAAAAAACATAAGATTTTGGATAAAAAGTAGAAAAATTTTAACACCACATTACTATTTCATAAAAAGAATTGGTCAATTTGTAAACTGAAACAGGTTCATCAAAGTTTTGATTTTTAAAAATGCTCATTATCAGTCACTTTTAACTTTTTGATTTTTCCTCGATTTCATACAATTCTGCTTTAATTGCACTTCAGTATCTGAAGAAATGCAGACTTTATTGTGGCAGTTGCACCAACAGCTTTCACATTTTTTACTTGCTTTGCTGTTCTTCTGTGCGTTTCAATATTACTTTTACATCCATGCAAGATATAAAAAAGCATGCACTTTGTTCACAAATAGAACCAAAACGAATGCTTGCTACATAGCTTCGATTTCTGAATATATTTAAATTCAGTAGCATATGTATCTTAGTAAGTTTGATAGTATTTCTTGGACATTTTGATTGAGTTGAGAATCAAGCATGGAAAAATCACTCAAGACCAAAACAACTGCGTTGTGCCAGGTTTCAGTAAATTAAATCGCTGACTGAAGCATTGATACAGATTCAGTGCGCATCATTCGCGGATGACGCGAGAAAACATTCATTAAAAAAATGTGGAAAAAGCAGGAGAAACCTGTTTCTGGCTGTAAAATCAGAAAATGATTGAAAAACTGGAAAACTCCCGGTAAAATGGGAGGATTGGCAGCTAAGTCCAGAGTCTTAAACAATAAATAATACTCAGTACTTACAGAAGGTCTTCTGTACAAGGAGGAGTCTAATTTAGGATACTTTTCATACTAAAAAAGAAAAATATGTTTACAACTTTGATTCCTGGTGCATACTGGATATTACAAAATAAGTAACAATAAGTTAGCATGTGTGTGTGATGTCACCTTCAGTCAACTCCAGAGTGTTAAAAAACACTTAAAAATGTTACTGACATCCCCCTCATAAAGTTTTCCCTCTTTTCATTGCTTTATCAATCTTACACTGTAAAACTAAATATAAATTTTATACTGTGAGCTTTTTTTTTCCAGTGTTTCAAATTTCTGAGAACAATTTGTATTTTTTTATGTCAAATGTAGCTGTAGCTGATCATATAAAATGCAATTAAACCATGTAAGTAAGAAAATAGGAAGTGTCCTAACCAAGGTCACTCAAGGTTGTAACTAAAAAGTCACCGAAACCCCCCAGGCTATTCAGTCATCTATACAAAACAACAAACACACTTGTTTCAAACAGTGTGCAAGTGGTGCCACAATGTTTGTTGATTCAAACAAAAAAGCAAGTGCATGTGCTATTACTCTCCAACCATAGAGGAGTGATAGTGGTGGAGTGAGCAATGGTGACCCTAAGTGACAAAGATAATTTAACAAAAGACTGCCAAATACCACAAGGAAGTGATGACTGCAAACATGTGACGGCAGTTTTACTGGAAATTGTTTTCACTGCCAAACTTTTATGCTGTGCAATGTTGCTAATACATGCGAAGGTAAGTTAAATGTTTCTGGTATTTGATAGCTGAAGATATGTTTCGATGAATCAATACTATACCAACACTTTGTCTAAAAATTAAAATTTTACACAAACTCTGCTTGCAAAATAAAAAAACTAAAGTCATTTTACATAAATATCCAATGGTAATGCAGCAAACCTAAACTGAGGAACCAAGAACCTTTTGGAAGATTCTAAAAAAGCATAATTCAACAAACTTCACCCCAGGTCTGGTTTGTTGCACAAAAGCAAAATAATACTCTTAGTCACAACTGTGCAATATTTACATTTTTTCCATAATACAGTAAGGCCTGAACTTCTTTGTCTTCAACACTATCAACCGTGACAAAATCTAGTTTCCCAGGACTTTGCAGGGTCTTAAAACAAAAGCAAGATAGTGAGGATGATCACTCAAAATGAGAAATTAAAAATGATTAAAACAAGCTATTTAGGCTTGTGTCTTAGGCATGCAAAAATAACTTAAAATGAGCATGAAAAAAATTCATTCGTAATTGAAAAAAGGCCCCTTTTATTATATATTTGTTTACATCCATAGTAGCACCCAGGACAAAAAACCCTTACATGATGGTATTCCTTTTGTGGTTGACAACATTGCATTCAATTTTTCAACTCATTTGCCCCTGAGAGTTTGTTTTAGAACTCATTTGTTGCCCTCACCAGTGCATTTTAAAGAGTAGTTATGTAGAACCATTTCAACATATAAGCTGCAAGACGGAAATCTCACACCCGAAGAACTTTTTTTCATGAAAACAAAATGCTTACAAATATAACTCTTTCTTTGGAACAGACAAAAGATTTCATTGGAAGAAATTACTTTTCAGAATTGAATTTAGAAACCAACTAAGTAAGTGTTAAATATAAGTTTTTCTATCCAGCAAAGTGTGGGGCTCAAATACTTTACCATGTGCCAATCTTACACTAACTACATGATTAACTAGAGATTTAAAGACATACACACATTTAAATGAAACCAGTACATCATTCCTTCCCATTCAAATATTGTTTTGAAAAAATGATGAATGCTTCCAAGTCAAAAGGAAAAGGGACTCACCAAATGAGATGCAGATTGTGACACCATTGGTGCCCCAAGGGGAGGTGGGGCACCTGTTGGGAAGAGTGCTTGTTGGTGCATCTGGCTGTGATGTTGCACCTCACTCTGCATGTAGGGTGGTGGAGGTATAGGAATGGAATGGTCTTGTGAAGCAAGGAACCGCGTGTCCAGTTCTCGCCGTAGGTAGTCGGGATCTAATTTGAAAAGGGAAGAGTTTAAGTCTATGATAACTAACTGAAGGAATCTAATTAATTAATAATGATCTTCCATCAACCTGGTTCATTATGAAATATTTTAAGTACAGGGTTCAAAAGTTAGAAATAAATTTTTTAAGATAAAAAAAAGTACACTTTTACTTTTTTCATTGTATCATAATCTGAGAAGACAGAATATACAAGGGTTGGTTTTTTTTTCAACTTACGTTTTCCTCCTGAAAAAAAAGTTTTAGGAAAATGAAATAATTTTGGTACTGGTAGTTAGGTACATCCTTCAGGATCAATTTGCATCTTATTACTGCATAAAAATCAGACATTTTTTCTGCTAGTTATCGAATTTACAAGCGCGCTCCTCGAACTTATTTCCCGCCAGCCCATAGAGAATTTCGCTTTTCCCTCCGGCAATTTTCACCTGCTCACCCATTGTTTAATGTTAATTGCTGGGCGAACAGAGCGGTCGCGCGAAGAAGAAAGCGAAATTTTCTATGGGTTGGCGGGAAAAAAGTTCGAGGAGCGTGCTTTCGATAGCTAAGAGAAAAAATGTCTGATTTTTATGCAGTAAAGATGCAAATTGATCCTGAAGGATGTACCTAACTACCAGTACCAAAATTATTTCGAAATTCCTACTACTTTTTTTTTTCAGGAGGAAAACGGAAATTGAAAGGAAAAATAAAAAAACCAACCCTCGTAGTTAATTGAAATAAGGGGCATTGCCCCCTATTAACCTGCCCATGATACAGGAAGTATCCTTAGTAGTTCTTAAAGTTAACTGATATTGGTTGACATAGTGATGCTTTGAAATTGATCACTATATTATTACATATTGGTTTACATCAGGAAAAAAAGCTGTTAATATTGTGTGGTGCTAGGACCAGTATTTATGCCATAGAAATGAGCTAACTTGAAAATTGGGCAAATTAACATTCACATTAATTATGAAAAATAATTAGTTGTCAAATCTAATGTAAAGCACTTTACTAAACAAACATAACACTAAAAAATTTAAATTTTATTTAAAATAACCAAAACCCTAGAATTTTAATTTGTAGTGGCCAAATCCCATAAGAAACGTTGCCCAACTTACGTTTCTTGAACTCCCCATGACTGGAAAACAGGGTCTCTGGGCCCCTATAGGAAGCTGGAGGCCCACCAGGGGCATCCAGAGGCGAGGCCAGAGAGGGACCGGGAGGGAAGAGGTGGGCAGGGGGCAGGAGCCCCGAGCCGAAGGGGGAAGAGTGATGAGCAGGGGGCAGAAGAGAGCCCCCCAGAGTGGCCGGAGACCCTCGAGGGGGCGTAGACCGACTACTAGAAACTGAGAGGGTGTTGGTCGTGGAACACGTCCTGGAAAAAGGTTAGAATATGTAGAGATATGAGTAAAAAAGACCACATAAGAGAAAATGAAAACTAGCAACTTAATTCAAGAATGAAGAAATGTGTGTTGTGAGTATGCATTAATGACAGTGCAGACTACATAAAGATCAGATTAACAACCATGGGCGTAGCCAGGGGGAGGCAGGGAGGGGCAGCTGCCCCCCCCTAAGTTCTCAGTTTGTTATTTTTTTTTAAACTTTATTAAAGCAAAGTGTATTTAACGCAATCGTACATAATTTTCCTTGAAAATTGTGTGGCTTACAAGAAGCTATTCTGTTCGGCCCAAAGAGTCTCAAAATGAGCTAAAACACTACTTTAGGGGCGAATTTTAGAAAAATTTCTGGGGGAGGACCCCCAGACCCTCCACTTTCTAGCTCACATTCATTACCCGTATTTTTACTTTAGGTGTGCAAAAGTTCAAATCCTTTGTTTAAGTACCCTAAAATTTAGAGTGTAAAAGTACTCGCCATATGGGGTATGGGGGTACCTGGGAAATAATGTTGAGTCAACCCCTAGTCACTAGTATTCGCAAGATCAAGAGCAAAGGTAAGTATCCTTGCCCCCCCTAACATGAAACCTGGCTACGCCCATGTTAACAACTAATAAAAATGTATAATTATGTTGCATTAACCCTTTTAATCCTAGACTGCCTGAGGTTGCTTTTAAATCTTATCATTTGGGCTGAAAAGGATCATACGGATTTAAAAAACTTGGGTCTCGCGGAGAATATATAATTTTTGTGGTGCATTAAAAGGCAAACTTAACTTATTCCTAGGGTTATTTCCTTAAATAATTTACTAATAAACCCTGACAGCCATTGAAAATGCACATGCACAAATTGACATTGAAAATGCTGTCAAAAATATAAAAGCTACCAAAATAACAGAAAATTGAAATAAAGTGGTTAATCTTCATTATTTATAGGTAAGATGGGTTTTTATTAAGTAAGGATGACCAAATCAGCCTATATCACTAATCCAAAGAAGGGATTTTGAAAAAAAAATCCAGCCTGGTTTTGTCAATTTTTTTCTAAATTCCAGACAGATTCCAAGTAGCTGTTACCCTCTTATAGAAGGAGGAAACAAATTTATCTATCTAAAAACCGTTTATATTCAGTAGCCTTTAAGACTTTCAGTCCTAGCTGCCCCAAATTTCCATAGGAATGTTCTCCAATGTTAATCTTGGGTGCTTTAATAAATAATCCCTCCTAAATTATAAATGGTGCATTTGAACAGAGATAGCCTACACAGCCTTTAGGTTAGTAACATTTGGATGGTTAAAGTGGCATCCTTACCCACTCCAACTTTGGGGTTTTGAAAATACAAGTCCTGTGAGGCTGCTGGCGACCCCGGTGGCGCCGTACGGCGTGGTGGCACTAGTGAGTGGCACCACCAGGTTGCTGCTATTGCTGTGGCTGCCCCCGCCGCCTTCCTTACTGAGCTGACTGAGGCTGCTCAGGCTGCTGCTATTGCTGTGCGCGCTGTGCGTGTCCCGCGCGGCGGGCGAGTGCGTCGCGCCCGGGCTGCTGCGGTTGCCGCGGCTCGCCGAGGGCGTCCGCGACGCCGAAGGCGCCGGCGAGCTCGGCTTGCGCTGCGGCTGGGAGGTAGACGAGTACGGAATGCTGCTGCTGTACGGAGGCTGCTGCTGCGACGGCCGCGGCTGCTGCTGCGGGCTGTACTGCGACGGCTGCCGCGCCGGGCTGTGGTTGTAGTGGTGAGAGGAGGACCGCGAGGGCTGCGGGGACAGGTGGGGGTGGTGGTGCGGAGGTGGCTCGGCGGAGGGAGGTAGGATGACGGGGGGAGGCGGAGGCGGCTCGGCCTTGCTCGGCTTGATCGACATGTCCAGCGCCGACTTGACGGCGGGCGGCGCCGCCGACAGCACGGGCGGGGAGGGGCAGAGGTGGCCGTTGCTCACTGAGGAGGACTTGGAGGGGGCGGAGGAGGCGTCCGCGGGGTCCTTGCCGCCGCCCTCCGCCCCCTTGCCGTGAAGGAATTTGGACTGCGATATGAAGATGACGCCGTCCGGCGACGAAGGCGCCGAGTGGTCCGACACGAAGTCGTACACGTTGATGGAGGCGGGCTTGTTGGTCGCGGCGGCGGAAGGCACGTTCGACGGCTGGGGTGCCCTCTTGTGATGGAGGTACTTGCTGGGCGACGAGAGCTTCGCGGGCGAAGGCGGCGAGGTGTCCGACACGAACTCGTAGCCGTTGCTCAGCAGCTTGCCTGCACCGCCGGCGGCGGCGGGGGCTGAGGCGGCCGCCTCCTTCTGCGGCAGGAAGGGCGGCGAGGCGGGCACGGCGCCGGAGGGCGGCGAGCAGGCGGCGCGCAGCACCGCAGGGCTGCCGACCTGCGGCTCGCGGGGGCTGGCGGAGCCCGCCGCCGAGGGCGTGTTGGCGGGGCTGGCGCCGGCCGTCACCGCGGCCACCGCCGTGGACGGCTCCGGGTGGTGATGGTGGTGGTTGGTCGTGCCGTTCGCCAGGACCGGGTGGTGGTGCTGCAGGATGGGGGGAAGGAGGGGAGGCGACCGGCACGTCGACGTCTGTGAATGACCAGGGTTGTTTTTCTTGGCAATAAAGTTACCTACAGGGAAAAGCAAGACATATTAGAGAAGGAAAAGGTATGATTTCAACAATGCATCAATAAATGCCACACAATTCATAGATTCATCAGATTGTATTCCTGCTATGCAAAATAGTTCACACAGAAAGTGGCGATGTACAGCAGGCAGAATAGGATGCTATTGCCATGATTTGGGTCTAAGGGACAGGCTCCAAAAATTTGTATCGACATAACTTCCTTAAATGTTATCAAACGTTTTTGTCACCATCATTTGATTCAATACCAGGTTTCTTCCTGAAGATTAATTGTTGATACTTTTACTTTTAAAATGAATGATTTTGCCTTGTGGGAAGGATTTAGCCCTAAGACACAAGATAACGATAACTAGAAGGATGTTTTGAGCCAGTAAATAAAACATAGTTAAACATGGTTAGATTACCAGGGGGCAATGTTTTCTCCATTTTTTCACTGCAGTATCATGCATTGAGAATTTTATATTATTTAAAAGAAAAACAGGATTTTACTTACTGTCTGTTATCTTGGAGTTAAATAAATCACATTCAGGTTCAGAACCCTAAAATGAATATAATCATTAGAAACAAAAAAAAGTTAACTTATACAGCAAAAAATATTTTAATGCTATATTATTTCTTTAGTAAGAAATAATTTTCTCATATTTAATGCAAGCAGTTTAATGCAACAACTTAAATTATGATTAACTTAATGGCTATTTAATATACAAATTTTAAATTAATACAATGAACTTAAATTTAATTTACTTACCCTTTCATCACCACTTTCACTATCACACTGAAATAAAATAATAAGATAATTAGATACAAGAAACATTAACAATAAAAGAAAACTATCACATGAAAAAGAAAAATTAAGTATAGTGATAAACTTTTTAGAGGGGAATATAAATATATTTACCATATAGCCTCTTTCTAGACTGGCATGACTGCTTGCCTATAGAGTAAATGATGACAAAATACTTATCATATACATCTTTATAGAAGTAAACAATTAGAGAATATTCAACTGTGAAGGATGATATAAGTGTTTCCCACATAGCCCACTTGGAAAAGTTTGTACATTAAATAAGTGCAAAGTTGGTTTGAATCTGTTCTATATTGTTTAAGAGTGAAGTTTTTATTTTGAAACTGAAATTCCTCAGCTAATTAGAGCTTAATGGAGGGTCAAAATGCTTAGAAGAACTTCAAAGTTGTGCTCAGTAAAATGAGAAAGAATGACATTTCCAAACTAAATACAATAAGGAAAATCTTCCTAAAGATTTATCAGCTGTTGTTTGTTAGAAAAGGAAAGGAGAATACACCATTTGTAAGTAATTATTTATTAATTTATTACATTAGGAAATGTTGATAGAATCTTAATTTAAATTTATCTTTATGGTCTATTATGAATTAATTAATAAAGTTCAATTCCTAACTAAAAATAATGAAACAACTTCAAAAGAACTATTTATTTTTTAAGGTCACGGTATAATAATCTTGAAATCGATTATAAAAGTCCAAAATGGAATTATATTGCTGAAAATGGCAATATTTAAAATAAATTAAAAAGCAAGTACAAAGAAATTGGATGCTTTTTAGTGGGAATAAGAAGCAACTTACATCACTGAGTTGGTCCCTAGATGTACCCCTAGGGGTCTCTAGAATTTCATCACCGGGTTTAGAGTTCTCATCATTTGTGAGACAAGAGTCTTTTAGGTTATTATGGGACTAAAATGAACAAAAAAATAAAATGAACAGCCGTATGCAAAGAAGAATATAATACAGAAAAGGTGTTATAAGATATTTGACAAAGTGCCTTAAAACTTAAAAGAAAAATTACCATTCTCTTAAGTTTGGTATAATTCTTCAAGAATAAATTTGCTTTTTAAATAATTTTATAGTAGTTATAAAAATAAAATCAACCTAAATTTATTATTTCACATTGTAACTTTGTAGAGATATTAAATTATACACCTATTTAACCACTTATGTGGTGCATAAAATGAGCCTTCTCACATCACAAATTAATGTTTGCCCACCAGGAACTACAGCCATGGATGACTAGTCAGTAGGCTGGGTCGAAAAAGACAAATTTTGGAATATCGAAACGCTTTAGGTCTCAAAAGTTGCGTCTTGGCATGCTGATAACTGGAAAAATAATCAAAAAATTCCTAAAAATATCCCTGAAGAGCGCATCGGGCCTAAAGTTTGAGAAAATTGACAAAAATAATCTTAAGTCGAAAAAATTCCCGAATTTCGAAAATTATGTTTATAAACTTCAAATTAGATGGAAGTGTATCCTTTTAGTTGTGTAAAATCAAATAAAAATATCTGAAAAATCTTACTTAATTTTTGAAACCTAGAAAGCAGGCCTAAAGTTGGCGAATTTCAGTGAAAAAACCTAAAATTTGGCACTTACACTAGAAGGCACGATTGAATGTAAAACTCAACAAATTCTCTTTTTATTGGTGAAATAACTTCCTTCATACCTTTTCTTCACCTTTTGATCATTTTATATAGTGCACAATTCAAAAAAATAGTTACATGAACCCATAAAAATACCCCCTTTATGCCTCATTACATTACCATATAGTAAAGCCCATTTAATAGTAGAAAATATACTTATATCTTATTATGTCTGTGAAATAGCTTGAAAGTTGGGTTTACAATCAAAATTTGGGATAATATCGTGTCGTGTGGAAACAATGTTGCTTGTGTAGGAATCCTACTCCATCTTTATTTATAATAGCAAAGTCTGTCACAAGTTTCATACATCTTTCGACAGCTTACTTGTGAAAAGAATAGTTTAAAAATCGAGTTGTGGTACAATGCTTTGTCCATATTTTATTTTTATGTCCGCTGGAGATTCGTACTATTAGCGTTAAAGTAATGTTGTTTTAATGTAAAGTAATGTTGAACCAAAGAGGGTCGCATATGTACAAATTATATTGTAATATTCTATGTATCATTTTTAGAATGGAGTTTCTTTTAGATAAGTATTATCTTAAAACCCGATTGACACATATAATCATCTAGAGTGCCATAATAGCTCAAAATCTTTTAAAGCAAGATCTAAGATCTCTCTCCAACCTGTAGTGTAGTGCCATAACCATTCTTAGAATGTACTTTTGATCTTATTTAATCCTTTCAATTCTAGACACCCCAAATTTTCCATAGAATGAAAAAGTAATCTTGGGCGCCTTAGGATTGAAAGGGTTAAGACAAGTTTTTAATACATGGATTATTCACTTTAAATTACTTTGAAAACTATAGTAGGTAGATCTTCAGAACCAGTTGTTTGCCAAATGATCCGTTATGAAAGTTAATGGTCCTCCAGTTTCAGCATCGAAATATTGAAACAAGTCTGAAAAGTAGCTCGTAGCAATCGAAAAAACACCAGTACACTGAATTAGGTCCTCATTGCTATGAGCTAAAATGTTAACTGGTGTTCTATCACAACTTAACTTCTACCCCTCCATGTATATAGAAAAAAAAACTGTTTATTAAGAGGGGCTAAAAACCTCCTGCCAATTTAATGCTAATAAAATAGATTACGTTGATTCTATTCAGTACCCAAATTTTGATTGTAAACCCAACTTTCAAGCTATTTCACCGACATAATAAGATATAAATATATTTTCTACTATTAAAAGGGGTTTACTTTACTGTACGGTAATGTAATGAGGCATACATGGGGTATTTTTTGTGGGTTCATGTAACTACTTTTTTTAATTGTGCACTACATAAAATGATCAAAAGGCGATGAAAGGGTATGAAGGAAGTTATTTCATCAATAAAAAGTGCATTTGTTGAGTTTTACATTCAATAGTGCCATCTTGAGTAAATGCCCAATTTTAGGTTTTTTCACTGAAATTCGCCAACTTTAGGCCTCCTTTCCAGGTTTCAAAAATTAAGTAAGATTTTTCAGATTTTTTTATTTAATTTTAAACAACTAAAAGGATACACTTTCATCTAATTTGAAGTTTATAAACATAATTTTCGAAATTCGGGAATTTTTTCGACTTAAGATTATTTTTGTCAATTTTCTCAAACTTTAGGCCCGATGCGCTCTTCAGGGATATTTTTAGGAATTTTTTGATTATTTTTCCAGTTATCAGCATGCCAAGACGCAACTTTTGAGACCTAAAGCGTTTCGATATTCCAAAATTTGTCTTTTTCGACCCAGCCTACTAGTCAGTCTATTATCGGAAGAGTAAAAGGTAGATTAGAGTTATTCTGACTGATAGCAAAGGAAGGCTTACTTTATGGTTAAGAAAGTTGTTTTTCTTCTTGACCTTGGGAAGTGTGTTGTTTTTCTTGGTTTTGGGCTTCTTGTCGAGTTTGGGGGCAGATTCTTCCAGCACAGGGGGATGGTCTTGAGAGGGATTTCGGGTGTCTTCTGTACTTCCTTCTTCAGGAGCCTTCTTGTCATATTTCGTACAAGTGCGCTGGAAGAGAAACATTCAGTAAAAATCAACACCCAACGTGGGTTTCTTTATTTTCTACAAGCAAGGATAATTTTTCGAAGTCCACCCGTATTTACAGACAGAAATTCGACTTTAAAATACATAAGAACGTTAACTTGAAATTCAACTTGTGATACTAATTTGTAGTATGTAGTACTTTTCCATCCTGAATGCAATGGAAAAGAGTGTGAGAACCCAAATGGAATCAGATCAGATGCTCAGATATGACTTTACAAATAGACTTAAATAAAATGCAATATACTAGTATTAAAAAACACTATTCCAAAAGTTTTCAATGGGTTTCCAAAGTAGCTCGTGAGGTTCGTTTCCCTTTAACCTACAGCGCGGTCATTTTTTTTTTCTTCATAAAATTCACCCAGAAGAGGCGACATCATAAACAAGAGATTTGTTCGTATAACAAAAAAACGTTCTAAATCAAGCACTTCAAACGTTCCTCTCGTGAACCCCAAGCATACATCTCTCGTATCTGCGCCAAAAAGGCTCAGAATTTTATCTCCAGAAGCGCCAAACAAACGACCACTCGATCTTATCGCGCCAAGAGAAAAAATATAAAACAAAACCAACACCAAAAAAAAAGAAGCCTTTGTTTATCTTCTCAAGAGGGAACACGACAGGATAACGATAGAACGAGAAAAAAAAGAATAATGGGAACACGAAGAGCAAGGAGAGAATAACAAATACAATAAAGACAAAAAGAGAGAAAAAATCAGCAGTCAAGTGAACTGTGCGATGATGAAATTACAGAGGAATTCCCTTCCCTTGTACAAGAGCGGAGGATGAAGAGATAAAACGTAATTTATTTATTTTATTTTATTAGCGTAGGTACCATTGAACGATAAAAGAGCGGTGCTTTGTTAAGGCGGTTTAAACAGTTTTACTCTATATCTGGGATTAAAAAGGAGAGTAATACGGTTTCGTATTTATTATTTTCTTTTCAAAGTCAAAGGCGCCGCAAGATTCATTTAGTTTATGAGCTTAAAGTGTGTTAACTTGATAATAAATGAAAAAATTATTTTAACAAATATTTGTTGTAGTCATTACCAAAGGAGTATAATTAATTAGTTTTACGCTTAAATATTATTAAATTAAAGGGAATCAGAGAGTTTTAACTAGAGTACTAAGAGGATTTTTTTTTTATAAATTTAGTTTTAATAAATATTTTCAACTGTGCAGTAAACCTTTTAGCTTTAAACCTTGCCTTATTATCAAATATTTGAGTTCATTTCTTGCTACATAACGATAACATTATAGAAACATACAACGTATTTATATATAGCAAGAAACTCTTTCTTTATTTTTTGCGTACGTACACTGAAATTTTTAAATAATGATGACTGCCATAAGTTATTTAAAAATGAAAAACTGCTGCTTTTTTAAGGATTAATATGAAACTACCACTTTATAAACCAATATCAAGGCTTTGTTTGGAAACTCGTCTCATTCATATGCTAACATATCAACGACAAATTAAAGAAATGATGCAGCAAAAGGAAAAAACGTGTGATATTCCGCTCAATGACTGCATCAGCTGTTCGACGTCTGGCAACAAGCCAAGTGACGCAACATTCACAATCCCTTTGTTGATGATGGGGATCCTTTGCGACGAAATAAAATAAAGAAAAGTCACTGATGAAATGACGATGATGATGATGAATGAAATGATGTTGACATTTGAATGCGATTAAATTATAGTTAAATACTAAATTAGGGGCCGTTCAAATAGTACGTCATCTCTCGGGGAAGCTTATTTTTCCTGACAAGAGGGGAGGGGATATGAGTGATGCTTACAAAAAACTGCATTTTAGAAAATAGTATCTTGTTTCTTGCATAAATATATTCACAATATAACCAAAAATAAATTTTAAGAACAAAATAGAAATAGGAAAAAAAAATAAGCATTTTGATTCACAAGATTTTGTCAGAAATTTATAATTATTAGTCTGATAATCGAAATTAATTGTAAACATTGAGTGTCATGTAGGTTTTGTCTCTTATTATTTTCAATGGCACAATAGTTATAAATAAACGTGCTTGACATTTTTTAAGGAAAACATTTTTATTAAATTATTGATAAGTAAGTAAGAGTTAATAAATATTCAAACTTTTAGTGTTATTCATGGAGATGACGTATGTTTGGAAAGTTGGCTGACGTATTTTCTGCTAATTGTTTTATAAAGTGAGTCAAGTTCAGTGAGCTGGGTTTTGGAATAAGCAGTTTACGGGGGTTGGTGAGCGATAGCGAGCAGGGGGCGGTAGCTCCCTAGGGTAGTAAAGAAATAAAACTAAAATATTGCTCTCAAACCGCAAATGTTTCGTAGACATTATGTTTGCTCTATACCAGTGTTTCCCAACCTTTTTCGATCGAAACCACCAAAGCCTTTCTAAATTTTCCATGCCCCCATCTTTAATTTTTCTCGAAAATCCTTCTTGAAAAGTAAATATAACCTGATGGTCTATGCCCCACCTGGGGGGCAGTTTGGTTGGAAATTTTCAAATTGCCCCCTAGAAGTTCATATTGACCCCCGGTGGGGCGTGCTCCCCACGTTGGAAACATTGCTCTATGTCTATACAATTGATTTATTTTCTCTCTCTCTTTGGGGTTCTCATAAACTCTATATATTAAAATCATAGAGATAGTTCGGGTTGTTCTAAGAGTTTCCTTTATTAATTTTCTTTTAATTTTTTCTTTCTATATACGTTGTTTGCATCAATGTTATCTCTGTTATAGTATTTTTATAAACAATTTTTCGGCCGAATTTTTTCTGTTCTCTGGTATCTCGGGAACTGTTGAAAACAGCATTTGAAACCAGTCAAATCGGAAATATGTCTTCATTTCGTGAAATACTGTACAAAAATATTTTTGAAACTTTCAAAAAGTCTTCATTATAGTCATCGGATAAACCTTTGAAGGATATTCAATGAAAACTCTAATAATGTGTGGAGAGATTATAAAAATTCTTCAAAAAATGATAAAGATCTAGAGGACTTCGCGTTAAAAAGAGCTGAGGAAGAACTGAGAAAGGCAACCCAAAAGAAATAAGTTTTTCTTGATTGTTTAACAAAGGTATTTATAATAAATTTATTCTTAAATTTTAATCATATTTTATCACATTATAATAATTGACTTGGTGTGAAATTATTGAAAAACTACTCATACTTGTTTACATCGCTAGATTTATTAAAATTTGTTATATTCAACAGAAATTAACCAAGGTTGTTTAAGTTATTTTTCCAAGATTACTAACGAAGAAACTATCTTAAGAATTGTAAGAAATTAAACATAATTGTTTTACTTTTTAAGCCGAGTTAGTTTTTATTTCACTGAAGTCTTAAGTTAAAAAACAATCAATCAAACTTCAATACAATTATGAAGTATTAGCTAGTTACATAAAAAAAGTTTTTATCAGAATTATAAGAGACATAATTTTAAAATAAAGTCATAATTCAAATAATCATTTTTACCAAAAAAGACATTTATCTACGTTAGTACGTAAGCTGAGTAAAACCAATATGTATCAACCATGGTATCAACCAACCGTAAAAATAATAAATAATAGAGGTAAACCAAATCAAATTAAAAATTTTAAAAAATTGTCTGAAGATATGGAATTTAAAATATACTGAAGCTTTATTACCAACGATTTTGGTTTCTTTGATTTAATATAAAGATAAGATCATATGAACATTAGCTTTTGTATGCAACGTGTTAAAACACTGATTTTGATACTACACTGAAACTTGACTATTTATAAAGAACAATGTATTAAGATACGTAGCAACTATATTAACCGATTGGACAAGAGTACGGGATAGTAAGACTATTCGAACCATTGTAAATAGTTTTACACAGCGGAACCCTATTCATTAAATTCAATGCGAAAAAAATATTTTAAATAATAAGGAAGTTAAAAACCATAAACATTTCAATATATAAGTAAACCAATATGTCCATGTTTACGGTAAGTGGGGAGATATTTTTAATACCTTACATACTTACATATTGTTATTATCAATTTAATAAAATATTTGCTAATTAACAGAGAAATGAAAAGTAGTTTCTTGAGGAAATTTCCAAAATATTACTTTCTTTCCCGACTGTCATAAACAACAATTTATAAAAACGACATTGTGAAAACCAGATTCTCTGGACGTATATCCTGCCAATGAAAGCTCGTTGCTAACTTTTTCACTAAAAGAATATTGATGAGATGAAAGCGAGGACCGAAAACAAAGAGGCAGATGAAGAAGTAAGGATGTCACACTCGGTAGGGAGTGTCGCACGGCTGGACGCGAGCCAAATCGTGACACTCTTTGCCTATTTGGCGTCAGTCACAGAAAACCATCTGCATACGGATTTAGTAATTAACAGATAACCTGCTGAGAGGGTGAACACGAAGATCATCGTAAACAGAGCTTAGAACCCATAAAGGAAATTTAATCACGTTTTTATAACTTAATTAACATGCTTACGAAGTACTCAAAAATGAATTTTGTGAGGTTCTAGCTTGAAAACTTTTAATTTTGTTATTGCATACATATCATGACATATGACAGCCTATAAATATCATGATATATATCGGTCAAACCTCACTGGGATGTTTCAGCCATTTGTTAAAAATTTAAGTTTTTCCCCAACATTGCTTGATATTCAGAGATATTGTTGTACCCGTATTAGAAAAACATTATTAGCTGATATTTAGTAACATTGTTTTCCAGTGTTAGATAAACTATTTTTTTTTAATGTCAGAAAAAGAATATAAAGGGATAATATTGGTTTTTTACTACATGTGCTGAGAAAAATGACACTTTCAAATCTAAGTAATTGGCCAATTTGCTCAGTCAATGTTAACAAGGGACCAATGAGTTGGCCAATGCTGTTTTACGATATTCAGTAAAATTCCTTGGAGGCGGTCATTTTGGTGTTGGCTAATATTGTTTTAACAACATATTGACCAATTGGGTAGTGAACATTTACTAAATTACACTTATTGATGACATGTTAATTACAATGTATCAATAAATGTTAATTAGCATCTATCTACTTATTTGTTAGCTCTTTTCTTTTTTGATGCATACATTTTCACAAACAGAAACGATAAAGCCCTAAATGGCGGTGTAAATAAGTAATGCATATCGCCCCCAACTTAAAATTAAATTCAAAAGATCTCACAAAACCTTAATATTTTTTGTAAAGTAAAGTGCGTACTAATGTTTATTTTGAAAAGTAAAAAAGCACTTCAAAGGTGTTCCTGGAAAATTTTTGAAAATTCGATTCGTAAAACTGGATTTTTAACATATATTTGAAATGAATGTGACATGAAGATTATATTCACTGGATGGGTTAAAAAACCGATCAATGTAAAAGACGGTCAGTAAAATCTGGTAAAAAAAACCCAAAAAAATATTAGCTTTACCCATGTAATAAATTTGTTTTTTACTGACCAGTTTTTTCGTATAACCATTCTATGCAATTTAAATGAGTATAAAATTTTGAGGTCGAGGGACATGAAAATCGCTAGAGGGCCGCGGGTTAGACTAATAACATCAAAAAAGTCATGTATACATTTGTAAAGTTTAATAGGAGGTGTCAGTAGAAAAAAAATACAGACAGCAGCTATGAAAACATTTAGAACTAATTGTTCATAAAAAGAATGATGTCTGAACAATATATGATGATGAACAATGAATGATGATGAACAATATAATTCACCCCAAACCTACAATGAGCAATAAAAAAAATTTAAAACTTAACTCGCATTCACGTAACAGCGACATTTCATTGAAATATTAAAACTTTCTTTCTACAACTAATTGAACCTGAACTAAAATATTTCAGAAGGCAATATACCCAGGGGTGCAGAATATCCGAAAGAGTTTCGGGGGTAGTAATTCAGGCAACCGTGGAGAAATTTTGCCCAAGTTTATATAGAAAAATCTCTACCAATCCAATTTTTATCAGCGACAATTTTTTAAATAAATGACAATCATATATATCGTTTGACTTCTACGGAAAGTAGTTGAAAACTGCCGAGTTACAGATATATAGAGTTGACTATATCTACGCCCAAAAATAGTAGTAGTTTCCTTGGTGAATAACCGGAAGTGGTATTTTCTTAGCGTATTTTGATAGATATGCAGGAAAAAATTTACGTATATTCGTAACAGCATTGTTCATCAATAATCATGTGCTTGTTTATTCACATCAACGTTCTTACTCATAAAATTTAACTCAATTTGGGTAAATTTCGGACTAAAAAAATGTGTTCTGAGGAAATATCGGGCCTTAAAACATTTTCGGCACCTTCTATACACACCACCCACAGTCAAAAAGAGCGAAAACAAATCCAGCATACATACAACACACACAATAAAAATATCAACTGCCATGAAACGAACTGCTACCGTAGCTGTAAAGAACAACTAACCGCCATCAACAGCACCACCACAAAAAGAATGAAACGAGCGCGTCATTAAATCGCACTCCGTTCCATCTCATCTCCTTCTGCTCCAATGAGCTGTTATAACATTAGTGGCACCCTTTCCGAAAGCCCTTCGCGTTGACACGCCAGAAGGACCGCTAATGAATAGAAAATGAGGCAGGGACTGACGACGGAACCGTGTCAGGGGATTTGTCACAAGAACTCTCTTCCCTCTTGGACGCCTTCCAAGCTTCTTTCTTTGCTGCTGCTGCTGGTTATTAAAAAGCAGCTGCCACATGGGGATGTCACGTTCTCCATTCGGCCCGTCTCTGTTTGATTTGTGTTATAAAGATGTTATTTAGCTGCTTGGGAGATGGGAAAAGTAAGTAGGCCTCTTGCAACAAGTGGATGATCATGAGGAGATAACAAGGCACAATTTTGCGAAGAGGGCATTGGCATGTATGGCATCGGTATAGCGAGGTTTGGACATGATAATTTTATGTAGGGATAATAGAGATTTTAAGCGTCGAGATCAAGGAGTTTTAAATGATTATTTTAGATTAAGGTTTTAGGGGGACGTGGTACCTTTCTGGTAAAATTTTTTAAATTCATTGCTATTCAATACTTTTTGCTAGTAATACATGTATTTTCCTTACATTAAATATATTATAAATTTAAAATAACTAAAAATTCAAATTTTATGAGTTTTTTTTAGCAAAAACTAAAATTTAAGAGGTATTTTTAAATTGCTACTCCTCCTACAATAATTGACCTACACTCATAAAATTTGGTATTCAAAGACATTAAACTGTGCACAACAAAATTTTGTATTGATTTAAGGATCAAATCATTTTAAGTACTGAAAATGATTTTTTCCCTGAATCACTAGTCAAAAAAGACCTAAAAATGCTAAAATTCACAATTCAGCAATTGTTTTAAAAAAATCTACCATGAATATCCAAAAACCCATACAAATTTTTGTTAAGCATGCTCCCAACAATAGCCAGAAAAAATTTCAAGAGATTTGGTCCAATAGATAAAAAGCCTTAGCATTTTAAACACTGAAACAGGGGTTCTGAGAAAAGCGACCTTCAAGTTTCCAATAGTCATAGAGAAGTGTATACTCTCAAACATGAAATTCACTACAACTGGAATAATTTTCAATGAAAAGTTTTAAAAATTCATAGGATGATAGACGGATGCATATAGATTAGTTTGGATGAAAAAAAATTTTTTTTGTAATTTTGTCAAAACAGAGGTACCGCGTCCCCTTAAAGGATTAAGTTTTCCTGACATTTTCGAAAAATTAAATTTTTAGCGGAAGTACAACTGAAAAAGTTTCATTCTTTTTTTAATTTAGGAACATTATGATTCACACACTGAGGAAAAATTCATAATTGCTTATGCAGTTACATTATAATATGTTGTGTATAAAGTTGCTTCAGAATTTTAAAAGACCAAATGTATTGCACTTTATCTACCAAATTTTATAATCAAATCCGAGTATGTACTACCTAACTAAAAAGTGGTAAGACTCGCACACTTACATAATATCGAACAGTTTTATTAGAATTCTTCTCAAGTCAAAAATCAAAATATCATTTGAAATTCATTGATTTTTTTTATTTACAAAAATTGCACACCTTGACTTTTTTTTCCTGGTCCTCTGCAAGTCAATGGTAATTTGAAAACCCTTATCACAATTCAAACCCGTTAAAACATCATCAGCAATCATCAAGAACGGTAGTAAACTTTCGAAATTCTTAAGGTCAACCGATTTATCAAAATCAACTTACGAAATTTCACTTTCAAATCAACTAATTTTCCATTTCAGTGAATATGCAGGAATGAATTCAAAGTATTTTAAGAGCCTTTAAGGATGCATTAGAATATTGCAACACTTACTGATCTGAGATACATGTTGTATAATGTGTAAATGGCCCCTACAAAAAAAAGTAACATGTTTTTTCTACTCAATAATTTCAAAAATTTTCAAATCTGTGAAGGGATTGAATATGATACTAATAATAGTAATTTATTATTAGATGAAGAATTTATTGCAATTTAATGATAAATAATTTCAATGTAGATAAATGTTTCTAAATCGTTTTTACTGAATGAAAATTTTACCCTTTTCCTAGTCCCTAACAGTGGGGTAGCCAGGAAAAAAATTTCAAAGAGGGATATTGGTATTTCGGGGGGATGGATAGGGGTAGTTTTAGAGGTTTCCTATGGTCAAAAAAGGAAAATTTCCGAGTTTCAGGGGGATATATAGATATATCCCCAAATCTCTCCCCTCTGGCTACGCCCCTGATCTCTCACAAAGTTCAAGTTTTGTAACAAGATCATTTTTACAACCAATTTTAAAATAGTTAACTCCAAAACTTTAGTAGGTCGTTTGAATCGCGGCATTGACCAAAATACTTTCTCCTCTCAACACACAACCAAAAAACTAATAAAAAGAAACCACACGCAAAGATCTCGAAATAAAAAGAAAACCGCTGTTCCCAAATTAGCACAAAAGACGGAAAAAATAGCCGCACTTTCACTCTATCATCATAAAGAGAGGCTGTCTCGATAACAGTTGACCTAGACTGGTCGTAATTACGTTCAGAATAATCGGATTACGTTCGATTCGATTAAACATAATTGATGGCCGGAATCTTTGGAGCGTAATAACAGGGTTTTATTCATAAAGGCCGCAATCACTGGGACTCTCCTGACGATTTATGGCTGCCGATGTATGCATTGCATCAGATTCCTATTATCCCAGCAGGATTACTGCTTAGTTACACTACCCGAACGGTGATGAGTTTGGTGACTGAGGAATTGGGGCAGTTTTAAAGTACCTACTGGATGAGAGGTATACATAAGTTTAGGGAGAACTAGAGAGAAGGCAGGTTTTTTTTATACAATTTCAATAAAATTTTATCCTATTAAGATGGTAAGAAAGATAAGACAACTTAGCTATCCTGAAGAATTAGCTAATTACATAGGTAGGAAAAGGTATTGTATACCTCTGTCCTATATTGTTTTAGCTAAACTTTTTAATGGCAACACTATACATAAGTAGTTAGCATCCTTACAACCAGAGCTTTCAGTCTAGCTAAATTACTTTTAA
Organism: Tetragnatha montana; assembly: GCA_963680715.1. NCBI lineage: Eukaryota > Metazoa > Arthropoda > Arachnida > Araneae > Tetragnathidae > Tetragnatha > Tetragnatha montana. The sequence continues at coordinate 30,785,098 of OY796676.1, forward strand.
AAAAGTCAACAATTTGAAATAATATAGGTTATAAACTGATTCGTGTCTCATTTTTATGATGAATGACTAATAAAATGAAGTGCACATTCATACTTAAAAAATTATAGGGATTTTATATTCTTACGATAGTACGTGCTTAAAATGGGGCTGGGGGTAATCTGAACATGGTGATACACATTTTTCAGTAAATGATCAAGTATTGTACCTTGGACCTAAGGAGGAGAGCATTGTACCTGGAACCTATCCAAGATACACTTAACTATTATACCTTAAGTTACTAAAAAATCACTATACTACGGACTTTCATTACATTGGTATTATAAATTTTAAAAGCAGCACGGTAGGATTTAGTTTTAAGGGAGATCTATAATTTAAAACGTTTATGCTGAAAAGTGCTCCCACTAAATTTATAGTTTTTCACAAACATTTTATTATGTTTAGAGGTTTAACTTAAATGTTTTGACATAGGTCCAAGAGAGTTGTAAAATTCTCGGTAATAATCTTCTGGAGAATTTTCTTGAAAATATTCTCCAAGAGGTGAATTTTCGAGAATATTCTCCTAGAAGCTACTAATATTTTTTTTGGAAACATTTTAACATCACTATTAAATATGAAAGACACAACATGCTTGAAAAGTAAATGCAGAGTAAGCAGGTTGTATTCTATTAACTAAATATTTTCCAACTATTAAATAGCATTTTTGAAATAAATTATGAATATAGAAATGTTTTTTACAGGAAATTATTTTGGGGAATCTTAATGAAAATATTCTCATGAAGAAAAAATGATGAGATGCACTTAAAATTATACATTTAGTAAATGAAAATTTGAAGATTTAATTATTTCAGAACACAAGATAAGATAAAAATTTAATTGTAACTTTGAGAATATTTTAAGGAAAATATTAATAATTCTGAATTTAAAATTTTGCAAAAAAAAGTTTAGGTAAGCTATATTCATTCATAAATAATTTTTAAGTGGAAAGTTATCCATTAAACTGCATCTAACACTCAGTAATTTAGAGTTCTTTGAGAATATTCTCAGGATAAATTATTCTCTGCAAAATAAATGTTAAAAAATTATTTTAAATATTTTTCTCAACAGATAATTCTAAATGGGATATCCCTTTCTTTTAAGAATATTCTCCTACTTCTACAAAGTTCTATCAAAATTAGCTAAATGTCAGGTTTTAAAGGTCCTTCAGTTTGATGACTATTGGCACCTATTACCATTGCTTTCAACAACTACGTATATGAAAATAATTTAGGCTCCTCTTTTAATTGTCTGAGTATTTTTCCCAGTAAAACTTGCTTCTGATATTTTTAAAAAATATATTTTATTCAATGAAATTTACTTAATAAAAAAACTTGGGAATATTATCTGAACAAAAGGTGACTTTTTAATGGCAAGTTTCATCGAAATTATTATATTTTCAGGTTTTTAATAACAAATACTACATGACCATTTCATATTACCAAACATTTTTACATTTATTTCCATTTATCAGTCAAGAAATAGAATATTCTCGATTATTCTCAAAATTCTCGCCCCTAGAGAACATTCTCGCTTTACAACTCTAGGTCCCCTTGAAACCAAGGTGCAATACCGGTGTTGTACCTTGGACCTATTTTTAGTTTTTTCTTTTATTAATTATGTACTGAAATGCTTCAATTAAAATTCCGAAAAAAAAATATATATGTTGCGTGTGAAAGGCTTAAGTATCGAGAGTTTATTTTCAATAAACAAAAAATATAGGGTAAAAAATAAAAATAAGACCAGGTACTCGTACTATTTCTTTCTCTACTTCTTTGATCTTCAGTGAACTAAAACACGCCATTTCTGAAGTTAAAAAAATCGTACCGATGATCAATACGATATAAAATGTAACTCCATATATAGGTGTTTCACCGGAAATGATCACAAAAATTAAATACTTTGAGGTGAAACTGAAGAAAAAAAAATGTCATCCACATAAGAGGTAGGTTTAACCTCAACCGTTATAATTATATTTGGGTCATTATACTCGTAGGCCACCATTGTAAAGATCGCACGAACCCTAATGGGCAGATTATGATTTTGAAGTGTAATTTCTATTCTTACTCGGCCAGACTAGGATTTACAACCACAGTAAAAAGTATTTCTACTACAGACTTGCCAACCTCTGAAAGTCAAAAATCAGGAGAAATCAGGAAATTTGACCATAAAAACAGGGTTTTAACTTGTTTTGAACACCTAGTCAGATTTTTTTTTAGGGGGGGGGGAAGTCTCCTGGCTTCCTCTTTATATATCTGATTAAAATCAACAAAAATGCGATCTGAGAGGTTTCACACTAAATAGGCTCCTCTGACAACGAAAAAGTTTTTTCTGCATCGCAATTACAACGAGAAGCCAACTTCAACTAGGCGCCCGAACTTCCGCGAAAAATCGCTATTTTTCGACTTTTTCCGGAGAATGTGATCTCGAACACCGGACTTGTAGGCTTCTGACAACTCAAAAGTTGTTTTTTCTACATCGCAATAGCAACACAAGAAGCCGCCTTCCAACTTGGCGCCCGCGGCCGACCGAGAAAGCAGTCGCAGGAGGAACGGGACACTCCGCACGCAAAACGAAACTTGCACGAAAATCGCGATTTTTCCGACTTTTTCCACGAACTAGTAATTTTTCTTGGAAAAAATCCGGAAAGTAAGGATTATTTAACAAAGGGATTATCTGAAAAAAATTCAAATCAGTTCGCGGACCGCAGGTTGTGCATCACAAATTGAGCGGAATATAAAATTTCAAAAAATCGGAATTCCGATAATCAATACCTTTAAAATTAATTTCAAAAGAAACCATTTACGGTTGGTTTTGGGCAGAATTTCGAAAAAACCAGGAATTCCGAAAAAAAGCGGGAGAAAACCGAGAAAGCGGGAGATTTTCGGGGAAAATCCGGAGGGTGGGAGGAGAGAGAGAAAATCCGGAGTCTCCCGCCAAAATCCGGAGAGTTGGCAAGTATGCTACTACCTTCTAGAGAAGGCTGAAAATCCCATTCCAAAGTATCACTGTCTCATGAGGTCATGATAAAAGAAGTTTGAATGCTAGTCCTAAGACAACTAATTTGAGAATGTGTCTGATTAAATCCGAATCGACAGACAGGAACAAGTTGAAAACACATTAGAAAAAAACAATTCCAAAGAATGGTCAGTGTAGAAAGGACGCGCCACCCAGAAAGGAACAAAAACCGGAAGGTAGGAAACGTCGAGGTCATCCGTTCGGCGGTCAGTGGGGAGTTCACGGCCGGACGAGCAACAGGTTCCCGGGGGAAGAAGCACTTTCTGTCTCTCTTTATCGGACATTCACGGGCAGTCACTCTTCATCGAGTGGGCCCTTGCGAAATGATTAATCCGTTAAAATAATGTTAATAAGGTAAGCCAAAAATTATCGTTAGAGTAAAAATTATGAACATGAAACAGATTTATCCATAACATAAGCGAGTAACAAACATTACAATAAAAATTGAGGGTGATACTACAAAAAGTGGTTGTAATGAATAACGAGTCCATGTCCATAACGATTTTGCCAGGTGGGTGAGCAAAATGTTCAAGTTTATAAAAAAAAGACATTAATATTAATTATAAATAAAGATTTATCTTATACAATTAAATATACCTTCAACACTAATTAATGGCAAGAAATAGAAAGATTCACCAAACTAGTTAAGTGTAAAAATAGAAATAATAAGACGAAACTACAAATACAAACAAGCCAAAGAAAATGTCAACTGTTTTTGACCAAAAATTCATGACTGCAGTATAAGTTAAGATTTACCCTATACAATTAAAAAAAACTTTCCCAACACTCCCAAATGCTAAATAATTTTAATTCAGCTTCCAAAAGGTATGAGCCATCATGAAAAAAAAACCCAAAAAATCCTTCGATTTCCTATAAACACAGACACCTAGAATAAGGAAATTAAGTTCATCTTCAATGCCTGATCTCTTAACATAAAATATTTTCTATAACACACATTTCCTCTTCTAAGAAAATACTTATTATATGTAAAAAAAACCCCTTTTTTACTTTTATATTTAAAAGTCTCAATAATAACTAAAAGTCGAAATCAGTTACGTATGTCATTTAAAATAATACCATTTAGGATAACTATAGACGGAAACACGTTCGTACAAAAAAAGAACAATTGAGGAAAATTTAACAAATCAATAATGATTAAAAGTTAAATTTATTACGCACTTGTAATGTATCTTCCAAAAATCATAGAACAGGAATTAGTATAGCGGTCAAGGCTCAAGAATTACCGTCTAACTACGCATTTCACTTTGGAGACGGTCCCTGGCAGTAAAAAGCTTTCTCCCGTCTTCGGAGCATACACGCGATTGCCGGTCACGTGCGGCTTCCCCCTCCCTCCCACTCCTCCCCGCAGATACCGCAAATGATCTGAAGGGGATGCTTTGTGTGTGGATGGAAAGAATGGTTTCCGAGTTTAGCGGCCAAGTTGCAGTCGCCCAATGTTTTCAAAGCGCTTTTTGGTAAGAAAAGCCTCGCCAAGGTTGTTTATGAGAGGATTTATAGTCAGATTACTAACAATAAAATGCTTTTGAAAATAAATACCCATTTTTGAATGAAATTCATGATCTTGGAAAGATTAGTCATGTTCTTTTAAACGGTCTGTATTCTAATGGTTATAGTTTTTTAAGTTTATATAACTTTCTCACATAAGCTAATAGGATGTTGGGATACATTAAAAAAACTGTTTCTTCAAGGTCCGGAAACATTATTTTGCCATTATATAGAGGCTTGGTAAGGCCTCATCTCGAATATGCTGTTCAGTTCTGGTCTCCATACTTAAAAAAAGATATAGATTTAGTTGAAAGGGCTACTAAATTGGTCTACTAGCATAGGGCTACTAAATTGGTCAAGGGTATATCTTGTTTTAGTTACGAGGAAAGACTTAAGAAGTTAAATATGTTCACTTTAGAGAAAAGAAGGGCTAGAGGGGATTTGATTCAACTTTTTAAAATGTTAAAACAAGGGGACACAGAGGGACTAGATTTCTGTACGGGTAATAGAACGAGGGGTCACAGTTTAAAATTGAATAAGGCAAGTTTTAAACGGGATTGTAGGAAGCATTATTTTTTTAATAGAGTAGTGGATAAATGGAATGCATTACCTGAATCGATAGTTAACTCAAGTGGGGTGGACGAGTTTAAAAGAAAAGTAGACGAATACTGGAAATCGGGGGGGGGGGTTGAATTGAATAGACCGGATCAACCTTGCTGGGCTTTTAGCCTGTAGTTGATCGACTATATTTGTATTTGTATTTGTATTAGAATTAAAAGAAGTTTCACTTTTGACACTCCTGATTCCTTAATAATTGATAAACAATCAATCTCTTTATACACATAGTGTATTACACTACAGTTTATAAAAAAATTATTAAATCAGTTTTAGCGATAACTCATTAATATGTAAAAAATTAATAGCACTAAAAAATGCATAATTTAACTATATTACCATGAAAAGTTCATGAGACATCAAATAGCTTATATTATTTCAATGGTAAAGGAAACACTTAACAAGGCAATAAACTGGTTCACACAAGTCAACCACATACATTTCAATTAAATAAATTTTCTTTCACAAATAATGCATCAACAAAATATTTGCATACAATTAAAGGTAATTACATTTGAGAGAATTAACCTAAGTAGAAAATTTATTGTATGATTCAGATTCCGGTTTATGGTGCTTTTTTCCCGCAAAATGCAAAAGAACCCAATAAATACGTAAAGAATATAAATACTTGAAGCTATTGGAATACATGTTCAGATTTTAAAGAAATATTAAACTGTGTTTTTGTTTATTTTCTATCAATTAAATTTCTCTAGAAAAAAAAACTGAAGCAATATTTTACCAATTTGTTATTTTAACAGTTTGTTAAAACTTTTTTTCTCCATTTTAGCTTTTTTGATAAAACTTTTTTTCCCTAACTTTAACCATGGACATAACAGAATAAAAAATATCATTGAGTTCATAAACTATAGCAATAAAGGTTATAACAGTTTTTAAAGGTTCCATATTTAGTACAGTTCAGTGCAACCGGGTTTTAATGTATCATAGGATAGGCGCGATAGGGCAATGGCTTTAAAGACTGAATATAAAACATTTGTTTCCTTTAAAAATTGAAATCATGATAATTTTCGTAGTCGAAGAGAGAATAATAAATATCCAATGAGTTCAATCAAACAGACATGCAATGAAAACATGCGGCGCCCGACAGCTCCTGTTTTTTGGCCCTTTATATTTTCGATGATTCTAAACATTAAAGTATAATAATGTTGATAACTAAAATATACATATGATTAGGCTGAAAATATTTCATTTTTTTAGGGCATCTCAATTTTCCTTTATTTCAAATAGAGCCGATCACAAAACAAAAGTTAAAGTTCGATTTTTTTGTTTAAAAAAATATTAACTCTGCTTTACACAGAATTACTTCCTGATATTTTCTTTTGTTGTCGATTTTAAAATTCATAATTAGGCGATACTACTATTATTAACACACACGGGCAGAAATTTTAAACTGTTTACTTAAGAAGGGGACTTAAGGGAAAAATGTAAAATAGCAGATAGTCAATGAAAACCTGTACCTTTCAAAACTTAAAACTTCCCTTGAACTAAACTTCCTAAAACTTAAACTCCCGTGTTCCTACTGCACACTATCAAACCTTTCTTGGATTATAATATGAAATTAGTTGCATTAATTTTATGCCACCAAGTATTAATTTTAATGACTGAACTTATTTTAACGTTTCTTCTAATAGCATGTTAAGTTTATGTAATCAATGTAATCTATCATTAATAAATCCTTTATTTAACTATATAAATAAAATGACTTTCTACATTAACTACATACATACGTTTTTCACTCTCGGCTTTAATTGGAAATTTGCTTAACCGAACACTCAATCCCATCATTTCAAGGTTCGATTAAAAGGGAGACTGCTGTTAACGCGTTTCCTGAGGCGCTTATAAAAATCCAAGTCTTTGCCTTACAACTACAGCAAAAACACAACCTCCAACTGTGAAAACTCGACCAAAGGGACATGAAACGAATACGGAACAAAAGAAGATCCCAAATGAGCTCCTAATGGAATACGAATAGATCCCCCGAAAATCCCCCTCCCTCTGATTACAGTGATCACATCCAGTGATCGATCAGAAGAAAAAAAAGCAGACATTTCAGGGGGCGTATAGAAAACATAATAGAGGATCACGGAAGGTTCCGAGGTTTTCTGGTGGCGTTTTTTGAAGAAGAGCAAGAAAGAAACTGAACAAAAGAATGAATATTAACATTTTTTGAGTGTTAGTACTTTCCTATAATATTAAAGACGAAAATATCAAAAGAAGCCATCTATGAGCATTAACAATATTATATCTCCAATTATGATAAATAGTTAACTATTTTAAGTAGATTCGCATCATAATAAAAAATCAAAACAAACCTAAAATTTATCTTAAATACAATAGGTATATTCTTTTTTTTGATTGAACGGATATACCAAAATCCCGGTCAATAAAAAACAAATTTATTACATGGGTAATGCTATATTTTTTTACCGGATTTTACATTGATCGGTATTTTCGCGACACCGTTTGAACAAAGCACAAAGAAACTACTTAAAATAAAACAATAAGAAAAGTATATAAAAAACTTTCCAACGAAACTGTGTTATCATATTCACTTTATTTATTAAAATTTAAGATTTTCTTCTCATAAATATATGTACTCCAGGGACATTAAATACCAATTCGATTTTCTTACCGGGGGATTTATAAACCCTTATTAACTGTGGTAATTCGACGACATAAATCCAGACAGAGGTACCTATTCCAAAAGAGAGAGGACGATTGATGCAGAAGCATGAGTCTAGTCTAGACTCCTGCCACAGACGAGGGGCAACAACCCCTGCAGACGGGGAGAGGGGTAAAACGATCGAAACACCCCTCCTACGATCTCAAGGGGGAGAGATCGAATCAAAAGATAATCCCCATTTCGGAAAGTTTTGAATTATGTCTCTGCTCTGCTCGTCTTTTTAAAGTAAAGAGTTTAGTGACTTTAAATTCCAATTCTGTTTCATTTTAAGCATAAAAATGATTGCTACCATGAATAGTTTGGGTAGGAGAAGAGCAGAAGAAAATACATAAAAAAATTAAATCTCGCTTTTGAATAGAATTATTCAACCGTTTAGGAAAGGACGAATTTTTTAGGATTCAAAAAAGAGACGGAGAAAGAACTTTAGAATAGTAATGTAATAGGGTTTTTTAAAATATCTCTGAGCCTGTGCTAGAACCTCGCTCCACAAAGCATTAACCAACACTTAAATTTTCATTTTAGCCATAGTTAAAATATGCAACACTTTAGAAACTAAACAGTTTGATAGTGGTATCTCAATCATATGAACTGTTAAAAAAACAAAGAAAAGTTATATAATTTCTTTTCTGAAGTGTTCACCCCGATTGGTTTTTAAGTAATTTCTACTAATCTAAAACGGAGAAGGAAGTTTAAAACAACATTCATAACATGAAAATCAACACTCCCGTCCAAAACACCTCGCCTTGTCAAACAAGTCAAACCCAAGCTTAACTTTTTACACGAATCTTGACGCGAAACAAATCGGGTTGGCTGACGTCCAACACATTTCAAATCGCTCAGCAAAACACAATACAAGTAATAAGCAGCTCCTCTAATAAAAAAGGTCTTTGTTGATAAGCATACCCAGAAACATGAAAGCGGGCGCTTTAAAAACCGATGGATAATTAGAATTCTGAAGAAAACAATAGCTGCTAATCCATTCTTCTAACTGACAAGGCCGAAGCATGGGAATGTCAGCTTTTAATGAATTCTTTCTCGCCGTGATTATACGAGAGCAGAGGACATGTTTTGACATGCACTCGAAAGGAGTGGCGGGAATGGTGCCAAACTCGCAGTGAAATGAGAAATGGCTTAATTATTATGCTGAATGGAGATTTAATGAATAACTAATTTTGGTTACTGCTGCTCACGCAGTGATTGATTGCTTTTACGTCACTTTTGTGAATCAAAAAGTGTGGTGGTGCTTGCTGGGTTGAGTCAAGATGGAAATGTCACAAAGGAATAGAGCCCAGGAAATAAATCCTCAACAGGGACGAATGCTATCTTTTAATTGTTTCCAAGCAGCTAGCTAGAAGTGTCAAAATCTTTTTAAAATTGTGGTCTAAAAAGCAGAAGAGCAATCGCATAGTAGGAACTATGCATTTTTTTCAAGGTTGGGGGGAAACTGCTGTGATTTAAATTTTATGGTAGGTATAAGGTATAAGTAAAAATTTTCCCATGCAGCTAAGAGTCTAAACGCTAAAATGCAATCACATAGAAGAAATTATGCATTTTCAAATGGGTATATAAGCTATAAGTGATACTACCAGTAAAAATCCCTGTAATACATAAAAAAGGAAGTGATAGGAAATATATATTATTTTATATTACTATAATATTAGCCTTTTTCTTGAAAGCGGGGAATAACAAGGACAAAAAAAAAGAACCTTAAGAAGCTCAGTCCGGCATTTCCGCCTAACAAGTACCAGAGTGAAATTTTAAGAATGGGAAAATTAGTAAACCACTGATCAATTTTCGTTTTAATTAAAAATATCAGTAACATGATGAATCATGAAAATTATTATGATATTTACTTCCACAGAGTACACGATAGTTTTAAATAAATCTATATTCTCATTAACTTATTAGTAGTTTATTAGATAAGTCACATGGTTTAAGCGGCTACAGAACTTCTTAAATCACACAAACATTCACATGAACTCTCACTATTTTTCCCAACCATGAGAACAGCCACCTTCGAAACCTAAACAATGGAAATTAATTCAACAGACTGGATAGAATTTCCCACAGAGTGGTTATCTGTAACACCAAGAGGCCAGAAGAAAACCCAACAACGGATATGCAATTCGATCATCAAACCTAAAAAGTAGTTCCACACGAACGAGGAACGTTCGACCGCCCCTGAACTTGGGAGAGGAGGGCTGACCTTCAACCGATGCGCATCGACGCCCCGCTAACACGCCCCAGGTACAATGGGAAAGGCGAGAGCAAACGATAATTCCTTGTCAATGGGAGGGAATCCTTCGGGGAATAGATGGGCGGTTTGGAATCACGTATTTAGTCCCTAACAATCGAAATGGATACGGTTAATTGGCGGTTTGTTAGCGATTCTAAAATGTTCATATATGTCCAGTTATGGGCCTTGCGCCATAAAACACCAATTAACCAACCAACTCAGTGTTTACAGCTGGTAATACTAGAGGTAGATATTTAATTTTAGGTATCGTCCATGAAAATATGATTTCAAGGGAAACAGTGTGCATTAAAATCAAAGACAGGAAGGAAATGCATTTTTGAACATACATGGTTCCAACTCTGTCGTGTAAATAAATTACAGTACTTTTCAAGGACTAGAGGACAAAATAAAATTCGGAACCAAAATGCCCCCCCTTTTCTTAACTTTCTTAAACTCTTCGTGAGCCGGGTGCGTTGTTTTACACAATTTATAACTTAAGAAAATTCCAGAGATTAAATACTTTAGAAATAAATTCAGGACTTTTCAAGCATTTGGCACCAATTTCAAGTACCTACTTTCAAAAGCCCCCCTTGAAGACTAAAATAAAATTCCATTTTTCAAGGACCATGATAATGTTGACATAACGATTAAAAAGATCATGTTAATAATTTGATGTTGATTTTGAAGTTTTTCGTAAAAAGAGCCGAAACGAAAAATTTAGAAACTTGAAGGAACTTAAAATTCAAATCTTGAAGAGATTTTAAAGGAGGAAGAAATTTCGCTAAAAGAAATTTCACTCATTAAGAATTAATAGTGTTAAGACTAAGAGATAGTTTTCCTACGCAGATTTTAAGGAGGAAAATATTGCGCTGTGTGTAAAACAAAAACATTTGGGTTCACACTACAGTACAAGTATTCACTGAATTTTTAAAGACAACAAATTACTACATGAGACAAAACAAAATTTTCTTAAATAAGATTTAACACATCAGTAACCACTATTTTCAAACGACAAAATGAAATAAATGCAATTTTATCAATAAAAGCTCACATAATTCGTAATGACATGAAAATGAAAAAAATTTGAAATTTTGATACATTTTAACTTTACCTGTGAATATTTACGAACTGCTTAGAACAAAGGTGCAAAAACTTTTCTGCCCCGCGGTTCACACTTTATATTAAGATAAATATCCAGGACCACAACAGATACAAATACTATATTTAAAAATAAATTGCTATTTAACAGTTTTCTAGTCGTTCAGCAGCTTCCAAAGAAGGGAATAAAATATGTAAGGGCCACACAAATCAGCTTCGCGGGCTGTAGGTTGGGCACCACTAGCTTAGAAAGATAGTGGCCTAGGGTCTTAAAATTTTAGATAAGCATCAATTAGGGTTCCATGTAAATTCATCATTTCCGTGTAGTAGTTTAAGCACCGTTACCACCTCCAATAACTCAATTGGTGAACTTAAGACTCATTCATTTTCTAAGCAGCTCATATATATGAAATACAGGATCAAGATACACACAAGAATTTTCCTTACATATCATGAACTGGTGACATAATATACTAGGATTTAATAAAAAAATACACAAAGAAAACATGTTACTGAATATGGATAATTGTTGGTGTAAAAGATTATCTTACTGATGCAACTCCAAATCAGCACATAACAGATGAATAATTAGGTAAAAAATTACTTACTTGACAAAAGGGTATCCAAATTTTAAAAAATAATCCACGAAAAAAAAAAATAAGCACTATAAACGTGTAATCCAATAATGTATGGGGTAAAACATGACACACACAAATAAGCACACGAAACGTACCTAGAAGAAAAGAAAAATTAATTAGTAATAATATTAATTAGCTACAATAAATAAAGAAATTAGTTATAATAAGTTAATTATTCAATTAGTAATCAGCGTAGATTAGTACATCCCTATCCCAAATTGAATAGAGAACGGTTAATTATATAAACTATACTCTCCAAAATATAAAATAATTTTTACAAAAACATTTATTGAAGAGCAAACTTTTAAACGGTGAGTGTGACTAACGGACTAATGACCAAATTATTTATTATTTTAAAAGTATTAAAAGTAGAATGAAGTACTATAATGACAAATATTTATAAAATAACAATAGTATTTATAACCAATAGTAGTGGGGAGTTTTAACAAGGTCGTATGCAGTAAAAGAGAACTTTTAATGCAAATTAACATTTTAACGACTGAAGTCCAAAAGGAATTCAAAATCTCCCCTAAAAGTTATACAACGCGAAATAAAACAAAAAAAACGTGAATGTCACCATTCTCCAGGGTGAAGTTCCAACATGTAATTTAAAAAGTTCAAGCCAATCCCAATTTTCAAAATAGTGAGACGAAGTAAATGTAGGATGTAAATTACTACGCAGACATGCAAATAACGGGTTACATATGCCAGAGTTCTCAGAAATACGCTCCTTAAATTTTAAAATCCTCAACCCCACCAATTTTCAATCAATATGCTCCAAGTATGTTTTTACTGTAGAAAATCCGAACTCCGAAAAACAAATAACCTCGCCATTTAATTGCAATCGAAGGAACTCGTCTGAAACAACAAGGAGACACTCGATCAAACAAAGCCATCCAGGGAAGAAAGAAAACCTTAGAAGGACAGACAGACCTCGCCGTCTTTGTCAGTAGGTCAGACTCGCAAATAAAGAGCAAGCAAAGAAGGAGAAATGATCGAAGAAAACCAAATGAGGAGTCGCGATTTCGCAACGATGAGATACCCCAGTCAAATGGGGCTCAAAAGGGACGTTTTCAAAACTTTCATATAGAAGTTTTTTTTTCGACGGTTTTATATGTTTTCGAGGTCGCTGATTACGAATATGAAGTTTGCTGCCACGTGGGAGGTCGGCTTCATATCGAAAATCGCAAAAAATCGCAAAATTTTTGCTCTTTTTTCGATCTTTTGCTTATACATCAAAAACTATAAGTTTCTCGAAGATAATCTCAATTATAAAGTTGAAGTAAACAAAATTTCCTACAAAATGCACTACTCAACATTGATTTTCTGAAGAGTGGTTCTGCCGCTAGAGCGCGCTGAAAAACAGCGATTTTTTGGCTTTTCCGCAAAAAAATGAAAAGCGCGCGCTTCCACCCTCTACAAAAGGAAAACTATTCACGTTACCAACAAAACTTTTATACCACGTGAAAGAGAATTTAATTGCCTAAAAATAACCTACCTTACATTATTATTTTTTGAGAATGGGGGAGGGAGCGAAGCAAAGATCGGAAATAAAACTTTCGCGCCTTACAGCTAAAACGAACTCTCGCAGTTGTTAATTTCCAATCTGCGCTTTAATTCCGGTATATTACCAATAAAATTGGTTGTTTTGGGTGAATTGATGACTAAGCATGTTTAAAAAAATAATTTTTTAAATTTATTTATGAAATATTAGGTATTTTAGGCGAAAATTCAATATTTTTAAAAAAATCATAAATTAAATTATGGGAATTTTTTAATGAACAAATTTATAGGTTTTTTGCATTGCTGAATCCGAATTTCAAGTTCATTTACATTTCAAAAGTCATCTTCACATCAAAAAATGCAAAAAATCTCAAATTTTCGCTCTTTAGTTCGGTTTTTCATCGATTTTCTCAAAAAATTATTCGTTTTTCGAAAAATAACAGTACACCAAATTAAAGTACATAAAATTTGCTATAAGATACACTGGTTCGTTTTTATTTTACAAAGAGCGGTGTACGCTTTAGAGGGTTTTAAAGAGCAGCGATTTTTTTTCTTTTCTACAAAAAAAGTGAAGAGCGCTTGCTTTCCCCCACTATAGCTCTAAATATATACACGTAACAGACACATATTTTATACCATAGGAAAGTACATTTAATTTCCTACAAAATGCACTACTCAACTTTCATTTAATAATGAGAGGTATTGACGCTAGAGCGCGCTGAATTACAGCTGTTTCTTGACTTTACACAGAAAAAAGAAAATCATTTTTCTTCAGAACTCTCTAAAGCGTACACCGCTTCTTGCGAAATAAAAACAAACCAGTGAATCTTATAGCAAATTTTACGTACTTTAATTTGGTGTACTGTAATATTTCGAAAAACTAATAATTTTTTGAGAAAATCGGTGAAAAACCGAACCAAAGAGCAAAAATTTGAGATTTTTTGCATTTTTTGATGTGAAGGTGACTTTTGAAATGAAAATGAACTTGAAATTCGGATTCAGCAATGCAAAAAACCTATCAATTCGTTCATTAAAAAATTCCCATAATTTAATTTATGATTTTTTTAAAAATATTGAATTTTCGCCTAAAATACCTAATATTTCATAAATAAATTTAAAAAATTATTTTTTTAAACATGCTTAGTCATCAATTCACCCAAAACAACCAATTTTATTGGTAATATACCGGAATTAAAGCGCAGATTGGAAATTAACAACTGCGAGAGTTCGTTTTAGCTGTAAGGCGCGAAAGTTTTATTTCCGATCTTTGCTTCGCTCCCTCCCCCATTCTCAAAAAATAATAATGTAAGGTAGGTTATTTTTAGGCAATTAAATTCTCTTTCACGTGGTGTAAAAGTTTTGTTGGTAACGTGAATAGTTTTCCTTTTGTAGAGGGTAGAAGCGCGCGCTTTTCATTTTTTTGCGGAAAGGCCAAAAAATCGCTGTTTTTCAGCGCGCTCTAGCGGCAGAACCACTCTTCAGAAAATCAATGTTGAGTAGTGCATTTTGTAGGAAATTTTGTTTACTTCAACTGTATAATTGAGATTATCTTCGAGAAACTTATAGTTTTTTATGTATAAGCAAAAGATCGAAAAAAGAGCAAAAATTTTGCGATTTTTTGCGATTTTCGATATGAAGCCGACCTCCCACGTGGCAGCAAACTTCATATTCGTAATCAGCGACCTCGAAAACATATAAAACCGTCGAAAAAAAAACTTCTATATGAAAGTTTTGAAAAAAACCCCATTTGACTGGGCTAAGATGAGAATCGCTTATTACGCTAATTACAGAAGCAACCACTGTTCCAGGCCCTGAGGGGGCGCACTCGAGAAAACGCTGTTCTATTTTAAGGTACAATCACAAGAGTACAACATCAGCACTACCACATCTCCAAAACATAGTTCATCTAAAGCATCTAGCAAAATACACAAATTAAGATATAGTTCTCAGTGGGGGGCACCAGGATTTTTATATAACATCGTTCGAAATAAAATATGAGAAGCGTTTGAAAATGTTGAAGGTCAATGTACTTTTTTCAGATTCAGTGGGGGGACACGTGCCACCGCCACCCCCCTTGGATCCCCTCCTGACCGGATGACTTTATACTAAAGTAGTGACCATTGACTTTACAAGGATTAGCTATTGTAGACATAAAAACTCAGGTATACACCTGCCAAGTAAGTGAATAATTTGTTTGGCCACCCCCTGAAAAAACATGCACCTCGCTCACAACAGGGGATGTAGAAGGGGTGGAGGCCACCAACACATTCTCACCCCATCGATTGTTCGTTCCCCTCCTCTTCCCCTTTTGACCACCTGTAGTGAAAAGGGGCGGTGAGAACTACATGCAATATAAAGAGTTATTTAGAAGGGGAGTTTTATGAAGGCCATCATTCAAGGTAAGAGGAATATTTTATCACCACCTTATGTTATTTTGAATCATTACAAAACTAGTATCAGTTTATGATAAGAAAAAATGCCATAAGAACTATGGATTGACAATTATAAAATTTCTATTTAAAGGGACGAGGAAGCACCATCGCGATAGAAAGCAAACAATAAAATTTCTAATACCAAAGAAAATATAATTGTTTTTAAATCAAAATAATAAAAGGATGGATATATACCATATTGATGTGAATATCGTAACTCCAATATATCAGCAACATAAAATTTAATATCCATGTTCACATATAGTGTCAAATAAATGTATCTTGTTTCAAGAAGAAGAAAGTATAGAAATCATTAAAAAAAATCCCTCATCTGAAAAAAATAAAGCTGATTTTTTACGTTACAGAAAAAACCAGGCTAGAAGTCACTCAAAAAAGAAGGGAAGTCAAAGACTCTTGATAATTTTACAAACACCCTGAATAAAGACATGATATTCATTAGGTTTATCACCTGAGTAAGTGAAAATCAAATCTCTCAAATTACGACTGTTCAACGAAATATATTTAATTTCAATCATATCAGTCAACACCTTCAAAATTCGAACGAAATCTTTCAAAGGCGAGCCACTTTCCTCTAAAAGCGATAAAATAACTTATCTGTCACCCATTCATTCCCAATCTACCCGAGAAAAATCCACCTTTTATTAACAAGAAGCGAAGGGATCAAAAGCCTTGGAAATAGATTTCGTCGACGATACGGGACCGAATGTTAGTTAATTGTGCCCAGCAAGTAATTTTCGCCAACTCCGACAAATTATCACCAAGCTCCAAAGAGAGCTTTTTTTTTTTCGTTCTAGTGAGCCGCGATTAGAAAGTGGGTTTTTTCGTAATAACCCGCACTGATATGTTTAACAATAGGGGAGAAAAAAGCGCTTCCGCAATTAGCAGAGTACTCCACGTCGTCGGGCGCTTGAGGGACCGTCTGCAAATTGAGTAGCGAGAATACAGGACGGGTCTAGTAACAAGAAGTTATTTATAGTTACACCATTTTATGCTTTGCTTTAATAATACTTCATGCAGTAGTATTTCTCTCATTCAATTGAATACAAATACAAAAATAATTCTAAACAATTTAAATTTTCATGGTTGCTAATTATAATTACTGGAAAAGCAGTTTTTTTTATAGCTTGTCTACCGTCGCTAGGCGGTGAAAACCATTTGATTTGTTTCTGCCTTCTGCAATGCTATCTCCACCGCCAAGCGAGAAAAGACAAACTTTAACAAGAGATAAAAAACAGCAATTGAAAACAGCCTAATTATAATATTTAAACTCGGTGACACCGTTCCAGTGTTTTAACTTCACTAAGAAACTGATAATATGGAAATCAAAGAAACAATTGAAAGTTTTATAAAAAAATAGAGAAATACCGATAGATAGGATTTGACTATAGTACTGAAATACAATACTAATACCAGTATCTATTTACTGCCCGCAAAAGATAATCTCCTCTACAAAATAAATGAAAATATCTCACGCCTATTTACAACCCATATTAAATCACTACTCTTCCGAAAATCAAAATAAAAACAGCGTGCTAATTTTCCTAATATAATTATAATTAGGAAGATCTCAGAAATAAATGACCAAATAATCCGCCACCCCCGAAAACGTGTCATATCTTATCCCCAGGGAAACGGCGAACCCTTGGGGAGGGAGGGGGCGTGAAATTAGAGGGAAAAGCTCTCAGATAACAATGCTAGATGAAATCGATTCCACGGTCACGAGAAATTCTACTCGACTCACAACGGTAAATGAGCATCTGTTTCGTGGTTAACCAAGAGAATGGATATCAATTAAAGTTGCCAAAGAAATCATATCAAATGCTTAAAATAACGTTTTCAGTGCAAAAAGTTTTCTTTTAATATTACTATAGTTTTTATCACATCGTATATTTTTTTATAAATATACTTTTTTTTCACAATTAGGCATTATTACGATAGAATGTTTTTATTATGGGAGATACAACTGCTATAGGGTTATAGGAAGTTGTTTGTTTTTCATACACCGAATTCAGATAATATCCTATTAAGTACGAGTTATAACACTACGAATTTAATTCATTTCATGAACTTTACATTTTACCTCTTATAAAATTTAATACTTTTAAAAAGTGTTTTAAGAGTGATATAAGGATGTGTAATGATAAAGCGCTGATAAAAATTGTTCCAAAACAAAATATTTAACATATATTTCCGTCATTATTTATAATTTAAGTGAACTGAGCGTTTTAAAACTGTAAAAGTATATTTAAAGTTACAATTGAGTTTAGTTCAATATCTAACCATTTAATGTCAGAAACATAATAAATCATTACAGCACGTGATGAGCATATCTTCCACTAAGTTCATCAATATTCATAAAACGACAAAAGCACGCATATGGAAAACACAAACTAAGCTTCTTCGCATTCATATTACTTAATACACCAAAAAACACAAATCACAAAACAATCGGACAAAATAACCACACCTCGACTACAATCAGAAACAAATTTGTAACCACCGCATTTCCAAGATAGTTACAAATACGCCTTCTCACAGCAACGATAAAAGTGTTCCGGCTTTTGTGTACTGTACGATATTTTTTTTTCTGCTCACACCCTAATGATGCACAGCACGGAATCCGCACATTCACAACACAGGTGAAGGTAAAAGTAATTCAATTTCACAAAACGGTATATTTGTAACCAAAAAAGAAATGATTGGTAAAATGAAAATGTTTTAGTTAACTGACAATGCGATTCGACAACAACGGCAGCGGAAGGTGAAGGAGTAATTATGGAGGCCAATCGATAAAGAGTTAATCTTCCTACGATAAAATTCCATCATTCTGGGAAATAATAAAAGGATTTGTGTCCCTACCTTCTTTCAGTTTAAATAAAATCGCCTTATTTAGCGTTGAGATAAATATTTTCTCTGGAAAGCATTTATTCAGTCCAGATTAAGAATCAACTTGAAAGAGAAAAAGCCAATATAGAAGCGAGAAAACCTATATTGGTTTTTACTTAATTCCTGGGTAAAAATTACCAGTTAAATTAAATTATTAATTAATTAAGTTAAAATTAAATTTAAATTTATCCGATGCTATTTCGCATGGAATTCTTAGAAAAACCCGCAACATTTTCGATAATAGCTTCAATTTTGCCTAATAACAATAGGTTTTAACTTAAATCTCCCCTATTATAATGTAAGACAAAGCGTCTAATTTTAACTGTTGGTTAAAACTGTAGATTTAATTTAGTGGAGAGGAAAAAATACTCGGTGCCTGATTAGCTTTTTATTTTTTACAGATGAAGCCCGACACCCACCATTTTTACAAACTATCATAAACAAATGTTTAAAGACAAGTACATTGAGTGATGAGTATAAACCGATATTTAAGTTATAAAAACTTTCACGGATATCGTCAAAATGGAAAAAACTGACACCTTCAACATACACATGCATGATCACATCATAATCTTCCAAGTTAAAAACGCTGCAATTACTCATTCTGTCTCTTAAAACGAACACAATTAGTAACGCGAAACCCCCGGAGGATTTCGAAACAAAAAAAAAGGCGCTCGCAGACAACGCATAGTAACTAACTGTCCTTTGTCGGCAGGGTTTGTGTGCTCAAGTAAATGAGCGTTCCAGGATGAACAAGGCTTCTTTTCCGGTTTCGAAAGACGATCGTGCTTGCAAACTGCTACATTTACATTCTCGTCCCAACAGTGTTTCTCTAACAGAGTTCAAGGCAAACTAAAGCTGAGGGTGTGTTTGTGGGAAAATCCTAAGACTCTAACCACACCTAAATTTAATATCCTCCTTTTTTTCATTGGAAATTAATTGTGTAAGATTAAGATATTGCCAATGTAAACATTATTGAAAATTTACTAAGGCAATGCCAAAACTGACCCGCTTAAAAAGTACAAAAAAAAGGTTTTTTTTTCAACCAGTTTAATTATTTACTACTTATACTTCTTTATACATACTGAAATTCAGTTCAGTTCAGAAACTCAATAAACTCAAGCTGCGTAAACGGGGAAAACACTTCACAACCCCACGTGAGCTAACTCCTTAAAACTTACAACATAATATTTCATCCACCTTTAAGTAAACACAGACATGAATTGTAAACCAAACATGAACTGCATATTTAAAAGGACTGCTGCAGATTTTTTTTTTCCATTTCGGTATCTAATGCATAGAGCTAGGTAATTATCAAAAATACGTAGCTCTTTTAAGAGAACTAAAACCCATTTTCACTCAATAGCGCCCAGCGGTATATTTTTAGATCGCTAGACAGTGTTAGAAATGTTCTTTTAAATTACCTAGAATTCGCTCCATTTATCTACGACTTTCATTCCATTCCCCGATAAAAAAAAATTTGGGCGTTGATTGGTCAAGACTTCTCAAAAAGCTTACAATCTACAAACGCACCATCATAAAAGATGATCCGATACAAACACTGATGAATCAGTTCCGGTCAAGCAGGCACCGCCACCAAACGAAGTGTGGCAAATTGCGAAGGTTCCGTTGGCGACAGGTCCGGCGGTGGCGGAAACCAAGCGGGATGTTCGGATGACCGGACACGTGCGCGTCTCAACCCTTTCCTTCCCCTCGGCCGGTAGAGCGAGGCGGCTTCCGGCTCCGATTATCCGGACCGATGAAGGGGAAGAAGCGATCGGAAAGTCGCTCCGACTGGGTTCTCATTTCGAGTGCATGAGGTAAACATAACGGATTTTTTGGGGGTAGTAAGGTATGCTAACTATTTTAAAATACCACAGATTTAATGCTAAAGATCAATCTGTAAAAAAATTATTAATTCAATGTTGTACAACCAATGTTGGAGGGGAGTATAAGCGTTTTGTTCAAGAGAATCACATCACATTTTTACCACACCTCAAATGCAAAGCAGTTCACAAAATATGAGGAAATAGCTTTTCAACATCTTAAGGTCATTCTATCCAATTATTATTATTCAATGGATTCAATTATCTTCATTCAATGCATAAATACTCCATAAAATGAATAAAATAATTCGATATAAGGACAACTTTTTTTTATCTTTACTAGTATAATTTTACTAAACATGTTTTCCTAAATTAATAAGTCACACAAGGACATAAGTCACAAACTCTAACTTTTAATAGAATAAACCAATAGAAAGATTTGACGTACATTGGGATAAAAATCGTCTAAAAAATTAGCATAAATGGACATGTCTTTTTATATTTAGGATTAACCATCAAAGCTACTTTATAAAAACCGGTCATTTTTATAATTTCATGATAAAATTTTTTATAATTAGTTAAAGTACATTACATACAGAAAACTGATTCGAAGGAAAAGAAATTAAAAAAAAAAATCAGGTTATATGAAGAAATTTTTTTGCACTCTCTGAATTGCTTTGGGGAAGTTGAAATAATAATTAATTCTCCTAACATTGAAATTACATTAAACATAATTTTTAAAGTTGGCTACTTTTTCCATTGAAGGAAAACAGGTTTACAGGTAGCACAAGCAACTCAAATTTAATAAATTACAAAATTCTAATTTATACGCTTATTTTAGCTAAAACAAAAATCTTTCACAAAGGCTTTTCCTCTATTCCATCACCCTCTTGTTTAATGCATATACGCGGATTTTTAAGTTTTGAAATCAATAAAAATACATAATCCCACAGAAATCTATCTACACACTTCAAAACAGTTCTGGCACGAACGAAATTAAAAATTCAATTCACGAGCCAACTCCTCACTAAACACAAACTCAATCACACACGCGATATTAAAAAAATAGACTCATGTTTCCGCAAATAAATAACCTACATACATCCAAATACCTTTAAAACCAGCAAAACTACTTCCATTAGCGGCAGAGAGTCGGAGCAAAAAACGCCATTACGTCGCGACTCCCCCCCCCCCACCAGAGATCGATAAGGGGGTGGAAGGGGAGGCAGAGCACGATACGAAGCGATAAAGCGCAGCCCACATAATAAATGTTGCCAATTTCCGGGGCAAAATATTGCCGCTCTCAACCCCAGAGATTCCTAATTAGTGTCCCCAGACACCGCAGTAATTAATTTTGTAGGAGAGTTTGTACAGCGGAGGGCGGCATCGGTTGGATTTCGGTGTGGTTACAGTTACAAGGATGTCGAAAGGGGGGATGGAGATCTCAAGAAGAGAGATGCTTTAAGATGAGGATGCTGAAAACGATTGTCGGTTTCGTTCCCACAATGACATACAGCCCGCCTACTTTCTCAACAGGCTCTTTGGTGCGAAAGGATCTTCGATGCAAACGGATGTTTAACGTAATAATGGCGTATTAGGTTTGGGCCTAAGTAAGTATTTAATTTTATAGAAAAGGCAACGGTTGGATTTAGCGTATACTTTGTAATGGTATAATGAGAAATAAAAGGATAAAAATTTAAATATTTAAATAATAAGGTTGTTATTAACATCTAATGGAATATACGAAAAAAGGGTGAAGTACTTTGGTTCGACCCCTTCTTGAATACAATTGTGCAGTTTGGAATCCATGCCAAAAATCTCTCATCATAACTATAGAAAAAATCCAAAGCAAATTTTTTCGTTACATTTATTTTAAATCTAAGGATCCCTCTTACATGCATGTCCCAAACAATCTCACCCTTGAACTCCGTAGAAGAATATCTGTATTTAATTTTTTTACAACATATTAAATAAAAAAATTGATTGTCCCTCTATCTTGCGACAATTTAAACTCCATGTCCCTAAACATATCACTCGCAATAAAACAGTACTTCATGAACCTATTTACACTAATCAATATCTTCAGAACCAAACATTCATACAATTCATAAAAATAGTAAATAATCTTCCCAATAATTATGATATTTTTTTTACTCTTTTAAAAAAATTCAGAAGGTGCTATAATACTTGCTTTTTATTATCTGTTTCGTGTGTGTATTTGTATTTTTCTTTGCCTTTTGGTGTTTTTATCTTGTCATGTAAATGGATACTTTATATCTGTATGACAATATGTAAATAAATAAATAATAAACTGAACAATTAGACAAACATTATTCAGTTGAATTAATTTCAGAGAATCAAGAGAATCAGGGACAATATAATACCCATTTAATAAACGGTAGAAGTTAGGCAAAGAATGTAAACATTGGCATCTAAAACTTTATCTTAAAGCAACAAACTAATATATTAGTATTTTTCCTGAATTATAGTGAACAATTCTATTTTGGAAATCCCTTGACCAATACCAATTTTACTCCGAACGAGTAGCAATTTTTTCAATACATTCTATTCTCTCGCTCTTAACTTACGTAACTAGTATTTGTTACGTGTGTGCTACCGCAGAGATGCGGACGCTTGCAAAAGCCACTCTTAAAATGAAATCCAACAGTTGCACTGCACTACTAATCCCTCGCTCGGGGAAAAGCGGTGACAGGCGAAGCAACACCCCGATCCCGTTTTCGGCCCCGGAATCAACCCCTGCGCCATCCATCAGGGAATCCGGGATCCCGAAATTCCCCGGGAAAAGACGGCAGAAAATCCGGGAGAGAACTCGGGATAAGGGAAAAATAATCTCCTCTCAGAAAGAGGAAAGAATTGGAATAAATGGAAATTCCGCGTCTCGCTCTCTGCTCCCGCCAGGAAAAAAAAAGCGGGAAAAAAAATTTCGGAGCGGGTGTTCTTTTTCGTATATTTCGTTCGTTCCAGAGAAACGAAATAAAACGCGATCTGGCAACAAGAACGAATGGAAATTCGCTTCGGAGAAGGGTTTTTATTCTACTCCATCTTTGGAGGATGGAAACTTAGCCGGGTTTTTTATTAGTTCGAAGCGGTTCGGGGTTTTTTCACTGTAAGATAGCTAAATCAGTAGAGTTAAGGGGTGGATTATTTATTCGCGGGGAGATGAAAAATGATGGCCTAGTCTTGATTTACGATGTAATTACTAGGATCAGTTTTTTTCTAAAACCTCAATCCGATTTATTCTGAAATGTTACAACATTGAACAATTCATTTCGAGAAACTTGGAGATTATTATTTAAATAAAGAAAGGAGATAGTTTAAAAAGGCATTACAAGAATTATTAAAATAAACTATTAGTATAGAAACACACAGATACATAGAAAATATTCCATGATGGCATCAAAATAATTTATCATTACGCAAGATGAAAGCAATATGTTTTCTCATAACGTTTGATTCATTATGTAAGAGCTGATGAAATGACAACATTCTAATATACACTAATTCCTCAAGATTTTGCCTCCAGATTAATTTGTCACCTGATTCAGTTAACCGTTATAAACATGGAATTAAAATTTTAAAAACCCCGTTTGTGATTTTATATACAAATTTGAACTATCGCTTTGATAAATCTCTTCATTTTGTGTTAAAAATAATTTATTATTTAATTTTATTTATCACTAAGGTATCAAATTTTTTAATTAAGTCTAAATTATCACTATTAAGTGAGGAAAGAAACATATAATTCAACATTAATACATCCAAATGTGTAAAACGTGTAATCCATTTTTGAATAAATCATAATAATTTATGTGAGACAACTTACGTAAAAAAGACTAAACTAATTAGAAAGGTAATACATCATACAAAATAAAGCACAAAAAATACCTCAAAGCAAAATAAAAAGATAAAAATTCTATAAAGAATTGTGAAGTCTCCTATCGAGCAGATCTAAACTACAGGGTACGTCAATACTACCTTCTAAGGATAACCAGAAATAATTACCCCTTAATAAAGATCACCTGACACCTCAGAAAAAACTCTTCAAGTGGCAAATAAAAAAAAACAAAAGGATCCGGCACGCGCTGTTCTTATGACGATTACAGGTGCTTCCGTTCGCTCTGCCACCTGTCCTCCCTTCACCTGCGCCTAATCGAATTTGGGGAGAACACCGCATTTAGGGGTGCCTACAGGGTGGCCCGGAACAACGCTTAACCCCCCCCACCCAAAAAAAATAGGCCTTATCTTAACTAAACTTTTTCTTCTTCCGTTTGCGACGGGGGAACTTTTTTCCAACTTAAACGCTTTTGATTCGGCGTGACATAGGAACTGTTTAATATGTCCCAGATAGCACGTATGCTTGCTTCAAGTTTGAGATTTCCTGTAATTTAAGTTGACATGTCAAACTTGCAAAAAAAACCTTACTTCAATTAATTTTCAAGCTGGATGTTTCAAGATGGAAAAAAATCCAACTATTTTCAAACTTGAGAGTTCAAACGAAAAACAAGCTTGACTTTATCAAACTTACTTCGATCATTTTTCAAGCAAGGAAATTCTAGCTTGGTTAATACAATATTTTTCAATCATTAAAGTTGGTTGAAAATACAAGCAAATCACAAGCTTGACTTTATCAAACTTACTTCGATCATTTTTCCAGCAAGGAAATTCTAGCTTGGTTAATAAAATATTTTTCAATCATTAAAGTTGGTTGAAAAAACAAGCAAATCACAAGCTTGAGTTTATCAAATTTACTTCGATCATTTTTCCAGCAAGGAAATTCTAGCTTGGTTAATAAAATAGGTTTCAATCATTAAAGTTGGTTGAAAATACAAGCAAATCACAAGCTTGACTTTATCAAACTTACTTCGATCATTTTTCAAGCAAGGAAATTCTAGCTTGGTTAATAAAATATTTTTCAATAATTAAAGTTGGTTGAAAAAACAAGCAAATCACAAGCTTGAGTTTATCAAATTTACTTCGATCATTTTTCCAGCAAGGAAATTCTAGCTTGGTTAATAAAATATTTTTCAATCATTAAAGTTGGTTGAAAATACAAGCAAATCACAAGCTTGAGTTTATCAAACTTACTTCGATCATTTTTCCAGCAAGGACATTCTAGCTTGGTTAATAAAATATTTTTCAAACATTAAAGCTGGTTGAAAATACAAGCAAATCAAACGCTTGAGTTTATCAAATTTACTTCGATCCTTTTTCCAGCAAGGAATTTCTCGCTTGGTTAATAAAATATTTTTCATTCATTAAAAATGGTTGAAAATACAAGCAAATCACAAGCTTGATTTTATCAAACTTACTTCGATCATTTTTCCAGCAAGGAATTTCTTGCTTGGGTAATAAAATATTTTCCAATCATTAAAATTGGTTGAAAATTTAAGCAAATCACAAGCTTGAGTTTATCAAACTTACTTCGATCATTTTTCCAGCAAGGACATTCTAGCTTGGTTAATAAAATATTTTTCAAACATTAAAGCTGGTTGAAAATACAAGCAAATCACAAGCTTGAGTTTATCAAATTTACTTCGATCATTTTTCCAGCAAGGGATTTCTTGCTTGTGTAATAAAATATATTCCAATCATTTCAACTGCTTGAAAATTCAAGCGAATCACAAGCTTTAGTTGATCAAACTTAGTTCGATCATTTTTCCAGCAAGGGATTTTTTGCTTGGGTAGTAAAAGTTTTTCAATGATTAAAATTATTTTGAAAGTTCATTAAAAGTTTTTGTTCTAGTTAATATATTGTTTAAAGGATTTCAATACAAAAATGGGAAAATAAGTGTGCCTTTTTAATTGTTCAATAAATAATTGTTGGTTCAGTGTAAACCAAGAATATTAAATATACAAATAAATTTTCATCCTATAAAGATAAAGACTTATGAAATTTTATTATAAACTATCGTTAACTACGTAAAACAATATAATTAAAGATTTGGAGAAAAGTGCATAAAAACATCCCTGAAAATTCCATTAAATGTTTCCCCAAAGTTTGTGTTGTTTAAGGGGCCCACAGACGAGCAACTTGGTCGTCAACCCGGTTGCCAACCAGGTTGATGCTTTTCCCACAGACGGCCAACCTGGTCGTCAACCAGAATGTAAACAATGAAGAAAAAATTAATTAGATTGTAACAAATTAATATATTTTGATACTTTAAAAGCAAAATTATGCTTTATTTAATTATTCTCTCGAGCTAGAATTATATTATTTTAATTTTTAATGCTTAGTTTTTTTTATTTTCCTAATAACATGTTCCGATTAAGCTCCGCCCACCAAGTTGACGATCAGATCATCAACCTGAAATTCAATCATCAACTTCCCCACAGACGGCCAACTTGGTTGAAAACTTGCTCAAATTGACAACCCGGTTGACGACCAAGTTGCTCGTCTGTGGGCCCCTTTAGAACTATCTCTGGTCATTGAAAGTTGAAATACTAATGAGATAACGATGAAATATGATACTTTATTTTTAATGAGTAATATTAATTTTCTGTTGACATAAAAACAGTTAGTAATAATTAAAAGCATTTAACAACACGCATGTTAATTACTAGAAGAAAAAAGCTAAAAAAACCCCAACAGGTTTCAGTAGGATAGAAGATTAATAGCATTGATTACATCAATATCATGGTGGTTGATTGAGACGAAGAGGATATTTATTGCAACAAATATTTAATTTTGGTATTCTAGAACATATTTTCCTTACGAGAATTCTAATTAAACGGATTCTATTATGTCCGGTGTTTTACCGAAAATCGCCGATAATTCTTATATAAATCGGTTTATTTTTTTAATAATGGTTCAAAAGGTGATTGATTCTTAAAATATACATCGAGATTCATGTCATATCCGATTTTCATGAAAAAATCTTTATAACTTAGTAAGTTATTAGACTTATTAAAAAATATATAGGATCGTTAAAAAACACAAGTCCAATTTTTGCTTAATAAATCGATAAATATTATTTAATTTTTTTATTTTATTTTACTTATGAGTAAAGGACCGTTATGGCAAAGTTTTTCCAGAATTACGGGTTTTCATGGTGATTATGACGTAATTGAGAATTTTCGAAAGCAGAATGGAGCTTACTGGTCTTTGACGCGAATGACTCTGGAATATTTCCCAGATTTGAGTTCTCGGTTTGTTTACTTTTAAAGTTAGATTTTAATGCTTTAGATATTTAGAAAGCTTATAAAAAATGATTTTAGGAATTGGAAATTTTGAGGGGAATATATACATATTGCGCTTGTAATTTAGGTTCAAAGAATTTTCGTTTTACTTGAAATTTTTTCCAAATATGGAGATAAATATTTAAGATTTTAACATGTTGTAGTAGACCTTTAGACGAACAAAAATATGTATCGCAATAAGGGGTTGATGAATTAGTTCTGGATTTATAAATTATTCAAGTTTATTACTGTATTTATTATGTATACGGCCCCCTAATTGAAATTGGACCCTGAAAATTTAATAGATTGTTTGAATTCACACCATGAACAACATATTAAAATTTCATGGTCCTAGCTTTATGGGAAGTCCCTTAATTAGCTTAATTACTTGCACATCCGGTGTATTTTAATACTTGGAAAAAATTCCAGTTCAAAAACCTGCCTACCGATTTCGATGAAATTTTAGTATGTTGTGGAACTCGAAGAGACGCTTCGTACAGCGTATCTCACTAATGTGGCGTGTGAAATTTATTTATTCCCACAGTTGTCACATGCAGGGCTTAGGCTTAACAGCTCCATGATACATGAGGCATGGGCATGCCAGAGAGTAAACAGTTGTCATTTAAAAAGGAAAATTCATTATTTAACAAGTTTGTTAAACTAAAATTTAAAAAAAAAATGTTTTCTTTGATATTTAATAACTATTTAAGTGATTTATTACCGAATCTTGGTTGTTTTGATTGGTTTGATTCTTATTCAGTTCATAAAAATTACCTATTTACTCAACGAACTAACATCCTAAATGAAAAAAGAAAATAAAAATTTCAATAACATGGACAGTTTGCTTGAAATAATTGGAAATAATGATAAAAAATACTAATTGTCGGTTTTTTTTGTGTTTAATTTCACCCCACACACAAACCAAGTGAAATGAAGCAAGAAATATTGTTTTGGCGGGCGTTAGTTAGGGTTAGCCACTAGCGTCAGCGTGACTAGCGTAATTCAAGTAAGTACAAATATTTGCTTATATTGTTGATGCCCTTTTAAATGCTTTTAAAATATATTTTCTCTTTAAAAGCAAGGGTTTTTATGTTTGCACATTAGAATGTAACAAAAATTAAGAGAGTGATAGATAAATAGTGCTAGTTGAGATATTTTGAGGGTGTTACACAGGGCCGTAACCAGACTTTTGTTTCGGGGGGGGTTTTGACTCAAATATTTTCTGAGGTACCTCCTTACAAGTACTTTTATATGTTAATTTTTGGATGACAACACTGGATTGAAATTTTGATGCACTAAATTTCAAATTGTATGGACAATATGAATTCCAAGCAAAAGGGGGGTCTGGGGAAAATTTTGGAAATTTGCCCCTCAAAAGAGTGTTTTAGCTCATTTTGAGACCCTATAGATAACTCCCAAAGAGAACCACTCATTATAAGCGGCCGAATTTTCAAGGTAGGTATATTGTCATAAATGGCAAAATGTTGAGGGGGGGTTTGGGTTCCTACTCCAGAAAATTTTTTGAATTTTGCCCCTAAAAGTGGCATTTTAACTCATTTTGAGACACTTTAAGTTGCATCAAAGAGGACCACTCCCTGTAAATCACACAAATTTGAAGGAAAAACCATACTTAGTAGATTTCAAAATTTCGAGGGGGTTTGGGGGTCCTCCCCCAGAAAATTTTTGGAAATAAGTAGGGTTTTGACTCATTTTGAGACCCTTTGGGTTATACCCGAAGAGGATCGCTCCTTGTGAGACATAATTTTCATGAAAAATAGCAGTATAAAAATTGATGTCAGAATTTCGGGGGGGGGGGGGGGGGGGTTGAACCCCTAACCCCCCCCCTTGGATACGGCCCTGGTGTTACATTTCATTATTTGATAAGTTTCGGCAATTCAGCATATTCTATGCTGCGTCAGCTAATCCAAAAAAACTTCCGAAATCTTCCCAAGATTTTTTGGGTAAGAAATTTGATAAAATTTCCAGACCTGTGCACCATATAACAAGCAGCCTATATAGTAAAGCCTGATTTTAAAGATTCAACTGCTTTAGTTTAACAGACTCCCATTTTTAAGCTCATATTCATTAACCATACTTTTACGTTAGGGGACATCCATAAATTACGTGAGGTCAAAAGGGGGGAGGGGTTTGGAAAAATCTCACCAAGGGGGGTGGGGGGGTCCAGATTTTGGAAAAAACACCTCACGTAAATTATGGATGTCCCATTAGGTGTGCAAAAGTTCAAATCCTTTG
Organism: Tetragnatha montana; assembly: GCA_963680715.1. Classification (NCBI taxonomy): domain Eukaryota; kingdom Metazoa; phylum Arthropoda; class Arachnida; order Araneae; family Tetragnathidae; genus Tetragnatha; species Tetragnatha montana. The sequence goes on from OY796676.1 coordinate 30,815,061, forward strand.
TATAAGTATAAGTACCATTAAATTTAGTGTGTAAAAATACTCTCCATGGGGTAAGGGGGGACCAGGGAAATAATGTTGAGTCAACCCCTAGTCTAGTCACTAGTATTTGCAACATCAAGAGCGAAGGTAAGTATCCTTGCCCCCCCCCCCCCCTAACATGAAGGTTAAACTTTATATGCCAAGGCCTTTTTCGCCAAGTTCTGTTGTAACAATACAGTCGAGTCCTATGTGATCACATTTGTACAAGATCACAATAACAATATCTAATTGATGATAATAAGCAGTCTATAAAAAAGTGACAAACAGTATAATTCCAGTGTTTGCATTAAAATCAAGACTAGTCCTAATTGGAGTGAATTTCTAGGGTGTATTTTGCAACTTAAACATTGTTAAAGAAAAATATGAAAAAGTGGATCATATTATACTTCACATTAATGACTCATTTTGTATGTTTATGTACTAATAAAATTGGCCTTCCAACAAGAAAAAGGAGATTTTTAAGGGATTTCACCAAATTTTGATAACATTAAACGATATTCTGATCACATAAAACAATTGAATTAATTTTGCGTTAATTTAAATGGGAGTGATCAGGACTAGACAATTTTGATAACATTAAGCGGAGTCGACTGTACCTTCAAAAAAGTAATGGTTTAATTCCTTTAACTGTCCCATTAAATACTGCCTAATATCACTAAATTTTTATTCTTGTTATTTTAAGGAATTGTATATTTTATTGATTAGAGTTTGCAATTTTACAGAATATTTCTAATTTTTGATGTCTAAAATAGCTTGGTAATATTAAACAGGATATTCAATGAAATTGTACCAAATTATTTTTTATGATCTGTAAATGTGTGAGATTTAAGTGGGCATTCCACATTTTAGATTGCTGTATAAGAGTAATCTTAGTTGGAGGGTGGAGTCTGCGTTGACATAGACTGAGATTGCCCACTACTGACTTCCTGTTCTCGATGGCATCCCGGCGAGCTGCATCTCTTCACCTGACAGCGACTTGGATGTCCTCCTCATTATGTGCCCCCCCCTCCCCGAAGATCCCCTACGCCACTCTTGGATGGAACGCTACACAGCAGCAGGTGGGTGCTCCCTTTCTTCCGATTCATGTATCGGTACTTACGTATTATCCCGTCAACCGTGACGCTTAATCCGAAAACGTTATCAAATCCCATTGACTTAACTACTACTGTGCCACTGAATTAGACGGCCGCTGAACGGTCGACGGAATAATACATAAGTACCCAATCTTACAAAATGAATTTTTGTTTTTATTTACGGGCCTTGCAAAACTCGCTTTCTGAATGGCCCCTGTATTCATTCAGATATTTTTAAATGTTGTCACACCGATACCAGGGATTTCGTGATACCCGTCATGCTGATTTGTCTCGCCCGTCACACAAAAAGTCATACAAAATGATAATTTTAAAACCTTTTAACATTTTACATGTGTTAAGAACTGCAACAATCAGAACTACTGAAACCTTCAAGTATTCAAGTGAAAAAATTGAATCTTGTGTAATAACCATCTTTTTTTGTGACGAGTGTGACAGAAGGAGGATCTAAATTTAAATGCATCAAAAAATGTTTTTTCTTTAAATGTTTTTTCAAAAATTGAGTGTTTTATTGGATAATCAAGGTCAAAAATAGTGACATTATGCTCATACAATGAAAATTCTGCTGCATTTAGTATTTTTTTGGTCAATATGAAAATACCCTATTTTACATACTTGAAAAGTTTTCAAGTAACTTTGAGCCCCCAAAAAATTATCAAATAATAATATTGTTAAAGCTTAGCTCTCTTTAAATCCATCTTGTTCATATCTCTACCTTTAATAATAAATAATTTATAGTATAATTTATAAACCAATTTGCATCAATTTAGCCCTTATGTCCACTTTTTCATGGAATGACCCTAATATTTATGTAAGGCATTAAAAGTGTACTATTTTCAAAAATATCTTCTTGCGTATAAAACAGGGTTCCCACGGTCCTTAAAAGTCCTTGAATTTTGAATATAGGTACTCCAGCCGTCTTTCGCTGATTTATCTAAATTTCCTTTCCACATTTAACGGCAATGTTTGAAACCATAAAACTGTGATAACTAACTTAATAACTTAACTTAAGATGATTAACCAAGGTTATCTAAATTATTATCTAAATTTCCTTTCCACATTTAACGGCAATGTTTGAAACCATATAACTGTGATAGTAACACCCTCTACATCGGTTCCACAAGTGAACAAACTAGTTAGAAAATTAAGTTGGAGTCAGTAGGCAGTTTAAAAACACCTCCAATTGCTCTAGAAAGATTATAATTTTTAAATGTCTGCAAAAAAAGGTCCTTGAAAAATTTTGTTGAGGTCCTTAAGTCCTTGATTTTCAATGTTTTTGAAGAGATGAGACATTTTTTCTTTTAAGCCATGTAAGTTGTTCATTGATATTTAGTACTATATTTAAAATAATGTCATTACTGAAAGTTTGGTGCAAAAAATAACTGAAAATTAGAGTTTTTCTTGCATAGTTTTAAAGGGAAGTTAATATTAGGGTGACCATAAGTACCGCTTTTGACGGGTTGTCTGTGGGACATCATGAATTCCAAGATCCACTTCTGCTTATACTGGGTATGCTTATACTTATAACAGGTATGCTCAATAACAATTATACCCTAATATTATAATTGCTCAATAACAATTATAACAGGTATGCTCAAACTCTACACACCCAGATTCCTTGTATGTAGTGCATTAAAAATGCCTACTGAACTATAACTCTACAATGTTTAGTTTTCGATGAAATCACAACAGAAAAGCTACATACTACTCCGAGTAGGGATCATGTAAAAAAATTCACTGGTAAAATGTGATATTGTTAGGTATTATGCATAATTTTCGGATTAATCACAATTACTGTAACATAAATTTGCTAAATTATTTAAGAATTATCATTGTGTACATTCTATTTTGTTTAACAGGTTTTTGACTGGAACCCCCAGGGCCATTGAAACAGGGAAAGGCTACAAAAAGATTGGAATGTAACAGAAGCAAAGCATCTTGCCACCAACTGTCAGGTGTAAACATGATGGAGGCCCTATGCTCCAGTTAATGGAGTGCGAGAAGAATAAATTAAGTAAGTCATTGTATTTTAATTACAGAAACCAATAAAATTAAGAACATTAAAACTGTTATAAAATTTTTGGATACTGGGCTTATATAAAATCAACATTCTAGTAGAATTGATAATCAATTATTTTAGTCTATATCTTTTTGCGCTAAGTGGCTAGGAATGAGAAAATGCAAATTCAGGTAGGGGGTGGGAAATTCGGGTAGCTAGCATGGGCATGAAATTTCTCACTAGCCAAGAGGGTACTTGCGTATTATCCCATCGACCATTCAGCGGCTGTCTAATTCAGCGGCACAGCAATAGTAAATCAATGGGATCTGAAAATGTTTTCGGATTAAGCGACACGGTCGACGGGATAATACGTAAGTACCACCAAGAGTAAAAAATCCGATATTCTTGGACGTAGAAATTATAAAAATTTTAAGAAAAAATACTATGGTAAATTGTCATCTGCTTGACCACAAGAGTTAGTGTAACAAATAGGACCATATGGGCTTAATTAAAAGACCTGCCTGTAGCAATGAGCTTCATGAAAGATAAACCACTTCTTAATAAGTAGGGGAAAGTGGGAGATAATGGGACATTTTTTAAAAATAAATGCTAGTAAAAAAAGCATAAAAGCAGTTATTTTTATAATGTTTATGATTTAAACCATTTACATTTAAGTTTTGTTTATAAAAATATTCCTTGAAATGCCTTTTTTATTTACATATGCTACTCTATATATTGAATATGCAAAAATTGTTGTGGATGAAATTTCAGCATTGAACATTTTAATACCACAATGTCTTCTGCAGTGTTTAGTTTCTCTAATCCTACTTATTTCTTCACTAATTGGAATTATCATAATAGGGTATGGATAATTCTAGATTTAGTAAAACTTATGGGTTTAAAGTAATTTATTTATTTATTAAAATATTGACTTTGGTAAAAATATTGACTTTGGAACAAAATATAATAAAAGTCCCTTGTTTTGTTTTTATGAATTTTTTTTTTAAATTCATTTAGAACTAGATACTTGAATGCATCATAAAAACCACACAATTGATTTTTTAATGCTTTAAAAAGAAACTCTTTATTTTTTTTAAATATATGAACACCAAATTTGTTTTTAATCCATAAAAAAGACAAGATATTTGAATCTAGGATAAAAAACAGTTGGTTTTTATTTATCAATAAAAAAACCTTTCTTATTATAAAAATGTACATATAACCACTGTCTTTTCCATGCTATAGAAACTTTTTAATGCAGCTAAAAAATCTGATGGTTTATATATAATTTTTACTTTTTAAAACTTAAATAAAATTAATTTTAATTAATAAATTAGTTAAGTCACTTGAACTATTTATTCAATGCATTCATAATTTAAATCAATCAGAAATATTTATATTTATGTGTTAAAGGAAAATTTAAAAAAAAAAAAACAGTTTAAACCAAACCTGAAAAAACCTGTTTATTTTTTCAACCCTGCTTAATACATATATAGGAAATTTTTTTTGAAGGATCCTATTTAAAATTACTAATTTGTTTGCCTAAAATGTTAAAATTTGTCCACTTAAAAAACTATTTAGTTCTTATTATCTTATTCTATTATTAACTTTTTTTTTAAATTTTATATGTTGGTAATGACTGTCTAATTCTGTTTCCATACTACCTAATTAAATATGCAAAGTCAAATAAACACTACAATGTTCTTTTAAGAAATATTCAGCCATATTAAGTTGTCCCATTAGCCCCCACAACACATGTAACATTAGCCCCCATGATGAGGAATTTACAATCCTAGAAATAGTTCTTTAAATGTGCAATTTTTCAGTAATATTTCTTATTTTCCAATATTTGTAGAATATAAAAGTGTCCTTAAATAAGATTAAAATATTCTTAAAATACAAATGTTTGTTTGAATTTTTGCAATTGATATCTGGTTTTGTATTCCAATGAAATTTATATATTTCAAAGAGCATATTAACAATCACATTAAATAAAAGGAATTTAGCAATTTAGAATAGACAGTCTTTAGATGTTAAGCAAATTGCAATTCACTGTTTAATTTCCGGATAGTTGCAAACTTATTTATCAGAATTTGAGGACAGTAAGCAGTGTTTAAGGGGTTTAAAAAAATGTCACTAAAATATAGGGGTTTCTTTCAAGAAGGTCCCATGGAAAAACACTTTTCTAAAAGGGTCCCATAGCTTTACTCAATTATTATTATTTTCATTTTATTACTTTAAGAAGTCCAGGGATTATCGTGTCAAATTTTCAGGTGAATTAAACTGCACTACCCTCAAAAAATTGTTTGAAATAAGTTAATTTCTTACAACTAAAATCTAAACCTTTGTCTTGAAAGAGAATATACAATGCAAATAACAATGAGGTACAAATATTTTTTTTTATATCTTAAATTTTGCTTATAAATGGTAGTAATCTAATATTTATCCTAATACATCTTTAGTTTTGGATTTCAGATAGTACCCAATGCCTAATAAATATTGTAATTGTATCATCCACATTAAAGAAATATGTATTTATAATCTCATCTTAAATAATAACTCTTTGTTTATGACTCAGTGACCATAGGGGTAAACATTTAAGACCATGTGACAGGTCTATAGAGTAACAGCAATGGTGGAAAAATAAATTTAATTTTTAGTTTGGCACAAAACCAGTTGCACTAATCTTTTACTATGTGATACTTATAAGTTATACATATTATAATATTTTTTACCTTTTTCACAGGAAAAGAGAAGAAGAAATAATAAATGATGGAAATGATCTATGATCTGGTCTTTTTATGTTTAAATTTTTTTGTGAATAAAGCATTATTTTGAATATTTTAGTTAATAATTTATTTTTAACAATGGTGTTTGTGAAAGTGAACTTTCAATACTAATGATTCAATTAAATCTAAAGCAATTAATTTAACAGATAAGTTGTTGAGCATTTAAACTGGATTAATAATTATGATTTCAACTTTAAGAACGGTTAATTTATTAATCTTTAACGTTACCATAATTCAAAGCTGCTATTATTTCAACCTTAAAACGGTGTAATATTCAAGCTTAAAATTAGCTATTAAATATTAATTTAAGGCTGAAACAAGCAATCACTGGTACAAATATATGCATAAAAAATTAAAAAAAAAAGTTTGAAATTTCAAACTTATAAATTATTGAAATTTCAAACATGGAGAATAGTTGAAATTTCAAACCTGAATAATAATTGAAATTTCAAACATGGAGAATAATTGAAATTCAAACCTGAATAATAGTTGAAATTTCAAACCTGAATAATAGTTGAAATTTCAAACCTGAATAATAATTGAAATTTCAAACCTGAATAATAGTTGAAATTTCAAACCTGAATAATAATTGAAATTTCAAACCTGAATGATAGTTGAAATTTCAAACCTGAATAATAATTGAAATTTCAAACCTGAATAATAATTGAAATTTCAAACCTGAATAATGACTGAAATTTCGAACATGAAAAAAGATTGAAAGTTACAACATGAAAAATGATTGAAATCTCAAGCTTTAAAGTATTCTTTTTTCCATCTATATTTCAAACTTGAAAAATAATTGAAATTTCTATCTTGAAAAATGCTTACTTTTAGCATGAAAATTCAATCCTTCTTTATACATGATTCAAGATCGCCGTGGTACAACTATACACATTAAATACTGCTAAACTACCGTAATTTTCAAGTTTGATTCAGGTTTATCAAGCTTGAGCGCTTAAGTTTGATTCAATCTTTTTTCAATCTTTCTGTGCTATCTGGGGTGTGGAGGATGAGCTGGTAGAGTAAGCTTTACATTACAACATATATGGAATTAAAGATGTATTGGGGAAAGACGGGCGGGTTAGAGTACGTAACGGTTTTATCCATGTTGGCAACAAAAGTAAGTGCACTTGAATTTTTAAATTTTCAAGTTTGCAATTTTGGGATGTCAAAACGCAAATAAAGCTTTCAGACAGAGACGATAATTAATAGGTATGCTATGCTTATTCTACCTACAAAAATTATAAAAACTATTCATTCGTACAGAGATTACTTGAGATACGTTTTCTTAAATTGACGAGTTCAACGGTGTGGCGTTTCGAAGCCTAAAAACATTTCTGGGAATACGATTTATCTTAAATGTTATGGAATGCACTGAAAAAACTATGGATTGATTCCTGGTCAAACTGTAATTGGAAAATTTGTGTATACAGGGCCAAAACCGCCGAAACTGTTACGTAACTTGAACTATTTCACATTTCGCTTTTTGAGTTTACAAAGCTTGCAAAATTTTATGGCCGATGAGTAATCCTAAAAAGGGCCAGTTTTCTCAAACTCTAAAAGTCTACTTTAATAAATACGCCACATAAATGTAGAGATTGTTTCGTCATTACACTTCACAAGGTTGACTATACGAAGGCCAATAAAAGTAAATGATCAGTCGATGGCTATTTAGGACCGATGTCAGCCTTGAATAAAAAGGAATCACCTGCTCTTAAGCTAACGATGTCCTTAATAGATCGCTGTGTCAACGACCGCTCAAGGAATCCATTTAAGAACTTGGCAGTTGTTTTCTGCTATCACATTAAAATTATTTTCATGCAACTCATTTTAACCAGTAATAGAAAATATTAATAGTTAAGTTATAACAAAACTTCAGGTGCTTATACTATGCCAGTGTACAACAATTAGAAAGTTTAGTTCAAGTCAAAAATGAATTTGTAAATTCAAATCCATTCATTATGGATTCATGAGTCCAAAAAAAGTTGGTAAGAAATTCACCTCAAAATGTTAATAGTTAAAATCTATACTGTTAATAAATCTAACAGTGAGGGAAATGTAATGATACTAATTCAAGAGAATCTAGTAGTGGAAAAAATAGGTAATAAAAAGAATCAGAAACATAGTAAATCATTTTGTGAGTGGTCTTCCTTCTCCACTTGAGACACCAAGAAGCTCCTAGGCAAAGAAATGCAGTTCGTTCACCAGTGAGCACTGCCAGTTAATTTTAAATAGTTTAACCTTGTTGAAGCAAATTGCCTTCGTTTGGATCTCGTCCAAACTTTGGTTTAACGGCAGCAGATGCAACACGGAGAGCGTTAAAACATATCACTCAAGAGAGAGCGCCACAAGTAGACGCATTTTGCGTTGCTTCATTAGCTCTGATGGGTTACTCAACTTGGTATAACTGAGATATAAGTTACTTTAATCGTCTCTCCCCCCCCCAAAAAAAAACTCAAGCCTATCGGTCTGAAGAATAAAGCGCAAAATAAATGACACAAAGCAAGAGTAAAGCTTCTTGAAGTAATATTAATGTTTTTTATCTTTGTGATAAATCACAATCACTTTCGCCGAGATCACATTTGGAATAACAAGACACAAAGACAAAGGAAATAAATAACACAGTTAGAAAATTAAACCCCACAGCGAGATAGTTTTTAATACGAGTATTTTAATACTTATTAGTCAATAATGACATGTAAAATACTAATTCACCCTAAGTTATGTTCCATTTCAACAGTTTCTAGTTATCTTCAAAACCACACATATGAACTGAACTGATAATAACTTTAAATGATAAAGTCAACATTATCCCTCCAAATAGAAGCAAGCCATTGATCACAACTTCGCCCGCCCTCACGCAGCTCTGATGACAGAGCATTCTATCCAATCCTTTCACCCCCCCACGAATCAATGGGCCCTTTCAGGGGGTATTCACCCCCTTACTAAAGGGGTGACAACAAAATACCCTCCATTCATCATCTCCTAAATCCACTCAACAAAAGACGAGTGGGGGCAGAATTGTTTTGTTAAGCAGTGTCAGTCCCTCCTCTCTTCAAGACAATAGTGAACTCATGTATGCAGACCTGTTTGATGAAGACTATTAAAAAATCTAATTTCATTTAATAAGTTCCCTTCCTATCAAGGATACGTGTATAACACCTGATGACCAAATTATTACATCAACCAAGCTTCAATAGCATTGGTAAGTAAAACTGTGAAGGCAAGTAATTATATTCAAATATTGTAAACACGATATTTTTTAATAGCAAGTGTCCATTAAATTTTAAATTGAAAAACCAGATGAAGGCATGAGAAATATCCAGATAGCAAATTTGGGATAAATTATATACACGTGGGCCAGATAAATTTACTAGACTTGAATCAAAAAATGAGTGCGTAGTTTGTGTATACAACAGTTAGGTTTATAAAAAAACCCCTTACCCCCTTAAAGACGGTTTTCCAGGAAAACATTAATAATAATATACGTATTAAGTTTTCCTAAATTAATTGAACAAAAAAATGATAAACCAAACACACGAATGTGCAAACAGTGCTTATCGAAATCATATTTGTCGAAAAGAAAACCGCTCGTAGCAAGTCAAATGCCGTGACAGGAAGAGACGAATCGGTTATGGATGATCCTCTCCCATCCGTTTGCACACGTTCGACTGACATTCACTGGAGGAGGAGGATCGATCGTCCCAAAACGGAGAATAATGGGAGTTTTTTTTCTTCATATTTCATATCCGTGTTTGGAAAAACTAAACAGTGAAAGAGGGTAATAGCGTTTGAAATACCACTACCAATAATGATACTACCTTTAAACTGATCTGAGTGCTTTTGGTCAATGCACCGTTTTAGAACTTCGGAGGTTTATTTAACTCACAAATATCAGTAATTATTCTGTTGGGCTGAAACGTTTATACACCATCTTACTTTAGTCAAATAAGGGGAAACTTAGTGGAATTAAAGGGGCAATTTAGGAGTTTTATAAATAGTATTTTAACTTAGTTTAGAACTGATAAAGACTCCAATTGGTTCCAATTCCATCAACTGTCCCGTTAAATATGGTCAAGCTGTTTTGAATGTCAAAAATAAGAAATATCGCCAAAAATTGCAAACTAAACTATTGAAGTGTACAGTTAGGTATATCAGAGGCAACCATAAAAATTTGGTGATAGTATTTGAATACTAAGCGTTTAAAACAGCTTGACGATATTAAACGGAGTTGAACCCTCCAACTTAACATCTAAATTACTTGATTTTACGTTTGATATTTTAAAAAAGGATAACTTTTTACGCATCGTTAATTGGCATGCAAGTTAAAGATGTGATAATCGAGTTCCTTGTTGAAACCCGTTTCTTATTCTGTCAGGAAAAAAGATGTAATCAAGATAAGAAGTATTCAATGAATCAAATATGAATTTGCATAGAACAAGGAAACGATTCAACTGAAATGTGGTCTGTTCCATAGACTGGGACTGAATACTAAATGTACACTCAAGGGATCTCTATTAAATTGAAGCTGAAATTTTTTGTAACACAATTAATGTAATGATAGACTGAAGCACAAACCAAGTACTATTCAGAATCAAATCCAAAAAGTATTAAAAGTGCCCTAATTACGTTAAAGGGTCATTCAAACCCAACCCCAGGGTCAAAGTACTATTTTTTTTTCAATTTCTAGCCTCAACAAATCTACTCTTTCAAGACCGATGTATAAAAAAAGAACTTCAACCTATACTGGTTTGATTGATTGATAAAACTCCTCGAGTTGAAGCACACATATCGAAAAGCAGAGAAAGGTCAACTCCTGTTCGTTATTATGTAAGAATCTTCACAATCATTTTTATCCTTCGACAAGATAGAGCTTTTGCATGTTAGTGATAAGAAAGGATTTATCTACAACAGATTTTTTTCTATCCTCAACGGACACGAGGAAGTGTGTACTTCCGCGTGCGTTGATATTTGAGGAACTGAGATGAATAAACCTCGTGAGACGACCCAGCCTAACAAGGATCCTTGTGCGGTGCTATAAACAGAAAATTTATGTCAGATAAATAATAAGATGTAAAACTATGAAGTAAGTAGGCATCATAAAGCACTCCGTTAATACCTCAAAACAAATTCCCAAGCGACGGATAACAGTCTTTAATTTGATACACTAAATTATCGCGGGTTTTTTTTTCATAGCTTTTTTACCAACTTGAAAATTGTCCCTGTTACACATATACACATACATCAATTTCGTAAACATGTATCAATTTTTCCACATAAATTCTATTATTTCGCGTGATACAGTAGAAGCAGTAGTACAGGAGTGTGGTAAACATTCGGTTGAACCTTGAACCTAGTTGAAATCGTCTTAATTAAACCAACGCATGTTAAATCTGCCCCCAAGATAAAGTTCTCGAAATTCCATTTCCAATGCAGCACTTATTTAATACCCATCGGTCAAAAATGTACCGCATCAAAACAGGAAATTGCCATCGTATCGTGCAATAAAACATCACTATAAAACTTTTGTCAATAAAGCTGAAAAGAAGAGCATGATAAAGCAATGTATTCAAAAAGAAAACAAAATGAAGACAGTAAAAACCATAGGTTAAAAACGCAGCAACCGAAAATAAAACTAATTGAATCAATTAAGGAAACGACTCAAAACAGTTTTCTCGACTGAAATGAATAAATTCGGCAAACTAGACGGAAATGGAAGAAATTTAATAAACATTTTTAATGTCTACGAGACACTTTCAAATTTCTTCATCTTGGGACTAGATTAACAAAGGTGTTTTTTTAGAATGCGAATGACAGAAAAGGGGTTGTAATTTAATGTATCAAAACATCAACAAATAGTTATAACAAAGTTTATTAGTATCCATTACCGATTCAACATGCGACTTCGAGTTGGTTTACTCGCTACTCAGTGTGAACTACTCTTTTTAATATACTTTTTAAAACTAATAATGAAACTACGTTGACAATGGTTTTTTCTTGCTCTTTACACGGAATATTTTATTTAGTTACTCATTTTAATCTCATGCATAAAAAACAACAAAATTAAATCAGACAGTATCTACCACTATTAGCTTCTTAAATCGAACCCATATTACGCTAATAACATAGATTCTTTTCAACAAACTGACGTTTTTATGCCAAAATGTAGATACTACATATAAACAATGTTTTGAAGAGTTTCCTGAAATTTAGCTCAAGGTGAATTGCATCACCGTTTATAACAAAAATGTACCCCCGGTTTTTTCATAAAATATCAAATTAAAAGTTAGGTGTCCTTTTGAAAACTTTCGATGGCCATTGAATTGAACAAACTTATCGGAACATAAGTGGGGAAAAAAGAAAGCAATTGATAGTACTACTTTCGATACTTAAGAGATCATTGATAATTTCTATCACTAAATTTAGCTCGAAAAAGAGCCCTCTGCATTACAATTCCTTTTTAACCACCGTTACCCAATGCATGTCCTGCATGAAATATTCAATAACGGGGAATGCAGAAAAAGAACTTGGCTGGCGTGAATGATTTGGTTAGCCCACGCCCCTTGGTACATAATTTAGAGACACGAACCAGCGATATCTAGAGCGGTACCGGTACATGTATAATTCTAGACAAGGTGACGAAAAACGGGGAATAAAGCATTATGGCCTAGTGTTAAAGGGCATATTGTGCGTTGGGCGCGGGAGTTGAGTGATTGGTTTTTAGTTAAATCGACAATGTGTCAAAAGATAATCGATTTTGTTTCATTAATTACTTCCACTGTACTTAAACTTGTATATGTGGGACGAAAAACTGTGATATAGGTAGTAGACACGAAATAATAGAAAATATAACCTGAATCCTCAAGCATCAGGTTATACCCCTTGTAGTAACTTATTTTAATTTCGAAAAGTATCTGTACAAACTTTTCCAAAGATGCGTGACAGAAAGGTATCATAAAATTAATTATTGAAAAGAATATTTCAAAAGATGTTTCATAAGAAACAGGGTTGTTACGTTTAAAACACTTTGTTTAAACACTTTTTTAGTAATTTTTTCTATGAACAGATGGCATTAGTATTATAAAACTTATAGACCGGGAGCCAGCAACATATTTTGTCAGTCATTTCCTCTCAAGCGATATTTGGTGGAAAATTTCAGGAAGTTATATCATAAAGCCTGGTGAGCGTCAGCTGGCTGTAGGGCGGTGGAATAGACGTCAGCTGGTCGTTTAACATTTGGAGCGTCTTTCTCAAAGATTTATTGCGGCTTCAATTACGCGAGAGAAAAAGAACAAGAGGGAAACTCAGTGAAACTGTTATGTTTTTGTTTACATTTCGATTTGCTTTGTATTGTTAGGAAATAGACCAACTTTCTTTAAAGAACAATAAATTATTACTTCTAAAAATTAATTACTAACCAATTTCCCTAAAGATAACTTTTAATTTCTTTTTATAAACCAAACCAACTTTTTGAAAGGACACTGTTTTAATTAATTTTTTAGATATTTATTTGTTTTTCAGATAATTTTAAGTTGGCAATATTTAATTAATAATGTTCTAGCTAGAAGGGAATTGTTTTTTGTTGACAACTTGAGATTCATGAAGTCAGGAAACGTTGAAAGGAAATCACTGAAAGTATAAATTTTTGTTCATGTTTGTTGGTTCCTTACATCTTACATTATTTACAAAATCTTGATTTAAAACGATATCCGCCACACACCCTTTCGTACCTCTCCTCAATACAAAGCAAATCGAAATGTAAACAAAAACATAACAGTTTCACTGAGTTTCCCTCTTGTTCTTTTTCTCTCGCGTAATTGAAGCCGCAATAAATCTTTGAGAAAGACGCTCCAAATGTTAAACGACCAGCTGACGTCTATTCCACCGCCCTACAGCCAGCTGACGCTCACCAGGCTTTATGATATAACTTCCTGAAATTTTCCACCAAATATCGCTTGAGAGGAAATGACTGACAAAATATGTTGCTGGCTCCCGGTCTATTAGTATTAACTTTCAACTGATTTTGATTTTTATTTGATTGATTTTATTTGATTTTTTTCTAGAAAGTTATTTAATAAAACATACAAATAAACTTGTTTGAAAATCATATTTTTTTATAATTGACCTGTTCTTAATGTTTTATTTTAATATTTTAATCAATGCTGCTAATGTCGTCAAAATATGCAATGAACTGAAAAGAATATGCATATAATACAGTGGCGGATCCAGGGGGGGGCCCTGGGGGCCATGGCCCCCCCGAGAAACCCTAACAAATAGCTTAAAAAACACTTTCTTAATGCTAAAATTCAAAAAATTTTCTGGGGGAGAACCCCCAACCCCCCTTTAATATTTTGACATGTGACATCTGTTTTAGAGTGTTTTTCCCATGAAAATTCTTCCGCTTAAAAGAAGCTGTTCTCTTTTGGGAAGTTTTAAAATAGATGAATACTATAGTTTGAAAGGGTGCATTTGCAAACATTTTCTGGGAGAGGACCCCCAGTCCTTTTCAAAATTCGGCATCTATTTATAATTTCATCCTTGAAAATTCTGTGGTTCATGCTTTCAAAATGAGCTGAAACTTTATTTTTAGAGGCAAATGTTCAAAATTTTTCTTGGGGGTTACCTCCCAGACCCCCTATTAATTTCTCATGGTTACTTATTTACTGTTTTCTACTTGAATTTGTTTCTCTCCTCTCCTTTTAGGAGTACAAGAAGTTGCTCTCTGTAGGTGTTATCCAATGGGTACCAAATGTACAAAAATGAGTAAAAAAACTTCTGTTGGAAGCCAAATTTCACAAAATTTTCTGGGGGAGGACCCCCCAGAACCCCCCTTTTGCTTTCGAGCTAGCATTATCTGATGAAACCTTTATAACTTTAACAAAGTTTCATATTTTATTTATGTTATACTCGGAAAATTGGGAGCCAAACACCTCGCGAAACATAAGTATTGTTATGCCCCTACCAAAAAGGTTTCGCCCCCCCCCACTTTCTAAAACAATGGCACGGGCCCTGGATATCCTCTAAGTTACTATAAACCCCTAAAAAGCTGTTTAAAAGCAAGCACTCTTCAAAAAAATTTCTGAGGCACTGAAAATTTTGAATGTAATACCCTCCGACTCTGCCATGGCCCCCCCCCGAAAATCTGGTCTGGATCCGCCCTTGATATAATAACTTATAAATGTTCAGATCGTATCTTAAACCTTTTAGCAAAATATATTGACATTTCTAATGTTAAAGCTGAAGTTGTTGATGTAGTAACATATTTCCAAAACAATCATTTTACTTCGGCCAAGCCCCAAGAAACAGGTGCTAAAAAAGCTCAAGATGCCATCTGATGTCAGGGGTAGCTTTGTTAATCCATTTTCAATTTTAAAAACTTAATTAAATTTTTTTTAAATCATGGGGTTTTTTTTAGAATTTCTGTGTCGAGGGTAAAAAAAACAAATAAAACGTTTTAAACAAAAAAAAAACCACGTTTTTTTTTTTTTTTTAAGAAAAAAACATGTTTTTTTCCAACCCTGATAAGAAATAAACCTCTTCAGAGAGACGTCATACAAGGTGGTCTGTCTAGATACAAATCTTTGCCCATAGCTCACTCAAAGCATGGAATTAAATTCAAGGTTATGGGTTATGTGGTTTATAAATTACAACCAAGAAAAACTATCGTACAGCAGGGATTCACCAACAATCAAAACAAGTCAGACACAAAATAAAAACGACCATCCTTAAATCGATAGTACAAGTCATAAACCTAAACATCAACTGGGGGAAAAAAAGGTGGACGCCATCTTCAGCAAGGGATGACTGGACCCCAACAAAAGGCCGCCAACAAAGAACGGAACAAAACGGATCTATTGTGTCCCCACAAAAAAAAGAGGGGAAAGCCCCACAATAACAAGATACTCTGCGTGTGTGGAGTCAGCGGGGGTCGTTGTAGCAGTACCGGAGGTGGACCCAATGACTCGGAAAGGAAAAAAAACTGGGATCTGTCATTGCATCATCATTGGATAAATTTTATTTCCCATAAAATAAGAGGAAAATAATGTATTATACTCGTTTATTGCCTACCTGTCGGCCCACAGAAGATTATTGATTAACGAGATCTCCTTTCGTAACTGTGATTTGCGTAGTTATAATTAAAGTGCAATTTAAAATTATATTAATAGATTCAAAGAGGGAGTAAAAAGCGTTTAAATTGATGTAATCACGAGTGACACAAATTGCCAAATTAATTCACCTAACATTCCGACACTTTCTCCGCGCTTCGCTCAATTAGGTGGACAAAAAACTGTTGGATGTCAACGGCTCTCTCAACTCAACTCTTCTCTCCCCCGCAACAGCAGATGGAGAGTGGGGAGGCGGCGGAAACAGGTGTCGTTGCCACAGCTGCCGAAACGCACGTGGTTCGCAGAACGTGAAAAGGACAACCCCGCCTTTTGTGGATACTGTTGCCAAGTTCACACTCACAAGCGGATCGGATGACTCTATACCTATCAACCAAAATCTATGTAGAAATCTATGTCATATGTACAGGCAAAACCCGAATAGTACAGTACTGAATTTGATGAACAAGAGGTAAGCCTTTCCATTGTGCGCGATGAGACATCACTATAATCTTTGATAAAACCTCCATTAGATTCCAGTGGGAGAGATGGAATCTGAACCCCCCCCCTCCTATCGTTTTCAGCCTTATCATTAAAGTTTCCACCATACAAAAGTCAAGCCTAAATTTGACACTGACGCTACTCCAGTCTAACGCAAAAAAAAACTAATAAGTTTCGGAATATTCAATAAATTTTGAACAAAAATATGCAAATCGGGAAGCAATCCCAGTAAAATTGGATTAGGAATCCCCACTTACCCCACCGACATAAGCCACTTGACATGCTCTTCCCAAAAGCTCCCGATTCCCTTCAGTACGATCTCGAACCCAAAAGCAGTCATAAAAAGCGAAATAAAACAGAACAGAAAAGAAAACCGACTCCGTGTGCAACAGAGCCGGCAAAAAGGGTCGCTTCATCCTCCAGATCGCCGCATGCATTATTCATTAGCGGGGTGGGGAGTAATTTGCCCTCCCTCCCCCCCCCCTTTCGTTTGCCCGGGATATCGTAATTGCGTTTGCCAGGGAAAGTGGATGTTGGGAGATGCCCAGATTGCGGACGAACCAATGTTAAACACGCGCCCACTCCATCCTATTGGACGGCGGAATGTAAGCCAGGGGAAATAAGATGGATTTAAGAGCAATAGAATTGCAGAATAGATGGCATATGCCATAAAAGTCGAAAGCATAGAATTTGCTACGGACTGCTATTTATACTAAGTTCGAATTTGGAATAGGTAATTAAAATTCACAAATTTTAAAGGAAAGTGAATTAGAAGTACAAATAGATGCTTTGTTGGTATTTTTTTGTTGATTGCATTTTTTTTCACTCACTGATTACTTACACACAATTCGTGTCATTCATATTAAAATACAGGGGGTTTTATTTCCGCGTACAAGCAATATCTATAGAATATTAAAAAACATATAGGTGATTTGCTTTATTCCCACAAATCACAACAAGTAAAATTATTCCGTATCACCAAAACTACACCTTGCTCAACAATGAATTTCCCCCCATTCAAACCATCCAAGAGGATAAGCCAAAACGTTTTCATTTTTTAAGAGCTTCAGCAGACATTTACTTTGAAATAGGTCTCCAGTCCAAGAAAGAAAGCATCGTGTGTTGTAAACAGGAGGAGGAGGGAGAGAGCAGGAGAAGCCGATGAATAAATGAGTGGTTGTCCCTACTCTTTATGATTCATTTGTCATGGCATTTTCTTTCCTTCTTTGGCCCCAAGATTACAGGGAAGGTCGGTCGTGCGACTCGCCGTGGCCTGCTTTTTTGCGAGCTTCTCTTTTAACGGGAGGGATCGGACACAAAATGCGATAAATCACAATAGAGATTCCTCTCCAAAACGTACGCTAAGTTTTTTTTTTTTTTTTGGGGGGGGGGATTTTCCTAATTAAATAGATTTTTGCTGAATATTGAGTAGTACTAATGCTCCATGTTCAGTTAAATATTGAATACCTATAAAAAATTCGATAATTCGTGAGAAAAAAGTGAAAACGTTGTAGTGAAAATCATATAGTCGATGAATGTAACGCATTGTCTAACGATAGTGTCTCAGCCGAGTCAGTATCTAGATTTGCAAAAAACTTAAAATTATACTATTTTATTGTTATTTACTGTTTGTCTTTGTTTGTTTTCCTTTCATTATTGGCTGCAACCCCTTGCTTAGCCCTTAAACATGGGGAAGTATTATCTCAAATAAATAAAAGTGCAACTAACTCGTTAACATTGAAGAGAAACTAAAAAAGGGAAAGAAACTGCAAATATCGTTACACAGAACAGATTGTTTTAGAACTCAAATAATCTTGATCTCTATGTATTCGGACATGTTCTGAATTAAACGAGAAAAATGGCTGAGCTTAAGAGCAGAAATAACACAGACCAGTCAGTCATGATAGAGGGTATATCTTATGATCAGAGTAGAAACAAAACTGCTAATAGCTGAACTATCCATAATAACGACAATACATTTATTCGTAAACCCATTCTAGCTAACTCAACGAAACTCTAAAACAAGATGCCAACAATAGATCAAAAGACCACGACGAAAATACCTCTACCCAACAAAAGGTTAATAACATCCATTGCGCCACACAGCGGTTCATATCAAAACCACGTAACATCATGAAGACGTCAATGCCTTTCCTCCATTGCGACACGGCGCGTGACCTTTTCGAAAAGCATCACACGGCCTGTCGTCTCTCACGAAACCCCCGGAGATATCTCTACTTCCAAACCTGCCACTCACTCCATTCTAGATCTCCCTTTCGGCACCTACGTTGTAGGATCTCTCTCCCGAATGGAGATCCGTGGGCGAGAAAGAGGTGTGCGTAATTGAAGACGCATGGGTTATTAGTGCCTTTAAAAGGATGCTTTCTTCGCGGTGGGTATTTTTGGGCATGTCTCCGAAGAGAATGTGTCCCTCGCTTCGTAATTAAAGTAATTGAAAGTATGATTATACTTAAATAGGGGACAATCAAGAGATATTTAGTTTTTATAGTTTCGAACCACTTCTCTTGAGTTGCCAGAACTCAGAATGAGAAAGGTCTAAGTACACCAAGGGTAGTTTCGCTTTGATCAATTGAAAATTTTCTGCAACTCTTGTACAGAGTGAACTAAAGACATTTTTGAACCTACGATTGAACTTTTAACTTCAGCAATTTTTTATAACACGTAAAGAGAAATCCATGTTCATTTTGAATTTTATGATCAGACCACTGTTATTCATACTGCAATGCTCACTGGGTAAACTATTGCAACACGAGTATAAGTTGTCTCGGTAACATGGAAACTTATTGAGTTCAATGACTGGAATCTCAAATTAATCACCCACAATTTATATAAAATGATGTTCGGAGGCTTGTCACGTGCAATAGCCATTAGAAAAGTGTCGTGATTTCGATCAAGGTCACACGACAAGGTGTCTTCAGCGACACTTGTTAGACGCCAACTATACAAGATCTTAAGATGGGGGAATATTCATGTATTTATGGAGATTATTTAATAAAAAATGGGCCGATTTTTTTAAAACTCAGTCACGTGTAATGAATGCAACTATATCAATTGAAAACAAGGTATAGTTATATTGTTATATATAATTTAACGTAAAAAAATTCATTTTAAAAACTATCATTCTCTTCTAAATTTTGAACTAGGAATCTCTACTATTTTAGTTTACACTTAACTACCAAGCGAAGAAGGCTAATTATTACTATTATATACAACGCTATACCACAGGTGACTGCATATAAAAACCATTGCTTTAAATAATAAAGTAAAAGGGGGAAACAGTGAAAATAAGGTTAGAAAAGTACTCACCCAAAAAGTGTTTTCCCCGAAAAGCACAGAACGTTTAACATCACGTTTCCCACTCAGGTTTTTGTATATGAACAGATGTTAATATTTACTTTAAAAAACAGACCGTGAAATCATGATTTACGATAACAAGTCACACCACCAGTGATTCAAGAGAAGTGTCACCCGTCTCGGACGAAGCGTCAAGAATGGTGGCACAGACGTCACTAGACGTTTACGCACGGCAAGGTGTCAGACATTTGATAGAACGAATCGGATTTTAAGACATTCCCTGGACGTAGTACCATGAATCCTTCCTCTATTTCTCGAGTGCAAGAGACCGTAAATGAGAAATCCATCGATATCGATCGTGAACTCAAAGTAAAGTAAGATGAGAAAAGGGCACATGAGACACTTACCTGAAAAGAGAAAAAACAAACATTAGAATTGATGTATTATCATATTATCAATAAATATGTTTTAAGTTAAAATTTGGAAATCGCATGCTATTATTTTTTATTATATCTTTAAATTAAAATTATTTTCAAATAAGAGCTCAAAAACAAGAAATTGACACGAACTATACGTATAGTACATATTTTCTAATTTATTTTAAACACAGAAAAATAATGATGGATTTACAATATTACAGGCTGTACAATAATTTAATTCTAAGGAGCGAGAATGTATTTTTATTAGGTACCCGATTCAAGAAACATAATATTTGTTTATCTAATTCAACAGAAATTTAAGGACAAATTTGACATAAGAACATAACATCTTTAAATAAGGATCTATTTCGAACGTTGACACAAACTAGTACTTAAATAAAAATAAGGATTAAAGGGAATATTTTTTGAATTGATAACTAAACTAGACGAATATCAACTTTAATCCCAACTAAATATCAAATCGAATATTAGAAAGTCTTGTCTGGACACAGAAGAACAAAAGATTGACGAAGCTGACATAGTATTTACAGAACGAGAACGCTCAGCACGGACTTTTGAAAGCACGGATATAAAATATTCAAATAGTAGTAGTAATATTGCATTGAGAGCAGAAAAAGATAGACTTTTACGAGAACATTTTATGTTTTGGAAAAAAAAAAAAGAGGACAGTTTGTGATTCAATGGAGTTATTTGTAAGGTTCAATAATAGCATATTCAAGGAATGGCAGAAGCTGTTTCGAGTTGACCTAGTTTGATGGCACGCACGTAATCTGCATGAAAAACTCTCCAAAGTTGATCGTGGAAACTATCAAAGCAACACATCGCTATTTTAGCGATGAAGTATGAATGATTTTGTAATTCAAAACTGTATGTTGAAGAAAGTGGTGAAGCTAAGAAGAAAAAAGTGGTCTAGCTAACACATTCCAAACAAAAGCCTGGTTAAATTGAGGACAAAAAAACTGTTCTTAAAATATATGGTGTGACTGAACGTTTGCAGTATCAACTTTTAGTCGTACACATCACAAAGATATTGAGCTCTAAGTACTAAAAATCAAATTTTGAACATCGTTACAAAAGAATCCAATATGATTCGATTCATTAACTATTCGATAACCTCGGTATTTGATACCAATCCAACATACTCCATTTTCGGTATATCTTGCAGTATGCGATCTACCAGTTTAGTTAACTGGATTTAGGGTAGATGGTGAGACCACTACACAACTGATTTTTCAAATCCCTATGAGCTAACTAAAGTTCATAAACTAACTATAATCCTCATAACCTGACTTATCCTAATGAGCTAACTAAACTTGTAGATCGCATACTGCAAGAATAGCCCATTTTCCCTCTGAAACACGAAACTGTCTTTCAGTTGCGAACATACTTCACCGACACCCCCAAACTAGAGATGGGCAAAAAACGAGTAGCAGTTAAAAAATAGCTGCTACAGGAAAAAATTAATGTAGCTGCTAAACGTGTTCAGAAATAGCTGCTAAAATTTAGCAGCACTTGAAGGCTCTCGATTGGTCAAAAAATCGCATCTATACCGCTACGCGCTGACCAATGAGAATCGCCTAGATTTAGCAGTAGCAGATAACGAAGGAAACGACAGGAAAACACGATCATGTCCCCTGCTAAAATTTAGCAGCATTTGAAGGCTCTCGATTGGTCAAAAAATAGCATCGATACTGCTACGCGCTGACCAATGAGAATCGCCTAGATTTAGCAGAAGCAGATAACGCGATCCTGTCCTTATCAGTAGCGTAGCAGCTGCTAAAAAAAAGCACCTGTAACCTCAACCATAGAGAGTGCTAATCTGCTAATTTTTAGCAGCTACTTTTAGCTGCTATTTTTCCTTAACGAACGTAACTGCTAAATTTTCAAAAAATAGCAGATTTGCCCACCTCTACCCCAAACACAAACAAACCCAATTGCACGACAAGTCCCCCCCAAAAAAGGCACCCCACACAGAACCCATCTGTGGCACACAAAAAAAGGCAGCTCTTTCCCAGCCAAGGCCTCTCACGTCCCAACAATTACGAAAAGGAGAGTTCATCCCGCTCCAAGGTCGCGTGGAGGCACGCCAGCAATGCGCGTTTTCCGCGACTTGCGAAACGGAGACGCTTTTCCAAAGCCGCTGGGGCACACAAGCGAGGCCTTGTTGGCATCACCGCGGGTAGCACGGGAGTCAAAGGGAGATCTCTCTCGAAAAGATATAATGAAAATATGTGAAAAATAATTATTTTGGGAACATGGAAGATACCACGACATATTTTTTCAAGAAAAGGTGCTCTTGACAACTATTTGTATGCGATAACACATAAAAGATAAGACATCACCCGTAGTACCTCGATCTTTCATCAACAAGTTTGTGCATATGCATGACAAACCACTTCTAGTCTACAAAAGAATAAGTAGTCTAGTGACAAAAGAATAAGTCTTATATTCTTATATTGGAGGGTCTTCAGTCATTAGAGGGTTAGAAAAGGGAAGGGATAATATCGTTTCGAGTGGGACCAAAAGTGAATAAATTTACACAGGATAATTGCATTAATGGGGTAACTATTAAGTTGGTCTTTTCCCATAATACATTTATTTAAAACATCTTTTATTTCGGCACTTTCTAAAAAAATATGCAAACTTTTAAATTTGGATGTTTCGAAACATTTGCATATCATTTCTAAGAAAATCTAAGCAAAGCGTCTTTATACAGTAAAAAAAATTGACGCAGTTCCCTATCATATCAAACTTTGAACATAAAGGTCTAAAAATGTACTAAAACAAATATACCACAGATCTGGGCATATTATTATTGTATTCACCTAAAGTCATCAAGCATCACAATAAGACATAGGAATACCACATGGTGAGATTTGTTTTAAACTTAAGCAACTGTTTTTTAAATTTTTCATTCAGCTATATGAAACTCTCGATAAGTGAGCCGAAAATCTAAGTAAAATTAAAATTAAGCATCCTCTCTGTCCTAAGAAGAGTTCACTCGGCACAGAAAGAGAGTGCAGCCTTGACGAGTCAAAAGGGAAGAAGTGGTCCGGAAAAATGGCGCGGTCATGCACGACCGGACGCCAGCGGAGCGTGCACGGCGGGCCAGACAATGCGACCGGACCAGACGGAAAGCCACAGCTGATCGCGGCTAAACACTGGCGACTCCTCAGTTCAGTATGAAAAATCGCTGCGTCAAAGAAACTACTAGTTTCAATAAAGTGTGATACACTCTAAATACAGAGATAAGACTATTTTCAGAAAAATTGCTACAGCATTTGAAGATGAAAGACAATAAGCAATTAATTACACAACAGGAATAAGTTGCTACATTATTAGTTTTTCATGTTAATTTTAAAATTATGAATTGCTCTTTTATATACTACATACTTTCAATTCTATGCTTCGAGAAACAAAATAGCTTACGTATGTCTGAGTCACGTCAAACACCTCGATTTAAGTGATTGCAGAGTTTAATTTCATTTAACGGATAAATTGTAACCAAGTAACGAAGTAACTATGTATCCTTTTCTAGAAAAAGCCCTTCGATGCAGAATCTTCAGTAAGCACAGTTCGAAAGGCGCTGCACTTTTTGAATGGTCCCCAGAGAGAAAGCCATAAGGAGAGAACTTGATTGCCTTGCCAAGCGACAAGGAACCGGGAGAAAATCCTCTCGCGCCCATTCAATGCAAATGCCGTAACATACAACAGTCTCTCACACACAGCGAAACCAAATCTCAAGATCGTCATGTCTCATTCATTCAACAAGTACTATTCCTACTTTAATACAACTTTTCTATAAAACGTTGTGTTCCTATAATCAACCTTTATATGGTGACGTATAAGATCGCATTCTTTTTTTATATCTTGAATAAGCTATATTTCTCACAAGAAAACTGCAAAACAACCATGAAATCTTTAAGAGTTTTTTCCTATTCAAAACTTCATTTAATAAAACGTTTATGCAAAATTGAAAAAAAAAAAGCTCAATATCATCCGTTACAAACAATATAACTTTTTTTTAACATTAACATAACATAACACTACATTTTTAAAAATCTCCCGAATCAGGAACTGTAAATGGATATTACTCTCGCATCGTTTAAAAGAAATGTATGGATGGTCCATAAACACTTTCTATCATTAAGATTAAATAAAAATGGGAGCATATTAGGCATATTGAGTCTAATGAACTCCTTTCTAAACATCCCGTACTAAATTCAAAGTTCTTGGAAAAGCCTCACTAATTCAATATCATATCATAACCAACGCGGAAACTCGGGGAAAGGATTCCATAACGGTTCCGTTCCATTCCTCCGAATCGATAGGGAGTCTGGCCCCGGGCAAACGGAATAATTAAGTCATTCTTTTTAATCACGAGAATATTCTCCGCTCCTTTGTGATGCACCTTTCAATTAGACCGGAGAAGAAAGAATTCCAATCGACGGGAAGGGGAATGAATTGATGCTATTTAGAAAGAGTTTAATCTCGCGAGTCGCGGTTTCAAAAACCATACAGATCGAAAAAATTTTTGAAGCTATAAGGTGTTAATTTATATCAAAATTTGACACTTAATTAACTGAAATAAACTGCTTTGCGAAAAATGACTGCTATCCCAGTTTTATTATCACTCCGTCACGTTAAAGATATCAAGGTTTTTTTTTCGTCTCCTAAAAATGTGGAGATATCGATTTATGTATGTTGCTCCTTAAGCGACGATACCTGTACTTTGGTTTCAGTTCAAAGTAAATTATAAAAAAAGTATTAAAAACGCTAAGTAAAGTATTTAAAACGCTGCATAGTATTCCAACAGAATAATATTAGGTAGCGATATGGGATCAGAAGAGATTTAGGACCTACGCACGTTTTGAGGAACTCAAGTTCAGTTAACTTCTAAAGATACTCAATGCAACATAAATGGAGACAATTAATGAGACACGCATAGTTTCAATAAGTAAACAAATCTGCATCTGATAATACACACATTTATGCACACTCCCTTTTCCTGAGAACCAAAACAATCCATTCAGCATGAACCGCGATACACCACCCACCGTCCCTCAGAAATGAAGGTCTTGACACAAAACAAACTGTCATCCAGAAGAAGACCAAAACCAAAGCGTCCCAAAACACAGCCAACAGTCATCCAAAGTGCAAGGCAGAGAATTCCACGGGGATCATGATGAGAGCAAGTGCTGCCACGCACTATCTCTCGACATATAAAAACGCATTAAAAAGAGACGTGTGTTGCAGGGGAAGTACGCTCTGTAACCTGCTGTCAGATAAGACATGCTGATGGATAGAGTGTACCAAGGGTTCCGCCGACCTTTGCTTTTCTCTCGGAGGTTAGGAGAAAAAAAAGCCCTTCGAAGGTTCCCTCCTGAAGAGAAGATTTCTTGAAGAAAGCGGAGTTAAAAAAAATTGAAAGTGGGTCATCCTGTTGACAGAAGGAGTCAGACAGAGGTTATGGGGACTAGGACGAGAAAAACAGTGTTTATTACGGATAAAATGTAAATTATGTCCATCAGTAGGAATTTAAGGTGATGAAAGTAATGTAAATTTATTTATAGAAGGCAATTATTAGTATTTGGACTAATAAAGACGCGTTAAATAATCAAGTATACATAA
Organism: Tetragnatha montana; assembly: GCA_963680715.1. NCBI lineage: Eukaryota > Metazoa > Arthropoda > Arachnida > Araneae > Tetragnathidae > Tetragnatha > Tetragnatha montana. Next base: position 30,840,969 of record OY796676.1, read on the forward strand.
CAAAATCGGTTAAGGCTGCATACGAGCAAAATAATGTATTTCCCCAATCAGTAAAAATGGGTAAACTCTCATAAAGCTGCATTACAAATCTACTAAAACATACGAAATTAGCCTCGTTATGTGATTTCATAAAATTTGAATAACGGAGTTCAATAAAAACAAAATGTGTGATAAAATGAGAAATATGTTAAAAATGAGTTACGTAAAAATAATTGAAGGTTCAATATTCATTCAGTAACACGATAAGTTTATAATTTCCATACGACTTAAAACTAATTTTTAGTCTTTAATAATAATTTCCATCAGAACCATATAGTAGGTCGTATAAAACAAATGCATACAAATATCAGTCATTGTTAATTATTATAATCAATAATGAAGGAAGGAGAAAACAGCCTCCAAATCCAACCTACAACACGCCTAATCTAACATTAACATAACTAACAAACAAAGCGAGTTGTTAATAATACTTACGACCACTACTACTAATAATAATAATAACAATCCATCTGATCTATCAATCCAAAGAACCGGTACTTGAATGAAAACAATAACATATAACACTTGCCTTGTTCAACAAGTCTTTAAAACACTATTACTGAACGGGGGAATTATGCGAAGTAAAAAAAGGTTCAATCAATCCGCATGACATGAAACATGGCATTTCATTCTCAGGTGAGGTCAACTACCTCGACGTCACTCCTTTCAAAGCCCCAGAAACTTGAAAGGCTTTAAACACACACACACCGCTGAGTCCCTTTATCTAATGGTATGCTTTTCCTAAAACGAGGGAAAAGAAGGATTCTTAATCCAGGGCGAAAGCTCAGATAGGAAGGAATCCTCCCAAATGCAGTTGCCGGGAAAGTAATTAACATTCGTGGAGCTCAAAGGCAGAATGGCGGAAATCTTGAGAAGAGGCCCGGGAGTAAAGAGAAGCTAATCTAATTTGTTAACATTATCTGTGCTCTTTTTTTTCATGCGGGGGCTAGGTGGTACGTTTACGCAATTTTCAAACAGTTTTCTGTTTTGTCTTTGATGTAATGAAAGTGAGTTTTCTTAGACGGATTGAATAATTAATTGGATCGTGGATAGTAAATGGACAAAGGTTAAATAAACAAAGTCCGTCGTAGCTAGTTCGGAACCTACGATGTTTACAACCATCTCACTTCGCAGGAAAAAGAAAACTCAGACTTAATTTATTTTATTGTACTGGATACCAAAGCAAGATGTTTTGGCTTATCAAAGATATTTAAATCTTGGCATAACAGAACTACCTTAGTATTTAAAGAACCTAATGTGATTGAAGCTATTTTACTTACACTTTACCTAATAAAAATCAAGGCGTAACAACCCAAAAGAGTTACTGTCAATACAAAATTTCACTAATCCAGGTATATATAGAAATTCAACTGAATCCCACATTATTGTGTTCAAATAAAATAAAAGCAAACTGGAAACCTTATTATCGGGTAGAGATGTGCAGTGTTTTTCAAAATAGGCGGATACCGTGACAAAATTAGAATGCAAAGACGTGACAGTCAGTGTAAGTAAGGTACCACGTCACTACTTAAAACTCTCATCATTCATGCCTCCAATACTTTTTCGGCATAACTGAGCAGCATTATAAATCTGCGATAGCACGCTATGCTGGCATTTCTCTTACGACAGACAAATTACACGACCCAATGAGTCTCTCGCCTAACGAAAGACTACAACAACGGAACCAATTACAGATGAATAAACGCCCGTTTATCTTGTCCACCGCAAACAAACGGCAAAAGAGAGGGGATTAAAACAAAACCGGCTATTGAATTTCATTGGCACACAAGAAGAGTAACGTTTTTCAAAAGGCCTCGTAAAGAGGGCTCTGGCAGCGAGCCAAAGGGCTGCTGCTGCTTCTCGGGTCAATATGCCGCAAGAATGGAGAACGGGCTCTCTCTCAAGGTCGCCACCGCCAACCACAGGTGCGGTCAGGTGAGAGTGACGGAGAGAAGAGCATCGGAAGTGAAAGAAAAGATCTAACCACCGACACTTCATCCGACGATTAGATCATTTGGAGTGGGGGAAAAAGTAATAAGAATAAGAGGCAAAAGGGATGGTCATGTAATGAGCCCGCAAACCTTTTGGCTGGGGGTACTAGGAAAGCTTTTGAAATCAAAAACAAGGAGAACGGTAAGGACATTTTCTTAAAACTGCAGAGAAACCTCGTTTTAACGTCATTCAAATGACCAATGAAAAATAACGTTGCATACAGAAAAAAAAACGTCAAATCAAAGGGGGATACTTGAAGGAGTACGTAGTAGGTCGTTAGCCTAGCTAAAACTAGGTCGTTAGACCTTCAAACTACATTATAACCAACCTAACTGGGTGAGGCCATCGTTATGAGAAGAGCTGTTACAGAAAGAGTGACTGAAAGTCACAGTCAGTTGAGGCAAAAGACCTTGTTCTTCATGGAGTCTTTCCCAAACAAAAATATTTCACAAGGTATTTTGTTGAGTACAAAAATGTGTTCTTTTAATTGACTACTTGCGATACCCTTGCGTAACCCTGTCTCAGGGGGCACAAAAACACGCCAGGGAAAAACAAAGATGGTACTACAATTGTATTGCCTTGTACCTTTAAAAACTTAAAAAAACTACAGGTTAATGAATAATACCAACACAGCTAAGTGACATTGATGCAAAATAGTTTTTTAAACTAAAATGGAATTTAGATGTATTGAAACATGTTACTTTCCACAACCCAAGTAAACAAAAACACTTCAAAATGTTTAAAGATCCACACTTTATTCCTGAACTACGTCAAAACCAGAAATGTCATCGTAAATCGAGCACGCCCCATTCGGCGAGTCCATTATTAGCAACAATGTCACTGCACCCGCAAAGACACTAGTTCCGACAAACCATCTTCTCTTATCCGGAGGAGCTCATAACTTGCGCTTTAATAATGCGAATAAACGGCAACTCGCCCGATAGCACCTAAATATAAACGCCGAAAATCTTGGGAAAGACATGTTTATTACGCTAAACAAGAAGCTGTGCTTATATTTACAGACACTATTATGCAACACAAGCAGGGACTCGTTCTTTAAAGAAGCCGATCGTGCCTTTTTAAAAAGTAGGCACTAGAATTTAAATTTATGACCTACTTCAATTTAGGGCTCTAGAAGTTGAGTAATCCAACTGCTTGGAAAAAGTTGCACACTTCATGAGATTTTAAAGGTTAATTAGATATCTAAGGGTGTACCTGGTACTTAACACTAAAATGATATTGAATATTTTTGGGTTTATGTATTTTAAAATCTTTATTAAAGTATTTTCTTAGAAAAAGTCAAATTATCAAGAGATGCAAAATGTTTATACTAGACTGCAACTTAACTTGACCCTACGACGTCACTAATAAACAAAGCGTCACTAATAAATAAAATTCCCATCGCGGTGTCTGAATTTTGAGTGAAATAAAGAACGTCAATTTAAAAAAATGATTATTTTGTTAAACCTATGCATATATAGTGCTTTTCAATCACGATTTGCGTACCAAAACTCCTCCTATCAACCCAACAGGCTTCGTGTTTACCAATTTCTCCTTCCGCATTTGTGACGTACTGGGTTCAAGAAACGTTGCAACCAAGTATAGAAGAGAAATTATGACAAAACAAGAATAAGCATATAACTTACGTTAAGTTGATAAAAGCTGAACTTAACTTGCAAAAGACAGGTAACTAAAATACTCCTCAGGTAGAATATTGATACCATAAAGAAAAAAAATTACATATAAATTCAAAAGTCAAGAATAACCCTAAAAAAAGTTGATCAAAATATGCAATCCTTCATATCCATATCCAATCCTAGAGCCATTTCTATAAATCCAAGCAACTCTAGTTACAAATCGGGTCACGTTTCCCATTTGGGCGGCAGCGCTAATGGGGGTTCCCCCATTTCCCCCAATCCATGCACACACTTGCTTGTTTTTTCCGTAGGGGGTGGGGGAATACCATCCCCTCTTTCCTGTCCCTCTGGGGAGGAGGCAAGAAGCCATGAGCGCACCCTGTTTGTCAACAAACACGACGGGGTTGTTTGGATGAATGGGATGAAGTGCATGAAGTGTTGGCTAGTTCATGGATCGAGGGAAATGTGGATATCCTATGCAAAATTAGATTTAATTATTATTTTTTGGAAACATTAATCATCCATAACTTAAACGCTTTCACAACCACTAGCATGTAATTGTCCTGTGGCCCTATGGTAAATGCCCTGACGATGTATTATTAATATGTAAATGTTCCAATTCCAATAATAAGCAATAAGGAGTTTGAATGTGATTCGAAAGGTGGAGCGAAATCCTATACCGTAATTAATTTATATTTTCGTAAGAGTGCCATTTCTAAAAACTTGCCTCCTGCAAATGAGGAAAACCCATCATTGTAGTAGCACTCCCTCACTTAGAAAAGAAACAACTCAGATATCTCCCCACAAGTAAAGCCCTTAGCAACCGTCTGTGAGGTCTCCCCCCTCCAACGTAATGGAACCGCCCCTTCCGCCGACGCCCCATGGAGGGCTTAGTGCATCGCAAGAATTGGAATGCATCGAGGATGTTTACATTGGCAGGGAAGCAATGAGCTTAGCTTTCGAGCACGGCTTATTTTAATGGGACACAATAGATTCGACTGGGGATTAAATAATGAAATGTTTACGAAATTACTCTCACAGCACTTTTTTAAGTCGTAGAATAATCTATTCACGTGTTTCATCATTTTACACAGTTAGTTTTTTCTCCAACTTTTGGGTTGCTAATTCGTAAAATTCAGTATTTTGTCTCGGGTAATTATTTCGAGAATTAAATAAAAATCATGAAAACTAAAACTCCTATAGTAATTAAAATTGTAAAAGATAATCTTTAATTACATTCATTTGTCTTATACAAAGACCTAAGAAAGTAAGTATACAGTGTCGATTAAAACCGGTTAAATTCCGTTAATGTTTATAACTGTTCCTTTACAATAGGATTAGCGGTTCTATTTAAGGAGGCGATCTCGCCCACCAAGTTCACTGAAGCTTTCTAGAAGGGTAGTGGTTTTATTTTGTCTGACCTAAAACTTTCTGGAAACTTATTACTTCTAAAAAGAGATAACCGACATATTACAAATTTAAAAATAAATCCGCTAGCTACTTTGGGAAACAAAAGAATATCCGAATTAAGTTACTGAAAGAATCTAGGTCATAAAACCCTAATCCGGTAAATTCTTTAGTTAGTAAAAAACTGGCTAAGCATTGACTCAAAACTTGCCTTATTTATGGAGTATAACCCGTGGATCTCCCAAAATAAGAGACGACCTTTCCGAATAAAGTCCCAAGAAGTCAAACGCTTCTCCATTATCCGGTTAGTAGCAATTGTGCAACTAACCTCCGAAGAGTTTGAACCTCATCTTCTGAAGCATGACCGACCGGTCTTTCTCTATTCAAACGATTAGTTAGCGAAGCTCGGTCAGGTTTCGTAAGCTATTCACGTTTCGTAAACTACTTTTTCCTTCCGTGTAACAATCGCCGGATGTAATCTCAGCCAAAAGTAAGCAAAGCCATTAGAGAGAAGCATTTTTCAAGCCAAGAGTGGAGTGCAAACCGGAGTGCTGATGAACTGCCCGCTTTTGAAAATAATCCAGGATTTAATAGTGGAAGTTCAAAAGTGAAATTTAAATTTCAAAACAAACTGCTCAATAATAACAGTAGCAAATAACACTATAAGTAAATAAGCGACTAAATTATAAGGGGGGCTTGGTGGTCCTCCCCCAGAAAACGTTTGGAATTTTCCCTCTAGATGTAGTATTTTAACTCACTTAGAAACCCTTTATTATACACAAAGAGAACCGTTCCTTGTCAGACACAAAACTTTTCAAGGAAAACCAAACGTAATATATTTTAAAATTTTGAGGTATGTGTGGGTGAGGGTCCTCCCCTAGAATTTTTTTACCCTTAAAAGTAGGGTTCTGACTCATTTTGAGACCCTTCGGGTTTCATCCGAAGAAGTGCTTTGTAAATAATAAAATTTTCAGGAAAAAAAACCAGCATACAAATTGATGCAAAAACTTTTTTCTTGGGGGGGGGGGGTTGAACCCCTAAACCCCCCTTGGATACGGCCCTGCTATACAGGGATAACATTCATTGCTAAGAGATACTATTTCTATCTTCTATCATATACTCATTGCAATTTATTTCTCCATAGTCCGGAAATTTTTGTGGCTCGCCAGCTGAGATGCCACTGGGATATTATCCCCTCCCTCATACAGAGCGTGCGAAGCGATGTATGCCGGGAAATCGATTCGTTCATCGATCTGAGTCGGTCCGCTGCCAGATGATCAAGCCCTCCCCCCCTACCATAAGGGGGCAACAGTGGTGGCCACTGAATGTGCTTATATGTCCTCCTAGCTCCTAGCTTTACATCAATGCTTTTTATTTTCTTGGTCTCTGGTGTTTAACAAAAAAAGGCTTTTTAACTTTTTTGAAAAACTGTCATGAAGCAAAGTAAGGTCTACGTTTTTTTTAAGTAATCAGAAAAGGTAGAGAAACATTACGGATACATTACTTTTATCTTTGAGCCAGTGTCAAGCCTAAGGTACGAATCGTTAGATTATATTAAATATAAAAACTCGGGTGCTTTTTTACAGAGTGTGAGAGAGGAAATACAGAAAATGTATTTTAAAAGTAGACGAGTGATTTTCTGTAAATTTATTTCATCAATACAAGCATTGATGATGTTTATAGTGAATTTTATTGTGTTTATGAAATTCTAAACAATAAGATTAACAAAATTCTTAACAAAATCATAATACAGAACAAATCAATTTAACAATAATAAAAACTAGCAAAACCATTATCTTTCCAATCAATGTATACTAAAAGAATGTTCCCAACTAAAAAATTTCAAGACGAGCTAAGCCTTAAAAACCGCAAACACGCCAAGAATGTTCACGGTATTTTGAAGAGCCCTCTACAGAAGAGCCCCAACCAAAAAACGACCAGCCTCAGGTTTCGAACCTATCCCACGTTCAACGCGCAGCGGGTGATCCATTCCAACACAACTTGCCCAATTACTCAAAGCAGAACAAAAAAAAAAAAGACCTGGAAGATATTGATACGTGAATACGCTTGAGTAAGATCAGAAAAGGTCAGCTTCTCATACATAAATTGCACTTAAATTGCAGCATGGTTTATGTCTATCTTATTGTACTTATATAGGTACATTATTTAATTGATGAGCAGATTTTAATTACGTCTCCTATGAAAGATACTATTTGTAATGGACTGTCAAAAGATTAGCTAGAAGCAAGCCACATAGAAATATCAATGTGTATTATTCTGACTATTATTATCTCATTAAAAGCGATTTGCTGTTATCTTATTTCCTGCCTTATTAAAGCTAAGTTTATTTAGTCTGATTGTAATCAGACACAACTTACAATGTTTAACACAGACATCTTCTACCAACGAAGAAGAAATGGTCTCATTTGAGTACATACGTAAACAGTAGTTACTACATGATGTGACGATTATCATAAAAAAGAAAACTTAGAAACTCTCTTAAATATTTTTAATCATTCATGCCAAATTCTAAAGAATCGCACAATGTACTTACGTCTGATATTTCTCCATAAACTTCAATACTTTTTTTTACAGATGTATTAAATTAAAAAAGGAAGACATACATATCTAAACAAATGTAAAAAAAAAAAGTTTCTATTAAAAAATCTCCCGATGCTATCAAAAGAATTCCGCCCAGCAATACATCACACTGGATCTCTCACTACCATACGAGAAAATAGATGTTCCTTCTCTCCTTCCCCAATCTGTCTCCCTCCCCCATATTGGACAAAGACCTTCCTTTCCTCCCACTCTAGAGACCCCCTCCCCTGCCAAAATCGATTCAAACCATGAAAGTCCACTCGGGGTGCAGACTTTCTTCTTTTGGAGATAATACATACGTTTATTTGTGCATAAACGTAACCCAACACTCAATTTCTTTTAACGCTCAGTTAAAAACTCAAATTGCAACTAATTAGCATGACGGAAAATAAATTTGAAAAATAAAACATGCTGAAAATGCTGAATAATAAATACAAATAAATGGCATATACATAAAAAAAGCGGACAGGCATAATTTAACACCTGAAAAGAATTAATATCGTGAGAAAACAACTCCACTTAACTCCACTTTTCATAATAAATTATAGTGTAATGTTAAATCGAGTCTGGGTTCTTTTTAACTCAGAAACACATAGTCAAATCCATCATAGCTGTACAACAAACTATTTCTGACAAGTTTTTAGAGCATTTATTATTACGTTACGTAGTTAATTTTATTTGGTTTTACTTTTCATCTTCATTGCCCCTCAAAGAATTTAAGTGAATTCATAATTTTCTGTCTTATTTTATCCCTCTTTAAGAACGTTAAGGTTGAGATCATGAAACAAAGCAGTTTATTTTTCTTTCATTTGGAGTTTTTTTTCCTAAACTTTTGACATTTTAACCACTATTTCGTAAAAATATTAAAAACAAATTTAATAATTCAGCATTAAAATTAAAACACATAAAATAAAACAGTCTTACGACATAAGAAACAATACTTTCAAATGATAAACACCAAACATTAACAAACGATTAATTATCTTACTTAGATTAATTACACATGCGTGTATAAAAACTTCCATTTAATTTAATAAAGGATAACTAAGACATGAAGCGATACAAGAAAAATAAATTAAAACTTCACAAAAGACAATTTATCATCTTAATTGAAACTGAAACAAAACTCACGGTTGAATGGCTTTTCCAACTGAAAGTTAACTCCCAGTTTCAACACATTGTAATCCATTGGATAAATCAATTCACTTACCTAGAAAAAGAGAAAAGACGTTAAACACAAAAACAATGCAATACGGATAAAGAGATAAAGATTAAATTATGCAAACAAGGAAACACAATGCGAGATAAAACAAAAAGCATGAATAACACAAAAGGCTCTACCAACAGAAAAGGAATTTTTTGATTACAAGGCCTTTTACTCTCTATTGATTTTGGCACTGCATGACTCTAGTAAGTAGAACATAGAGTCATAATATATAATGGAGTATGTACATACTCAGTAAATGCAATCTAATTTAAAAATTCACTTGTGAATATTAATGAACTCTGCTAAACAGGGACTAAAAGGGAGTAGAGTTACTAAGTAACTCAGTTTTCACTTATAGTATAGTTAAGTTATCAGAATTAATTTACTGTGTGGTGTGGAGTTAAAAATAAGAATATTTTTAAACTTGGAGTTGAGAATTTAGGTGTAAAAAATAAAAGAGTCACGTAAGTAAATGCATTGTTTTTTTGCGAAGAACAGGTAACGTAATTCCATAATTATTACTGCCAACAACAACCATAAAAAATTAAGATGCTATTGTAATGCGTATGCTACCAAGTACCAAAAAATCAGATGACGCGAAATCGAGCAAAAACCATCAGAGAAGATTTAAAATCACTCAACCAAAATACATAATGGAAATAATCTTAATTGGGATTTGAATACTTTCGCTTGAATGCTGTATTGAACTTTTATTTAGGCTGAAACAAGTTTTTTTACGTCTGGTGAGCGTAATTGGGCTGAAAAACGCAAGGAATGTTTTCATAGCAGAAAACTCGTAATAATACTATTTATATGCCCCTCCAAAAATAATCTAGAGCTATTTAAATAAATTCAAGTTCATAAAAAGTAATATAAAAAGTCATACACCAGACTTAACTAAGTTACAGAAGATATATAAGATTTATTTATCTTCCCCATGCAAAGCTGTTCATTTCCATAACACAAGCGATTATCTTCAAGTCAAAGACCAAATAAGCATAAATTAACTCCAAAAACAGGTTAGTGCATTACGCTATCAAAGTAAAACTTTGCACTTAAAATCTATATCTGACATCGGTAACGAATAACTTAGGCGTATCATTTGATAACAAGTTCTTAATTACAACTGTGGTATCCAAGAAAACATTTCAAACTTCTGTATTAAGAAGATTATTTTACTTAAACCCCTCGCAATCCAGAAAAGAAAATTTTAAGGCCAAAAAAGAATAAAGAAAAATCCTACATAAACTCTTGAAGTCTTCGACCGCAGCGAAGTAAAAATTTTAAATAACTCAAGCAAGAACGGAATGAAGAAGAGAAAACAGGTTGGCGGCCTACTTCTCTGCTGCCAATTACCCGACCCAACTCAGAAAAACTACTTACAAGAACGTGTTGGACAGAGGTTAGAGTTGGCATTTACGGGTATTAGTACCGGAATTAATTTCACCTCACTAGTAGAAGGAAAGTAAATACGTAACAGACATAGTTAGTTCGAAAAATAAAAACGTGGAACTTTATGCGTGCAAATGGCCATTCATAAATGATGTACATTTTTTTAAATTTTTGACCCCCTCCCTCTGTTATATCACACTTCACCGAACAAGGTTGGTAAGAATCTGGTGCCCATAATTTGTTTTCTAATTGAAGTGTACCCCACGTTATAAACTCAAGGTGAACTCTTAACTCGTTGGTAGTATAATATTTAGAGATTGATGTCATTTATACCTCCTATAATACTACATTTTCCAGAAAAAATGTTGCTTTTGATTTCCAATGTATTGCATTTCTTGTAACCCTCTTCCCCTTTGTCACAAAGTGTCACATATCGATAAATCCCCTCTCTCCCTTCCCATGTGTGATATTATTTATGGGCAGCCCCCAACTTTAAATAAACCATAATGTCACTAGTCACCAGAGGGGGGTAATTCGGAACATCTCCCCAAAATTTTTAAATTAACATTTATGGACCATACAGGTTAACTATGATGACTTCTCCCACCATACCTTCCAGAACTTCAAATATCTCCTTTTCCTGGCCTGAGGAATATCAGTCCGGCTAATCTCACCGATACCTCCAATTACACGGTCCGGGCAATTGGAAAGGAACAAAAATCCGTTGGAGAAAGAACACCCCGGAACTCCCGGGGTCAATGTCGGGATGGAACAGTTCAAGGGAACTCGCAACCGCAACAGGAATGCCAGCAGAGCGCGTTCTAGAAACTACTGCCAAGATCAGAAAAAGAGCAACGGAAAAACTCGGTGGTTCACCAGTGTCCGGAGAGTGACCTTGGAGGGAGGCAGCACATCATGCAAAACAGAGGATGCGTTTGAAAGAGCGGTCAGGCCTATCAGGTTCTGACGGGAAGTTATGAAGAAATACTGTGTGGCGTGTACTGTTCAAAAAATGTGTAACTTTGGATATTTTGTATTGTATAGTAAAACAGTACAATATCGATATCTCAATGCAGAAAAACAAAGAATAAAGGTTAATTTTATTTTTTAGAAGAAAGAAAATACGTTAACGATATTATTTTGTAACCATAAAAGGTTCCGAGCGGTTAGAGACTAAAAATATTATTAAAATGGGAAAAGTACAAGATTGGAAGAAAAAGAGTATTTTCTTACCAAATCTTAATACTTTTCTTAACAAAATTAAGTAATCTAACAAGTGATTTACGAGGTCGTTTCTAAAAAAAATCATTGAACTATTTTAGGACAATATAATTATCAATAAAGGACCCGATTAGTTTTAAATTTATTGCGTGAACTTCTATGAAAACAAACTAATGAAGTAACGGACGCATCTAAAACCGTTTCACATGCAAAAAAGAAATAGGTAGGAGTAATAAAGCGCAGACCATTAAAAAAAATAACTCTAAATAGAAAGGATGCGATCAGAAATCTTCCCAGCTCCCAAACAACAAAGAAAATATAATACAACGCAATTCATTAGCAAATTGCGTCGAGAATTCCGGGCTCCCGGAGTCGACGACCTTTGTGTCATTACGACCGACGATTCTTCAAAGCACCGCGCGGTAATGAACAAAACCCTGTTCGAAAGACAGATCTGCACTCGAACAGGAAAAAAAAAACCAATAATAATAAATAACAAGCCTCGTCATTACACTAAGTATGTTGGACCGTTCCATTTTCTTCGGACCGCCCCTCAAAAAGGAATTCGAAAATGCGAGGGGCATAGAGAAAAAAAAAGGGAATATTTCGGAACGCGGAGGGGGAAAAACTTCCCTTTTTTGGACCGGAATGGGAAGAAAAAAAGTTAGGAAACGGCAGAGGAAGTAGGATGTTTAATTGCAAACGATGTTGTCGTTTAAAAAACAATCTTAATGCCCGGTGCTTTTTACTTTATTGATAAAGTGAGTTTGCGAAAATAAAAAGTTTTTGTTTCTTTTTTTGGGGGGGAGAAGAAGCGTTTATCTTGGCACGGTGCCCAGAGCTTTTGGAGAAGAGAGAAACCGGAGAGAGAGCGGCGGAGGAAACGGGAGAGACTGGGATGTTTCGCAGACGTCAACAACCCCTCTTTCGAAATAAACAATGACAGGTTCGCTGTCGCGTTTTTTTTTTGCAACACCAACCTGCTTGCTATCTTTGTTAACGCGTGAAATAAGATAAACATGGTGAAAGATCCATTAAAGCCATCGACCTTATTGATGATTAAAGCAGACGAGTTAATTCAAGAAATATAGCTTCGGTCAGCGAGTAGGGTTAAAATATTGAATTTCGAGAACACCAGTTACTTCAAGGAATATTGAATGAATCCCTTCCATTTCTCTGGTTCCATGCTAGTTCAGTATTTGTAAAAAAGGTAGATGTTTTACATTGTTTAGAAAAACAAATTGATAAAATTTGTGGTACCACCATGAAAACAAAAAATCTATTTTCAAAATTGAACTAGAGAAAGTTTAGATAATCAAGAGCAACAATTGGTGTTTTTTTTGTCCCACTATATTACTTTAAAAATATCTAATTAGGCACTCGAGGTCACAAAAAGATTAAATCAAATAACAATAAATCTAAATCGCAGAACTCTTACACGAGAATGGCTCCGATGGCACCACTACCCACAATCTGACTAATTCTTAGTGTTCTCGAATTGTTTTTTTATCTACCCTGTCCTTATCGGAATGAAAGACTCGTATCATTTCATTTCAAGAAGCGACTAATTATAACTTCTGACGACACTTCCGTGAGCAGGAACAAAGCAAACATTCGATTAGTTTCCGCTACACACAAAAAGCAACATACATAATTTGTTTCAACTCTTAACTATCACTAATTTAGTCAATTAGCGATATATGAAAACTTTCCCTCAAACTCTCAAGAAACGAAATTATAAAAAGGGAGGAACAGGAAAGACAATACATTGTTAAGTTCCAAGCTCATATTACACATAATCCGCTATCATTTAACATAGATAGTACTATATCTTATAACTTGGCCATGTGCTTCAAAATAATAACAGAAAAACAACTAACCGAGATTCAAATCATCACAATCGTTCAAATATCATCTGTAAACACGCCAGCTCGAAATTAACTTCCACATGATTATCACAGGAGTCGTCGATGCACTTAATTGCTGGAGAAGAGACGATTAAAAACCGGGAACTGGGAGATCTGGTTGAAAGATTAGATAAGAGATGCTGATGGATATGGAGCACTCAACGGTTAATTAAACGGGTTGTGCATAATTTGTTCCAGAAGTTGAGTCTGGGCTGCATAGCTAAGTTTTAGTAACCTCTTGGGGGAAATAAACTTTTAGAACTTCCAACAATTTAGTAATATGGACTATTTTTTTCTAAAAATAGAAGTTGAGGGATATACACAAAAAATATGGGGATGATTCACCAACTGACAAAATAAAACAATGTCTGGAATTATAGTGTCGTCTTAGTTGCGAATTTATAATTTTTTTTGAAAGAGTTGTAATGAAAAAATTTGGTTCGACCAAGTAATTATGTGAGGAAATCTAACGTTAAGTGATGTGATTTCATATATCCAGTTCAACCGTCGTCAATTTCGCTAATGATTGATGATGTTCAAAGTAGGTAAAATATTTTTTTATTAAAAAAAGAAGGGTTTTTTATGTTTAAAGCATGTTTAAAACTGGGTAAAATTAAAATAAAAAAATATATAAAAAAGGAATGAAAAATAATATTTTAAAATATTTATTCATATCCAACTAATCAATCTATTTAGCGATCTATAATTGTTAACATGCTTTAAAAATAGTCCTAGGTTTGCATCCTTTTTAACATTTAAACAGTTAAAAGAAAAATAACGGTAGATCAGAATACAGAGACAATAAATCCTTCTTCAAAATACGCAAACTTAAATGACATCAACCCCTTTGGTTACCCAGGTCAGAAACCAATTTCATCAATCAACATAGGGTCAACATTGGGTGAAGGTCAGCACCTCAAAAGCTATTCAACTCCTACTGGCCAAAAATGCACCATAAATATATAGTTAGTAGTAGGAAGCAGTCATATAACCTCAGTTGTTCCACTTATTCTGTATGCTAACTAGATATCTCAGCAAATTGTTAACTTCCTTTCCCACGTCCAGCGAACAGATATTCATTCTTCTTACGCGACAAGAATTTATTTCAACCTAACAACAAAAACTGAGGTTCACAACTGATAAATGGCGTTCGGACTCGCAGGTATTTTGATTGTTGGTTTTTTCGCTCAGCAACAGGTTCCACTACTAGTATTTCAACATAAGAAGATATGCTACTTTGTAACGAAGTGTTGGATTTTATGAACTCTTTAAAAGGAAAAGATTACCCCTTGACCGAGGTAATTAAAACAGCCTGCAAAACAAATTAAACGAGTGTCAACTCAGTCATTCATATATAGGATTTTGAAAGCGAATTACGCTATATATCTGCATAATTTGTTTAAATAAGCTAAACATAAACAAACTGTTAGTTTAGAGGTAAAAAAAACAACACATTTTTGAATTGCCGTAGAAGCATTTGAGGTTACTGAGCTATTATCCTGAATGCATGTAACTCAACAAAGAAAAGCTCAGAACCTCAGAACAGCATGTGTCGTCGTGTTATGACAAGGAGGAAAAAAAACTAGAGAAAGTGCTAACAACGGAGAAATAAAAACCTCCCGCCCATCACGCAACAGCGCGTAATGCCAATTAAGAACCGTGATCTCCATGATCCAGGAACCATTAGGGGGGGGGTCAGGGGGTGATGGCGAGAAAGCTGAGCCCGGTTCGTGACAAGGGAAAATGTTCGATGGTATTGAAAGAATCGATGCCATTCATTCATCAGTTGCATCATGGGGTTGGTCCGAGTTCTCATCGATTAACTTAGGTGATATTAATGTTAATTAAATACTCACACAGAATCGGATTGTGTAATGCGTAAGTTGGGAATTATAGTTGAAGTGATTAGTGAAGCTAGATAATGAATCTTGTCCTGTCCAGGAGGATATAGAAATCAATTACTTACAAGGAGAGGATCCCAACGTGTCATCACCGATTTGGTTCATTTTTGGTGTGGAAGTAGTGCATGACTAGGACATCAATTTGTGAAAATATTAAGAAGCAACTTTCAGAAATTTTGGAGAAAATCGCGATTAAAAATCTTAACATGCACTTATATATCTGATAAGATTCTCGTCTTTCAAGCGAATCATGGTGTAGCGGTAAGGTCTGTGATTCCCAACCCAAAGATCCCGGGATCGAGTCTCGCTGTATACCATATTTTTTATTTTAATTTTTCACACAATTAAGAGCACAGATATGAAATAAACTTATAATAATATTTATTTATAAATTTTAAATTATTTTTTCTTGTGCGTAAAAAAAATTTTGGTAAATATATAATATTTACAATAGGATCATAAAAAATTGGATTTAATAATTTATATTTTTGGGAAACAAGGAATGAAAAGATATTTTCAAAAAAAAGAAAAGAAAAAAATAATAATAATTTATATTTTTATATATGAAGTTTTACCTTAATTTATCTCTAACTATCCGAAAGAAAGTACGCAATTTTGTTATGCTAAAAGGATTTGTTATGTGTCTGATTTGATAGTTAAAATAAACATTTTTGTTGGTAAACATATAATATTTACAATAGAATCATAAAAATTGGATTTAATAACTATTTTTTTGGGAAACAAGGAATGAAAAGACTTCTAAAACAAAAAAAAATATTTAAATAATGTTTCAAAATTGATAATTATAAATAAAAATATGTACTACTTTATTTCATATCTGTGCTCTTAATTGCGTGGAAAACAAAAATAAAAATTATGGTATGCAGCGAGACTCGATCCCAGGACCTTTGGGTTGGGAATCACAGCTCTTACCGCTACACCACGATCTACTTGCAAGATGAGAATCTTATCAGATATATAAGTACAAGTTAAAATTTTTAATCGCGATTTTCTCAAAAATTTCTGAAAGTTGCTTCTTAATACTTTCACAAATTGATGTCCTAGTCATGCACTACTTCCACACCAAAAATGAACCAAATCGGTGATGACACGTTGGGATCCTCTCCTTGTTAGTCAGGACTGAATGGATACTTTAAGGGGTATCCAATAGGCATTTGAAAGGACGCCAATGCATAAATACCCAAGAGCAGTCAAAATTTGAGTAGAAATTCGATAAACTAATACCATATAAAGTAAACTATAGATTATAGCTACTAAGGTGATTGGGTCAGAAATGATGTCAAAGATGCAGTGGCGGATCCAGAGGGGGGGGGCCTGGGGGCCATGCCCCCCCCCCCGAGAAACCCTAACAAAGAGCTTAAAAAACACTTTCTTAATGCTAAAATTCAAAAATTTTCTGGGGGAGAACCCCCAATCCCCCCTTTAATATTTTGACATGTGACATCTGTTTTAGAGTGTTTTTTCCTTGAAAATTCTTCCGCTAAAGGAAGCTGTTCTCTTTTGGGAAGTTTTAAAATAGATGAATACTATAGTTTAAAAGGGCGCATTTGCAAAAATTTTCTGGGAGAGGACCCCCAGCCCTTTTCAAAATTTGGCATCTATTTATAATTTCATCCTTGAAAATTCTGTGGTTTACATGCTTTCAAAATGAGCTGAAACTTTATTTTTGGAGGCAAAGTTTCAGAATTTTTCTCGGGGGTCTCTTCTCCCCAGACCCCCTATCAATTTCTCATGGTTACTTATTTACTGTTTTCTCCTTGAACTTATTTCTCTCCTCTCCTTTTAGGAGCACAAGAAAGTTGCCCTCTGTAGGTGTTATCCAATGGGTACCAAATGTACAAAATTGAGTAAAAAAACTTACTATTTGTAGCCAAATTTCAAAAATTTTCTGGGGGAGGACCCCCAGACCCCCCTTTTGCTTTCGAGCTAGTATTATCTGATGAAATCTTTTTAACTTTAACAAAGTTTCGAATTTTATTTATGTTATACTCGGAAAATTGGGAGCCAAACACCTCGCGAAACCTAAGTATTGTTATGCCCCTACAAAAAGGTTTCATCCCCCCCACTTTCTAAAACAATGGCACAGGCCCTGGATATCCTCTAAGTTACTATAAACCCCTAAAAAGCTGCTTAAAAGCAAGCACTCTTCAAAAAAAATTCTGAGGCTCTGAAAATTTCGAATGTAATACCCTCCGACTCTGACATGGCCCCCCCCCGGAAATCTGGTCTGGATCCGCCCTTGCAAAGATGTAAATGAATCGGATTTATAGTTATATATTTAATACGGTATTTAAAAACAATAAACCAGAAAGACAAGTTCTTTTTACTAATATTTCATATAAGGAAATTAAAAGGGGTATGGTTAGAATATCCTTCTTTAGCTCAGATATTGTCAGACCGAATCAAACTCAGTTTCATTGTCTTTTGCCGTATCGTATTTATTTAGTCTTTTGCCACACAAGAGAGAAAATGAGAAGCGATAACAATTGAGCAAAGACAAAGAATGCCCGAATGTTCTCGAGCACGGGAACAGCTAAACTCAATTTGCGGACGCCCCCTGGCGACGAGAATCGATCGGAGGGGGCGGGGAGGGAGGGAGATGTCGGAAGGAAAAGCCGTTTTAATTATTTCACGCGTGGCTGTCAATCGGCGAGCAATGGGATCACGCACAAAGACAGCGGATTTTTCGGACGGCCACTTCATGACATGACGAGGCTACAATGGCACTGGTCTCTTTGAAGTGGAGTGTGTGTTTCCATTGAAGTGGAAAAGATAGGTTTCGCTACGAGTGGAATGATACTAGATAGTTTTCCGAGAGTCCTCATCACAGGCATTGTTTTCGATGGATAGCAAAGCTTCCCTTAATAGAAAAGGAAATTCCGAGAGACTGAAGAACATTGATTGTGATTTCCCAACAATTATTTGATTTAAAAGGCCATTTTTTGAAGTATAAAAATGGATTTATAAGACTCAAACAGGAATTTTCGCATTTTAATATTATATTTACCTTAAATTTCTAGTTTAATAAAATTTGAGGAAATGATACGGGAATCGAAAATTTCCCTTGAAGGGAAAAGTACGAAAAAATCCTCAAATCATTCGAATATTTTTCTAGGTACGCCAGTAATCATAACCTCCTCTACACAGAAATTCGAACCACAAATAGTAGTCACAAGTGGGCAAACATTGGAGAGCGTAACCTCAAGAGGAGAGGAAGCAAATAAAAACCCCAAGACAAGAGGAAAAGTGATTCTGTAATCATAAAGGGGAGGAAAAATTCCTTCCCAGCAAAGGTGAAGCCGAACCGCACGGCAGCACGCAGACCACAAAGCAGGGGATGTGAGAGAGCTGAATAAATAAGCTGCCATTGACCTCTTGCTCAGAGCGTGACAGACTGGCCGCAGTCGGAAGACACAGGAATGGTGACTACAACAGAACAAGGGAGCTTTAATTTATGTCAATCGCATTTCACGATTTTGTTTAAAATACATGACTTATTACACAGAATTTTCCTCACAGTTTTGTTTCAAAAAAATGTCTCAACAATACATAGAGAAGATCAACTATTACTTTCTTGTAGTATAGTTCGTTATGACTAAAATGGATACACACGATTGAAAATACAGATAATGGATAGTGGTTTTTTTCACTAGAAATAAGAGAAAACTTTTCATATAAAAATTACTCATTTCTTGGGAAAATTGGGTTCTTATCTCGTCGACCATCAGTTTCTCAGCAGCACAGGTAATGCATTTTCAGCGGCACGGTAGACGGGGTAAGATGGAAGTGCCGAAAATTGAAACTAGCTTCGTTGAACAAATGTAAAACAGCATTTTATGAGTTTCTCATTGATCCGATATTCATAGGCTTAACATTCAGCACGATTATTTGGCAAACGTACTTTCACAATGAGTTTTACTTTCCCAAAACCCTTATCATCCATTCAAAAAAAAACCCCTACTAACTAATCTCATATGCTTTTTATTCACATCGCAAATATTACGTCCAATTAAATACGACTCGATCAAACAGCGGCGTACTAAAAAATAAAAAACCCACTGGTGATGCAATAAGCAAATAAACAAACAGCCACGCAAGGTCAAGGGTGCGAAGGCGTGTACAAAAGAGCTCAGCCAGTACACGGAACGTTCGATGCGTTTGACCCAATTCCTCTCTTGCTGACCGATCGATCGGGAGTTTTGCTGACTCGGAACGCTAGCCAGCTTCGTAAAAAAAATACACGAATCCGTCAAACTTTTGATGTTTTTCATGCTTGATGATCTCAATGCAGTACATTCTGTACAATGTTATCACATCCAAGCATTGCTGTTTTGTATGCAATCATAGATTGCAATGCTGCCTGTCACTGTGGACATCATGTAACTCTCGTAAGACAAAAAACAAATTCTAGATGGTTAGTTAGTACACTAGGCACAAATATAAGGTATAAATTCCTTACAAATGATGACGTAACTAATACGTCATAACACTAAGGACCAATGACAGGGCAAGACTTTAAATCGATGACGTTGTCCCAGGACATCCAGGTCGCACCTTTCAAATCGCTGAATGTAAACCCGGCCTGATGAGTAAGAAACTTTTAGGATGAAACACCGAAGGTGTAATTCGAACGGAAACCTAACATCATTATGTCGCAAAGGATATGTAACGGGATTTAAAATATTCCACACTAAAAATGTCTTGTTTAGATACTATACTCTTCATGTTTAATTTAAATTTTATCACTTTACCTCAAAGAACAGATCTATAACAAAAATATCTAAAGTTCAAACAGGAAAAATCATAATCAGATAATATTTAAATCTAGCAGACAAAACAACTCAAGCATTTTTTGAAATAAAAACTGAACTGGGAATAAAATACCCTTCCTTATACGGAAATATGTACAACTCACTATTTGACTGCTTTTCGCTTCATTGATATTCAATCTGATAACAATTTCACCAGTCACCGATTGAGATTACGTAAGTTCAGAAAAGCAAGGGTTAAAATACCAATTAGAAAACTACTTAACATGCCTGTTATCACCTGAAACAAAAGCAAAAGCCAGATCATCAGCAGAATCTTTCTAGGTTTTATGTATAGCAATCTTTTTTTTTTTTCAATTATTATATCATTATGCATCGATACCAATCAACAACAGCACATGCACTAAGATAAATATACACGTGAGTTTTCGCTTCAGCATTTAGAAAACACCGATGACCTTTGAATTAAAAAAGATCCTAAAAGAACGTCGATATACTCGAGGCTGAAACGTCTTGAGCTTCACGTTACAAAAAGAACGCCCGGTATTTCCAGGTTGCACCAGGATCATTCGAGGTCGGTCACCGACAAGTTTAACGAAGATCACGGAGAGAATACATAACTATTGGGGCCTCTCTAGGTACCAGGTTCTTAAAAGAAAGCCAGTTCTTTTGAAAGGAATTCCACTGAACAATTACTGTGGTCCAAGTCCAGAGGAGGCAAGATGACCCAGTGCATAGCTGGAAAAGACTGCTTTAAAAATGGCAGCTTTTACCGGCATTTCATCCTTGTATAAATTTCAGTGGAATTTCAACTTATACTTAGCTGATGAGACTTAAATAACCCATCAACGATTTATTTTCCACTGAGCTTTTTCTATAAGGATTTTAAAAAGGAACTGAGAATGGTTAAGATTGTCAAGTGTTAATACAAAAAAGAAAAGTTTAATTCACCTTTGTCAATCGACAAAATGAGGACACAGAGCTTCAAATCACTTAAATTTCTCAAATATTGAAATCAAAGTGCGTAACTTCTAAACAAACCACTACTACTGTAGTAGTATAGTTTGAAGCACTATAGCTGTAGCAGTAGTTGAAGCTCTGTCCCTCTCATTTTGTCGATTGACCAACATTATTCTCAGTTTAGATTTTTTTTTAGAATCCTCAGAAAATCTAGCCTATTCAAACAAACATGTCATTTGAAAGGGTTTGGGTTTTTATAAATAATGTTTCATAGCAATCCAAGCTTTTGCAAAAATTTAAACACTTATACCCATTTCCGAAAATTCTGGCATACATCCAAAAAGTAAAAGGTTTACTCTTTTACTACATCATGCAAACATCATTAATGCAATGAAGATAAAGTGATGATGATCCAATATAATGAATTTATATATTCAATGAGAGATAATTTTGCAGCCAACTTTACTAATAATAATCTAAACCAAATGCTTAATCGTCTTTCAACAAAGGCCAGAGAGTGGTCAGAAGAGCGTTCAGCTGCAAGCGGACACACAGCAGCTGCCGAGCTCCAAAACAGCTGCGAGCCGAAAGAATCGAACAGCTGGTCGCGTGGCGGCGATTGCACCTTTAGCGTCGCTGCACCACAGGTGGATATTTTATTGTCTCCGACGTGGATTAGAGCACAAAGAAGTTCCGTTATATTCTCCAGAAGGGTTAAACTCATTGGTTAAACTGCGGTTTGGTAGAAGAGAGATAAAAACTGATAGGATAGAACATACGGAGAATAAGCGTTTTTCACTAATTCTAATATTTTGAGGTGGTTCAATTGCGTATAAGTCGGCATTCGGTATCAAAACCTCAATTTTTATAACAATACTACAAAAAATAACTATGATACATACAAAGATATGGCGCGTTTGCATCAAGTATTAATAAAACACTCGTAATAAGTTACAAGTCTTAAATCTAAAAAATATCTCACTAAAATGGGGAATGGGCAAAACCAACACTATGAGGTATAAGAGGACTGTGATATCTAAAACAAGTACTATTTGATATTCGATTTGCAAGTATAGGAACACACAGATAAGTCTGTTTTAACTATTATTTGCTGCAGTGCATTTCGTAGTAATGATTTCAACTAAAGAGGCAGTTCTTAAAGGTTAAAATAGTTTTTGAAATTTTAATGGAAAAAAATGCCAAATAGCCAAGTTTTTACATGTATAAGCGATTAGTATAAGGTTTAGTTTCAATGTTAATCTTTAAGTACAAATAAAAAAAAAACTTAACTTCCGTTCCTGCAGTTTATCCAAAATATCCCTCAGTGAATAACCCAATTTTTCGGTTTAGCTGTGCGCACAAATCCCCTTAAAAAGATTTGGATGATATTTTCCAGCTTTCTAGCGATAAAGACAAAATAAATCTTGCGTCGGGAATTATAACCGAGACAACTCCACCGAAAAATCCGAAGGGGAAAAAGATAGAACGCAAAAAGATCATTAACGGAAAATCGATGTCCACCATTTATCTTGGCCATCCCGCCCAGGTTAGAACAGCCGTAATAAAAAAAGGAACGTTCGGAAAGAAATGAATAGAAAGGCTAGAGCAGTCGGTTAACCCTCAAACACCTCAGATGCTGCAGATTATCCATTTGGCTATCCTGACAAGATTCTTGTTTCCTATTGTTCACAGCTTCGCTTTCTTTATGAAGGAATTGCTCTGACTGGCAAAGAAAAATCTTCTTTAGGAGCTCAGAAGTAGGTAAGAGACAAATTCTCATACTCCAGAAACAAAATGGATTACTAACTCGATATTCAATTTTGAAATAAAAAGCGAGTTGTAATTACTATCCAGTGTTCCTTACAATAAAAGGTATCATCTGGGTTTGAAAGTGCTCCCAGAAGCAGTTAAATGTAAAATTAGGTAGTTTGACAAGGAATCCTAGAATTGTCAGTAAAAAAAAGAATATTCTTTTCATGTGCGCCTTGAGATTGTTCGATACCTAAAAATATCATTTCCATTATCATTTTATATAAATGTCACCATCGGTGTAACCGTCGATAGGCTTACGCATGCTTTCGTTGTGACGTCATCGGTCGACGGGCGATAAGGAACCATTGCCAGATAGAGAAAATCCATATCGTGGGAACAAGGTTCAACAATTGCATTCTATTTATTTATTACAAAGCTATCTGTCAACCACTCAATTCACTATCACGCTGCCCGGCCATCGTATTCTAAATAAAATCAAGCTTAGAATATGCTGCTGTCAGCAAACGCGTTTTTATATCTTCATATCTCTCTCCCTAACATTTCCCCCATCCAATCCTTTTATAATTTACGAATGCCTAACCAATGAATGCTAAGTGATAAAATCTCTAGAATATGTTCATTTATTGAACGGTGCTAAGCTCCACACCAAATCATTAGTTCTAAGGAATGATATAATTTGAATGAATGAATTCAATTGCACCATGGGAAGGTTAACAGCTACACTTAAGATTGACAGGAAAACCAACAAAAACAAGTAAGCCACGGAAAAAGCTTTCTTCACACTACTCACCAGATCAAAAGGTAAATTATACTGCCAACCGGAGAAGAAAAGGGTCAAGCCAAGCAGTGACCCCCAAGGTGAAAAAAGTGGTCAAATGAAGCCGGCTTATCACGAGCTTCGTTATGGATATAAAAAGGGAGGGTAGTAGGCATAGAGGGAGTAGGAGGTAATGATTATTGTGGTTTGAAGTATTAGCTGACATACTCACACTGGCATACTAAAGGAGAGGAAAGTTTGTCATCCTGACCCCCGACTGTTACGAATTGCATCAACGGGTGTATTCACAACTTCATTAAGAACCACACCCCCAAACAAAAACTTATCACATCCACGATGGGGAAAAAACTCATCTAGTCATAGACATTGCATCTAGTACACACCGATGAAAAAAACACCCAACGCAGCAAGGGGCGAGGTAGTAGCTTCACTCACATCCAACAGACTCGGCGGTTCCATTCTTTACCCACCACTGGAAATAAAACTTCATCCATCATCCCTGATTTATGAGCGAGAGGGACTTTGAAATCATCTCTCGGGACACACAAAAGGGAAAGAACAGGAAAATATTTATTGCGCCGGGGCGGCGGAAAAATGGGAGAGAATAAAAATCGAAGGCGTCTGTTCTTGTTTCGAGGTTATGCGGTGAGGCATGGTAATTAAGGTTTTTTTTTTCAATGTTCAATGGGACGTGACTGATGGGTTTCGCGATGAATTTATCAGGGATAAACGAAGAAGGATGAAGATCACCGGTATCGATATAAAAGCAATGAAGAAAACTGGGAGTTATTTGTTGTAATGGCCAAAATCAATGCTTAGT
The DNA here is from genome assembly GCA_963680715.1 of Tetragnatha montana. Classification (NCBI taxonomy): domain Eukaryota; kingdom Metazoa; phylum Arthropoda; class Arachnida; order Araneae; family Tetragnathidae; genus Tetragnatha; species Tetragnatha montana. The sequence goes on from OY796676.1 coordinate 30,865,394, forward strand.
TATCGAATAGGTAGGTATAATTAGCTATTTAATACTTTAAGGAATACAGAAGTGTGTTTGACATTAAGAGTAAGATATTACCTAGTCAATGTTTCAGTTTTATCATTTATTGAAACCATACTATCCTGTGTCCTCCCACAGGTATTATTTGTCACTCGTATTCTTTTTGAATTGTCACACTCAACTTTATTAACTCTCCTAAAATAACTTTCTGTTGGAACAGATAATAATCTTACAGGTCACATACAACAATAAAATGTGGTACTGGTACTCGAATCCATCCATTTTTTATGTAAAAAAACACATCAAAATTCCTTTCTTCCAAAATTATCATTTTATTTTTATCGTTATTTCAGGGTTAACCATTCCGTGATAATTTCAAAAATACCCACAACACGGAATACAGTAGACGAAATATTTATTTGAACGAAATTGATATAAATTAACGATAAACGAATGCCAAGTAATTTTTGAGCTAAAGAAGAAGAAAAAACAAATACATACCACAAGATCACCTAGATAGACGAACTAACTATGTAGTACTTAAGTAAAACTAATTATGGAACAGAACTCAAATCTCATCTGGAGAGAGAGAAATAAGGGCAAACCAAGAAAACCCATCCTTCTCTTTCTCCCAAGGGGCCACAATGCAATTGCTCGATACGAACTGTTTCGAAATCATCCACATTTTGTAGGAGGAAAGTAGCGGGAGAGCACCGGTTCGGAACGGAATCGTAAAAACCAGAACCGGAAACATTAAATCCCTGGGATCAAAAGCTTTAATGCTTTCTTTCTTTTCTCCGGTTTTCATCGGATAGCGGACTGAAAAACAAAATTGAAACTCCTTGGGAAATTATTAGAACGGACTGAAAACATTTTCTGACAACTATATTAACAGTTACCAAAGTAACTCGGTACAATTCGTTAAAAAAAAAAGTTGAGAAAATATTAAAAATGCGAGAAGCTGGAATATTGAATGCAAGAACAATAGTAAGAGTTATAATTTTTGATAGTAAGTCTAAGCGATCTCTTAAAATTTAAGTTTAAATTGTTTATAATTCTCCAAGATAAAAATTGGCACAGCAATCAATTATCCATTCTTCTCGATTTAAAAAAAAATAAAAGATTTTTTTTTTTTAAATTATGTGGTTATACAGAACACTAAAGAAGAGATCCGCATGGTATTAGGAGGGGGAAATACCTCGACTGGTGAACAGAAATAGTTGCATAGAGCCTATTTATTTGTATGACCATATCCTTGAAAATAAAATACTTCATAAAAACGAAATTCAAATATAAAAGTTCCAATAAACTATGTGCCAAGCCAAAGCCTCTTTCCATGATATAAATTAACTAGTATTTCCATATTCCACAATATCATTCTCCAAATAAAACGGGAGCACCAACAATTAGTGTCAAACAAAACACTTATCACACAGCTACTTAACAGCATTTTTCCTCACAGATGTCCCAATCGACTCGAAATCTCCCTGAGGGCGTAGTACACTAATAATTCCAATCAATCCCGATCGTGTCGAGCACACTCGAAGCGATGACAACAGCTTCGCAGTCCGGTCACGCGCTCGATGTCACCAGCAGTGGTTTGACAAGATCACAGGCGACACCCCTGGTTATTACAAGAGTAATAGCAATTACTCGCGGTGGGGAAACATCAAAGCCGTGGAGGACCTGAAGAAATCCAGGGTTTCAAGAGGATGGACAAACTTGTTCATAGCATCCAATTGAAGCTTATGAAACATATTCTGTCCATTGACGCAACATATATACTTATACTAGACTGCAACGTTACTTGAACCTTCAAGAAACAAGCTGAGAGCAAACAAAGTAGTTCCCAGCGTGGTGTCTGAATTTTGACTGAAATTAAGAACTTCAATTTAGAAATATTATTAGTATGTTAGTAAAATCAATGTATAGTCTTTCAACACGGCTCACTATATACTATACAGATACAGGCTAGCCGAGTTTTGAAAAATGAAAACCATTTGACAACTTTTCCCGCTTGGATCGCCACAAGTCCTACCTATATCACCCACCGCCTTCAACACTATGGATATGCTTTGCCAGTTTGTCCAGTATTGCCACCTGGATTTATATTGATTTCCGTAACTCGGCTAGTCTGTATAGTATCTAGTAAGCCGTGCTTTTAATCACTATTTGCGTACCGAAACTCCTCCTAGCAAACCAACAGGCTTTCTGTTTACTCCGTTTTCCATACGCGTAGTGGCGTCATAGAGTCAAGAAACATTGCAACCAAGTATAGTGTGAGGGATGTAAACAACTGCAAAAGAAAGTCCTAAAGTTGTGTTCAGGAAGCTGTGAGACACAACCGATCAACAACACTTTGCATTTCAGCTTAAAATCGGATGGCAAATAAATACTGAAGGGAATGATACGCCATACGAATCGACGACCATTCGGAAATTCTTCCAGCCACAAGTAATGGAAATTGGTGGCAGATAAACAAATTGATTGGAACTGCGTCAAGCTTCCGTGGCAGACAGGACGGAAGGAAGGAAAGACAGGCGCAACGAATAGGGATGCGACACAACGAAGACTTTGATTCAAATGTGACTCTTCAAACGAGCGACTACACATTTCACAGTTGATTACAGTTGCGGGAAAGCTAAAGTTTAACCATTGTTGCACTTTTATAACAATAGGGATTTACGTTTAGCATGTGCCATGTACAAAAAATTTTAAAGGCAACTTTCTGAAGTTCAAACTTAACAATTAATTTAAATGCTAAATGTTTAAGTTCAAGATTAATAACCTATTCTATTAGGTATGGTCCCTTATATGGATCCATGCCAAAAATTAACATTTTTCTATAAATTTTGAGGAAACGTACTTTTAAGTAGAACGCCTTGGAAAACTTAATTTCCAAAAAGGGCTCCCTCAGCAACCCGAAAAACACTGGAAAACCTATTAAAACCGCAGAGCAACAAAAACTGCCTGACTTTTTGGAGAGACCACCGCATCATCAATGGCCAAGAGCGACCGAGACGAGGCTCGGGAAAGAGGCAAAAAATCGTCTCCTCCAGATCCAGACGTCGGGACGGGCGCGGAACATGAAAAGGTTCGATTCCTGCCAGTACCTGAGGGGGAGGTCTCGCGCGATCGAAAACATGGGTCCAACGACCGACAACGGTGAGAAAAACTGGCCGAGCTGCAAGGAGATTAATTTTAGCCTTGTAGTATTTTGAAGGAAGTTTAGGGAAGAGCAAAATTAATATAAAGAACTTGGTTTCAACCACGCCATACATACATACTAGTAATATTTTTCTTGAAGGCCATCAACTTTATTTCAACACACATATGCAATAACAATATCTAAATGTCATAATTTGGGATTGCAGCAAAATAATTCAGAAGAAGATCTTATTAGCATCAGTACACGTCGATAAAGGTGTGTATACTTCACAAGATGTTTTTTTTTTTTTTAATTTCTCAAAAATAAGTTTGAAGAATTTTCCGAAATTTTGAGGGTGTTGTTAATGGGCAGATAACGTGTACGTAGTGTAAAAGAACTCATACTTAAAAGATTTTTATACTTTAATTATAATGCAGACTTTAATTAATTTTAGAAGAGAAGTACTAGAATTATAAGGTAAATTTGAAAAGAAATCTATATTGTATGAAATACATCATTGAAAGCGTTTTCAAGTGTCATAACCATTTTAAGAAGCATTTTACGGCCCAAATATATCATTCGTTACACTTCTCCATACTATCACGATTTAAACAAGACAACAACACAATGAACTTTCTAAACAAGAAAAAGCTAAAAACAACTTCACGATAATCTATCTATCAAAGTCAAAGGAAAGGTATACTATAAAGCTCGGGGAGCGAAAAATCCCGAGAGGAACAAAAGAACAAATCTGCTATACCAGACGATAACAAAGACACTTTCTTTAAAGGGATATAAATAATATGCACACTCACAAAAAGACGACGAAGGAAGAATGGAGGAATTATATAAAACGATGACACGCTTTTCAAAGAAAACTGGGACAAGATAAAGACTTTGGTATATTGGCTTGGTGACATTCATTTAGCGAAACAGCACACCATTGAACTATAGGGTTAAAAGAAATACAATTTTCATCTGAATATTGTAGGGGAAGCATATTAACAGATTTTAATACAAAATGTAATATACATTTTGTCAAACATATCAGAAAGTTTCTATGGACAAAAATGAGTCGTTAATTCAAATTCAACAAGGAGATAGATTCCAAGAAGAAATATTTTAAGCAAAAATAAAATTTAATCTAACTCTAACCTTCCAAAGTTAGAGATATCCTTGTGCCTAATTGCTTTAATGCAGGCCACCAAACTAGGTCATCGTTTTGCTGTACTACTTCGTTGATTCTGATAAGATATAGTACAGAGTCGTTATAACATATGCGTATCAGCCGTACTAGGGTGGGTCACTACTTCCCGAGGAAATGAAAGAGCACAAAAAACATCATCACGAACTTTAAAACTTAACTTAGCTTTCCGCTATGATCTAGATCTGGTTTTATCTTCGTTTATGTGTTAAAATGGGTTTACGATACCATATGTAAGAATTTAAACAGTTTCAACTGTATGATTCTGAGGTTGAAAAAAAATAGGTGTCTTCAATTTAGATCCTGAGAAAATGCTGAAATCAAACGAAAAGTAATACCAAATTGCATAGTTCTTATGTTTTAACAGCTTGGAAATCTAGGAGGCTGCCTTTTTTATACTTAACTCCTCATATAAAAACTACACAAAAGAAAATGCAAATGAACTATTTTGCAACGGGTAAAAAGCGTCACCTCATACGCTGTTATATAGAAATCGATAGCGGCAGACAGTTGTTAAAAAAGGTCAATTCCTGGACCCCGTTTCATAAGGAAATCAAGGCCTTGGACCGCAAGAAAAGAAAATTCTTTCAATAGCTGCCTCCAAAACAATACACAATAAGTTTGGTAACCCATTCAGTTATGTATTATAAATTTTTCAATGACAAGTACGAATGCATTCCATTTTTAAGGCATAAGGAATATATAGGTTTCAATACTTCGTTTACTATAACTAGTAGTTACCATAACTTTTAAACTAACAAATTGCAAACTAAACTCTCAAATTATGGATTACTACAAAACATTCCCCAACCTTTCTCGCTAACAATGAATAGTTTTTCGTGCAAGATAATATTCTTCTCTATACAATTCATTCATTCACTGCCCAAATAAATTCAAATCAGCCTAGCATAAGTCATAAATTGTGTGAGCACAAATTACAGCAATTTCTCCCCTGATGAGGCAGACGAAAGAACAGGAACCTTCCCAAGATTCACGGCGGAAGCAAAAAAAAAAAGAGAAGGGATGAACTGTTCGATTGACACGGGTCGGTCACACATTCCAAGAGACAGGTTCGCGATGTTCTCCGAATGTAATAATCGATTACACACGACCAACCAGTCCACTGTTGGAAACCTTGAAGCCGCGTCGGGCCGAAAAGAACGAACGGCCTTGTTCCATCCACCCTCCTCTCTCTCCCGATCGATCAATACGTTCGAAACGGGGATGGGTGGCTCTGCTCCAAAGCCAGACGCGGAAAATGAGCCACTGTTGGATTTTTCGCGATGCGTGAGCAGAGGGATAAACACTGGGCGCATATGTTAGTCCTTTCCTCATCATTTAATGAATCATTCTTGCACTATTATATAAGAGAAGGTTCATTAATTCCGTGAGATGTTTTATTCTTCTTCGTGAATTTTTACACACCCTCTTTCATCTTCTTACTTGGTGAGATGTGTTAACCCCTAAATACATAAAGGTTTTCCCTTCCACTTTCAAGTAAATTACTTTGACACGTTCAATTTTTTTCAAATTCATGTCACTATTATACTAACACTGACCAGACCACCTCATTAATGTCATAACCATAAAATAAAGTAGTAATTAAAATAAAATAATTTATTTTATTGTTGACCCTCCTTCGTTTTGGTTAGATTTTATGACCCCCTCTTCGGCTTACTTAATTAATGGATGTCCCCCTTCTTACCAATTATTCTCCTCTTAATACTAACAATTCAACTCATTTCTCAACTTAACAAGGTATTAAGTATCAAAACACGTTGTCTAATAATTGCATGTAATAACTGCTAAAGTTGTATAAATAGGTAATTATTTTATTAAATTATTAATGCATCAAAATTAATGATCATTTCTAAGAATAAAACCAAACAAGCTGTATTTCATATCAATGAGTATCAGAGTATCCCCAACCTAAACTAAGACTACGCCCAAGTAACTTTATCTTTCAAACCATTACCATTGACATCTTTCTGATAAAATCTACACAACAATCTACTTATAGTAGATAATTTTAAATTTCTAACAACTGTCAATTTTGAATGAACACATTCCATTTTTACTTTACCTCTTATTTTTTCCCTCAGTCAATTAAAAAGAAACCTAAATATTTCCACTCCTCCCACGACTCAAAACAGTGCAATTAATTACGACACGAGCAAATACTACATCAACTACTATAACGCCCCTAACACAATGCATCCCAGCAGGTTTTGAAACCCTTCCCACGGAGCTTCATCAGAACATCCGAAAACAATGCATTCGACTGACGAAACCTTGTCACGTCGTCTCCTTCCTCGCGACAGATAATCCCCGACAATGAAGTGTTGTGGTGCAACGCGTGTTTCGGTGAATTCTTTCGCAGTTTATTCAAGCTGGATATCAAAATACTTTTTTTTAATTGATATGTAATGTCAGATGGCATCACTCGATTATGAGGCTGGATCAAACCATTTTTTTTTTACTTGATGTGTAATATTAGATGACATCACTGGTTTGTGATGTGAATCTCCACTTTCGATATAACCTATTAGTAGAACTTAATTGAAAGAACTACACAGAGCATTTAGTAAACTTATAGATCCAGGTTTGTCAGAGGATATTTAAGTATAATAATTACTATAAACTAATACCAAGAAATTCTAAGCAAGTTCTTAAATTGAAGCTTGGTACTCTTTATCATTATTAAGTACTTATATTGCAGTCAGAACTGTAATTGAACACTAGAATAAAAAAAATGGATAATTAGAGACTAAGGAATCAGGTTTTTAATTGAGCTATATCCCGAGTCAACATAAAATAGAAACGGCGCAATAGGCTTTGTACATACAGATAAGATCAAAATATTTTGTCTTATAACAGGCACCTATTGAGTTAAACTGATCCTACTTATCCCACTGACTAGAGAAATACAACTCAATCAATGGTAAATTCAATTGACAAGAGGTAGAAGGATGCCAAAAATAGAAAAATGAAATTTGGTCGAAAATACCCTACATACAAGTTTTCCTCCTCTTTGATCAAAAGTATAATTCTAAGACCATGGGAACCTTGCTGTTGTAAAACACCTTATTCCGCCGATTAACAAGGAGGGACCATGTAAAAGAATTTACCAGAATGTTAGTTAATTTATTAATTCCAAATTTGAACACGCAACGCATGCACCATAGGTAAAAACGACTAACCACAAAATGGCGAACACACGACAACTGACTTGGGTCCTACAGGCTCGGTGGAGCCCAGTAATTGAAAAGACAGAATTGGAAGAATGCGATCAGGCGGGCATCTCAAGATAAGCCTACACGCCTGGAGTCAACTGGACGATGGACGTTCGTCATTGTCACTTTCTGTGGGGCACACTCACTTGTCGGCCGCACCCCGAAAGAGAGCGGAAATTAAGGGCGGGATCGATTCGGTGGACGTGGTTCGTAGATCGATGTACTTTTGATGAATAATTGAGGGCTGACCTGCGGCAGTGGGCTACAAAAACGGTTGCGTGACATTCAAATCAATTTGTTTTAAGGGGGAGCAGGTAAGAGGGCTTGTGAGTGTGGGTACGAGCGTATAATTTAAGATTTTGACAAGTCAATACAAACAGGGAAGGGTCATGGAGGAGCAATGACCTCCCTAACCTTTTTCATGATATTCTTTTTTTATTAATGGTAAAGGAATCATGATTCAATCAATGATTCCAATGTAATCAGTGCTCCCCTTCCAAGAAAAAACTAGCTCACCCCCAGTTTTCCACCTAAATAAATATGCACATGAATACAAATGAAGCAAAAGACAAGAATATATACAATAGAAAACAAATACTAGAGTGCTCATGATTATATTTACATATCTGGCAGAGAAATTACACCAACGCTAAAATGTGGTCAACAAAAGTGAAAGAGCTAAAGGAGCTAATAAAATTAATAGAGTGGATTTCTTACAGCTCATTCTATATGCTTCCCTCCCAAAATAAACTAGCTCATCCCCAGTTTTCCTCCTGAATAAATATGCACATGAATACAAATGAAGCAAAAGAAGACAAGAATATATACAATAGAAAACAAATACTAGAGTGCTCATGATTACATTTACATATCTGGCAGAGAAATTACCACAACGCTAAAATGTGGTCAACAAGTGAAAGAGCTAAAGGAGCTTAGGAAACTAATAGAGTGGATTTCTTACAACTCATTCTATATGCTTCCCTCCCAAAATAAACTAGCTCACCCCCAGTTTTCCTCCTAAATAAATATGCACATGAATACAAATGAAGCAAAAGAAGACAAGAATATATACAATAGAAAACAAATACTAGAGTGCTCATGATTATATCTACATATCTGGCAGAGAAATTACCACAACGCTAAAATGTGGTTAATAAGTGAAAGAGCTAAAGGAGCTAAGGAAATTAATAGAGTGGATTTCTATACAACTCATTCTATTTTAGGGAGGAATATTACTCAAGGTTTCCAAATAGTCTCGTTAAATATTACAGATTGCATTAATCCCATTATTTGTTAAAATATTTCCAATTGTTTCATTCTTTTGGTATTATCCGAATGGGAACAATAGTTAGAATGCCATGATTTATTTCCGACGTCGTAGATAAAAAAACAAATGGAAAAAATGGTCCGTTTATCACGACACTAGAGAAAGTTAAGGAGGAAATGGCAAAGCCTTCATTACGGCTCATAAATTGATTAAACAGGAGGAAGCCGAAAACGAGCACAGTGTTAAAGTCAAGGTCTGTAATTCTCAATTTACCTCCGAACTCCATTCTATTAAACACTTCTTGAGGAAGAAATCGAGAAGGAGAAAATCCCAGCAAAACTTACCTATAAAAAAAGAAAATAATTTTAAAAACACAATTCAATATAAACGCATACTTTACTTTATAAAAGGAAACAATATATTATTTAGATTAGAATCTCGAAATAACATACATCATTTTAAGCAGGACATAGATGTTAAGACAAAACATATTAGAAATATTAGGTAAGAATTCAAAATATACTATATAAGAAATAACAGAATTTATACTGTTAAAGTTTTGTTTGAGTTTTGTTGATATTAACAATTAAATCGTTAATATTAAGGAGTACGCCGGAAGTGCTCAAAGAAGGAGACTTTTGGTCAAAGTAACATGTTGCTCTGGTTGTTCCATTACTATGCACTAACGCGATTAAATTAACTGACAAAAAATAAATAAGGCACGGGCTATAGCGTTAGTCAATCAAAATTTATCTTCAACATAAAAACTTACATAAAATAGACATAAGCCAATCAAAGAGAAACTTTAAGTAAACTACTAAAAATTATTATTATTCAACAAAAATTCGGAAGCAACCCACACAGTTTTTTTCACACACTACTTATGTCATAACTGCACATGGAGTGAGGTTCAACACCCACTCGCGGGCCCCTTTTTTACAACAAAAAAAAATGAGAGGGGGAGGGAGGTTAAAGCTGCACTTTTGGAACCACCTATTAGTCATAAATTAGCGGCGGTGTGGAGGCCCTAACGAATATAAAATGGAGGCCATCTGGAGCACAAAGGCACCGACGGATTATGGGGTTGCATGTGCTTAAAAACGCGCTCGTTTCGCCCGTGCAATAGAGCAGAGAACCTGATATGCTACACGACTGGTTTACATTAAAAACATAAGTTTTTAAATTATAAAGCATATTAGTTAAATGTGTCAATTTATTACGCAAATTCTTTATGTACCATTAGAAGGAATATAAAAAAAATCCAGTCTGATAATATGCTTTTCAAGTGGAAGGTTTGAAATAATTTAAATTATTTACTATCAGCCAAGAGGGGGATTAGGGGATATATCCCCCCGAAACTCAGAAATTTTTCTTTCTGGACAATATAAAACGACTAAAACTACCCTATGTCCCCTTCATTTTTTTTCTGGCTACGGCAATGTGGCCAGTTAAACGGGGTTGCATAAGTAATTCATGCAGTCGTGGCTTTCGAAGAGAAGCTGCGGAACTACAGTTTTAATGTCAATTGGAATTTATAGAAGCATTATTATGAGAGAATTTATAAGGAAAAAGTAAAAATATATTATAATACGTGGAAATTACGGTTGCATTTCCCAGCTCCCCCGACCCTTATTCAGGAGCCGCCACTGAACTTATCATACAATTAAAACCTCTTCCACGTCTAATACCAATGCATCCAGCAATGTCTCTATACCTAAATAAAAAATTAAAACGCAGCCAAGTACTATTAAACTTTCTGAGAGATATTCATTGCTGGTTCTGTAAATTTTAAAACCATATTTTAGCAATAGCACAAAAAAAGACCAAAATCGAACAGTGATACGTGTCTATCTTAAGATTAATCGGAGAGTTGAAGGAAAATGAAATAAAACACACGTCAAACTCCAAGAACAAAAAACCCCATCAATGATGAGCGCCTGCCAAAGACAGGACATACCGCAATACCTAAACAAAATGAAAGGGTCGCTGAGCAGCGAACAAGCAACAAAAAAAGACTTCAATGCCAACAGCCTCTTCTCAGCTGTTGTCGAGCGAACAAGCGTTTAAAAAACACACAATCCCTTCACGTGTTTAAAGCAGTGTCCCCTCTGCCAAGTTGAATATGTCTGAGAGCGGCGAATCATTCCAGAGATGCGACTCGAGTTAACTCTTTCTTTCTCATTCTCTCTCCCATCCAGACGAGTCTGGGTTGGAAACGAAGATGCCGGAATAGCAACGTGGGAGGCACGTACAGGAGGGGATGTTTAACATGTCATTGAAGGCTAATAGACAGGTACAGTGGAAATAATGATCGCTCAAGGTAGAAAAAGAATAAACGCAGGGCGCATCCAGGTGATTTTATCCAGTTACCATCCCAGTAATGAAAACGTTCAGATTAGAACGTGTCTGACATAATCAAACGTATAATGAAAATTGACAATAAGAATATTTCCATTAAACAGCAACATACTTTCGACGTCAGAGCTCATGTTGAAATATTTGCGAGTGATTGAAAAGTAGTTAACCACCAGCATTCTCAGAACTCACCACTATCCCCCCCGAAAAAACTTACGCCTACAAGGGTGATATCACTCCACTTTGGGAACCATTGGTTTAACGCAGTACGAATCTGGACTTTCTGGAGTGGAAATTTAAACATAGTAAAATTAAAGCACTAGATACAAGTAACGTAGCATTTTAACAAAACTTTTCCCACTATATAATTCTATTTTGAATGCTTCGAATCCCGATAACTAATGAATGAAAAATAACAAAGGTAAAGATAACTTTCTCCAAAATGGAAATTCAAATCTTAACTTAATTTCATTTAACCCATAAAAACATTCCTTACAAACAGCAGTTTGAATAAAAATTTCTACCACGATTCAATTTCTCTACGTAGTGAGAAAAAACTTAGCCTGAAAATTAAAAACCAGCTTTTCCCTGGAACAAACCTGGCATCGGTTCAAAAGCGCTTGACGTCATAGGTCTCTTTTTTGAAAGTCGGTAGGTAGCTATTAGCTCCGGGAGCCATTAAACTCTCGTTCCAAGGGCTGTTTGGAACATGGAACAGAGGATTACGCGTCGTGAAATCGTCCGCCTGGAAGCGATTAATGTCAATATTACAATTTTTCACCCGACAGTTAGTTAACTTTCTTGCGGGAATGGAATAGTTTCAGAATTGTTTGTTTTCGATCTTTTCGGCGAATTTATTCTGCCTATGGATGCGGAGGTCGACAAACTTCTCATCATTTATTGGCTACTGCTGGTGAATATTTTACTTTTTTCAATTGCCAAATCAAAATGTCGAATTAAAATGGACCATTAGAAATAAAACCTATTATTTCCACAAATGCAAATGGTTATAGGAGAGAGCAGATAAATTCATTACAGCAAAATGCAGCCATTAAATAAATCGCTTAAGTATTTTAAAATACATACTGTCAAGAAATTACAATAACATGAAACAGCAGAGAAATACCACTTAATAAATTACACAGAAAAAAATCAATTAATATGAGACACCCATACTAGAGAAAAACGATTTTAAGTCCATTTAATCCTATAATCCTCAGAACATGTGTTACATTTTGCACCAAAAAATATGTCAATCGGTAAAACAAAGAGCAGGTCCCCTGATATCGCAAGGCCTTCGACCTTTTCAAACCACCAAAACAAGAATGATGACAATGGCCCAGACGCCCTTGACTTCCAGTCCGTTTCTGAAAATTCACTTTTTGGAATTCCTTTCGACTTGAAATCCCTTTTATCGTCCCCTTATGACAGGCACATATCATTCAAGATTTGTCAGCGATAAGATTCGCCGTGTGTGCACTGGGGATTACGGTTACAGGGTTGACGCCCGTCGCCTCCATTGTTCACACCGAGGTGGATATTTATCGTTCGTGAGCAGAATCCAGATGAGCTTTTTAAATTTATTGGTTGGGATTAGTTGCATCGGATTAAGATTCTTTTTTTATTCGTTGAGTGAGTTGTTAGTAATGTGTCTCAATTCCGTCTAGGGTCTGTGAATCCATGATTCACCCAAGACATCATCATCAAACTGTCTTGAACTTATCATTCAAACAGTAACAACTTAACATAACTTTAAAACATTAAATTCAGAAGGGAACCCGAAAATTTTATGGGTTCACTCTTCCAAACCTCTTTTATTTTTAAAAATGAATTATAAAGAAAACAAGAAAACGTATTTTCACTAAACTAAAAGAGTCAAAGGAAGTCGAACACAACAGGGTTCTGGAACGTGATGTAGTGGCTTAGCTATGGTCAAGCATCAATGGTGAAAGAATATCCTTATACAATAGATTGGTTCGTAGGGGGACAGGGGTTAAATGTCTGGACAGTGGTACACCTGGTAGCTCGTAAAACGCGTGGCTGCACACGCGTGAAGCATTTGTCATTGTGATAGTGTGAAAAGGAGGATGAAAGAGGGGTGGGGCAGGCACAAAAGCCCCTTTAAGACCCCAAAGGGGACAGTCAGGTAACTGAATAAGAGTTCGTGATGAGGCGTTTAAACGTTTGAAATGTAATTTATTTTCCTTTAAATGCAGATAATGAGCAGTTGGAAAAGCTTTGTAAAAGTGGTCCAGACATACTAATTAGAAAAAAAAAACTTTCACTAACATGATACCCCCTTAAGAGACACCTAAGCTACAAATCAATACACCCTAAGTGTCGCAGTCACCTGAGTAAGTGAATCCAAACCAACTCCACACTTCATCATTCTAATTGAAATTAAATACACACCCGGTTTGACAAAGAAGGTCAATAGCGGGTGCTGCAACATTCGTGTATTACCTAATTAACTCTTTCGAAAGAGCCTCGGCACTGAACGGCATTGACAGTTTTCGATGTCAGTTAGATGGATGCTGTATTTTTCCGTTATGCAATTTAATAACTTCGCCCGTTTTGAAAGAGATTACTTTATCGATCGGATGATACATACATGGTTTATAATACGTCTCGGAACAGTCACTGAACTATTTTATTTAATTCTTTGCCAACTTTGAAAAATCTACAACAGATTGTAAATGAATCACTTATTTCAGAAACATGTCAAACGCCACTTTTCTTGTTTTGAGATAAACGTGAAAAACTGCATAGAAGCTCACGACATTTTTAAGAAGGTGTTTAGTATTTTTTTCAAAAAGTATACCCCTCCTTTGAGTATTTTACAGACAAAAAGAATTTTTAAAATGTTTATATTCTTTGCATAAAAAAATATTGAAATTTTTGCATTTGACAGGTTTCTGCAATAAACAGAGTATTCAGGCCAATTTTCATAGTTTAACTCTAATTCTTTTAAGGATTTGGTAATAAAAGTGGGAGTATTAGTTGAAAATAGAATTTCCATATTAAATACTAACCCATAAAATTATTATATAGTTCTTATTTTTTTTCCTCTTTTGGTTATTAAATGTACAAATACTTATTTTTATAAATGATTTCAACTCTTAAAATAGTGGTCAGCCAATTCAAAATGTTAATATGGACATCTTCGAAGTCAATTAGATAGTTGCTTAGAAGTAAATTTGTGGACAGTAAAACTATTACCCCTACAACAGAATCATATAACACCAATACCTCATTTTTGAAAAAAGTGACATTTGACATGTTTCTGAAATAAGTGATTCAAATATGAAGGCCGAGCAAACATTTCTCTGTTTCAACCGCCTGAGTTAGATATTTCCATGCACACAAATTAAAAACGCATTCCAATAAAAACGAAATCAGGAGCTTCTCATGTAAGGTCATCTCAGCTACCAAAGCAAACAAACCCACGAAGAGACACAGAAAGGCAGACATAGGCTCCCACATAATATAAACGGTCCACCACAGCGATCTAAAAGAAATGGAAGTCTATTGTGTCCTCAGCGTGTGTAATATAGCGTGACGGCGGATGAGCCCTTTCATCTGCGGGGACGGCAAGGTTACGTTGTGGATCGATTATCTCTTTTTATATAGTAATTGCGAGCCTTATCAAACGACATGCACAGAATCAAAGGAATTTAGGTTTTATTTTAGAAGATTACAGAATCAGAATCCTTTGTTTCCTTGGCCGAAAATTGCTTTTAGTGGATGAATACACTTTGGTAAGCCAGTTTGGCAAGGCTTTTATTTACTCTTTTGTTTGAGGTTACATTCCTGATATAGTTCTCCTTTTAGACTCTTAACGGCCGTATTTACCACTAACCTAACCTAAGAAGGTTAACCGGGAATAAAAACATCTCATTGGTAGTTGAAAATGAGAAACAAGTTTTAAGCCGATCAGAGAGCTTGATTGCAGGTTAACCTTAGGTTAAGTTAGTGGTTAATACAATCGTAAGCAGTTGAAATTGCTTTCACACCCAACTCATTCTCCAACTTTTAATTTCTACAATAGAATGTTTCACAGTTGGGAAACAAACTTTAAAACTTTTGTTTTCTTTGCTTTAAAATATCCTAAAATTTTTTAACACCTAGTAATTGCACTATAATGAATTGTCTTCTTTTCTAAATGGAGAAAAGTATACTAAGTTTAAACAAATAAAACTTATTTTTTGTTTAGGTGTATATTGTTATCTATTAAACAAAACAAGAGATGTCCAACAAGAAAAAGCAGTAAGGTATCTTGGACCTGGTCTAGGCTTTCCTACACCAGAGGGATGTGAAACAACAACAAAGATACCTAATAAGTACCAAATAAATAATTAACTCATAAAAAAGCCTTCATAAGTAAGGATATTATAAAATCAAACATTTCAATGAAATTTGGCAATACTACATTAACGAAAACCCAGAGAAGCCTCCTCAGCTCTGCCGAATCAATGCTCAACAACTCACTCTCAAAGCAAGACCCATTTTTCCCCACCCGCGCGCCTTTCCAGCTGAGACATGTCACTGAACCGTGAGGAAGCACGGCCAACCGAAACAGACAACGGATGCTGCTGTTTTACTCCTGTTCCCAACTGATAGTTACATTAAATAGATACATTCACGAGAAAAAAAATTATATCTATTATTGTCAACACATAATTTTAATTCTTCGATTCAATATCTTGCAGTCTTGATGAACTATTGCTCTGATTAGGTCCTATCGGTGGCGTTTCATCGAGTAGATAACAGTGGGAGTTTTTTCGTGTTGTGTTTACTTCTATCTCAATCTTATTTACCAAGTAAAAATACAACATATAAAGATAACGCTAACGATGTGGCAAAGTTTGTGCATAGCCTCTCCCGCAATCGATTTTTTCACAACTCACTACCTCACTACTTCCCCGCACGGCTGTTGAAGCAGGTTGTTAAAAAATAATTAAGCTTAATTTCATGTGTTTAGAGACGTTCGAAAACTTATTTCAGCAATAAATTCATCAACCATTCAGATGGCAATTCTTTAATTCAGTTTCACATTCCAAATACCTAAGTAATTTTAAATAGTAAATTTAAATAAATTATTCCTTTCATTGTTTAGTTAGATATGTTAAGACATTTCTTATGGTTCTCCAGACAAGTTAAATAAAATGATCTGCCAAGTCACTCTATAGCACATTTAAAAAAAATAAACATACTTTAGTTTTACGAGATACTAATGACCCTCGTTAGCCAACTTGGAATTAAAAATGTTAGAAACGTAAAGTTATTTTGTATTCACGCAGAAAAACTGGTCGAAACCTTAAGTATAAAATCTAGAATACCGAGAATTATGTCATGATAAATGGCAAAACAATATTCTACGCTTATCATGGTGTTAGATTTAAACAAATCGTGAAAACTTGTCCATTTCCAATGGGGAATATCTTGACAAGTTTGTGGGAAAAATCCTAACCGTTCAAAAAACACGCAAAGGGGATTAAACACCTACGTACTAGACAACAAAACTAGAATTCACGAATCTTTTCATCACGATCCGGACATGTTCTCAAACACCCAGAGCACGCGTGTAGTAAAAAGAAAGAACAACGGGGGCGCGTTCTGTAATCACTCAGGAGAAGAACGATTGATGGACCAACCCAACACACGAATCGAACGAAAGGAAAGGGAGGGAGCCGCCTATATCAAAGAGGGGAGGGCATTCCGAACAGGTTCGAAATGGATATCAGGACCTGAGAAAAAAAGAATGCCCCGGGCTTAAGAAAGCCCTATTCTTTGGACAACGCCTTTCATTGGAATACAATCGCGGTTTGGAGGACAGGTAGTCGGGAAAGCAGGAGCGAAAAGTCTGTCCAAAATAAGCCGCGAACTTAGGGCATTTGGAGAATCCATGCTTTTCTACAGTTTCTTCGCACCAACACGAGTTCAGTAAAAAAATAGGTATTCCTGCTGTATGTGATCTACCAGTTAAGTTAGTTGGGGTAAATGGCGACACCGCAACTGATTTTTGATATCAAATATTCTTAATTTTGAAGGCCAAAACCACGTGGATTAAAAAAAAAAAACCATCAGTTGGAGTGTCGCTATCTACCCTAAATCTAGCTAACTAAACTGGTAGATCGCAAACTGCACGAATACCAAAAAATGAATGCAAGTGGAACCACACACAAGGAAGGAAACAAAATAAAAACTTTCCACTCGACTTCAGAATTTATATTTAGTTATAGTTATATTCAAGAAGACCTCTTGAGAGAAATATTCAAACTCAATTCATCAATCAATATTACAGAGAATGAATGAAGAGCCTATTTTGAAAGCCACAACAATAGTTTGTGATGCAGAACAGACAAAAGAAATACCGATTCATTTTTACTGAAGTTGCTACATTGGGAACTTTAATGAAATAAATATAGATAGCACCACACCCCCTTAAGAGAGGAAAAGCTTCACTTAATTTACGCAGCCGTTCTTCATAAGAATGGACCTATTATGCAAATCAGGAAAGTGTGAAAGGGCCATAAATAACACCTACGAGATTTATCTGTGGACTCTGCTAGCAAGGAGTCAAGTTTAAAACCTGATTTCGTGTAAAAATACCGCAGTAAAGCAGAATTTTCTTTCCTCATGGGATGAGTTATGAAAATTAATCTGGCAGGAGTCGTGTTGGCGAAAATTGCTAGCCATAACCAGGTTTCGGATTTCAGAAACTAAAGATTGTACATTCATCGATAATAGTTTGGAATTTTTAATACCCAAAGAGCTTTGGTTTATCCACAGTAATTAATTAAAAATAAAGTAAAGTTTGAATTTAAATAATCGCATTAAAACCTTAACTGACAAATTAATAGGAAAGTAATTACATAATGTGACACAAATTACGGATCAGGGTTGGAAAAAAACCAGGTTTTTTTCAAAAAAACCTAAATAACCCGTTTTTTTTGGTTTAAACCAGGTTTTTTTGGTTTAAACCGGGTTTTTTTACTGAAATTCTTCCCTAACACATAAATACAAATATTTCTGATTGTTTTCATTTATGAATGCATTGAATAAATAGTTCATCAATTCAGCTATTAACTAAGTGACTTAATTAATTAATTAAAATTAATTTTATTTAATAAAAAAAGTTAAAATTATACATAACCATAAAAAACCAAGGGAGTCTGTTTAGAGCATTAAAAAACCATCTGGTTTTTATAATGCATATTATGTTTAAAAATCCAGTGCTTATTTGATTAAAAAACCAATTGGTTTTTATTATGCATTCAAATATCCAGTTCTTAATGAATTAAAAAAAAAATATTTTTTTTTTTATAAATAAAACCAAGGGAGTTTTTTTAGAGCATTTAAAACCAACTGGTTTTTATGATGCACATTTAAAAATCCAATGGATTAAAAAAAACAATTGGTTTTTATGATACATTCAAATATCTAGTTTAGTTCTAAATGAATTAAAAAAAAAAACAAATTTTTTTTTTATAAAAAAAAAAACCAAGGGAGTCTTTTTAGAGCATTAAAAAACCAAGTGGTTCTTTATAATGCAAATTTAAAAATCCGGTGATTAGTTGATTAAAAAAACCAATTGATTTTTATTATGCATTCAAATATCTAGTTCTTAATGAATTAAAAAAAAAAACAAGTTTCAAAACCAAACCACTCCAGGTTTTTTATAAAAAAACCAGGAGTCTTTCTAAGAAAATTTCAATTGGCTAATTGTTTTCAAAAAATTGCATAGCTTTACAGCATTAATGTCAGAAGCATTCAACATATGTTGTACAAAAGACAATATTTGAATCAATAAATGAAAACAAAAAAAAACATTTGTTTTTTTTATGAAAAAAAACATTTGGTTTAAACCGTGGTTTAAACCATGGTTTAAACCAAATGGTTTAAACCGTGCCAACCCTGTTACGGATATATACTACATGCAATAAAATACAATGTTGTGACTGTCATTGTGTCAAGGCTAAGCTCCAATCCATTTTCTTTAATCGAGGAAAGCTATTCACGACATAATTAACTATCACCACTACTCCTATAAGAATAAAAATTAATTAAAATTTGTTTCAAGTGAAAAATGGGAACTTGTTCATTCAACACAAACAGATTCTATACTCCCTATGAGGTAAATGTCAGTACACAGTATTTGTCAGTAAAAAAAATCAGCATTTAAATTCATTAGATGGAAAATTTAGCCCATATCGACTGAATACAGTAAGTTTATTTATGCACCTTTATGGGGAATTTAAGCAAGTAGTAAGTATTTTAGTAAATACAGCTAAAAGTGAATAAAAATTATATGGAACATGATATAAGAGACTGAAGAGAACACTTCTTCACTTCATATGCTTGTTTCAATCAATAAAGTGGTTAATTTATAGTTCCAACTTACAAAACATAAGAAAGGACAGAATAATGCCACTCCATGGACATTATTTTCAGTGCCAACTCACTTCCACATTAATAAAGAAGCCAATCTAGTCACACATAGGAAGAGAAGGGACGTAAAGAAGAGAGAACGATCCCCATCACCCGTCGCTCGAGAGCCAAAGACAAGTGGCCTCGAGAGCATGGCTCTTCAAAAGAATCCCAGACACTCGAGGAAGCAGTCTGGGTGAAGAATAATCATCGGGAATTATCTGGTAGTGGGCTCGCTCATCACACGCGGCTTTTAAACAAAGCCCGACCCGAGGGTCAGGGCGAAGCCGGGATTAGAAGGGTTGACAGATTGGGCTCCACGATGATGCACTCATTGGATGAAGAGAGGGGGGGTCCTCGGATGTCAGATTCCACTTTTCTTTTTGTGACAGATTCTTGCGTATCGGGGAATTTAGAAGGAGGCTGAAAAATGTACAACGCCAGCAAGTTTAGAGATTGCAATACTGTGGATATCTGAAATTTAGATAAGTGTGATAGGGGATTATTTTCGCCAAGTTTTTCTAAATAACACCTTTACTCGCCACTTGATGAGAACTCATTCAAGAATGAAACTCAAAGAGAGGTGGTACTAAATCCAAAGTGTAAACCTGATTGAAAGAAATTATTTCTTTCCGTAAGGCGTAAGGTAAAATATAAGTCACCATTTTTTATTATCAATCGATATATGCTAAACACATGAAAAAAATAAGATCAAGATAGGCGAGACTTTTTCGATATATCTTCACGGAGCAGCAGGAACTGCCATACTGTGCATAAAAAAAGTTGGGAGACCAAAAATAAAGCTTTAAGAAATAATTTTAGAACTTTTCGAGTTGAATACCCGTAGAACACGAATGTCTTTTGCTAGGGCAATTTTAAATCTCTATGAAAGGTGCAGTCATAGATCTTCCCCAGTCGGGGTAACGGACACTTCACAGAGATACGTTCGTTCTAGCTGGTGATAAAACTCTCAATCAGGGGCCCAGATATGAAGAGAAAAAGTGTTCCCGATTCCTATTTACAAAAGAAAAAGGAATTCCTCGGTATAAACACGGTTAATCTTATAAAATCCAGGCCACTTGCTAAAGCGAGAACCTGATGCCTTTCGTAAACAGTTACAGTTATCTACTGTTTGCTTTCAGATAGTTTGAAACTACTTTTAAATCCCACACAAACAGTGACGTCTTGCCGCATAACTCAGGCTGAAAGTCTGATAATGTGAACTTTTAACTCATAGCGCGGATGTACTGTTTGGTGCACTTGGTCTTGGCTTACCGTACAGTAAACATGAGAGAAAACAACCTAAAAGCTATCCATATTTTTTTCTTTACTTAATGAAATATTCTTTGAGATGACACGGATGTGATGTCATAGACATTGAAACTGATAGAACAGGTAAACATAGTTAAAATAAATGATGGAATTAGATTATAATAAAAAAACAGATAGAGATGGAATAGATAAAAAATTAAAGCAAAATAAAAGTTATTTTAAGTAAGTAAAAGACAAAGAAATATTTTAAAGAAATATTTTTATTTGAAATGGAATAAAAAAAAACATTCATTTTGCTGCCCAAGACATGTTTATTAACCACAATAAAAAAAGAATAGGCAAATGATCAGTGAATGTACACAAGAGGAGACCTAAGAAAGATGCCTCCGGATAGCTAAGGCAGAAACAGCCACTAATGGTACTGTGTAACTTTCCATGGTCACAACAATAGGCATATGAACCAACTCGGACTCCGAAATCCAGGCAAAGAACAAACATCAAGAATTCGATTAAAACCGATTAATACACTTTCGTATTGTAAATTAGAGACTTCCCGCGGACGAGGGAAAATTTAATTGATCCATCCGCATTCTCGCGTCTATTCCAGTGTTTTCCTTCCTTTCTGGAAGACAGGTTACGTCTGAACGAGCAAGAAAGAGTGGCTTTGACCTCAGACGAAGAAAAAGTTGGCAGCCGACTCTTGTCGAGCCACCAAATAGTTTTCAGAAAAATAAACGATTCCATTGAAATTATAAAGGATAGCAGAATAATATTTGAAGGAGAACACACAACAAACACTATAGGCAGGGTATGTAATAAATTAAGATTTAAAAAAGGATTAGTCCCAAAAATGGTAGCCAAGGTCAGAAGCATAAGATGGTTTTATAGTCATGGTTCTTCATTTGAAAAGGTTAAGACTACAATAGAAATTTTCAGGATAGAATTTACAAAATAATAGCTAAGCACTAAAACGCTTTTTAAAAGCATCATTTAGAAAAGTTAGCCGTAGTAAAAAAACTCGTCGTTATAACTTTTGGATTTTTCTATCTTATTTCTAAATTCCTGTGAATAATTGTAACCTATAACGTGTAGGTTATAGGAGAATAATATTGTTGAATAGTTAGTGTCGAGACAAGTAGGAAAATAAAGATTACCTTACTATTAAGTCAAATAAATCAAATCCCACAAAGGTCATCGAAACAAGAAAAACAGATATTCAAATCAACATCCAACACAAATGCTAAGTTAAGATAAGAAGATCTAAGTTAGATAAAAAGATTTGTTAATCTATTTATCTAACTCATCAGAGGGAACATGAGATTACAGCTACATAATAGCACAACTGAGCATAAACTTTAAACCAAGAACGTTTACTAATAAACAACACCCAAATTTTATGAGAACGTAATGAAGAAAATTTCTGGAATAGCCAAGGAAGTCTCAATCTACAGTCAAATCGTTACAGCAATTATTAACAAAAAGAAACTTCTCAGCAGTGATGATGAAAAGTTATGACTGAGGTTGTTTGCCCAATCTTAAAACGTTTGATTATTCCAGTCAAGTAGTCAGCCAAGGTTAAGAACAACGCTATCGTTTTCAACCAGTTAATAAAAGAAAAACACACGTCCTCCAAAGAGGTGAGGTAACGATAAAAATGCATGTAAAATTGTAAGTACAGCTGTTTAAGTAAGAGCTCTGAAGTGAGGATTCTTAAATTTTTACGAGCGCAGACAAGGTGCTTTTATTAGTTAATGTAAGCGATGCGTCGCAATTTCTTAAGATACAGGAACTGTTTCACTAAAACCCTGGGTTTCAGACATTGCAAAAATGTAAAATTTAGAACCACGCTAAATTTCTTCTGTATTCAAATTTAATACAGAATATTTATTTTCAAATGTATCTGACATAATCAAACGCGTAATATGTTTTTTATAAAAAAATTGTCATAAAGTTATCTAATACTGGTCGCTTATTATGAAATAATTAGGATATCCTATCAATTTTCAGATAAGTAGTTACCAGTTACGTTATAAGATAAGCTTTATAGATAAAAGTTAGAAATTTTCCAAGGTACGGAATTAACACCTATTATTGTATTTTTATATCCTTTTAGCCAATTGGATTAATTTTTCTAACTCGTTTCGCCTGAAGAAATTCTATCTTTGGACGGAAAACTTTCACCCGTTATACTAATTTTACTGAATCAAAAATTATTAACAGAAAAAATAAACTGTATTTTTTTCCAAAGTGAGTTTTAATTTCTATTCTGTCAAAACGATGTAAGTGGACATAAACATTCACAAGGATACTTACTATCAATAAATTATAGACAATCTTAATTACAATAATTATAAAATTTTATTAAGACCAAGATCAGTAAGTTATAAAATCTATTTGAAATAAATATTAAAAAAGAACCAACACCTTCTATTTTTATTTTAAATCGTCAAATATATGGGTTCTAAATTTAAACATTAATATCAAACTTCGCCTCATACAAACTATAGAGCAATTAGCATCTGCACAATAGAGCGCCTGTAAAAACCAATATTTTATCTCTACAGAGAGACAGGACTTTCCCAATTGATACATCCTAAAACCACTTTATTACTTACTTTTATTGTAGATCTAAAGAAGTATTAAGTTGCTTTCTTACTATAAAAACTATACTTACTATTTTTACTTTTATAACAAAATCCTAACTTAAAATTTAAAATTAGCACCAATGAGTTATTCCGTCTTAGGGCTCCGCACCATCAATACCTAATGGTATGTAAATAGTGTTCCAAAACCGGGGGTTCTATTATATCGTGACATACTTTTAAGAACGTCCACTCTTATCCCCCCAAGACAAACATTCCAAAAACAAACATCTCCACCGCAGCCGACTAAAAATAGCCAAGTAGCTTCCAAAAGTGCCTCTCTAGTGCGTGGGAGCCTTTCCTAACATAACACGAAATACCATGTTCCACAGGACAATACTCTTCGACAACCCATCATTGATCACAAGTTCTTAACCTAACCCACACGATCTTGGAAATTGAAAGAGATACAAGAAAATATTGATTGTTGTAAATATTAGTTCTACTAGTACAGTACACGGTGTGTTTAAAAAAGTTTTGTATGATGAGTTCCCTTCCTTGTTACTATTTATAGTTCTTGTAGAGATTTTTCTAAAAAATAAATCTTCGAGGCATAAAATGTATTACTGAACCGCACGAATATTAGCATCAAACTCCGAATCTTCACAAATCCAAAATGATAAGGAATAGTACCGTAATGCTATGAGTACTGTAATAAGTATCTAGTAGAATAACAATAAAGTAAAAATAACAAGTGGACTTAAGGGGCCAAAAACTCAATTAACCCAGAGACTTAAAGATAATCACATCATAAATGAATAACGATCAGGGTTATTATGATGTTCAACCACAGGAATGTACCTAATAAAGAAAAAGCTTTCCTTCCATTCAACATACAAATTGTGTTAATATTATGGGAATTGACACACGCAAACCATTGATTATATGGTAAATATTCCCAAGTTTTTAATTGTCCATCATCACTAGGGCAGAGAAAAAGGAAGTTATCCAAGCCAATTAATTGCATCAGTGAAAACCATCAGCAGTGCGCGTAAAAAAAAGGGCAGTAACTAATGCAACTTGGAACTGGACTGTCTTGCTCTCTCGCACGGTGATAAAAAAAGGAGCTAATTTATTTTCCGCGTAAAAGATTTTGAGGCCATTTGTTATTTAAGCGACCCTGCACTATAACAGTTTGATGCAGTTTGTGCTCAAACAATGAATGAAAGGAAGTTGAAAACAAAAGACGAGAGGTGGAGTTATTATTCTTACTCTGCCATAAATTATTTACTATAATGCAAAGTGTTCAATTTGCGTTTGTTATTATCACTAATATTTTATGAAAAATCGGTACACAAAAAAAAGGCCTGTTAAATCTCTAAAGTTTATTCCTAAGCTAAAAGGTATTCCTAACACAGGCGTGCCTAGTTGACTAGTATATGCATATGCAAGTAAAAAATTTAGGGCAAATTTCACCTTGGAGGATTGGGACTACCATTAAAAATTTTAGGTATCAAAAAATACAAAAATGCTTTTTTTTTGACAAAATTGATACTTGATCGTTCATAATTCCATAAATCAGATGAAGATGTTAATGTAAAATAATAAAAAGAAGACACACAATTCACACATCTATTTCATCATGAGACCGATAAAAGGTATTTAGATGCGGGCGCCATAGGTACCGAGGTATGTATGCTACCACTACCATCTGAAACCTGAAGGTACAGTATCTTTTGTAACGGATGACCCCAAAGCTTGACCTCTCCCTCAAAGGCCTTTTCCAACCCCTCAAATCTCAACCACTATCCTATTGTCAGGAACCTGGGCATTCAATCACTTTTTCACACACCACACAGGTAGGGGGTTCTTGGAAATGTTGCAGTTGAAACGTCCGTCGTAAGTTACTTTATCAGAGTTGCAGTGATTATCAAGAATCTGTTTGAAACGACCCTAATCTTTTAGTGCTGATGAAACAAATGAACACAAAGAGCTGACTTGTTGACTATTACTGAAATTTCAAATATATGAGGAAAAGAAAAGATGAATACAAAACCAGTTTCATCATTTCTAGTTCATCAGTTTCATCACCATGGGCGTCATTTGGGGGGGGGGCAGGGGGGAGGGTAATTGCCGCCCAAGGTTTCCACTGTTATACGAGTTATTATGTTACTAATTTAAATGGTCAAATAGGAATTGTTTTTGGGGGGGAATACCCCCAGGCCCCCTCGAAATTTTTACGTTTGTTTATAATTTTTGCTGTTGAAAAATATGTGGTTTACAAGGAGCTGTTCTCTTTGGATTTAACACAAAGGGTCTCAAAATAAGCTAAAACACTACTTTAACTGACTTTGATGAAACCAACCAAATACTTTTTGTGCAAAGTATTTTCTGCAAATTAATTGAGAACCCCCAGTTCTTTAAATTTTGAGACATTACGACAGTCCCATTATTCATCTAAATATTGTGTTAATGCTTCTTGAGCAGCAACAGTAGGAAGAAATAAATTCATTTATTAAAAAATTATTTCAGAAGATTTTCTTCAAAATCCGGAAAGTTTTCTGCCCTTATATTTCTTCCATGAACATATTATGCATGTATATTATCCAAGTATTGTACTTTAAGAGACAAATTTTCAAAATGTTTCTAGGGGTGACCCTTAGACCCCCTTTTTACTTCTTGGAGCTCATATTGTACACAAAATTTTGATATGAAGTGCTTCAAGATTCAAATACAATTCAAATCTTAACATATAAATGTTCTCTGTAGGGGGTTCTTAGAAACAATGTTGAGTCAAAACCTCTTCCAAAACAAAAGTCTGGTTACCGACCTGCATGGGGAGATAAGTCCTGGCTTATATGTGTTTAAATGTAGTGTTAAAATGCCAATGCCTGTTCGTTTTATCTGCCATGCAGTCTATTTTATGGATTTTTTTTGCAGCTAAAAATTCCGATTTTAGAAGTTGAAGTAACTTTTTTTCTCCATTCCAATTTATATATATATTTATAGTTATTTTGTAAAAAATGATACAAAGCTTTATTAATAATGAATTCTTTTAAAAGGGGGAGTCCCAACAAATTGTTTAATAATTTACAATGGGGCAATTTTTGCAGCTACTTAAATAGGGATGTGGCTTATCTTATCTCTAGACCCGAAATTACGTTTTATGCATGCCAAATTCTAGTTGATTATTTCTTTACTGCATTCTTGAATTTACAGCAGCTAATAACTTAATTATGTTAATCTTACCATTTTTCGTTACCCCACTTGAAAAAATACTTACACCAAACAAAAAAAAAAGACACTCCTGTCAAAAACCTAATAATTCAAAGTATCAAGAGACAGTGGTGTTACCTTGAGTTAAAAAGCTTAAAGAAATTTTATCGGAAAAGTATTTGTCCAAGTAATAGGAGTCAAATTAGTTTTGTTTAAGAGGCAATAAGCTCCAGAAAATTTTATCAGAAAAGTACAATGTCCCAAGTAATAAGGTTTTATTTTACCCAGAAAGTGTATTTTATTTAATTTATAAAAGGATAATATTTACTCCAGGAATTCACAAAAGGATCTGATGGAGGATGATGGATGAGCATCAAACTTAGCAAATAACATTTTTAGCATATTGTTTGCATTTTCAAAATAGTCATCCCATCCAGGTATTATGCAAGAAATAAGCAAATAAAGTTTCTTTTTTCATCTCTGAAAAAATTTTATCTGCTAGTTACTTATTTGAAAAATTAATCCATTTTTAAAAGCAAATTTTTCTTGCCATGCTTGCCAACACCTTTCATCACAGAACCTCTTTAATGCTTAAAAATAAGTCTTAACAAAAAACATTCTCCACGAGGAACTGACACTAAAGGATAATATAAACAAAGCCTTTCATTTTAATTAAATTCCTGATGTATAAAATTTATTTACCATTCATGATAAAAATGTAAATCAATCAAAGATGTAATTGTAATGTAAATATGAAGTTTAACTTGAGGTAAAGTTTGTTTAACCTTGACTAGACTTATGAAAATCATTTCAGAGAATAGGTCTATTCTAAAATGAAAAACTAGATTCAGTTTCAGTTCATAAGAATCTTAGGTAATAAAAATGTTTTTTTATTCCATAAAATCTTCATTGCAGTCCAACTAAGTCAAACTTAAAGTTATTAAGTGGATAAATTTATGCTGTGTTAAAAAGTTATTAAATTCAAAAGTGATGTTAAATATTCTTATTTTAAAAAACACAAGATTTTAATTGCTTAAATCTCAAACCTTTTGTAGTTGCTAGCACAGCAGAATATGTGCTTTTAAAAATAATTAATAATTACTTTTAGTAAATTAATTGCAAATCTGCATGACCTTTTGAGTTTTTTTAACAGTTTTCTCAAAGAAATTTTTTAATCATTTCCTGTCATATAAGAGTACTATTTTATTTTAAAACTTGAACCTCTTAATTGTTAAACATGAAAAAATAATACAAAAGTTTAATTTTAAAAAATTAAAACCACTCACCCCTACTAATTTATACAAAAATTATAAGTCTAGAATAATTTAATTAATAAAATGAGAATATATATAAATTAAAATTTTAATTCAAACTTAAAATATTATATAAATTTAATACTTGTTTGTAAAATGGCCTTTTTAAAGATCATAAACTTTCAAACATTTAATCAAAGTAAAATCCATAAACAAAAAAGCAGAAAAAATCAAATTTATCTTTTACTTCTCAATTATTACAATATTATAACAATCATAATGTTACAGAATCATATGTAAAATCTATATTTTAAAAAAGTAGTCAGCCTACTTAAGATATTATAAATTTAACTTGTAAAACTAAGCTGGTAACATATGACTTTGCCAAGAAAGTTTTTTGAATAAGTAGATTTTTATCTTCAATGGCATTGGATTACGAAATAGTATAAAATAAATTGCACTTTAGAAGTGTGGCAGATGCATTAACAAATAAAGCTTTTGATCATTAAAATATATAAAAATATTTTACATAATCAAAATTATTTTTCTTTTTAAATATTGATTTATACACAACTGACAGGTATCACCATGAAAAGTTTCAAATTTTTGGAAAAAAGTTAGCTCATGGTAAAAAATAATAGTTTCCAGTACAGTAACACAAAAAAATATCTACAAAAGTATGAAGTGTTTAATTTTATTCCTTAAGTAAAACTTTGCAAATGAACCTTTTTAATTAAATAAGAGTTAAGGAAATATTATTTAAACATTTCAATCCTACTCACAAGAAAAAAGCCCCTAAAAAAATAAAAACAACTCCCATGTTGAGAAAAATTTAATCAAGCTATCAATAGAAAGAAAAATGGAATAACAATAAAAATTAAGTTTGATTGTTTCCGATGCGCCAAAAAAAGTAAGAGGAAATTCAACAAAAACGCCAGAAACTAATGAAAAAACAACCAAGTAGGTGTAAAATGCCAATGGCTGCAAACAAAGAGACTAAGTACAAACAATTTACACGTTTTTGAGATAAAAACTATACCAACACATAGTTAAGAATACCCAAGCTTTATAAACTGAAATTTATAAATAATAATTGGAAATGCATTCGAAAATTCCTCGGTTAATTCAGTATGTGCAGTATCGCGTGTGACAAAGCTTGGTGACGCGAATAGGCTTAACGGATAAGCGTACAAGCGCAATGCGAGGGTTATAAAAACATAAATTGGGAAAATAAATTCAAAACTCTAGAAAATCAGGATGAGCTAAAATTGATTGATAAATGTTTTAAGGTATCTAGTTTTCTTCCGCACATCGTAAATAGACACTGGAATCAATAAATCACATAAAACTCCACCTACTAATGACATTTCAACTCAGCTGTATTTAATTTCTTATGAAATAAAAAGAAAATACTGAAAAAATCAACAGAAAAATATAAAAATTAACTAATTTAAGGGCAATATAATATATTTTATTTAATTAACATTCTAAAAAATTTTATAAACATTTGCAAGATTTATTAAGTTTTGTTCAACACAGTCCTAAACCCATTGAAAAGGTTGATAAAAGAATATCCCAGCCCAAAATAAATCCATACAGAAGGGAAAACCAATAATTTTAAAGAGTAAATATCCTCTTTAATAAAAGATGTCACTGAAATTATCATTTAATGTTTGACTTACATTTAAATATGCTACTACTCTAAAAATGTACTATTTCCACTCTACAAATTTATTTAAATGCAAAATAATGTATAATATTCTAAATTATATAGTTTAAAAATAATTTAGAATATAAAAATATCAGCTGATAATAAACTTGTGTATAAAGGTTGATTCTCTTTTCAAAGCTCATATCTAATTTAATTGGATAAAAAACTGTCAAAAATTCCTAGCATATTCAAAGTTGCACAAAATAAGTTAGAATAAAGATCAATCACAACATTCTACTTCATTAAACACATAAAATAGACAACAGGTAAAAAAAGCATTCATTAAAAAATTAAAACTTAAGATAAATTTAACTTATAATCTTAAAAATAAAGAATGGGAGACATGCTTGAAAACAAGTTGCCCCTTTAAAAAAGTGGTTATTTGGATTAGATAATAAAATACTTTTTTTCCAATAATAATTTAATTTAAAAACATAAAACATTACAAAGTTAATGAATATTAGGTACTATTGATGTTACAGGACCCAAAACTAAAATGGTAACTGCTTCAACAATATGAAAATAGGATATTGACATCAAACTTCAATTACAATTTAAATTCTTGATTTAGTGTGAGATAGATGCTCTTGGGTAAAGTGATAGTTTTAATATTTTTTTATTATGGTATATTAACCTTAGAAATAAAGAATAGTTCATATATCACAGATTTTCGTCAACTGTCAACAATACTTTTTTCATTAAAATATTGTAATGAAGAATGAGAAGAACGATTTTAAGCAAATTTAAACAGCTTTTAATATTTAATCATAATTGAGACAAAAGATATTATCTGAACACTGCCTTAGATCAGGTATGAACCCAAAAGGATGCTTATGCAATTAGGTACAACCTGATCAGCTTTTTAAACCTTGTGTGGTGGACCAGAACGACAGGACAAAATTCGGTGTAACTGGGCGTGGGGGCAGAAATGTTTACACCCTGTCAATTGTAAGCGAGGGTCAAGGTAGATTTTGGAGTCCAAAGTATTTTAATGCACACAAAAAGGATTGAACAGAAAATATTGGGAATTTTCATCCTTTCTGTTGTAAATGTAGGAGAAAGAAGATTCTGAAGAAAGAGAGTGAATCGGGAGTTTCTGACTTCCTCCCCCCCCCCGGTTGACAACAACAGACGATCAGCAGACCGTAAACGGAGTTGGAATTTCTCAGAGCTTTGAGATCGTCCTCGTTCTACTGTACATGATCAATGACGGTTTGTATATGAATGATGCCCTTGATTCATTAACACTTGGTGAATGAGAGGGGATGTAAGCGGGTACTATTGGGTGGATCGGTCACTATGGGGGGGTATTCATTGGTCTTGAGGGGTGCGCTTCTTGGGATGGGAGTTTCAGATTTTACTGAATGCACTTTGGAATGTGGCTTACCTGTAAGTCTTCGTAGGTCTTGAAGCAGAGGAAGGCGAATCCGTCCACGATATCCTCTTGGAAGACGGGTTCCTTGATGCGCTTCTTGCGCGTCGGCGGCCGTTTTTGCCTGGCCGGCGGGGACTCTTCGGCCTCGCTCATGTCAGCGACAGCTAGATGTCTTTGCTGCTGCCGCTTTTGCATGCGAGCCGCTCGGTCCCGACGCCGACGATTCCCACTGCGCGGTGGCTTGCCCTCCATCGCACAAGGAGAGGAGAGAGAGAGAGCACACACAAAAACACACGGGAGTGTTATCCGTGGGGGTTATCCATGGCGATCGCCGTCGCTGCTACCACCATGACGGGCGTGCACACTGAAAGTAATCCAAAAAACGGAAGTCCTTAATTCGGGAAAATTCGGAGAAAGAGTTGCGTTCCGTGGCTCGGCTTGGAGCTATCCTTTCAGCGATTTCCCGTAGCGCGGCAGCAATGGCGGCGGTGGAGTCGAGGCCGATTCACTCACGCCGTGACCCGGAGGAGCTTGCGCGGAGCCTTGCGCCGCGGTAAAGAGTGCGGCAAAAAACGCTTCATTCCGCAACCAAAAATGCGTCCTTAACGTTCCAAACAAAGATAAATCTACTCAAAACTTAACTATCCAACACGTAAAAATAGCCATTGATAAGACACCGGGCTTAAACATTTATCACAAACATTATCCGGCTGTTAAATTCACCAGATATCAATACACTACTCCCTCCCAAATCAAAATAGAAACATTTATAATTTATTTATTTACTTACATCATATGATTTTCAGTATGATTATATCCAGTGAAAACAAATTAAGGAGGATAGTAGTTTTAAAGGGAAACAGGAGGGAGTTTTTTTTTTTTTGCTTTATTGTGTTAGAAAAGTGCTTTGAATGATTTGACACTAAATGAAGGAAGTGATCCTTTGAACTTGAGAGTATCATTTATCTTTGTTAATTGTTTCAGATTTTTTAAGTATAAATATAAAATATTTTTAATTTTTACTTTTATTAATAATAATTTCAGGATTTAATATGGGTATTGTTTCCCCTTAAAGAAATTTATATCATACTTTGCTTTGGGAAAAATATCATCATTAGCTTAATAAAAAGAGTCCTCTAAAAAGTTATAAAAAATACACTAAATAAAATTACTTTGGAGAAATTTTTAAAAACTACAATCAAACACAAATAGGTCCTTCAACTTTTTGTCATAATCTCTCAATTTTTTATTGAGAAATGTATAAATTTCAGATTCCCGAAAAAAATTAAGTCTGGATTCCCACTCAAACATTTAGCCGAATATTTTTTAATTTAAGAAGTTGATAAATTATGCATTAAAGAACCTAATAATGTTTTGATGAAATTATTAGTTAACATAATTTTAGTACACAATTTTTAAAGGAAAATAGCAATGCTAAATGTTTCAAAATTCTTAAGAAATTTTCGCCTCTTATAAATATTACATCAATGGCTTCCTATAATTTTTGCCGATCATTATTTTGAATCACAGATACAGTAAGAAAATCTTAAATAAAAATGCTTTACTTGTTTATTCATTTTACTGTATGCTCGCATATGAGGACTACTACCACAAGATTTACAACTAAAAATTTATAATTAACCTTTAAATGTTTTCAACACCATTGGTAGTCTATTTCAAGTAAAATTGAATTGTGTTTATCAAACAGGTGTTTATTAAGGATTTACTGGAGGACAATAGAGTGCAGAGCATCTAAATTAGTTTGACTTAATTCAGAGTATTAAATAACAACTTTGGCATTAATTTAATAATAAATAGCACTAACATATTTTACTTTTCTTTTAAAAGTGATTAAACTGATAAAAATAATTAATGAGAAGAAATTCAAGTGATCGCTTTGTCTTACTCAGTAACACATTCCTGATTGTTATTTGCAACTTCAACTTGCATCTTTCCAGCAATTTATTAAATTTATCTTAATTGAATACACATTTATAGATAAATATAATGACAAATTATATTGCCGGAAGAGAAAGATTATTAACTAATCCTCTTAATTACGTTTAAAATACATTACGGGATACATTAGGGTATATTTTCACAGTAAGAAACCGGGATGAAAAAGACGACGGGGACGACGGGATGATAAGTGATTGCTAACCAGGAAAAGAAAAACCATATAACTCAATAAACCTGATGATTTTTTTTTTTTTTTAATAATAATAATTTATTATGAAAAATTTTTCAACCTTTACATCCAATGAAAGAGAGAGAGAGAAAAAAAAAAGCGACATTATATTGTTCACTAAGGGGCCGAAATTGGCCCTTCCAAGTGAAACAAAAAGTTTTTCGATTTAAACATATATAAATAAAAAGAAATTAAGTACATAAATATAAAAATAGAAATAATTACAAGACATGGCAATGGACAGCACAGAAAAATATTACAGTTACTTTGTGGCTCTATACAAAAATACAGCCCAATTTAAATAAAAGATAAGAACACACTAGACCATATGGACAAAGACAAATATATATGATATAAAACAAACGACGTTAGATGAAGATCATAAACTGAGAACTAAATGAGCAAAATGTGAATATTTATCAAGAAAATACATAATCATCCGAGTTCAATAAAAAATTAAATAATTCCCTTTTAAAAGAAAATTTATTGGAATTTGTAGTTAATTGCATAGGTAGTTTATTGCAGTAGAAAGGACCCTGGTAGACAAAACTTTTACGTAAAATTTCTTTGTTGGGTTTTTTTTATTTAAATTGGATTATTCTTTAACAGCCAAAGTTAAAAGCGGGGCGGGATGAGTTAGGGTATATTTTCAAAGTAAGGAACCGGGAAAAAAACACGACGGGGGTGACGGGATGATAAGTGACAGCTAATCCAGAAAAAGAAAAGACATATAACTTGATAAACCTGAGGATTTATTTCAATTTGATTGTTCTTTACAGCGAAGGTAACAGGCAAATTTTAATGCGGGACGGGATGAGTTAGGGTATATTTTTACAGTTAAGAACTGGGATGAAAAAGACGACGGGATGATAAGTTCCAGGAAAAGAAAAGACATAACTTGAAAAACTTTTTAAAATATTTATGAATTAACTCAACCCGTGCAAGGCCGGGTAAGTCAGCTAGTTTTATTATAAAAGCAAATAATAATACGTTTTGTTTTAAGTTATAACACAGGTCTCTTAAATTTAGTTTTTCTCTTTGTTTGTTCTCTCCTAGCTTGAAATATTGAATTGAATTTATTCCTTCATTCGTAATGATTTTTAAGACAATCTCTCTTGATTAGTGTTTATTTAATG
This sequence comes from Tetragnatha montana, assembly GCA_963680715.1. Taxonomy (NCBI): domain Eukaryota; kingdom Metazoa; phylum Arthropoda; class Arachnida; order Araneae; family Tetragnathidae; genus Tetragnatha; species Tetragnatha montana. The sequence continues at coordinate 30,899,767 of OY796676.1, forward strand.
TCCATGACATTCCTTAAGTAAAAAATATTTTCCCTTTATTATGTGGCTTGTGTAAATGAAAACCCCAAAGATAAAGTTAAAAAAAACCTGTCTTTTAATTTTTAAAGTAAAACATGCTACTTGTCAAAATGTTATATTGATTATTAAAACACTATTTCTCTTGCATTCGGTACATTCCCTCTGGTTTAGTTGCTTAGTTACTATAAGCTTTGTCTTTGTAAATTAGAGAAGCTTTGGAATGAAGGTTCCATTACCTACAGCTATCTATGAATGGTTTCAATGAGCGAGCAAAGAAAGAATTTGTACAAATTAGTTCATAAGTTCATTTTCTCTAAATTTAATAATAAAAAATGAACTGATTACTGATATATTAACAAGGTCGCCCATACATACGGACAAGGGGAAGGGGGCTAGCTTCGTACAAGTTTGTAACATTTTCCCTTGAACATAAAAATTAGGTTTTTTTAACGTCTCATTTAAAAAAATTTAATTTTGAGCTCAAAAGTCCTTTTAAAATCATTTAAGCTAACCTTAAAAAAAATGTGATTTTTTTCTAATTATTTCATACAGTGCCGTAGCCGTTGCCATGAGTAACAAAAAAGCATTCAAGCCCTCCTGAAGGAGACGTCTCGTTTCTGTGAAATTTCGCTTGGTAACCAGATGTGTCCAGAAGTTCTATTCTTTTGTAAACTTTGAAAGTAGTTTTAAGATAACAGTGGGGTCACAATAATAGGTTGAAAGGGATGGGGCAGGTAGGGGGGTTGTGTCCACCTGGGTTCGACTTCCTGTTCTGAAAGGGAGCGTTGTTATAATAACAAACATTTCTCTGTAAAACTGTAAATTCGGTGAGGGTTCTTGACCAGAAAATTCCAGAATATCTTGTGTGCTTTTTTTTAGGGGGGGGGGGTAAGCCTGTCCGAAGGAGTGATTCGTAACGCATCTTCTTGAGCTCTTCATCTCCTTTTTTTTCTCTTGGTTCATAGTGCAAGGAACCAATCCCAATGCAGCAAATGAAGTATTTTTTTTTTGGGGGGGGGTTTCAACCCCTTCCTTAGAAAATGTTTAAATGAACGGTAAATCTCCAAAACAACTCTGTTTTGCCTGAAATTTTGTTTGACAGATACGACATTGAATTATAGAGAATTTACTCTATTTAGTAAGCAGCCAGAAATAAGATGAAAAAATGGGTTTTATGGGTTAATTCTAATTGGTTTAAGATGAAACCCTTAATCATGAATTTTTGAAAATTTTCTGAATGAACTAAAAGCTTATTATCTGGAACTATTTAAATACGTTTCGACGTTTTAAAAATGTTTAGAAAAATGCAGTAGACTCTCGATTAACCCGGATTAGATTATCCAGGGTTAACCTCTCATCGCAAAAAAGGACTGAAATTCTGGTGGGAGAATATGGGAAGACAAGTCACATTTATAATTGTCCTAAAAACATGTGTAGTAATTATTTCTAAAAAATTTGAATGTAAAATATGTTTGATGATGTCCAAATTAAGATTATTAAACGTAGCTTTTTTATTAATTAGTGTTAGTTTTGTATTTTCAAATAACATTTGTAATTTTTAAGCTATTAGTGAAAGTTTCCTAAGGTGGGCCACCAGTGCAAGCGCGGATCCAAGAGGGGCACTCTGGACAGCGCCCCCCCCTTAAACCCAGAAAAAGTACTCAAAATAAGTTAATCCGTTGGGACTCGCGGGGTATTTTATAACCCCAAGCTCTCATTGACATTCGTTTTTACGGACAACTAGCCACCTGTGCATTCCTTTCTTATCAGTAGCTGAGTTTCTGACCCTTATCTATATGCTTGAGTGAATTCATGAAATTCCATTCATTCTTCCGCCCCCCACACCCACTTTCTTTGTTACTGGGGCTATGGAATGCCCCCCGCGATGACTTTCGCTGGTTCTGCATATCAGGGCCGTAACCAGACTTTTGTTTCGTGGGGGGGGGGTTGACTCAAATATTTTCTGAGTTACCTCCTAATGGGTACTTTTATACTGGATTGCAATTTTGCTGCACTAAATTTCAAAATTGTATAAACAATATGAATTCGAAGTAAAAGGGGGGTCTGGGGGTCCTCCCCCAGAAAATTTTTAGAAATTTGCCCCTCAAAAGAGTGTTTTAGCTCATTTCTGAGACCCTTTAGATTACACCCATAGAGCACCACTCATTGTAAGCGGCCGAATTTTCAAGGTAAAAAGAAGGTATATTGTAATAAATGGCGAAATGTTAAGGGGGTTTTTAGCTTCCTACTCCAGAAAATGTTTTGAATTTTTCTCCTAAAAGTGGCATTTTAACTCATTTTGAGACACTTAGGTTACATAAAAGAGGACCACTCCTTGTAAATCACACAAGTTTGAAGGAAAAACCGTATACTTAATAGATTTCAAAATTTCGAGGGGGTTTGGGGGTCCTCCCCCAGAAAAGTTTTGGAAATTTTACCCTTAAAAGTAGGGTTTTGACTCATTTTGAGACCCTTTGGGTTATACCTGAAGAGGATATCGCTCCTTGTGAGACATAATTTTCAAGAAAAATAGCAGTATAAAAATTGATGTCAAAATTTCGGGGGGGGGGGGGTTTGAACCCCTAAACCCCCCCCCTTGGATACGGCCCTGCTGCATATCACTTCTTTGGCGTGCGAGATGCAGTGTCAGGGCTCGATTTGAGGGGTTTTTTTTATATTTTTTATGAATTTTTTGGAAATGTATAAAAAAGTTAAAGTACATAAGACAATTGGCGCAAATGCTTTCGGTTTTTTTATACAAAATCAACTTAGAATTTAATACTATTCAAAGAAATTCATTTAGATTTAGTCTAACTTGTTTTTCTTTTCCAAGAAAACTTTGATTTCAGACAAAAAAACATTACAGTTTTCTCATTGACTTTTATGTAGTTTTCTTAGAAAAGTATCAGTTTTTGTTTGTTAGGATCATAGGATGAAAATGTTATATTTTATTCTACTGCGCGTAAACTAAATATATAACCACTTGTCCACTTTTATTCCATCCTAAATGTTTCTGGGAGAAATACAAGAATAACATTTGTATTTAATGAAAATCTGCCTATTTTGTGTAAAAATAGACAACGTTTCATCCAAGACATGGCTTTTCCACTTATGAGTAATAACATAATAAATAGGTGAATAAACAGAGTTTAAACAATGAACTTAGAATGGAAATAGAAAAATATCAGTTCAAATGTCTAAAAATTTATGGTTCCAATTAAAAAAAAATATTTTTAACTATGTAGAAAAGAGCTAAAAGGGTTGGGGTTATTAAATAACCCCCGCGAGTCTCAACGTTCGCCCGCTAGTCACGAGTCCCACCGGGTTAAAACCATACTTTTACAGGTCAAAGTTCAAATTTTTCCTGGGGGGACCCCATACCCCCCAGAGGTACCAAAAGGGGATCTTGAGGGATGCTGCTTTTTAGAAAATCACCAACATTTTGACATTTTTCTCAAAAGGTAAAGGTGATGGTCTGGATCCGTGCTGGATCCACGCCGGCACCAGTGGGGCATTAAAAAAGATGTTTTTTTTTAAATTTCAAACTTGTTATTATGAGTAACTTAAAAGAGATAATTGGTCGGAAAAACTTTTATTAAATGCACAAAGAAGTATATTTAATACATAAACTGCGTTTTAATAAATATAATCGAATAAAAAAATTAGAAAAATACTTTAATAAAAAAAGTCCCAAGGTGCCCCACTCTCCCCTAAAATATCACTTTTTAAAATTTATATTAATTTATCATGTCATGAGCGTGTTTACATGTGTTGTCCAAAAGCAGTATAAGTATAAAACTTTGTTTTTAAAAAATTGTTTTTAAAAATAATTAGTTTAGCGTTTCAATTCAATATCAAACGGATTTTAATTAGACAGTTTAATTATGAATCGAAAATTTCAAACCAATCTTAATAACCTATCATCAACATCCTCCTCCAGGTGCTAAAAACGTATTTGAAAGAACGTTCAATTATTGATATATGCCTATCTAACAAGAAAAGTATGAGGGAGAAAGCAATTAAATTCCATTGCAAAAAAAAACCGACCCGGAGGTTTATACAAGAACTAATTACGTTTCCTTTTTTCACGCAGACTTGGGGAGAAAATTTTTAATTCAAAATACTTCACATACAATATAGCTGTAAGGAGGATAGATTCAGGAAACACCTCTTAATATCTGAGACAAATTTTAAAAAATAATAATTGCTTTTGTAGGAAATAAGTCACTACTTAAATGTAAGAAATATTGTTTACATCTTAAAATAGTTATTAAACAAATTGAGTTATCATTTATTGTAAAAAATAAACATTAAAAATAATTAACGAAAAAAAAATCATAAACGGTAGAGTGAGAAGCGAGGTTTCTGGATCCAAGATGGCTATGGCTGATTAAAAAGTGTTTGTATAATGCATATAAATGATACAAATCGTTAAGTGGTTGAGGTCCATCTGGTTGTATTTTGAATTCTTTTGCATACTTAATACTGTGAAATGAAGCATAACATAGCTGACCTACTAAAAAACTGTCTCGGTATAAAACAGTTGTATTACATTTCCATCCATGGATATGAGTATTAACTACTGACTTAGACTCCAGTGAAACAACCTGTCATCTTTTAAAATATTATTTTAGAAAATTATCATTATTCAAATTCAATAAAACTCCAATAAAAATATTATTAAGTTACGGTTAAGTTATTTTTTTATTCCTCACTATTAACACTTGATAAGCAAAAGAAAAAAGGTTGAGCTGTTTACTAAAACCCTATTTTATTCATTGTTGAATAGGAAAAAAAAAGCTTCTTCCAGTTGCTATGGCAACCGGAAGGCCGTTGCCATTGGATGTTCCCTTTGTTCCCAGGAAGAGATAAGTCTTCTCTCTACCCTGAAAATCGAAAGATGAAACGGGTGAATTAAAGTATCATATCAGCTGCGCTATGATTTTGTTCGATTGAATTTTGAAGGGTTGGAAGCAAAATGGTTCTATCATTCTTTTTGAAAGTAATCAGTTTCACATCTTGTTTCACCTAATAAAATACCTCACTTTTTCTAGATAAGTTTACGTTTGCATTTTAGTTAAAAGTTAATTACCGAAAATTGTGGAAAATAACTCACACAATAAATCTTACTATGATGTAGAGTAATTTCACACATAGTTTTATTGGATGAAAAATATTATTAATAAAAATGCATGACATGTTTAAAATGAAATAATTACTTAAATTCATTTTTTGAGTCAACTTTTTTCTAAACCTTCACAAAGTAAAAGAAAAATCAATTTTGAAACTGGAAGGAATTGGGAAATTTTCGCCAGGCTATGCGACGCGGGTCTTGGAAACAACTGTAAAAAAGGATTTAGTTGTAACTCTTAATTAACTTCTTAAGTAGTAAAGTAAATGACTTATTGAACAGTCCCGAATTGTATATACTTGTTAACATAGCCTAACATTTCTAATGTTTTATTTTAAAAACGTTCCCACCCTTTAAAAAAAGTACTCGAATAAACAGGAAAAAAATATAGATTTCCTATTTACGATTTCAATGGTCAAGAAAGAAAATTTTCCAAGTTTCAGGGGTAGGGGAGATTTTAATTTATTCTTTGGCTACATCCCTGTGTTCTCTTCACTATTAACTTTTATATTGCGAGGTTCATTTTAAAGATCGTATGACACTAAAATATTATGAAGCTATGATTTTGCTTTATACATAGTACTTTGCTAAATACGTGCTATATACTTTTCTAAGGGGGAGGGGGTGTATGAGTGATGCTTACGTAAGATGTTATAAACACTGCATTTTCGAAAATCTCTTTATTTCTTGCATAAATAAATTCAAAAAAATTACTAGGGGGGGCAGTTTTCTTAGGTAATTATGAGAGGGGGCTACGCGGTTGCGGTTTGCTTCTCTTAGCTGACAAAGGGGAGGGGGTCAAAAATGACCAAAAACGTGCTTACATAATATTGGAACGGCCCCTAGTCTGCCAAACAATTTTCTTAATTGTTGTAGATTACGTAACGCAACATTTAAAGTAGAAAGTTTAAAGTAAAGTCAGTAAGCATTTTAAACAATGATGGTACAAATTTCTAATCTTCTCGTTTCTATAAAAAAACATGCCTCACGAAAACTGATTCACTGCAAGAAAAGCAGTGCATCATATGGCTCCCTGCTTCCCACAGAAGAGAGAACACCACCTCCGAAATGTTCCTCACATTCGATCCGAACGTGCCTTCCTCACCAAAGCGTGAAGAAGAGGAACACACAATGGAACAAAGCACGGAGAGAGGGAGGGGGAGGAGGGAGAAGTTCTCTGGGAGAGACACCTCCGCTAAATTGGGAGGAAATAAGCAGGTAAATACTGTTATTAAAGCACACTGCAGCGCTCGCTCAGGGATTCGGATCTACGACCGTGGAATATTTTACACGGAATCGGTCGGTATCGCTTTATTAATTACTTCATTCGAAAAGACCGGACGGATATGGCGTGTTGATAAAAGAAAGTAAGTTTTTTTAATCGGCTGTGAAAATTAATTCGTATTTTTTACAATAACGCGTCAGCTTAACAATTGATTTTGGAGTAATTAAAGAAAGAAAAGAATACTTAAAAATTTTTTTTGCGTGTTTGAAATTTTAGGTTACAAAGCATTTTAAATATGCATAGACGAAGAGGAATTACATGTCATACGTCAAAGCTCATATGTCAAACATCAAACAAGAGCTTAAGGTCAAAAGGATCCTAATGCGTATCAATGCGTACGCCCTTTTCAGAACAAAATTTTTAACTTTCGTATAACACTTTAGGACAGATAAGAATACACAATTAAATCCAAATATAATTTAATTTAATTAAGTTTACAATTTATAATAAATTAATTAGGTGATGTGCCAACTCATCTGGTGTCAACTGATCCGGTTGTCAAAAATTGTGCTAACTCATCCGGTTTGATAATTTATGATGGTTTGTTACTCCCAACTGATCCGGTGACTTATTGTTTGGCGATACAAACCAAGTTTGGCGTTAAAATAAATTTGTTGGCTCTTAGTCGGGTATACCACCCAATTTCGCTGAAAAAACTGTTAATCAAATACCTTTATTTTTAAGATTTTAACCTTTAGGTTCCTTTATTTTACGTTTAATAGACTTATTTTACTGTTAAAAATAAAATCCTTATCCCTGACTTTACAAATTTATGATATTTGTAAGATAAATGTGCCTGATACCCTATATTAATTTTTCTAATTGGTCTATAGAGAAAATGGAGAAAGCTATATTAAATTTAGCATTGTCCATTATTAGTCAAAATCATTTCTAGGATATTTTTGTAGAAATTTTACCAAAAAAGGGGTAAATAGGTCTTATTTTCACTTAATTTTAATACAATGGTATTAGCAATGGTTTTTTAATGTATCTATCTCCCTCTATTTTAATAAATTATAGATTATGCATTAATACTGTCAGATATCGTGATTTCGATGTCCAATTATCTTCGATTTGTGATACTAGCCAGTATTGGTGTACATCATTGTCCAATGTCCTTATGCTACCTGGTGAGTTCATATTAATGTAGCCTTAATCACTAATTGTTCTAATATTGTTCGTAATTTTAAATTTAAAATATCAGAATAACATCTGTGAGAATCTCTCTGAGTGTAATATAATAACATCTCTCTTTTTGTCAAATATTATCATAAATTTACTGACAAAATTTATTATGAATTATAAGATACCTATAGTTAAAAAAAAACTTCTGTTTTCCTGCATCTCTCCCGGGGAATTCAACTTTTTAATCGTGGTTGAATTATTTCAAAATGGTAAGTAGCTGTAGCCCAATGAATTACGACTTTTGAAATAAATATGATCTTTTAGTGTGATTAAATCGCCGTGGAGCGCGCTTTTAAGTAAATTGGGGTAACCTGGGAACCCACCGGATGAGTTGACACAAGATAAAAAATCATATAACCCTCACCGGGTGAGTTGGGAGAATATTTTATCACCGGATCAGTTGGGAACGGATGAATCGGCACTAAACCATTAATTATATATATTTAATATTATAATAAATTAATTTTATAATATTGCATATTAATATAAGCAATTTAAAAAAAAAACTTATTATCCTCCTTAAACGTTTTTGAAACAGTTTAGTTTTTAGTATTCCATATAACCACGAATAATTTCTAATAATATGATACGATAGAAAATTTTAAGAAAATGCACAATGATAATTCTTTTATCTTTCCAAATTAAAGAATTTCTGTATGAAATGCTTTTCAGGTCAGATTAAATTTTGAAAACTAAAACCTCTACTTAGACTTGTTATCGGCATTAAAATAATAAGATTTCCGCCCAGATCACACAATGGAAACATTTCTATTAGCAGGTTTATCCATACAATACAACCCATTATAACTTATCATTGTAGCGACTAGACAGGCTTATTTATCAATCTATAGGATATCCTGATAAGCTGGTTTACTATTATAAGCAATGTCGCCTAGTTGTAAACTGGATACCATAATATTGTAGGGAATAAACGAGTTTATAGTTGTTCCTTGACAGTATTGTTACACACATTTAACGACAAACAGTATTTTGGAAGGATTCCAGACAGACACAATTGAAAGGCACCATTCACTGCAGACCTCCCTCCGTTCAAGAAACTCCTCAATGGAAGGGGGTGAACGAACGTGACCATTGCCACACCCTCCCCTGTGAGAACCGAGGGTTCAAAAGGGGAGGAACGGAACCCCCATGATGACCATCCTTTCTTTGCTCGTGCGGGGTGGACATGGTGACATGTGGTCAAAGGAAGGTGGAGATAACATGAGGGAAATACGTGAAGTGACAAATGACATCACAGAAAATTATACAACTTTTGAGTCAATTAAGAATTGTTGATGGTTCTATGAAACGGGAATAAACTTTGTAACTGGAGGGCAAGGGCGGATCCAGACCAGATTTTCGGGGGGGCCATGTCAGAGTCGGAGGGTATTACATTCGAAATTTTCAGTGCCTCAGAAATTTTTTTGAAGAGTGCTTGCTTTTAAGCAGCTTTTTAGGGGTTTATAGTAACTTAGAGGATATCCAGGGCCCGTGCCATTGTTTTAGAAAGTGGGGGGGGGGGCGAAACCTTTTTGGTAGGGGCGTAACAATACTTATGTTTCGCGAGGTGTTTGGCTCCCAATTTCCCGAGTATAACATAAATAAAATACGAAACTTTGTTAAAGTTATAAAGGTTTCATCAGATAATTCTAGCTCGAAAGCAAAAGGGGGGTTCTGGGGGTCCTCCCCCAGAAAATTTTGTGAAATTTGGCTTCCAACAGAAGTTTTTTTACTCATTTTTGTACATTTGGTACCCATTGGATAACACCTACAGAGAGCAACTTCTTGTACTCCTAAAAGGAGAGGAGAGAAACAAATTCAAGTAGAAAACAGTAAATAAGTAACCATGAGAAAATTAATAGGGAGTCTGGGGGTAACCCCCAAGAAAAATTTTGAACATTTGCCTCTAAAAATAAAGTTTCAGCTCATTTTGAAAGCATGAACCACAGAATTTTCAAGGATGAAATTATCAAACTATAGTATTCATCTATTTTAACTTCCCAAAAGAGAACAGCTTTTAAGTGGAAGAATTTTCATGGGAAAAACACTCTAAAACAGATGTCACATGTCAAAATATTAAAGGGGGGTTGGGGGTTCTCCCCCAGAAATTTTTTTGAATTTTAGCATTAAGAAAGTGTTTTTTAAGCTATTTGTTAGGGTTTCTCGGGGGGGGGGGGCATGGCCCCCAGGGCCCCCGCCCCCTGGATCCGCCACTGCTGGAGGGGCCCGGCCTTTAAATCTGACAGATGAAATAGACAAAAACATATGTTTATTTGTTATAGAATGTACTTTTTTATGTGTGTAATTTGAATTCAAATCAATCATTTTACGTACCCTGATATTATATACGATTATATTTTGTACGAATAAACTGGTATTTAAAAATGACGCAATGCCTAATTCATGCAATAATTAACCTATTACCTACCGATATTTTTCTCCCTGAAAAAAGATAACTTAAAACTTAATGAACTAATTAAAATTTTAAATTATTAATTAATTAATTAGGTAAAAGATTGAAGTTTTAGTGAGAATTATTTTGCTTTCGAGAAGGAAATTAATCTGGAGATACTCAGTTAAGAATTTGCTGTGATTAGTTGTCAAGGAAATTTTTGTCGCATTAAATATTAACATGATTTTTACTTGTTAAATATTTTGCTTTAAGAAACAGGTTTTTATTTCTTGAAAATTTTGGAAATCATATTTCGATTCAGATGCCTATGAAGACATTACACTTCAATTAATCACAAAACGCAGAAGACTTCGCTAAAAGAAAAAAGTAAAAACTCTTTACATGTAAAAGCGTTTTTTTTTTTAAATATCATCACATGCAAAATGCCAGACACCCCGTGAAGAACCTAGTAATCTAGAAGCACGCATCGAAAGTCAAGAGGCTGTCACTCTCTGCCGTCTGGTCAGCCCGAATGTGGGTCAAAAAGAAAGCTTCCATCCTGATGGCAGCGAGCTTTCTTTATCCCTATCTCTGCTTCGAACAATCGACCGATGGCCGGGAACGAAGAAAAATGAGATGATAAATGGAGAAGTGTTTGGGTCGCCGCGTACATTAGCTGCTGAGATGAGAGGAATACTAAAATTAACTAAAACACCATTAGAATGCCAATTGGTGTGTGGAGAAGTTTCATTTAAAATTTATCTTTTTTTTTTGTTTCATTCGTACGGGTTTTACGTTATTAATGTTATGACAAATAATTTTTTTTAAATTACAGGATACAGAATGGACTAATGAGAAATACTTTTTAATGCACATGGAAAACAGTGGTTGTAAATATTACTTTATTTAAAGAAAAGAAAAATAATAAAAAGGTCTGATCAACCACTACACCTTGGTTTTTATACTCATGCTATTTCAGTTCATTTCATTTCCCCCATAAAGTACGTACAAATTTAGAACCTGTGCAATATTTCTAGTTATTGACATGCACATAGTAGTAAGTACTAAATATTACATTGTAATAAAATTATTCAATCCATTTTCTTTTTTAAAAAAAATTAGGAGACTAACTCATGAACGACATTATTTTGTTACATCTTTACTTGAACTATGGCGCGACCTTTAATAACTACATTTTATTCGTAGGACTGTGACAACAATTCAAAAAAAATATTACATCCCATTGAAAATTTGTACGATGTTAACCAGTTGATTGATTGCCTTATGCCACGCACCGCAGTGATGAAAAACAAAGTATGAAGAGGCCACTCACACAGGTAAGACTGGAAATGGCTGGGTAAATGTGATTCAAGGTCACTCGACAAAGAAAATTCAATCTCTCGAGAGGGCTCTAATGGTTTCTTATATAGCTCTCACTTGCGGGTTCTCTTTTCTCTCCTCTTCCCTTTGAAAACCTCTCATTTCGGAAAAATACATTTATCACTCCAAGTTAATTGATATAAAATGATCTGTCATTTAAAAAGAAAAGTCAAGGTGACTGTGAGGTTGACTGGCCAAGAATGGCGCATGGAAGTTTCGCCAAATATGTCCCTTTTGCTCCTTTATTGATTTGGATTTATCGGGTTTCTTTCCCATACAAAGTTTAATTATATCTTCTAAAATGCTTTTCTCATTATGTTAAAACTTTGAGAATCAGCAGGAGTAGAAAATGCATTGAGGGACATTTTTAACTTGTGACTTTAACGAGAATAAATTGTTCAAAGCGTTATAAGAATGAACAAATTGTAGAAATATTAAACAAAGAAAACAAGCCATGATTTTTATTTTTTACTTTTTAAAAAATATTTTTACTTCATCTTAATAAGGGAAATTTAAAAAGAATAATTCATGCATGTACTACCTAACTTTATTTGAAAATTTTGCTAGAAATAAATTTAAAACAAAATCTTAGGAACTAATATTATGAATCTTCTTCTTCAGTGGCGCACCAGCCCAGGGTGGGCCAAGGCCTTCCTCAGAATCGATACCCAGGTTGCCCTTTTCCTGGACAGACTCCTCCAGTTTTTAACCCTGAGAATTTCCAAATCTGCCTCGAGACAATCAATCCACCGGATCCTCGGTCTCCCCCTTTTTCGGGTCAACAATGGTTTGGCCTCGAAGATCCTCTTGGTGGCCCGTTCGTCCTTCATCCTAATCAAGTGCCCAGCCCATTTCAATCTTTGAATGGAAATGTATTTTATTATATCTGGCTCCTGGTATATCTTATAAATTTCTGAATTGGTTCTCCTTCTCCAGGTATCATTACATTTTACACCTCCTAATATGCTGCGGAGTACCCTTCTTTCAAAAACTGCCAGAGCCTCTTTATCACTTTCAGTCATTGACCACGTTTCAGCAGCATATGTGGCAATAGGCCTAATTAAAGTTTTGTAGAGTAATAGTTTTGTTCTTCTGCTAATGAGAGCAGATCTCAAGTATTTGTGGATTCCAAAAAAACATCTGTTTGCAGCAGTAACTCTATTGCGTATTTCCGGTGTAGCGTCATTATTGGCACACAATTCAGAGCCCAAGTAGGTGAAGCTATTAACAGCTTCGAAATATTATGAATAAAAACGTCAAATATAAATGCTGTTATAAAATACAAGTTAAGATTTCAAAAATATCTATCAATTAATAAGTTATTTAATGTAAGTTAGTTCACAAACAAAAATGCTTCAATTAATCTGTTTCGAATTTCATAAAACCACCAGACAATTATTAGACCAAAATCGAGTACTTACCAAACGAAACGTTCATTTCCCGTTTTTGAAATTTCCATAATGATGCAGTCCAAAATGCTAATAGGATGTTAAGAACAGAATAATTATCGCGATTCAGAATCATCAATGAGTAATCTCTGTAATGAAATGCGACACGGTGACACAGTTTAAAATGTGTTTTGATTACTTTGACAGAGAAACATCATGGGTGTTTATGTTACTTTCGAGTTCGTTTATAAAATTCTATTAGATTAAATTAGCAGATGATGTGTTTTACAGTCTGAGTAAAAAAATTACAAAAGAAAAGTTTTTAGTAATAAAATAAAATACCTCAATATGGACTCAAAGGAAAGGAAATAAACGAAGAGTGGAAATAAAAGAATAGAGATGACAATAGCTGAACTTTAAAACACATATTTTTAATTGTTTAGATAAATTTAACATAATTTATTGTTTGTAGTTAACAGTTCTTTTAAAACAGATTTCTTAGTTTGCATAGAATTGGGACTTGGGGGTAGTATTAGCATTTTTCTATGTTCAAAAATTCCTGAGGTTTGGGGGTATATCATCCAATTCCTCTAATGTATAATTACAAAATTATACATTAAATCTATTTCAAGGAAACCTTTACTCCTTTGGTAAATTATTGTTTTATGGTCTTCTAAATTTTAATGAAAAGATCATCTAAATTGCGTCAACCTCTGCATTTTTTAATTACTTTTTAATAGAGCAAGGATTTGTTCAGTGTTAAATTTTAAAGAACTAAGCTCTCTTGAAAGATTTATCTCCAGAAAGCCTCATTATTTCACACCGACCGAAAATGCATGAAAGAAAGCATATCAAACGGCTCTCGAATTCGTTTCTTTCACCGACATGTAGCAAGAGGACCTGTTATCTCTGTGCCTCAAATAAAAATTTCTTCAAGAGATCTATGTGTGTGGTGAGTGCTTGTTATCGCTACAAAGACCCAGTCTGTGTGTATGTGCCAAAGAGATGAGTAGTGATAGGTACTGTGTTTTTATTTCATGTAGATTGAGAGATAGCGGGGCTTATAAGTTTTTGTAAGTGGAATAAGAAGAGGATGGGATATTTCTCTCTCATAAAGAAAATTTGTGGGAATGAAGTCATAAAGCGGATCTCTAATGTTACAGATGAGTTAAATAATCAGATACATGAAGTTTTCTGAAATTAGAAACGCGCGACTGATAATCATAATCGACGGGTTGAAATAAATAACAGTGGCCATTTATTAAAGGTCATTGTACATTCCATGTCATAAAACTTGTCCAGAAACCTTTTTGCATTGATGCCGTCAACGAAATTCCAAGTTCGTGCCGTTTTTAAGACAAATATAAGCATATATCGGCCCCTTAGTAAACAATAAAATGTCGCTTTTTTTCTCTCTCTCTCTTTCTATTGGTTGCAAATGTTTCATAATAAAATTGTTGTTATTATTATTATTATTATTATTATTATTATTATTGTTATTATTATTATTATTATTATTATTATTATTATTATTATTATTATTAACTTCCTATTTTTATAAAATTGCATAGACCAAAATTTAAAAAAAAAAAAATTGAAGTTTGGTTTTGTATTAAATAAAAAAATATTACCTTTTAGCCAGATTGATTTAATAACAAATAATAAACAGTTGAATGGGGTATACCCACAGAAAAAAAATATGATTTAGAAATCATTTTAAAAGCCAATTCCAACGCACTTTTGTTGAGGGAATCAAATTTTCTACGATTGCAGAGGGATATTTGCACGCAGAAATGTAAATAAATTTCGTGAAAGACGCATCCAAATTTGTGAGGTTATTCACCTTTCAATTTGAAAGTGTAAAGAATGAGAGTATAATCTTAAACCTGTTAATAAATGGAGTAAGAATCATTAATCTCAAAAAAGAATAGTTATCTCGTATTAGGTTGCGAATAAATCTTTATTTAATTGTCTATTATTAAGAAATATATAGTTTCATTTGACTAATTGCAATCAGGAAACTTTCTTAGGAAAACAATTATTCAATTTACTCTAATTTCTTCTCGGGAGGGACTGTCAATATATTAAAAATCTGTACATTCTATAACCTTCGGTACCAAATTAATTTACTGATGGAGTTAGAAAAAAAAATATGGGTTAACTACGTATTTTTTTAGAGCCGATAAAGTTAAACTTATTTTCTTCATAACATCTTTCCTTGTAGTATACTAGTACTTTGATTTGATCATCACTAAATTTTAAGTCTTGGAATAAAAATAAAATCACGGAAAAGCTTTTTAAGATTGAATTATAACAATGAACATAACTAATTTTAAATGCTTTACATCCACGGTCGTAGAACTTTTTAAGAATAAAATTACCTAGTTCAAATTACTTTCTAACTGTTTAGATGCTGAATCATCCATAATTTTAAATTTTTTTAATGTTAAAGTCATTTTATTAAACTGTAATAAATAAATGATTTTGTTATTTAAAATATTTAAGTAAAGTTATAATTGAACTGTGTTACGGGAGTTTTCCGTCCTGAACTCTCCCGTCTCTCTTAACCTCAGGTTCTTGGGGTTATTTTCCGAAATAAAACTACAGGCCAGTAAAAAGACGGACAAACTTTATTGATACAAATTTTGATCTCTCTCTTTCTAAAACATTTTGAAAAACTCACTGAAAACACGCGAGCACGGGACAATAAAACGTTAGCTCGCGCTCTTGGTAATGAATACTAGTACAGAAGCTGAGGAGCTGGTTACAAGCTCCCCCTTAACCAGTCTCATACGTCCTCGAGAGGCTGGTTACAAAATTCTGTCTTTGGCTTGGATACCAGGAATGACGTCGCCAGGTTAACGGCTCTGCTGCTGGTGAAAGTCGTCGGGTTGACGGATTTGGTGGTGGTGGTAGTCTTCTTCGAGATGGCAGGGGTGGTGGTGGTCGCCGTCGGGAAAAAGTCTCTAGACGAGGCACTGGTGGTGGTCGCCGTCGGGAAAACATTTCTGGATTAGGCAATTGCGGTGGTCGCCATCGCCCCCGCCAGGGACGAACCGGATTGCTTTGATACGCAGGGCCAACATTCGGTTGTGCCCTCTCGATGACTTCTCCTCCATCTTGGCCTGTAGACATCCGATCTTGAGGTCTCGCCTCTCCCCCTAGTTGGAAGCAATCTTGATACTTTGGTAACACTGTATCTAGTTGATCCTTTGTCACCTGACTGAGGCTCCTCACTTCGTCGGGGCGCAGCCTAACATCAGTTATAACAGGAGCGACGTTTATAATAGACGCTGCCTTTGCGTTTCGTGCCTCAATTGGTTTCCTATAGAAAGGATAGCAAACCCAGGGTTTTTCACGATAAAACCAGGTTCCTCCCCGTATATCCAGTACCTGCTTTATAGAGAAAGTCTCTCCCCAATAACGTGTCATTTTGTTTGGCTTCTGGTAGCACAATAAATTCAGTTTTGAACCTTTTATTTTCAATGTGCAGACTCACAACTGTACTCAAGGCGTCCATGGATTTTTCGGTGCCGTCAGCCACTGTGAATGAAATACTTTTCTTTTCAAATTTCACTTTATGATCTTTTAGGAAATTATAAAGTTTTTCTCCCGCAATGGAGTGAGATGCTCCTGTGTCAGCGCAAACTGCAATCTTTTCTCCAAAGAGTCGAAAGACTATCAAACTTGAGGGGTAACCATCTGACCGTGCATTGAGCAAGTTCATGCAGCTTACGATTGTCTCTCCTACCCCTCCTTTCGAGCAATTAGGACAATTTGCTCTGATGTACCCGGGTGCTCCACATCCGTAACAGGAGTCCCTCCTACTTTGACTGGGGACCCCTGGATTCCACCTACTGTTCCTGGGAATCCATGGAGGATTTTCTTGATCTGCCGTTCGGTCGTAATCGCTTCCTTTGAGCCTCATTGTTGGTTCCTTCAGTTTCGGATGAAACTTTTTATTTGCCTCAGCCGACGACCGTGCATCATTTCTGTTACTTCTTAAGTTGTCGTACAAATCCAACTTCTCCACAAGTTGATCCGGGGTAATCCATTCACCCCAGGTGTCTAGGAAATGCTCTTTTGTTTCTGGTGGGACACGCCTTTTAATTTGGTCCAGAATCCACAGATTCTTTAATCCCTCATAGCTTGTGATGTTTAGTTCATCAAGCCAACCCTCAAAGTAAGACCTGAGCTCAAACTGGAAATCCTTCCAGGTGCTAGATGATTCTTTTTTGTGTGTGGAAAACAAAATTCGGAGTTTCTCAGCACCCAACTTGAACCGCTGTAGTAAAACTAGTTTTATATGATCAAAATCTTGGGATTTTTCTTCCGGTTCCCTCGCAATCAGTTGAGCAATGTCACTTGGGAGTACGCTAAGCAGGTACGCGACCCAAGTTTCTTTTGCTACCCCCAGGAACTTCATTTGTCTTTCGAAAAGTGTAA
This sequence comes from Tetragnatha montana, assembly GCA_963680715.1. Classification (NCBI taxonomy): domain Eukaryota; kingdom Metazoa; phylum Arthropoda; class Arachnida; order Araneae; family Tetragnathidae; genus Tetragnatha; species Tetragnatha montana. Next base: position 30,916,992 of record OY796676.1, read on the forward strand.
TGTACAGAACCATATTGTTTTCTTTAGGATCGAAAGTTGGAATTAATTTTTGTATTTGAAATCCGGGTTGTATTGGACATATTGGACTTTCGGAGGTGGTGGGACGTTGTGCTTCAAGTTGAAGCCTTAACTTATCTAATTCAAACTCGTTTGATTCTCGAGCTTTCCTTTCTTCTACTAGATTGAGGTACAACTCTCGGCTAAAATCTTCATCGTATCCGTTTGATTTTTGGACTAATAGTTTTAACTCTACCATTGTCTTGTTCTCCTGTACCTCCAGCTCCAATTCTTCGCATAACGCTATCATGTCAATTTTCTTCCCTCTCCCGAAGAATGCCATTTCTGTTTAATTTTTCCTATACGACCCTTACTACCGTCAAATATTACTAATGCTAAAACTCTGCTTTTCTTCAAAGTTAGGAAACTAATCCTTCAGTACCTATACCTATACTGGTACTTTAACAAAACTCTACACTCAACATTATTAGTCAGGATGACTTAAACAACAAACATATACTTCATCTTAGGATACTGTATGATTTACTTATCTCTTATCCGTGCAGATGATTGAACTAGATAATCCACTTTTACTGGAACTGTAGGTTGAAAAGCCACTCGTTGGGACGCCAATTTGTTACGGGAGTTTTCCGTCCTGAACTCTCCCGTCTCTCTTAACCTCAGGTTCTTGGGGTTATTTTCCGAAATAAAACTACAGGCCAGTAAAAAGACGGACAAACTTTATTGATACAAATTTTGATCTCTCTCTTTCTAAAACATTTTGAAAAACTCACTGAAAACACGCGAGCACGGGACAATAAAACGTTAGCTCGCGCTCTTGGTAATGAATACTAGTACAGAAGCTGAGGAGCTGGTTACAACTGTCTTATTTCCTAATTATCCATAGGTGTCTAATTTTCTAAAATAAAAATAATATATAAATTTAAAAAATTTTCTAAAATATATGAAACTTATGCTTTAACTAAAAGTTTTTTTACCCTTAAATGTGTTATGTTTACCCATAAGTTTAGTTTTTTTACAAGAAATAAAAATTTGACTAATTAAAATACGAAACATATTTCAAAGAATGTAAATAAAATATGATTTGACTTTTGATGTTTGTATTCTTTAGCAATATGTAAAGATCATATATTAGGAATAAACTAGCTTAGAAACCTCATTTTCTAAAATTGCTTTGAAAAGAACAAAGGAAATGAAAATTTCTACAGCGCAATAAATAGAAATCTCGAAATAATAAAGATTTTCCCCCTCCCCTACTTCAAAGCCTAATAAAACTGCAGAATTCATTACTTTTCCAGATAATTATTCCAGCACACTCTCCGAAAATTAATCCATTTATTCTTCGCCCATTTGGAATAAATGTTCGAATGTTAAACAATGTTGCCTCTCCCCCTGTGCCTCTAATCTTTGAGTAAATTTAGGCTCGGGATTATCTATCGTTTGCAACTCGTTCTTTTTTCCCACACACCCTTTTCCGCACGTCGATTAAGCTTCTGAGAACCTCTCTTCTATGCTCTCTTCTCTCTCAACCGAATCCCTCTCCACCCTCCCTAGCTCGATTCGAAAGATAATCGTTTGCAATTCCACAGATAGAAGTATTAGGAGTTGTTTTTAATGCGTCAAAAGAAAAATGGGCTTTTCGGAAGGATTAAACGAGTTTTTTAAAGCGTTTTCAGCTTTTCGCTGAACGAAACCGATGTTAGGTGATGATTTAGGGTTAATAGGTACGGAAGATTAATTTGGCTGTGATTAAGTCTTTAGCTTGATGGGTACATACACTCGACTGAAAAAGCGGCTGATTTGTTTATGTGTACATTCCGTTTTCTGAGTTAAGAATTGACTTTCCCTTCAAACCAAAAGAGGTTTGAGTCTTGAGCCCTATTGCTTTGTGAAAGCAAGGGATTTATTAGGAATTTACTCCGATAATTTGCTTCGAATCGTCAGACAGTTCAAACGCATTTTTACTCACGAATAATTTTGTCCTACAGCCATGGTGATTAGAATTTGTGAAATCCATGTGTGTATAATTTATTCATAAATATCTTAACTATTTAAGTGACTTATATCATATCCCACACGGAGCTAATATAGTGACGTAGCCAGAGGAGGGATTCGAGAATATATCCTCCCGAAAGTCAGACATTTTTTTTTGTGACCTCAGAAATGGACTACCTAAATTTACTCTTTATCCCCCTAAAAATTGCAATATCCCCTTCAAATATAAAATTAGTACTCTCAATATAATTTTAAGAATAATTAATTTTTTTTAACTATTATTAGTAGATATGCGGCGTTAAAACAAGAAATTAAAAAGAATGGAACAAGAAGAAAGAAACAAAAATGAAACGAACAAGAAATAAGAAATTAATGGATTCTTTTATTTGATGTAATTTTAATGTTCATAGTTATACCAATGATCCATTGATTTGCATTTTTTTGAGATGAATAGTAATAGTTGATATCGATTCGCCAAATAGTTAATAATAGTTATGTAGATAATTTTGATTGAATGCAGCGAGAGACGTGGTGTATCGAATGTACCAGTTTGACCATCTAATAATGACCATTAGGGTGTTTCGAAAGTCTATGGTAAAATTTTTTTTTTCGAATTTCCCAGATGCCCCCCCCTCAAGTTGTTACAAATACTAAAACATTATTACCTGCAAATTTTCAGGTCTCTACGACGATTTTTGACCCCCGCGCCCTTCAAAAGTAGGTTTCCCATGTTAAAGTATAGGGAAAATATTGAAAATATCGTCATTTTTGGTTCTTTTCAATTTTACGAGCCTGAACGCAGTCAATATCGAATTAAAACCTATACATCATCTTTGGGACATCATTGCCTCAAGATCGTATCGGAAAAATATTCCATGGCACCTATTGGGGGGTAGTTACACGGGGGTGAACAGCGAGCTTTCACCGAAAAACGAGGATACTTGCCGCGGGTGCTGGTTATGCACGCCGGCGTTTGCGGAGGGACCTGGATAAAAGCATATTTAAGTGTTTATTGAACCTTTTTCCTAAGGTACCTGGTCATTTGGAACCCATCTGGCGGGAGTTGTGTCTGGACCCCCCATGAGAGGCCTTCATCCAGCTCCCGCCGCAAGCGCCGGCAAGCATCCTCGTTTTTCGGTGAAAGCTCGCTTTTCACCCCCGTGTAACTACCCCCCCAGTAGTCCAAGAAAAATAAGGTTTGCTTCGGAACTAATTGTAAAAGAAAGTTTGATGGTTGATTCTTATAGGAAATTTTCCGTAGAAAACGATGGTGAAAAGTCTACTGAGCTACGACGTGTCTTTTAGCCAATATGGTGGATTTTCCAAAATGGCGGCCGCTTATTTTTCACATTTTTATTTTTTTATGTTTTTACATGTAAATACATATTTTTTTTGCATAACATAAATTATTCTCTATTAAATTACCTATAAAATGGTATATTAACCAAGATTGTGCGATATTTAGAACCTAATAAAATAATTTTCAAAATGGCGCCCGCATATTTCAAACTTAGTGGAAAATGGATATTTTTGAATTCCTACCCACCTTTAAGAGTATTTACCCTTAAGTATCGGTAAATCATGATTACTCTGCTCATATTTTACTTAATAACATGTAAAACTTCTAATTTTTAAGAAAATACACAAATTTAAAGCAAACATATATTTTTAATCTTGACTATTTATTTTGATTATTACAACATTTTCCAACATTCCCTTTGATTTTATGCATACAAAACATTATTTTCTTTGAACAAATAATAATATTATAATATATTTCTAAATAATGTAATGAATTTTAGGTTAATGAAAATTAAATTTATTTAATTATTAAAACTTAAATTTAATTATTTTAATTTTAATATCGCTAAGTTCTTAATAAAAAGTAACCTTCACTAAGTTTTTTTAACGTTATAATGTCTAATTATATTTTTAAGAACTATTTTAATCATCTTCCATATCTACATGTGGGGCCGTCCATAAATGACGTCACGCTTAGAGGGGAGGGAGGGGGTTCATCAATTTGTGACAAGGGGGGAGGGGGGTTCAAGAATTGTGACATCACAGATTGAAAATCAAAAATAAAACTAAATCACAAATTCTTTTCTGGAAAATAGCTTTGAACTTATTGAATCATATTGAACTTATGAACTTATTGAAATCACTTTGAACTTATTAGGTATGGTGCACTTAAACTTAAATATAAACATTGTGTCCCAAATTCTTACCAACATTATTCTAAACTTATTATTGGTAACAGTCCGTGACATGTGACAAAGGGGGGGAGGGGATATGGTAAAGTGTGACACTTTGTGACATAGGGGAGGGAGGGGGTCAAAAATATTGAAAAAAAGTGTGACATCATTTATGGATGGCCCCTGTCCAGTATTGCAGCAGCTAATACCTCTACAGTCGCTACAAGCACTTGTACATATTGTACCTTGATTTCTGCATATACATTGTTCGGTAGCATATTGGCTAATTTTAAATCCACATTTGACAAATTTCAAAAGATGGTCTGGAGCTGGTGCGTTTTTCATCTCTATAGGTCTCAAACCTCCTTCCCGTAATTCCCAACCCCAGTCACATGGGTCCATGGAAATTCCTATCCACTGCTGCTTGATGATAAACTCTTAAACAGTGAAAGTTATTAGAATCTATTGTAGGAGGCAATATTTCTGGTGTTACTTGGACTGATTTTGTAGCTTTTGTTTGAAAGTTTGCAGTCTTACGTCAATTAAAGAGTCTCCCACTCTACCCCCTAGTAGAGAGATGTCATTGCTCTATTGGCCAGCAGTCCGGGTATTTTGAAAACATCACATTGATTTTTGAAATCCTCGTTTTTTGAAATTAACTTTAGACAATCACTTTTTCTTAAGCCAATAAATGGTTGGGACGTAGTGTCGCATCCAAGCCTAGCGTGACCAAAAAGGATATTGGAACACTCATCCTCATCAAGTTTCCCTTGAATTTCCTTTATGTTGTATATGACTGAATTCTTTGAAGTTTTTTTTTTGGTTCAGGTATTAAAAATAAGTCACAGGACTTAGAGTTCATATGATGGATTAGTAACACCAGAAGATCAGTATCCTCACCAATAACAGATGTCGGTTGATTCAGTGCAGATGTGATGCCTTCAATTACGATCATGACATCTGCATCGTCTTCTGCTTGTTTCGTAATACATCCAGATTCAGCTAACTTTTTTGATAGATGATCTATGAAGGCTTGTTTATTATCACTGTTTAAAAGAAAAATGTCCTTCTTTATGGTGATTTCCATTGTAGTAACAAATCCAGACTGCTGGCCAATAGAGCAATGACATCTCTCTAGGGGGTAGAGTGGGATACTTTTTAAATGACGTAAGACTGCAAACTTTCAAACAAAAGCTACAAAATCAGTCCAAGTAACACCAGAAATATTGCCTCCTACAATAGATTCTAATAACTTTCACTGTTTAAGAGTTTATCATCAAGCAGCAGTGGATAGGAATTTCCATGGACCCATGTGACTGGGGTTGGGAATTACGGGAAGGAGGTTTGAGACCTATAGAGATGAAAAACGCACCTGCTCCAGACCATCTTTTGAAACTTGTCAAATGTGGATTTATAATTAGCCAATGTGCTACCGTACAATGTATATGCAGAAAACAAGGTACAATAATATGTACAAGTGCTTGTAGCGACTGTAGAGGTGTTAGCTGCTGCAATACTGGACATGTAGATAGGGAAGATGATTAAAATAGTTCTTAAAAATATAATTAGACATTATAACGTTTATGTGAAGGTTACTTTTTATTAAGAACTTAGCTATATTAAAATTAAAATAATTAAATTTAAGTTTTAATAATTAAATAAATTTAATTTTAATTAACCTAAAATTAATTATATTATTTATAAATATATTATAATATTATTATTTGTTCAAAGAAAATAATGTTTTGTATACATAAAATCAAAGGGAATGTTGGAAAATGTTGTAATAATCACAATAAATAGTCAAGATTAAAAATATATGTTTGCTTTAAATTTGTGTATTTTCTTAAAAATTAGAAATTTACATGTTATTAAGTAAAATATGAGCAGAATAATCATAATTTACCGATACTTAAGGGTAAATACTCTTAAAGGTGGGTAGGAATTCAAAAATATCCATTTTCCACTAAGTTTGAAATATGCGGGCGCCATTGTGAAAATTATTTTATTAGGTTCTAAATATCGCACAATCTTGGTTAATATACCATTTTATAGGTAATTTAATAGAGAATAATTTATGTTATGCAAAAATAATATGTATTTACATGTAAAAACATAAAAAATAAAAATGCGAAAAATAAGCGGCCGCCATTTTGTAAAATCCGCCATATTGGCTAAAGGACACGTCGTAGCTCGGTAGACTTTTCACCATCGTTTTCTACGGAAAATTTCCTATAAGAATCAACCATCAAACTTTCTTTTACAATTAGTTCCGAAGGAAGCCCTTTTTTGAGCTAACTTTCTTGGACTACAGTAGGTGTCATGGAATATTTTTCAGATAGGATCTTCAGGCAATGATGTCCCAAAGATGATGTATAGGTTTTTATTCGATATTGACTGCATTCAGGCTCGTAAAATTGAAAAGAACCAAAAATGACGATATTTTCAATATTTTCCCTATACTTTAACATGGGAAACCTACTTTTGAAGGGCGCGGGGGTCAAAAATCGTCCTAGAGACCTGAAAATTTGCAGGTAATAATGTTTTAGTATTTGTAACAACTTGAGGGGGGGGCATCTGGGAAATTCAAAAAAAAATTTTTTTGAAACACCCTAATGACCATATTTTCCGAATTAGTTTTTTAATGGAAGAACAAACAACACAATTAAGGCCATCACGAAAAATTGAAGTACTATTCTCTGAAAACCATCAATCTACATTAAGAAACAAACAAATGAAAATCGTTCTTCTCGCATATTCGTCGTGGCTGATGAAAAACTCCGTGGAACTCTGAAAGCTTTTCCCTTCTGAAATAAAGCAAGCCCATGTGGAAAAAGAAGAGGGGAGGCGGCGGTTGTTTTGCAAATCAGGCAGTTAAGGCCCGACAATCGGGATATCGGACACTGATGGATGGAGTGGCTCGGTCGATAACACCGAATTGGGGGGAGGGATTATCAATCATGCGGTGGCAACGACACAGGAATCGAATCGGCTGCTAGGTTGTAATGGACAGCAGAGGTTAGGGAGATCTAACTACACAAAAAAGCTAATGGTATTTCAGGCATGAAATTATTGTAATTGTTTTATCGTGGAAGAATGTCGGTCTCTAGTTTCATTATTTATACCTTTATTTTCATTTATAATTTGTATGTAACCATCTTTTTCATATGTTATCTTACTTTCACAACTTAAGGGATGTATTAAAAATACAAACATAAAATCCCTTTTTCATAAAGATCCGCCTTAAAATATTTTTTTTTTTTAATTTTTCTTTCAAGAAAATCCCATTTTTTAGCAAAGGGTCAAAATTAAAAGGGGTAACAAAGTCAAAGGTAAAGGATCATAATTTAGTGAACAAAACCCTGAATTAAGTCATTCATGAAAATTCATTAACATTCCCTATTGCTTTTACTGTTAAAAAATATAATTTACACAAAAAAATCCAAAAATTGTAAGATGAAGTAATGGATGGGTTTCACTAGTTTCGTTCTGCATCTGGCAGTGCTAATATATTATTTCCGGGTTACCACATTAGCGTTATCCTTGGCATTGCTTTGGCATCCTTTTCATTCTTATTTGTTGTTTGTTTTTGTTTCGAAGTCAACTTCAACCACGTAAATTCGTTTTGCTCTTTTCGAATTAATTTTTTTAATGTATTATTTTCTATTCATTCAGTAATCAGCCTTTTTTTGCATTCACTCTTTTATTATTATTATTTTATTAGCAAAGGGTGAGAGAGAAAAATAATATTTTTAACCTCGCCAAGTTGCCAAATGCATCTACTATGTTGAGGTTCTATACCGGAAGTCTCTAGCACTTTGTTTTTGTTTACATTTTTCAACCCATCCATAGGTGAAAAACTTCGATAAATATATATATTTTTTAATGTTTTCGGCTAAACCTTACACACATTTAGTTATTAAGTTATGGTATTTTTTATTCAAATTCATCTGATAATTGACATTAGTCACACAGGTGCAATAAGTTTACCATCCTGATTAAGGTTATTTTTTTTATCTGTACGTGATCTTAATTTCTAAGTTGTAACTCTATGGACAACCCCCCGATTTAAACATAACACTTCTTAGTTTTGTCCAACTTCTCTCATCTGATAAATAGTTTTTCTAATCTTTCTAACGACGAAAAACGCATTTACTCAGTATTTTTACTAAATAAAGCATATTCAAATTAGGTTCTGTGAAAAAATGGGTTTCGTTATTAAATTTCTCGATTTTTCTGATCTTAAAAGAAATGAATGAAATTGAATTGAGAAATTATATCTATAACATATTGTTAACCACGGCTGTTAAACTTACTTTAATTAATTATACGGATAACAGTGATGATGAAAATATAAACTAATATGATGGATGATAAAACAATATCATCACTATTTTACACTTTGTAAAGTAGGATAGAACCTATCTTTGCAATAAGTTAGATTTTAACAAAAGATATTAATTAAATTCAGGATAATCACTTTATTACAGGTAATCTTATTTTTTTATTTGCTGTTTCAAATCCAAAGGCTTGAAACAGACTTTTGGAACAACCTGTTTTTACCCAAATTAAATAGAATTTTTTTAAAAGATGTCTTATAACCACCGTAAATAAATGGTAGAATATTTGGAACAAACTAGGTCATTAAATTATGTCACATACCTACGGTTTTCAAATGTTACCTCACACAAAACAAGAAAAAGAATACCTCCCGACAAAAGGTGATGGGATTTAGGATCAAGTTAAAAGTGGAATCCTTGGAACGGAAGAAGGTTAACAAAGCGCCTTATATTTCTTTGCTTTTAAACCAAGGGTACTCCTCTTCCATCCTTTGTTTCCATGGCAACGGGCCTCCGAATCCGCTACGTTCTCTTGAATGGAGGGCAGCGAAAAGCATCAAGGAAATAATTTCAACACTTATTTTAAAATCCATTCTACTCTCTAATATCTAACTTCCAAGAGTAAAATTACGTTTACAAGGGTTATACAATTATACAATCCAAATCTACTCGAGAATTCTTTGTGAGATTATGTTATTAAAGGTAAAGTTGTGTTTAATATATGAAAGTAGTTTTGAATCAGTTTTTACAAATAATATTTTTAAACTCATCCCTCAAAGTTGAACAATTAAGTTAAATATCAATTTTTAACTATGTAAACCACAAGTTCATAATTCTATAACAATTTTACACTTTGTAAAGTAGGATAGAACCTATCTTTGCAATAAGTTAGATTTTAACAAAAGATATTAAGTTATAGTTCTCAACCAATGACGTATCAATATTTCTCAGGAAAAACATGCTACAAATCTCTGTTATCAGTCTTATAAACAACAATTGTGTTGTACCTTTTTTAAACTCAAACCCGATCCCCTTAAATAATAATCCCACTAAGGATTATTATATGTCACAAAAATTAATGTAACAACTAACGAAGTTATCTCTTTTATTAAAAAACATTTACAACTAATTTGTAACAACATAGAAGTTTTTTTTTCTTCTAGTGAAAGAAACCTAGAGCAAAATATTCAAATAGAAGACAAAAAAGATGTTGATAAAAATGTTTAAGGTGCAAGTTTTATTCTGTGAAGTATAGTTATTCAACTTTTATACTCGTCGCACGAAATCATGAAAATGAACACGTTAAACGAATTTGAGAGACTGTGGATTCTTTTGTTCGCCATAAAAAGCATCAAAAGCATTAAACTGTATATGACAGATAATTAACTTTTTTCCTACAAAGTGATTAAATTATATTTGCTGCAGCTGCTCTTTTAACTGCAATCCTATCTATATAGAGGATATAAAAGAGAATCCTTTCTTCCTTTATTTGGAGATAGAAATTAATGTTTTCTCAAATGACAAACTTACATAACTTATGTTTGTAAAATACCTGACGTCATACTCTTACTTAAATTATTCTCCATATTATTTTTGTTTTACAGGAAAACGTTTTGGGCATTGAAATGTTTAACTCAAACAAAGATCTTTTAAAAATAGAGCTGCGAAATGTAAGATTAGGGTTTCGAAAAACTTTTAAGACGCGTTTGGAGAAATTTGTTTCGAAGAATAAATTTAAAGAGGGAACTGGCTTTCGAAATATTTACGGTAGGAATTTATTAATTTGTTTTATTTCTAGAAATAGTAACAAGAGTTTTCAATCGTGTGGGTTTTGAAGACTTAATTATATTTTTAAGGTTTCTAAGTTTTGTTTGGTAATGAATTGTGTTTATTTTACGTTCAGTCGTGTGATTAAATCTTTTTTCCATTTTAAAGTAGAATAACGTAATACTAATTTTATTTAAAAAGCTTTTGAAGTGCCAAAAACATTTTTAACTGAAAAATAATCTAATTAATCACAGCATGTGAAGAGTCATTTAGTTTCTAAATTTAAAGTGAGAATAAAATATTAAGACTCACATCTCATAGAAGACAGTGATGAAAGGAAGAAGAGGAAACATAGGCCCCATAAAAGGGGTATTTAGTAGCATTTTTTCTTAAAACCTATAACTTTATGTTCTAATGAGTCCTAGAACTTTATTTAAGTTATAACACATTTCTAATTTAAAAGTTTGCAATTAAATTAACTTTATTGAGCTAACTACTTAACTAACCAGTAACATATCTTGAATTTTAAATATTTTAGATACTTTTTAAGTTTAAAAAGTTATAACCCTACAAAATACCATACAAATTATTTTTATATATGTATTTCAGCTCTAAATAAGCAATTAGATTCAAACAAGGAAAAACCAGTTAAAAATATTTTTAAATTTAAAATTGGTATTGTGTTGATATTGGCTAAAGAGAGCAAAATTTAAATATTTCACCAAAGATTTTAAAACTATTTATTCAAAAGCTTTTAATTTAACGTTTAGAAATAAAAGTATTTTGATCAATTTTTTAGTGACAGTTCGCATTCATCCAACCTTTCCTTTTTTTGCTCAAATTGAGAGTAATAATTTCTGTACATAAAATGGAGAGAAAATGTAAACCTTCGAAAGTAATACGATTACTCTGCCCCTAAGATTTTAGTCCGATCTTACTAGCTTCAAGTCTCGAATCGGATAAAAACATAATTATCTACAAGCAAGGAGCAAAAAGAGCTAGAACAAAAGAAGTGATTGTTTTTCTTCATCAACGATAATGGATGAAAATTCCCGTAATGGAGACCGAACGATTTTAGGAGAAGAGGGAATGGATGTAAAATATCGTCTGCAGCGAGCCATGTTTGTTGTTGTTGTCGTCATTCTTTGGAAATCAAACTACTACTTCGAAGTTTTGAGGGGTTTGAGGAAGATATGTAGAGGACAAAGTGACTGAGTTTCGATGTATGGATTAATTTTGAAACTGTCGTAGGGATAATTTGTGATAAAAAGGAAAACACCTTCATTCACTCCGATAAAATTTAATCAAACATTAGAAAAATTTTATTTCCTGAGCCTTTCTACGGATCAAAATCTTGGGTTCGTAACCCGGTAGAGATGATTGAGATAGGTATTGATTGATTAGGTTAATCGTTAATGAAGGGTAATCTAAAATTTGGAGACCAGTCAAAGTTAGTATTGCATACCATCGCTCTTGACCCCACTGGTCCCAGACCCTTTCCCATCACTTTGATTAATAATAATATTCACTTTAGTTATTCTTGCAAAAAGTCTGGAATAGAATTGTGTTAATCCGAAATACTCTTTAAAAAACTAGGCAGGAGTATTTTCTCTCTTTGAATTTTTCACAAAGGTTTAACTTAAAAAATGCACCGAGTGCCCTACCGAAATCAACAAATAATATTTTTGTTCTCAAAACACCAACTGATCTCAACGGAGACATTTTCGCCCGATTTCCGGCCTACGCCAACTGCCAAAAGCCCAGGCACCCTAATTATCATACTTTTTAATTGTGTTTTCATACAACCATAGTATTTTTTTTCATTTATTGTTCTGATGCTTAGGGAGTTGTTTTCGTGTCTTTGTATATGTAGTTCATGCTATTTCCGTATTTCACTCCTCATAATTCAATTTCACTCCTCCTAAAAAAGTCAAGGAGTATTTTTACTCCTCCAAAAAAATTCTAGGAATAACACTGTCTAGCAGCATCGTCATTCTAGATTTGAATTAATTGTGGTTTCCCCATTCTCCCTACACTTTCTGTCAGTTTTAAAGTGTAAGTAATTGAAATTATTTATAAGGGATTCCTCCTAATCCCTAATAAAAGATGAGAAGCTAATAGCGTCCTTCAGGGTAAACTTCACCCTGTATTTTCGAGATGGTATTCTTTGCTTGTTACTCCAGCAGGTAAACAGCTTTTATGATTCCAAGAAAAAAATTTCAAACCATAACAATCAGTGATTTAAGCGGCCCTTAGCTCATAGTTCCAGCAAACATTTAATTCATACCAAAGGCCGAATCCGTCTAAGAAGCCTATTTTTACAGCTCGTGATTTTTTTCTCCTCTTCTCCGTCTCGCCCCGTGTCTGAGTCCGGCACGACAGACCGAGAAAGGCCTCCAACACCGGGCGAACAAAGACTGAATATCAATGGGCCTCGCTCACTGCGCTGGAGGTAGGCAAGGTCAAGCACAGCTGTATCCGCAGGCGATGGCTTTTACAACAACTGTGCTCTGCTCCGGAGCTAGAGTGCAAGGCGCTCTGTGGATCGATTATTCGATGCTCGGGGAGAGAGGGAGTGGGGAATGGGGGGATTACCCCTTTATTCCTCTCTTATCTATCTATCTATCGTATTGGCAGGGAAGTGTGGGCGTTGGTATCTGAAATTTATTAGTTTCTGTTGCGGACAAGCTAGGACAGAGGTCGGCAAATTCGAATGAGAATGAACAAACGGGCCAAATATCAACATTAAAATTTCTTAAAAAAAACAACAAATGAAACTAAATGAAACTCTTAAACTAAATATTAGGTTTTTTTATTTGACGCCCCCCCTTTATGTATGAGCCAGACATTTCGCCCCCCCCCCAAGATTTGAACACCTAGGGCCGTAACCAGACTTTTGCTTTGAGGGGGGTAGTTGAGTCGACGTTCTTTCTAAGGAACCCCTAACGAGTACATTAAGTTTTAGATCACCTAAAAGTAGAAGTTAAATTATGTTGCACATTATGTTAAAATTTTACAATTACTCCAATTAAAAAGTGAGGGGGGAAATAAAATTTAAAAAAAAAAAATTGTCTCTAAAAAGTAGTGTTTTAGTTCATTTTGAGACATTTTTGTTTATACCCTTAGAACAGTCCCTTGTAAACCACAGAATTTTCAAGGAAAAAAATATACAAGGTGTTTCAAAAGTCCGTTTCCTTTTAAAATATTTTTAAACAATTTATAATAATATAAATAAAATACATGAATTAGAAATTATTATCTTTTTCCATGAATTCTTTGGAGTTAATTTTCTGTAAAAAAACCTATCTGAGCATTTTTAGAAGTCAAACCTGAATCCGCTCGTGGTAAAATAGATCCGCAGGCGATCAGAGATTAATCATTAATTACTAATAAAGAATAAATATAAGAAACAGTTCCAGTTTATCAATTCTAGAAACGGACGATTTTAACGCTTTAACGGTAGAGGAGTTTTAGTGAAAATTTACTTTTGAGAAAGATTGAAAGAAATCTTAAAGAGCTGTCTTTAGCTTCAAGTTATACACATGAGGCCATTAAAACATTTTTCCTTTCATAGCTTTTCATTAAAGAGTTAATTTTCTTCTTCTTCAGGAATAAAGCTTCCCAACTGTCACCTAGCCTTGCAGACACATGAAAGGAAGCGGATTAACGAGGACAGAGGGAGTGACCAAAAGGGTTAACGAGAGAGAGTTGCTGAAGTATGTTTTGAGCAACTTTCTTCTTAACTGGACGTTTATGAGAGTGAATCGTTTTGCTTAAATATTTTAGTCAGTCTTTGGTGCTTACTAGAATAACAGTTGGTTTACCTTAAGTTCAAGGATATTAATCATTTGTGTTTTTTTGGATATCGCTAGAAAAATTTTCTGAAGGGGGATATGCGATATTTGTTACTTTTAGTCCGTTTTCTTTTGGCGATTCAAAAGTAAATACAGGTACTGTGAGGGTCAGTGGGGTATTTAGAAATTTATTTCGGGAGGGGCCCACAATAATCCCTCGGCCCTTCCTATGCATATTTAATAAGATTTAGTTAGCTTTTTAATACATTTTTAGGTGGAATTTGCATCTTTAAGAACTTAATATAAGAAAAGTTGTGAGTAATTAAGTTCCACAAACTGAACTTATTATAAAACAGTTTATTTTGTTCACCTCTGTCGTAATAGTGGAAAAAAATTACATATTTACTGTTCTTAGACAAAAACCTTTGGTGCTAAGACAATTTCACACTTTCCTATACATTAGTATATGTAGCTCTTAACTTCTGTAACTCAATAACTTGGTAATTCAAAAAAATATATCGTCCATAAATTTTTCGCTAAAGTTTTGATATTTTTAATATTATAATAAATACTCAACTTTGATGTATTGTGAACCTAGGTCAAAAATAGCATGTCCTTAAATGGGGTAATTGCTATACCCAATGATTTGAAAAGCCTCCGACCTGCATTAACTTTCAAATACAATACCAATACCTGAATTACCTTTGTCATTGGAAGGAAATTACAAATTATATCTAAAACTCTGAAAATTCACGCTGTAAGACGAAAAAGGTTCTTTTTTTAAAGAAATTTTTAAGATGATCTGACAGCCACTACTAGAGGTTTATTAGAAATATTTCGCTGGTATATAAAATCTGCACAATCCAGTAAATTTCCAAAAATTTACCACTATTTACTGACAGTGTTCGCTCAGTTCACAGCAATGCCTTTCTGTCTTTCAAACCTGTCGTCTCTTCAGAATCCATAAATTATGTAATTATGTCCCCACTTTGAAACCCATCCTCCCTCAAGTGACGACATTACACTCTATTTTTCACATAATATCTCTCTTGAAAAGTCCCATTTTATATTACAGTACCCCCATTCATTTTAAAATTGAAATAAAACTATCTGATTTGTTTAAAATGAAAACTACTTTCCCACCTATGGTGTCTAAAACATTCACTGTCAATTCCACCCCATTTGTCAAAAATTTCATCACTAGTCGCACCAAGTACAAATCGTCCGTTGCTGGATCAAATAAACGGTAGCGAGGAGCCCCAACGCTGCCGCTTCCATCCATTGCACTCGGAAAAGTTGCCCCTTTTTTGTATTCGGGGCCCCTCTCTCCCTCCCGGGGGTGCCCCCTAGGGAGAAAGTGGGCCAAGGGACACATTCATCACAGCCACTAAAATCCCCCCTCGGATAAACAGGCTCAGCCCCTGGAGATGCTCGAAATGTTCTCTTTTCTTTTTTTGCGCGCGTAAAGTGTATGATTATGTAGTGCGTGTTGGCAGTGACCGTAGAAGGTACTCTCGACTGGTATGTAATCTCCGGTGGTTGTAAAACAGAAAATAGTTTCAGAGGAAGGAAATTTTTCTCAGACTCGGTGTTAGGTGTGACTGCTTTGAACACGGTTAGACGTTTCTATCTTAATATATAAAATGAAGAAATCCGTCTGCTGTTTTGATAAAGCATTTGATTGGCCGAAAAATCCGTTGTTCAATAAAAAAAAGAAACCTTGCGGAAGCGACTGAATATAAGGATAAAATAAAAAAAGAACAAGCTGATATTATTGAGAGAAGGAGTGATTCATTTTGAAACACATTCTTGATAACGCTCTTCAGAATAAAAAAAAACCCATAAAAATGTCAATCTTTGAATTAATGAGCTAAGAGCAGGCACTGAGCTGTGCCTTTAAATCACTCTGGCTTTTTATACATTTACTGACTTTTGTTTAATTCTTCGATTATATTCATTTAACTGTTTGAGTCCATTTTTATGGACGGTAATGCAGCGGGCCTCTTAGTGTTGCAGTCTAGGTACTCTACTAAATCTGTTGCACCTTAAGTTTAAATATTTTTTTACAAATATGACTTCCCAACTATTTCAAAGTGTATGAGATTCTGTCCAAGGAACTTAGTACGGGCGCAGCCCGTCAATAATGTCTGAGCAACGCCGGGATAGCGCGTGCGCTATAGGTATTTATATAAAGTTTTACTGCGCCCGGGCAACGCCGGGTCTAGCGCTGAAAGCGCTAGTATTTGTATAAAAGGCATTTTGTGTTAACGATAAATTTAAAAGAAACTCTTGCCTACTACTCTACAAATATACAGAATGTCCTTTAGTTGCCTGATGAATAGTTCTTAAATAGTTAGAAAAAAGTTAAAATGAAGCTTTATTGGACAAAAGTAATATACCGTATGAAACAACATAAAAAGTATTACCAAGATCTATATCTGTCTTTCTCAAACTTATCGAGTCACGTAACCCATCACATTGTCAATAAAAACTATTATAGATTTTTCTAGATTTACTTCGCCTACCATAGTTGGAAGGCCAGGGAAAAGACCGGCATCAATCTTAATTTCACTGAAACCCATTTCGCGACAAAAAAAAAGTCAGTCTTATTTATGAGACAACGCCGAGGACGGTCCCTTGGATAGATCACACCTACTCCTTCCCTCAATAAAAAAAATAAAATAAAACAACTAACCCACACCCGCTCCTTTCATCGGACCGGCGTTGGAGGAGTGCCGAAATTGTGGCAATAAAACGTAATACCTGAGTGGACGAGTAATAGTATCAGTATTGTATTGTATTGTTGTGAATGTCTCAATGTGTGTGGCAACGTTTTGCTTCCCAATTAACGATTGGAAACAGGAATGTTTGGCCAGAAGATGCTTATGTGGCGGTTTTCGTAAAGGGATTTACAATTTGGTTTTTAATGTTTTGTTTCGTGCTTTCCTTTGTGAAAATCGGTTTGATGGCGGGTGGCATATCTGTTTTGTTCATATATCTTATTTATGTCTATTAGCTTATGAAGAACATCCTTAATTTTTATTTGAAAACCAACATGTTTGTGTTGGAATCATAAATGTAGGTTATCTTTGCATTGCGCTATACAAACTACCCACAAAAGTTTCTTTTTTTTTTTTCAAAAAATTCTTTGAATTCTCTAAATCAGAGTAACTTATTCAAACAACATTAATAGCTTTACTCGCCTAATATTTTAGGCCAATAAGTTATGGACGTTATGGTATTAATCAACTAACCATAGGAAAAAATCTTCTTCAACATTTATTTTTGAGAATATTGAAGGATAATATACCTTCAACCTGTTTCAACCATAAAGCTTCACTTTAAAGCGTATCACTATCACTGCTTCAAAATGTAGGTTTATTATGAAATTTTCTTATGATATATTTTTATCCAGTGAACTTTTACCCTTTTGGAGAGGTATACGTGCTCTCCAGAGGTGTCATTTCAGTTTTTGGTTGTGTTGTGGGGAGCAAGGATTTTTTTAAGTGGGGCATGGCCATACATAACAAAACTCTTATTTCGAGTGGGGTGACTCAAACGTTATTTCTAACGTCCTAACGAGTATATTTATACGTTAAGTTTTAGATAAGTAGAATTTGAATAATATTAAGCACATTATCAAGTCAAAATTTTACAACGTGAGTTCCAAGTAAAAATGGGGGGGGGGGTCATTTGCCTCTTAAAGCTCAGTTTGAGACCCTTTGGGTTATATCCAGAGAGAACAGCTCCTTGAAAACCACATAATTTTCAAGATCAAAATGATATAAAAAAGCTTGAAAGTTTCGAGGGGGGCTGTGGGTTCCCCCTTCGGAAAAATTTTGAAATTTGACCCTCAAATGAGACTTTAAGACTTGACTTCTTGGGTTACACCCGATGCTGTAAATTACACAGATACATAAGTTTACAACAAGGTTTAAGAAGTTACATTAAGTTTTCAAGGGAAAAACAGAATAAAAATTGATGCCAAAAATATTTTTTTTTGGGGACGGGGGTTGATCCTATAAAATTCCCCTTTGGATACCTATAAATTATTCCCCTATGAACTAACGACCATCGATAAAATTGACAGTAAAAAGTTGAAAACTTCTCTTAAGAATTCAGTTAAGGAATAATCAACAAGAATTCGGCACATGTGTGGCAAGCATCCCTCACAGACAGATGCTTAAATAGCTTTTAGGATCACACTCAATCATGATAACTTCCAACTAACCATTTTTTTTATCCCTCTTTTTTATCTTGTCCACCCCATATATAGTATCTTTGATGATCAGCACTCAACAGCCTAGCCCCTCCTATAGCATTTGTACCGTAATTTCAGGTAGATAAACCGCATCTCCATCAGCAAAAATTACCTTAACATAAATAATTACACAATTTTTTGGGACACCCTTTCAAAGGAATTCATTATTAAAATAATATATTAATATATAATTCCATAATATTTATTCGGTTTCTTTGTGAATTACCTGCTATGCAATATTTTTCTCAAGCATAAGATAAAATTTGCAGCTATTTTTCACATAACAGGGGAAACCCTAGGGGGGGCAATTGTCCCCCTAAATGAACCCGCTGGATCTGCTTCTTCGTAGAAATAAACCATATTCTTTAACAAGTTCTTAAGTTACTGTCAGTTCCTCAGTTCATAAGCTCTTAATTATTATTCAAAACCCAATATCCTTTTGTGTTAGATAAAACTAAGCTGCTGTTATAAGTATAGTGATGCCGAGCGTTAATAAAAGAAAGTGAAGTGATGCGTAAGGGAAAACAAACGAAATTACATTACGAAAGTTAACAAGACCGGATAAAAAGAGTTCCGGATGAACGAATGGGAGCTATGCTTGTGTGACCCCAGTGCTCGTTAACGGCATGAGATGGGTGATCAAATAACCTAACGGATTACAGCTAATTTTAAATGTCTAGAGAGGATAAAGTTTGATATAGCTCAGGTCAATCTTTATAAGGTTATATGTATTTTTTATTTTTATATTTCCTCTAACATACAAAATCATCTTAAAAGTCGATACCATACATCTCTTTTTCGAAAATTAGCTTTAAATTAATGATTTTAGTAATTTATTTTAAGCTGTTAGAAATGGACTTAAAGTAAGTTTTTATACTCTCACACTAGTGGGAAATAAAGATATCTCCCAAGGAAAGAATATCACTTGAATTATTATTATAACCACAGTTTGGACGAGTAAAAAAATGCAAATGTGTTTAACAAGCTTAAAAAATCACGTATAGTTAAAATAGTTAGTCCTGGAGTTGAAGTTGAAATTCAATCCAAAGATCTTCTTTAAATACGCATAAATAAATAGAACTAGGAACCTAATAACGAATAGTCGAAGAAACCATCCGTGATTCCATTGTCATAAAAATGTTCAGCACCATCAATAATCATGCCTTAAAAAGACATCACGATCCCAGAAAGCCAGTCTTCGATTCTTCTAACAATGGAATTCCACAACAGAGCACTCGAGCTTCGGAACTCCCCAAGAAAAGATAGAAATGAACTGAAGATTCCCAACAGAACGCGTACGATGCTCTCTCTGTTCCATAATTGAATCCGATTCCTCTCAGCGAACCCCCACCACTGCACTTTCTCTTCCCTCCACTCGAACATATTTCTCCCTCTCAACCCCCCTCCATCTGTTGCCACCAATGAATAATATAAAAAAAACTCCCCTCGTTCCATGGAACATGCAGAAAAAACTCGCAACAACCGCATTAAAAACTGGGAAGAAGAGGAAGATATGATGAAAATATAATAAAAAAAGCTTACCTCTCTCAAGAGAGAGAGAAAACAAGAAGCATAGCAGGGGGGTCGACTTTGTGGGGGGGGGATGTTCGAACAATGGAATGTTCGAAAGAGGAGGAGGAACGAGTCCTATTGGATCGTCTGATTGAAAGGATAATTAAGGGCTCATTTGTCAAAACAATTAGCTCTCAGTTGTTTGGTTTCGTTGGTGGATTTTTATTTGTTCGATTCAGTTGTGGAGACAGACAAAAGATCAGACGATAAAAATTAAGAGGAGACTGGGATATGGAAATGTCGAGGTTGAATTGAAATGCTTCCTTTTCTGGTGACAGTAAGTCTCTCCATTTTGCTATGGGTTGAGTGAATTTTACAAATTTTCTTATTCGTTTCAAATCAACATTTTTATTTTCACAAAATAAGGTGCGTTAAATATAGAATTTTAAAATGCATGAGTGAAAAATCACCCACGGAGTCAAGGAAAAAAAATAAGAAATTTTGAAAAAAAAAATCTGAAAGTTTGTTTCCTTATTAGATAAAACATTTTGAAGGTGTAATTCCAAACGTATAACCAAGAAAGATTATGGGGTCAGGTGGGGAAAATGGTTATAGAGGAGTAAAATTGATACAGGGATTTTAACAGTTTATATTCATAAAATTTAATGTTTTTTAGCATGCTGATTTTTATTGAGGCTGAAGAAAATCAGAGGGCCAAAACCATTAAATTTTAAAAATATGAACTGTTAAAATCCCTGTATCCATTTTACCTCACCTGACCCTACAAAGTCACCTCAATCTCATCAATATGTAACATTTTAAAACTTCATACAAAGGCATTTTCCACAGCAAAATGTTTGGTTAAATTTCAGAGAAAGGGAAAATTGTCATGAATTTTCTTCAGATTTCAACTCTAACAACTATGAAATCCCTCACATACACCATAACCTAAATTTCACTGAAATTGTCCCAGTAAAAATGCTATTTTTGCATGGAAACCTTCCATTCAAGCAAGAAGGAAAACTTGATCTTCCCAATTCAGAGAACAGATCAAATCAAACGCCAGGGAAAAAAAAACGGTCATGCTTCAAGGCAGATAAATGCTGAAGGTGTTGCTCGAGTAGAACTTTTTCACGCCTTGCCTTTAGGGTCACGAAAGGCATTAACATCTGCCATTACCGGTCCTTTCTCGATAAATTATTTTACCATTAGATTATTATGGGAAAATAGTACAATTAAGGAGAAAAATACCGACGCGAGAGTTGTAGATTTAGTTATATCGTATTAAAATAAAGACATCAGAAAAAAATCGGGATAATATGGCTGATTAGTAATTGAAAGGTTAAGAACTTTCTAACCAACTTCTAACTAGGGTACAATTTAAGATTTATACACGTAGTTATTGTCGTTGGGTATTTTAAAAAACGTCTTTATATGTTTATAGAAGTAACAAAATATCTATTTAACAATATTTTGACGTCACAAAAACATAAAAGCTGAAGTGTAAAATCTGGAGGAGTCTGTCCAGGAAAAGGGCAACCTGGGTATCGATTCTGAGGAAGGCCTTGGCCCACCCTGGGCTGGTGCGCCACTGAAGAAGAAGATGAAGTGTAAAATGCCAGTATTCAAGTGTTATCCAGCTTACAACTATTTAGTTAAGTTCGGCCAGAGGGAGGCACTGAAATAATTGACTGACTATTATTATACTTTATCAAAGAATCAATAAAACAGTTATCTACTAACACTTTATCAGCCAATTTTAAAACCAAAATCTAACTAACTAAAAGGTGTAGGACTTGAACAGAACATTAATACCAAAACGCCTTTTTCCTGCTTAACAAAACTATTAAGCAGTAATTGTTGGTAATAGTAATTGTAATCAGTGGAAAAGGAGCTGTGATTCTTTTGAAGCATTTATTCTTATCCTGCCCTCCAATCAAAAATTTTCGATCCATCTGTAAACGAGACTAAATTTAACGAGGATAAATTTATCTTAAATACATTAATAAATCAGGCCTTAAACTGACGGACGTCTGGTTTCGGGCAAGTCAAAGAGATGCCGTTTCAAGTAAACATAGATTAAATTTCCAGCCCACTATCATCACAGGAACTACTCAAATTTATGAGACTGGGGTCAGTTTAAGATTTTTTTTGTCTGAATTTTTGTAGAGCGGTCGGCTCTGTTGTCTTAATTTGCGATCAGCTAGTCGGTAAGATTTAAGTTTAGAAGTTGAATTTATAATAGTTTTTCCTCCTTAGATTATATTATCAAGCTCTCTTGAAAAATCACGAGAGACGAACAAATGCTTATATATCTGAGATCAGATTAAAGTGATATCTAGATAAAAGTGCCAGGTCTTATCCATTTGTATTGCTTTATTTACTAAGGTTATACTATCATGAACCTTTTTTTTCACCTACTTGTTTATAATTGAATGAAAATACTTAAAGTGACCTTCCACTTTTCTGAAAATAGTTTTTTCTCATAGGACATCTGCACAGTCAGCCAGAAAATCAGTATGGTATCTGTTCAAAAAATCTGCAGTATCTGGTTATCGGACAATAGGAAAACCGCAATCAACCCCCTTCAATGGTCCCTCCAACAAAAGACAGCCCTCGGGGAGGAGCGAGAAGTCACTATCGGGGGTCTGCTAATTGACTGGGGGGTGACTTCGGACTCCTTCGCTATTGTTGGAGGGGTCATGAATGGGGAGAAAGGGCAGATTTTTTGAAGAGATACCATACTGATTTTCTGGCTGACCGTGCCCTAAAGGCTGCGGTCAGCAAGAAAATCAGTATGGTATCTGTTCAAAAAATCTGCAGTATCTGGTTATCGGACAATAGGAAAACCGCAATCAACCCCTTCAATGGTCCCTCCAACAAAAGACAGCCCTCGGGGAGGAGCGAGAAGTCACTATCGGGTGTCTGCTAATTGACTGGGGGAGGTGACTTCGGACTCCTTCGCTATTGTTGGAGGGGTCATGAATGGGGAGATAGGGCAGATTTTTTGAAGAGATACCATACTGATTTTCTGGCTGACCGTGCCCTCATATTATCGTCCACATAGACACGCAAACAACATCTCCTGGTATGCGTATTTATCATATTTATTTAGGATGAATATTGAATGTATTATATAGTAATGGGATGAACGCCAAAATCATGAGTGAAGAGGAAAGCAGTTTATAAAAGGAAAAGCACTGCTTATGAAACAAAATCGAAGCGACAATGTTAGACTTTGCGTATCTTTACCTTAATAGAAAATTACTATCTATTTAGGGATAGCCTGCTAATGGTTATTATATTGACTACTACCACATAATTATTCACATTTAGTAATTGCATCATTCTATACAAAACTAAATTCATTGATAAACTCTTCTTGATTTCAGTATCAATTAGTTTTTTTTTAAATCAAGATTCGATCTATCAAAGCCATTACTGAGATTGGAGAGGGAAGATTTGGGCCATCCCTCCAAAAATTTAGGACATCACCCAAAATAGTGGCTTATGACACAAAAAAGTGAAAAATCGAGGATGAATCTCCTCAAATATTACAGCACTGATCAGAGTACTAATTTTTTCTCCTTTCCATCTTTGGTACTGTTTTACGAGTGGTTATTTTCTGAGACCAAAGTCAAGATTTCAAATCCCATGATGGTTTCACAACGAAATATGCATACGCTCATTTCAATAAAGCAATATGCTGCATCTTACAAATAGCCCTAACTTAAAATTCCGAACGCTCCACTTTCTGAACTGTCTCATCCAGGCAGGGTCTCTCCGTGGAATGGGAATGGTGGAAAACAGCGAAGAAATGCTCAATGCTCTCTCGTCTGGTTTTTTCTCACAATAAAAAAAAGCGACTGCTTTATAACCCTGAATATCTTGAAGGCAAGATTGGGTAATGGAGAATTTTGAATCTATGTCACGTATCAACAACGCTAAGGTCTATTCGTGAGGAGGGAGGCTATATACATTATCTCCCCATGGATAGAATCCATAGAATCTGTGCGATTCGGTTTGAGTATAGGGATGATACAATACGAAAATATTTTCTCCGGATATTTAAACCTGTGTAAATCTTTATTATCTATTTTTTAATTTTTAACGATAGTGTGATGCTATTTAGAAGGAAATAACACTCAAGTGTCATTATCAAATTTTGTGAAATTTTTATGGTGGTTGAGCAAATATAGTACAAAGTACAAGTTAGAATAACATAATTGGAAGACTAAAAGGGACATCAACATATAATATAACATGTGGATATTACATCCCATTTAAAAATAAAGGTTCATGATGAGACAGGGTTTAAGTAGTCACCTATAGTCCTTTATTTGTATCCTGTATTAAAAGAAAAAATAGTTTTATTGTAATTGAGTAAGTAATAATGAATAAATACTGAATACAATACATACAAACATCGAAAAATGTCCAGTAGTAGGTATTTGACTTCAGTTTTACTCAGTGAGTGACTATTAGAAATCAGTATAAGGACGATTATGTTTCATCGATCTTTTTTTCAGTCGCGATGATAATTTCGTGATTTCATTTACCCTTAGCCCTTTGCTACCGAAAGTCAGTACCCCATCCTGTGTATATGGATAATGCAACTACAAAACTCCCTTCTCGATCTCCTTAAAAACCCTCAATTTTTAGAGAGAAGTGAAAGGCACCTCTTCCATTGCAGAAACACCGGTCACGAAAGAGAGAGAAGACGGAACCGAGAAAGGCTCTTAAATAATAAAAAAAAGGGACTGCTTTTCGCGGAAGTAACCTTGCCGACCTACTATCGGAACTGAAAAATGCACAAAGGAACGCCTGCCCCTTTTGAAAAATTCTATTTTTTGTTCTCAAGTCGAGATACCCCAACGGAACAACCGAAACAGGGTCGGATTTTTTTCCTTCTGAGAGAGAGAGAGGAGGTTCTCTTGTGTGCATTGAAGTTGTTGGTTTAAGTCTGGGTGAGGTTAGATAGGATTAAGCGATACCTTGTAAACAATGGCGGAGAGAACTCTTTTAATACTTGTACTCATATCCGATCGATGATAAAATTTTTCTTTTGCAACGAAAAAAGCCACTTGGTTGAAGGGAATAAATACTACATAGTTGGGCATATTGCTAAATATAAAGAAACATAATTTTTTAGCATTTTAGCATATTATAATAGGTAAAAAAATTTGTGAAAGATTGTACGTACGAATGATGTGTTGCAAAGAAATACATAATAAAGAAATGGGTTGACTCAACATTTTTTCTAAGGTACCCCCTCAAGTGTACTTGGAAACAAAAAACTTTAGATCATTTACATGTAGGATTTGAATCTCTATCTAATTATTATCAAATCCAAATATTATCAAAATCCTTCAAAATTAAGTTTAATTTTTTAACTAAGAATAAAAACTTTACTTGTTTGAAAATTATCCTAGGCCAATGAGAATAATTGAAGTTTGGACAAATTCCACCCTATAGAAATGAACTATTTAAATTTTTTAAAACGGCGAAATATTAAGTACTTAAACTTCGACAAATTTTACAAATATGTTACATTTTAATAGTTTTTTTCTTCCAAAAAATTAAATTCTGTGTTTGGAAAAATATGTGAAATAAGTTTTGATTGTTCCATATTGTGATTCGCTTGAATTTTCAACCAATTTTAATGATTGAAAAATATTTTGTTACCCAAGTAGGAAAAATGGTTGAACTAAGTTTGATTACTTCAAGTTTGGGGTTTGCTTGAACTTTCAATTATTTCAAGTTTGAAAATCGTTGGATTTTTTCTAGCTTGAAAAATCCAGCTTAAAAATTGATTGAAGTAAGCTTATTTCTACAAGTTTAAAATTTCAACCATAATTACAGGAAATCTCAAACTTGAAGCAAGCATAAGTGTTATCTGGGTAGTGAACTTTTTGTCAGAAATTTTGTATACATGTAAGCCTCAAGTAAAAATGGGGTTCTTGAGGGTTCATCCCCTCGAAAAATTTTGGAAATTTTATCTATAAAGTAGTGTTTCAGCTCATTTTGAGACCCTTTTGGGTTACTCCAGAGGAAAACTGCACCAACGAATTTTAAAAAAGTACATAAATCGAAGTCAAAGTTTTGAGGGGGTTATTTGACCCCAAAAAGTAGTATGTTGAGTCATTTTTTGGACATTTGGGAATTTTTTGGGTGACATTGTTGCTCTTTGTACTCCGCAGAATTTTCAAGAAAAAAAACTCATATAAATAGTCATGAAAATTGCGAGAGGGGTGAACCTTCTTGAAAAAGTCTGATTACAGCCTTGCACTTCTCATCCATGCTGCGTGTCTTTAAAATTGAACGAACGTTTTGTTTGTAAAATCCAAGTAAAGTCGAGAGCATGGCAAACAACCCGTAATTTCAGCTGGAAATAATACTAGCTGTTTTTGCGCCAGAGTAATTTAAACGTTTCGCGGACGCTTCTCTCTCTTGCTTTTGTTCGGAAGGGCTTCCACGCTCCGACGAGAAAGGCCTTTGACTCTCTCCTTTTTTTTCTGCTCCCATGGAAACGCAGCAGAGGCGTGTTTACATGGAAACTACAGAGCTTTCTCGCGTCTTGTTGATTTCGGGATTATCATTTTGTGTGGCTAATATAGTTTCGCTGCGTCTCCTTTCTGTATGTTGACAGCCCTGGGATGCAGAAGAAAGAGGTAATTAGAGGGGAGTTGGGTTGGAGTGTAATCCGTGGGAAAGGATTAGATTTCTATCCCTAGTGTCATTCAAGTAAGCACTTAAAGGTAACTCGGAAGAGTTAAGTAATGATATCATGTGGAGTGGTAGGAAAAAAGATACCTGGGATTCTTGTTCTTAATTAGGTTCAGAGATTTTTCAATTTATATTTCATTTTCATTTATTAGGATTGTATTTAAAGGATGCAGTTACAAGCAGGCGAATTTCATTAACGTTTACCGGGACAGCTATATTAACTTTCGCGGATTAAGGTGGAAAAAAAGTAAAAGTAATAAGAATTCAGGCTTATTTTTTAAAAGATACTAATTTTATTTTTAATAAAGTATACCTACCTACTTTAAAAGTTTTGCTATTATATTTTTACAAAAATTAACTGTTAAAATTACTAGTAGAGTAATTCAACATTTTAGGACGACAAAAAGTTAACAATAGATGTCGTCAAAAAATTTTAAATTTTTATTACAACCTCTGATTGTTTCTTCCAAAATAAACTTACCAAAAACTTAAAAAAATAGACGAAGGATAAAGAGAACATCAGAAAAGACATCAAAGAACATCATCTAAAAAGACTAAGCAAATGTTATAATCTTACAAAAAAAATGTCCCAAATGAATAACCAATAAATAAATACCAATTATTTTTACTTAAAAATATTTTCTTAACGTCAAACTTCTATTCTAACTAAAACAATGTTAGCCCAAAAAGTTTCTATCCAAACTCTTGTGGGCTCTTCAAATTGATAACGAACATTTAATACATGTAATTACTGAGATGCTACTACCTAAACGACCTAATAATCAATGTCCTTAAAACCATCTCAAATAACCAATAAAAAAATCTCTTAAATTAGCCAATCTATAAAACAAAGGCCGCCCAAACCCGATCACAGCCTTTTGAGCATGAAGCCCTCAACCACCTAATTGTCTGATTAGCCTTACTAATAGTACTTTCATTCATTCATTGCGCATACGTGATCATCATTTTACGTGACCAGGTGACCTTGGCGTGACCTTCCCCCGTGCGGTTTCCCACCCCTCCCCTTTGAGTGGGGGTCGTCACGGTAGTCTTCCCTCCCTCCCCCTTTTTTTTGGTTCAGCTGCTGTTGAGACCATCAAAAATTTTGAGGGGGTCTTCTTGGTTTTTTTTATCGGCCCCCCACCTTCTTTGGCTTTTTTTTTTTGAATGAATGAGTGAATGAAGAAGTGGAAAAGGTAGTAATAACAGATTTTTATTGTTGATGTTAAGTTGAGGCGAGAGGTTTTTTTTCCTTCATCGTTTGCGTGAGTTGGGTTGAACTGAGTTACAGGCGTTATTTGGAAGTTTGTTTTCTTTAGTTTGTTTGTAGAAAGGTGATTTGCTTGTCTCAAACACGTGCCTTGTACTTGAATGATACTTGTTATAGCCTAAAAAGTGCAATTAAGCTTCAGTGGTTCTGTTTTTTTTACTATTACACTCTTTAAATTTACTAAAATATATTTAGTTTGAACAATACACAGTATACCGTCGAGTTACTGTGTGTGATACTATTTAGTATTTAGTGGACAGTGGCCTTAGAAGGGGAAGTGTTTCTGATTACCAAAAAGTAACCGGTTTTTAATGGGGGGAGGCACTAGGGCCATGTAACCACACTTTTTTTCGGGATGAGTTTGACTCAATATTATTTCTAAGATAACTAATACTTTTCACTTTCAAGATTTGAATTTTGGTGAACTTCAAAATTTTGTGCACAATGTGAGCTTTTGATGGGGGTCTAAGGGTCCACCCCCGAAAAATTTTGGAATTTTGGCTCTTAAACGTTGTGTTTTAACTTTCTATGGACATATTTATTTTACTATTTGTCATGGTTTTGTTATCAATATGTTGGGGTGTCCCGCCACGGCTCCTGTCTGACTTCGAAAGACCTCCTATCAATGATCTCTAAATTATTGTTGTGTTTTGTATTTTGTGTAGTTGTGTATTTTCTAAGCAGAAACAAGGAATAAGCCTTATCTCCTTATTTCAGCGTCCCTTATCGGGATATCTATCTACACAAGAGAAAGAACTCCCATATTGAGAGTGATAATATATCTTCCAACTGTTTACTCACCAGTTTTTGTAAACAAGCAAAATTGAACTACTCATCGCTCGTGAAATAATAGACCTACATCTGCTCAGAAATTGGGAAAGATAAAAGCTATATCGATTCCAATCGGTGTAATAAATTCCGAAGCACATCTTTTCTTCAGCGTAATCGATTTAGTTAACTACACATGCATCTTTTATGGAAGTTCCAAATTGTCAACCCTATTTCCGGATTTCGAAAATACTTCTGTCATAAAGGGAATGATTTACTAATTTACTGAAACCGGGTCGAATACATTCTTCATACTTACTTGAAGAAAGGGAACAGCGCATAGAGGAACAGCAATGAAGGAACTAAGTTTTCTGTGTACAAATCAACTATATGAGGATAGAAATTGTGGGAGTTCCACAAATAAAAGCTTCTGACTAAAAACTTGTAATATAAGTATTAATAAATATGTACCTAGATATTACACACACAAAATACTTTTACACACAACAAAATATTTTATTCTTTATTTTACACCCATAAAATGCTTTCTACAGACAAAATTGACTCACGATATAAAGTGATCATGGATATCATCTGACCTGCTCAGTTCAGAATAACAGTGGTCTAAGTCACAAAATTATACAATTCGAGTTAGTTGCGGACTTGGATTAATTTCAACACAATTTAAATGCATGGATGTCACTACAAGAGATAATATTTGTGACTAATATCATAGAACATTTTCCCATTCCAACTAACTTAATGATGTTAACAATTTTCCACCTTTTTGGCTTTTTATATGAGGACTTGATTTCAGAACAGGAAAAGCCACGAGACGCATGAAAAAACCTGAGCATTATAAAGGAAATTACCAGTGTCGCTTAATACAAGCCGTTCTTCTGCGATACTTCAATTATGAGACAATCGATTTGGAACAAGGCATCTGTTCTTCGAGAAGAACCCATTTATAAGAGAAGAGGAAATCTGCAGAGAATAACGACCTGACAAAATAAAAAAAAATACCCTCACCCCCTCACAGCAATGCGCACTCCCGATTGAAGAAACACAGAGGGGGCTGATGGGAAACGCAATCCGCCAAAGTTCATTAGCGGTGCTAGTAACCGATAATAAAGGAAAAAAAAGGAACATTTCGCAAGGGGGAGGATGCAGTCTCGGGGGAATAGGTGGGGGATGGAGCGGTCCACTTTGAAAGGAGAAGAGGAACTGGGATTAAATTGGTCCCTTGTCTTGGAATAGTGCATTTCTCTCTGGTTGAGAGGATAAAATTGTTAGAAAAAATGGATCAATGGGGCCTAAGGTTTTTGGTCACTCTTTCTAATTTTTACTTGATTTTACTAATGATTTTTAATTTTTACCATGCACTTAACCATTCTGATGCAAGAAAGCTGCCATATGACGGTCGTCCAAATAAATCTAAAAAATACTTTTGAATCCCAGTGGTGATGTAGTGGTAGTGTATCCCACTGCCACCTCCACAGGCCCGAGGCTCGGGACCAAGTTTACTTGGGGAAACAAATGGCTTTTGCCTCAGCTGACAGTGACTTTCAGTCATTCGTTCTGTAATTCTCATGGCGATGGCCTCACCCAGTGTGGCTGGTTATAATTATGTACTGGAGTTTGAAGTTCTAACGACCTATATGCTCCTTCAAATATCAACCCTTGTTTTTTTAAATGCTTTTAAACTAGGATTGCTTATTATCCGATAATTATGGATAAAAGATATAAGTACCATATTATAATATTACTTAGGTAGGTATTGTCCCAAATCATAGAAATTGAAGCTATCGAGACACGGACAGACACGCGGAACACCATCCCAATGTAAACAACTCGTCCATCACACGACCATAGCATGTCCAAGTGATTCCAAAGGAGATAATCCCTGATGAACCCCCAACTGTTTGTCACAAGGATGGATGGACTTTCTTACGCCCCCGGTGCAACCCTTTTCCGGTGCGTGATGGACGGGTAAATCCTCTTTGGATAAACATCTTGGCTATTGTTGCATTCCAAAGCGGTGATCTGGGCATGGGTAAAATTCTATTTTGTCTGGGAATAGAAATACTTTATAACGATTATCTTCAAGACATGACGTTAGATAAATTAAGGTAATTAGGAAGTAATATAAAAATAATCTGTAAATGAAGAGGATAAAACCTATTTCGGAATATTTTCTCACTCTCACCTATTAGTCTGGAAATGATTATTATACGAAAGCTGTTTTGCCTTTCTTAAATCTTTTTGAAATATCCTGTACCTACACTACTAGTAAAACACGTCGTTGAGAAGCTAGGGTTTCACACCTCGTAGCTTCCAAAAACTCGTCTTTTGTTGGGTATATGAGAAGTTTTAGGGATTTGTCTATTTCCTTTAAGCATCCATGATTGATTAATTACGTTTTAGAATAGTTATTACATTTATGCGCAATGCTATGTCCTTCAGATCGAATAAGCAGGAAGGATTTGTTCTTTACTATTCTTTATAAAAGAAAAATTATGGAACTTAGTAATTATTTTTGAATGATTATTACCTTCCAGAAAATGCAAGTTAACAAACTTGATACATCATTTTAACGAGTATCTTATGTTAGTTTAAAAAGTACTGTTGATAAATGTAGCAAATATAATAATTTCAAAACACTTTTCGTAAACTAATATCACCGACCGACGATAATTTATTAAAGTCACTTCACCAAATTGAAAGAACCCTATTACAAATAGAAATAGGAAGCCCAAACTATAAAATCCATTCATCACAACAAAATATAACATTCTACGAAATCCAGAAATATATCACTTTATTAAGTATGTCAGCATAACGAAAATAAATTATCCGAAGACACGCAGACTGTTTCATCTTGTTTTTGACAATTAGTTTTATAGGAGCAACTAAACAAGATAAAAAACAGTATTTACCTAAGGGAAAACTTCACAACCGCTGTAGTTCTATTGATTACGAACAAACGTGACGTCACTAGCAAACGATTTCTTATGGGCTCTGTGGGGGTGGTGTAAAAATTGAACACCCACTCATCTGGGATCTTCAATATAACTTAGATCGAATATAGGTTTTCTATAAATAAATTCGAGAGGAGATTAGGTAATAATTCAATAGGTTGAATGTTCCGTAAGCTTCTATATGAAAGACGATTAGGCGTCCACCATGAGCGTAGGAGGGTGGTAAAAGATGATAGATGATCAAGGATCTTTTTAAGGGTTATTGACGGATTTTGAAAAAGTTTTACAAATTACACTTTAATATTGGATATATTTTTTAAAAGACTAACAACTTAATTTTAAAGAAAGTTTTTCAGAATTTTTTAATTATTTTTTATATGTAAAGTGAGAATAGTTTGATACTTTACTTTCAAATTTAATTTTTAAAATTGTTCCACTGAATGAAACAGATACATATTAGCCTTCAATTCATATTCATAATTTATAAAAATATTAATTTAAAAAATGAACAAAAATATTTAAATAAAAAAATTTAAGTAACTTTTAAAAGAAATTACAAAGCATTTTTTTTTCTAAAAGACTAAATCAATGTTTCAGAACTACATGTTAACTTCATTAGATCGTAAAGTCTTGAGGTATTAACATTTATTTATAGCAAAGAGATGGGACTGGGACTATTTTTTAATTCCACCAAGTAAACAACATCTTTTTTTTCGAGCTATTACAAAACCATGAAGCTTAACGTCTTGTTGAAAACTTTGCTGCGACCCACGTTTGTAAACAACTGTTCTACGTAAGTTAATTTCTTAAATTGAAAAAGAATGCGAAAGATAAAAAGAGAAACAGTTGATGAAATCTCAAATTAACTTTCACGCAGCTAAATTGAATCCAGAATAAATAGTAGCTAATTACGCTTTTTAACTATAGCGATGAAGCATTTCTTCTGATTTCTTCATCCCGAAAGATTTTTTTACAGATGAGTGCATTAAAATAGTAACTGTATTCAGTAGAAAATGACGTAATAATCATCCACGTAAGCTTCATCCAAATAGGAGTTTTACCAGCATTCGAGATGGGGAATGTTGAAAATCTTCAGGCCTTCCGGAAATCCCCACGTAGTAGAAAAAAAATCTCCTTAGCTGTGACCGAACCCTCAGAACCAGTTTCTGTCTTTTCTTTCTCCTTTTGATTCCTCCATCCCCTCCCTGTGTCATGCTTTTGTTTAATTTTCATTTTTTCGTCTCATCTTTCTTTTCTTTTGGGATTTTTTTTCGCGAGAGGAGAGGTAAGAAAGAAAAGAAATGTTTTAAGAGAAACAAAATCTGCAGGCTTTCTTCTCTGACTTCTTTCTTCTTTTTTTATTGTTTTTAGTACTACGAGATGACATTTTTGGAATTTCCCTTTCTACCGTGGGGCATGTGAGGCGGCCTTTGGCGGTGTGTTCTAAACGGGACTTCGAGCGAGTAATAGAATGTTTAGGGGGAGGTGGAAAAAAAAAAGGTTCCACTCTTATGCCTCCTTTCTCCTTTGTGCTCATGGCAAACGACGTAAAAAATCACAATGTTTGATACACTTCTTTCATAAGAATGGTAACTAGGTTCTCTTTGTTAGAGAAAACAGAGATTTATTTTGAATTAAAGATTCCATTCCTTTGTAACAACACTGATCTTCTTCTGCCACCTAATACTTAAGACGAGTATGAGAGAAGTAAGTTCACTCAAAAGACCAACTAATTTCTATGTTTGATGAAAAAAAAAGATTTTGTGTTCTTAAATTTACGATAATACTTTAAAATCTTTTGATAAAGTTCTCTATTACCTGTGTCTACAACCACACTGCAGCAGCATACTGTCTGATGATATCGTCATCCGTAAAAATAATTACTACCCCCCCAAAAAAACATCTGCAAAAATCGATCCACCAAAGTCTCATTGAATTTCCATCAGTGGCGGATCCAGCTTGGCATCGAGGTGTGCATGTGCACCTCTGTTGTACACCACCATCTTTAATTTACGTTTTTCAATATAGAATAATAGTATTCCCTTCCATGAGATATTTCGTACCCTTCCGTTTGATATAAAAATCAAGTTAAACAGTACGTTCCTGAAATTAATTATGATTTCGATCAGACCCTTGGAGATCATTGAAGTGTGGGAGATTTTTCTGAAAAATGTGTAATGATATTTTTTTTAGGACTTTGTCCCTATAAATAACTATAATTTTTGATCAATCCAAGGGTGTGTATGATCCCATTATGTTAATAGTTTATTTTCTTATTCCTCAATTTAAATTTTCAATGAGGCAAAATAATTTTTCAAAGAAAACTAACTGGCGACACATTTAGTATTAAGATATCCTTTTTTCATTTATTGCAAACAAAAACTCCAAAATGTCTCTCTCTTTCTCACCCAGCAACAATCCTTTCAAAAACCTATCCCACGCCAAACCCATCACCATCAAGAAACAAAGAGAAAGAAGTCACATCATCTTCGTCTTGTAACGGAGCATCACGGGTGAATTTGCATACAATCCCCGCTGACTTACTGCTACTGCTGCGAAGTGCGAAGATAATGGGGGAACTTTAATTTGCAGGAGAGGCTTTACTGCTGTATCTGGTTTGGCAGGTCGTTCATCTGCTGCTGCCGGAGATATGAAAGATTAAATGAAGAGCGGAAGCAGAAGCTGTGATCTGTTGTTAAGGTCCGGTGATGCGAATTATTATTACAGCAGGGATAGATTTCACATGTTGGTCTTCCTTCACATGAGGGGATCCTATCCACAAAAATTGACTAGAGAGACAGAATTGCTTTGAGGGGATATTTAATCATTTAATATGTTAAATAAACAGACACATAGGGCGTCCGTCTAAAAAAAAGACTTACCTGGATTGAAACATATAAATAAAAACAAAACGTTCAAAATGTGCTCCAGTGGAGGGGGGCACCTTTGAACCGTATGCATAAATAAAACAAAATTATTTTTACAAGCTAGCAAATTCATTGTATATTGAAGTTTACATTTATCAATTGGTCGAAATTCGGCTCTTTTACATTTCCCCCTTAAATTTAGGAGGTTTTTTTTACAATAAGAGAAATATCAGCGAATATTTATTGCATATTAAAGTTTTTTATTAGGAAAAAGTAATAAGAGAGAAAAAGCATTAAGATTAAACATTAAACAAAATTAATGAGAAAAAAGTTTTAAAAATATTTTATTTGTTATTTTTTTAAGGAAAGTGAGCCAGGTTAGGAACTCAAAAGAATATCTCCTGCATTGATGGTTGGGATATTTTTAGTATTTTAGTGGGATATCATGGGAAATAGACGAAGGATGTTTTGTAAATGATTTTCCTTTCAATCTTTTTTGCAAGGTTCTAACTAAACTATATTTTTTTAAATCGCATAACCAATAAAGTTATTCAATATATTACCCAATAACTTCATTCAGAGGATAAATCAATTAAAGTTTAATTAATTAATAGCTTAAAATTTTAATAGTATTAAGTATATCTTAGAATTAATTTTGAAAGGCCTTAAATATAAATGCATTAAAACCTGAAAAATATTAAAGAATATTAAATTAATAATTTTATGTAAAACAGAAAATTTTCCTTTATAAATCGTAATCAACTTCTCTTATATAAATTAAATCTGAAGCAATCCTAAAGCATTGATTTTAAAATTTAACATTTGATATAATTTAGTTAATTAAATAAAAAAAATTACTTAAAATACTGCATTTATCGTCTGAAAAGACATTCAAAATAAAAAAATGAAAGAAGGTAAATTATTGAACTATGAACCATGTCCCCCCTCTACCATCATACCTTTTATGTGTAAAACATATGTTTATAATTGAAATGGGGGGGGGGAACAATTACTGTTTCAAGTGACGTAATTTTCAAGGGATAACCCTCTAAACCTTTAGGGATAGAATAAATTTAAAATGTAACTGCACTTGGTTAAAGCATTGTTTTTTTAAACCAATACTTATACATCGAAAAAAAAATAAAGTAAGATATCAAATCTAGTCCTGTGCTTTTGAAATCAACTTTGAAACTAACTTACTCTTCTCTCGTAATCTTCAAAGTCTCGTAATCATTTTAAAATCGACAGCGTCATAATTTTCTTCGTTAAAAATAACGGATGACTAGAAAAATGAAGGATGACTTTTGATAGGAGGAAAGATGTGACTGTTAAATAATTACATGATAAAAATTCCACTTTGTATCTATAGTTTAAGCAGTCAAACCTGTTTAAATAGTATTTAACTTAATGTAGTTTCATGTAAAAGTGCTGAAAGGTTTTGCGATAACGATATTTGCGCAAGCTTGGCTGAATATGGTTTGTGGTGCTCTTTAACATTTCACTTCGTATCTACACTACATACTGCTATCACCTATCAATGTCGCATATTATTTCAGAAATTGGTTGTAAGTAGCCTTTTCAACTGGTATTTAAAAACCACTTTGAGAATATGATGAGATTGATCAAAATGTCAAACAGTGTAGAGGATTTTCTGATGAGTAAAAATAGCTTATTTTCTGTTATATAAAACCTAAAACGCAATGACCAGTAATGGGGAAAAAGCTTTAATTAATATTATTACTAATAAATTTGGTTCAGTGATTAATTAATAAAGCAGACTGTTCTTTCTCAATGTATGTAATGTGTCCAATTTATCCTACCTATCTTTTGTTATTTTTGTATAAAACCTAAAAGCCATAGACCAATTATAGCAAGGATCTTAAAACTCAGATTCTAAACCAATTATCTCTTATTGGGATTATTAATTTTATCTCATAAAAAGTTTCCGAAAATTTAAAAATTATGTAGCATAAACGGAACAAGCATCATCATAAAATAAAAGAAGGTTAAATGGAAGAAGGAAGACAACGTTGATTATTATTTGTTAATAAAAACAGACAACTGTTTCGGGGATATATGGATCCCCTTCGTCATAAAAAAATCCAATATCTCTGAGAATAAACAACGTTGTCTTTGTCTTCCTTTGATAAATATAATTTTGCACACAGTCAATTCAACGGTTAATAAAGGAGGGGGTAGGGGGTTACATTTTAGCTAGTTGATAGTCATATCTACAGCTTAAACTACTTCTACATAGAATATTTTTTTTGTCTTGTGATGTTATTATTACTAGTAATTTCAATATTAAATATTATTTTTCTCCTGCATGCCTGCATGTTTGGAGGAAAAGATAAATTGGCGGCTTTGGAATAATATGCAAACAGCTGCGCATGTTTGATTATGATATATTCGAACGCAGATGTTTGTATTCGTTTTGGGTGCAAGAAGATGAGAAGATAGCGATCAGGGTTTGCATGTTTTCAGTTCGGAAATCGTTTATTATAATCTCTGTCCATTATATAATTTTATATTACATTATAATTTGTAAAATTTTATAGAGGTTAATGTTTTTCTAACAAAGAGAAAATGATATTATTAATACGCTTTATCTGTTTTCCTCCCAATTTTTTCTTGAGGGATCCATTGCGGTGAATCCAAGAGGGTCCCTTTTCCCGTAAATACATTAGGTAAAAAAAAGCTAAGAGTTCAAAAAGCATTTAAATTCATCTTTAAATTCCATTTAAATTCCAGCATTTAAATTTAAATTCAATTTCCCTTTTAAAAAATCAACAGTCTTTTTCATTGGAATTAAGTAAAGGGGATAATTTGAGGAGTAAAATTAATTTAATTAAGGCGCCTTAAAGTACTCGTAGTTCAATTATTTTCCCAGATGAAATCCCGATCATGTAATTAATAGTACATTGTATACAAAATCAAAAAGTATTGCATAAAAATTGAACTGTTTGGTTGAATAAAAATAAAATTAAAAAACTATATTAAGATTTGGATGTTCTTTTTTTTGGGACTTATTCTGTATTTGACAATGTAATTGGACCGAAAGGTCTGTTTTGTCTCAAATAAATAAATAAATTAAATATAACAGGAGCATAATCTAATCTTACTTATAAACAAATAAAGAAAGCTATTTAGGTTATTGCACCCAAAAATATAATTATTTTTACAGAAATTCAAAAACTTTCAAGTATACCGACATCGTTCTTTTTGTACCCTAATGGCCTAATGTGCCCACAGCATCTTGATACCATAAAAAATCCAAGAAATTTTAACAAATCGAATTTTTTTTTGCATTTTTACTTTATTTGGCTTACAACTACATATAAATAAGGCAATAAAATATTTTTTTCCATAGTAATTTCTTGTAGTGGACATTAGATAGTTCAAGTCTATAATGATGAAAGTTGTAGTTGTGGTTACTATTTGCATTTTTGGTACTTTCTTCCCAGATATATCTCTTCCATTTGAATAAATGTGTTTATTTTAAATAATAATTACTTTAATTTGTATCAATTTAATTTAATTGTTGTCAATAAGACCCTGATTTTTTAACCTGTAGAAAGATAAATTCATGTAATGAAAATTTATTATATTCGTACAAATAGTTTGACTAATTAAATTTACAAGTACTACAGTTATTTTTAATAAGCTTAAATGGCTTTAAATTCAATTAATTTCAAATACACTATGCTCAAATTTGTATTTACACATATAACATGAGAAATTAGTTAGAATGTATTCATTCAAAATTAAATAAATATTCCGGTCTGAATTTTTGCTTAAACGAAGAGAACAGCCACCAATACTTCTAATACTTCCACCAATACTACTTAAAATGTCTGCATTTTTCTGGGTTTAAGTTTAAAACAGATGCTATGGTCCTCGCATAAAAGAACACAAGTCGTTCGACAGAATCTAAACAAGAAAAATCCCATTCCGTCCCTTTCTTCGTTGAATGCAAATCCAAACCCTCTTCGTAATAGAACACGATCCCACGTGACAGCCATGGCAATTGGGCGAGCCGCCCAAAC
This sequence comes from Tetragnatha montana, assembly GCA_963680715.1. NCBI lineage: Eukaryota > Metazoa > Arthropoda > Arachnida > Araneae > Tetragnathidae > Tetragnatha > Tetragnatha montana. Next base: position 30,955,529 of record OY796676.1, read on the forward strand.
AGACGATAATAAATAAATGGAAAATTCGGTCCCAGTTTCCGCTTCTAATTAATTTCGCGCCGAAACAACGGCAAGGCGTGAAAAGGAGACATTCACTTTGGGCGCAGTTTTTCGAATTCATTAGGGAATCTATTTGAACAGGCCTTTTCTGAACAGGATGGAACGCAATGTCATCGATTTCGAATCGGGATGCTAGTTTCGAAAGGCGACGTTCGAGGATCTCAAAAGATTTCTTCCAGCTTATAGCATGGTTGATAAAAAAGTAGCATGTAATATTTCCTCCGGATTTTCGTTAAGCGAAAATACACGCAATATTTTTTGCGCCGTGAGATTGCTTTATCATCGTATCGCCAATTTCTTTCACAATCCATTTAGCGGTGGTCTATTATTTCTTTTCTATGTGTACCGTGCCATGCCTAGAGCTGCAGATTTGGTTATTGCCCCTTTTATTTAATAAATGTCAGAAATACTTTTATTTCGTCTATGATTCAAGTAATGCAGTATTTTTATTTTCTTGAGGTTGATACTTTTATAAATCAAATCGATGCATATGTAAATAAGAGGATTCTCTGTCTAATTTACATCTATACGAGTTCCGTTTACATCTTTTAGGTCTTTATTATCTTGAAACAAGTTTTGCCCCTTCAATATCAGGATTTTCTTCATTGACGATGCATTTCGTTATTCGTTCTCAAATTTTTATGAAATTTCTTTCTTTCTCTATATATTTTCACAATTTAAGTTTTGAATTAATTTAACATTTTCAATAAATTTATTCAAATATTCAATTTTAGCAAAGATGTTTGTGATTTGAATAGTTTTATAAGCCTGTAAAAATATTCTAATAACTTGGTTCAACAATAAACTTTAGACCCGTCGGTCGATGGGATTACACAGAAAATAATAAATAACACGAGTGTTTTCCATACCAAAACTATTTTTTAAAGCCGACGTTTCTTCATAATATTTTTTAAATTAATATTATACAATACATTGTCAACTTTGAACTTGTGAACTATAAAATACAGAATTCCCCTTAATTTCATTTTAGATATTTCAATGAAATAAAAAAGAAACATTTCCTGCAGTTTTATTGATGGTTCGTCTTTGAAAGTCTATGAAATGAATGAAAAGGACCACTGCAGTAATATTATCATCATTATACCCTTATGCATTGAACCATGAAATAAAATATTGAAAGTGTTCTCTCTCAAGAGGGGCGCTCGGGCTCGAACCCAATTGTTGCGGTTTCAGTTAGATAACAATCAGGTTAGTCAGCGTGGGTGGGAGATGGCACGTGACCTTGCATCCGGGTACCTTGGGGGAAGGGGAAGAAGCCACGTGATTTCCGGTCCCCACCCTGCCATTAAATTAGGGTAGAGTTTCACTTTTCATGTTCTTTTAGTGTTGTTCTTTGGTTCTTCCTGCTGTAGTATGACACCCCACATTGTAATTTTTTGGGAATCCACTATTCAGGTTGGGTGAGCAATTGACTATATTTTGTTGTCTCCAACTGTTTCCCATGAAATTGTAACCATACAAACACTTGATATGAGAGTATCAGTTACTCTTTCTTCTGGAATACAGTGGCGTACATAGAAATTTATTTCGGGAGGGGCCCAAAATTATTTCTCAGCCCTCCCAAGCATGGGCGTAGCCAGGGGGAGGCAGGGGGGGGGCAGCTGCCCCCCCCCTAAATTCTCAATTTGTTAATTATTTTTTAAAAATTTTCTGGAGTCTACAAATCTAAATTATTTTTCTTACACTTTTTGTTGCTTTCAAAGTTAGCTGAGCAATGTCTGAACCTTGACCAAGGTCAAAGAGGTCAAGTGTCAAGCAATGGCAGGGGAGAAAAGTTCTGATAAGACTACGTTTTCACAAGGAGGATGCCGTAATTATTGGTAAACAGGAGCGTCGACAGAGGACCTCCCCATGTTTATCTTGGAGTGTGGGCAATAGTTGAGCTTGTTTATCACCAGTGACACTTGTAACCTCCCACTGACACGCTTGAATGAACTCAGATGTGTCCAGTGTTGATACAGTGGAGTCTCAATAGCATGGGCGTAGCCAGGGGGGTGCAGGGGAAGGATTTTCATTTCTCCATAAAACTAGATTTCTTGACCTGAAAATTCCAGTAATCCGTCCAAAGGAATCAATTATAAGGATTCGCAACGCCTCCTCTTGATCTCTTTATCAGCTATTGGTTCATTGTACGAAGAACCAATCCTGTGTAACTAATGAAGAATTCCCGGGTTTTTCACCCCCTTTCATTGTTAGTTTTTACGTGACCTGTAAATCTCCATGCAAGCTGTTATCGCCTGAGATTTTGTTTGACAGTATAGGAGAGATTGCTACAACATTGAATTAGAGAGAATTTACTCAATTTGAATCAGCTGGAAAATAAAAATTGGTATAATTTTTCTGGTAAGGTTCTAATTTATTTTAAGTATTTTATTGTAATCAAATAAATTTCATAATTCATTATTGTTATCAATCAACTGGGGGTCCAGCGTCGGGCTATTCACTCGACCTGGACACAAGCTACGTAATAAGCATCCCAGGCCCAAAGGCTAATGAAACGGAGATGAGTACCGCCTGATAGGCCACTAGGCCTGGGCAGAATTTGATTAAAGAATACAGTCGGAAATGGAGCTTGTGGCTTGTGGTTCATTGCCTGCAATGCAATTATTAAAATAGTATACAAAAAAATTTTGGGTAGCAACTTGTGGGAAAAGGGTTTTTAAAAAGATTTTGAATTTAAATAGTTTTGGTGTTCGTATGGTATTAAATTTGAAAGAGATGTCCGAAAAAATAATTTCATGTAACTTTTTATTCTTCTTTATTCTCTTCTAAATTATTATGTAATTAAAGCAGTAGCGTATCTTCCTAAAGCTTGATGTTTTTTAACGTCCAAACATACGAAAGTTTCATCCAGTGACATAAAATAGAATAGATAGTTACTCGATTCGACTCGATTAGATTCTACAAATTATACTTTTAGTCATAAGCCACATAAATTTCCTTGAAAATTATGTGGCTTACAAGAGGTGGTTCTGTTCGGGCTAGAGTCTGAAAATGAGCTAAAACACTACTTTAAGGGGTCAATTTTAAAAAATTTTCTGGGGGAGGACCCCCAGACCCCCCCTTTTTCTTAGAGCACACATTTATTACACTATTAATTACGTTAAGTGGGACCATGCCATGGGGCAAAGGGAAGTATCCTTGCCCCCCCCTAACATGGGGCCTGGCTACGCCCATGCTCCCAAGCATGTTTAATAGGTCCAATGTAACTTTTTAATATATTTTAAGGTAGAATTTGCATTTTAAAGAACTTAGTAAAGAAAAGCTTTGGAAATTTGACTCTTAAAAACAGGTTTTTAACTAGCTTTAGCACATTTAGTCCATATTTTGGAAATACACTTTTAGGTAGGATTTTCATTTTGATGAACTCAATATAAAAAAAAAGTTGTAAATAATTGAACTCGAAGTACTAAAGGGGTGTTTGGGGTCCTCTCCCAGAAATTTTGGGGGGTTAACTAGTTTTGGAACACCAAGTCCACCCCCGCCCCCCCCTTATATAAGCCTATGTTGGAATACAAATCTCTTACGAAAATGTCAGAGTATGGTTAGTTTCAAAAAGGAATATTTTGTCTAACTGCGGAAGAAAGGATTTTTTACTCAAAATCTTTGGTATCTCTCTTATAGAGATTCTACCTTGAATAATTGACGTCGGAAATGAAAAATTCACGAGTAAAAAATTAATTCATATTATTTTGTAGATCCCGCTTTTATTTCCCATTCCCTCTATATTTTCTATTTTTGCAGTGGTTTATAACCGCAAATAAACACTCTGAACTTGATATAGACTTTAAAAATAGACCAAACTGTGTTAAACTTTTGTTAGTAAAAAATTTACCACAGAAACATAAAACAGTAACTATCAGTTTAAATTTTTTTTGGTAAACTGCCCAAGGTATGATGATAAGATGTAAATTATATTTTTTCAATCGAAGTCTTTAAAATCCAAACTTTAATTTCTACTTATCACTGACTTAATTTTTTTTAAGTAATTTAAATTGTAAAAAACCCAAGGTATGTTTCAATTATTTCATCGACGTATTTAATGTAATTTTCAAGATAGACTTAAACTCTTTTCCCCTTTGATAAAGCTTACCATTGTTTCATCTTGGTGAAGAGTACATCCGATATAATACATCTTGAACTACCGGTGAGAACTGGTGTTTTTCGACGCAGTTTTTTCTCCGCCATGTTTCTTTTTTTTGGCAGAGTTAATTGAGGCGAACACTGTATCTTCATTAGAGCTGCTTGAGAGAAACACGACGCCCCTTCCTTTTTTTTTATTTCAGGGATCCGGGCTGAGTGTGAACGATGATGGTTCAGTGACCACCTCCGGCCTCTTTATTTTCTCCTTTCTAGTGGTTATACGACAAAAATTGTCGATTTTATCACAGAGACAGAACAATATTTAATCAGTAAGTGTAACTGAAAAATTTAAAGAGTGTAATAACTTAGAGGTATGTCTTTATGATACCTACTACAAAGTACAGTTAAAGTAATCATATCCGTATGAATAGGAAGGATTGGAATAATGTCTGATATTTACACAATTTTTATGATTTGTGTCACTGATGACTACATCTTTTCGATGTAGATGTAAGGACTCTACATCGATGTTAGAGCCACAAAACGAAAATAAGGTTAAATACCATTTTTTACTGTACCTCCACCTCCATGGGCGGATTAATGAGGGGTCATAGGGGAACAATGCTCCTCTTTACTTTTTCAGGATATTGTTTTTTTATTGGTAAATGATGTTTCCAGATCCATTAGGGACTGCTTTCCCACCTTCCAAGATTTTTTCTGTGCCCCCAAGGTATCCCACTTAAATCCGCTCATGCGTTCATTTTTAAAGAACGTTTGACAAAGTTTAAAAAAATATATTAGTTTACTTGTTAAACAAAAGCTAGATCACAGAGAAATATCCTAACAGAGGGTCCACGAGGCTATTTTCAAATGCGTTACTGATGTGAGGGCGCCACACTAGAGTCTGGAACGTATGCCGGCCGCTTAAATCTCTCGCCAAATTAGAACTCAGCGCATGCGCAAAAATGTGTTTTCGATCTCCCATAGGCAGCCGGCGAACGATTCAGACTGGATCCAGACGCTAGTGAGTTTAGTGCGATCCCAGCGCCACAATTCTCCCAACCTGTAACAAGATGCCATGATTTTCGATTTCCATTATGGCCTATGGCCGTGGACTCTCTGTTCTAGTACTCTGTGAGCTAGATCTTAAATCCCTTTTAGGTATGGACGAGTTTCATTGCAACTTCTCCATGAAGATTTTTCTTTTAAAATTATTTCGTTACAACAGCTGTGCCACTGAACGACAAAGCTTTAGTACACCCATCCTAACAATTTCATCCCTTTATTTTTAATCCCTCTGAATCAGTACTTCATTTATTCTTCACACAAACACCACCCTGTACACCTCGGATTAACGGGAATCCCAACAAGGGGTGCAGGGGACCTTCCTTTAAAAAAAAACGTTCCAACCTGCCGTTCCATCTGATGATGGATGGTGAAAAGTTCGAACCGACGGAGCAGGGGTCTCGAAAAGCGGAAGACTTATCGACGGATTTTATGGAGGGACTTTTTTTTTCGAACCTTTTCATTCTTTATAGAATTTTTCGGGGGGTGATTCGCGCAGAAATTGTTCGTACGGGGGTTGACGGCAGCACGTGTTGCAGCCAGCTGAGGGGAGGAGAGGGAGAAAGTGCGAGTGAAATTATATGGAAATGACCTGCATATCCGTTTGGGGTGGAAAAAGGGTGAAGTATTTTTAAGGGGGGTTAGGGGAAGGTTTTTCAGATGGGTTGAGTTTTTGTGGTTTGCTCTGGGTTAGGATTTATTGGAAAGGGAGAAATGAGTTGGATCAAATATTTGGTTTATTTTTAGATAGGTTGGAGGTGAGCGGTTTGGATGAGGATGAGTGAGTTTAATATTTTTGTTTCGAGAGAACTACCCGAAGCAAATTCGGATTAGGACTTGAAACATAATTGACATAAATTGGGTGGTATTTGTTTTGTCCAAAGATTTGAACTTATTTGGTCACCTACTAATTTTAAACTTTAGGAAATGATTATTTACTCAAAAAATTTTAATTGCTTTTACAGTGACCTTAAAATAGATGCGAATTTTTTTAAAGGTATTTGGGTGCAAAAGTAGAGATTTAAAAAGATAAACGTCTTGGAAACTTAACATCTTAAGGGAAATAATACAGGAATGGCCGCGGATAAAATTCCTTGAGAGGGTGGGGGGCTGTAATAAATAAAAACCAGAATCTTCACCAATACCTAGAACCGATTAGGTATTTCGAAATGTTTCGAATGGTGAAGAATGAATAGTAGACATCAATGATGACATTACGAATCCATTACTTTAGGGCGTATATATTAACAGTCCGCTTTGGGAGGTGGTTCTGATTTGCATTGTGACCTGGGAAACGCAAACACCCAGTTCCGTCCTCATCACGAATCGTTCGATTGAACAATAGTTTGTGTGTGGGGGGAGAGGGAGTGACGTTAATCGACGGATCCGGTCAGGCTTTGGCCGAGCACGCGAACGAGTTAATTTCGGTGTTCGAACGATCCGGTAATGAGCAGTGTGCCTTTCAATGGCTCAATTAATTGTTTTGGGCGCAATGCTTGAAGGTTTTGGAGAATTTTTTTTTTTTTTTTTTATTAATTTATTTATTTATTTATTTAATCAAGAGAAACACTTAAAACACACAACACAAAATTACAAAAAGAAAAACAAAAAAGAGAACCATAATCACCTGGGACCTACTAGTCCATTTAGGTGACCAAATATATATTTAAATAAGAAAATATATGAGTGGCAAACAGGGTGTCGGTAAAATAAAAACAATATTATCAGTCATACAGATTTAAAATTACAAAAAAATATGTATAAAAACAAAAATAGCTACATTAAAAAAGTTTCAATATTTTCTATTGTAAACAAAAATTCTTTTAGTTTTTTTTTAAATAAGTGTTTGGATGGGCTATTTTGGATTTCAAGTGGTAACATATTATACAGTTTGGGGGCTATATATTGAAAATTATTACAAAATATTGTTTTTTTTGGCTTAGGAATATTATAAATTACATTAGGTCTTCGAGGATTTATAGTGTTACGTCTTGTACATTCCAGTGGGTTCAAAAAAAGATACAGGCATATTTTATAAAAAAAAAGATGACGAAGAGGTAGAATATTCAGTAATTTGAAGTGGTTTATAGTAATCGAGTTGGTATTATTAAAAAAAAACCTTAAGAACCTTTCCTGTAATTTGCTGATTCTTTTTAAATTTACCAAATAATCCCCACCCCAAATAGTTAAGCCGTAAATTAATTGTGAATGTACCCACGAATAATACAAATTAATTAGAAGCTTATTACTTATTTTTTGTTTAAGGTGATAAAAATTAAACATAACAAATCTTAGTTTGTCAGAGATATTTTGAGTATGAGATTTCCACTTTAAGTTGGAATCAATATGGAGTCCAAGGTATTTGATAGTTGACACTTGATCGATATGATTACAATTACAATTTCCATAACTATTACAGAAGTTTTCGTGGTATTTAATGGAGAGCTGATAAGAACGGTTTTTGATGAGGTTAAAGGTCATATATTTTGTTTTGTTAACGTTCAAATTTAGGTTGTTTTGGAAAAACCAATCACGAATTTTTACAAGGTCATCATTTATCATTAAGTTTAGATCATCGATTGAATCCAACGAATAAAGTAATACCGTGTCATCTGCAAAACTTATTAATTTTCCATATAATTTTAAGTTACATAGGTCGTTAATAAATATTAGAAATAATAAAGGTCCTAAAGTTGATCCCTGAAAAACGCCGCAGTTTATTGGGAGGCATCTGCTAAGAGTATTGTAAATTTTAACGATCTGAACGCGATTTGACAAATATGACTCAATAAAATTATAAAAATGTCCTCTGATGCCGACAAAAAATAGTTTTTGTAACAGGATGCAATGATTTACTGAATCAAAGGCTTTAGAAATATCTAAATAGACAGCTGCAGTTTTTTTATTATTGTTCACACTATTATATATAAATCCAGTAAACTCATTCAAAGCTTTCTCGGTATTTGAATTTGGCAAAAAGCCATACTGATTACAAGAGAAGAAATTTATGTGATTTAGATATGAAAATAACCTATTCTTAATTATTTGCTCGAATATTTTAGATAGTAACGGTAAAATAGAGATTGGTCTATAGTTGGAGTAATCATTTTTGTTTCCTTTCTTAAAAATAGGAGTAACAATTGAGAGTTTCAGTGATTTTGGAAAGACACCTTCTTTTACAAGGTTATTAAATAGTTTGGCCAAGATATATAAATGAGAATTTGATAAACTTTTTAAAATTTTTGCGTCGATTCCATCAGAACCAGGGCATTTTTTGGATTTAAGTCCACGGATACATGTTATAATTTCAGTATAATCTATATCAAACCACACAAAAGAATTCACACTAAACACCAAATATTTTTTATAGTCATCGTTTGAGGGAGTTATACCATTGTATATTGAAGAAAAATATGAATTTAGATTATTAGCTAATTGATCAAAGCTTGTGTGATCAGGCAAGGTATTATTAATTTTACTCTTGCCTAAAATGTCGTTAACCAGCTTCCACTGTTTACGACTAGAATCACATTCATTAAATTTTGTTTCGTAAAAGATATTTTTAGCTATTCTGATTTTATTTTTTAAAACTTTAACTGTGGTTTTATAGGCTGTTTTGTATAAAATATTGCCAGGGTAACGCAAAGTTTTTTTATATAGTGCTTGTTTAGATTTTATAACACCGAATATATCCATATTAAACCATACATTCTTATTTAACCTTGAATTATTTTTAGGATAAAAGCTAAAGTTACTTTTTATCGCACCTAATTTACCATGGAAGTCAGAAAAGCAGGACGATGCGTCAGTTCCGTTAACTTTAAAATCGTAGTTTTTCAAATATTCCTCAATTTTTTTGTAGTTAATTAATTTAGGTTTTATTTGATCAGTTGAAGAGATTTTATTATTACTACTGAAAACTAGTTTACATATAATAGGAAAATGGTCAGAGATGCTATTAATAAATCGAGCAGAGTATATTTGGTTTTCATAGGAAGGATCTGTTCGTGAAAATATATGATCAATGCAGGTACCGGATGAAATACGAGTTATATTATTTATATGAGATGAAAATCCATTTACATTTAAAAGATCTAAGTACATATTACTATTGTTGTTTAGGTTGAGAATATCAATATTTATATCACCTATGAATATAATGTTTTTGCAGGAAATATCCGATATTATAGGTTCTAATTCTATTAAAAAATTATCAACTGTAAAAGAATGGGATCTATATAATGAAATAATACAAAGATTAAGAGATTTGCTTGCCATAACAACCATTTCAGCAGGAAGCATTTCATAGTTCAATTGTTGGAAATCATAATTACTCTTAAAATAAATTAGCACACCTCCTGATCTATTATAATTTCTACAACAATGATATGTGTTAAAACCGTTAATATTGTAAAGTTGAATTTCCTCTTTAGATAACCATGTTTCAGACAAAATCAAAACATCTGTAAAACATAAATAATTGGAAAGCAAACAAATCAGTTCATCGAATTTGGTACGGACACTTTGAATGTTGAAATGTACTATATTAAAACAAGCATTGTTGAAGGGTGAAAAGAGAAGGAATTGCTCAAGATCTTCAAGTGTGTTCAATGTGGCATTGCAATCGAAAATAGAGCTAATTTGAATTAAGATGAAAAGGTTATATTACTTAGGTCGGAATCTTTTTGGACTTTGAACACTCTTGAGTTTTCTTTTTGACGCAAAAACAACTTGCCATCCCTCACCCAGCAGAATTGAAAGTTATTGTCACGCTTGAATTGTTTGCACATGTGAAGCAGCTTTTTCATACCTGGAGCGAGATGTTCGTTTAGGTAAACTGGAACTGAGTCAAAGCTACTGTTAATGTCCGAGGCTTTGAGTCGTTTTGCTTTCGCCGCAACAAGGCATTTGTCTCTTTCGGCTTTTGAAGAAAACTGTACAATTATTGGTTTTGGCTTGTCTACACGGGATGAGGGCACACGATGAATCACTGTAGCGTGATCGAAGTTGTTTACATCCAATGCTACGAGTACCGATTTCACTAGCTGTTTGGTGTCTTCGTTTGGTGCTTCTGGAAGTTCGGAAATCTCCAAGTTCATGCGCCTAGAGTATTGTTGTAGCTCCAGAGTTTCTGATTTCAAAATAGCTAAATCCTCTTTGTTACGGGCGTTTTCCGACTTCAGGCTTGCATTTTCTTCCTTTAACGATTTCACTTCATTTTTCAAGCTTTCTATTGATTCTGTCAGCTTTTGGATAAGGTACTCATTGTGGTTCAGGCTAATTGAATATTCCGCAAATTGATCTTTAATGAATGACCTCAGGCTGGTGATTTGCTCTAGGTAAGCACTATTGGGGATTGGATAAGATGGCTGCCGATCTTTTGAATCATCCCTTTTCAAGGTAGCAGGGTCGCTCTCTTGATTACGATCTTTTGGATCGTCTTTTTTCAAGGTAGAATGGCTTCTTTCTTGATCACAATCTTTTGGAACATCTTTTGGCCGATCTTTTGGATCATCTTTTTTCAGGGTAGAAGGGCCGCTCTCTTGATCACGAGGAGTTACCCGCCGGGTTTTACACCCTACGCACTTCCATTTAGCTTTCGTTTCTGGCTTCATCCTACGAAATGCATCTTCCAAAAATCCACCGCAGTGGAAGTGGTACGTATCGCTGCAATTTCCCGTACACCGTAATAAGTCCTCCGTACCTCTTATTTCTTCTTGGCAAAGAACGCAGTTCATGATGGTTGCTCTATCTCTTGGGTGACTGAATTTACACAAAAAATATTGACACCAAAGGGTGTTTGGTTACTAAATATTAAATAAAAATATTAAATATCAATAAATACTTGTATTAATTAATAAGAATTAGCCAAAGTTTGGAGAGCGTAAACAAACACACCGTAAGCTGTGACACAGCTGTTGCCACTCCACAATTTATTGATAGTATTCGGGTTCGTTTTCGAAAAAAAAATTAACTTATCACCTCACATTGATAAAACTCATGAACAAATTAAAATGCTTATATTTAATTGGGACAAAGTGAGCATGAGATGGTTTGCTGATCAAAAGATTTTGCGGCAAATATTTTTGCATTTTAGGACGTTTATTTGTTTTTGCTCAACTAGAGGCGATAATTGAAATGCCAGCCATATTTGATGAATTCCTAGTAGCACAGCTCATACCAAATGTATGTTAAGTTTACGTAAGTGCTACTAGAACTAACCGAAATTGGGCCATGCATGACACAATTTGGACGAATCTTGAATGTTTGTGCTGCTTGGGTTGTAGTTTGGAATGAATGAAGTCCGGACAACATGGTCTACAATAATTATTACCAGTATTTTAAGTTTTTCCAAACTTAGCAAATGTTTGTCTTCTTTCAAATAAAGTTTCCTTTCAAAAATAAATAAATTAAATTAAGTTGGATACAAAACGTTGCAATACAAACATCCTGTGAGAATCTTAAGGAATACTGCTAAAATTAATTTATTCACATTTCTCAACATTTTTCTTACTAAAAATTCTTTTAGTTTTTATTGAATTAACTAATATGTTCTTTCATTCACGATTTGTATACATGCTATTCATCCCTCTTCCAAATTCTCTCAGCTAAACATTTACCTACAAAATGAAATTACGCATTTTTACAACGCACCTTAGAATAGTTTAATATTCCTTTCACCCAATAACGTAAAAAAAATTAAATGCATGTTAACTCAGTTCATCGACCGCTAAGCTACTCCATCTAAAAGTCCAATATTCTTTTCGCTAATAACCCCAGCAAATAACTTTAGCCTCTTGATTACCACATCCAGAAAAAAACCCCTTCAAAATACACCATAATCCATTTATTCCAAAAGGGTATGATAAAAAGAGGAAAGGGATTTTTTAATGACGGTCAACTGAAATTGCAAAACGCATTAAAGTCTCGAGGCTGTGTAGTAAAAAATCAATGTCTTCATAAACATATTCAATAAATCATTATTAAAAAATCCGGGCGAGGAAAGTAGAAAAATAGATTATTCATTATCATTTCGTCCTTTTTTTTGTTTCGAAGGGAAAGACAATAGCCTTCCTGCTGCGCGGATGGAGTAAAAAATAGAAGGAGGAAAAAGAGAACTGGGAGTTAATTTCGGATAATTGATTAAAAATGTAATTCATTTGGAGGTACAAAGATGGCTTTAATGCCGCGGTTGACGGGTCTGGACGCAACCGCGACTGCTGGAAAATTGACTGTTGCCAAATAATAGAGTCGGAAAGTGTCACCTGGTGAATAATTTAGCACACGTCCACTAATTAAAGTATTAATATTTAGAGGTTGAGTGGCAACAGTGCTCACTTATATTTTGTTCAGGATGATGGATGACTATTGCTTTTATGCAGTTTTTTTCCAAGGAAAAACCATGGCTAAACTCAGTGTAACTTAAAGTAACAAATAATATTCAATCAGGGCTTAAATTCTAACCAAGGAAGTACCGGAGAGCTACTATTTCAGCATTACAAATATTTACTGATTAATAAATAAATATCAGTAAATATTTACTGAAAACCAAGAAGTACCGGAGCTCCACTTCGGTGCAATTTAAGCCCTGTATTCAATACTATAGATTCTTTAATAATATCGTCGGTTTACAGGAGAAATGCACTAAGTCACTATTAGATAATCTTTTGAAAGCGGCAGGGGTAGAACACGGTGAAATTACTAGTGTTCGGCAACTAGTGGTCAAAAAGTAGTTAACTACCAACTACTAACTAGTCTGGGAAAATCTAGTTGCAACTAGTAGTTAACTATTTTTTCCTGGGACTAGTTGCAACTAGCAGTTAACTATTTCCCAAAGTAGTTAACTACTAGTTAACTAGTCTATTTAATTTCATAACCTGTTTTTTGCCCAAATTCTAATACATCTTTCTTATCTATATCACAAAAAACTTTATGCTTCGCTCAAAACGGTGCTTTATTTCTGGTTATGGTATTTGAGTACTCTACCATGATATTGTAGTTATAAATAGCAGTGTAATTTTTGTATATTTTGATAAAAATTTTAAATATTTTTGAAATTTTAAACAAAATTTTTTTTTAAAGTAGTTGAAAATTTGAAAGTAGTTTCAACTAGTAGTTATTAAAAAAAAGTAGTTCAACTACTAGTTAAACTAGTTTAAACCAAAAGTAGTTTAACTACTAGTTGATCGGTAGTTAACTACTAGTTGCAACTAGTTCTAGTTAACTAGTGCCGAACACTAGAAATTACATGGCGCCAAAGAAACAATCGAATATCGTCAAATTTGGACAGAGTAGTTGAGCCAGAAGTTACTTATTAGTGCCTTTTTCCTGTAATCCGACGATATCATTGTTTTGTTAGTCTCTTTAAGAAATGCTATCTTTGACATAACTGAAAGAAGGCAGTGGCGGATCTATGGGGGGGGGGCTATAGGGGCTATAGCCCCCCCCCTTGGGACTTAAGTTTACACTATTTTTAGAAAATTTTGTTTAAATTTTCAAAATTTTAAACTTTTTTCAGTTTTTTGTAGCCTTTTTTTACAATTCAAAGGGTCTACAAAGCATTAAGCCCCTTCCAAGATCTTTAGCCCCCTGCATTTTTATAAACTACATTCACTATTTAAGGATTTCTAGAGGTTTTAGCCCTTACAAATTATTAGCCCCCTGCATGTTTGAAGGTTTGATTCGTAATTTAAAGGGTCTATCCAATCCAATGAGCTTAGCCCCTAAAAGCATTAGCCTCCTTGCGTTTTTATGTTTGTTACACAAATTTATGAGCTTTAGCCTTATGAAACATTAGCCCCCTCCATGCTCTTTAATAGCCTCTACAAAGCTTTTAGCCCTCTTGCGTTTTTAAATATATTTGGTTCACTATTTAATGAGCTTTAACCCCTTATGAATCCTTCCATGATCTTTAGCTCCTACAAGGCTTTTAGCCCTGAGTTTTTGTAGATTCAATTCACAATTTAAAGGGGCCAATGAGTTTTAGCCCCCATAAAGAATTAGCCTCATTGAGATGTTTTATAGTGTTTAGTTCGCAATTTAATGAGCTTTAGCCTAAAAGCGTTAGCCCCCTCCAAGATCTTTAGCTTTCAGCACTTTAATATAAATGCGATTCAGAACTTGTAGATTCCAATGAGCTTTCTAAGCCTTACAAAGCATAACCTCCAAAATACTTAGCCCCTTACATTTTTATAGATTTGTTTCACATCTTAAAGGTTATGAGCTTTAGCCCCTCTGCAAGATCTTTAACTCCCTGGTTTTTATAAGATTCACCTTTTAAAAGGGTCTAATGTGCTATGTCTCTTACAAAACATTTACTCAGTTAAAATAGAGACGGGGTTAGGGGGTTCAAACCACCCCCATGAAATTCTTATATCTTACAGTTTTTTTTCCTTTGAAAACGAGTACAAAAAATCATCTTTTTCGTGTGACACTCAGAGTCCCAAATGACCAAAAATGAGTCAAAACACAACTTTTCAGGGTCAAATTTTCAAAAAATTTCTTGGGGGAGGTTCCCCCAAACCCCCTTATGCCTCGGGATGGATGTATTATTCACTAAACATTGAAATTAAGTGCACGAAAATTCACATTTGATCTATATTCTTGGAAAAAAATATTTGACTCAAATCATCGTAAAAAACCCTCCCGGTTGACACACCCTTATTATTTTGATATATTTAATGATTAACTAATTTAATTACTAATTAATTAGTTATATTTAACAATACTAGTCATTTACAATCAACACTGCCCTCAATATTTAAGACATTAATGAATATTGCAAAAAGCACGGCTTGTTACTTCATTATCATCCTCAATCAGATTAAGTTAGCCCCCCCCCTTGCTCATGTTCTAGATCCGCCACTGAAAGAAGGCATAGATTTTTTATCTGCAAACATCACAAACAAATATTTATATTAGGAAATGTTGTCCTGTTTCTTCTACAAAGATTCCAATAAAGAGCTTGGTCATGAATCGTGTTTTGATATGCATATAAGGGAATATTATTGCGGACATAAAATATGTTTGTAAGTCGATTGGTATTCTGTTATGTGTTAAGGCAATAAATAACTGTTTATTTATGAAATGTAATTTACTGAATAATAGATAATGCTTTTTATTTGGAAAATTATATTAATAATCCGTCAAAGAAAAATATAATCTTTAGAATTTTGAACAGGAAAAGTTTTTAAACTTTTAAAGCTAGGTATAAAATCTTCATTTAAAGTTTAAATTTATAAGTTGAATCTAAATCGTGCATTGTTATATAAATATTAACACCGTCTACAGAGAGATACTAATTTGTTTTCAAAATAGGAGCATTGACCTAAAAACCAGATGATTTCCATATTTTAACTATTCAGTACACTATTACTAACTACAACTAGTAATTATCTTCCTCTTATTACGCTTAGCCTTGGGATCGGTTTAATCCCCGGCCCCATGAAAACGGGATTCACAGCTGCTAGAGCCGCGTAGGTAAATACTAGTTCCTCATTGGCAGGTGGCCCCTCGTTTCATTCAAACCGGAAGCTCATTGATGGTTAGCAGGTTGCTCTTTTTTTTTTGTAATATCCTAAACTACCATCACGGGACGAATTCGGTATAAAATGTTTTATATAAATGTATAATTGTGATTTTTGAAAAGGCATGAGAAAATAGAACGTCAATTAGGAATTTCCGAAGACTGATACTTTTTTTCTTGTGTAATAACGTTTAAGAGGCAAGTTTTACCCCCATAAATAGATATAAAAGAATAGCAGTTTTTCTAGTGAAATTAGTTGAATTCTTAAAGAAATATTTTTTTCCCTATCATTTTCAGGTTATAAAAAATCGACTTAGTCCTTAAAAATTTATTCTCTTATTTTCTCTTCAACTCTTGCTTAGCTCATTATTTCGAAAATCACCAGGTCTATTATAAGGTCTATTATTTCCCTTAGTATTCTCTTTTACTATTGGAAAAATTTTTGCTTATAAATGTTGTTATTAAATTATAATATGCATCAAAAGTTTATAATAATAAAGGCAAATTTTTAAAAAAATCCAAATTTGTTGTTTTGTTGGTATAATTAATTTTTTTTATACTTTTAAATCTTTTGTAAAAATAATAAGCTTAAGGACAGTGGTGAGTTTAGAAATTTTTTTTCAATAAGGGCGGCCCAAATATCTTTTAAAAATTTAGTCCCAAATTTCTAGTCCCAATGATGCTAGATTTTTTTATTGGGAGAGAGGACCCAAGATTACTCCTAAGCCTCCTCCCATGCATAGTTAATCGGTTCAATGTAGTTTTTTTACACACTTTTAGGTTGAATTTGCATCTTGATGTATTTAATTAAAAACATTTTGAGAGTTCCAACTACAAAAGGGGGGCTTTGGAAGTTGGAAATTAGACTTAAAAACAGGGCTTCCTAAAAATATAGCATTTATTTTTTTTATAAACATATTATCGAAAACACACAAAGCATTATATATTTTATGCTATTCGAAATATTCCCAGAATCACGTTTTAAAGCATGGTCATTAAAAAGAGAAATTTTAAGAACGTATGGGTCGTAAAAAAAAGTCGCAAGTCGGAATCACGAAAATTCAAATGTTGCTGGAAAGGTTGTTTTTATTCTGTCCTATACCCGTTAACGAAAAAGAATTGCAGCCAGAAGAATGATAAAAAAGACAACTCCGGGTGATTACAGAACAAAAAAGTGCATCGCATCGTCCTCGTAAAGAACGCCATTAACATAAGCAAGAAACAAGGAAATTAGATTGGACAAGCATAAAATACATAACACAGGCATGGCGGATGTCCAAACGGCAATTTGCTCGATCGAAATAAAGGGAAGGGAGCTCCGGAGGAAAAAAAGGAGAATTTCGGGAGTTCGATTCTTCGAAAGTTTTTTTTATGGCCGGTGGCTCTGTGATGAATGGGAATAAAAGCTTCTAGCCTTAAATTCCCATAGAATACAGATATTGAAGCTGTGCCAAGGAGGCAAGGAGGATGGCGATAAAAATATGGAGAGATTCATTCGACTCAACTGTTTATTTATTCTGCTTTCCAGTTGGGAATAAATGATGTACTTTTCTTGATGCAGGAAATAACCATGAATCTTTTATGAAGCTTGCATTTGTTTATAGAGCGCATGGTGCCATCTATTGAGAGTTATGAAAATACTAGAATTTCATAACAACCCACTTCCACTTATTGAAAGGTAAAAGTTCTAATGGGATTTGGGAAAAGGTAAGTATGTTATTGCTTATTGCATTAATCATTCATAAATTAAAGGAATAACTTTCTATGGTATTATTTAATTGGATGAATTTGAAATAATTTTTGTATTAAAAATTCCAGTAGTTTTAATTGTAAAATTAACACGAAAGATCAAGTTAAACTATTATTATTTCAGAATTCCCCATACATGTATAAAGTTTAGTAAATATAGCATTATAAATTTAAAATAAAATCAGCTGAATTTTTATTTTATTTAAACATAGGTCAAATATTCAAAATCAAATATTCTTTTTAAGCGCAAGCGGATATTAATTTGATTTGTACAATAATGCAAAGATTAAAACTCATTGAAAAGAAAAAGGGATTAATTCGTTTATTTATTGCATAAGAAGTCTCGGATTGAAACTTGGTTGTTAAAAGATTTTAAAATACCAGTTGTTTCTCTCATTCTTTTTTTAGTAGTATTCCTAGTTTACTCTTATTTCTTCGTTCCTCTCTTTTATTTTCTGTTTCCCTCTCTCTTTTAATCTCATACAACCATCCCCAACATTTTCCCACCTCTCCTCACTTATCTCAATCTCTTTTTATTCTTTCCCTTTTAAAAGTTTAATGAAAGAGGTCAAGGAGGAAGCAAGTCGGTAAGCAAAAATGAAATCGTAACTCGTTGTTTAGTTTGACAAGGAGAAGATATAGCTCGTCAAACTAAATAGAGGTTAGCTATCTACTCCACACATTCAATATGCTTGCTGTAGTTTAGTTTAATATTTTGTTGAACTCAGGGCCGTAACCAGACTTTTGTTTCGGGGGGGGGGTTTGACCAGTGGCGGATCTAGAACATGAGTAAGGGGGGGGCTAACTTAATCTGATTGAGGATGATAGTGAAGTAACAAGCCGTGCTTTTTACAATATTCATTAATGTCTTAAATATTGAGGGCAGTGTTGATTGTGAATGACTAGTATTGTTAAATATAACTAATTAATTAGTAATTAAATTAGTTAATCATTAAATACATCAAAATAACAAGGGTGTGTCAACCGGGAGGGTTTTTTCAACGATGATTTGAGTCAAATATTTTTTTCCAAGAATATAGATCAAATGTGAATTTTCGTGCACTTAATTTCAATGTTTAGTGAATAATACATCCTTCCCGAGGCATAAGGGGGGTTCGGGGAAACCTCCCTCAAGAAAATTTTTGAAAATTTGACCCTAAAAAGTTGTGTTTTTACTCATTTTTGGTCATTTGGGACTCTTTGACTGTCACACGAAAAAGATGATTTCTTATACTCGTTTTCAAAGGAAAAAACTGTAAGATATAGGAATTTCATGGGGGTGGTTTGAACCCCCTAACCCCGTCTCTATTTTAACAGAGTAAATGTTTTGTAAGAGACTTAGCGCATTAGACCCTTTTAAAAAGTGAATCTTATAAAAACCAGGGAGTTAAAGATCTTGCAGAGGGGCTAAAGCTCATAACCTTTAAGATGTGAAACAAATCTATAAAAATGTAAGGGGCTAAGTATTTTGGAGGTTATGCTTTGTAAGGCTTAGAAAGCTCATTGGAATCTACAAGTTCTGAACCGCATTTTTATTAAAGTGCTGAAAGCTAAAGATCTTGGAGGGGGCTAACGCTTTTAGGCTAAAGCTCATTAAATTGCGAACTAAATACTATAAAACATCGCAAGGAGGCTAATTCTTTATGGGGGCTAAAACTCATTGGCCCCTTTAAATTGTGAATTGAATCTACAAAAACTCAGGGCTAAAAGCCTTGTAGGAGTTAAAGATCATGGAAGGATTCATAAGGGTTAAAGCTTATTAAATAGTGAACCAAATATATTTAAAAACGCAAGAGGGCTAAAAGCTTTGTAAAGGCTATTAAAGAGCATGGAGGGGGCTAATGTTTCATAGGGCTAAAGCTCATTAATTTGTGTAACAAACATAAAAACGCAAGGAGGCTTATGCTTTTAGGGGCTAAGCTCATTGGATAGACCCTTTAAATTACGAATCAAACCTTCAAAGATGCAGGGGGCTAATAATTTGTAAGGGCTAAAACCTCTAGAAATCCTTAAATAGTGAAAGGAGTTTATAAAAATGCAGGGGGCTAAAGATCTTGGAAGGGGCTTAATGTTTTGTAGACCCTTTGAATTGTGAAAAAGGCTACAAAAGACTGAAAAAAGTTTAAAATTTTGAAAATTTCTACAAAATTTTCTAAAAACTTAATTTTTTTTCGAAAAAGTTCAATTTTATGTAGTGTAAACTTAAATCCCAAGGGGGGGGCTATAGCCCCTATAGCCCCCCCCATAGATCCGCCACTGGTTTTGACTCAAATATTGTCTGAGGTACCTCCTTACGAGTACTTTTATACTGGAATGAAATTTTGCTGCACTAAATTTCAAAATTGTATAAACAATATGAATTCGAAGTAAAGGGGGGTCTGGGGGTCCTCCCCCAGAAAATTTTTAGAAATTTGCCCCTCAAAAGAGTGTTTTAGCTCATTTCTGAGACCCTTTAGATTACACCCATAGAGCACCACTCATTGTAAGCGGCCGAATTTTCAAGGTAAAAAGAAGGTATATTGTAATAAATGGCCGAGGCCTTCACTTTTGAGGCACAGCTTTCTTTTTTGACGTCTGATTGAACTGATTTTTTCGGCTAATTGAAAAGTAAGAGTAAGAACACTTTTTAAATATAATATAAATCTTTTCATTAAAATATTTTAATACTTTTGTTATTAATTAGGATGCTTTTTAAGTAACGGCGTTAAGTAAAATTTCCGTGTTTGAGATAAAGCATCTTTATTTTTCCCAATTGCCGCTGGAAAAAAAAGTTCAAATAAAGAATAAAAGCTCAATAAAGACCAACACCTCATCTGACCATTGTCCAAATTACAAAAGGAAAAGATAGGGACTTTAAAATAGAATTTAAAGATGACATTTATGACAAATATAAATGCATATTTTTTTATAAATAAAAGTGCATGCAGTGAATAACTGAATAATTTAGGTTTTTATTTTTATATGTGAACACCCTATTAATTAACTCACGAGCCGCCACTGATAGACATACTCACTAGTCACTCCTAGACACTAGACTAGACACCCGCACCTCCTAACTCATTCCTTCGTATCTCATTTCTTCCAAACCCTCCCTCAGAATCCCAACCCTTTCCCATTCTTCCCCGAAACTTATACTCCTCTTATCCTCCCCATTTAATATACAACGCACAATATATTTTCCCCAATCTGTTTTTAGCATCCTCTCCCCCTACCCAGCATACATTCTTTTATCTTCCACTCCCCTTTGAAAATTTTAACATCTTTTAACACTTTGTCCATTTTCTCTCCTCATCGTTTTTATTTCATTTTTTCTCACACATATCCCACCTCTTCATTCCCCAATTGCTTTCCATCCTCTTTTCTTCTTCAGTCTGCGTCATACTACGTTCACATATGAAAATGTATACCAGAATGTGTGAACGAAATGTCATAGATTTAAGCTAGCTTAGCGAATTGGACAACCCAGAAGTGGAAAATAGGTGTTCTGTAAGTATAGTGTGCTGTCCTTTAAAAACCCTAAAAATAAAAAAAAAACCTTTGTACCCTAAAAACAACCCATTGAGATTTTTTAATTACATAATTAAAATATTTTACCATCTCATATACCCTGTCCTTCTATGCTGTGTCAGGGATGTAAAAACTGGTCAAAGAACGGTTTATTTACTTATTTTTTTAAACAAGCTGAAATAATGTAGATTTTTGGCAAAATTTGTGCTTCAGATTTACAGATTTTGTAAAAATGTATGTTATAAAGATTTTAGAGCATTTTTCGCTCGTTTTTATGTTATCCCATTACTATGAGAATAAAATATTAAAGTTTTAGCTCAGTCCGCCAGTTAGAGTCCTTCTAGGAAATAGGTTTTTTTTTTCAAATTCTTACTTAATTGACTGCCAATTTGTAATGGATAATTAGAATTAAACATGCTAAGCACTAAAATGTTAAGGAGGATGAGCCGTTACAATAGTTTTTGTTCGATTTAATTATCCTTTTTATTAAGCTTTTAATGGACAAAATATTAAACAGTGGGTTGCTTTTAAACAACCACTCCAAATTGTACCCTAAAATCAACCCATTGAGATTTTTTAATTAAATAATTAAAATAATTTCACCATCTCATATACCCTGTCTTTCTATGCCCCTTAGAGTGTCAGGGATGTAAAAACTGGTCAAAGAACGGTTTATTTACTTATTTTTTAAACAAAGCTGAGAAAATGTAGATTTTTGGCAAAAAACGTGCTTCAGATGTACAGATTTTGATGTTGTAAAAATGTATGTTTTAAAGACGTAAGAGCATTTTTCGCGCGTTTTTAAGTTATCCCATTACTATGAGAATAATATATTACAATTTTGGCTCTGTCCGCCAATTAGAGTCCTTACTGTAGTCTTTGAAATCAGGGGTAAAAAAAACCCAATGGGAGCTAAAAAAAACCCTATTGTTTCCTTTCCTATAAAACGCAAAATAAATAAAAATTTATGAAAAATATTTAATATTTCCCATGATATGCAACTATTAATGCAAACATAATGCTTGTTTTCGTGATTATTGGAATTGTTGTTAGTATTTTTAATAAAAACTCAATGATACCAAAAAAACACCCATTTCCCATGCAAAGATAGCATTTTAATAGAATTTCCCTTGAAAATGGGTTATGGAAAGTTAATAGTTGGAATTAACATAAAATATAATACAAATACAAATACAAAGACTGACGACCAGCTACAGGCTCAAAGCCCAACAAGGCTGGTCCTATGATTATGAATTTCCCAATTCCCACAGCCTATCCAATTGCCTCTTAAACTCAAACACTCCCTTTGAATATACTATATTTTCTGGCAACGCGTTCCATATGTCAATTACCCTATTGAAGTAGTAGTACTTCCTTAAATCCCGATTGACCTGTGTCTTATTTAGTTTATACCCATGACCCATGGCCCCTTGTTCTGTTATCCTTGCTGAAACTTAAGCCCTCCGTATCCCCTTGCTTTACCAACTTGAATAGCTGAATCAAATCCCCCCTCTCTCTTCTTTTTTCCAGTGAATACATGTTGAGCCTGCTCAAACGTTCATTATAATCCAGGTGTGTTATCCCCTTAATTATTTTTGTAGCTCTGTGCTGTACCTTTTCTATTACCTCTATATCCTTCCTCATGTATGGAGCCCAGAAGTGTACTGCATATTCAAGATGAGGTCTTACTAATCCCTTGGGTAAAGGCAATATTATATCCTTATCACCTTATCCCTTGAAGTTACAGTCCTTTTTATATACCCCAATAACCTATTTGCCTTTTTACCCGCAGCTGTACATTGATGACCCATTTTAAAGTCCCTATGTATTAATACCCCTAGATCCTTGACTGATTCTCCCTTCTTTACCTTTACTCCTTGTAGACAGTACTCAGCTTCACTATTCCTGTAACCCATATGCAGTACTTGACATTTTCCCAAATTGAAAGACATACCCCATTTTACAGCCCATTCAGATATCATAAAGTGCCGTTTATCATGTTTTATCTGTGTTTTTTTTAATAAAAACTGTAAAGTTTTTGTACTTAGAAGGTCATTTTCAAAATCCGAAAATAAAAATACAACGGTAAAATAGTTATTATCGTTGTGTTTTTAAGACGAACCCTTGAGGAGAGAAACATATTATAATTTTAATTTTAGAAATAATTATTAATAAATTTGGTTTTAACTGTGTTAATTATTTCCTTTTCTATCAAAAAACCCCCTTTTAACCATATTTTTATCTTAATTTCTGATCATTTTTGCAAGTGGGTTTTTTTTTAGGAAACAGTGTTTTTTTTTTTTCAAATTCTTACTTAATTGGCTTCCAATTTGTAATGGAGAGTTGGAAATAAAAATGCTTAGCACTAAAATATTAGGGAGGATGAGCCGTTACAACAGTTTTTTGTTCGACTTAATTATCCTTTTTATTGAGCTTTTAATGGAGAAAATATAAAACAGTGGGTTGTTTTTAAAGGACAGCACTATATGTGAAAGGTAAAAAAAAAGCTTAAAGAAAAATACAATAATTGTTAGGCTTAGACTTTAGCTCTTAGACGCCGACCATTGATTTTACTCGGTGTGTCATCAGGGTTTGGAAAAGTCATATTGTGAAAGGATGAAATTAGGCATCTTAGCCTAAAATTTCTTAACTTCTCTCAAAGCTTTTTTCTTATGTGTGAACGTAGTATGACAGTACCCTACTATACTCAGCTGTGCTTTACAAAGTGTAGAGTAATCATTTTTCTTACCCACTAAGATCCTTTCAGAAAATTCTTTGATCAGTGTCAACATACTTCGCCTTCTTTCACACTACGAAGAACTTGACACTTTTCCAACCTATATCATGAAAATGTAATTATAATTAATCTTTCTTGATACACTTGCCCCGCATGCGTAAAGAGACACTTAGGGCTTTAGTACTCCAAAGGATATAATGATAAAAGTAACACTTGCTAAACCGTGGGGTGAGTTTTAAAACGTGCAATATAATAATGGTATTTAGAAAAATGATGATCGGGGAAGGAATTTTCAATGATCATACAGTTTCAATGATCAATGTATCATCATTTTTCTAAATACAATTACACTAATGTAAGGGAACTCCATTCTTTGGCTAAAAGATGAATATTGCACGTTTTAAAACTCACCCCACGGTTTAACATGTAGTCCAATTTCTATCACATTGAGGATTTAAGTAGTACGGATGCTCCTGTACCTCATGCAGTAATGTTTTTCATTTTATTATGCTTTGTTTCGTCACACGGGCCTTCTAAAAACGGCCTTTTGAAACTCACTCGCACTACATTAGGTCCTAGCTCTTTAACGGTAAGGCTGCGCCCCATCATCCCTATTCGAAATATGCTTGCCTAGAGCCCCTCTACCTCCCCCTCAATTATTGATGATTATTTCTGAATCACCCTGTATACTTTCACCTTCTATCCTGGGCTATTATTTCTCATTATTTCTATTATTTCTCATCACCCCCCAAGAATCATCCTTTCTTTTGCCCTCCTGCACGACATTCTATACTTTCTCATCCTTTTTACTACCCCAAAACTCCCAACTTGTACTTCTGTATCCTCCTCACAGTATTCATTTCCCCAATCTCTATTTTTAATCCTCTCCTATCTCCTTTCCCTGTTCAGCATTTGTAGGGCTCAGAATTAAAGTGGAACAAGTCCACTTTTTGTCATTTTTGAGTTAGCAACGCTATAACATGCACCAACTAAGTAAAATTTCAGTGCAATAATGAACCAAGTCCTAGTTCTGATAATATCCTCTAAAAATGTTAATTTTAAAAAATGTTAACATTAATTTTTTTATGAAGCCTGAACTTTAAACCTCTTTAGCTCAAAAGTAGCTAAAGTGGACTTGGTTCACTTCTATTCTGAACCCTCCATTTATTACTTTCTTTTCCTCTTCTATGCATACTCTTATTCCTCATCACCCTCGTCAGAATCATCCTTTCTTTCATCCCCCTGCTCGAAATTCTATACTTTCTCATCTTCTTAATACCCAAAAAATCGACATTCACTCTTCTGTATCCTCCTCTCAGCGGACCTGGAAAAAGTGCCCGAACCTACGAACCTGGTTCGGGGGAAGCCCCTGTCAGCTCCATAGGAGCAATACATTAGGTTCGGGTAAATTTTATTAGGTTCGGGGGAAGGTTAAAACTTTTTCCAGGTCCGCCTCTCAGTATCCCTTTCCCCAATCTCTATTTACCTTTCTCTCCTATCTCCTTTACGTTCATTATTTTCTCCACATTGTAGGCATACTCTTATTTCTCATCACCCCCTAAGAAACCATCCCTTCTTTCGTACCCCTGCTTGTCATTCTATCCTTTCTCATTCTGTTAATACCCTAAAACTCCCAACTCACTCTTTAGTATTCTACTCTCAGTATTCCTTTCCCCTATCTCTATTTAACATCCTCTCCTGTCTATTAACATCTCTATTTAACATCCCCCTCCTGAGCATTTATTTCA
This sequence comes from Tetragnatha montana, assembly GCA_963680715.1. Taxonomy (NCBI): domain Eukaryota; kingdom Metazoa; phylum Arthropoda; class Arachnida; order Araneae; family Tetragnathidae; genus Tetragnatha; species Tetragnatha montana. Next base: position 30,981,024 of record OY796676.1, read on the forward strand.
CCTCCTCTCCTAGGCATACTCTTATTTTTTATAACGCCCTAAATATCGTCCATTCTTTCGTTCCCCAGCTGGACACCATCCTTTCTCATCCTCTGGAAACCCTAAAACTTGCAACTCACTCTTCTGTATCCGTTCTCTTATTATACCTTTTTCAATCTCTATTTAAAATCCTCCCTTAACCAACTCAACTCCTCCAACCCTTCAAAACTCTCCCTTAAATCTCCAACCAACTTCCATCTCCCCTTTAACCATCATATCTCTCTCCCTCCTAAATATCCCTCTTTTCTTATCCTCCTCAATATACTCAGTATTCTTTTTCCCATCCTCCTCTCTCCTCAGCATCCTTTTATTTCTTATCCCCAACTTCTCAACATCTTCCCCTCTCTTGTCTGACTGCTTGACATTCTTTCATCATTAATCCTTCTCCTTAATTCCCATTAACTTCCAACTAACTCTTTTGTATCCACACTCCCCCAAAATTCCCCATCTCCCTCTAAACCATCCCTTCTCCTCAATATACAACGCTCAGTATCTTTTTCCCTATTCTCTGTTAAGCTTTCTCGTCTATCTCCTCAGCATTCATTATTTTTTCCCCCACTTCTCAGAGTACTTTTATTCCTAATCCCCCTCCATCAACATCATCCCCGTGCCCTGTTCGACATCCTTTCCTCTCTCAATCTTCCCAAAACCCAAAATCAGATTCCAAACCCTCATTCATCTCACTTCCAACCATCCCATATCTTTCTTTGGCATCCTCTAGTCTCATTTTTTCCTCTCCCAATGTACTACATTCATATCCTTTTCCACAATCTCTTTTTAGCAACTTCTCCTGTCTCCCCCCACTCCTCAGTACCCTTTACCTCTCCTGAGTATACTCTTATATCTTATCCCTCTTCACAACAAAATTTACTCTTTCGTCCCCCTCATCACCATCCACTCTTTTTATCCCCCAAGTAGACATCTCCTTCCTCTTTTCCTCAATATTCTTCTGTCACCCTCCTCTTTTCCTCCACGTCCTTTAACTGTCTCATCTCTCTCCATCGTCCCATTACCTTCCTCAGCATCACAACGCTGCACCATCTCTCTACACAAAAATGTAACCTAATCCTTAAATTCTCTAACCTCTTTCGTCTGCATCTCAACTCCCACCTCAATGTCACAACTATGTCCCATATCGCCTCTCTGCATTCCAACCCTCTGCCGTCTACCCCCTCTGCATCACAGCTATGGGCCGTATTCAGAAATTCTAAACACAATTATGAACCGATATGAGACCGAGAACGATCTATCGAAATGATCTCGAAACGATCAATTTCAAACGAGCACTCCAGCTCACTCGTCTCCTCAAAAACGAGTAATTCAGCGAACTCTGACCCAGTAGGAAAGAAATTCGTGTCATCGTTGGGAGGTTTGTTTACTTCCATTTGGATTGTCACTTTACTTTTCTTTTCAACCAATCAGAGTCCGCTGAATTACTCGTTTTTGAGGAGACGAGTGAGCTGGAGTGGTCGTTTGAAATTAATCGTTTCGAGATCATTTCGATAGATCGTTCTCGGTCTCGTATCGGTTCATAATTATGTTAAAAGTTTCTGAATACGGCCCTATATTCCCTAAGTATAAAAACAGCATCATCCCAACTCTATTCTCTGTATCCTTAATCTCTTCCAATCTAAATTCCAACTTCCTCTTCAAAATCCCCTACGCCTTCAACAGCATCCAAAATCTTTCATTCGCATCTCCTATAATTCTCATTAAATCTCATCAATATCATTAATCCCTATCTCAAATTCTTCTCTATACCCCCTCTGCTTTCATCACTCACCTTATCCACTCCCCTTTCATCCCTGCTCAGGATCCCTACTAAATTTTACGTCTATTTTTTTCGTATCTCTTCCTCGCTACAAGATTTCTTCTTAAACTCAGTCCTCTTATCAATCCTCTAAATCTAAATATTAACCCTCTTTATATCCTCCATTATATTTCAACCCCCTCTTTTCCATTTCCCCTCCTCTACCTTCTTAGCACCTCTTTCTCTTATCCAGCTCCTCCCTCTTTTAAATTTTAACATCTTTTAGCACTTACTCCTCCATTTTTATCATACTCCCCTCCTCCTTTTTACATAATTTTTTTCACACATATATCACCTCTTCAATCCCCAATTCCTTTCCATTTTATCTTCTTTCCTTCACAGCCTACATTATACTGTCTGTCTACCCACGAGACTAGATACAGGCTAGCCGAGATACGGAAATCATTAAAAATCCAGATGGCAATACTTGACAAACTGGCAAAGCAAATCCACAGAGTTGAAGGCGGGGCTCAAAAATTCAATTCAGCCACTAATGGCCAACAATCAGAAGTTTACGTCATGAAAACACGCCTTTATTTTTCCGTATTTGTCAGTGTATTATCCTATAGGTTGGGTGATATAGGTAGGACTTGTGGCGATCCAAGCGGGAAAAGTTGTCAAATGGTTTTCATTATTTAAAACTCGCCTAGCCTGTATAGTATCTAGTAAGCCGTGGTCTACCACAGGATGAGCTCTCGCCTAGTTGTGTGGTTGTGGCAGTTGCTATAAAAGCAAGACTGGTTCATTTTAAATAGGGATACACCGTATTATCATTTGGCGGGGATTAAAACCGACGGAGGAATAGAAGGCAGAAGTTTTTGCGATCACAAACACGGTCTTCTTCTTGGAATTGATGCAGTTGCACGCATATGTTAGAGGCTGGGATTAGTGAACTGTTAAAATAATAAACAAAGTGGACTATACTAGACAGCAACTTAAGTTGACCCTACGACGTCACTAATAAACAAAGTAGTTCCCATCGCGGTGTCTGAATTTTGAGAGAAATAAAGTACGTCAATTTAAAAATATGATTATTTTGTTGAACTCATGTATTAATAGTGCTTTTCAATCACGATTTGCGTATCAAAACTCCTCCTACCAACACAACAGGCTTCGTGTTTACCGATTTCTCCTTCAACATTTGTGACGTAACGGATTCAAGAAACGTCGCTGTCAAGTATAGTGATTCAATGCCCCCGTTGAAAATGAGGAGAGTCATGTTGCCTTGGTGACAGAAATGTAAACAGGAGCTCAACCTGTGATAGACAGACATGAAACGGTCACACATGAAAAGCTAAACAAGCTTTAAGAGCTAATTCATCTTGAGAAGAGAATTTGGAAACGAACCTGTCATAAATTTAAGCTAGCCTAGAAAATTCAAAAGCTAGTGAGCCTGAATTGATAAGAGAGATGACAACAGGTTTGATCTGGTTTGTGTGTATGCGCGACCGCCATTATTTTACCAAGTATATTGCCAAAGTGGCACCGTTGCACGCCATTCCGCCTCAATTTAGCCTACCTCGCTTTTTTTTGGCGCCACTTAGAAGATATTTTTAAAAAAATGTTTGCAACGCTAGTCTAGGATTGGCTCTCTACGTGAAACAATGGCGGTTTTACGGAAGTAGCCTGAGGCGGTAATAACTTTCCTCTTGGCCAATCAGAAACGATTAGTGCGTTGTCACCTCTATTTTGTTCTAGGCTCTATCTTAAGCTAGTTTCCGAAATTTGCGTAAATCTTAGAAAGTTTAAGCTATCATCTATCTTATAGGAAAGAAAAGTAGGGTAAATAAAACAAAACTTTTGTTTATTTGGTATTACATGGACAAAGCCGTTTGTAAATTCAAATGTACAGTTGGGGAAATAAAAAACGACTCAGTTGAGATTTCTAACGAACCACTTGGGTTAGGAAGACAAGCAAGGTGTCATTTTTCATGTCATTAAGTATTCTTTAAATGAAAAAAATTTCGAGTCCTTAGGGGGTCGTCTTCATATTAAACGAAACACTAACTTTTGTTTTTCCTATGGGGACCCCCAATTATTATGCGATTTTCTGAAAGAGCATCCTCATAAACCCTCAAATACCAAGTTTCATTCAAATCGTGCGGTAAATAAAGCTTTTACGTTTTGGGGGTCGTCTCCAGAGTGAGAAGGATTAATTTTCTGTTCATATAAACGGTGGGATAGTAAGACTTTTACTCACCACTTCAATGTTTATTAAAAAAATTATAAGTAATTTATTGAATCTTTATATCAAATTTGAGTTTTAATTTAAGTTATGGTGATTAAAATAAGACGACTGTTTCCAGAAAAAGCATTCGCCGGTATGCATTTGGCAGCGGTATACGGTCCCTTAAAGAGTGGGAATTTAGTTTAATTTGGTTTTTTCCAAAACTATTAATTGAAATCGACTGAAATTTTGGTTTTCCACATAAAATTACTACCAGAATCGATTACCATAAAAATATTAAAGGATTTTAAAATTTAATTTTTGGGTCAAAATTAGATGTTAATTATCTATCTATTAACCATTAAATATCGCTACAAAAGCATAATTATTTTGTTTGGGGACACAAATTTGATCTAAATTCAAAGTTTCATGTTTTTACGCCTAAAACTTTTTGACAAATTTCACATTGAATGGTTGACATTTCAAAAATTTATTATGCTACTATTTGGATACTTACATGGATGAAACTTGGGATTTGGGGGTTTATGGGGATGCTCTTTCAGAAAAACGCATAATAATTGGGGGTCCCCATAGGAAAAACAAAAGTGAGTGTATCGTTTAATATGAAGACGACCCCCTAAGGACTCGAAATTTTTCTCATTTAAAGAATACTTCATGACATGAAAAATGACACCTTGTTTGTCTTCCTAACCCAAGTGGTTCGTCAGAAATCTCAACTGAGTCGTTTTTTATTTCCCCAACTGTACTTTTAAAATGGGGAAGAGAAAAAGGAATTAGACAACCCAAAAGAAAAAATAAGTCTTCTGTAAGTATAAGTGAACAGTAAAAAAAAGGTTAAAGAAAAATACAAGTGTTCAGGCTTACTTAGAGCCAAGATCTTAGACGCCGACCATTGGTTTTATTCGGTGCGTCATCAGGGTTTGGGAAAAGTGATATTGTGAACGGATAAAAATTAGGTATATTATAACTTAAACTTTCTCAACTTCTCTCAAAGCTCTAGTCTTTTTATGTGTGAACGTAGTATGACAGTAATCTACTATACTTAGCGGTGCTCTACAATCTTATTTTAAGGTGTAGAATAATAATTTTCTTACCCACTTAGATCCTTTCAGGAATTTCTACATCCGTGTCAACATACTTCACCTTTCTCTCACACTTCGAAGAATTCGACACTTTTCCAACCTATATCATGAGTATGGGCTGAGTATTTAGAGTATGAGTATTTAGTACTTAAAAGGATAGGGGAGAGTGGGGCACCTTGGGACACTTTTTAGTAAATTATTTTTATAATTTATTTATACCGTTATATTTATTCAAAAGCAGCTAATATGTTAAATATAGTCCTTTGTGCATCTAATAAAAACGTTTCCAACCAATTATCCCTTTTAGGGAATTCATAACAAATTTTAAAACCTCTTTTAATGTCCCAAGGTGCCCCACTAGTGGCCCACCTTGGGACACTTCTAATAATAACAAAAAAATATAAAAATAACACATTAAATTATGACAAAACTTTTCCTCCGACTCTTTATGATGTTGGCAGTCTGGAAAATCGAAAACTAAACAAATTACCGACCCGTAAATTTATGCTATTTTTTGAAAAGATAAAAGAAAGTTTTCCCTTAACTCCCTTGTGTTTCGGCCAGGCTATTAACGAATTGATGAACTAATATCAGTAATAATTACACATCATTAGTTTCACAATTATCTTACGAATCATTATATTTAAGAAATCTAGAACAGAGGCAGGTTTTCAAAGTGTCGGTCACGAATTATCTTTTGTTGAGTCCCTACAAGTTTTGACAAGACGCATAACTATAAACTTTGGTAATCTTCATAAGGAATATTTAACATCAAATTAACCCAGATAACTAACATACAAGTCTTTTAAAACCGAAAACCCCGTTTTTTACCCCTATATTCAGTGGCGGCTCGTCCATACCTAAACCCAAGTCCTTTTTTTTTTTCGAAAGTCCTTCTTGAAAAGTAAACAAAACCTGGTGGTCCATGCCCCACCTAAGGGGCAATTTGGTTGAAAATTTTCAAATTGCCCCCTAGAAATTCATATTGCGCCCCACGTTGGGAAACGCTGCTTTAGAGCGTTCTCGCTGAGACAGCCAGCCGTCAATCATTTTCTTTTTCCTCTGCCGAATTTCGCGGAAGCGCCAGTTGTCACTTTTTTTTTATTTACTTTGTTTACGATGCGTAGGATTAATTATCTGTAAATGTTCATTTTGTCAGCGTAATTATTTTTGGCAACATTCCATATTTTGCCCTTTTGTGATTTTTATGCTTTAAGAATATAGTTCATGAATTTTTAAAAATTACTTTATATTTATATTCGGAGTTTAATTGTTATAATAATATAATTAATTTTGAAAAATGATGTTCTTTGATTCACATTTTATTTGGAAATATTCCACGTTTTGCCTTTTTTTTTTGGATTTTTATGGTATAAAAATCTTATATTTCATTTTTTTTAAATTACTTTTTGTTTAGATTTAGAGTTTATTTTTATAGTAAAATTAATTTTTAAAAATGATCGTAGAAGCTCTTTTATTCACATTTTTAGTTTAAAAATTTAAAACTTTGAAATTTCATTTATATAATTGTTTTTCTGTCCTCCCACAGCAAAACCAATATGTATTAGGGGAGAGTGGGGCATCTTGGGACACTCCATTTTTCAGACGCAATTTTATAGTTATGAACTCGTGCTTATAGGTACTAATAAATGATCCTAAAATCTACTCTTCAATGTGTTTTGGAATCTTTGGTGCGTCTGGGTCGTTATTTACATCAGTTTTCTTGTTTTTCGTGATGGGAAGTTACAATCAGTTGTAGTTTCAAATTATTTTTTTTAACAAAAGAAGTTTGTGTCTGTCATTATAATTATGTTGTGATTTAAATATGTGTATTTATTAATATTTTAGAAAAGAAAAATAATTTTTTTTGCTAAACCTAAAATAGTAATTAAGTTTAATATCCAAAGTGTCAAGTGGGGCACCTTGGAACACTCAGGTGTGGGGCACCTTGGGACATGTTAAAAGATACCAAGACATTTTCAAGAATAAAAAAAAAATTTTTTATTAAAAAATTAAATAATTTAAGAAGTTAGAGGATTATAATTTAGAAATTGGTGCAAAAAAGTTTCTGGAAGAAAACAAAAAAAATCAGTGATTTACGTCATGACAAAAATGAGGAAATCAGTGAAAATTTTGAATGTAACTTATTACTGATAGACAATTTAAAATTCTTAAGCATAGCTTTATCATAATTTAATGTGTTATTTTTTATTTTTCAAAATAACATAAGTTTTTATGTTATTCTTGGAAGTGTCCCAAGGTGGGCCACTAGTGGGGCACTTTGGGAATTTAAAAGAGTTTTTTTTATAATTGTAATTATGAATTCCCTAAAAGAGATAATTGGTCGGAAAAAATTTTATTAGATGCGCAAAGGACTATATTTAATATATTAGCTTTGTTTGAATGAATATAACGGTATAAATAAATTAGAAAAATAGTTAAGTATAAAGTGTCCCAACTAACTTTCCCCTATTACTAACTGTTATTATTATTATTACTGTTCTAGACCATAAATTTCCAACTGGCAGCCCATGATATCTCCTGAAAACTCCCCAAAAGTAGCTTCACACCATGGTTTACACATATGGTTCGCACATCTGCCGAAAACTGAACCAATATCTATCTAAAACAAAGATGCATGTGTCTCACTGACTGAATAAAAAACTATAACAAGGGCATAAAAGAAGGAAGGTAAATAAAAAAAATTAAGTGACAGCTGTCGCATCAACGAAAAAGCATTTTGTTCTCCCGGCTGCATTTTTGAAGCTCATCAGCTTTCTTTCTTGGGGTCAGGATTTTTTTCGGCTAATTGGAAAATGTGGGAAAATGAGATACTTTTTGAAAAGATAATTATAATATTCTCACAGACTAATTTTTAATAATTAATCATTTTAAAAGCTGTTTGTGAGGTATTATGTTATGGATAAGTTTTATGAAAAATGAAAGGTTTATTTTTTATTCAAAAGTGTTTGCTTATTTTCATTAATTCCATATTTTTTTTTAAATGAAAGTGCATGTCGTGAAGAATTTAGGAATTTAAAATTATTCCCCTAGAAAAGAAAAAATTTCTACTAAAAGAAGTTTAATTTAAGTATTGGTCCCCTCCTCTTTCTATATCTTATGTAAATTTTAATTTGTATATATAATGGGAGTGAACTCACTGTTAATCAACTCACGAGCCGCCACTGCCTATATATTGTTACAGTACTAATTGATATTCCTGTACTAGTAGCAAGCTACTTGCTATTTTAGATACAAATTGAAATAGGATATTACTTACCTATTAAATTCGAGGTCCCCCGTCTATTTCTTATCAATTCTCGTGATTGATTCCGAAGATAAGCATCAGCAGCTCACACCAACAAGTTGATAAACAATTTAAATAAAAAGAGCATTAGAGAACATACAATTTCATTGGATAAACTAGTAAAGAAACCGAAGTAACATAAAAGCAAAACAGAACAGGGGTGGCCAAACCGTAGCGCATTGGATGATTACTATACTCGACAGCAACGTTTCCTGACCCTATGACGTCACTAACAAACATTCCCAGCGCGGTGTCTAAATTTTGAGGGAAAAGTAAACGTCAATTTAAAAATATTATCATTTTGTGAAACCCATGTATATTGTATACATAGCGTCTTTCTATCACAATTTGCGTACCTAGCAACCTAACAGGCTTTCTGTTTACGCAGTTTCTGCTTCCACGTAGTAACGCCCAGACTCCAACCTCCAATGAAAATTTTCCGTAGTACCATAATAAACCTTTTATCCGGAAATCTAATATCCGAAATTACCCCCATTCGGCAGGTTTTCTTCTTGATAATATTTCGCAACGTCGGGAGTTTCGATAACCGTGCAATACGATCTGAAAAGGGAGTGCTTATAAAATACAATTTTTGAGAATGGAAGTTAATTTATTATAGGGAGAGAGTAAATCTTTTTATTTTACAGGATGTTTGGTTTGGTTATTGTTTTATGGCGCAAGAATATACAAGATTTTAAGCAGACCCAGTCATATTAGCAGCGATGTGCTTGTTAATTATGCAGAGCTACGAACAATCTGCATTTTTTCCCTGCCGCATCGGTGTTGGGAGGGTTTCCGTAGTTTTTTGATGATAAGTAGTTTTTTGATGACGTAGTACGAAAACAACTACCGCAGAAACTACGGAGGATCCGTAGTACTTGGAGTCACTGTGTACCCGTTGCTGTCGAGTATAGTGACGCATTATTATTTAGTAATTATACCGTAATTTTATAATTAGCATAATTTTATATTTGAAAATAAAATTCAACTATTCATAATTTGAATTAATCCGTAATTTCATTTGAAAACTGATTATCTCTTAAACTATGGATGACTTGAACCCATTTCCATGTTACTTAAAAAGAGTAAACTAGGGACAAGTAAAGGCTCATTCACACTGTTTCACTTTCACAGTTCATCCCAGTGATTCACTCCTGTGAATCACTCATTCAGTGAACAGCTTTGTTTTCAGTTTCACTCTAATCAGACATGTTCATCTTCATCGGTTGTTTAGAATATGAACATCTCGATTTAATAGATTACTTTTAAAATCTATAATTAAAGGAGTGATATTTTTATGCAATTAGATATAAATGTTGTATTTCAAGGTTAAATTAAAGAATTAAGAGAGTTATTTGACATCATTTGCTTGTTCTTTCATTTATTTAAAAGTGATCAGATCAGAAATATTTCGAATTAAAATTAAAACAGACAATGACCAGCTGAAAATAATGGTCGGTTCAAATTACCCTTTAAATTATCTTACTCCTGATAGCAGTATCGTTTAAAGTTTAAACCAAACGATTTTTTTAAACAAATAAATAAATTTACTCTTATTATATATTTTGTTATCTGGAAAATTAACAAATTTATAATGATAATGATCGATTATCATTATAACTTTGAATAAAATGGAAAATATTTTCAATAAATTTATTTTAAATTGGAATTTAGTCTGATTTAATACTTTGATGCGAATATTTTTATATAGGTAGTTAATTCTAAGGAAGAACCTGGATAACCGTAAAATGAGGTTTTTTTTGTATCTTATTCCTCTAGAAATATTTATAAAATTCAAAGAATAATTTTCCACTACACACAAAAAAAAATTCAATGTGTGCAAAGAATTTAAAAAAAAATCATAGTTGGACTCGAACTCGCAACCTTTGGATCTGATTTCTGGTGGCTTGACCACCATGCTAGATTAAGCTTTCAACGTTAGTACGAAAGTTTTAATATAAAATCTTTGTCAAATAATTGAAGGAAAAATAGTACCAGGAGTTTAGATTACTTTTAAGGTTTTAAGAATATCTGAAACTGTTTTCTTAATTGTTTATATGGATTTACAAAACATTTAACTAAATCGTTTTGGAGATTGTATTTTTTAATGATCTTAGTTATTAATAGTTTTTCTATCTCGGCGGATATACACGTTAGAAGACAGCTGTTCTGCGGATTTTAACTGATGTGATTTAAGAAGATTGTAAATGTTAATTCACTTTTATACAATTGTAAAACTATTTTTTCTGTAATATTTACACTTTAACCATGAAAAAATACTTCTAGGGTTTTATTATGATAAGTTTACGATTTGTGTTAAGCGTAAGAACACAGTGGATGAGTTCATCAGTGAATGGTCCAGTTTGTTTTCTTCTAGGTTCATCTTTCATTTTTGATGTTCACTTCAAGAAGAAACAACAATTTATACCTTTCATTTTCGATGATTCCTCGAAAATGAAGATAAAAGTGAAACAGTGTGAATGGGGCTTTAGTAAAGTGAACAGAAATTTAATCAGAAAATTAAAGCGGAGAATCATTCAATACACCTTACCAACTGTAAGCATGGACGTAAAAAGCTGTATTTAAACTTGTCTGTCAAAATATAAGCGCGTGATATGCAAAAGTTTGGCCACCCCAGCAATAGATCCTCGATTATCCGACCTTCCATTCAAAAACTTATCAAATTATTCGACCATTATAGATAGGATGTTATCTTTATCCATAGATTTTACACCTGGCACAATAATATATATACAGGATGATTCATTATTAGAGAATAATCAGGGTTTCCTTTTTCCCGACCAAAACAAGTTTTTCCCCATCCCAAAGGGGGAAAGTGGTATGGGTAGTATATACCATGAAAAACTTCCAAATCACAATATACAAGAAATATTCTGGCTTTCTTAATCTGATGTGTAAAATTATTTAGAAATACAATTACAAATTTCTCTTAGGTTTAAAATAATTTCACTAAATTTGCTCAAAAATGTTTTTAATTGTAATGAATTTCCTAAATAAATATCTTAGATAAAACACAACAAAACAAAATTATTTAACTTAAAAATATCAGTGCCATCTAGAGAAGCAAATAAATTTGTGTTTAAATTAAATAAAGTGGGAGACTAGTTATATGAATACGATTACAATAGACGATGTTAGTGCGACGTCACGGAAACGTTGATTTCATTCGTGATTGGAAGTAATTCCGTACGGAACCAATCACGGATGGAATCAACGTTTCTAAACAAGCAAGTGACGTCATGACTAATGTCGTCTATTGGTAAATGTTTAGGAAGCTGTGTGGTGTGTAAATATTTAAGTAAATTAATTTTTTTAACTTTTTAAGCTATTTACTTAGAACACAATTTTGACGTTTTAAGGTTGTTTTGAATTTATTACTATGTTTTTAATAATCAGTTTTTCCCATGTGGGAAAATCCATTTTTTTCCAGAACGGTACCGGTTTTTACCATGGTATTTACCAGGGATGGGGAAAACCTTGTCAACCCTGATAATAATGTTAAAAGGGGTAGAGCACACCTAGGAGACTCAGAATCACAAGGAAAGGGGTGTCGTAAATGCACCCCTAATGGCCTAGGTGTTTTTATATGAGGCAATTGGAGGTTGTATAATCCCAGTAGAAATTGACACTTAACCTTTTAAGATTGGATTAAAGCAAAATCGTTGGATTCAAGCAAAACCAATTTGAGAGCTGGCATTTGAATCGTACTTTCTAAAGCTTAAAATAAGTTAGGCTACAAAAGCTTTTAGGATTGAGAAATTAAGCGATTAGTCTCGTTAAACATTTACAGAAATTTCAGCTCTTAAATTAATTTTATGTAATAAATGTAGGAAACGAACGATTTTGATTGTTTTAATCCAATCTTAAAAGGTTGAGAGTCGATTTCCACTATGGATTACAATATTATAAAACTCCCATGCCAGCTTATAAAACCCCTAAGTCATTAGGGAGTATTTCCTACCCCGCTTCCCTATGTGATTCTGAGTCCCCTAGGTGAACTCTACCCCCTCTAGCATTATTATTCTCTAATATTGAATCACTTTTATGAAGAAAACAGCTATCACTGACAGTCACATCCCCAAGCAGCACAAAAGTTGAAGATTCGTTCAATTTTTGTCATGTAGGGCCAAATTTCGCTTACTTCCAGTTGCAGTTACGTTAACTTGACACGTTTGGTAACCTTGGTTTGGTATGAGCTGTGCTACTAGGGATAATCCCGAAGGTGACGGATAATCGAGATTCTATACTGCATTTAGATCCTTTATCAGCAACTTTTTCAAGGAATTGTTTAAGAATTTTATCGTAATACTTGTTACCATTATTTCTTAAAGAGAGAAGGGACTTTGATTCAAAGTTCTTGACTACATTCTTAGTTTTTAGGAGAAAACATTTTATCATTTTTTATGATACACATAAAGTCTCATTAAACTGCAAATATATGAGTAACAACTTTTAAAAACAGTCCTCGTGCATTTGAAATAATAGAAATTCAGCATAAGCTTTAAAACTTCCTTTTTAAATTTACTTTAAAATGTCTAAGCATTAAAATTTGACTAAGTATTGTATTACTAACATGAAATAAAGTACCTTCAAAAGTATTGTATTTATCACTATTATAAAAGTTTAAGAAAATCTATATGCAATACAAAAACAATGATTTTTTTAGTTCCAAACAAATAAGCCCTAAAATTTAAGAGAATAAAAAACTTTTTTAAGTTAGGATTTATTCTTTTTATGTGTATCCCAATGAAATGATAAAATGTTTGACTTAAAAAATCTTCACCCATTAGCATTGTTTCTGTAAGAAAATGTCTAATCCTTTTATGCAGTAACAAATATGTAATAAAAAAAGTACTAAATGAGTTATTTTTACAATTCTTTCATAGAATAGAAGATTTTCACGTTTTCTCACATTAATAATATAGAAACTTGAAATGGCCAATATTAAGTTTTAATCATTATAAGTCTGCAATATTCCACCTCTCGTATACGAGAATAATGGCTGCAAGCATTGTCACCCCTCCCCTCTCTTTTCAATGATGAAAAATGAACAGGTTTCTCCCCCATGACACAACTCTAGATTGACTCTCACAAATACGTTGTTCTACCTATTTTGCGCTTGTACCCTTTGGACACATCGGTGGACCCATCTTCGGGAAAAATATAATGCTAGAAGGAAGAATTGCCGCCAGTGCTCCACGTTTCCATGGAGACAGATACAGAGTTCCGAGAGAACCAGAGGGAATCGGAAGGGCCTCTGGGATGAAATCCCCCAAAATCTCCTTTTCCCGAAATCGTGAGATTGGGACAGGTTTCTGACTGGAAGTTGGTTCCAGTGTACTGATTGAGAACTAACTTCCCAGAATCGGTGTTCAAATGCATGAAAAAAGTTGCAGATTTACTATTGACACTAATTGAATCACTTATTTCAGAAACATGTCAAACGCCTCTTTTCTTGTTTTTAGATAAACGAGAAAAACTGTATAGAAGCTCACTATATTTTTATGAAGGTGTTTAGTAATTTTTTTCTTAAAGTAGACCTCCTTTGGGTATTTTACAGACAAAAAGAATATTTTTTTATATTTTTATTCTTTGCATAAAAAATTGTTGAAATTTTTGCATTTGACAGGTTTCTGCAATAAACAGAGTATTCAGGCCTATTTTCATAGCTTAACTCTAATTCTTTTAAGGATTTGGTAGTAAAAGTGGGAATATTAGTTGAAAATAACATTTCCATATTAAATACCAACCCATAAAGTTGTTATAGAGTTCTTATTTTTTTCTTTTGGTTATTAGATGTAAAAATACTTATTTTTACAAATGATTTCAACTCTAGGCTCAAAAATAGTGGTCAACCAACTCAAAATGTTAATATAGACATCTTCGAAGTCAATTAGATAGTTGCTAAGAAGTAACTTTGTGGACAATAAAACGATTTTGCTTTAAAAGCCTACAATATTAGTTAATTAGTTCAATATTATGATCTGGGGTATAGATTAGATGCCCACTTTTAATAAAGTGATTCATAGATCTAAAATATCAATCACATTAATATAAAAAATGCTCACAAGCATAAAAATTTTAAATATTTAGCTACCAAAACGACCTTAGTCTTGAGATTCGTCCAAAAACTTTAAAAATATTGTTTTTAATATGGTTTGATGGACCTAACCTCTAAAGAACGACTTTTCCAATCGCATATAGCTTTTGTTTGTGATTAAATAAGAAACTGCAGTCCCAAACAAGCGGTAGATGAGACGGCATGAACGAAATTCCCCGCAATTTAAGTGCAGAAACCAGTCAAGCGACGTCGTTTGACACGTTTCTGCACTAAAGCTGAAATTTAACATGCTGGAAAACTATTTTAAAATCCCGTTATTTTTATTATTCTTGTACTAAAATGTGCTTTTACCCCTACAGAATCATATGACACCAATAACTCATTTTTGAAAAAATTGGCGTTTGACATGTTTCTGAAATAAGTGATTCAATTTCAATGCTTAATTGCACTGGGGTTATGAAATATTAGTGAACCTTAGCACTTAACTACTAGTCAACTAGTAAGTACTACTTAACACTACTTAAGGGGATAGTGGACCTTCAAACCTTTTTTTTTATTTATTGCCTCATGATTATTAAATTTGGTATATAAGTGCAGTACTGTATAAAAACCTTATATCCATTTAAAATTTTATGAAAAAGTAAAAATTAATTTTTTTACATTAAAAAAACAAAATTTTTAAGGAGAATTTTAAAAATCTCTCTTTCGACATAATTTTTCAAATTTCTTTTTGATTGTATTAAATAAGTGCTCAAAAGTACATAAAGAACAAAAATTGGTATTATTTAGTTATTTGGTTCAGTAGTTATTTTGCTAGAAAATATTTTGTATACTTATACTCAAAATTTATAAAAATTTTACTTTTTCTGGTACTAAAGCCAGAATTTGACAAACTTAATGTTGATCAATTACTTAAACAATACGAATTTTATTTCAACTAATTGTAAGGAAGCTATGTTGAAAGTTTGGTTTGATTTCCTTAAAAACTCTGTCGCAAGGAACGTTTTAAAGACGCGGAACATTCCAAAAACACGCGTGCAAGAACAGGCCGTTCGAAGGTGTTTCGGTACGTGTTAAAACACGTGGTAACTAAACTTCAAACTGGTATAACTTTTTTATTTATTCGCTTTTTTCAATTTCGTTTTCAGATACTTATTTAGATTAGTTTTGAGTATTATAAAATCAAAAAATATTTTTTTCCGAAATTTGTTCGATTTTGCCTATTTGAAGGTCCACTATCCCCTTAAACTAATCAATTTGTAATAATGCTGAGAACTATTTCTTTAAATACGGAAAATCGTCCATAGAAGATTAATTATGTTTCAACCACAAAAATTACGTTAAAATGTGTAGTAATTTTTGTATTTTGAATTAATTATTTCTTAATTTCACTGAAATTTTAAAAATCTGAACTCTTTTTATTCAAACATATGATACTTGAAAAAGCTTTCATATATTTAAAATACTGCTTTTGATCCTGAAAAAGGCACTCTCTCTTTCTCAGTCTTTGTATATTCTCATAGTGTAGTGTTTTCTTATTAATCAGCATAAAATGCGTTAGGTGTTTTAACTCCTTTTCTAGCACAAGCCAACTATAACATATTTCTTAAAACATTTATAAAGTAATGCAATTTTACATGTAAAACATTTTTTAAGCATTTTATTTTAACCAGTTTAAGCAATTTTAAAGGATAGACTCTAAAGCTTTAATAACATGGATTTTACAATCTAAATCTTAAAAGTATCCTAAAAACATTCCAGAAAATCAGTAGACTAATATATCAAGTAAAAGTTTTTAATTCCGAGCATTGTATTTATTATTATTTTTTATATTTTAAAGCATCTTTGAAATGAAGGCACATTTTTAGAATTAGATATTTTAATTTATATACATTTTTATTATTCAATGAAGTTTAGAAATTAAGAAAAATTCATAATTTTAAAAAAAGACTGGTACTTTCAATTTTAGAAAACTTTCACATACATATTCGAAGCTTGTAAAATTTCATTGCTTATAAAAGAATAATTTCTTTTATCCTCGTTATATCGCCAGTTATGACTGTTAATCAGCATAACTAAACTAGAGTTTTTTGCTCCTTTTATAGCACCTATTATGAAAATTCTATTAGTACAATATTATAAATCTTTCTTCAGCGGGAGGTCTATATATCAATTTAAGACTTAGAAATAAAATATAAAAAATTAAGGTATGTTTCATGTTAAGGTATAAATTTTATGGGGTTTTTTGCTCCCATTCTAGCTCAAACCAACTCATAATATTAAAACGCTGAACACATTTTCTGTAATTATCAATGCTATTTTTGTTTGTGTTCTTGGGTAAAATCAATTTTGCGAACTCAAGTAAAAATATCTCAACTAAGGATTAAGTTTTGAATATTGCCTTTTATTCTGTTTTAAAAATCCCGTCAGATGGAATCAAAAAAGTTCATTACTGTGGATATATTAAATTAAATCGTAAAATATTAGTAATGGTCAAAAGTAAATTTTTTTAAAAAAAATTAGTGAACACTGTTTTAAAAGTAAATCATCCTTGAAACTGTCCACAATCAAACTTTACGAAAATAATAGTACATCAAATCTTTAAACATTTATTTTGTTTCCAGATATGCATAGGATTTGGATAATGTACTATTATTGTTTAAAGATAGCTTATTGTATAAAAGAGGCATAGAAATCACAATTGTTGGTTTTCTAAAATTCCTAATTAACATTTGATTTGGATGACTTTGTAAAATCATTTTACTAGACCTTTCTTTATTCTGATAGCAATAATTTCTATAAGAAAATAAAATGGAACTGATACTATGAAAAGTATTGCTGGTTTATTGTTATGATAAAAAGTTACCTCTTAAGTTGTGGAAGAAGAAAAGTATCTAAACACAAATATTTTAAATCAAGAATCAGTTAGTTTAAAGGTGATTGTATGATGGATTTCCTTATAATAAATACAGGCTATAAAGATAGAGAACCACTCCCAATATAAATATATAAATAATTAGGCAGTTAAATTGCTCAGGATTTTAATCAGGCATTGTTGAACTTGAATAGTGAATTTAAATTTATAAAATTACTCTAATTCATATTAGTTTATGAAAATTTTAAAAGTTTCGATTTTGGAATGCAATTTATCAGAATTAACACAAAGGTTCTCAATTTGTCAATAAAAAGAACCTGAAACCTTCAATTCCATATTTTCCTTCTTTAATTTTTTAATTCAAATGGCATTGTAAACTTAACAGACCCTCTTAAGTTTTCAATTCATACTAATTAATTTAATGAAAATCAAATAAATATAAAAATTAAAATTAAATGTGACCCAAAATTTTAAATCAAAAACATAAGTTTTAAGATAATAAAAGTATATATTTTCTTTACTGACTTTTTCTTTTACTTTTAGAAGTCAGAGATGAGGCACGGCGTACATAAGAAATTCTTAAAATTAATATAATTTTTATATTTGTCAAACATATTCGTTTATTGTATTTTTAAGCCCAAATAAAATTTTCTGACAATTTTCAAATAGCAAAATCACAGTAAATAATATTCAGTACAGAAATTTAATAAAAAAAAATTCTCAAAGTTTAGAAGTTAAGATAGAATATATTTTATTACAATTATTACTTTTAATAAAAATTGTAAACTATGATTGTTTTAAAGTGTAATCATTGAAACTAAGAAATATATGGCACATGCGTATTTTTACAGTGTAACCCAAGCCTACATTAAAGGTAATATGTTGTTAACAAGCTAGTCCTGAATGAAAGACTATAATACTTGGATACATTTCGTATGGAAAATAATACAGAATATCGGCTCTTAACATAAACTTTAAAAATATGGAACAACATTTGAAGTTCTAAGAGAGTTTGAAACCGTCAAATAAATATCCATTTCAATTCATAATTAATTTTAAACATAACTTTTATTTTTGTATTTCCTTTTATTATGATCATGACAAAAAAGTTGTAGAACAACCTTAAGTTATAAAGCAGACTAACTTAGTAACGTTTTTTTATCCTTAACATATTTTAAAATTAAAGTATCTCTTGTTATAAAGTCACTCTGTCCTTACTATCCCCCGTGATGCAAACTTTCCTGATTAACTCTAGTTACCATGGCAACGAGAATGAGGATGGGGCCCCGAAATCGAGTCAGTGAGGGCTTCCAGATTTCTACGAAGATGTTGCTGAAGATTTAGCCACACCTCACCTCACCCATCCTCCTTTACAGATTTTCAATCTGTAGATTTTCAATCAAGATAATCGTATCCCGGGTACTACGTGCCAACTCCCCTGGAAGTAGGAGCCGGACACTAACCATCCGGCATTTCGAGGCAAAGAGACCTGTCGTTAACCCGAAGGCGTCCCAGGGTGTAGTGGTCTATTCTCTATTATATAATTTACAATTAAAAATCTACTATTGGTGTCAAATTCTTTTACTGAATATTTATACAATAACTTAGAAACTTTTTCATATCCTTAACATATTTTTAAATTAAAGTTTCCTGAACAAAAAAATTCCTGATTAACTCTAGTTACCATGGCAACGAGAATTGAGGATGGGGCCCCGAAATCGAGTCAGTGAGGGCTTCCAGATTTCAACGAAGATGTTGTTGAAGATTTAGCCACACCTCACCTCACCCATCCTCCTTTACAGATTTTCAATCTGTAGATTTTCCATCAAGAGAATCGTATCCCCGGGTACTACGTGCCAACTCCCCTGGAAGTAGGAGCCGGACACTAACCATCCGGCATTTCGAGGCGCTGAGACCTGTCATTAACCCGGAGGCGTCCCAGGGTGTAGTGGTCTATTCTCTGTTACATAATTTACTATTACTACTATTGTTGTAAAATTCTTTTAATGATTATTTATACAATAACTTAGCAAGTTTTTCATATCCTTAACATATTTTTAAATTAAAGTTTCCTGAACAAAAAATTTCCTGATTAACTCTAGTTACCATGGCAACGAGAATTGAGGATGGGGCCCCGAAATCGAGTCAGTGAGGGCTTCCAGATTTCTACGAAGATGTTGTTGAAGATTTAGCCACACCTCACCTCACCCATCCTCCTTTACAGATTTTCAATCTGTAGATTTTCCATCAAGAGAATCGTATCCCTGGGTACTACGTGCCAACTCCCCTGGAAGTAGGAGCCGGACACTAACCATCCGGCATTTCGAGGCGCTGAGACCTGTCATTAACCCGGAGGCGTCCCAGGGTGTAGTGGTTTGTATACAAAGGCCATGTGTAACAGTAGCCAATGCACACCCCCCCCCTATACGACTGTACAATTTTAATAATACTTTCACACTGAGTGCTTATTTTTTTTTTTTTAATTTAATGAAGCTGAGGGGATGGTAAGGAATTATTCATTTAAAAACTTAAGATAAATTTTTAAACGTTTAAACAAAGTTGTTTTACACTTTTTGTCACAATTTTTACTAAAAGGAAACTGTAAACATGAAACATTTAGGTATTGTTTTATTCACTTTTTAAATTGGTTCTTATAAAAATTCTAAGCCAATATCAATACTTTATTCCATTTCAAAAATTGTTCCAAGTTTTTTTTTCTTTATGAGAAGAGAGGGTAAACTATATTATTTTGCTAAAATCGAAATTCATGGAATACCATACACCTAGACAAAAAAAAAGTACCAACTTTAAAAAAGAATCAAGATAAAAATTTGATTGGGTTAGATGGAATAAAAATACCCATGTGCCCTTATAAATCTTAGCAAAACCTTTTATAAAAAGCAATGACTTTTTGGTTCTACGAATTCATCATATAGAATGCAATGTGGACAAATATCATATATCAAAAATAATACTTTAGGCACAAAATTTTAAAAAGATAGTTTTCAAAACATCTAAATATAAGTATATTAAATATCATGAAACAAATATTTGTAAAAACTATTCGAAATTTAGTTATTTATGATTGTTTAATTTAAATAAAGCAGACTATAAATGCTTCACTATAATTTAGGGTTTTTTTAAGATTGTTTTATTGCTTAATATTTTCAGTCAGTTTGTTGAATAAAGACAATCCATTTTGGGAATGACTTAAGAACATGGAACATGAAAAAGTTTACAAGACATCGCCAAATTAAGATTTTTTTTTCTCAAATTTTTGTTAAAACTTAATTTAGAATATAATCTAGGAGATTGATATTTAACTTGAACTAAAGCAAGCTAATAAATGTTTTACTTTAAGAAAAAAAAATTAAAAAAAAGTTCTTTTTTACTGTTGTTTTTAATTCCTTCCAAGCCAGTTTGATTTGTGGACAGTTCGTATAAGAAATAAAAACTTAAGCATAGGAAATTTAAGAAAGCTTTCAAAACATCCAAGAATAAAAATATCGACTTTCTTAAAATCGATTTTTTAAAATCTTAAATCAAAGCATTTTATGCAATTTAGTTTTACAGAGAAAACTACGCCTAATAAAATTTTTGCAAACTAAATAAGTTAATACCGTAGTTTCAATAATTTGAATACATTATACATAATTTTAATAGCATTCATAAAAACAAACATTTAGTATTTTTCACACATTGTTTCTCGTAAAAATTCGAGTCAGACTTATTATATTTAGTTAGTGAGCCAAGTAATGAACTTCGATTATC
The DNA here is from genome assembly GCA_963680715.1 of Tetragnatha montana. Classification (NCBI taxonomy): domain Eukaryota; kingdom Metazoa; phylum Arthropoda; class Arachnida; order Araneae; family Tetragnathidae; genus Tetragnatha; species Tetragnatha montana. Next base: position 31,002,178 of record OY796676.1, read on the forward strand.
CATCAGATTCATATTTGCGATGTATTTCAGGTAAACTTAATTTAGATTACTCTAAAACTTCCCATCATATTACTGAAAAGAATGAGTTGTCAGGGTTTCTCAAATACTACTAAATTTTGACCATTAGGTTTGGACAACCACCATACCAACAAGAATCGGAAAAGAATTAAAGATAATTATACATTTTGTACTCATTGCTTGTAACCATATTTTGATTTCTAATTTTCAAAAATGAAAACTAGTTTTTCGCAGTACCTTTTTTTAAACTATGAAATCAATCTTTTTACATCTACCCCTATTAGTTCTATTAGTTAAAGACTTGTTTTCAAAACTTTTAAAGTAACAGAAATTTAAACCTACTACACATATTAATATAAAAGTAACCCTAATAAATAAAAAATAAAATAAAACATGATGTAATCGGGGAAAAGTTATATCAGGATTAGCATTACATCTTTCTTTTATTTTTAAACTGGGTCATAATTGGTAAATTATAAATTTAACTCAATTGGTAAACTATAAATTTAAGCTAATATGGAATGATATCTTTGGAATTTGTGATGAATGATTTCATCAGTTGAAAGGATATTTTTAATAGGTGCTATGAAAGGGAATAAAAAAATAGCATCCGCCCTAAGCACATTTTATGCTGCAGAACAAAGAATAAAATAGCCATCCAATTTTTCTATTGCATTTCTATTAAATTTAACGACTATTTCAAATTAATAGTTTTGTAAGTTTGTAAAAAAAACACAAACACGTGCTTAATTGAGATTTCTGAACTTTTACCGTTTATAATATGACACTGCCGAAAAAATTTAAAGGGATATTTTTATTTTTAAACTATGAGCTAGAAATGGAGTAAAAACACCCTCCGACCGAAATAAATATTTCTTGCTCTGGAACATAGAACTAGCAGTAGATAAGATATCGATAAACAAATTTAAAGTTTTTAAATTAGTCAAACAAACTCTATTTAAAAATAGTTTTAAAAGTTTAAATCCTGCAAAACCTTACAAACACGTCGTGTGTGACAACTTTTGCCATCATACTAAGCATCGAAAATTCAAAAGCATTGCTATTCTTAACCAATTTATTAATTATAATAAATTAACTGCTGCTCATAATTTTTAAAAAATACCAAATGACCATAGCTAAACAATTATGAATTAAGTTTCAAATAGGTTTTTGAAATATGGATGTAATGTTCTAGATTTTCTCCATAACCACATAAACCTTTTTTCTTAATTTACACAATATCGATACTTTCAAAATTCCCTAAATATTTTAATGCGTTAGAGGGGGAGGGAATTCATAATAAAAAATTACATATCCAAGATATGTAAAGATAATTTCAGAAACTTTTTTAATAAAATGACTTGATGATTCAGTGGATTTACTCATGGTTTTTTCATCAAGGGCGAATCCAGGAAGCACGTTTCACGAAATGACTTTAAGAAGAATTTTAGAAAATATATGATGCTATCTGCAGCTATAATGTGTAGTTTTAAGGCTAAAAATGTTAGGTACCCTTCAAAAATTTTCTCAGATTTTATCATGAAACTTTTTTTAAAATTCTAGCAAGTACTCAAATCTGGATTCGCCCGTTTTCTATTTAACCATATTGTTTCTCTAAAATCAACCGAACTTGTGGCCCAACATTCATTTCTATACACCAGGCCTGCACAACATACGAAGCTTTAGGCGCCTTTTAATGACCCATAAGTCTTTCTATAAGTTTAAGGCATTTAAAAACTTAATTTAAAAGATCATTTGCTTGATCTTTAAGAATTTCTAGAAGTACTCGCTACTGGGGGAAAAGTTGAACTGATTGATTTCGTCGATAATATAATATATTCAAATAGCAATACAAAAGGAGGCTTATGGTCTATCTATTCTATTTGGTATCTATTGTATGGTCTATCTGCTCAGTTTCCCTCCCGATGTTCATCAGAAGTGATCCTCACCGAGGAATCACATTCGTGAAGGAAATAGGAGTGATGAGTGAAAAGATTATTTACACTTTTCTCTTTGGATGAACTCTCCAAGATTAACAACGAAAGTGAATAGTCTACATGGGTCTTCACTAAAGTTTAGTGAAAATCGGACACATCTAACATCAGACATACACTAATGTAGAAATTAAATTTTAATTTTAATGCTAAACACTTCAGAATGATTTAAATATAGTACATATTGCTCCGGTAGCAGAATTTTTTATATCAATATGCAGCAGAAGTCAAATTTTATGTGCAACTCTGAACGATGCACTGTCAAGCTTACTATCATAATAATTGTTATTTTAAGAGCCAAATTTGCATTTTGCATAAATAAATAATTTTGCAGTTCAAAATTGAAATTGCAGTTAACGAAGAAAATAATACCTCAAAGTAAAGAAAGAAGTGTAACTTGAAAACAATTAAGTCATTCCAAGTTATTATATCAATTAATAGATATTGTTAGCATTAATTCTTACACAGTTCTCCATAATCATCCCTTTGGGGTTATATGATTTTTTTTATAAGTTATGAAATTAATCTGCAAGCTTTAAGATAAATCTGAGGACTCTCTACAGTGCTGGACTGTTTCTGCTACCGGGCATAAAACAATACATTTTTCCCTATCATGTGGGGAAAAAATATTGATTGATTTTTGACCCACTATATCGGCTGAGATATAATACTATTGCTAAACAGATTGCCGGGGAAAATCAAATTATTTGCAACGCATTTCAGTCAAAGTTGTGCAGGCCTGGAATACACAATAGTGCTTAGTGTTGACTAGTAAATGAGTGTGCTAAGGTTAACTGATCTTTCATAAACATAACGTAATTAAGCATTGAAATTAATGTCAATAGTAAATCCACCACTTGTTTCACGCGTCTGAACACCAATGCTGGGAAGGTAGTTCTCAATCAGTGCACTGAAATTAACTTCTAATCAGCAAACCTGTCTCGATCTCCCGATTACGGGAAAAGGAGATTTTCGGGAATTTCATACCAGAGAAGACCTCTCGATTCCCTTTGGATCGCTCAAAACTCAGCATCCGTCTCCATGGATACGTGGAGCACTAGTGCCAACCCATCCTCCGAGCATTACACTTCCCGAAGATGGGTTCGCCGATGTTTGGATCCAAAAGGTAGAAGCGCAAAATAGGCAGAACAACGCATTTGTGAAAGTTAATCCAGTGATGTGTCAAGGGGGGAAGAAATCTGTTCATTTCTCATCAGTGAAAAGAGTGGGAGGTGTGTCTATGCTTGCACCCATGATTCTTGAATAGGGGAAAGGAAATTTTTACACTTATCACGATTAAAACTGAATGTTGAAAATTTCTAGTTCCTTAGATATTAATGCCGGAATGCGTGAAAATCATGTATTCTAGGAAGAATCGTACAAAGAATCGATCTAGTACTTTTCGATACTTATCATGATCGAAACTGATAATACTGTTACGCGGGACGCAAACCGAAGCTTAAAAGAAGCTTCCCGAACGAACGCGACCCGCGGCGAAACAACGAGAGCGGGCGAGAGCTTCCCTGCCTTGCTTCTCGAATCTTCGGGCGCCCTCTAGTTGCGGCGATCCCTACTATTTAAAGGGCTCGGCAGAGAGAGCAAAAAAGAGTATTGCAGCGGTGTTGCTGTGAGAGCGCGGGTGGGCCCGCTCGAGAGAGACGGAAGGCTCGTGGAGCCTTGTGGAGCGATTTTGGTTCGACTGAGAGGTTCGAGCGAAGGTGTGCTGTGAGCGATTGAAGACTCGTGTGGAGTCCTGTTTGTGCGATTTGTTCTGCGAGTATTCTCAGCGATTTGGAGATTGTCTTCTCGTTTCCCTGTGGGAAGTCTGCGGCTGAAGAGTGAGTCTTCTTCGAGATAGTGTTCCGGCGACTGTGCGGTTTGGATTGCCCTCGACCAGTGGACTGTTTGGATTGCCCTCGACCAGTGGACTGTTTGGATTGCCCTCGACCAGTGGACTGTTTGGATTGCCCTCGACCAGTGGACTATTTGGATCTGTTCCAGCCCTGCGAGTGTAGCTCGCCCTCGACCGTTGGACTGTGCTCGGTGTGACATGCTGACAACTTGTGAGGACAAATTCGACCATCCTGGACTGTGTTGCATCCTCCATTTGTGTACATAGGACATTTTCATCTGTATATAATTTTCATCATCATTAAATAAATCCTACCCTAGTAAAATTACCCACTACGTCTTGTCCTTTCTGACAAAAACGTAACAATTGGTGTCAGAAGTGGGATAGGGTTAGGTCTGAAATTAGTTTTTTTGAAAATGGAGGCCCAGATGAAAACGCTGATGGAGATGATTGCCAGCATGAGTGGCCAAATGAATGCCTACCATTCGGAGTTGAAAGAAACTTTGAGAGCTGCAACGGATGGACTTGCTGAAAAGATAAGCCAAGTTGACAAAAAGATGGAGCAGAAGTGCGAGGATCTTGAAAGGAAAATGAACGAAAAACATGAGAACCTTGAGAAAAAGGTAGAACAACGCTACGATGACTTGGAGAAAAGGCTGATGTCTGTGGAACACCGGCCTCAACGGACTGTGGATAAGGAGGAACATGTCGAAGTGAATCTCAACGTTGGAGAAGTTGGAGAGGTCGAGTTTATCGCTGGAGCCAAGGAAGGTTGCGAGGAGGAACGGGCCTGCCAACTTGTGTTGTCACCTGAGGGAGTGGTGACCGTTGCGGTGTTGCCAAGCAACGTGTGCAGAGATTTGAGGTGCTTAGTGGAAGCCGAAGGGATTCGGTGTGGAAAGGAGCACCTGTTGAAGTTCCCCTTGTTCCAGTTGAGAGAGAGAACCCTAAGAACTGGTGAGCCTCTGCATGAGCACTCGTCTGACTTCCGAAAACTCTCAGTATTGGCCATTGGAGAGTGTCCCAAGCTACCGGAAGAAATGGCTCCTGAGTTCTTCGTGGATGCTGTCAAGGATCCTGTTGCCTCGAGATGGGAACGTGTGGCTGGTTGCGGATATTTGAGTCCTTCAGATCTGCATGCTGTGAAACTTGAGGCCTTGTGTCAGGATGTTGAACCTCATTTGTTTCAAAGTTGGAGCGAGTTAAGCCTGAAGATGACTGTGGAATGCTGGACTGTGCTAGGTGATCCTAGAGTTCTGACGGACTGCCTGCAAGACCCTGAACATCTCCAGTTATCCTGCGATCTGATGAAGGGACGCCTGGGTGATTTGCCTCCATCGCCTGACCTATATGTGGATAAGTCACAGGCACGTTTGGAGCTAGAGGAACACCTCGTCCGAGAACGCATCAATGTGATCGCAGAGTGGATAGACATGCGGTACAAAGGGATTTCCTCCGGGTTCCAGTTTCAGGACGCACAAGTGTGGATGAGAGCGAAAGCTCAAGGAAGCCGACATTCTTCAGGATTCCAGATGTTTCAAGACGGACTTCATTTTGCTGCCCTGAAGACAACTGGGTTTTGTGGGAACTGCCGGGACGGTCAGTTCTTAAGGAGGGGGCAGTGTTACGCGGGACGCAAACCGAAGCTTAAAAGAAGCTTCCCGAACGAACGCGACCCGCGGCGAAACAACGAGAGCGGGCGAGAGCTTCCCTGCCTTGCTTCTCGAATCTTCGGGCGCCCTCTAGTTGCGGCGATCCCTACTATTTAAAGGGCTCGGCAGAGAGAGCAAAAAAGAGTATTGCAGCGGTGTTGCTGTGAGAGCGCGGGTGGGCCCGCTCGAGAGAGACGGAAGGCTCGTGGAGCCTTGTGGAGCGATTTTGGTTCGACTGAGAGGTTCGAGCGAAGGTGTGCTGTGAGCGATTGAAGACTCGTGTGGAGTCCTGTTTGTGCGATTTGTTCTGCGAGTATTCTCAGCGATTTGGAGATTGTCTTCTCGTTTCCCTGTGGGAAGTCTGCGGCTGAAGAGTGAGTCTTCTTCGAGATAGTGTTCCGGCGACTGTGCGGTTTGGATTGCCCTCGACCAGTGGACTGTTTGGATTGCCCTCGACCAGTGGACTGTTTGGATTGCCCTCGACCAGTGGACTGTTTGGATTGCCCTCGACCAGTGGACTATTTGGATCTGTTCCAGCCCTGCGAGTGTAGCTCGCCCTCGACCGTTGGACTGTGCTCGGTGTGACATGCTGACAACTTGTGAGGACAAATTCGACCATCCTGGACTGTGTTGCATCCTCCATTTGTGTACATAGGACATTTTCATCTGTATATAATTTTCATCATCATTAAATAAATCCTACCCTAGTAAAATTACCCACTACGTCTTGTCCTTTCTGACAAAAACGTAACAATACCCCGATATATCCGAATTTCTTTGTAGTAATTTCTGGTAGATAAGCCGCTCAGTCGTATTACATTCTAAATTTTTTAAATTTGAATTTTAAAAAATGAAATTTTATCGGATAAGCTGCCCTTTCAAAAAGACTCTCGATAAAACGAATCTGAAAGGACAGTTAAAAATGTTGTGACAGTTTTCGTGATAACAAGAGATTTTACACAAGTTTAAAATTATCAAATATGGTACATAAATGTGTCATAGACATACTATTATATTCTATTTGATTATCATTACTGAAACATTTTTTCGGAAAAATAACAGAAAATATTTAATTGATATAATTTTTTAGAAATTAAATTTTCGAAATTTAAAGATTAAATTAAACGTTTATAATTTCTTTAAAAATAGTCTGTTTTGTGACATTTTTTTATTCGAAAAATAGCAGAAAAGTCATAATTTTCTCTCCATTTCCAGATTTACAGTTCGATTTAGAATGTTACTGAACAACGATCAGAAGTGAAAACATCTGCTAATGGGACAGATGTCGAGTAAAGTTTTGATAGCACACTATACATGTATGCACCCTTGACCTTCATCAAAGTCATGGACCCAATCTTCTAAACAAAAAAATTATCACCTGGCCCTATTTTAATTACAAAGTAGAAAAATCATTGAGCTAATAAATGAGAAAAATTCATTTTTGAACCGAAGAAATTTCGTAATGGCAAGGGTTTTAGGTAAAAGTCTTCGTCATAAGAATGGAAGTTAACATTATAGGAATACCTAATTTTAAGGGGGTAGATATTTTTTCGATACGTAGAGGTTTTAGGCTTATAGAAATTCGTCATATCGAGAGTATACTTAATGTAAAACTAGGAGAAATTGCCCCACAACTGCCTTATATTGGTTGAACTGGTTACTTGGTTATTTCGTAATTGCTACTGGTTATTTCATTATTTTTAATTGATACTTGCTTATTTTTACTGTCAACTCGTTTTGTGAAAGCTAACTTTAGTTTTTCTTCAATGTTTAAAAATATTTAAGAAAGAACCAATTGCACAGGTCAGCAAAAAACTATCTGAAAACTTTATGGGTTATTCCACTTGATGTTTAAGTTTTTTGGTGAGCTGAATTCGAAAATGACCTCCGTTTTTCCTGGGACGTCACATTTCTAACAATATCAGTCATGTTTTATTGGAAAATACCTCAAAATTTTAGAAAGGGGACTCATTATTTATTTGACATTCTGCGGCCCATCTAAGGGCCAAGCAGGGTACCTAAATTACAAATACAAAACAATACTAACAAAAATAAAATAAAAACTAACTAAAATAAAATAAATTACAATACTTAGAAAACCTATATACACATTATTCTACAAAAATTATTTTTAAGAACATTTTTAATGTTTCTTAGTGTGCTGAATCTAAAACTGGCGTCTTTTTATCATAGGACATCACCTTTCTTGACAATTTGAGAAATAAGGCAATTTTTAAGAAAATGAAAGCAACTTTAGAAATATTTCTAACTTTTTCTAAATTTTTTCAATATTTTTTTGTGATAAGCACTCCTAAATACATGGGAATTTGATAAAAACTTTTAAACAGCTTTTTCATTGCAGACCTGTGTTTATTAGCCATGTGGCTTAGTTAACTTACAAATTTCTCCAGTTCATAAGGCATGAAAATAAAATTAAACAGGTAGGTCATTAAAAGTAAGACACTAAATTTCAACTTTTTAACACGTATAAGGCACGGCTTATCTACTCGAAATTACGGTAATTTAATTAATTATGAATCATGTTTCCCTCCTTAATTAAGAACAAAAAGTATAGACCAAATGACAATTTTCTCTCTTAATACTATTACATTTTCTACTGGTTAACATGCATTTCTAAAACCTCATAACAAAATAAATCAAATTTAAATTTTAAATCAAGCAACAATATAATAATTTTCCAAGCACAATAGTTTCTTCCAAACAAGGGTAAAAGTTTCAAAAATTTTCAAGGTGGAAAATTTTAAAATAAAAATGAGATACCTCGAGATTTTAAATAAATTAAACATATAATTGAAAAATAAATGACCAAGTTCTGTATAAAAAAACTGTTCTAAACTAAGAAGCAAAGTTTAAAATTATTATCATTAATGTTTTACTGATATACAACTACAAATTATAGTATCAAAAGTTTTCAATAAAAAATTCTTGCAAAATTTGTTTAAAACAGACTAAATTTTTACTAAAGACTATTAAATTTCGAAATTTTAAAGTAATCTCATTATTTTAGAGTGAATAACATTTTCTCTTTCAAAATTAGATAGTTAAACAGATTAATTCTACACTAAAATGTAGCACTTCGCACAGCGTCTCTCAGATTTTAAAGAGACTCGTTAATGAATATTAATACACAAGATTCACAATCAATACTACTCTGGAGTTTAAAATTTTTTTTCATGTCATTTAGTTTTTTAGTCCTTTATAAAGACTAAAATCCATCAAAAATTTCAAATTTTCACCCCTGTGTGTACTATAGAAATTTTAAGATACCAAGAGTATATACTTTAACAACTAGTCGCTCGGTAAATTTTGTTCAACTACACATATGGATAAAAATGTTAAACAAGACTAGTTTTAAGTTCTGTGTACATGGATTAATATAAGTGAAAAGGTACATAAAGTTTGTATTTAACTACTTAAACCATTCTAAAACCCAAAATATCCAAGTACTTATGCAGTTTCATCATTCGCGTCACACATTCCATTCACCAGAGAAGTTTGACAAATTAAAAATTTCCCTCAAATTTCAAAGGAATGATTACAAATAAAAAAAACATTACATATTATTCAGCACGAATCACTTGTAATTTGGATAGAAGGATTAAGTTTAAAGGGCGAAGCAGAAATAAAACAAAGGCATTCAAAATCAAACGGTGAACAAAATGGCGCGACTGGTTATAATGGTATCTAATTAAGCGTATACCATTGTGCTGTACATTAAAGAAACTATTGTGTAGGATTTATGACAGAAATAGGTACTCACATAATTTTAGAACCCTCTGGGGGTCGACACAAGAGAGGAAAAATCACCAAGGACGGCAAGAGATTCGACTAGTCCATAATTCCACAATCATACAGGAGAACAGTTTCGATGCATCAAATGTTCTTAATCCAGCGTAAATGTCCGGTCAAATCCTGGGCTTGCACACAAATTATAAGGTCCACAAATTTATAAGTTAATCGAGTCTTTTTTAAATTGCTTTTTTAAATTAAAACATAAATATCGAACGAAAATGGAATAGAAGCGACGTACAGCAAACGCAACGGTCCGAACTCGCGAGTTTTAGAAGTTTTGATCAGATGCCAGATGCGTCCGTGGTGGCAAACGATAATTCGCTTAATTAAAAAAGCAGCTGCATAATTAGATATTAGACGAAAGTACAAATGAAAAAAAAAAAACTCACAGAGTAATCACACCTGGTGATCCAGATGCCAGCCACATTTCAGTTACCTCATAGCCTTTTAAAATTAAAAAAAAAAGTCCTATTATATTGTAATCCAAGCATTTGAAGAAAAGATTGAGGCAAATTATAATCGGGGGAAAAAGAATTACAAAACAATAATCTCAAACCAGCTACATATGGCGTTGGGCTGCGGCATGATCCAAAAACTGTGAATACTCCTCATCAAATCAGTTACTACGTTGAACTCGGGATCAGAAGTTATTTTTTTTATAGTTCTCCTGTTATTTTGAATTTCCTGCGTTATTTCAGTTATCCCCAGCTAATTAATAAACAAGGCATATTTTAAAAACGTGATTAAAACGATTTCACCAAAATGAATTACGGAGACATGTAGACTTCAAAAAGATGGCAATGCATTGCCTGGAAACTGCCAACTTTCGTAGATTTGTCAACTTATCGTACCCATCACGATCAGTTAAATTTTAACTCAATGTCAAATGCCGATTTGATGTTTTCAAATTATAAAGGTTTTAAATTACTTAAATTAAATTAGTTAGTTAAGTAAACGATTCCTACAAAAATTTGAATTAAAATATAAAGTGTTTGTTTTTCTTCCCTTTTTAGAAACTAAGCAAAACAAAGACAGGAGTAAATGTATGCGATAATAACAAGTGGCTATATTAAAATAAAAAGGGTCCAAAATGGACTCTAACCGCCTATCTGGTTCGAGACTTCACACGGAACCAACACGTGACCTACTGAGCTTGCAATGGACTCTAACCAATGTCTATGGTTCCGAATGACGTCAGACGGTTAGGTCTATGATAATTATACTCTAGGCTAGAACCTATATTTGTATGTTGTTTTTTAAGAGCTGTGTAACTTTACTTATGTAAAAGCTTTATATATTCTATTTGTATATTTAAAACACCTGAAAAAATTAGAATAAAAATAGATATTTTATTCAATAAAAATCATTACTTCTCTACCTTTCTGTTTAAAAATGTAATAAATATTTACAGTATACTAGCTCTTAATAAACCAGAATTCATGTATTTTTAATATTAAAAAATCAGAAGTGCTATTAGGGAATGTACAAAAACTTTTATAAAAGTATTAAGGAGAATATAAACGTTTGGAAAATAATGCCTACAAATAAATGTAATTTTTAAAAATAATAGTGTGCTTCTTTAGTAACTTCTAAACAAAGTTAGAATTTTCCAAAAATGTTTTGTTAGATATTTTCAAAAGTAAACATTTTTGTGTTAAAAGTTAATGAAGGTATTTAAAAGTTATTTTTTTTTGCGATGTAAAGATTTTAGAAAAAATAAACACACTTTGTTTTAAAATCTTAAAAGTACCTATAAAAATACAAAAATGGATTTGTTGCATGATTATCGAAGGAACGCGTACGTTGGCGATTGAATACAACGCAGACGAAAACCAAAACAAGAGCACGTGTAGGGGTGCAGTCGAAACGATTCTGATCCCGTGAGACCTCGTCCCATACTCCGTCTATCTTTCTTCCAATGTCTATGGTTAAGGGGGTTTTTAGGTTCCTACTCCAGAAAAGTTTTTGAATTTTTCCCCTAAAAGTGGCATTTTAACTCATTTTGAGACACTTTAGGTTACATTAAAGAGGACCACTCTTTGTAAATCACACAAGTTTGAAGGAAAAACCGTATACTTAATAGATTTCAAAATTTCGAGGGGGTTTGGGGGTCCCCCCAGAAAAATTTTGGAAATTTTACCCTTAAAAGTAGGGTTTTGACTCATTTTGAGACCCTTTGGGTTATACCTGAAGAGGATATCGCTCCTTGTGAGACATAATTTTCAAGAAAAATAGCAGTATAAAAATTGATGTCAAAATTTCGGGGGGGGGGGGTTTGAACCCCTAAACCCCCCCCCTTGGATACGGCCCTGGTTGAACTTAATAACTGACTGATGCAATAAGTAATAGTACTTAAATTTATAATGGCAATTGTTATAAATTTTAAGTTTTAAAATGAGAAAAGAGTGTACAAGAAAGAAAGGCGTCATTGATTTTATCATTATACAATAGCGCAGGTTAAAATGTGGTAAAAAGAAGAAGTACCAAATGAGACACTCATAAATGCATTTAATAGGTTGTCACAACTATAAAATACTTTTTCATGATATTATGCAATTCACAGCTACTAGTTTCAGTATCTTCTGATTTTGATCTCAGTTGCAGATAGGCACTCCCATCCTTTCCAGTACCACCAGTATATGCTCTTGGGGTCGTTGTTCTTTCCGGGTTGCAGCAAACCGTTGGGGTTGCCCTTGCAGCAGTTGTGGAACCAGAACCCGCTGGCCCGAACCAGGAAACAGTCCGTGCGAGATCGATCGTTGTTGCGGTCTCTGGTGGAGAACATGGCCAAGTTGGATTGGGCCATAGCATCACCTAGGAAACAGAAAAATGAGTTGGGGATTTCATTCATTCTTTACTCATTCATTCAAGGATTCATTTATCATTACTTTACTCAAGCTTTCACTCAATGACTTCCTTTAATGTAAAGGAAATGACAGTTGTATAAAGTGCGACAGAGAAATCAAATGCAAACGTTTTTTTTTGTGTTCATCATTCGAGATTATTCAACGTAACCGTTCTCTACGAATTCAAATACTTAGATTTTCCTTACTTACCTGCATCTCCGCTGTATTTTTCCACGTGGAGTTTGTAGTTAGCCTTTTCGTTTTCAATCCAAAAAGTATCGTAGAGAGCAAACTTTTTGGCACCTTTAATGTCAGTCAGGTCAAAGCGAAGCTGGTACAGGCCCTGATGGGTCAAGGAGTAGATGTTCTCGTTGCCTATATGTATGCAAAATAGAAAGTTATGTTTTGTAATAAAATTTTAAGAAATCCAACTAAATTTATTGTTTTATGCCTATGCCTAATCATAATTTTTATTAATTTTTATGTTGAGCCTGCACTAACCTATCCAGAACTCTCTGTTCAGATCACCGAAGCCTTCTTTATACTCTTTCCATCCTACTTGAAAATCTTCTTGCTTCGAAAAATTTCCTCTTCTTTGTAATACCTAAAGTAAAGAATCAAATAATTATAAACGTGGTGTCTGGTGTGTATGGTCCATTGTTCATCATCTAAACCTCAATGCCCAAACTGGAGAACTTCTAACGTCATTAAATAATAAAACGAATCACACTTCAAAAAATGAAACTCAAAAAAGTGGTCTCACTGCGTCATCAGAAACGTATTTTGTCAATGAAATTAGTTATCACGAAAGAAGCCTCAAAGGAATAAGTATACGTATAATGAATGTACTCACCGTCCATCCACCTCCTTCGGTGTCCATGTCACAGTAAACTTGGATACCATCCTTTCCTGTCCCCCTTGGATACACTCTGTACACCCCACTCTTATTCTGTCCGTTGTCGAGAATATCAGAGCAGTCCGAAACTGGGTTGTCTACTACTATCCTCGTCTCTGGATTTAGGCCTGCGTAAAAAATATTTTAGTTGTAGACTGCACTGTGTACTCTTTTTATATTCAGTCCAGAAATACAAAATAATTAAGTAGTTAGCTATATTGACCTAGACTTAAAACTAAATTATATAATTTAAAGCATTTTTAAAGAAAATGCCTCTTTTCACTATAAATTAAGTTGGCGTTTTCAATTAATTGTTTTATACGAAATTAAATATCTTGCCCCATGTAAAAGCGGACTTGGTTCACTTTCAAAATCAACGTCCCAGTTATAGAATAGTACAGATATCAAGTATTTATATATCTATCTAGTATATATTCTAATCATAAAAGTAGGACTTTCTCAATTTGGAGCCAAAACTGAGCTTAAAAATTGTCTGAATGAAGCAGTTCAATTTTAAATGGGAGCTGCACTTTCCCACCATTTCTCTAATTTCAATACATGTATTCATTTTGAATTTTAGACGATCCTACATCTTAAACAAAATTATGTATTTAAACTTACACGTTCTGCATTCAATTTCTGCTTGTCCAAGCAAAGATGTGGCGACGTCTAGGTGTGCCAAAAACCTCTGCTTCTGAGCTACGACGGACGTTGTTTCCGGTTCTAGAAGAGTATGTATGAAGGCATTATGATTTAAATACAGTGTAGTGTTTTTATTATCAGTAAGCTAACGTAGAATCTTTTCCTTTTTCTTTTAATTTTAGTCTACCATTAAAAACATTACTTAATGCTATAAAGTTTAAATAATTAAGTTCGGAGTTAACTGTTGAAGTTTGTAGTTGGTGGCATTTTAATTCCAGTGGAACTATCATCATAGCTTAATTGGGAATTATCTTTCAGAAGTCATTATAGTAAATAAACTGTAGGAGTAATATATTAAAGATCACGGGTCCCCATCCGGCTTCTTAAAGCTTTTATTTGGTCCCTGGACTAATATTCTAAAATCTAAATTGTTTATTTAAAAAAATGTTAGACAGTTTTAAATGTTTTGTTCATTTTGTTAGAAATTTATACCTTAAAAATAACTTTTCTCTTTTTACAAAGAAAATTTCTAACTTTGAAGAAGGGATACCCTTTAATATCGTTCTAAAATTCTTCTGTTTGGTAAGCTAAGCACCCTTGTTTTAAAAAGAAAACTTAGATTTCCTAAGCGTTTAATTTCTCGCCACAGTATAATCAAGATTGAAGCGAATATTTAGAAAAAGTATTAAACTTATTTTATTTACAGAGCTTTGATTTAAAAATGTAGATACTTATCCTGTAATCTTAGTTCTTAGGGTGACCAAATGTCCCACTTTTGGGGGGACAGTCCCATTTTTTTCTCCCTTTTTCATTTAAGTCCCACCAAAGTCCTGCTTTTCTGATTTAAGTTTCCTCAAACGAGAAAAATATAAAGAAAAACCTAGGTTTTTTTTCAATTTTTTGGGGATTGAAAAAAAAAATGATTTAATACAGTATAATATTACAGAAGGGTGCTTTTATAGGGTTCAACTCTCTCCCTCGAAGTTTTGAAGAATAGTTTTGTACAGTTTTTTTTTCATTAAAAATTCTGTTGCGTAGCAAAAAGCCAGTCTATCCCAATTGTTTGAAAATTAGTTAAAACACTATTTTAAAGAATAACATTTTATGGGGGAGACCCCCAGACCCCCTATTTGACGGATTAAAGGTAATACCATAATTTTTTTTAACTTTGCCCCATATCGGATACAAAAAGTTTATGAGTGTGTTTCGTGCAAAATTTATTCCCATGTGAGATTTAAAATCTTCTGTTTCATTGAAATATTTTGAACAGCTGAAAAAATTATAACCTCCCGCCAGTGAAATGACCCGCTGTTTAGATTAAAAAACCTGGTCAGCACCATGGTCAGCACACTATGTTAAACCTGCTGTTAGCTTAGTAATAACTTACCGCAATTGGGATAGAGGAACCTCGCACTGTGAATGGCTTCTCTTGCCAGCTGAAGCTTCACCTGTGCTACCTCTCTTTCTCTCTCCTGTTCAGTGGAGACTCCCCAGAAACTGAGCACCATCACCAGAAGCATCGTCAATGGTGTTTGGAGACACCCCCTTCGAATGAAACAAAAAAAAATGTATGAGTATTTTACAATGCTACTAAAAATTTTTTAAAAAAGTTAGGATTTTGGCTAAATGTGAGGTAGTTTTTAAATTATTTAATTTGTTGAGTTGAAATTGATCTTCTACTTTGTTTTACTGTTTTAATTAAATATGGTTATTTAAATTTAATACCTATATGTTCTACCGTTTAACAAAATATATTTGGAAAGATGTTTGAAAAATTGTGAATCTAATCACAAGTGAGATATGAATCTTCAAATCAAAGGAGCAGGTTGGGCATTTTTTGATTTTTTGTTCATAATATCGTAATTCAAGATTTAATTATAAAAAAAATCCAATACGCAATATGTTTAATTTCAATTTCGTAGTTTTCTTACTAATTTTTTGTATTTCTAAAGCAATATTAGGAAGAAAAATGTTTTCATTGTGACATTTTCTTTCATTTTCCCATCTTTGATCCAAAACCGTTCATAGAAAAGTTTTTTGTTTTTAAATCAAAACGGTATTTTTCACATTTGTCCATTGTCCCTAGCAAAGAAATATTAAAAAAAGAAAAGGCTAGAAAATTATGTACATATCTGTACAAATGTTTTTTTTTACATAGCATGTAAGAATTATTATAGAAGTAAATGCTACTTACATTTTCTTCGAGTTTTGGTGATTGAACAACTACCAAGGGTGTGACAGAGGATAGCTAGTAAATATATCACTTATTCTGGGAATAAAACACCTGCTGATTGGTTATCTTTTCTAAACTCAGTTCGAATCATAGAGGTTCCAATCATGGGTTCCAATGTGAAACTATGTAGATTGTAGATATGTAGAGAGAAGGATGCTATCTATGAAATTTTACTAACAAATTAACATTATATATCAGTGTTTCCCAAAATGTTAATCATGTAATAATTTTCGGAAGTGAAAGTCTTCAGAATAGATGTTCAGAGAAACAATTGTCTATAAAGATTACTTTGAGATGATTTATACATGTTTGGGATGGGAACCAATTGAACAGGTAACTACTTGAATTTAATTACTACCAGAATAAAAAAATGGGATCTTCTAAGAATAATTTTCAGCAGAGAGATATAAATTGAATGTAAAGGTTAAATGTAATTCAAGTAATAATATAATTAAACTTTAGAATAAAAAAATATTAAATAACATTTTCTGATGTATTTTATTTTTACTTTAACAAAAACGTTAGGTACTAAAACATTCCAGTATTAAATACCATACATACCATCAAATATAACTTGGTGCTTGATGACGTAGAGCAGGGGTCTCCAAACTTTTCAGCCCGAGGGCCGCATTAACTATCAAACAACAGTTTGGGGGCCGACTACAAACTCGAGGTATTTTCAAGGAAAATTTCTTTCCAGAGAGGCCCAAATATCCTCTAAGAAAATTAAGTAATTATCAGGCCCAAAGCTAGATTTTTGCACCGGGGACCCGGGGAGGAGACCTAAAATTATCTCTAAGCACGTCCTATGCATATTTAATGAGGTTAATGTACCTTTTTAATAGATTTTAGGTAGGATTCTTATTGTGCTGAACTTAATATGAAAATTACAAAATGGGGGGTCTGGGGGTCGTCCCCCAGAAAATATTTAAAATTTGACCCTAAAAACAGGGTTTTTACTCATTCTGATGAGTCCAAATTTCGGGGGATCTTGGATATTTTATTTTATCTTTTTTTAACATCTTAAATCTTTTATTTGAGTACGGCCTTAGTCTGGAGACCCCTGACGAAGAGTAACAAAAATTTTGAATTTCCCAACATTTTCAAATTATTATTCCATACCATCATTGCCATCCAGAATCCAAAGCACAGAAACTTTTCATTCTCTTCATTTTATTTCCGCATGCTGACATCTATCGGTGGATGGCGACACCACACCCGTAAACATGGAAAAGGGGCGTTTTGGACACGAGGTTGCTTGACAGTTGGTAGGGTTGGATTGACTGAGCAAGGATGGCCGAATTCGATCATGCCGTGGTGGGAGCAGGCATCGTGGGCACGTGGACAGCTTTGCACTTACAGAAACTGGGAAGAAGAGTGCTGCTTTTGGAACAGGTAATTTTTTTTTCTATTTATTAAACTTATGAGAAGGGTAGCTTCCAATTTCAGTGAAAATCTGATATGCATTGTGAAATTCCAGTAGTATTTATTTATATATAAAAATGTAATTTTATCTTTATTTTCGTTTTTCTAATTTGTTTTTAAAAATTTTTCAGATAAAAGTGCAGGGGCGCAGCGACGGGGGGGGACCAAGGGGACCAAACCCCCCCCAGGGACCGAGAGGTCACCTGATGTTATAAGGAATTTCCAGTATTCGTAAAAAAATTCAAAAAATGTTCGAATCTCTTTCCGAAATTTTTTTTTTCATTTTTTAACGAATTGATTTTTTTTATTATTTTTTAATTAATTTTAAACTTTTTTCAAGTTAAAAATATGTTTGTGTCTGATGTTATTCTACTCTCCAGCGCGCATTATTCTAGGGATGGAGAGATAAGCACACCTAGGGGAGGGCGTGACGAAGAGGAGCAATTTCCTGTCCTGAACTGGAGAGCTCTCCACTGGAGTATGACCTCCTGTGGTGTGTGTGCACGAGCACCTGTTTTTGTTATTTGTTTAGTGGAACTAGAGGGTCCGAATCGGAACAACTAGATTTCCTCTAACATTCTTTTATTCTTTTTCTCAAGCGTATTTGGATATTGCAATAAATTTTTCAAGAGTTATTAACCAATTTATGTATCAAGGGCCAGACAGGACCGGATTTACAAGTTATGGGGCCCAGGGCAAAAGACCTATTTGTGACCCTCGACATGTCTTAAAATAAAACTTAATTCATTGGACTCAAAATAACAAAATCAATCATCTTTAATCCCAGTTTTAAAAAATGTGTAAATTAAAATATATTTACTTGAAACTTCAAAAACTTATTAAATTGATTTTAAATTCGTTTACTTATTTTACACACTCACATTTTCAAAGCATTTTAGTGAGGCCCTGGGCCCTAAATGCCCTCCCAGAAATCAGGCTCTGGGCCCACAGCCTTACAAAGAACGTAGAAGAAACGAGAATGAAGTATATAAAAGTGATTAAGCTCTAAATATTAATTATTATTCAGAGATAAAGAAAGAAGTTGAGTAAGAAGAATTAGGATTTGAAATCTTAAAACTTAATGAACAGTAATTTATCTTATCGAAATTGCTTACTGTAAACGTTTTTAATAACAAGAGCAATATATAGCAAGCCTTTCTTGTGACAACGAGTTAAATTCATCAATTGTTTAATGTTTCTTTTTAGAGAAATGATCTTTCAAATTCTTTGTTTAAACCTCCTTTCGTTGTAAGGTTTTAATGCCCATAATCATCTTGTTATACAATATACAAATAATATTTAAAATAATAATATAAAAAAATTATACTAATAGTGTTATAAAAGTAGAACAAATGTACACAGGCCCAAAATAGCCCAAATAACCCAAAATAGCATCCTCATTTTTTTTTCAATTTCATTTTGTCTATTAAAAAGTAAGCATTTTTAATCGAAATTTTGTCTCTGTATATGTAGTTTATGTTATTTCCGTTTCTCACTCCTCATAATTGAATTTCACTCCTCCTAAAAAAGTCAAGGAGTACTTTTACTCCTCCAAAAAAAGTCCTAGGAATAACACTGCCAGTTTTTACATCAAAGAAGCCTCTTAAGTAAGAGTTCCAAGATTCACACTTGCTAGTACTTCTCTTTGCGCGACAGCCCCGGGTGGGCCCTGGGCTTCTCCAAAAAATGCTCTTATAGTCATAGATAAACTAAATTGTAACAGTAGAACTGAGTTAGGTTCTAATACATTCTTACTATTTACTTAAATTTTGTACTATAATAATTAGGAGGTACTAATAAATTTATTAATTAATAGAAGTTCAGCAACAAAGAAATTTTTCGCGTTCATCTTAATAAATTCTACATAAAGCTTCCATCGTTTTTGAAAAACTAAGAAACCCAAATTATTTTTGACTGGTCCCCCCCCAGAAGGAATTTCTGGCTGCGCCACTGATTGTACAATGTTTATTTATTCCATTCCATATCGTAATTTTAATACTATTTATAATAAGATCACTACTTATTATTTGTTTCAGATGGCTTGTTTCTATGATGCTAATAATTCGTTCAAATTTTTTAAGCATCTTTATTACTTTAAATTTAAAAAGAAGGGATTCTTTTTTAGATGAATTAAATATAACTGATCACGTAAAATACTAGTATACTTTAATTGAAACATGTTTGAAACAGGATCTTATGGATTCCTTCTGTTAGGAGGTAGGTATAACGTGAATTTATATCTTAATTGAACAAGTTGTTACCTAATACAAAAATTACATTTAGCAATTGAGATTTCTTCGAATACTATATTTATTCGGGCATGTGAGAAACTCTTTAACTTCATCTATTGGTGATTGGACATTTATGAAAAAAAGGAGTTAAGGAAATCATTCTCACTAAAATCACATGCTAGTTATTAAAAGTAGATTTTAATTACCAACGTTAATGTAAAAAAATTCTACTCAATATCTCATATTCTATTTTTTAATATTTTATTAGGAAGACGGTTCTTGTACAATTACTCTACTTTTTTAATGACTCCCTGTGCTTTAGTAGAAATATTATAAATCCTACCCCTCTTTTTTTTTTAAATGAAATTTTTCTTCCAGTTCGGTGAGTACCACACGCGAGGCAGTTCCCATGGCCAGACCCGAGTCATTCGCTCGAGCTACGAAGAGCCCTTTTTCGTGGAGATGATGCCCCACGCCTTACAGATGTGGAGGCAGGCGGAGGTAGACACAGCCACCAAGCTCATGGAGTAAGTATGCATTCTTCACCATCCTTTATCAGATGAAGTTAAGGAGTTCAAATTACAGAAAAGGATGATTTATATTGAAAAAAATATGCATAGCACACAATAAAAGTTTTTTAGGGTTCACAGTTCATATAATAGATTGTTAATGTTTTCGTTTAATGCTAATGTTTACTTTTTTCCCCATCCCCTCACTTTGTAATGACAAAATAATGTATGAATTATCTGTTGCTTCTCTGCCTTTCAGTCCTTTAATGATTCGGTAATTGATACTACATTACGAAGAATTTAAAGCTGTCAGCTGTTTTTGGAATATTTATATAGAAAGTGTGGTTGAGCTCTACTTAAAATCACAGACTTTAAAAAATCGATGTTAAAATGTATTTTTCTCATACCACAAAACAATGCGTTAATTAAGGTGGGTAGCAATTTAGTGTATCCCTCTTGATAGCATATCCGTTTATTTGAATTAACGAAACTAAAAAAAAAATTGAGCATTGCTTTTCACTTTATTGATCAGTACATAGAGTCCCAGGAAGGAAGATAGCACATTCTGAGCAAACGAGGAGCCAAATGCTCCTTTTAAAGTTATCACGGAATTTACCTTTAAAAACATAAACAAAAAGAGAAAACTTTATAATTAAAAACATGGATAGAAAAATAAAGAAGCTAGTCTAAAAAGCAAATTAAGTAAAAACATAGTCCGTGGTGCTTATGGATTTACATCCCTTTTATAGTAGCGGTCACGCCACAGTCACAGTTAGTACTTATCATCACGGTAAAAGCTTACAGATGTTGCCATACTCCAGAATTTAAAGAATAAGTACTCCTTGACTGTTTTTTTTCCGACAGGGTTATTCCAACAGTTTGTACTTTCAAAATAATTGCCTCATTAGTGCCTCTGAATTATAGTCTTCAAGCGCAAGGGAGTTAAAATTAATGAGCAATAAAGTTAACACAAATTCCTTTTATGATGAAGTTGATTGGTGGTTCCTTTCTCAGAAACGTGGGGTGCCTGGTCATTGCCAGTTCTGAGAAAGACAAGCACAAGATTCCCGTCATTAAGTCCAACATGCAGCAGTTCTGTCCGCAAGATCTGGACTCTGCAGATCCAAGGGTGGTCGAGTGGATGGACACTGTCCTGAGATACGACGAAGCAGAAACTCTCATGGACAAAAGCGGAGGAGTTCTTCTGGCACAAAAGGCATTGGTGGCTCTACAGGTAGGAGATTGATGTTTTAATTTAAAAAAGAGCAGCATAAAAATATTTCCCGTATTGAAGAAAAACTTGTTTTAATAAAGACATTATTACTCTTGTAACTATTGTATTTGGAAATGGTAATTTATGGAAAATCATGTATATTTAGCGTGCTTTTTTCAAAAAAGTGTGAAACTTCTTAAGGGAATTGATGTAATCAAAAATTTCCGCAGAACCTATTCCGCCAGAGGGGTGGATCTATGTGGAGCAATTGCACTGTGCACCGCTTGGAACCGATTGGAGAAGACCAGGTCCGACTCCACACCACTCGACCTGAGGGCGTCACTGTCAAATCGGTGGTGGTTTGCGCAGGAACCTGGAGCTCCAAGGTGCTACAACCCTTCCTACCAGATTTGCCTTTGAAGGTACGTATGTTGAATGAACTGAACATGAAGGCTAAATTTTTCTTTTAACCATCAAAATTTAGCATAACTATGAGACTCTTTCAATTCTTAGTAAGGAATATTTGCTTATTAATAATGCTCTTTCCACACTTTAACACAGTTACATGAATTTAGTAATGAAGAAATACTTTAAATTATGAATCAAGGTAATTCAAATTTGTGACATTATTGAAAAGTTCTTACCTTCAAAGCTTGAAAATGAAAAAGAACATTTTGGTGTGTGGAGATTAGCTATTAAGTAGCTAGATCATAATTATAGTTGATATTTAGTAATGTTAATTTTTTGATACAAATTATAGAAAATAAGTATAAGTACTTGGTACCTGCGAAGTAAATAGATACTTGCCAGAGTGTAATTTTCGTGTAAGTCTACAAACTTTTCCTAAAAAAAATTCTAATTCGGAATTTCGAAAATTCACAAAAAGTTTTTAAAGGGAACGTAATTTTTATCAATGCAGCCCGCAGTGGTGCGAGTGTATTACTGGAAGGAGAAAGTGGAAGGAGCATACAGCGCTGCCGGTGGATTTCCCACCTTCCTAGACATGTCTGACCCATGCATCTATGGACTGCCTTCCATGGAGTACCCTGGGATGATGAAGGTAAGGCATACTTTTCAGAAACTTGCACTGTAAGGTCAATCAAAGCGTTGTGTTTTGACATCAAATCTTAAGAACTTGAAAATATCTGTAAAACTTAGTGATATAGTAGAAGTAACAACACCCGACTCTTCGAACTAAGTATCTACTACCACTACTCAACTATTATACCTTACTGAACCCCAGATTATTTAATCGAATTACCAGCTTCTAAAAGTTAATGAGAGGGTTACAATTTAAGATATCTGACATTGAGGCTTCTCATTGGCTTTGAGACACCGGGTATTCGGTTATTTAAGCATTTGTCAACCTCAAAGTTATCGAAAGATCAGAACTTTAATTTTCTTAGAAAACTTTTATCCATAGGTATCACACCAAAAAAATACATCTGCCCTTATTCAGCAATGAAAAGTTGCTTTATAATTTAGAGTAGATACTATAGATAATGTTATGGTATAACTTATATATATTATATATATAATTATATTATATATAACTTATATATTATTATTATATTATATTATTATTTTATTATTATTATTTATTATATTATAACTTATATATATATATATATATATTATGGATAACTTATGATAAACTGTAACGTTGCAAAAAATAAGTGCTATAAGTACAAAAATTATGTAAATGTTGTAAAGATAAGCCTTTAACTTTCTCCCTGTCCACCACATAGTCCCAGTTTAATTAATCATAGACATTTTTTTATTTGAAACTTTCTTTTAGGTTTGTATCCACGGTGGGGTTGAGTGTAATCCTAATGAACGTGACAAAACGAAACAGTGTCCGAAACTCGAAGCTGCCTTGAAGAATTACATTAAAGAGCACTTACCCCTATTAGAGGATGAGCCAGCCATTATAGAAACTTGTATGTACACGGTAAGCAAGTGCTCAAAAAACATTACGAAGTTTTTTCTTTTAAACTGAGACCTAGGTTTTTATTTTAAAACAAAATATTTTTCATCCAATAGTTGACACCTGATGAAATTTTTTTGATTGACTATGCTCCTCAACACAGAAACATTGTGTTTGGATCAGGATTTTCTGGTGAGTTTTCTCAATTCTATAGAAGCTATATTCACAGCCATCAGCGTCGATGTTACCCAGCAGCTATAAGAAAGAAGAATTAGCTTTTTTCTGACTCTGATTGGTGGACTCCTTCTTTGACCAAGGATTTAACGCTGACGCTGATTTTGGGCTATTTTAAGTTCGCGGATATGCGCACTACTTTTTATTAGCCTCTTGAAGAACTTTTTAAACCTCTGGAGACGTACATGCTGATGCAACAGATGGAAAAATAACATTAAGTGACCAAAAGCCACTTATAACAGAGTAGAGATTCCTTGACGGATTTCTTTCAATTCAATCATATCTACCTAATTGAGTTGTCTTGTGGTATTGTAGCTAGGCGTGCTAGGGTATAAAAAGAACATTCCCGCTCCGCTCTGCATGGGAATCGAAAAAATTTAGCAAATCATGGGTGTGCAATCTACCAATCTATCGGAAAAAATAAAAGAAGTCACACCTTTTCTCTAAATGCTGCGTAAGGTATGAATTCTTAAATTATATTTCAGTTTTACACTGTCCTATAAGCCCATGAAATGTTTAGTATAATTTGCATTTGGACTTGGTGGGTTTTCTCATTAAGTAATTAAGTTAAGTACCTCCACGAAATGTAACAGAAATTTCAATTCATCAGTCGATGACGAATAAGATAATTTAATTTCGAGGAACTGAATGACAAATTTCAGGGAGTCAGAGTGTTTTTTTAAGTTCTAACATGTTACTTTTTGTGTGTTATTACAAAACATAAATGTTAGTATTGTGCTAATTTTGAATAATGCAGATATGTTATTCTCATATTAATTTTATTTGTTTAAGAATAAATACTCCTTTTCAGTTTTTTTTATCAAAAATATCTTGAAATAAACTATTTCGAAGATAGTCAAATTCAGTATGAAATTAAACCTTGTAAAATTTTCCTTTAAAACGAGTGGTTCCACTGATATTGTATTTTTTAGGTTTTTTTTGTAAAAAGTATCTTGAAATAAATTGTTTCATTTATAGTCAAATTTAGCATGAAATTATACCTCGTAAAATTTCCTTTATACTACAAAGAGTTAATTTTTTTTTTTAATGAGAAAGTAGTTTTATGCAATGTAGTTTTATTTTTAATTAGAATGTAATAGTTTTCTCAGTTTAACAGAAATTCCTTATGATGAAATTATCCTTGATATTTTAAAATATTTTAAATTAATAACTATCTTTGTATATATTGATCATTTGAAATATTTTCTCTTTAAAAAGATCCCCTGCGTTAAATCGACCATAATAGGTTATTATGTGGGAAATTGCTTTAACTTCTGAGTTACTTTTATTCACAGTTTGTTAAATAACTAATAGTAAAGGCAGTAATTTATAAATTTAAGCAAAGCTTAGAGAACTATAAAACAATCTAGGTACTATACTACAATCTAAGATATAACCGGTTAATTTAATTTTTTGTAAAGAATATAATAAGTAAGACACAATTTGTTCTCACTATTTATTTGTGTTTGACATTTTAACTTTTATGTTTATACTACATATCCTCCATATTAAATTTTCTGTCCATCTGGAAGTGGAATAATCAATTAATTGTCAAACATGTTTGATTGTATGATCAGTGTCAGATATCTCTGGCGTTAATCAACATTTAATATACTTCGTTATTTTTATCGTTTTCTTTTTTATCAGGTACTGGATTCAAGACATCTCCAGCGGTAGGGAGAATCCTTGGTGAAATGGCCATTGGAACCCAGCCCTTCTTGAACATCTCGCCCTACAGAGTCAATCGCTTCAAGAAAGCTTAAATTTATAAAAGAAGTGCCTTCAATAATATATGATTAACATAGTCATCATGTAAGAAGGGAAATGTGTTATGAAGAATCGGTGCTTTTGAATATGAGTACAAAAAAGAAATTTTAACTTGACCAAAGTTTTGCCTTATTAAAATATTATTTTTTTACTGCTCTTACATTGTATTTACTTAATCTTGTAATTCACGTATTATAGAATTATTTTATATTGGTTTTATTGATTTATAGATAGTTAATTGTTTTTTAGACTGTCTTTAATTATTTTGTACTCGAGAAAACCTAGATAATTTATATTGAAGTAATATTTTCACTTATCTGTAGATGAGATCTTATCTGTTTTATGAGTGTCGAAAAACAATATTAAAATTTTTTCATCCATGAAATAAGGAAGTTTTTTTAAAAAAAATTGAGATCTATAAAATTATCTAAATTTAGTAAAGATGTAGAATAGCTGAGGAAAGGGGCGGGGATAAATAAAGGTGATAAGGATTTGCAAATTATAATAAATAACGAAATTATATACTAATTGCGAATAATAGAGAATTAAAGAGGAAAAGGAAGGAAAGGTATAAGAAAAAGGAAAATAGTAAGGATATTTAACGAAAAAGATATAAAAAGGAGAGAACTTCATTAAATGGTTTTAACAAAATAAGAATCTACTTTAACCTATTTCAAAAATAATTAATTCCTTAGAAAACAATTATTCTAGTTCTTTAAAAATCCATCAAAATAAAATTAAAATTTTGTCACCCTAAATGGATAGTAATCGGTACTGTTGCAGTTTTTTGTATGCTGTTCATGTTTTTGTTTAAGTTTTTACTCGAGAAACATAAGATAAAAGTACCATGGCGCTTCTTCTCCTCTAACACACGAATGAATCTTTGCACAAAAGCAGCACTCACGCTCCAATCTTTTTCAGCACTCGGCAACCTCATCATCGTCCAAGAATAATTCCCTCAACATTTCACGTGAACAACCGAGTGTTAAAAGCGAAGTTCTTCACGAAGAGAAACGAGCGTGAATAAATTCCATCCCATCATGCGCCACTCGAGAAGCAAACGATAAAATAAGGTTTTCCACGCAACAAAACATCCTTTTTAAGAACGCTCGACATATTTCTTCGGTGGGGGGGTGAAGGATAACTTAATAAAGAGACAAGAATGAAATTCTTCTAGAGTCCTCAAACCATCATTTTGAAATGTTTTCTGTTTTAGGTACTTGAGAATGTTTATTTCAAAGCTGATTATATTCTGATGAATTTTATAATGGTACGTGAAGGAGGAAGGGATTTTCCACAAGGGGATGTAAATTCAGATTCCGAAGAGTCCATGTAAACAACTATTTAGCTATAACGTAGCAATGCTGAGCAAAATTCAGTTGTCTGCAACAATCATTTTTAAATTGACAATTAATTGCCATTTGAAATTTTTTGATCAACAATAAATTGGTTTTAATGGACAACACTTAACAGTAAAAGTTTGTAGTAACCTAATAACTTTTAGATACATAAGGAAGTTTTTTTTGGATAGAATCTTAAAAATAAATTTTATTGAATTTAAAATTTTACTATTGGATACTTCATAAATCGATATTGATAGTTAAAAAACTGTTTAATTTGAGTGTCTTTCGATTGCTTTAAAAAAAATTAAATCGACTTAAGCCAAGTTTATATCTTGTCAGTCCACTATCTCTCTTTTAATTTACCCCTTAACTTTTCCTTAATTCTCTTGAAGTTTATCTTTTGGACACATCACTAATATAGTACCATTTTCATATTTTAACTGCTTTTGACTCCTTAACTTAAGCATGGAATATGTTTAATTGTGTAAGAGAGACCGGGGTTAGTTGGCACTCGGGTATAATTAATTGGCATTCTGCCTTTATTTTTTCCACAAAGCAGCCAGGGCACTGGAATTTTCGATGGTAGATAGAGGGCATAGAAATACAATAGCCACAAAAATTGAATTGTAGTCTATTTCGTAGCTTTACGAAGGAAAAACTCCTGATTAATTGTTTTTCTCACTGATGAGTAAACTTTTTCAACTTAATGTGTTACTCATATACGATTTGGCTGCTTGAAATCGACAAAAAGAGATTTTAAAGCAATTTATTAGGTTCAATTTCACTGACTGTCCATGTTATTTAATATCGCCAAGCTGTTTTGGACTCTAAAACTAAAAAATATCACCAAAAATTGCAAACTAATTGATTAAAATTTACAGTTTTATTAGTTGCAACCATAAAAATTTGAATATTTAATTACTTAATGTCCAAAACGTCTTGGACATATTTAACGGGGGGAGTTAACGGAATTCAACAATTTCTTGAACTTAAAAAGGTTCTTTTTAAAAGAATTCAAAACTGATTCAATCTGTAGTTATTTTAAACGATCATAGCCTTTTCTCTTTTTTGGAGTAAACTATGGTATACCATCAATTTTTTACCAAACACCCAAGATAATTTAATTAAGTAATTCCAAATACTTGTAAAAATAAAAAATAGTACTATTTAAAAAGTAAAGATAGACAGTTTTTCTAAATACAAAAAAAAATTAAAATTAAAGAAATTAAAAAAAATAAATAATAATAATAATAAAAAAATAATAAAATAATAATAATAATAATAATAATAATAATAATAATAATAATTAAAATTAAAGTTTTTAAGTTTCTAGTTTCTATGCATCCATTGTTGTTTTAATAAGAGTACTTAATCTATTCAGGGATCGCAATCCTAAATCACAGATAAATTCTTTGAACAAACCGATTCAACGTTTATCGGCATGTTTTCAACTCGGGAGAAAATCAGCTAGAGGTGACATAACAGATTATCACATAAATGTTCTTTTCTTTCGCCAAATAAAGATAAGTCGGATCTAATGCCAGACAAGAAAGTACAGGAAATAAACCGTAAACAATGGCAAAGGAAGTTGTTCAATTCACAGAATATTCAGTTCAAAGAATTACTTAGCAGGAAATCAATGACTTCGTGCAAATAGTTTTTTTTTAGTTACATTACTATTACTATTTCCAAGGATAAGTGCAGATCAGTTTGGTTAAAAATGCATACTTGAACGAAAAATATTGGAAGATACATTTTCTTCAAAAGAAATAAATTTGTGTAACCTCTCCTAACCTATTAGGTATATACTTTAGAAAATTCTTTACTTTTAATCCATTAATGTTCAATGTTCAAGTAATAAATGTTCATTCATTTATTCAAATGATCAATTTATTCAAAATGATTAATTTTATTGAAAAATATAAGACCATGATTTCCAGCATTATATGGTCATTCTATAATGTAATAAAAGTAATTAAGAGTAATAGGTATCTTTGTACTGTTAATATTAATTATGACAATTTGATAAAAAATTTCAAATCTTGATACCTATAAATATGCATGTTCTTATAAAATTAAATATAAGAAAAAAACGTCTGTGTATTATAAATACATACTAAATATTCTTATAACTTTATTAAATAATTTTGTATTTTTAATGCTGCACGCAAAAAGTGTTCTGAAATTTTGCCAATTTTTACTTAAATTATTACCGAAATTATTACGTGGGTACATCAAATTATTTACAACCGGATATTTTCATACTTATCAATTTATTCACATTAATCAGAATGAATCTTTTTTACGTATATGTTTGAAATAGCTAGTGACATAAAGCAGATTCCGAAAAAAAAACATTAAATGAAAACTGACATAGTTTCTCCCCGTCTCCAAAACTTTTCTGACTTTTCTAATCACTTTATCAATAACGGGAGAATCTGGGAAAACTCCAACACTAAAGTAGCGTTGCCATAGTGACAAGATAGCGTGAGGGAGCTGAATTACTGGAGTCTCTTTGACTCTTATCTTCACTCCTTTTTGAGAAGATAGAAAAGGAATGTTTTTAGAAAAGGGAATTTCTTTTCAGGAAACTGTTTTTCAATATTCCATTAGGCATAATTACGAGTTGGAAGTTTTACCGATAATTGGCGAAATAGTGAATGACTGTAAATTAGTCATGCATAAATTTTAAAGGTTTTTTTTACTCTTTTCCCGTTTTTTTTATGAGACGGAGGTATATAATTTTTAAATGAAGGAGGGAAATATGGATGAACAACTTCTAGAAACTTTTATGAGTACATGGATCTTAAGTAATTAGGTTGTTTTTTTCAAAGGCTGCATTGATTCCAGACATGCTGGAGACATTTGAAATGGCATAAATCTTTTTAAATATTAGATTTTCATTTTCCCCATGAATAATAAGCAATATATTTTTAACAGGTTAAATGTCTCTCTTTCAATTGATACCTGATAAGACTGTTTTATGTATTTTATGCCCTTTAATTATACTTTTAAATATTAATTTCAAGATTGAATTTTATTTCAACCATTTAAGTGATAAAATATAATCAAAAAGATCGTTATTAAAATTTTCAAAACAATCTTCATTTTTCTAAAGTATTCGCCCGTAGTTTTTTCTATTCCAAACAGGCTTAAGTCTGAAAATATCCCTTGTTTTGAAAATAACACTTTTCACCAATAAAAAAGTACAAAAATAAATAAATAAATAAAGTAAAATACTAATTAATTGCTTTTATAACATTAAAAATGTTGCATGCTATTAGAGTTTTTAATGAGAAAATTATTAGAAAATTAGCAGAAAATAAAAAAAGATAAGTTCTGATAAATACTGTCTATTTGCAATTAATTAAAAGAAAGTAACCAGTTAAAAGAGATCTTGTAAAATGTGTGAAGTATTGAACGATAACATTTTAAACTAGATTATAAGGAAAAAATACATTATTTAAAGAGAATTGAATTTTTTAACACATTTAATCATAAAGTAACCAGTTACAGAGATCTTGTAAAATGTGTGAAGCATATTGAACGATAACATTTTAAACTAGATTATAATGAAACAAATATATTATTCAAAGAGAATTTAATTTTTTAACACAAAACTTTTAAACTTTGAATTATTTCGGAAAAAGCGAAAATCTTTTGACAACAGAGGTAAACGATTTGCATATGAAGTAAACCTATTATTACCCATAAAGCATTGAACGGGTACTAAACAAGCCAAATGTCGTAAAAATATTCAAAATATCAAAATGTTTACAAGATCAGAATCTTATAGGAGTAATCCCCGTTACAGGCAACATACCTAGTTATTAAGGAAAGAGCAGATTAGCTAGCGTGACACTATCAGTAGAAAAGTAACATTTTAAAAATGGCCCCAAACATTTTTCCTCCGATTCCTGGCTTGCTCTAACGGTTTTCCCTCCCAAATGATATTTTAAGGGAAGAAAAGGTCGCCGACCACCTCGAATAAATCAATAAATTTGCTATAAATCGATACGATAATCTGCATTAGGTAGGTCTTCAGTTAGGTGGGGCTCTAGGTGGGGCAGTTCAAATATCATATAAGCATGATTTTGTTATTTTTTTAAAACTTCCTCCTTCTTTGACATCCAAAAATAAGCAAATCTTAAACCTCCTCTTAAAATTACGTAAGCAATGTGCTCTCTCTATATAATTTTAAAAATTTAACGAAATTCTTTACGTTGTTGTTGAATCAAAAACTGTTTTGGATCGATTAAACTATACTGTGATAATTGAAATTAAAATAAAAAGAATGGACTTTTAAAAGTGTTTCGACAGAAATATTTGTTATTACAATTAGCGCAGGTTTAGAATATAGACTGAAATTAAAGGGATTTATACGTTTTTTTAGCACGATGGCCTAAAACCAATCGTAATGTGAGTAAGGACTCTTTTCATACTAGCCATACTCATTGTTTATGTCCAATATTCGTGAAGAATATTTATATTTAAGAAACAAGTACTGAATTTTTAAGCTATTTGACTTTTTTATTGATTTGTTCCGAGGAGATATTGCTTCTTTCAGGTTTATATCTTTTATTTAACTCTTCTTCAACACCTGATTATTCCAACAATTCCATTTCCTCCCCCCTCTCCTCTCGCCAAACATTCCCATCGATCCCATCGCCAACCCGCCAAACCTTGGCGACGAGAACGGACGCACAACACACCTTTCGCCTCAGCAACTCGCCGGCAACTTTCATCATTCTCCTCCCGGCCTCGGCACCGCACGGTTCCCGCGACCATGTCAGGCGGTACCCTCCCGTCGCCCTCGCGGCATCACCCTCAGCTGGTCCTCGGCATCGACATCGGCACCACCACCGTCAAGGTGTGCCTGGTACCTGGCGGAGAACGCACGGTGGCCCACTCGGCCTCTCGGGAGACCAAGGCCTCGATGGTCAGCGACGTGGGAGCTCTGGGGAGCGAGCAGGACGTCCACAAGATCTGCACCGCCCTGCAGTTCTGTCTGTCCCGCCTGCCCAAGGAGGCACTGGCCAGAGTGACCCACGTGGCAGTGTCCGGACAAATGCATGGATGCGTGGTGTGGAAGTCCGGTGCTGCATGGAAGAGGAATAATTTCGGAAGGTGAGTTGGAATAGGGTTGGACCTCTAAATGGAAAGGAAGAGTAGGACGAATCATTGTAAGTCACTAATTAATTTGGGATTTGAGATAAAGCATGAATTTCAGGTCATGTACGATTTTTTTGATCGTTAAACTTATTTCTAAAGCCCCCATACGCGTAAATTTTAGGTTGTAGCTTTTTAAAATACTTATAATAATATTTGAATATTGTTGTACCCTTTATACAATACTTAATGTTAAAATTAAATGGATAAAGTTGATTTTCCCACCCCTGGAATAAGGTCAATATAATCATGGTCAAAAATTGCGAATTAGTCAACTCCGCTTATTGTAATCACGGTTAATGTTGTCAATCGGATAAAGTTATCAAAATTGATCGATCCGTATCACTCCTATTTAAATTAACACAAAATGTATCGTTTTACGTGATCCATATATCACTTAACCCTTTCGCGACGGGTGCCTCAGCCACTGAACCTCTCTCACAGGACGGCATCCGAGTAGAAAGAACTTTCCCCAGGGGACGGGCGTTTTACGCGTCTAAGTTGAACTTCGGAAAAAAAATTCCCAAAAATTAAAATTGTGGTCCAAAATATCTAATTTTCGGCATATGATCAGTGGAACCCCTTAAACGTTACTGCTAAAAAATATAAAACATTATCCCATTAATTTCTTACATATTTTTCAAAACAAGTAATTTGTAAACAATAAACTTTTTCACAAACCTGAGATTCATATAACTGGGAAAAATATTCCAAAAAGAAGAGATTTTATCTCTAGAAACTCATTCATGAAGATACATTAAACATATCTTGGAAAAAAACTACTTAATTTCTTTTTTACTGAAAACGCGCAATGAGCGCAGCTAGTCAAACGGCTCGGAAATCGTTGAAACATTGTTAATTAAAAGAAATATACCAAATAATTTATCTATTTCAATCTTCGTTTCCAACTAGATACCTAAACATATCGATTATTTATGTTTAAGCAATAAATAATTCCACCTAAACGCAATCGAAATCTTAAAGAAATAAATACCCATATAACTGTCGCAATAAACACATCAAAACTACCATTTATCCATCAAATGAAAATAAAAAGTATTTCCAAGCTTTTAGAACACGTGGTAAGGTTTATATTAGCTGAGAGAAAGAAAGCACTCTAAATTCACATTATTCGTCTTCTCAATGGATTATAAATACATCTCGGCATTTTTCGGAAACAAATTATCAAAAATATAAAATATTTTATGGGAATGAAAGTCAAGATGTTCGCCTTCGAATAATTTCGTTGTAACTGATACAGAGCGATATCTAATGAGAATAAAAATTACTAATATAAAGTTTTAAGCGTGTATAATATATGAGACGCCCGTCCCCTGGTCCTTTCAAAGCAGGCGTCTCACCCGTGAGACAGTAGTCCCGAAAGGGTGAATGTTATCAAAATCTGGTGAAATTCCCTAAAAAGATTCTTATTTTTTGTTTGAAGGGCAATTTGAATACATAATCATACAAAATGAATCATTAATTTATCAGTGTTATGTTCTACTCTCATATTTTTCTTTAAGAATGTATAAGTTTCAAAATACATACTAGGTAATCGTTTTAAATACTTCAATTAGGACTACATAATTCTGATTTCAAAGCATACACTCGATTTATACCTACTATTTGAAACTTTCTAGTATCAAATCGCTTATTATTATCAATCGGATAAAACTGCATCTCTCTTATTGATAAGGAAGAGTTCCTTCCAAAAAAAAATCATAGTGATTCATGATTTTGAATATTTTAATATTTTCTTCCTCCATTAGCATTTTAACAACATCATCCCGATTATAAACTAAATTCCAGCTTGGTTTGGGTTATGTTTTTGTTTTGTTTTACAGCTACATTAAATTAATCAATATCCAGCATCGATTTCTGTTTGTGCTCAGAGGTTTTCAAAGCGACATTGAATAATTGGGGTTGGGATGTTTCGAGGGTCTGTTGGAGAGTAGATGAAGGCTGTGAAAAATTTTATTAAATCAATAAACATTTGTGGGCTAGTTTTACATAGAAGATGCTAGAATTTACTTTAATTTTGATTTTTTCTTATTTAAGATATAATGTTTTTCCGTGACGATTTTATAAAATTTCAGGTGTATCTCGCACTAAGTTAAAGGGAGCATGATAGATAAAAGTTGCATGCAATTTTTAAAACAACTAATTTGAACATCTACATAAAGAATAAAGTTATCATTTTTATATAAGCTAATTTAAAAAAAAGGATAAACATACCAAAAATTTAAAAAATTGCAATTTTCGACAGATTTAAATACTATCTATATCTATTTAAAAACATGTTAAAGTAAGCAGACTCTTTTGTATTTGAAGATCAGAAGGGGAAGGTTTCATGTTCTGATTTTTGCAATTTGAACCTTTTTGTCAAAAAACAGTTCTAACATTTAAAATAATACTTTTTATAATGAAGGTTTGGTTTTAATTCATTAACACGTAACTGTTTTATTATGATGTTGAGAGAAACCCACAGTTTTAAAACTGAAACTCATTTATCTACATCTTGATTCAATATTTAGTAGACAAGAAAATATTAATCTAAAACTCCTTTTTTTGTGGATTAAAACACAATTTTGATTACACATTGGATATCCGTTCATCTTAACCTCAAATTAAATTTAAAAAAAAAAAAAAAAAAAACAGGATACATTTTAAAGCTAGTTTTCTTCAAATATTCGATCCCCCTTTAACCTTATGTTAAATTTGTGTCTTTATTCAGTTCTTTTAAAAAACAAGTTTTGATAATCTTGAAATATCCAACCCCAACAACCATCTTATTTCATAAAAAAAAACGATAGTAATCCGTAGGGGATACTATGATCCAAAAGAAGAAGATGAGGAATAATTGTTGAGCTCCTCCGTTACGTTGTTCTCCTATTTTCTCGGGCATCAGCTGCCTCTGACAGCATCCCTTTCATCTCCATCCTCCCAATTTCCTTCAGACGAGATCGTGTTTCTTTGGCATTAGGAGAAGATCTATTATTTTGGAGGAGGGAATTGTGCGTGGTGACGGAAATTCTTTTGAAATCTGTTGAAAAGGTGGGCAGATTTTCATTCATCCAGGAAGGATCCATCATTGAGGAAATTTTTAACCAATATTTCTTAGAGGATAGATTAGGTAGGGTTAGATGAAAAAATTATTTTTCGGATACTTAAAAAATGGTTTTTAAATAGTTCAGAAAATGTAAAAGGACCACACCAAAAAATTCTGAATTGTTATACCACGGCTTACTAGATAATTATACAGGCTAGCCGAGTACGGAAATCATTGCAAATCCAGATGGCAATACTGGACAAACTGGCAAAGCATATCCACAGTGTTGAAGGCGGTGGGTGATATAGGTAGGTCTTGTAGCGCTCCAAGCGGGAAAAGTTGTCAAATGGTTTTCATTGTTTAAAACTCGGCTAGCCCGTATAAGTATCTAGTAAGCCGTGGTTATACAGAAGCAATTACGAGAGGAACGATTTTTTAAACTTAAATGGAAATAAAGAAATTTAAGATTTAAATACCCGAGAGTAGGAACCAAATATCAGAAAATAGTATTTCATGAAAGAAGCCCAATTTAAAAATTCTTCTGGAGGCCAGGTTCGGTGTTAAACCTATTCTAGGGATTCCCTAAGTGTTGAATATTGACCCTGAGGGGGTGATGGAGTCTTCAAACGGGGTCAATGAAGCTCCGAAGGCCGATGAAAGTTTATGGTTTTATAGAATTTTAAGACTTAAAGCTTGATAAACTTCATCAACTTTTTTGGTAGAACTATGATTCAAGATAAGAAATGAAATTAAGGATGTCTTGCTTGCTTTGAAAAGGGAGAGTAAAATATGTAGTCGTCTTCTCTATATCTGATCTACCTAGAAGACCTTTCAAATATATCGATTTGAATGACAAGTTGAAAATTCGGTATACTTTAATTTCTAAAGATAGCCGACATACTGGTCTAGTGGTTAGAGAATCGTACGTCTGGTGTTCGAATCCCCGTTTGGCATGGATATTAGTTTCTGTTCTTGTGTATGGTGAATGAATGTGGCCCTTCTGTAAAAAGGGGTTGTGCCTGCGAATGTGTGTGTGTGGCGTGAACAACAGTACTTCACCTCCGTGGCTTCGGTCCACTGTGGGACTGGGTAACGCGAAGTAAGTACTACTGATTTCGGCATGTCTGGAGGAATAGCTTCGGTCATAGTGTGTATGTTGTGCTCTGCCATTGGAAATAAAAAAAAACCCCAAAGGACAGGGTAGTTTGGGATGGGGATGGATAGTAAAGGTGGAACCCCTTTAGGTGGGTCGAAGCTCTGGAAACATTTAGGAATTCCTTACCTATATATATCCTTGTTTATTTGTAGTAGTAAAGTATGTTTACTTGTAGTAGTTTCAAATTTATTAATTAAAACTTTCTCTTGTCGTAGGTACGAGACGGAAGACGTGAGTGCCCTGTACACGTGGCAGGACGCTCGCTGCACCCCCGAGTTCCTCGCCGCCCTCCCCGCCCCCTCGTCTCACCTGCGGCTGTCGGCCGGTCACGGGACGGCCACTCTGCTGTGGCTGTCTCGCCACCGACCTCAGGTTCTGGAGGGCAGGGACTGTGCGGCCACAGTGCAAGACATGGTGGTGGCCATGATAGCGGGGCTGGAGCGCCCTGTCATGTCCGCCCAGAATGCGGCCGGATGGGGCTACTTCGATACGGAGACGCGGACGTGGAATACGGACGAGTAGGTTTCTTTCTCTTGTG
The DNA here is from genome assembly GCA_963680715.1 of Tetragnatha montana. NCBI lineage: Eukaryota > Metazoa > Arthropoda > Arachnida > Araneae > Tetragnathidae > Tetragnatha > Tetragnatha montana. Next base: position 31,038,684 of record OY796676.1, read on the forward strand.
TGTTGTTGTATCATGCTAAAATAAAGTCACTGGCCTGAAAATTTTAGAAATTTACCCTGGAATGTAAAAAATTGCTTGATTTGGGGGGGGGGGTAAACAGTGCATCAGTTTTTTTCTCCTTTCTGTGGTATTTTTTTTTTGAATTTTTATGGCCTTATGAACTAGTAAAATTGAACTTGGTTTCTCGATTTTTTTAATGTGCTCCTTCAAAATATTGAATCAAAATTTGGGAAAAACTTTGTATATGAAGAAAAGTGTTGTATTAAAGTTAAAACTAAACCGTGAAAAATGAAACCTAAGTACAAATAATCATCCTAACCACAGCAGTTCGCCTACAATGTTCCCTGTAACGTTTTATTTTCTAGCAGCTGGTTTTAACTTACGAGGCTGTAGGCTGTTGTGTGACTTATTAAATCGAGTCCTTCCTCGTATTTATATAAAATTATTTCTACAACTGGGGCATCTTCCCCTTCAGGCATGGAGGTGCCCTTATCGTAAGAGTTCTCCTAAAATGGCCTCCAATCTTGATTATTGAAGTAAACGACCAGCACACATTAATCTTTGACATTTCCTTATCTCGAGTTGAATCATCTTGTTGAACAAGACTTTCCCAATACACTTATCGAATTCTTGGTGGTTTTGTATGAATATTATTCTTTTATTTATTTATTTTATTAGAGTGAACAAAGTAGTTCGAAACTACTGACAAACTAATAAATGTATTAAATAACGCCAGATTAAAGCTGAGCTTCCTTTTATGAAAAAGGAAGCTCAGACTTCCAGCCAAAAGGAACCCTTCCTCAATAACGCATATGATAGATACAACTAAAATGCAAAATTTGAGATTTTTTATCATCCATTTTACAAAGTAAGAAATTCTAATGTGTGAAATATTTATATAATGGAGAACGAATTTCATAACGGAGAAATGTCTCTAAATAAACGTTTCTTTTGTCAATATTTAATTCTACCTTTCAGGATATTTCAAGAGTCAAATCTTGAACATATCAAAAACATTTCGAAAGTGTCATAAGGTTTGCTGCTCCTGAATATATTGAATCCTTTCTAAGCCCAAACTAATTTTAGCTCTTGTCAAAAAACACTCTCCATGTCGTAAAGGCAAAGAAAGATGCACATCTGATTCATTAAAACGAAACGTCAGCGTTCTCGTGTTTGGTTATTCAACCTTTTACCACCTACGCATTTGTTAACACTGACATAAACCCTTGATAAAGCAAACTCTTCAAATGTCGGCTTAGCAGTTAGAATTTAGTTTTTTGCAAAGCTATCTGCACTCTTAAGCATTTGGCATTTTGCCTTCGATTAATTTTTCTCTTTTGAATCGTATTCTTTTTAAAAACACCTTATGATTTTCTTTTGTTTGTAATGTCTCGTGTAACCATTTTTGTAAGTTTTTATTTCATCGTAACTATATTGACCAATCCCTTAGCTCTGGAAAAACAGAATGATAAAGCTTTCTCTACTTTAAAGTTAGCTCTGTTATTTCTATCATGCTTACAAAATTTGTTTTGATTGTTTTTAAATAAATGTATTAGATTATCAGTTATTAGTACACCCAAATGAAAAACTATCTTTAAATTCTTGAAAATTAATGCAATATCAAACTTGGTCAGGATGAAAGGCTTTTGGGATCCTATGACGATTCATTATATTATGGGGTGGGGTACACTGCACTCGTAGACGTATTTAAATAACATGAAAATTTTAATAAACAATAACATGTTATTAATTTATAAAAATAATAACATTAAAAGTTTGAATTATTATTGGTAGATAACTACTCTGGATAAGGATTTTCAGAGAGTCAACAATAAGTACAGTTGATAAGTGACGTAAAAACGTCGTAAAAGCAGCTGAAGTTCTGTTCAGTTGTCATTTGCGCTCATTGACAACGTTTGGCATTTTGCCCTTCTGCGATTGACATTTTTCTTTACTGTGTTTTTCGAGGAGCTCTTTGTACACTCTGTGACAATCAGCTATCGGTTCCTAAAAAAATAGAAACATTTACACCGTCTGTTCTCCGTCCAAGATCGTTAAAACGAACAGCCCACTAACGAGTTTTTGTTTGGGGTAAAAAAAAATGAGAACAGAATCGTTCTAAAGGGCGCAGTTGAAAAGAACGTTTTGCATAAAGGGGCGCTGCTTCGAGAGGCGTTCTTTTTGGAAAGAGTTCAAAAACAGCAGAAGTGGAATTGAATGATTTTTTTCGAGGGAAAGGTTATTGCTGGGGAATGTTTATTTAGAAAAGTGGAGTTTCATATCTGCTTTTTGTAACTGAGGAGGTTTGTTTCCAAATTGGCATCACTTCAATAACAAACTTTTCTTGAAGGCAACCAGATGTGTTTGTTGTGTGTCACTGAGGTAAATGAAGTGTTAACTGTTTAGGCTTTTTTTCCCCATAGGAAAAGTTCTGTGTTTGGTGTTCTGGAACTCTCAGTGAACCATGTTTACAAAATAATGTACAATACCAAAACTTAAAGTTCAGTGATTATTTTTTGCGCCTTTACAGTAGGGGTTTACTATTTCCGGAGTTTCGAACATAATGTATAATTTCGCATTGTATTTATTAATATTTGATTCGCCTTAGGCATTTTAAGAGTATTACCTGAATAACTCTTTGCGCTAACTATTATTAGATATTCGGTATTAACTATTTTGAGTTTATTTCACTCTTAAGATACAGTTAATTGACATTGAAGAAGCATATTATCACAAATAGTAAATACACTTAAAATACACGCATTTCCTGTTTTCTCTATACCCTTTTTGCCGCTTTTTTAATGTATTTAAAATATTTAGCTGTCTATAAGATCTTGAAATTTATTTGTAAAATGAAATAAATCTCCATCTTACAGCCTTTGTACCGTTGGGTGAGTTTGGATTCGTGTAATAACTCCAAAAGAAAAGAAACTGCGATAATGCGAAATTTCACGAAGATTACTTCACTTTTATTCCATACCACTACACTCTCAAAATTAGAGTTAAGTAACGAATATTTATTGGACATAAAGTCAGGTAATGTGTCCTTGAATTGCCCGCAATGGCAGACGAATGCATTTCCTTGTTTACCGACGTGTGAACTGCCATTGTTTTGAAGTATCATAAACCTAGAAAGGCTGAGAAACGGTTAGTTTTATGGCTATTTTCATGTGGGAGTATAACCTGTATTTAAATTTATTCTAGGAATACCACTATAAATGTTTAGTTTTTGTATACGAAATAAAACCAGGATTCAGTGCAAAATATTTGAATAAGTTTTAAAGGTTTTACCCTACAAACCACTTTCCTTAAAATATTTCTTTTACGTGATAGTTAATTTAATAAATTACATTTCCTTCGCAACTGTTTCTGAATATTAAAAATGTAGTTTTTCCTTATTGCTTCTATCTCTGGATTTGAAAAACCCTACCCTATAATGTTTCTATTAAATATGCTTTTAATTTCGATCTTTGATTTGAGTATCATTATCTAGTCTTTTTCTCCTTAAAAGGGGACATCCATAAATTACGTGAGGTCAAAAAGGGGGGGGGAGGGGTTTGAAAAAATCTCACCAAATCTCACGTCAACTTTTTAAGTTAGAAATTATACGATTTTCTTTGTTTTTTAAGTGTGAGAAAGGAAAATCATTTTTAAAAAGTTGTAGGTAAATCTCACGTGGGGGGGAGGGGGGGGTCCAGCAAAATCTCACTAAATCTCACCAAGGGGGGGAAGGGGGGTCCAGATTTTGGAAAAAACACCTCACGTAATTTATGGATGACCCCAAAGCAAACGTGGATTTCTTTCTCTTGCCTTTTAAGAGGTAGCAAAGACTGTCGGGGAAAAAATTTGTGCTGGAGATTTTTTCCTTTTGATCTTTTCTCAAAGCGGAGTTTGAGTTCTTTTATCCTTCACCTTTACAGCTTGAGTTTCCTAAACATATCTTAATCTTAAACCGATAAGAAGGAGTTGAGACATAAAAAAAACGTAATCACGTTTTTTTATTTAAATCAAGTGTTTAGGCATTTAAGGAGTGTTTAAAGCGTAATTTTAATGACAACTCGATTTGTTGGAAGAATATTTTTATAGAGATAATCTCAATTTGTGCAAAGGTGTTGGTAATGCGTGTAAACAATATCAACTAAACCTTAAATTTGAAATTTATACTATTTAAAATTCAAGTAATATTGATAAGGCTTAGGTAAAAATAAAACTTAAAAAAATCTAGGTCCAAATAGATTTATTAAAATCTTAAACTAAACAGTAGGTATAAATAGCAGGATTATTCTTGTGCAAATGATTTGTAGCAGGAAGCAACTCAACATAGTCTATTGTACAATAAGTTAAAATTTAATTATAGTATAAATAGTTTTTTTTTAAATATTTTATATATTAATATTATATGCTTAAAATTAGTTTTAAGATGTATGAATTATACTGGTATGATAAATGTAATGATCCACTGAGGATGGCCTCTGAAGCAGAGAGGGCCAAACGTATGTATTTATTGCCATAAAGCTACGACCAAAAATCCCTAAAAATGTATCAATAAATAGTAATTGTTCAAGCCCTGGAAGATTTCATTATTTTATTAAACTTTATAGTGTTTTGCTATGAGAGTTTTTCTATGACTTTTAGAGGTTTCAACTAGAAACATTTGTATTCAACAAACAAACAAAAAAAAGTCGATTACATGTTCAGAAAATTGTGCTCAGTGGCTTTGCGAACATTGTTTTAGAATCACAGATAAGTTTCTTAACTCCTAAATATTTTATATTACCTGCACTAAAAGTGTTATTATTTGTTACTTGGTTACTCTATTGATTGTTTTTCACCAATCTCCTCGTCCTTATATAAACCCTATTAAAGCATCGTGCCGGGTGGAACTAATTTTCGCACGAATTTTTCTCTCTGATGGAGAATTGCTATTTTGGATATGGGAGAAATGCATGTTAGGACCATTGTTTACTTTGGAACCGTTGGCTTGTGTTTGTTTCTTTACATAGTTGCCAGGCGATGGGCTTATGACTTTGTATTGACTGGCGAGAGGGCTGAAGTTTTTATGGAGGCTTCCCTGATTGGCTTTTAAAAATAAGTATATGGGAGTACGGAGTTGGAAAATAGACAGTTTTTGAGGAATAAAATAATGGATGGTATAGTTTATAAGGAGTTTTAGACTTTTGGGAAAGGTCAGTTTTTAAGTGTATAATTTCTGCAGTTGCAATAAATTTGTCAGAAATGACATCAAACTAAGAACATATTGCATAATTGTTTAAAAAATACCACCAAAAACTGTAAAATGTAGAATGGGATGTAGTAATGTAGTATATTATGTCGTATTTATATTTTGTTGGTTCCAAGATTATGAATAAAATTAAAATGTCAGTCTTATAAAAATTATTATTAATCCATAACTTTCTTCCATGGCTCATGTTACCTAAACAAAGTGGACTTAAGCAGAAATAATCTTAATCAATTCACTGAAGTCCTGTTGGCAGTAATGAGAACCAGCAGCTATTAAAATAATATCTGGAGTTCCAATTATGCGATAATTATACCCAACCGAAGCTTAGACATAATTTTGACAGCAATTCTCCCGTCTTCCAATTATTATTAATGTGAATAACTTATACTCCAGCACTTGCCCTCCGGACATTAAATCTTGCTCCACAGCAGAACTTCAAAATCGATCCACGTTCGATCTCGGAAGAGCGGAGGGGGTGCTGCGATGTCGTTCGAAATCCCAAGAATGCCCGCAATTCGAAACCAGAATGCCGATCCGGATTCCGGAGATCCTCATCTTCATAATGGAGAGATGGGGAAAAACTGGAAAAAGAGTACGAACTAGAAGAATTCGCTGTATCCGGAAAGGAAAGGAAAATTGGTCATAGACATGGGTTTTGTAGAATATTTGGAATCTAAAAGTAAAGAATGGAATGTTTTGGGTAAAACTAGAAAGTATCTTTTGTTCTCCTTCAAAAGGGGGTAAATAATGTTGGGAAAGGTGGTAGAAATAAACTGACGATGTGAAGCGTAAGAGGGATTAATCTCTAATTTTGGCATGTCTTTTGTTTAGGCATTAACAAGTATTTATATACATAACAGTTTTTTAAGGGGATTTACGTTCTTCTGAATTCAAAGTCCGACATTTCAGAATTTTTTCGCAATATTAAGAGATTTTGTAACACGTTAAAAAGTTTTCAAATTAATATAATTTTAATATAATTAATATAATTAATAATACATTTATATATTAAAAATTTTGCTTTGTTAACATTGAAAAACTTTATGCTTTAAACTTTACTTTATCAGTTTATTTGAGATTGAATGTTAAAAACTTTTTAAAAAATATGTATGTAAGCGGAATTTACTAAAATGACAGTTACAGATATAAACTTGTTACATGAATGTTTTTCAAAACTGAAGTTAAATTTTAATATTTTACTCGAGAAGTATTTAACTTCGTAAGATTTTTAGTTTTAGTTTATTTTTCAATGAAATGTTAACAACGAACAACCATTGACTTGGAGCCAAAATTAATGTTCTGTTGTACTGTTTAAATTAAAACCGTCTCTTAGCCCATTAATTAATATTTGTTAATAGCACGGGTTAATAACATTATACAGATTGATTTCCTCATTCATATAATTCATTCTTTAATTAATCTGTCTATTTGATACATTATAATCATGAATGAAATCTTCGAAATCTTTAAACAAGTGTAATTATTTAATTCAAATTTCTCTTCGCTGTCATCCACTAGAAAAGTCACTAAATCTTTCCTACGTCAAATCTTTAAGTATTACCGTGTTTCTCAACACACAAACCAACTAACCATGAAATTGAAAAGCTTCATCTTACGAAACAAGGAAAGGGGAATTAAAAGAGAGCTTCCTTTTCCAAGCCAGTCCACACCTCCTCCTCTCAGATAACCCTTTCTCGAAGCCCTCGTAAATCTCTCGCGGCGCGGAGTCCTTCCACCGTCAAAAGAAGGTATTATGGCTCTCTTGTTTGATGCAGGGAATTTACGAGTAAATGCCGGGTTTTATAATGTGCAATGTCGTTTACAGGCGGAATGACACGCTGTTGTTTTGTGGAGGACTGTCTACTAGAGGAGGCATGTAACAATTGTAACATGTCAAACTGATTTGAAAAGACTGTGAAGATTCACAGGAGAATTAAGGATGTTACTAAAATTTATATTGAAGTTTTAATGCGAGAAAATTGGTAGGGTTATTTATTAATGCACTGTATTAAATGTTGGGATTTCATTTTAATTGGGGGCCATATATAAATTAAATCTTTGTGTGACACAATGAAGTGGGCGTGTTTAAACATTTCTAGCATCACATTTAAAACTTTTTTTCCAACTGCCTTTTACAATATTAAGAGTCATTTATTTTAACGATACAATATTAAGAGTCATTTATTTTAAAGATACAATATTAAGAGTCATTTATTTTAACGATACAATATTAAGAGTCATTTATTTTAACGATAGTTTTGATTTAACGTTAATGATAGAGTACTATTACTTCTCAACTGACAAGTTAGTAGAATTTATTATCACAAAGAATTACAAAATGCAACAAAAGGAATACACACATAAAGAACAAAAGACAAAAATGGTGACAAACACAGACATACATACAAAAATATATAAATAGTTATGAGTACCAAAAGAGCTCATAGCTCGTCCATGGTACTAGGACTTATAATTTCTTTGCTTTGGCAACGAAGCTGCGCTGACTCAATTTGGTTAAATTAAATAATTTCTCAATGTTATTGTGTCTTGCTATAAAATCATAAAGACCATTTTTAAATTCAGTTCTATTATTAGATGTTTTAATGGTTTCGTTTAATTTATTAAATAGAAAGGTACCTAGAAAAACATGAGACGTATGAAAAATTTCTTTGTTAGACTTTGGAATAAAATAATTTCCTTGAATGTTTCTAAGAGAATAGTTACTAGTTTTCAATTGATAGAAAGACCTAAATGAAAAGTAATAGTCGAAAAATATAGAGTTCTCTTACAGTCAAAATAGGTTTTATTAAAGAATTACCTTTTATGTGAGATAATATTTTATTTTGAAGGTGGTTTAGAGGTTTTATGTTGTTATAATCATCAGAAGCATATCAAGTTATTCCATAGTTGATTGAAGATTGAACCCAGGTAGGGCTTAAATTGCACCGGAGCGCACCGGAGCGGAGCTCCGGTACTTCTTGGTTTTCAGTAAATATTTACTGATATTTATTCATTAATCAGTAAATATTTGTAATGCTGAAATAGTAGCGCTCCGGTACTTCTTTGGTTAGAATTTAAGCCCAGGCAAAATATAGTGAAGTTAGAAATTTATGATCAATAATACGTTTCAGCCTAAAAAATTTCAAATTAATAAACCTTAGCTTGCTTAACAAAGAATTTATACGAGTCTTCCATTTTAAATTGCTATCAAACTGGAGTCCTAAGTATTTAATAGAGTCAACGCGCATAATTTTATAACATGTAGATGATGCATTATCACATTCTAGATCGCAGGAGGGGTTGGGAATTCTTAAACTGTCAATAGTGGTTTCACTAACTCTTTGACTGAAAATCATAAATTTAGCTTTTAAAACTTTAAGCTTTAATAAATTGTTATTAAACCAGATATTAGCTTTTTGTAGTGCGAGTGCTATTTTTTTTATAAAATCTAGATAATTGTCAACCGAAAATACCAAAACAGTATCGTCAGCAAATGCTATGATGTCCAATTTAAATTTAATTGACAAAAATCATTGATAAAAATTAGAAACAATATAGGTCCTAAAATATAAATAGAATAGGGACACCGCCATTAACAGTAATTTCACTACTATATACATCATCAACTTTGACAAATTGTGTTCTATCACTCAAATAAGATTCAAACCAGGAGTAGATATTACCTCTTATTCAGATACAGTATAATTTACTTAAAAGCAGCTTATGATTTACGGTATCAAAGCTTTGCTTATATCCAAAGAGACAGCAGCAGATTTTAGGTTATTATTTTCATTTGAGTAGATAATTTTTGTAAACTTCATCAAAGCTAATTCTGTACTTTTACCTTTTCTAAAACCGTATTCTTTTCTAAAAATTTTGTTAAACGGGTTAAGAAAGTTTAAAGAAAGTTAACATAAAATTTGTTAAATTTGGGTTTAATTTAAGTTTTTCAATTGGGGACTTCAAAATGGAGGAAGGAAATACTCTTGAATACTCAAGTAATTTACAGAATTTCATGGAGATTTTACTTAAATTTTGGTTTTCTTTATTGCACTAGTTTATTTTTCATCTAACAGTAAGCTTAAATACACTCTAATTCTCATTACTTAGTGCATTTAGGTGTAAGAAAAGCTCGGTGCATGTGTGATAGAGGTGTCTTGTAGCGCCTTTTCAGTTCATTGAAGTGTTACATTCTTCGAGAGAAACAAGGTTGTAAAAGGAATGGAGAAAAATAGGAGCTTTGACTTTTGGAGCACTTTCACATTTATTGTGTCGAATAAAAGGGGAAAATGTTCTCGCGTTTTACGCAAACCTTGTTGGGTGTTTTCCAACTATTTTTACAGTCTAGTAGTTACGAATGGAATGGAGAAATGCTTTCGAAATTTGCGCAACTTGAACGGTTGTCTGTTTTAAAATGAACTTTATGGACATTCTAGTCATAGTTTACTCTCAAATTTTAACAATTTATTGGTGAATGAAATTTTCAGGACATTAAATATTTTATGAGTCGGAAAAATTTTGTATGGCAGACTTTAGATTGATTTTAAACTGTATGAATCAACTAACATTAGTTTTATGTAAACACTTATCCTAATACATTATTTTTAAAAATGAATTTGATTTGTTTTCATTGTAGACTAAGGATTCCCAATTGGGAACCATGAAGAGAAATTAGGGGTGCCACGAAGAGTACTAAAGTAGGATGGTTCAGAATTTTAGATGTCTGTAAAGATAATGATCGAGTATCCCATTTTAGAGTCAGTCATTTTCCACTAATACGGTGTACTCTCTGAACACTTTTACGGGCATTCGTGCTTATGTTATCTCATTTTGAACAAAGAGGGATTCAAGTCACTGTACCCTTTAAATATTAAATCTTTGAGAATTTCACGGCCCCTAAATCGAATTTTGATTTAGGGGCCGTGAGATAATTCTAATTGTCTTGAGGGTGCCGTGACTCCGAAAAGTTAATGTTTTCAAAATAAAAGCACCAAATTTAGTTTCAAAGTAGAAACGTTTACGAAAGATGAATCGAATTCCAAAACTTGTTTTCTTATCATTTGAAGGGCCAATCCACAATTTGACTCAGTTACTCGCTTCAAAGACGAATAGTATCGATTTCATGAGAGATTACGATCCTTTCAGAATCCCATGAAAGAAATCGCTTTTGGGACCAGTCACGGCCGAAATAAATGATTTTTGAATTCCTAGAAGATACTGGCGGCACAAACCTCTAGGGTACCCTTATCTATAAATGTTTTCTCGAATGAAACTCGCGTCCTATTCCCGACACTATGTATAATGTCTTCTCCTCATGAAATTCCATTAGGAAGGTTTCCCTTGGCGTTTAGTTTGAAAATATATCCGCCTCTCCATGGTATGAAGGAATTCATATTTGTAAAAGAAAATGTTTTGAACGACTGATAGGATGTTTCCTTTTTCCCCCGCTTCAGAAGTAATAAAATACCCCAGGTTTTGAAAAGCTTTCTACGCTTTTCAAATAAGCATTGTCAGATAGCACAGCTTAATCCTTATTTCAGTACAGAATATCTGTATTAAGGTTTTATTTGGGTCTACCTCGGGAGATTAGATGGCCTTGATAGAGGTAAAAGAGGTATACGATAAACGACACACAAATACAAAAAAAACCCCCAGAGATGATAAATTGGATAGAGATAATAAAGAAATATAATCTTTTACAGATAACAGCTCGTGACTTTTTGAGAAACTACTTCGAAGTAAATGAATTTCATAGGAATTAAATAAAACCATCCACTTCTCCTTTATGATAAGATTATTTTATCTTTCTTAATTTAACTTTCAGTAGGTAATAAACTACTAATTAAAGTTTATGAAGTTAGTTATTTTTAAAAGTTTTGTTATGTGTTTTCTATGTGTCGTTTTTTCCTTCTTTTGTCATGTAATTGGAGTTTTCTCTGTATGACAATAATAGATATAAATTTATTAATAAATGATGCACTTGAAGAGAGACAGTGAGATAAATGAAAAGAAAGTTGGATTAAGTTTATTTTTATTCCTTCATAGGGCTGGTGAGTGTTCCAGACAAACACCCTTAGGTAAACCCCCTATTGGAAAAAGTTCACAATACCAGTATCAAAATGATACTAGAACCAGTATAAATCATACTGGAACTAGTATCCATACTAGAAAAACATACTGGAAATTTTAAAACCAGTATGATACCATACTGGAAACTTTAAAACAAGTATGAAACAATACTGGAAATTTCGATACTGGTTTTAATGGATACTGGGAACTTCAATACCAGTATGAATCAATACTGGAAATTTCGATACTAGTTTTAATGGATACTGGGAATTTCAATACAAGTATGAATCAATACTGGAAATTTCGATACTGGTTTTAATGAATACTGGAAATTTCAATACCATTATGAACAACACTGGGAATTTCGATTCTGGTTTTAATGAATACTGGGAATTTCAATACCATTATGATCAACAATGGAAATTTTGAAACCGGTATGAAACCATACTGGGGAACGTTGATACCAGTTTTAATGAATACTTTAAATTTTTATATACTAGTATAGAATGTACAAGAATTTTTAAGTGCACTTTATCCAGCCTGACGGAACCCAATGGGAGTTGAAAAATACTACTTTGGCGAAGCTCTTGTCCCAGTTTCAAATTATGCCGTATATTTTTGGTTTTGGGTCGTAGGTTTTTAACGTCCAAGAGTCCATTTCTAGATAATTCGTGTTTTACATAGGGGATTCAAATGAAAAATAACACGAAACTATAACATAACGATCCCTAATTTTAATGTTATGAACATCCGGCCATCAAAATTTATTTACTCACATCATAAGCATAACTACACAAAACTCTCAAAATTGTTATTGTTAAATATAATAAAAAAAATTAACATAAATTAAATAATAACTAATATTAATTAAATAATAACTAAATTCTTAAATTAAATTGAATAATGTTATAAAATTTAATAATTAAAAATATTCACATCATAACTACAAAACTTTTCTCAAAATCTATAAATCTAATGAAAATAATTAAAATATATTAAATAAAAACTATGTCCTTTAAATAATTTAAAACATAAGCGTCGTAAAAATGCCGGATCAAAACAACAAAACTTTTCTCATAATCTATAAATAAAATAATTAAAACATTATAATATTAAATAAAACGTATTAATTAACAACTATGTCCTTTAAATAAGTCAAAATAACAGCGTCGCTTAGTTGTCGGGCACCAGGATTCGAACCCGTGTACTCTCAGTTAGCAAGCCCACACTCTACCATCTGGGCCATCAGGCCACGTTTCATATCAAGCAATTACGTAATTGTTACTCATTACCTCCAAAGAAGCCAAAATCTTTCCCCAAATCTCTGTCGCCAACGCTGACGTTCGAGCATGCGCACAAACTGACTTTTCAGCTCTCATTGGGAGACGTCAGACGATCCAAAGGCTACTGAATTTTTATTACCAATTTTAAAACATACTGAAAATTTAAATACCAGTATAGAATTTGTTGACTTTTTTTTATTCCAACCTTTATTTTTTTAGGTCATAAACTTAAAAATATTTGAAATTTCTCGAAAAATAAAGAAATTTTGATATCAATTCCAAAACATACTTGATAATTCGATACCTGTATGAAATTTTTGAAAATATTGGAACATACCTATGTAAAAACGTGCAGAAATTTGTTTCGGACAGTATAATCTGGCTTATAATATATTGCAATAAATTGTGTAAAAGTATATACGCGATCGTTACTTTTAGAGCTACGAAAACCGTAGTGTTTGGCGGAAACAAACCCCTCGTAGTGCGTTAAGCCTAACACATGCTAATTTTAACGCTGAATAGCTGCGGATCTGTTATGATCACAGCTTAGTGATTTATATTTTATGAAAGCATTTAAAGTGGGAATTTGAACAGTATGAATCACTGCCAAATAGTGTAAAAATTGCTTGATCCAGAGACAATTCAATTCATTGTTTCGTTTTCCAAGACGGTTTTACACAGATTTCTCTAGAAATAACTGTCAGAAAAGCTTATCAGTATTCAGATTCTTGAAGAACTCAAAGACCTTTAAGAACCGTGTTAGAAAGTGGCGAAAACCGTAGTGTTTGGAGGGAATAGACCCCTCGTGGTGCGTTAAGCCTAACACATGCTAATTTTAACGCTGAATAGCTGCGGATCTGTTATGATCACAGCTTAGTAATTTATATTTTATGAAAGCATTTAAAGTGGGAATTTGAACAGTATGAATCACTAACAAATAGTGTAAAAATTGCGTGATCCAGAGACAATTCAATTCATTGTTTCGTTTTCCAAGACAGTTTTTCGCAGATTTCTCTAGAAATAGTTGTCAGAAAGCTTAGCAGTAAATAGATTCTTGAAGAACGCTTAAAGACCTTTAACAACCGTTTTAGAAACACCGGGAAAAAGAAGCAGGGGCGTTAGGAAGTGAAAATTAGAACGAGCACATGGACCCGAAACCTCGAAATATGGGTACTAACCCTTAGTGTGTTAGATGGTTCTAAAGGGAATTTTGAGGAAGTAAAAATACTAAAATTTTATACCTTTAGCTCTAAAACTCCGGGCGTGACGCCCAGAATCAGTTTTTCAATAAAACCGGGAAAAACTCCCGAAATATGGGACCCACCCCCTCATACTTTATATATTCTTAATCTACTAATCAAAGGGAATACAGTGTTATAAAACACTTGGGGGTTCATTCATATTTTCCCCCTTTCCCCGTTTTTCTATACCCCCAAAAAATGCAATGGATTCTTACAAAGACAAGTAAACCTCTTTTGTGTTTGAAAATTCCTGGATGACGTCAGAATCCCCATGGCAACCCGAATTTCTGGAAAAAGTTTACCACATTACTTAACTACAAAAATAAAAATTAAAAAAAATTCAAACTTATTATTAAATACCAATTTTTGGGCATTTTCGAACTTGTGTTTTTTACTCGAAAAACTGTTTTTTTCCCACTCTGAAAATCTGTCTAATTGAACATCAAATTGCACAAAAATTTGATACATGTTATTTTTTTAGGTCCTTTTTAAGTTTATTCAATTGAAATGTTTTTAAAGAGCGTTAACCAGGTCTTAAATACCCCCAAAACGCATTATTTCGACTTGGAAATACTTGCAAATAATAAATTGCCCCGCACTATAGATTAAAAAAAAATGTATGCATTAATATTCAAATGCAATGAAAATAATGTCATAATGTGAATAATTTAATCTTTGAATGACGTAAGTAAAAAAATAAACGGGGACAGGGCAGGACGATTTACTAACAAACAGAATGGCTGTATTGTGTATACATGTCGTTCTTGACTTTTCGATAATTTAATTACTATAAAATTTCTTCAAGATTCCTTTTGAAAATTTTATTTACTCCAGTGATTTACTTTTATATCAGGGTTTAATGTTTTTAGATATCGTCTTGTATTATTTTTATTCTACCTACAAAGGCACAGCAAAGATTTGGATTTTTTTCTGGAAATGGCAACAGAAGCCATTTGTTTTTGTTTTTTAGTTGTTGAGTTGAATTCCGGCCGCGTGTTCCGGCTCATCTCTTTTCAAGTAAGTTAAATGTTCATTATATTTTAATTAGAATTATCTTTTTCCTTTTGAACAAAATAAAAACAGTGTTGCTTAAAATTTATTAAATGTTTTCATGAGTAATTTCTAGAATACCTCCAACAAGTCCGATTTGGGATCATTATGCCCGGATGTGCCCGGCACATCCTTTTGTAATGAAGATTTATACTATGCATTTATTTCTTGGTTTTCTTCCTTTAAAAATAATGTTTATACATTTGAATTACAAAACAAATATTTTGACTTTTTCTTTTTCACCCCTTTTCCCCACCATGGGGGAAGTGGATATAAGGTGTGCTTTTTCTAATGTTTTGCTGTGAAAAATTTGTATGGTTAGGCTTCTATATTAACCTATAAAGCGACTCCCTTTAGGCAGCATATGTCTTATGCTCAACTACTTTATTAACCTATATGAACATAAAAATAATTAAATTCAGTTATTAAATTATTAATTCAAGAAATTAGAAATATTTATTTGCTTGGTTATAGGACACCTATTTTATATAAAACAGCCTGAATTTAAAGCACCTCTTCAAAACTTGAACACACTTAGGAATATCTTTGCTGCTGAAACTAATGGCATAATATATATGCAAGTACAGAATATTTTGCTTTTGAGTTCAAATGTGTTAACATTTCGTTAAATACTGTCAAGCTGAAGTGTGATTCAAGTGTGATTCTGATTTTGAAAACTAGGATGAAGAAAATAATTTTAAAATGCCCTTAAAATTTTATATTTAAAAGGGTTCTACTTGACTTTCAAATTACCAATTTAATTTACAAGATGGATATTTTTACCCTTTTTTTTAAGAATATGTAGTTATATAGAGTTGGGATTAATGAGAAAAATAAAATATAGTGGTCCATGATATAAAAAATTTTGTGATCTGTTTGGGTTTTGGAAGCACTATACAATGCATTCATACCCAGTCCTTGAACTTATTCTTTAATGTATTGTGTTTTTGACCAAAGGCAAATTCTTGATGAGTTTCATTTCTAAAGTTTATATCAAGCATGGGTGCCACTCTTCCATCCCCGGGACGGAATTCCGTCATTTTAAAATTTCAATGAACGGAATTCCGTCCCAGGTATATTGCGAAACGCAAAATTAGTACTAAATTCCAATACCTACATTGAACATTTGGTTCAATTCCGTTAACGTTCCTGCTAAATATTGCCATGCTTTTGAGAATGCCATACATTCAAATATCAACATTTTAAAATTTTTATTGAAAATATGAATAGTTTTTTATCTATATAAACATTTTAATCGAAGTCTAAAATTGTTTTAGCAATACATTACTAATTAAAACAGAAAGGCTTTCACGGCCGGATGTATTCAAAGTTAAAGTTTCCGGGCTTGGTTGCCTTGGTCTCGATGTTAAAAACTTGGACGTTTCACCCAAAACTGTGTTGGGCATCATAAGCTGTTTTTTTTTACGTTATGTGGTTGATTACGAGAGAGAAAAAACATCTGATGATGCCCAACACAGTTTTGGGTGAAACGTCCGAGTTTTTAACATCGAGACCACGGCAACCAAGCCCGGAAACTTTTACTTCGAATACATTACTACTTTTTTGGTATCCAAAAGAGCATAGCGGTATTTAGCGGGAACATTAACGGAATTGAACAGCACATTTTGACCACAAGTAACATGGTTTTACTCACATACAGCTTTATCTTGATTTAAAATTTAAGGAACTATAATTGTTCATGATATTTTATGAATTTTCATGCAATTAAAAAAAATTGCTAGACTGGATGAAAATGATTAATACGATACTTTAAAGTTCCGTCTTGCAAATTTTGAAAAGTGGCCCCCATGTATTCAGTGTTTATGTCTATTTAATATTGTTTTTGGCTAATTGCTGATCATGTGTGATATTACATATGAATCAAAATGCATGCACATGTTAATGATTCCCCATTACAACTGTTCACACACATTACATACAATACATAATAGTTCTCTTAGTTGCTATCCCTTGAACCATCAGTATCAGCAACACATTTAATGGGCTTTAACTTTAACTATGCATTTTCAGAAGCACTGCGCATGGGCAGATTTAAGGGGGTGCATTGCACCCCCAACTTTTTGAGAAAATTAAATTTTTATAGGGAAAATCATGTTTTTAAAGCCATCCGGGACAGTTTGCACCCCCAAGTTTTCCACTACAACAATATTGAAGTAGTAACAATTTTTAACCTTTTTAAATGTTTTGTTACTGACTTCTGTTCTGTTTAGGTCTTGTAACATTTAATTTGCAGTATTTAGCATATTTTATTTTCATTTTCTTTCCCTGTCTTTAATTTGTTGAAATATTTTGCTAAGTTTTATTCCAAGAGATCTATTTATTATCATCCTAAGTGTACTATATCCGTAAATTATGCACAATTATATTTTGATAGTTTCTTTTACAGGGTTCCCACGGGCCTTGAAAAGTACTTGAATTTCATTTTTAAATTAAAGGGCCCTGGAAAGTATGCTTGAATTTAGTGCTAAGTTCTTAAAAGTCCTTGAATTTTATTTGAAATATTTTAATTTGGAATTCTTTTCAGTTCGAACATGAAAAGTTAATCAAATAGTTAATATCCTGTTAGCATATTGTAGAACAGGTATAACTTGCCTACTTGAATTTTTCTGTTTGACTTTCCCAAAAGAAGTAAAATATAGTAGTATGTTTTGAAATTGTTAAATATAGTAATAGTAATATTATAATTAATCTTTGCTATAAGAAAGGTTTTTGAAGTAAGGGTACTAAAGGGGGAGAAAAGTTTTTTTTACTTGTAAATGGCTTTTCCGCCTTTCTATGTTAGTTCATGAAAAATTTTTAATTTAAGCCCTTAAATACTTGATTTTTTTCCTCACAAAAGAGTGGGAACTATGTTTTAAGTACATTTCAACTTTAAGGAATAAAGTTGAAATGTTTTCAGGAAATAACGCTTTTGACTTTTAAGTGCAATTTCTAACACAATTTTACAGTGTCATCAGCCTATTCCTTTACACTTGATCATACATCTGTGTTCCTTTGCATTCAACTGCATGTATCATTGCTGATGTTTCTCTTGATTATTTCAGGTCTGCCCGGCATCTTTCAGTGGGAGATTTAACAGAATCTAATGTGGGTGAATCCTGCGAGTTTGGGTTTTGCACTAGTAATATAGTTTTCTTTCTTATAATTGTCATTTTGGTTTCAATATAATAATACATTCATTATGCTTAATTTTATAACTAAAGGGTCCTTTTTCTATGGGAGAAAAGACAAAACTAATTCCTACTTAGATTAATGGTACACATTGATGAAAATTCATATAATTACATGAGTGAGTCTACTAGTCATACTTTTATGAGAGTAGAAAGAGTGATTTGGTGTTAAATAGGCACATGGACGTATGGTCAATAGGTATATGATGGACTAAGCTAAATTAACTTAAAGCACTGAAATATTTTACTTTGTAAACAATTTAGAAACAGCATGTTTAGTTATTATATTGTGAACTTGTTAATTACTTTTTACTTCTTAACACCATGTTCATACTATGCTTATTACTAAAAAATTGCTTATTAATAAGTTAGTGTTTATTACTAAACAGTATTTTCATTGCAGTAAAATTAATAAATGAATAAAATAAGTTAATTTTCGCGTAGGAAAACATTCTATCAGTGAAAATTTTTTTTGCCATAAAGAAGTTAAGAGAAGCTAAGTGGCGTAGTGGATCTTGCTGCCACCCCACAGGCCTGAGTTCTATTCCCGTGTTGGGGAAGGCGGACTCATGGTGGATTTACACCATCATGTCAAAAGCGGCGATATGGGTCAACAGCGATTCAAAAGAAGCAATAGAAAACCTCTAAGCCTCGAAAACGACTACTGTTCGCCAGTTTTGACGCGGTGGTGTTAACCCACCATCAGAATTACGCTTCATTCCTCCGGGGTGATAAAATGAGGACCAAATATATACTTGATGGAGAAACAAGGGTATTTTGAATCCGATGACTGACTTTCATAGTCACACTTTCTGTAACAGCTAGGCTTATGGCCTCACTAAGTGAGGCTGGTTATACAGGAGTTTGCAGGTCTAACGACCTAGGTGGTACTCCCTCAAGTATCCCTCCCATTGTTTCATTAAAGAAATTAATAGATTCAAAGTTAGACATTCTAACTTCCCCAAAACACACAACAAATAAGGTTTAACAAATATTATTTCCAAACCATGGCTTACTAGATACTATACAGGCTAGCTGAGTATGGAAATCATTAAAAATCCAAATGGCAATACTTGACAAACTGGCAAAGCATATCCACAGTGTTAAAGGCGGTGGGTGATATAGGTAGGACTTGTGGCGATCCAAGCAGGAAAAGTTGTCAAATGGTTTTCATTGTTCAAAACTCGGCTAGCCTGTATAGCATCTAGTAAGCCGTGTCCAAACTATACTAATAAATTTTAATTTCTTTGTTAGCATTTAAATCACGCATAATTATATATTTTGATAGTTTCTTTAAGTACATTAAAGTCCAAATGTACTTAAAGAAACTATCAAAATATATAATTGTGCGTAATTTAAATGCTAACAACGAACTTAAAATTTATTCCTTTTATTTATTCCAAGAATTAAGGTGAAATGTTTTCAGGAAATAACACTTTCAACTTTTAAGTGCAATTTCTAACACAATTTTACAGTGTCATCAGCCTATTCCTTTACACTTGATCATACATCTGTGTTCCTTTGCATTCAACTTCAAGTATCATCGCTGATGTTTCTCTTGATTATTTCAGGTCTGCCCAGCATCTTTCAGTGGGAAATGATATTGAAGTCTCCCACCAGTGGCTCTGCAAGCAGGCCAGAGGTGGATGCTGTGTCTGCGGATAGCAGTACAAACAGATGGAACTTTGTTGCAAGTAGGTTTAACCTCTTTATACAGAAAACCTTTCCATAAAAAAATTAAAAGAATCTAATGTGGGGGCATCCTGCGAGTTTGGGTTACATACTAGTAATATAGTTTTCTTTCATATAATTGTCATTTTGGTTTCAATGTAATAATACACTCATTAGGCTTAATTTTATAATTAAAGGGTACTTTTTCTATAGGAGAAAAGGCAAAACTAAGTTTTTGAGATTAATGGTACACATTGATGGTGATATCACATTTGTGGGTTGAAAACAAGTGGCTAAAGTGACATTGTATTTAAACTTGTAATGAAGGGTGTGAGAAGTGGCCAATTCTATAAACATTGGCAATATTCAGCTAACCCTCTGTTGCCATCTCTTTAATCTGATTGTTTCTGTAATTCATTATTGTTCCAAGCTCACAAGCAATGGTTTATTAACATTTTAACCGTTTTTATTAAACCTGTTCTTAATTTATTGGTAATAATTTAAACAACTGGAATGAGGCATATAGAATCCAACTATTTCCAACATAGCTCAACATTGTTGCTGATTTGAAGAGCAATCACAATTTTTGGACGATGCTGCAGTCTAACGTGGTATAGCAGATTTAATATATATTTTTTGCGTTGCAATTCCTTTTCCTTATTTGCCTTGATAATTTTTTTCAAATCTTTACCCTGTTCTTCCTTATCATAATTGGAGCCCTGTAAATTTCTGCACTATCTTATAAGG
Organism: Tetragnatha montana; assembly: GCA_963680715.1. Classification (NCBI taxonomy): domain Eukaryota; kingdom Metazoa; phylum Arthropoda; class Arachnida; order Araneae; family Tetragnathidae; genus Tetragnatha; species Tetragnatha montana. The sequence goes on from OY796676.1 coordinate 31,059,178, forward strand.
CTTGGAAACATCCCTCGTTTTCTTTTTTAATCCAACTACCAAGGCCAAAAGGTCCAAAACACTTCCTTATTTCAATTTAAATTAAATTATCATATTAATTTCAGCATATGTAATCATCCAGCATCTTGGTTGTTAATTTTCTTGACAATAAAATGAATGACATTTTTTAAAATCTTTTTTATTCTAGCTGCAATAACCCTTGTAAATTTTGCACTTTATATACTTTAGATGTATTTGGCAAATATCTTGTGACTTATTAATTTACACATTTGTGTTTTGTTTCAGATTAAATGCGGTTCGACCCTAGTATGTGAACGAGAGTACTGCAACACCATCACCATCACCTGGGGGTACAATGCTCGAAGGAACCAGGCTAGGAAGGACAACTTTATCTCCTCTAGCCCCTCAGGTGTATCTGGGATACCACCCTTTCCTTTCGGTGTCAGGGACACCATACCCTTGTGGTCACAGTGTTTGGGACACTGCACCCTTCGCCCCCTTGAAGTCTCTGGAAGACTAAAACTGTCATCATCTTCGATAGTTTTGACCTCCTTCTGGTTTTATGGCTTTTTCTCGAAATCAACTTTGCCGACAAGAGGTCCCTTTTCGCTTTCCGCCTCACATATTGTGATTGTGCATGGTTTTAATTACAATTTAGTCTGATGTTTCTGTTGATTTAGTATTGTTCTCTTGTATAAACCTGTGTCCCATAAATGTACATAACATATGACTGTATTCTTGTACTTTTTTGTATTGTGTATTCTTGTACTCTTTTGGTTTGTAAAAGTAGTTTTTCACAGGTTCTTGTATGATACTGGTTCCGGCATCATACTGGTTCTAGTAATACTGGTTCCGTTACCATACCCGGTATGATAACGGAACTAGTATATACTAGAACCATTATGATACCGGGTTATGAAACACCGGAACTAGTATGATACTAGAACCAGTATGATACTAGAACTAGTATGATACTAGAACTAGTATGATACTAGAACTAGTATCATACTGGTTCTAGTATATACTAGAACCATTATAATACCGGGTTATGAAACACCGGAACTAGTATGATACTAGAACCAGTATGATACTAGAACTAGTATCATACTGGTTCTAGTATCATACTAGTTCCGGTGTTTCATAACCCGGTTTAATTTTTTTTCATACCGGAAATTTTTTTTCCACCACTTCCACATGATCATACAATACATAAATGTGGTATAGTTGGAGTCTGACACTATCTAGAAACTCTCAACCATACCAATATAAATACAACACTGCGGAAAAGTGAGAATTGTAGAAAGTGCTTATGTGTCTGGTATCTCTTCCTCTTTTCGTGACGAAGGTAATGCAGATTTATTGCTCCGTCGCGTGCGTCTGGCAGTGTCCTTATTGATGCCGATCAGTCATATTCGCGCCGCTGGAGAGAATTTCAATGGGGTGCGAGGTTTTTTTTTCTCAATGGGAAATTGGAGTCGGAAATGTGCCAGAACCAGAAGTACTGAAGAGGGAAAGGGGGATTTCTCTTAATTATAAAAGTTATACAGCCCTAAAAGAAGATATTAAATAAAAAATGTGTTGTTTTTTTATTTGGTTTTATGGTATTTTTATAAGAGAAAGTAGAATGTGTTGTAAAAATTAAATTCTTAAAGTCAAAAATAAAATGAGAGAAAGACCCATAGTAAGCCACAATAAATGTAGAAAGTACGATTTCTTTTGGTATTAATACCGATACCAGCTCAATTCCTAAGTTTAATTTTATTTTTCGGTTTTTGTCGAAAATCAAGAATTTTATTTAACCACCTTTTTGAATAGAAAATTGCGATGAATAAGTTTTGCATTTTGTTTAATAGAAAAATGTGGACTGAATGCGAAATGTTTTTAGTATCTGAAATTTTTGTCTATTGGATTGTGCTGGGTTTTTATTTGTTACAGTCTTAATACGATTAGTGCTGTTGACACACTTAAAGACTATACGATCTTTATTTACTTACTCATTTTGTCATTTGATATGTTCTACTTTAAAAAAAGTGAATGTAGCTTTTAACCAAGGATTTAATAATTTTCATTATATTATTAATGAATGATATTTAATTCTCTTCTATCATCTCACATTCTCATCTCTCAAAACAAAATCCTATTATGTAACGGTTAGATGATAAATCGAGACGGTATCGCCTTCCTATCATTTGAAAGTTTAAAATATTTTCTACTCCTTGCTCAAAAATCAAAGATTTCACTTTATTATTTGACTAGCAACGATTACTGACGAAAATTTCTGCTGTATGATAGATAAAATCAAAATGCATCAAGTATATTACAAAACCATTAAATTCAATATCATACAGTTAAAAGTTGTTTGAGATTCCTCTCAAAATAATCCAAAAATATATCGTAGATTCCTCTGAATATTATCATATTCCACGATTTTTACAAGCATTTTCTGTTTTCATACATTAAAAAATCTAGTTAATTTTGTTTAAAATTATTCTCTTTGCCATTCAATGTTTAGCTTCCTTGGAATGACATAAAAAGGTAATCAAGCAGATATTTTACATTTTATTTTAAAGACATACTTCATAACTGATCCTTTGGTAATATTAGATTATATTAGGTCGTTTACAATGAATTATGAAACACTGTAAACAGATTCTAAAAGAAAAAACTAATAATACCTATTGTTAAAAATTAAGCCTGTGTGAAACTCCAAAAGGCGTAAAACACTTTGAACACATCGAAAAAAAAAACAAGTTCTATTTTTAACCTTCCATCAAGAAACCTTTCTTGAGTAATCAGATTATTTTTATTGATTCACTATCTTTTTATTCTTTCTCTTTTACATCCCAACTCCATCTTGATTCTTTTTTATTCATCAAGTTTTTTCACCATAAGCAAAAGAAAATCGACGAGCCCCTGATCTCTTCTTTTCTCCATCACTCAATCATAATGCGTTTCTAAGAAGTTATTTGGGGGGAGCACGATCCTGGCAGGATCAATATTATACATGCCTAAAAATATGAAATCGATTTCTATTCGGGAATTCATGTCAGTCCATTCCACTGCTTTTTTTTGTATTCTGAGACAAATGAAAAAGACCCTTCAACAACCTCTACGTCATTATTTAGGTTCATTTTACGTAGTTTTTATTGCTGACCCCAATAACTTTGTTGCATGCTAATGAATACATAAAAAACTACTTGTTCATTATATACCAAGATTCACCAGAGCTTGAGAATAGTTTAATCAACTTTTTAATACCTTGCATTATTACCTTTCAGGGATTTCTATGACATTTAAATCAAACATAGGTCGTCAGTCGAGACTTTAGAATATTGAGCAATGTATCCAACAGTGAACCATTTTGCAGGACAAACGCTCTCTCTCGTGAGTGTCAACAACACTCCTCCATTAAGTCGTATAATTGATAGGTCTCGTTTCTCGTATTTAATGCGAGCATTAAGTGACGCACTTAGGAAATGAACCTCTCAACAGTGACCTTAATTAGGTGGAAACTACTTTCAGAAGAAACGGACGGAAGAAAGATTTCTATCTTTGGTGACAAAAAATTTCTATGTTTTCTCTTTCTATAAGAATTTGATAATATTTTGAAATAATATTTTTATTTTTTAATTTTTAAAATTAATTCCTTTTAGTCTTAAAGTTGTTCGTTGCAATTAGTTTTTTGTCAGTTTTATACTCACAAAGATTTTTAAAATCTTTTATTGATTCTTCCCTTATAATATTATCTATTTTCTTGGTTCTATTTATTTTTATCAAAGTTTACCGACGGCTTAACATTTATATTTGCGGGGTTTAATGTAGATGTCCGGGATCTCTGAGGCGAAGAAATAACGTAGTCAAACCAGTCAAACTTACTATCAAAAATATAACATTTATTTCAAAGTCTCAAAACACTGGAACACTAATTTTATACATTTACCAAAACATATCTTTCATCACGCGTGAGCTGAAGCACGCGCGCTGTTATGTGCGCTGGTGCTGCGGCCATTATTGCTCGGTACGCCGCAGCACTAGTATCGCCCACAGTACCCCCCCTCAGTGCTCGAAAGGGATACGGAAACGGATTCGTCTTTCAGAACGACTAGTCTCCGCAGGTTGCACTGTGGCTACTTGAGACGGGCTTGACTCCAGCTGTGGTTGAAGAAGGAATGCTGGCTTGACTCGGTCAATAGCAACCGTAACCTTGCGATTACCAAGCTGGAGATGGAAGTTTTTGTCATTCCTCTGCAGGACCTTGAAAGGACCCTCGTAAGGAGTCTGAAGAGGGCGGCGCACGGAATCAACTCGGAGAAACACGTGAGAGCATTGGTCAAGTTCCTTGTGGACGAACACGTCTGGCTTGGAGTGGTTTGACGCAGGAATTGGCTTCAAGTGACCCATGCTTGTCCGAAACCGTTTTACGTAGTCGTGAAGCTGGGGCGGTGATGGTGAAGGCATACTCTCTTTGAAGAACTCTCCGGGCAGGCGCGGAGTGGAACCGTAAACGAACTGGGCAACCGAAGCGTCCAAATCATCTCGAACAGTAGAGCGCAGACCAAGCAGGATCAAGGGGAGCTTCTCGACCCAACTGTCAGAAGCTTGACAGCGGATCGCTGCTTTCAGCCCTCTGTGGAATCGCTCGACCATACCATTTGCTGCAGGATGGTAAGCAGTGGTATGCGACTTTTCGGTTCCCAAGAGGTTCGTAAACTGCTTTACGAGTTGCGATTCAAATTGAGTGCCCTGGTCGGTAACGATGCTTTGCGGACAGCCAAACCTTGAGATCCAACCTGAGAAGAATGCTTGTGCAACAGTCTCAGCGGATTGGTCGGGGATAGGTATGGCCTCCGGCCATCGTGTCCAGCGATCCACACATGTCAGGCAGTAGCGTTGACCTCGTGACGGTGGAAGCGGTCCCACGATGTCGATGTGGACTACTCTAAAGCGGTCGTCTGGTTCAGGGAAGCTTCCTAGAGGCGACTTAGTATGGCGAGTAACTTTTGATTTTTGACACGGCACACAGGTTCGAGCCCAGTTGGTACAGTCTGAGCGCAAATTTTTCCAGATGTACTTGGATTTTACTAGCTTGACTGTAGGGCGAACACCAGGGTGTGATAAGTTGTGCACGCTGTCAAAAACTTGTCGCCGGAACTCTGGTGGAATGTAAGGCCGATCGACTCCAGTGGAAACATCACACGCAATCCTTAGATTCGTTCCAGGAATCAAAATATCCTTTATATCTAGGACTGATCCTGGACTGCGCAGCAATTCTAATTCTGGGTCGTTACTCTGCCTTTCAGCTAGCATGGTGTAATTTATTTGGTTTGGGAACTCTATGCTGAAAATGCGAGACAAAGCATCGGCTACTACATTTTTCTCCCCAGGTAAATATTGGATGTTTGTTGAGAATTGGCTGATATATTCCAAGTGCCTCTGTTGTCGTGGGGAACATTTATCGGCTCTTTGCCGGAACGCAAACGACAAGGGTTTATGGTCGGAAAAGATGACAAAATTCCTACCCTCCAAAAAATAGCGAAACTGCTTAACAGCTGAATACGCAGCTAAAAGCTCGCGGTCATACGCGCTGTACTTGAGCTCAGCGGGATTTAGCTTACGCGAAAAATATTGGAGAGGTTGAGTGTTACCCTGGACCACTTGGTTTAAAACTGCGCCAACAGAGGTGGAAGAAGCATCCACCATGACAGAGATTTCAGCATCAGCGACGGGATGGGAAAGTAAGGTGGAGGTAGCCAAGGACTCTTTGCAAGCCTCAAACGCGGCTACGGCCTCGTCGTTCCACTGGATTCTAGTCGTGTCGTTTTTCTTTTTACTGTTGACGAACGCGTACAGTGGAGCCTGGATCTCTGCTGCCCTGGGGATGAACCGGTGGTAAAAATTTAGTGTTGCGAGAAAACGTCTCAAGTCCTTCACGGCCTCGGGTTGTGGGAAGTTAGCGATGGCCGAAACCTTGTCTGGAACTGGTGCTATTCCTGTAGGAGATACCAGATACCCCAGGAAGACCACTTCGCCAACACCGAAGGTACATTTGTCAGGATTGATCACCAACCCGTACTTTTTTAGCCTGCTGAAAATTTCTCTTAAGTGGTCATGGTGGGATTTCTCGTTATCTGAAACCACTAGAACGTCATCGAGATAAGAGAAGCAGAAATCCAGTCCTCTAAGAACTTCATGCATAAACCTTTGAAAGGTATTTCCAGCATTTCGTAACCCAAAAGGCATTTTGGTGAACGAAAAAGATCCAAAAGGGGTTGTTACCGTCGTTTTGGCAATATCAGATGGTTCGACAGGTATTTGGTAATATGCCCTCACGAGATCGATTTTAGAAAAAACTTTCTTTCCAGAGAGGTTGTGCGAAAAATCGTGTAAATGCGGGATCGGATAGCGATCCGGAACTGTGACTGAGTTGACCCGCCTAAAATCGCCACAAACGCGCCACGATTTGTCCTTTTTGGGCACCATATGGATTGGGCTAGCCCAAGGACTGTTTGCAGGAACACAGATTCCATCAGCGAGTAATCGCTGAAATTCCTCTCGCACGACTTTCAGCTTCTCTGGTGACAACCGTCGTGGTTTAGAAAAAACAGGTTGACCTGTCGTTTGAATACAATGCGTGGTGGTATGCAATACGCTTGAATTAGACAAATTAGAGTTCAAAATTTCCGGGAACTCCTGCAGCAGGTCATGAAAAGAGGATTTCTTGGACACGAAACTCAAACCAAGGGAAGGTCCATTGACTACTCCTGCTTTGATGCTAAGTGTTGTTTCCCTATCTATTAAGCGTTTATTTTTTACATCTACGAGTAGACCAAATTTTTGTAGAAAGTCAGCTCCGAGAAGTGGTCTCGTGACGTCGGCTATTAAAAAGTTGAACGGGAAATTTCGACGCAAGCCGATATTAACTTTCAAAAACTGGGTTCCATAGGTTTTAATGCGAGTGCCGTTAGCGGCATATAAATTCACATCGTTTACAGATTGGCAAGTTTTAAATTTACCTCTGGGGAGTACCGAGACGCAAGCTCCAGTATCGACGAGGTAGCTCAACCTTGCATCACGATCGTAGACAAAGAGACGACTGTTTAGGGCCTCGACATCCTCTGTCGCCGCGAGAGTCGGGGCTACAAGTTTTCCGAGACAAACTTGCACGGCTGTTGACACTTGTGAGCTCTGTTTCCGAACCGGTAATGGTACCAACATAGACCACTGGCTTTCCTCTCGGCACTTCGACTTTTGGAGCGGAATCTGTTTCTTGATCCGGAGCGACGTTGAGGTGGACGAGAGAGACGAGAAACTTGCTCCCTCAACGCGGAGATCTCCTGACGTAAAGTCGAAACTTCATTGGTTTCAGGATCCCTTTTGTCGACGGCAGAAACAACTGCGGATTTCGAAACTTCCTGTATCTTATCCGCCATTAACGCCTGCTGGTCGAGGGGTTCGTTTGAAACGCTTAGAATCTGTTGCACGGAAACTGGTAAGCGTTGCAGCCATAAGCTTTTAACTGCCTCCTCAGAAAAATTTTTGGCCAACTCCTTCATCTCTCGTAACAGTTGACTGGGTTTCCTGTCTCCTAGCTCTAAGTCATGCAGAAGCAATCGGAGTTTTGAAGTTTCTGACTCCGAAAATTGGTCGATAAGCCGCTTCTTTAAGGTGTCGTACTTCTCGTGAGTAGGAGGAGAACAAATTAAATCCGTCACATGGGACAGTATACTTTCATCCAATGATGCTACAAGGCAATAGTACTTCGTTTGATCCGCGTGAATCCCTGACGTCGCAAACTGTGCCTCGATGAAATGAAAGTAGGCTACCGCGTTTGACTTCCAGAATGGCGGTGGTTTCAGCCCGACCGCTTGCACCTCACTTTGAGACGTCTGTGAAGAAGATCCCGCAAGTTGCTTGTCATCTACCATGGTAAATTATCAAAAGGACTAAGGCGTGTTGAAAGTCTCATCAAGGAGTCACCACTGCGGGGTTTAATGTAGATGTCCGGGATCTCTGAGGCGAAGAAATAACGTAGTCAAACCAGTCAAACTTACTATCAAAAATATAACATTTATTTCAAAGTCTCAAAACACTGGAACACTAATTTTATACATTTACCAAAACATATCTTTCATCACGCGTGAGCTGAAGCACGCGCGCTGTTATGTGCGCTGGTGCTGCGGCCATTATTGCTCGGTACGCCGCAGCACTAGTATCGCCCACATATTTTATGGGGAATGAAATTAGAAGTCAATTAATACTATTTTAGGGTGGTGAATTTCTACAAATCTTAGAATACAATACAGATATTTCTTTTTGAAATAAAAAACCATCAGTTCTGGAGTGCCTATATAATAATGTTGATAGGATCTTTTCAGTGATAATATACTGAAAGAAGTTGCATTCATAAGAAGTAATGTATCACTAACAGTATTTTGATTTTTAGTTTGCACTCTATTGCAGATCTTTAATGGATGTATTTGAAAATAATAACAATTTAAAAATTAATTTATCTTTTTTAATGTTTGCTTATTTACTTAAGTATCTACATTTCTCATTGAATACATTTTTCCTACATTTTAAACCCTACCCTTTTAAATATTACTGGTCAAAAGTTATTGTCATTCTTATTTTTACTACTTATTTAGTAATATTTATTTGCTTTAGTGAAATTCTATCAACGAGATATTTAGTTGATATTGTCATATTTGAGGTTATTATGCATAATGAAGTCTTTTTTAAAAAATATTTTCAATACATAAGGAATAAGCTATGGATTCTTGAAATAAAACTTTAAACTGCTATAATTAATCCACCTCTCGTCAATTAAAAAATATCCAACCCATATAAATAGCACATCTATACCTTTTTCAAGTAGGTACGTATAATTAGGTGAGATATATTTAACTCCTCTAACTCATGAGGGAGATCTATAACGAATAGTCCGAAATGGGTCTGATAATGACGCATTTTTCGAAAATGACCCACTTGGCTTAATAAAGCCGCCCTCAAAAGATTTTTCTTTGAAGATCGACCTCCTTCCGTTCTTGCTCGTCGCGAAAGAATTGATGCGACACCGGAAAGTCGCGCTATTCCCTCCCTACGACGAGGATGACAGATTATAATAATTTCCTTAGAATATAAATGACCTTTTCTCTTTGGAGAAATTCGTTTTTCTTTCAGTTTTTTCTCAACTTTGACAGAGGTGTTTGATCCTAAGAAAGTGATATAAATCATGTTTTCAAATATAATATTTTGGTTTTAGTGTAATTTTTAAGGTTTAGTACTGTTGGTTACTTGGTTTTGGTGAGAATATGATTTTGTGTACCTTTTCCTGTCATTCTTATCATTGAATATGATCATTTTTTTTTTTTTGTTTAAGGAAGGGGGAAAACTAACTTCACACACATTCCATATTCAAAAGTTAGCAAAAATACTACTTATAATCCTGTTTTTTTTTTTAAATTATTAAATTTTATATCGATCATATTATTAGATTATTACATACTCTTAGAATATTTAATCTCATTAAAATATTTCCAAACATTCTTTTAGAAAAAATTTGAAGAATATTGGTATTTTTAGTTATTTATATTGAGTAGTTAGTTTTTTAAGATTAATGGAGGACACTAAAACTGTTTTTCTTTATGTCTTAATAAATAAAGATTCCAAAATATGAAAACATACCTACTTTATGTTATTTAGATCAATGAAAAAAAAATTTTTTTTGTTTCTGTTTTTTGAAAACATGAATTTTTAAGACTAAAAAAACTCCCTTATTTAGTTATTTGTTAAATCTAAATAAAATGTTAAAATTGCAATTAAGTCTAGCAAAGAACTTAACGTTTTGAAGAAGATATAAAATACTTGTGTTTTAAAAAATTGTTTGTGTATCTTTTACAATAAAAAAAAGCTATAGAAGGAAAAATTAAAACTAGAAAAGCATTGACATTATCATTCGGTTCAAAAGCAGACTAAACTTTTATTTCAGATACACAGGCTTGTAATGCACATTTATTATCTTACAGCTCATTTCTATAAAATAAGTTTTTGTCCTTAGTTTTTTTTTAAGGACAAAAACACAAATTTGATGTTAGCGGTTTGTTTCGCAAAATTTCGAGAAATAAAAACAGTCGGTGACGATTGACGATGCAATCCCTCCACATCATATAGCCCTACGAATCTAAAGAAAACTATCTCAGTCTCCTACCTTGCATCATAAATGATATGTGTCCCACTCGTTCCAAAAGACAAATCTCTCGTCATCCGACTCTCCCACAAGACAAAGAGCGGACACAGATATAGAGGTGCCTCTCTCCCGTCCACTCGATTTCCTCCATAAGCGATGAGGGAATTGGGATTTCCTGACTGTTCTCGAATAAAGACAGCCTCCGGGGAAGAAGGAATATCATCCATCAGCCTCCCTCTTCGAAGGGAGTGTTTGTATTCCTGGAGGGTGTTTCGTAGGGGAATGATTACCCCTCACCAGAGATAGACTGGGGTGGTAGGGGGTCGATATTTTATGGGGGAGATGAAGTAGACTTTGCTGCTGAGTCCCATTGGAAACTCTTTTATAGTTATTATATCTATACAAATGCCTAGAATTGATTGGATTGCTTTATAGACTTATCATGCTTCATGCGGTATTTATGTACCCTGGTATTACTTGTAGTTTATTTTATTATAATTTGATGCTCCAAATTCAAGAATGACATATATTTTTGCCTATGAGCTCTAGTAGTTTTTGACATGTAACACTTTAAATAACTTTCAAAGCAAAATTCATGGATCAAATAATGAAAAACTTAAACATGTGATACATTTTTTATTAAATGACAGAAATATTTTCTGTTACATTTCCTACTAATTCACTTATTATACACAAAGAAGTAAAAAAGTCAACAATAAAACCAATTAGTTACTCTATGACATTCTAGTGGTTTTTCTTTAATTAATTACTTAGAGGAACTGAATGACTGAGTTATGAAAAATATACTGGAATCAATTCGGCTAAATTTAGAATAAGATCCAGCTCCACAAATATAATTGAAATTAGTTACAAAATTCCTGAACTAACAAGTAATTTTTATTTTATTTTGTTGGCAAATCTATCTACTCTGACTGTAATTCGCAAATGTAATTTGTAGATGAGAATGTAAAGATTTTTAACAAAGTAGGTTTTAGTTTCTGAAATCAACTTGCAGTGTGTTGTGTATAAGTTATTACAAATTGATTATTAATTATGTAGAAAATATGATGCACTATATTAGAAATAAATATTATTGATATCCATCATGCAAATACACAAACCAGGAAAACATGTTTTAAAACTACTCTTTAAAATCGCGCTAGAATTAATCTAATTTGGTAACAGCACTCTACCTAAACGATAAACTCATTTCATGCACGAGATAATTAACTCATAAACTGTTTCAAAAATCCTAGCGGTTTTTTACTGCTTTCTTTTAGAATAATAAACCTTTCAAACAACACCAGAACAGTTTATCCCAATCGTTTTGTTCTTTCCGTTCAAAGACCTTTCCATTAAAAAAAAATTTCCACGGTTTACTTACGGCTAAAAAGAGGACCCAGCGACATCATTAATTTTACAGCTCCTCTAATTTCCTATTACATTGAAGTGCCCTCAAAACTAAAAAAGGAGATTACTTTTTCCACCAAAAAGGAGTTTGTATTTATCGATCCCAGGTTTTTTTTTTTTTTGAATGCAATGCCTTTCCCGTTTTCCTGTCACGTGCTCTTTTCCCGACAGCGGAAACATGATTTTTTTGTGAGGAAGAAAGATCAGAGGTTTTTTTTTTTAAATTTAGGGATGTTGTGGATCGTGGTTTGTATTTCAAAGTTTCAGTGGTGGTTCTTAATATCGTTTGACACTCTCTGTATCGTTGTTTTTGTATCGAATTTCGATATTAAGGTTATATTGCTATGCTGCGTTCAGGAGATTATGTGAGATCTTTTGGCAGAGAGAAATCTCCCTCAAGGATACATTATAACCTAAAATAAATGTGTGGCATAACATTTATTTCCGATTGACTTAAAATTATAATGCTAGGTCCAATTTTAGTTTATAACGTTGTTTTTCATTAATTCTTGTGCATGGAAATACTTAAAAACTTATAACTTTTTAGATACAGTAAATGGGGATTTGTGCTAAAAAGTTTTTTTTTTTTAGAAAAAAGTTAAAGATAAATAAATTATCATTTGTATTCAAACGTAACTAGTTGTGTCCAAAGAACAGAAAATAATCAGTAGGATCACTGATTACTAACAATTTTTATAAGACTCTAAGGACTCTACCTATCCTCAAAGGAATCTTTAGAGTTTTACTTTTGGGAAAGTATACTGGTTAAATAAAGCAGTGATTTAAAGAGCTTTATATTTCTCTTCAAAACCCAAAAATTTCCGTTCAGTGAAAGCCATATTCTCTGTAGCCACGTTCTCCTTTATTTAATGTTTTCTTTTCAAAAATTCATGTAATGGTCATTTAAGGTATTTTCGGATCTGGAGAGTAGAATTTCCAAGCGTCTAATCTTTCTTAATGGTTTCTGTTCGTTCTCGTTTATAGTTCAGTTCAGACCATTAATATAAATACAGCGAATGGATACACACATACGAGTAAAGGAAAAGTATGATTTTTATATTATTATGATGTTCTGTTCCTCATCTCTGGTAAATTAGTATTACATTTTTTTGCTTGGATATCGGGTGAGTTGAATGATAAAAATGATGATTAAAATGTGTTTCATTTATAAAATATGGCAACTTATGCAAAAAAGAGGGGAAATGTTCTGCACATATATTTACAAATTATTTTTATATGCTAAGATTTCTTCATTTATTATTTTATAAGTGTTCTCCATTTTATTATGTTTTAAAATTAATTTCATATGGCCTGTTATTATTAATTAGAAATTGCTACCTTAAAAATGTGATTCCTTAAATTTTCCCTTGTAAGATCTTACTCAATCACAGACATACTATAGAAATAGAGCTTTGGGGTGGATTTCGTCATATCATGACTTTAGTAGTATTATGAATGAAGTAGGGAATTTAGAAGGTGTGAAATTCGTATTGCTATAAAGCTTTTCATTCCAACCCATTTTCAATGAACATTTAGTTGAAAGTGTACGACTAATTCAGCGATCCAAAACATTTGAGCGATTTGTTAAGAGCATTAGTGTGTCGTTGATGCTATCTGTAGCGACTCGTGATCCATCCATCACTTCTGGGTCTTTCAAAGCTCACCTGGCAATAAGAGTCCTTTTGTTATCTCTTTGGAAATGCAAGCGAATGCTTAATGACTTGGCATACAGTTTAATCAATGAGATATTTGTGGCTGGGGCTGATGGTTACGTAATATTTAGAGAGTGAACGACACTTGATGGGAAATAAAATACATTTTTTGTTTATATTTGTAAAATTATGATATTGAATTTAAAAGCACTTAGCACTTATGAAATACTTGTTCAGCAAATTAAAAAGGAAAATAATTATAACAGTTCTATGAAAACTTTACTTTATAACTATAATATATAAATAGAATGTAAAATGTGTGGATGAAATTAGTTGGTCCATCATTCATAATTCAACTAATACTGGAACACTGGATTAGTATCATTTATATATTTTCTTTCGTTAATTTCCTTTTTTTAATATTTGTTTTCAATTTTATTTGAAATCATGATTTATAAAAAAATGGTCATATTAATCATATTTTAAATTTAGTATATTTTTTTTTGTACATTTTCTATTAAATGAATCTTTTAGAAACCTAAATGTATCTGACACACTAAATTTTCGACAACTACGAAATTTTATTTAAATTTTAAGTATTAATTTTTTAACATGTTCAATACTATTATCAGGTTAGCAATAAATTGGGGGGTTGCCCTGGACAGGTCTTCATAAAGACTATGAGGATAACTGTGACTGTGAACATTTAATGAAATAAAACACCATGATAATATTACATTTTATTCGCCAATAACCACTCGATTTACAATTCTTATTTATCACGTTCTTTTTTACTATTTTTGGATAGAAATTTATCTCTCCTAAGCTTAGGATTAATTTTGATTACATGAAAGAAACTAAAACAATATTCTTACATTTTCTCCAGCTAATTTTTTTCATTATTGCATCTATCATATTAGAAATTAAGGTATGGAAATACTTTTAAACTTTTTAAAATTCAATTCTAATAATTATGTATTTTTAGACTCCGAGAATTTAAGATACTTGTAATTTTTTCTTCCTTCAGATAATAAAAGATAATTTCATGATGTTCTTAAAGTAATTTTTCCTTTCATGCTAAGACTTTGTATGACATAATATTAGCTGGTAACTAACTCGTAAACAGTTTAAAAAAATTACTATGTTTTATTTACAAACAAAAATTATGATCTGTTCATTTTCACTAATTGCATTTTACTGTGCTTAGTTTTGTATGAAAATTACTTCCATCATTTTTCTTCGTTTTCTTTCATTAGCCTCCTAGTGTTTTTTTCTTTTCTTTTTCTGGCTGCTGTCCAAATGTCACGGAGTCGATTTAATGGATCGTTAATTTAGTTCCTACGAATGGCAACAGTTTCGGAATCAAAGAAGAATGCCATGCTTTCCATTAGGATAAGTTTCTAAGAGAGGCACCAGAAGAAATATACAGCTTTTATTTCAATTGGGGTGATAAATTATTTCATATGTTGAATAAATTGGGGGTTTACTTTGTGCATAAAAGACGAATAATATTTGTATGAAAAGGTCTTTTTGAACTGAAAAATACATTAAACGAAAATTCTTTAATCCACCAAATTATATCAAATGACTAGGAAAGGTATCATAAAAACATCTATACTATCTAAAAAGTATCAAAGGCATACTTTCTAATAGGCGAAGATTATTTTTTTCTTGTATAAAATTATTCCCTGCATATTAATTGTTCACTTTTTTTTAAATTCTAGATAATTATATTTCTTGAAATACTTCTTAGATGACTTATTAATTTACTTATTGTTATGTATCAGAAGATAATTCAACTCACTAAACCAAGAAATTTATAAAGCATAACTCTCAGCAGCGAGCTTATAAAGAAAATTCTGAAATAGGTTGTTTGAAAAAAGTATCGTGAACTAACTTATGCATAGAATTGCAGATTAGAAGCCATTTACAATTCGCTTTACACTTTTAAGGAATAGAAAGGTACCTTCTGTATGTGGGACACCTGTGAGAACATATTTTAAAAATGTTTTTCATTGCATGTAATATACTAAAGAGAAATATATTCCACACTGCCTTTAATTGATTTTTAATTGATTTTATTTATTTACTTTAATTCTTTACACATCCTCAAAAATATGATACAATGTGACATCGGTTAAATATGACATCACAATGTGACAACTTGTGACATGGGGATATAAACCTCATACAGATAAAAACTCATGGGGATAAAAGCAGTTATAAAGGAAAGTGTGCATACTGCGATGGATGGACTTTTAAAAAGGAAAATATTCTTTAAAAATTCGGAATTTAGTACTTTATAGAGAAGGGTATAGAGAGAATATAGGCTAAATATTTTTTTTCCTGAACGCCGAATAACTGACAGATTCTTAATGAGGTTAATATAATGAAAAATGCGGAATTTTGATGTTTTTTACCCATCTGTCCCGAGACTCCATCGGCAGGGCATCCGAGGAGGGCAGACAGAGGTAGAAACGGGGCAAAGTGAGGGTAGAGTGTACTTTATCGATTCTCTCTCCCGCACCTCTCGCTCTTTTGGAAAGATTCCATGTGAGGCTCTCTCTCCGCCCCCCTCTTACGGCGGAAGATGAAGAAAATGGCGGAATTTCGTCAGGGGTTATTAAAGAGAGGGGAAGAGGGGTTTGTATTTTGATGGGCAGGAGGAGATTATTGGAATTCCGTGCTTCAGGGGGCGTTTACGTGATCTGAGAATGTTTGATGGAAGGTGGATTGAGGATGCAAACAAGTGGACTTCTGAAACATGGCTATGAAATTATTTAATTGTAATAGTATTTCTCCATAAAAAATACTGAATGATGTTAAGGTTGGAAAAGAATTATGATTATCTAAAAGATGCTCATGTGGAACAATTTTACTACATTTTGTCTTGTCATTTTTGAATACAATATTCAAATGTTTTGCACTTGTTTAGTAGTTAAATTAAAGGAATGACTGTATTCTGTAATTGAAATATCCCTGTTTTTCTTCAAAATATGTTCATAACTAAATTGATTTCACTGCATAATTAATGTGTAAATAGTTAAATTGGTTTAAAAAAACGAGCGTTTTTAATATTTTCCAAAATTTTTAAAAAGAAAAAGATTTTTTTTTAAATAAATTAATTGAAGGAAAAAACTTTATTTTTTGAAGATAATAAAACTGTGCGTTGGGTTTCTGTAATTCAAATTCACAATTCATTTTCTTTTCTTTTTCAAATTTTTCACAATTGTAATTAAACTTAATAAAAATGCACACATTTTTTAAGTTTTGTAGTTTATTTTTACTTTAAACAATTAGACCTACTACACAATATAGGTTCTGCAACATAAATAAAATTTTCTTCCCTCTCTTCTCAAAATTTTAAGGTGGCCGATGTGCACAACATGTGTTAAAGTTTGTTTTTCTGCATAGTATTTACTATGAAGGAAAAACTAGTTTTACAGTAATCAACGTCACCACGCTGTTTCAAAATGATGCTGGTTATCATTTTTCAATTAGTATCCATAATTGGATCATTCGATTTGTGTAACAAGAAAAAATGTAGTCTTTTCGAGTTAATAGTGTTGTTTCCATCTTTAAATGTATTTTTTTTTATTTCTAACGGCAAATTTTACAATCCATTGTTCTTAAGAGCTCCAAATTTTTCAAATGAAAGAAAAAATCCGTCCTGATAAGTTTCACTTTAAAAAAATTTAGGAATATCCCAACAACAACAGAAATGAAAAAAAATTAAACATACAAAATAGCTTAATATTTCTCCTTCTCAACAGCAGAATGTGACTTTCGTGTACTTCCGGCATGCCGATTGTTTACTCCAGTTGGCATGATTACTGAAACATCCAGGAAGAATTTTCATCCGTTTCTCTTAACACGATACCAGCTTCCAGTGACTGGAACTCTGACTGGTATTGTGTAAAATTGTATTGTTTTAGATTTGAGTGGCTTTCTTTTCTGCAGGTTGGAGGAGGCCGGCTTTCTCCTACACCTGCTGCCCGAGGTGACGGTTGCAGGGAACGTGGTGGGACACATGCCGCATGCCTGGTACGGCATCCCTGAGGGAACCCCTGTCTTTGCTGCCCTCGGAGACTTGCAGTGCTCAGTCTTCTCCAGCATGGAGAGCGAACACGACGCAGGTAACTGTTGTTTTCATCAATCGAATTCTCTTCTGTTGAATGATATATTGATTTACATGTTAATGGGCAAGAGGGTGGAGAGGTTTGCAAGGTTAAGTTTTGTTTTTAAGGTGTATTTGGTCTTGAAGGGATTTTGTTGGTGTTTTCACGTTAATTGATTTTTTGTTAGTAAAACTATCGCTTAAGATATTTTTTCTAGCAGCAAAAAGAGGAGACATTTTTTTTTCTATAAATAGTAGGTACTTAAGAATTTTTTTGTTGTTGAACAATTGTTTCTCATCAAGTTTAAATTAACTACCAAATTTTAATATTTTAGGAGAGCATATACAGTAAATGTCATGCAGAAGAACGAAAGGTGTGAGTGCACGCACGCACCAAATTATTCAATTCCTTCCTTCTTCAACCAGAAATATACGCTGCTGTGTTGGGTTAACATACTACCTTCATCAAATTATTATCTCTGTTAATAAGAGATTTAGATAGCTGGTGTCTGTGCCAAAAAGCAAGCCTACACATACGTCTTTCGCCCACTAAAAATATAATTTTAAAAATTTTACATATCTTCTGCAATTACTCACCCTTTTATTTTTAATTCCATCGTTCCCTTCATCTCTCCTTCCCCGTATATCATCCGATTCCCATGCCATGCAACCATTTCATCCCGAATGAGCCCTTAAATCAATTGAACCACTCAGTCTCCCCCTAAAAGTGCTAATTGGACCCTAAGAGCTAACGAGCCGCAATGCTAATTGGCGATAGCACGCTCGGGATGGATAACGACCCCTCTCTACCTCTTTCGTAATTTTTTGGACAGCGGCCAATTCTCCAATCTCGGTCACAAATGTCACTGCACTGGCTGCCCCAAGTGCTCTTGAATGTTGAAGTCTCCGAAAGATGATTGTTTCGTTGTCGGTTAAGTGAATCTTCAGAATGAGGATGGTATTACACACGCAAGAGATGTCATTACTAACTTATGACGCCTTTTATTGTTGTCAGTATTTGAGGTTAACATGGTAAAATGTGTTGCCAAATATAATATTCCTAGATGTTTGGGGTGGTATTTTATTATTCTTTTATTATCTTTTATCGGGAATAGATTTGTGATAAATATCAATGTTTGGTACAGCTTTAGAAAAGGTCCGCTAGCCGCCATATTTAACCACAGCTCAATTTATGACCGACAACCACTGAGATCATTAGATTAGTCAAGTTAGTTAGTCATTAGGTTATCATTAGATTAGTCAACCATTTAGACTAATGGTTAATATTATTATTAGATCCTAAAATAATATTATTTAGTATAATATTGTTAGAGATCTAATAGTACGATTAGATCTCTATACTGACAACACTTAATTATGTTGTTGTGGGAGCTGTGGTTAAATATGGCGGCAAGCGGACCTTTTATAAAGCTGTTCCCAATGTTTTATTTCAAACTTCGGGACTTTAAAAACGTTCATATTTGCAAAACACATTTCTCCTTCGCGTTATAAACCTTGGTTTCATTGTTCTTACATTTTACTTCAAAACTTTAATGTGTTGATTTTTAAATGTGAATATTATTAAATATTTCCAGCTGGTCTGGTTTCTCGGTAGTCCAGTTTGTTTTAGGAACTAATTGGAAGTAGTTGATCTAAAATAAATTTTTAATATAAGAAATGAATTGAGAAATCATACATTAATGCTCTCAAATGTAATTATTTTCCATTTAGAGCCGTTTTTATTGAATACTGCTTTGCCTTATACAGGGTGATTCCTTATTCACGGGCAAAAAAGAAAGGGGGTGAGTACACTGCCCAACTCACCCCCAATGAAGGAAGGGTAGCACAGAATTACAAAGTTTCTAGTGTAGCATTTTGAAGAACTTAGAACTCTTACTTAGAAACAAAAGCTTTATCCAGTCAGTTTTTACAAATAAATTACGTATGATAATTAAAATACAGGAGTTTTATATCTACTTCGAGCGTTTGCTCCCAATAACCAGAAGGTACTTCATTTATTTTGATAACTTTCGTTTGCACCTCCTCAGGATTTCGTCCATGACTAGGATTCCCCTTTTCCAAGGCGATTCTGAATTGCCTTAGGGTGAATTGCACCCCCTTCACATTTGCCTTTGAGTTTTTAATAGAGGTACTCGTGTTACTCCAAAAACTCGCTAACTCGAATTTTTACTAACGTGCTTTTTAATTCCTGTTATTAAGAGTACACTGAAATAGATTTTTGTAGGCTGTCTTAAATTTAGTAAATAATAAATCATTGTATTTTTAAAATATTCAGTCATAATTCATGAATACATTTATGAATGAATAGAAAAGACGACTTTTACGTCACTTTTTCATGCGACTTCCTCATTTTAGTGAACAAGGTTGTTTATTCTTCTTTTGATGGAATCAATCCAAACTCAAACGAATAAAGCTTGCTCAGATGAAAGAAAACTTCTTTAAAACCTAACAGAAGGGGGCTCACACGTCTCTTTGACACACGTTAAACTTTTGTTTAAAAACATCGTATGTCGTGTCATTCATCACGTGGTTTTTTTGAACTACCGCTGCCGTTCCGTAGAGCCATAATACTAAAAAGAAACTCTCATTATCAAGCAGGAAAAGAGGCAAAAAATCGTTTGCACACTTCAAGAGTATTTTCTCTTCTTTCTCAAGACAGATGAGGTGGAGAAGAGATGAGTTTAAGTAAATATTCTTTTTCGCTACCGGGTATTTGTCGAGAAAGAGGGTAGACATTGGTGGTGGGAGGAGCGATAGGTTTTCGGTGAAGCTTTTGCCTGCCTCGGAGATAGGTGAGACATAAATTTTGATAAATGATACAGATTTGAAAAATATTTATAACTTCGCTCATCCTCATGTATAAGTTTCAGTCAGGGTGTTGAATGGGAGCTTTAATCTGTAAACTTTAAATTAGAAATATTTTATAGCTTATCTCTCAAAGATTTATTACACTTCTTCGAATATTTTAGATTCTCATTTCGATTTGGCTTTTGACTGTCAGGCCACTTCCTTATAATAGATGTAATAAAGGGAACCAACATTGGCATTATTTTATTGCTTGTGTAAAGTCTTAAAGAGTGAATTTTGAAATAATCTGGAAACTCAATTTCAACCTAAACAATATCTTACGCCCTTCTTCACCTTTTCTAATGTTGGAAATTTTCATTATTTTATGTAAAAAAAACTATATTCTGACATTTTAACAATACTTTTCCATAAATTTACACGCAAGTTGGGAAGAAAAATATCACAATCAACCTTGGGACGGAGGGAAAGGTTTTCGTTTTCAAAAGTAAGATGACAGAACTATAACTCTCATCAATAATGTGTAAATATAAAATATCTCCAACATAATCATACCAATCGAACAAGGCATTTTATATGTGTCGTTTTTTACTTTTAATCTCATTATTTTAAGATATTAGAGTTAGTTCGCATTCTATCCTTCAATGTCCAAACAGCTTCAAGTCACTCATATCACATTCTATTTAATTTTCAGTGATGAACCTGAGCACATCAGCCCAATTGTCGTATCTGCTCCCTGAGGGCTTCAAACCACCCCCCTGCGATCCTCACTCCCGGGTGGAGTACTTCCCTTACTTCAAGGGGCGCTACTTGGCCGTGGCCGCTTCCCTCAACGGAGGAAACGTCCTGGCCGCCTTCGTAAAGATGCTGCAGCAGTGGACACACGAGTTGGGTGAGTTTCTGTTGAGAAGCGCTTATAATATGATTAGGCAGCCCTTGTGGAAAAATAACTTACATTGCACAACATAAGTAGAACTAAAGAAGCCATGGAATGCAGGACATGGAAGGACTTTTGTTGAAGATAAAGTACTAAAAACACCCTCTATCAATTAAGAATGGGATGCCTTAAATGAAAGCTGAAGGGGACATAGACCACCAACATAATCACCACTGAACAAATAATAGTATTAAGCTCTATTAGTAAAAAGCACTGTTTCTACCTATGTGTTAATTCTTTTTATCCCTTGATTTTATTCCTCATAACGGGAAGGTATTCGCTTACGCTGCTGATACTCCACAATTGACCGACCATTGTATGAGTTTCCACTTAATTCGGATCTAATAAGGTAGACCACGGCTTACTAGATACTTATACAGGCTAGCCGAGTACGGAAATCATTGCAAATCCAGATGGCAATACTGGACCAACTGGCAAAGCATATCCACAGTGTTGAAGGCGGTGGGTGATATAGGTAGGTCTTGTAGCGCTCCAAGCGGGAAAAGTTGTCAGAGGTTTTCATTGTTTAGAACTCGGCAAGCCTGTATAAGTATCTAGTAAGGCGTGGGTAGACATTCCGATGAAACCTAAAGACTAATAAGGAGTAGAAAACAACGTCACTTTGCGGTGTCTCCAAAGATTCGTTCACTAGGTCTCACCATAATGCTGTACCGCTTAAGATACTAATAAGTGGAAACTGTCCCAAATTATATATTTGTATTGTATCCCTCCTTCAACTCCCAAACTGATCTACTATTCACTACTACTATCATTCTTTTCCAGGTCTCGGTGTTCCCGAGAGCAAGATCTGGGAGCGGATAACCACCCTTGCCCAAGATGACTCTTCGGCGGACACAGAACTCGAGATCCTTCCTACTTTGTATGGGGAACGCTACCTGACGGGTGGTCTGCACCGGGCCTCTGTCCACAACCTGGACCCGCATTGCCTGGGACTGGGCAAGGTGTCCCGGAGTCTGTTCAGAGGTCTCATCGCCAACTTGAGATCCATGATGCCCCGGGAGGCGTTGATCGAAGCCGGGATCGAGCGAATCATAGGAAGTGGTACCGCTCTCACCAAGAACCCGGTGCTTCAGAAAGAGCTGGAGACCCAATACGATCTCCCCGTGGTTTATGGGGCGGGGTCTGATGGAGCCGTGGGAGCTGCTTTGTCTATCATGCCCTATCTGCAATGAATTGATGTAATTTCCTATGGTTGAAGGGGAACTCTTGTGTGATAAAGATTAAGGTTTGGACCAGAGAGAGTGATGAGGCTTCCTACAGATGGACTTATCAGGAATGAGTATCATAGCAAAGATTGACTGAACTTCTGACAGTTGAGAAATGCTTATTCCTAAGAAATTGGTTTATGTGTGTAGAACACTGGGCAAAATGATTGCCACTTTTTAAGAGCATATTGGAAACGTGATTATGTAAGCACAGAAATAAGAAATCAGTTCAATTGTTAAGGTTTTGGTGAAATTTTACTAAAGAATCAAAAGATAAAAAGAAATCTTGAAGGAAACTCATTATTAAAGAGAAAGACAGTCGTTAAAACAGTTGTTAATATGCGTATTATATCTCACATTTGAATTCTTTGTAAAAGCATTCTTTAAGGTCAGCCTGTATAAGAAGACTCCTTCGTTCTTAATATTCATACTGTTTAATGGAAATATTTCCTAAAATTCCAATGGAAATATCAGCAAATTTAAAATTCTAAGTGTGGCTATGATTATATTTTACATCTTTATAAACCTAACATTTTGATAGAAAATCGTTGCACTTAGTGAGTTTTTCTTTCTAGTTTCGCCTCTTGCACTTTGAGCATAGCAAAAGTGCACACTGTATCTGTATTCATTATTGATTCCATATCTTATAAAAAATAATTATCTTTAACGAAGTGACTTTAGATATAAAAGTCCACCACTAAATTTTAACCCGAAAATGTTTTCTTTTGTGATTTAATTTACAAATAAATTTCCAAATTTCTGTAATTCAAGAGAATGGACATTATGAGTTGTGTAATTCTCTAAATAGTGCTGATCATAACATTTATGTCACGGGCCCCCTTCAGCCGGGATTCTCGAGCATCAGGAAGAAATAGAGAACCCCATGAAAAGTTTTGCGAAGTCAGCACCCCAAGTCTACAGAGTAAAGTGGAACAGGGTTTATCTCAAAAATGGGATAATGCTATGAGAAAAATTTGATATTTTGGTATGGTAATTGTGACTTTAGAGTTAACTCAAGGATTTTTCATGGATGAGCTTCAAGGATCGAGAGCTTGAGTCAGGTCCTTCTTCCTCAAAAATTAATATAATTTACATCAGGCCTGCACAGCTTCATTTGCGCTGCAGGCCAAAATTTGCTATCTTGACTTGTCACGGGCCGAAAAATAGATCTGGGCCGATCTTTTCGGGCCAAAAGATCAATTTAAATGTTCTATTGTGCTTGTTTATGACATTGAAAAAAATTAAAAGATATTGAATAATAGGGGAAAATGGGGATTACTTGTTTTCAGTGTTCAAATGTACTTCAAGTTTTACATTGAAACTTCTATATTTTTGACGAATAGGTTTTTGTATTTAACTTTTGAAAGTTGCATCCTTATTTTTATAAATGAAGTAAATAGTTAAACATTTAACATTTGGTGAATTCTATTGAAAAACCTTACAAAAATTTACCTATTTAATTGAATTTTCCTAAATATTTTGAAATTTTACAATCATTCAAGACTTGTAGGCCCGAAAAAAGAGGGTCTGTGGGCCACATGTGCCCCGCGGGCCGTATGTTGTGAACGCCTGATTTAAACCATTATATGGATAATAACAACGGCGATGTTTTACTTTAAGAAAGTAACAAAGAAATCTTAACATCGAAAATTTGACTCGTAAGTCGTGTTTTTAGAGGGTCACAAATTATTTTTGTTGAATTACTTTTATAATTGGTTTCTGCAAAAAATTTTCCATGAAACTTAACTGTCATTATTAAGACTGATGCCTCTTTATATTAGAAAATTCAACTATTTTTCTGAAGATCTAATTTATATTTCAGTAATGCACGAAAAGTTGTTATATTTTCATGATAATGTAACGTGAAAGGTGATAATGTAACGTGGTGAAAGGTAATAATATTTGTGTGAAATCTGTTGTTAGCTTTGAAAGCCTTTAAAAATAATAAAGCATGCTGTATGAAACAATATTGAAACTATTTCTACTTCATCAAATTTCTATTTTATTAAAATATGAAAAATTGTTTGCATTTGAACTTCTTAAAATGACCCTAAAGCATCCTTCGATTACCTTGTAAGAGCTGCACCGAAATTAATTCAGATAGATATTTACTTACATCGATTAATTTCTATGAAAATATTTTCCCTGAATACTTTCAGAGACGCAGTAAAGTAGACAAAATTAGTAGAACCTAGAAACCCTAAAGCTTTAGAGCATTAGTATCTATGTAGAATTTTATTTCTGTAGAAAATGTAATGATAAATGTTAATTTGAGCATATAGTAGAATACATTTTAAATGGTTTCGATCACTAGCAAAAAATCCTACCTATCTTAAGCTTGAATTAATTAGTTTGTTTAAATATAAACTATTGTAGTATGTAAATCTTAGCCTTCTTTAGCTTAGTACTTACTGGTTAGAGATAACTGTTAGACAATATAATAATCTCATTTACGTTTAAAATTTTTAAGAATAGTAGTATGGAATTTTCTTTGGTGCAGCTTCTTTTTTTTGTAATATTCTTGTATGACTTTTAAAATTAAATTTTCTATTAAACTGGCTCTTTATATTTATTTTTATTGAATGAGTATCAAACTCATGATTAAATAGGAAACACACTCATATTTTATAATTTTGACGTTCTAAGGACGAGATTTTATAGTAAGGAGCAAGTACATGGCATAGACGGGGCAGGGCCCAGATCCCGTCGGCTGTTGAGGTACACCAATGGAGCTAGATGAGATATGTTGGAATTTCTGTACATGATAATTAATGAAAATATGTTTGTTGATTTTACATATTTTCTCTTTTGCCAATCCATGTGTAGTGATCGAGATATCACTGAAATTTCATCTGGCGTGTGATCATAAACTAATTTACCTACTTCCTAAGTGTCCTCCTATTGTTCCCATACCCTATATTTTCGACGAATATAAAGGGGACACTATGCTTGAGCTAAACAGAGAATAGAATGATATACGTATCTCTCTTAAATTTATATGATTAGTTTTTAAAGGAATGGGCGTTTCACAAATCACGTCTCACCATTTTCAGGGTTTTTATACTCTTTCGATCCTCCTTACATGGGACATTTATATCTAAAATAATATTTATGTTATAAGAATAGAAGTCAATATTAAATCAAGGAAAGAGGACACTGACAAAATCTGACTGTATAACAGCACTAGTTAGACGCAATGCATCCACCATAGACATCCTCCAGGCTATTCCATTTGGTAAAAAACCGGGTTTTTTTCCAATGGCAGGTTTTTGAACAGTTGCAGATTTGTAACAGAGTTCATTAACCAACAGAAATGCCGTAAAAAAGTAGATTGTAATAAAAATGCTTGTTTGTGAAAAAGGAATTAAGGTAAATGAAAATTTTAAAAAATATAAATTCATGGAACCGGATGGAAAGATAACTCTCAACAGTGGGTTCTGGGTCACTTTTATGAAAATAATTGGTTTACGTGAGGTTTTGATGTAGAAAACGGGCAACGAAGGCAGGCGCAGGGCTAGAGTTTGGAGGGAAAACCAACATTACCAGCAGACTGCTCGCCCACAAAATCCCGGCTCAATTTGGGGAAAGGAGGGGAATGAAGGTAGGGTTCACGGAATCCTCCCTTTAGACCCTTACCACACCTCCTGAAAAAAAAAATATGTGCTTCAGAAGGCCACAGAACAATAAGAAATACTAAAAAATAGCATATTACTGGTAAAAAGTCAAAACTTAAGGCCGAAGTTCTGAACAGAAGATATTATTTGATAGGGCTAAAATTTCACGCACGAGTTACTGTTATGGGCATAGGTATTTTTAACTCCTCTGAGAGAGTATTTCACTCCTTGAAAATCGGAATTACTCTTTAAAAAACTAGACAGGAGTATTTTCACTCTTTGAATTTTTCACTAAGGTTTAGCTTAAACCTTCAGTCACGGCATCCTAATTCATACTTTTTAATTGTGTTCTCATTCAGCCATAGTAATTTTTTTTTTCATTTATTGTTCTGGTGATTAGGGAGTTTATTATTTATGCATTTAATTTTTTTTTTTTGTTTTCCCAGCATTTTTCGCGACCCCACTGATCATAAACCCCTATCTTATCATATTTACTCACAGATGGCAGCACGACGCTTAGTGATAATTCTCAGTTTCTAGTTTTAGTTTCACTCTCACATTATAGATGGCACTATTGGGCACTATACATTGACTAGATGGAAATGGATAGCAAAAATCTGAATTCGAAATTAATCCTTCGTCAGATGGCGCTTACGTTCTATGTGCTAGAGAAATTCTTCAGCCGTTCGTCGTGTTCGTGTTATTCTATGGGAAAATACGAGTGTGAATCATGGTGATAGGGAATTAAAAACATTTTATAAGTACTTTATAAAAATAGAATATGTTCGAGGAAATAGAAGTAAATAGAAGTCACAACTAAAGTTTAACATGCGAGGTGGAATTAATTATAAAGTAATAATACTGTAAAACAGGGGTTCTCAAACTTTCCAACATCACGACCCACTTTGTATAAACAAACTCTGACCCACCTCATTTTCAGTTAATTTTCCTAAACCCCCTATACAAGTTCCGCGCCCGTGGGGTTTGGTCATAAACTATTTCAATCTTGTACCTACTCCTTGTGTTTTTACAAGGATACAATAAATTACATGTAAGTGTAAGATATTATATTAATTTTTTAGGAATTTAAAAAGAATTACTTGAACCTATGCTTATAAAATAAAATGAATGAATTGAATTGAACCTATGCTTATATGCGACTCATATGTTTGTTCTTTTCAAATTTTCCCATATGTACCGTCCAAATTGAAATAAATGAAATTATTTTTATTATTATTATTATTATTATTATTATTATTATTATTATTATTATTATTATTATTATTATTATTATTATTATTATTAAAATTGTCTCAATCAATTGTCGTATCAATTGTCAATTGGGGGTCTGGGGGCCCTCCCCCAGAGAAATTTTCGAAATTTGACTCTTAAAAACAGGGTTTTAACTCGTTTTTTTTGGTAATGTGGGTTAAATTGCAATTACAACATCATTTCTTAAGGAAATTCTTAAATTCAAAAACTTGTCGCGACCCACGAAAAACTGACTGGTGACCCACCAGTGGGTCGCGACCCACAGTTTGAGAACCTCTGGTGTAAAACATAAGTCATACAAATGAATCAATTTGACCAGATCGCGATGTGAAGACGTTTCTTATCCATACATGCTGAAGTTATAAGCCCCTGAAGTAATAATTTTAAATTCAGATCATTCATTATATTGTCAATAAGCTAGCTTTCACATTTAATTTTCAATTACAATTGTCTTGCAATCGAATAAGAAAAATTAACGCAACTATGAGTTAATTTTTGATGCTCTTTTTATTAGGTTTAATCTGTATTTAAAATGGGATAAAATCATACATGAAAAAATAATTGAATCCTAAAAAAGACAAACAAATATTTTACATAATTGAAATTTTAAACAAAAGTATTAAAATAAATGCTTAAACTTTTCCATAAATTTTATTGAAAAGTTAGCCCGATGTGCGTAAACAGCACTAAAATATATAGCTCATAGAGATGTATCACATGCTATTTAATTTTTTTTTAATTTAATTTTTTTTTAATATTTTTTGTCCCTTTTAAATTTAATTATTGTTTAGATTACTTCTTTTGCAGTTATTTTGGGGTTCTGAGTAATGTTTTAATTGTTTCAAATATCAAATTTTTGAATTTAATTTCTTAATTGATGCTTTATTTATTTATTTTAAATTTAAATGGAATATTTGTATTTAGCACTGAGAAATAGCAAATAGCCTAATAAACAAATTTTGGTTTAAAAAAAATGCTCAACATTTATAGGGTGGAATCAACCGGTTTTAAAATCTACACCATTAACTATCAGAAACCATCAAAAATGTTTTGATATATGTTATTTCGAAATAACGTATATCAAAACATTTTTGATGGGTACCTAGTAAAAGTGCGATCGCACTTTTCGGCTTGGTTCCCTGATTATTAATTTGCTAATAGCGAAGCATTTTATGATAATTTAGCGTTTTACTGTATAATTTTTTTTATATCTGTAAAACAAATTTTCCTTTAGAGATACTTTAACCACATGAGTGCCATCCTTGGGGGATGGGGGACGGGTACTACTCCTTGTAAAAACACAAGGAGTAGGTACAAGATTGAACATCGTATTAAAATTATATGCTTTAGAACCTCTTGTTATTAGTTTTTTTTAACATGATGCAATAATCAATTTAAATTAATTAATTTAAAAATTGCTATTATTTTCTTAAAATATCTTTGCTTAAAAAATGAAAAAAAAAAGAATTAAAACAT
Organism: Tetragnatha montana; assembly: GCA_963680715.1. Lineage (NCBI taxonomy): Eukaryota > Metazoa > Arthropoda > Arachnida > Araneae > Tetragnathidae > Tetragnatha > Tetragnatha montana. The sequence goes on from OY796676.1 coordinate 31,087,894, forward strand.
TCATATAGAATAATTCCCTTTACATAAAAAACAAGCAAAGTAATCCTCCAATAAAAGTTACAAATAACAGTTCCAATCACCCAAATTCTAATGAGGGGGATACCCCCACAAGCACTGCGCTTCCTCTTCCGCTCTTAATCCCCCGGAAGAACTCCAACTCCCTTTCCCCGGGGGAAAAAAGGGAAAACATCTAAACTCAACTCCTCGAAACAAAAGATGCATCACCTAAAACAAAGAGGCCCATTCATAAAAGTCCACTCGCGCTTATTTACATGGAGGCGCTCAGAGGTCAACGACATCATCGGATAATGCTTTTATCAAGGAAGGTGTGAGGTTCTTCCCTAATTGAAAGGCATTATCAGGGTTGCGCTTCTTTCCAGCTTTCAGCACACGTTATGCAACGGAGGAGCTAGTAAATAAACAAGGAAGCGAGTTTGCAACGTGGATTGAATTGTTCCGCTCTGTTTCCGCGGATATCTTGGAAATTTGTTTAAATGCAAATTGGATTGCGTGGCTTGGTTAGGTTTAGTGGTTCAAATTCTTCGCTGATTTTGCCTTATTTGAGATACTTTCGCTGTTAAGCAACGCTAACGTTTAGGCTATCTTGTTTTGAGAATTTAATCAAAGCATGTATTTAATTAAAATACTCTCAGTTAGAGAATTATAAAGTTCCAGCTTCAAACATGCTGTTAGACAAATTAACTTTCGCAACTTTCCCTGCGATCAATAGAGTTGTGCTGAAACTTACTCAACCAAATATAAAATTACAAAAACTTATTGAAAACTTTTTAAGATGTAGAATTTTTTAAAGGAGAAAAAAAAATACAACTAAAAATTAATACATAAGAGTAAAATTATTGATATAAAAGCACACTTTTGAAAGCTATACAGAATTCATATACCAAAAACCTGCGTTTAATCGTAATGTATTCCAACGCACATGTCAAATAAGAGAGTGCTCATGAGAACAGATCAACTGTATAATACGTACTACGAAATTAAAAAAAAAAAAAACGTGAATATACTTACAAATTAAAATAAAATTTTAATGTAGACTGTTCGAATAAAGTAATAGCTAATAACCTCAAACAAAACACTATTTTGATTTATCACTGAAAACTATTAATAATATAGATAGACATTAATAACGAAAAAAAATGGCATAAAAGCCTAAGTATGTACTTTTATGACTATAAGTAGATATTGAATACTTCAAATTATACTGGATATAATGAGATTCTAAGAAAGAAGGAGTTTCATCTCTTGTAAGGTTACTTTCCAGAATCCAAAGATAAAAACAGGGATTGAAATCAGTTTCAAAAACAGTTTCTTAGATTTGTTTCCGAAAAAAAAAATACTTATTTTGAGAAAGAATCAAAACTTTTTAATATTCAAAATCTTACTTCCAAAATTATTTTTTTATAACGGAAATATAATTTCTGCTTATTTTGGGTAACATAAATTTTTTTTATAACCTGAAAAATAATGATTACAATAAGGATGAACAAATAATTCTGACAAACAAAGCCACAATTTTTTTTTAAATAACATAAACGAAAGAAGTTCACTTCTTAGATTAATTTAGTAAATTCCAAGTAAAATCTAAAACCCTTTTTGGTTTGAACTGAAATAAAAGTAAAATTACATCTAACACAAGATTAACAAATAAAAACCGAAGGAAAATTTCATTTTTAAAAATAATGGAGATTCTAGTTTTGAGGAAAACAAAGTGTGAAAACTCCATCTCTAAGAAGTCCTCTAACACTACTATTTGATTAAAAATGATTGGGAAAAAAATTAACAAAATGAATTCTCCCGTTCACATTTTTTTTACGAATTAAGTTCTTTCTTCTTCAAAAGAAGTGACAGAAAAAAAATTACCTATAAGTAGCTTGCTATCTCTTATTTTTAATGTGCCTTCGCATATATTTATTGAATATTGGGGGAGAAACTTTTGAGAATTCGAAATATAATCCAACTAATTGTTTTATGAGGTTGTTAAGTTCGCACGAGTGGGAGGTTGAAAGTTTGAGTTCATAGAACTCTGAAAATGACACTTTTTTGAAGCATTAATTGCTAGTCCCAAAGCGTCTGGGATCTTGACGAGAGTTGAAGGTTAGTTCAATACTGTATTTGTTCTTAATTTGAAGCAGAATAATAATAATAACTAATAATAATTGAAGTAAATAATAATAAATGAAACTGAAGGCGACTTTTAAATCCCTTTCAATTTTTTAAAATAAATTTTCAAGTAGTGGCTCCCAATAAAAAAAAAGTCCTTACGGTTTATTGATGAGTATTTAAGTTGAAATTTCTCATTAAAATACCTAGATCCCTTTAGAAAGATTAATATCATGGTCAAAAAATTTCGATGAGTTTAAAAAATTAGTAATAGCAAATAATTTTATGTTTTGTGTTTATTTTGCAATTACACTAGTCGACAAAATTAAACTTTTTTTCCTAACAAAAAAGAGATAGGGTATTCCTGACTAATTTCAGGGCGTAGAATTCAGAAATAGTTGTGAAAAAGCTGCAGCACGTGCAGTTTTTTTGTTACAAATATGGCACCAGTCCTGTAAAAAACGGACGAAAGCGTTGAAACCACTCATTTTTTAACAGTTAATCTCATTAATTTAGCATAAAATACTATCATAATTGGATTATATACATATTTCAGGCAATATAAAACTAAAAACTATTAAACATTCATTAAATACGATGCAATTTTATCACTTTTTATTCCCTTAAGTGGCCTCAAATCTTCTCTTTTAAGGAACCAAGGGTTGTTACCCAAAATTGCTATTTCTAAATGACCTATGTATCCAATTATTGTCCTAAGGGAATCTTTACAAAACTTGTTTATGATTAACTACAGTGAGATTTTCCAGATATAAATTCAAATGTGGATATAAAATATGAATTTTGAGTGATGTTCAACATCCTATGGCTTGGTACGACTACAGAGAACCTTCTTTTGGGATTAAGACATTTTTATCGGTCCTATTTTCTAAAACTCCTCTTACCACTCTCCTACTAACCATTTCCAAGCAGATAATACGTTTTGATTAAACTTTCCTTCAAAGGTAAGGTCATAAATTCTTTTCTAATTAGAGTTTCATACTGACTTTGACTATGCCTTCACTTAATGGCGAAAAAAGTCCTTTTAAATACTTCTTTAAACATTTTTTCTATATTTGTCATTGATATAACAATAATTAAGATGATTTGAATGTTGTCCCCATGCTAAATGGATAGTAATTTGCATAGAACTTCTATTGTATCTTATCCACTGAAAAAGAGTCACATTCTAACTTATGCAACACACGTAAAAAGCCCAGATTTCATCTTAACCAGCTATTTGGACCCAAATCAGAGAAGAAAAACATTTTCCCACTTCTTTTATTAAATATTACCGTTGGATTGTAATTTAAACTGTACCCGAATTTAGCAAAACGTATCGTGTATAAATGTGCAAAATCTACGCTGAAAACTCGACATTTTCAAAATGAACTGAAGTATAAAAAAAATATTGTTGTTGGTAGGAAACCACTGTCGACTAGTGTTATTGAAATAAGGCTAAAGAAAAATAAAATCGTCAGTTTAAGAAAGGTAATAAACCTAAAAAACGATGTTTTGAGTAATTCGAAAAAAAAACCGTATACCTAAGTAATGAAATTTGTCTAACTACCAAATTTTTACTATAAATTCAGAACCCTATTTAGAATACAGAACCATCATCAAAAAAATAAAAATTGATTAAAAGTGAATGGACTTACTCCCTTTTCCTTCAGGTGAAAAAATCTTCAAAACCACTTAAATTGAAAATTAATCAGCACAAAAGTGAAAAATGGAAAGACTAAGACAAAAAAAAAATTAAAAATCATTTTGAAACTGAGTCATTAAGGTAGTATCAATGGAGGGAGCTTTTTTTTGTGTTAGATATGTATAATTATCTTTTTCAAATTGAATAAAGAGGACAAAAAATTTAAATATTGCTAAAAGTTTTCAAAATAATGTAAGTCACTATAGTAATTACGCAAATACTAATTTACTTTAGGTAATTCATACATAAATGTCTGATACAATTTTTGCATATTTATTTCGCATACATAGTAGTAACAATAATTACCGAGATAATGATACTTTCAAATACATGTTTTTGAAAGATTAACGAGCATTTGATAACATTAGTAATGCTCAATATTCTTTATTTCACATTCCCTTTAATCTTAGCCATATAGAAAGCACATCAATGAAAATATCTAGTTTGATTTCACTCATGAACGCTACATTGACAATTATGAGTAATAGGGAAGTATTTATCATCGGAGATCTTTTCTATCTCACATAAGTTGTTCTAAATACCTTCTCATGAATTTCAAACAATCATTATCTTTAATGAATTAATGAACAGTGAATGATAAGGTGATGAAAATTACTCTCATGAAGTGAATATCACGACATGCCAGAGTTCACAGAACTCCCTGACAATGCCATTCGTTCCTTTTATTTTTGTAAAGGACCTTAAGTTACCATTTTCTCATTTTGATACCCTCCTTGTTGTCATCGTTCAGTTTAGAATGATTGTCCTTCCTTCGTATTGGGTGGGGGATCACGTACAAAAGCTCTTTTATTTTCCCCCTCTTTATTTGTAAAGAATGTTTTATAAGAGATTGCGATGTTTGGTAATCTCTATAGTAGGTTCTCAATGTTGATAAACGTGTGGGTAGGGAATAGTTATTTAGATAGAAAAAGCAAGAATCTCCGTGTATTTTATTTGTGCTCTTCTGGTTACTTAGTTACACCTACTTTGCTTCCTACGGCCACTTTACAAATTGAATGGAATCGGATATTTATATTATTATGAATAATAACTATATTCATGTTATAAAATTGGTTCAGATAGGGTAAAATGGATAAGAAAAGCAATGTTTTGGCATTTTAGACTTATTTTCACTAACATAAACTTAAAATTACAATTTTATAAATCACCCTCAAACTTTTTATATCCAATTTTTATGTGAATTGAACTTTTTTTTAAGTAGATTAACAAACATTACACTAAGTAATAGAATTGGAATTAAATCTTTTCAAGTGTTTAGTAGACCCTATTTTAATTTCATTTCAATTTTGAAATTCATGCAAAGCTAAATTTCTAGTGCCTTATTTACACCGTAAAAACAATCCCGTAAAATTTACGGTTTTAAAATGGCAGCTGGGTAGGTTGTGGAAAAACGTAAAAATTACAAAGTAAATCCGAACGAACAACGGTGTTTTACCTTATGAAACAAAAAACATGGATTAAAGTGGTAAAATACCGCTGATGTTTTTACGGATTTACACAGCCAACCCAGCTGCCAGTTTAAAACCGTAAATTTGAAAGGGAACTTTTTACAGTGTACTAAAAAGTACAAATATTATTTGTAAAATTAAAATAGAAAAATTGGTTCAGATAGGGTAAAATGGATAAGAAAAGCAATGTTTTGGCATTTTAGACTTATTTTCACTAACATAAACTTAAAATTACAATTTTATAAATCACCCTCAAACTTTTTATATCCAATTTTTATGTGAATTGAACTTTTTTTTAAGTAGATTAACAAACATTACACTAAGTAATAGAATTGGAATTAAATCTTTTCAAGTGTTTAGTAGACCCTATTTTAATTTCATTTCAATTTTGAAATTCATGCAAAGCTAAATTTCTAGTGCCTTATTTACACCGTAAAAACAATCCCGTAAAATTTACGGTTTTAAAATGGCAGCTGGGTAGGTTGTGGAAAAACGTAAAAATTACAAAGTAAATCCGAACGAACAACGGTGTTTTACCTTATGAAACAAAAAACATGGATTAAAGTGGTAAAATACCGCTGATGTTTTTACGGATTTACACAGCCAACCCAGCTGCCAGTTTAAAACCGTAAATTTGAAAGGGAACTTTTTACAGTGTACTAAAAAGTACAAATATTATTTGTAAAATTAAAATAGAAAAATTTTGGAAACTTCAAAATTCACTTTGAGTTTTTTTCTTAAAAATTTTTATTATTTCCTTAAATGAACTATAATTGAATCTAACATTGTAAGTTTTCACAAAAATGTGAATAAATGTATTCGTATGATAAAAATAATGTAACACACTATCATATTTTCATGTTTTTAATGTGTATCTTAAGAATTTTAAGAATTCAATATAAATTTTATGAATAAAACCAACTATTTACTCATAGAATTAAGTTCAAAAATATTCCTGTAACAAGTTTACAATTTCCCTATCAAACTAACGAGTACGTTAGTGCAGTGGTTTCCAAATATTTTCAGGTTGTTGTGCCTACTTGAAAAAATATTTTTTTCATGGTGCCCAATTTAATTGAATTAGAATAAAACAAAGCTCTATAAGGCAAGGAAAATCCAAAGAAAGAATTTAAAACACTTATTTTTGACTATATATAAGTTTTGCTCCTTTAATATAGATTGTCTACAAGAAACTGAAATATTTTTCAGTGAATTTTTCATTTAATTGACAACAATACTCTATTTCCTTTAGATTTTTAAATATTTTTTTAACTTTCTTATTTTGTTGCTAGTTGCGCTGTTAGTCAATGGATTCTCCACGGTCACTTATCTAGGGGTAGACCTTACTTCCATGACACTAGGAGACATTTGTTCCAAATAAAAGCCCTGAATGGGACTTTCGAAACACACTGCATATATAACAAATTTCAACATAACTTTTCATGAGATCTTTCCTATTAACTACTTTTACTGTTTATGACATTTATATTATAAAAGCAAGAAAAATACCTTATATTTCATCCAAGAAAAAACTACATTCATCTAAAAAATCCTAGAAATCCTTTAGATATTAAAATTGAAAGCGCACAAATTAAATTATTTTAGCCGAAAGGAAATATTTTTGCTTAAAACATAACTCTATGATCATGGAAATTGTTGACATAATCTCCCACACGTTTATTGCTTTGATCAGCTTGTTTTGAAACGTTGCAGATATGAAATGAATGTTGCTGTATGGAAACTTCTCCGCCTAACTTCGCTAGTTTAGTTTACGCCTGTAGAACTGGTTTCTCCGCCAATAAATATTTACGGCAGGAAAGCTAATAACGATTTGTGGGGAGGGGAAAGTCAAGTCGTATAGGAAGTATTATACAGGTGCCATGTTTTTGGAAGAGAAGAAAGGTTGTTAAATAGAAAGGAAAAAAGTGAAGGTAATACAGAAATAAAGGTAGGGCTAACAAAAGAAAGATTTTATTATTCTCAATCAAAATATATGTTCTTCGAATCTGTGTTTTGAAAATGTTGTTCATTGTTGACGTAGCTGCATATAGTTTTGCTGCATTGTAACTGTTGTTGTTGTTGTTGCTGCATTGTATACAACTGGGGTCTGTCAATGCCTTAAGAAACCTTATGTTCTTGTGAGTGTTAAACTAGAAAAAAAGATTTGTAGTTTAAAAGGGGTGTCATTACTTTTCCCTTACACTTTGTTGATTTTTTAAGTTTAAAATTATTACAAAATGAATTTATTGCTCTTTTCACCATGCTTTTCCAAATGGTTATCCTGAAACAATGTTAAAATGTTAAGAAGAATTTTTTTTAATGCATAACATTAAACATTATTCTGAAAAAATTTTAGAAATAATCCAGAAAAATTATTTTTTTAAAGTTTCAGAATAGAATAGAATTCTTAGAATAGAATAGTGATTATTATTAAATTATTCAGTGTGTCTATGTTAGTGTGATGTTTTTTGTGTTTATGTACGATTTGTACTATTTTCTTGTTTCTATCTTGTATTTTTTTTTATTTTTGTCCATGGTCAAATAAAAATTCTATTCTATTCTAAAGTTTTAGTTTCATAAAATCAATTCTATAAAGAAAATATAATGAGTTTCATAGTTGTTTGAATGGGATTTGTATGTTATTTTATGTACTTATGTATGTTAAAAATACAAAATAGTAAACCCTTTAAAACAAAACGTTTAGGTTTTATCCATAAAAAATATATTGTTTTTGTCTTAGGTAACACAAATGATGTTAGAAAAACCTTTTACACTCATAAATATAGATAAGAGAAGAATTTAACAAAAAAAATAGCAAGACACTAATTAAAAAAAAAGATTGAATCAGGGGAAACCTTCATTTTATTATCTTTTTATTGCCAATACAGAAATAAGAGACTCAATATAAAGTTATATTAATGCTCTTTAATTTACTTCCTTAAGAAAAAAAAAAATCCAATTGAATGCATATCCTTCGGAATTCATTTGATGTAATTTAATTATAAATATTTAGATCAGTGTGATTTGACTAAAAATAAAATCTATTTTAAACAGTTAATTAATTAAGAAGTTTTTAAATTAGTTAATTTTTCCTGATCTTGTTTTATATTTTCGCACTTAAATTAAATTAACCCATGATTATAGGGGGGAAACAATTACGAAAGTTCACACATAACATTCACAAGTATAATTAACATTTCTCCTATGCACGTGCTTCTGCTTATACTTAAAATAAGTCTCACTTTTATTTGTTGAAAGTTTTGCCCTTTTGCTTTAATAAGAATATCCACAAACAAAGGGATTAATGAGGATACTTTAATTTGTGTTATACATATTGAATGTGTATAATTAATTTTTTCAAAAAGAAAACTTTTAATTACGATTTAAGCTCGATACTTTAAGATATTCTGCAGCGTTTATTTTGTAATTTTCCTATACCGATTGTTTACAAACGAAGCCGTACGAATAATGCATCACTAATCAAAATTAAATGGCATGCGTTGGAAGTTGTGACATAATTTAAATCTATTTTAATTTGATTTTAATTAAACAAACACGTGCAAAGCTCCGTGTTATTCACATAAGGTATCACATAAACTTTTCAAGCGTGTGCTTGGGGAGCCCTTAACGTTTTTCAGACTCACAGCAAGTAATGGAAAGAGAACTTTGCGAAAGATGGTGCTGAGAGTAGGGGTATTTTTACTTCCTCTTCACCTTTTGTACCATTAGTCTAGACAATTTCATGGAAAGCATTGCTCAATCTCGGAACTATACAATAATAGAGTTGGTTGGTTAATGGTCAACCACTTTAATTTAATGCGTAACTCATTGCATAGAAATCTAGAGAAGGATAAGAGGCATCAATAATCGTATTTTGTGTGCACAAAATATTAAGTCCGAGAGATGTTGGAGTTTCACTTCGCTGGCGGTTGATTATGTTAAAAAAGGAATAATCTATTTTTGATGTGAAAAGCATGTCACATACAATCTTTCAGAAGATCTAAATGACCTTATTAATTTTTACGAACGATTCAAAAATTATGTCGGGTGATTTCCAAGGGTTTTATAATCCTCCCATAGCAAATTGTCATATTTTAGAGACCCCCATTCCCTATTGTGATCTCCCTTTCTGAAACTCTTAAGTCAGCCCAAATTTGACCGTTTAAAATTTTATGGGATGGAGAGAGACCAAACAAACAGACCAGTTAAAAGAAAAACGGTTTATTGAAAATATTTCGGAAAAAACGTACGAATAAACTTCAAACTAAAAAGTTTTAAAAAAGTCAGACATTAATCAACCATTACCTTGGCACTGACTTTATTTACAATATTTTCGCTTCTTGGGAATTATATTAACTATAAAAAATACTTCATAATTTTCTTTATTTTTTCGTTTTTTTGGCAATGCTGTAAATTTTAATAAAGTTGTTTTATACCATCAACAAAAAATAAGAGAACATAATTTAGAGGAAATTTTAAGAGATTGTACGAGATTGTACGAGTGATGTACTGCATTTTAAAATGAAAAATTCATGACTTGCTTTTAAATTTTTGGGGAAATTTTATGTTGATATTTCTTTCTTTTAAGAGCCGATATCAATAAAATCATATGCCATAATTATGCACTACAATATTTAAGATCATGATAAATAAGATCGATATTGGCTATGTTAGATATAATGAGGTAAAATTTGTGAGTTTTATATGCCAAATGTCAATAATTCTTTGGAAAGTGAAAAAAGGCAATGAAGTAACTCAGAACAACAAGTACATTTAACTTAATCAATACAAATTTTAATGAAACAAAAAGAATACAAGCAAGACAAAAAAGGTATATATAAAACCGTTAAAGGAAAAATATACAATTATTTAAGACGAGGGAACCCAGGTAAATAATCTGTTTCACTTGACGAAGAAATTTGTAGTTATAAATAATAAAAAATAAATAATTGAAATTTTCGATAGACTTCTGTCAGCAAATCTTTTTTAAACCTATAGGAGAGAGAAGCATAAACTTCAAAACCTTTGACAAATAATTACGAGAAGTGCAATAATTACGTTTGTTAAATTTCGGTGTACTTTTAAAATCAGCTATCACAGTCTGTTCTAAAAAAAAAGACGCGACAGAGTCAGACATAAAGCAGACACAAAGATTACTTTCTTACTTGTTACGGAATATTGTCTGATTAATTAGAATTACTAAGTCGAAAATAGGTGAGATCATTATTTTAAAGTATTTTTAAAATGGATGTAAGTCAAAGTTTAACTGAAGTAATGACTTTGATTAGCCTATATTTTAACGGGCAGTATTGAGACACTTGTCTGTCTTGTTTTATTCCGTTCAAAAATGGAATTTTTTATGACATCATCATAGTGGATTAACGTGGAATTAATAAAATATTTAATAAATATAACCAATATGACTTGCAATAAATATTTGATATTATTATCATTAATTTATTCTAACTGTAGTTCAACAAGTTTAATTTATTAAATTTTTTAAAAATATAGCCTGTGTTTATTTAAAATTTATTACTTCAATTAAAGAATTATAAATAGGGGAAAGTATTGTACCTGGTCCTACATTGTATTTAGCTAAACTTTTTGTAGTATGACCACACTACACATGTAGTTTGCACACCTTACAACTAAAGCTCCCAGAGTACACAATTTAAGATTAAAAACTGATTTCACTCATCAAAAGCAAATTTTCTAATTTACTGCGATATCTTTAAAAGTAATTTCTTTATTACATTGGTATTTTGATTTTAAAAGAAAGGTTAGGATATAGTTTCATGACTAAAACATTTAAGTGAATATATGAATATATTAAGTGAACATATTTAGTGACATTTAAGTGAAATCTATAATTTTGTGATAAAAAAGTGCTTTAAAACGTTTATGCTGAAAAGTGCTCCAAATTAATCTATAAGCTTATATTCATCTGGGTGATTCAATGAATATTTGTTCCATGAGTTTTCCACAATCATTTTATTAAGTTTAGAGGTGCAACTAAAGATGCTCCAGAATTACTACTCATGATTCACCATGAAAGCATTAAAGTTGACTAAAAAAATAGCAACCCCTCGACAAAGATGTTTTCAAACAATTGTTCTATGAATCAATTAATAAGTACATTCGCAACTGTTTAAAAACAAGCAAGCAAATATGATGAGGCTGGATCAGTTCGGAGTGTCCAGTTCATTCACACAATTAAATCTCATCAAGGAATTCTCACGTTCTTAAAAGAAGGCGTTTATTCATTAAATAAGAAACAAAATTAGATTTTTTTAAAAATAGGTTCAAGGTAAACTACACTTGAAACTTAAAACCAAGGTACAATATTATTGGTGTTGTACCTTGGACCTATTTTCAGTTTTTTTTCTTTCATTAATTACGTACTGAAATACTTAAATTGAAAAATATATGTTGTGTATGAAAGACTAAAGTATCAAGTGACAGCTGTGTCATCAGTTTATTTTCAATAAATAAAAAATTACCGGGTAAAAAGTAAAAATAGGTCCGAAGTACAACACCTTCAGTTTTTATGTTCATTTTAAGGTTTTTATATTTTTATTATCAACACCAAATAGAAAGAAACATAGTTTCTTATACAAATACAAATATTGACAAACAACTACAGGCGTGAAGCCCAGCAAGGTTGTTCCATTTAACTCAAACCACAGAGTACTAGAACAGAGAGTCCACGGCCATAGGCCCTAATGGAAATCGAAAATCATGACATCTTGTTACAGGTTGGGAGAATTGTGGCGTTGGGATCGCACTAAACTCACTAGCGTCTGAATCCAGTCTGAATCGTTCGCCGGCTGCCTATGGGAGATCGAAAACACCTTTCTGCGCATGCGCTGAGTTCTAATTTGGCGAGAGATTTAAGCGGCCGGCATACGTTCCAGAATCTAGTGTGGCGCCCTCACATCAGTAACGCATTTGAAAACAGCCTCGTGGACCCTCTGTTAGGATATTTCTCTGTGACTCAAACTACCGGATTCTCAGTAGGTTAAACTACTTTACTCCAGCGGAACTATTGATTCTGGCAACCCATTCCATCTATCCACAACCCTGTTAAAAAATATTTTTACTGCTTTCCTGGTTAAAATGTGCCTTATTCAATTTTAATCTTTGAGACCCCTTGTTCTATTATCTATACTGAAGTCCAGACCCTCTGTGCCCCCTTGCTTTATCATTTTAAATAGTTGAATCAAATACCCCTAGCCTTTCTTTTCTCTAGTCTAGAGTGAACATATTTAACTTCTTTAAGCGCTCATCATAATTTAAACTGGAAATACCCTTGATCATTTTAGTAACCCCATGCTGAACCCTTTCAATTATATAGATGTATTTAATTCAATTATTTAGATTATTATTATTTTATTTTCAATTATATAGATATATTATTAATATTGAGATCAGAATTTAACCACATATTCTAGATGAGTCTCACCAAACCTCTGTACAGTGTACAAACCTCAGTACATTATGTTCCCTGTCCTTGAAGAGATAGTTTTTTAAACATAACCCAACATCCTATTAGCCTTTTTACTAGCCTCTGGGTATTGATGAACCATTTTAAAATCCTCATTTACTATTACCCCCAGATCCCTGATCAAATTCCCTTCTTTTATTTTAGCCCCTTGCAGATAAAATTCCAGCCCTTTATTCCTAGACCCCATTATGCAGTACTTGACAGTTGACATTTACCTATATTAAAGGACATAACCCATTTTCCAGCCCAAGCCGATATAGCTTTATTAAGATCGCATTGTAAATTTTGTATCTGCTCAACAGTGTCTACCCTCCCCAAAATCTTTAAGTCTTCAGGAAAAATACTGATTTCGTTTCATATATCCAGACTAATATAATCGATGAAAATTATAAACAGAATTGGTCCTAATGCAGACCCCTGTGGCACCCCACTCATGCCCTCTGCCCTCTGAGGATACTAACCCTCGATTTTCACTCTCTGTGCTTTCTCCCTATTAACCAGTTTCTGATCCACAGCAATAATTTACCTCAAATTCCCAATTTTTCTAATTTAAAGAGTAATGCCTCATGGGGGAACTATATCAAATGCCTTTTAGAAATCTATATACTACATTATATCCACACTGTTTTTCGTATCTAACTCCTTCGTAACTTTATCTTAGAATTTTTCTTTTCTTGATGTCACTACATGCGAAATAATTTTCGTTCTAATTTTACCCAGATTTATAGCCTTTTATTGAATTATATGTATCGAAATAAATTATGGGAGCATCTATTTTATTATTCACCCTCTGCGGAATAACTGACTGGATTGTTTCTCAAATATTAAAAGTAATAATTTAACAAAATATATATTATATAGATATATTTTTATATCCTTCTTTAAAATTTTTCAGTAGCCTATGCATTAAAATAAAAATCTTATATTCGCCAGAAACTTTTCTTTCCTTTGAAGTAAAAAAAGGTAATTAAGTTTTTTATTTTAAACTTTACAAAAACAGAAATTTTTACAAAGAGTTTCCCATATAAGAACAAAATATATTTAATTTATTTTAATTTAAAAACAGAAATAACATCTGGTGACCCTGGTTCCCTTCCCCACTGACGCGATGCTGAAAACATTCCTTCGACATTTTGTAAACAACCTGGTTACCGAGAAAAACAAGAAGGAGCATCGCATTTTCCCATTTCTGAATGGTTCGAGAAAAACACCGCCGATTCATACACGATATTTTCCAAACAAGATATTTGAATACGTTTCCTTCGGGTTATTCCCCTTCTTACTATGAAATTCGTGCAACGCATTGACGTTGCAGGTTTCGATGTGTGTTTCTTCCACAGTTTCACAGCACTTGTTATTCAGAATTTATTGTTTTATAGAAAAGGAATATACCTTACATATATACTTAAAATGATATTATAATTTATGCGGAACAACCATAGTGCCTTTAATCAACATTTTAATCTTATGGTAAAAAAATATAGTATATATCAATTTGTTTTAATATTTTAAGAAATAATAACTATGTTGGTATCTGTCAGAACTATCAGAAATTAAACTAAGATTTAGGATTAAAATACAGTAATCTGAAGAATATTCAATGGTTAAAAAACTTGGTGCTATGATAAAAAAAATCTGAAGAAAAATACTTAACAGAAAAAGTTTCATTCAAACATGTGTTTCTTTTATGTTATTTTTACTTTTAAAAAACATTATAAAATAAGAGTATATTTAAAGAAATTTAAAAGACGAAATTAAGTCACTAAAAAAACTCCTCAGTAAAAGTATCAGATGTTAAAAGTCAGATTTAAGGTTTATTAAAATAAAGTTTAAAATTGTGGGATGGTGACGTAATCCACGCCATTTCTAAAAATGACGCCTCTCAACTATTTAATATCCTGACGAATTATTAGTGGGTGTTTTAATGGGAAGTAAGGAAACTCAGTAAAACTGGACGTATTACCGATGTTTGGTTAAGCGTACAACATTTCAGATTAAATTACAAACTGTCTAGAACTTTAAAACGGCCATTTGTCATACCAGTTTAAGTAGGTGTGTTTAAAATATAACTTGACTAGAAATACATTTTCAGTTCCTTATTTTAGGAATGCACTCTTTTTTAACGAAAGAAATGGATTGCTCTAAAACTATAGAATATAATTACGAAATCGAGTTTTCTGAATAAGCGTCAACATCCTTAGAGGTACTACATTATTATTTTGGATTGACAAAGCATAAATAAATAACAATAAATTAGATTTAAGCGTAGAAAGAGGGAGACTGGATTTTGATCATTTAATCTTCCAATAAATAAGTAGGGCATTGGTCCTTGTCTCCAAACCCCAATCTTTCATTTACTAGAGTACATTTTAAAATTGGTGTTTTATTAAAAAACTTTTACCAGAAAAGCTGATTTGGAGAATAGGATAGTACTACTTTAACTGTTGAAAAATTATTGTGAAACTTCGGTTTCCTTGAATTTAAGGATTTTTTCCACGGATACAGTATTTAAACTATCAGTGTTAAGTATTCTCAACCTTTTTATTATTACTATCTAAATGCGTTTGAGATTAAAACTAATTTAATTTTAAAGACAATATAACACTCTATTTAAATTTTATTTCAATTGGTACAAAATATCTTGTTTTTCTCATAAATAATATAAAATTCAACCAAAATAAATGTCACAAAAAAAACTAGGAAAAAAAATTGAGGCATTTTTCACAAGGAATGTTTTAACGATAGATTAAGTTCATGAAGAACAATTAATTTCAGAAATCTAAGCATTACTACGAAAGATTTTGTACAAAAAAAGAACAAAGGGGGGGGGGGTCGGATAGTTTTCTTACGTAATTATGAGAGTAGGGTTTGCGGTTTGCTTATTTTGTGCTGACAAGGGGGAGGAGGGGACAAAAATGACCAAAAACACACTTACGTAAGATTTGAACGGCCCCTTACTAAAAATAAAATAACTCTTAATTTATAATTTTTGCTTAATATGCTGAATTTCTTTTTTGTAACTTAAATTTTGAGATTGAAGGAGTAAATAATAACAACATATAAGAGATTTCTAAACTTTTTTGAAGATGTTAAAAAAGGATATGTTTAATAAAAATCAAAGTTGTTTAGCTGAAAAAAAAATATTTTATTCCTTGAAATAATACATTCCCCTCTTTGAAATAAAAATCGGAGTGTTATTTATAAGTGAAATTTGTAAGATTTGAAAAGGTTAGAAAAAACTAGGCTATTCACAGGCTTTAACATTGATAAAATTTCACTTATCGACTTCCTTTAGATTTTAAGGTGGTAGTTGTAAGCTCTAAACTAGCATTATACTCACTCAGAAGCACTTGTCTCGGCATCTGAGCGTGAACATTTTCATCGGCTTGGAACTGGTACATAAGTTCTTTTGAGTCTTGAATTTTAAAAGATTTAAAGTTTCGAAACCATCAGATTTTACACTAAAGCAGGAGGGCACTCGACATGTTCACTTTATAAGCTAATAAGAAAACAACATGCTTCCTGTGTGTACCAATTTGTAGAAATTTCAACACACCATTTGGGACTGTGAATAATCCCGAAAAACACATTTCGAACCTTTCTGAGTCCCGATGGAACATTTCCTTCTCGCGGTGGCAGCCATGCTAAGACGGTTTACGCTTCTTATTCCACTTCGACCTAATTTCGAGCTTACTCCATTATTTCATTTTTAAAACGAGCCAGCAAAAAGCAAACGAGAATAAACATGTTCAATCCGAATCACACACAAAAAAAATATCGCTTTCGATACGATTACGTCGATTAAAGCATTATGCAAAACGAGGCTTAACTTGGGATTTAACTGCTTTTTAAAACGATTAGAACGTGCGAAAAGCAAAATTACAACTCAGCTTTTGCATGAGCAAGCGGTTTACGTTCGTTCTTTTTCATTCCAGACGTCCAGTGAATGCAGGACTGTCCGGCCCTAGGTCTGATTCCGGCTTAGTTAGTCTCCCCGTGCGATTTCGAACGAAGCGCCGTCTGTTAGCAAACGATTTTGCCCGGGAAGCCAGATGTTGCCACTTATGAAAATATAATAATATTGAAACGCTTCAAACTCAGACTCTTTTTTGGTTGAGTCAGGGTCACATGGAGTCGTACTCGGCCTTGGAGTACCAAAGAACAAATATTTTCGACAGGCGCAGAGTAGGGTGTCTACTAGAACAAAGCGGAGTCTAGGTCAGGACAAGTCTCGACCTTTGGAAGAATTAAGTTCTTCCGCTATTACAATAGCCATGAAACAAGAGCTTGTCTTCATTTTATTGGCAACGAAATCTTGAGAAATTCCAAAAACTTCTAACGACCACGACATGGTCGGGACGACAATCCTTCCGTGTGTGAACGCAATGATAAACATTTTTACACTAATATTACATTACGAAGTCTGTCATATTGAGACGTCCGAGTTTTCATTCGATAACGAGACAATATTGCATAGGTTTGGTTAGACAAAAGGCTTGCCATAGTAAGTACTTTCAAGGTTGAGTATGAAGTACCCTTACTAACCAAAATATGAAAAAAAAAATGTTGCAATACAAGTTCTTGAAGTTTTCAACAAGTTGAGTGAACACAGTGTTGGACAATAATTTAAAACAAGAATACCCAAACTTTATGAGCGGATGAAGGCAGGGAAAATACCACGCCGCCTCAGTGGGAAAATATTATGAGGGCCAAATACACAAAATCTTTCAAAAGAATTTAACTAAAATACTACAGAAAAATGGTTAAATAAATTTTATACTTAAGGTTTCAATTTTTAAAAAATTACATTAAACATAGATTAACTAAAATTCGATTCCCTCAAGAAAAAAATTATTATTCTATTTTTCAGATGTTGCACATTTATATTCACAGCATTTAACCCTTTGGCCAACAACCATCCTCCTAATGAAAATTGAAACATAAGATGTTGAGTAAAAGTTTAAAATAATGAAGAAACTTATTTATGTTAGTAAACTCTACAAAAATATACTAAATAAAATTAAAAATAAAAGGGACAGAAACAAAATTCCTAATTCTGCCTCTTCTTTTAGCCCGTACTCTTTTATTTTAATATTCAATGTAATCAAAACAACATAAACTAGCTGAAATATTGTTAATTTTGATAAATATTTTACAAAGAAAAAAAATACCAAGAAAATATTTTCTAGTCATATTATAGTTAACTTTTATTTAATTATTGAAAACTGTGAAAGTATCTGTCAAAACAAAAATCCGTAATTTTCATCCGATTTTTGTTTTTAAGTTTTAAATATTCCGTAGAATTATACTGAGCTTTTCAACCACTTTAACCTGTACCTAGTATATCATTTAAATATCCGGGGAATGACTTTTAGAAAACATAATGATTCCTACTGACAAAACGATTAGTGCTGTCCTTTAAAAACAACTCACTGTTTAATATTTTCTCCATTAAAAGCTTATTAAAAAGGATAACTAAATCGAACAAAAAACTGTTGTAACGGCTCATCCTCCTTAACATTTTAGTGCTTAGCATGTTTAATTCCAATTATCCATTACAAATTGGCAGTCAATTATGTAAGAATTTGAAAAAAAAAACCCACTTTTTCCTAGAAGGACTCTAATTGGCGGACTGAGCTGAAACTTTAATATTTTATTCTTATAGTAATGGGATAACATAAAAACGCGCGAAAAAATGCTCTAAAGTCTTTATAACATATATTTTTACAAAATCTGTAAATCTGGGGCACATTTTTTGTCAAAAATCTACATTATCTCAGCTTGTTTAAAAAATAAGTAAATAAACTGTCCTTTGACCAGTTTTTACACCCCTGACACCTTAAAAGGCATAAAAGAACAGAGTATATGAGATGGTAAAATTATTTTAATTATGTAATTAAAAAATCTCAATGGGTTGTTTTTAGGGTACAATTTAGAGTGGGTTGTTTTTAAAGGACAGCACTATACTATATTGACATGACTTTTACAGCTAGAGTATATTATTCGAATGAGATTCTACAATTTTCAAGTGCAAAAAAACTTATTAAGGAAACTGTTAATTCATCACTTTAAGAAATTTGTCTGCTTGAAATATTAACTACTTTGTTACCTTATTATCTAAATATTTATGTATATAAATTTTGATTTTTATATACATTTTAAGGAATTAAAGAAGAGAACCAAAATAACAAAATGACTCATGTATCAATTTTATTTCATTTTCTCATGTAAAATTGAATAAAACCATGTTCAAATTACTTTTAACCGTTTTAGAATTTCTTGTATATTAGAAAAAATATTTTATAAAAATAATCTCACAATAATTTACGATATTCTTAAATATCAAACTTATGCCTGTCTGCTTTCAAAATTTAATACTTTATCTTTATTTCTCATAACATTACTTAAGATACTCTCTTAGAAATTAAATGACTTAAATGTATTATACTAAATGAAATATAGATAGGAAGAATTAAAGTTCATTCCCCTTAAACTTAGTAAGCGTCCGAACATTAAATTACATTCCCTTTTGACTAAGAGTGGTTCTATATAATGCCATATAACTTAATAAAATATTAATTTCACCTTTGGAGTTTAGAACAGAACAAGAGGCTTATGAAGTATCTTCTAAACTTTTCGAGTTTCAAAATGGCTTCAGAATTGTTCAACATATCATGTGGAAGTTGTTTGATTCTTGTAAACCTGTAAATTTTCAAAGTATTATCTGTTAAATGGGTAAATAAAACTGAAAACTCAAGGAAATAATTCCTAATTACTGGTTAAAAATAAATTCCTTATTTAATCTCTTAGTCATATTAAGTAGGTGATTCTCTAGAAATCTGAAAATTAGAGAAGTTTTTTTTTTTAATTTACCTTAAAAAATGTTAGATAAGCATCCCCTAGTTGATATCTAAGTTGTAACTCAGATCCAAAATGTCCTATCCCTTAGTTTCACCAGGAGAGAAGAAAAACTCTCGAATTTTTGAAGTAATTATTATTGAATCCTCTTTAATTTAAGTAATTTCGAGTTTTTATAACTACAGAAATTTGTTCTAAAATCTAAAATTATAGACGAATTCAACTGTTGACGTCATAAAGACCCCAAAGACTTCCGATTGTAATAGTTTAAACCGAAAATGTGATTTATCTTCAATGTTTCTGAATATACAAGGTGTTTCAGATAAATATTTCAGAACTTCAAGGGAAGGTAGGGCCCACCTAGACGACTCAGAATAACATTGGAATGGGGGGGGGGATCAGAACTGCACCCCTAACGAAGTAGGGGTGGTTCAATCTCACAATTTTATCTGATAGGTATTCTAAAAACATTTATGCCAGTCTAAAAAGATGAAACGTTAATTACTAAATCTGAAATATATTCGAAATTTGATTGAATGTTCTAAGTATTTAAATGCCTTCTGGATTTTATAAAAAAGATTATACTATAAAATGTATTTAGTTCATATTAAATCCAACTAACGATAGTTGAATGTTTTAGTCAGTTTTCTGTAGTCAATTCAATTTAATAATGCTATTTTTAAATTTTGGGTGAAGGAATTTTAAAAATGTAGTTTTTCTATTTTATTGATAAAATGTATGCTTGAGGTTCAGGTTTGAGAAAATATTTTCCTTTACTTAATAAAATCAAAATTTACAATGATTAAAAATAATTTTTTTTCATTTTTTATATTATTTTTAATCCATTGACAGAGTAATTGATTCCTTCACTCAAATCTAATGCTGTAAAATTGGAATGTGATCATTTCACGAAAGAAGAATAAAGGAAGCAGTTAGGTTAGTATTTTTTTTATTTAAAAACATTTTATAGATATGGAATGTGTAAAATGACAGCACAGGACCCACTATTTAAAGTATAAAATTGTTATTCAACAAACTCAGTAGTTACAGTACAGATTGACAATAAATCACGTTCCTCTCAAAAGAAGCCACTTAATTATAGCACATCTCACAAAGTTGCTCGTAAGCACCAAATACGCAACTTGCAACTCATATGAAGAAACATCCAGAACTGTAAAAAACATGTTCTTACATCTTTTCAAGTTTATACATTCATTTTTCATTGACTTTTGAAACTTTTATTAGTTTTTTAAATTTAAAACGTAATACTTGTGTACAACACACCATGTGATTGCTTTGATGATTTTTGTGTTATTTTGAAATATTAAGGTAATTTGGATTCAAACGAAATATCTGTCTTAAATGCTTCATAGTCATTCAATTTTTTTAACTTTTTAACACAGAAGTCGTGATTTAAATACATTGACACATGAAATATTCTTAATTTTAAATCACCGAATTTTTATACTTTGATATATTTATTGAATTTAAGCAGGTTAACATTGGGTTTTAAAAAAAGGAAATTAGACTCGTTCAGGTTCAACATATTTTTAAATACTGTTTGACATGCAAAGTGAAAATTGATAACATGAAGACAATTATTAAATAACTTAAGCGCATACTTTCTTTTTTTTCATGAGCAAGAAAAATAAATAAATATTCTATTATAACTTTAAATTTGATGGTCCATAATTAATATTATAAAGTTAAGTACAATATACAACATTTTCATTCATCATTTGACTTTATATTGCTACACTGTGAAATCTGCTTTCTTTTAGAAATATTTTTTTACTGAGCTGCTTATTATTCTTCAACTCTTTGTAAATGATGCAATTTCGGTTATAAAGTATACATTAAATTACTTAAAAAATGTAAGTTTTAAAACAAAAAATCAAAGCAGGGTAGCATGTTAATCATAATTAGGCAGTTTATGTAAACAGACCATTCAAAAAAAATTCTCCGAAGTAAATTGTTTCTGTATATTTTTATAAATTAAGATTTTTAAAGACAATATGAGAGAAGATTTAGGGTTCTTCAGTTTACAGCGAAACAGATCTACATGCTTTCCTTTTGATATGTTTTATAACGAATATTAAAAACTGAGATAACAATACAGTAAAATCTATAACAGAACAAAATACAAACATGTATATTGTAAAATAGTACTTCAAACAGAGAACTCAACAAGTAAGCAAAATTATCAAAACATACAAAATAAAAAAAAACTAAAAAAAGCTCTTAAAGTTAAATAAACCTACAAGGTACCTGCTTCAATAGTAAACCGGTTTACTACTTAAAAAACAAAGTTTAAATTTTTTGCTTCATATAACATTATAGGTTAAAATACCATAGTTATAGGTTTAATTGAAAATGATTAGTTAAAACCATATTGATTTTTATCTCTATCTTTATTTCAGCACCGAAACCTTCTGTGTACTAAATGTTTTGTGCGTTATTCTACACAGAAGGCTTCTTAAGCTCGATGAATCTTTGGGCTCAGGACCTCAAACGGTTTCTCTACAAGTAAACTATGAAGCATATCATGCATGTATAAAACAATCTTGATTCCTCAAAACCCACACATTGAACAAAACCACATTACAAGGCTTTCAGATTTACAAGAAGGGAAAAACTTTCAAATGGACTTTCAAATTCATTCGCTGGTGAAATCCATTCTTTTGGATAGACAAGCTTCATTGACTAGAACGTTTTACGTCACGAAATGCGTAATAGTTTTTATTTTAATACATTAAAAAGAAATTAAGTTGACGCCTTTAATAAAAGCAATATACCTATTATAAATTAACTAGAAATAGAATGGGGTAAGAAATGGAATGCACATAAAATCCGATTCTTAGCACCAATTAATCTAAAGCACCAATTTCGTAGTCTAGACTGAATATGAAGGGCTTCTAACATTTTTTTATTCAGTTTTATTTAAAAGCTATTAAAGTACTATTTTAAAACAGTAACTGGACGAAATTAAACCCGGTATAAGCCTGGATGTTTGAAAATTCCGTTTGTTCTGATACAAAAGGCTCGAATTTTACAATTTTATGTAAAATTTTGCCTTTTCAGCATCTTTCTTAAACTAATTATAGGTCTTTTAAAGGGAAGATCCAAGTTAAATGTAGGCCAGTTAAAAAAGAATCTATACTGTAAACAAAATTTTCTTTCATTTACATGTCAAACGTTACTAAAAAACGTTTCCATAACTATAATTCCAATATGGTTTAATTAAAAACAAAAAGTTTTACATGCAACCATTTTTTAAATAAAACTACTATTATAATTACTAATAAATATAAGTGATATACATTTCTGTTCGTATCAAGGTTTGAAATAGCAAAACAGTTCATAAAGTTTTAAATTCCTCACTAGTTAAAGCACCAATAATTCGGATGTATTGTGTTTAGTATAGGAAGGAACATACAAACTAGCAGTATTTAAAATTCAGTCATTCATCATTCCATGACATAAAGTATTCGATATAAAATTTCAAAATGTAAAAATTTTAAAATGATAGGAATTTAAAATTTCCATTGCACTTTACGTTTTAAATTTTAAAGATGATTTCCCTTCTTCCTGCTTTATCAAATCTTTTATAAAGCCTGTTAATGCCTTTGATGGTCACAAAATACAAAAAGTTTTTAAAGAGTTCAGAGAACAACATTCAAACATAAAACACACATATATATTGGCAGCTAATACTTTTTCACATAAAAGTCAGGAAACAATCCTGTAGTAAAAACATGTGAGCACATATCAGGTTAAAAATATGACTAGTCGAAATGACTGATAAGTTCGATAAACGTTCATTATGTTTTGATGTTGCCCAGAAGTTCCATGAAATACATAAAACTGCTCAGTACGCATAACACGAAATTATTATCACCAAAGTCACATTATTATCACTATTGTATGATATCAAATAAGGCTTAGTATAGGTCAGTCTTTTAAGTTCCTATTTTATCATTCCAAGGGATTCTTCCATTATTCTCATAGTGAATAGGAAAGCAAGAGTACTTTATTCACATTTAAGTTCCAGTTCTCGTACAGAGTAGAGAAAGGAATATAAATAACTCCCCATTTAGCCGGCAATATCACATAACAGAAATTCTTTATATCTGAGCGATTATGATATTTAGAGAGAGAGGCACGAGAAATCTTAGAGTTCAAGATGATAAAGAGTTTTGCTATATGATTTCATGGCATGTTCTGAACTTTTGAACTTGTTTGCATTACATTCAGAAATGCTTTCGAAAGTAGCCCTTAGCCTGACAATAATTTCTTTGTCTTAGCCTATTTCACCAACTTTATCCACTCAATCAAGTCGAGTCCCCGTCCTTTCAATCAATTATAATAGATAATAGAATATTAACTAACATCATTCATTAGCTCTTCCAACTCATAATCCTAATTTTTTACCCATTGGACTTAGCAACAATTCCTAATTCTTATCACGTACTTTCTATTTTTCATTGCTTATCTTATCACTAATGAACTAATTTTCAACCACTGACCTGAATCAACAAATCCTAAATTAACAGTCGACTTTTCACTATTTATCAACACCTGAGATAACAAAGAATCTTAAACCATCACTACATGAATATTCAATTTAGATTTACCTTTCAATTTCTCATTTGAATTTTTTGCAACAAATACTCAAACTTCAACCGTTTCAACTATACTCAAACTTCAACATATAAACTCCCAAATGCAACCTTCTCTTAGCACCATATTCTTGGACTCCTACAACACCAACGTCCCACAAAAACTTCCGAGACTGATGGGTGGTTACCTCAACACTCTAGTTTACCTCTAAACAACCATTCTCCGACTCACCCCAACTTGCTATGCAACACCTATCACTTTCATCAACGATGGTATTTCAACTAACCTCAAATTCAGATTTCACACTGTGGCTACTTCAACAACTTTGGCACATACTCGACCTTACGTTCAGAACATGAAAAGACAGTTCACCATGATTTCAAACGATATCGTCCCCTCTCAGTGGAACATCCACCATGCTCCCTTGGAACGGATGGAACCAGATGGTCGAATCTTCGTCCAGACTCAACCCACTGTCCATGATGATGGACGTCGCGCATGCGTCGTTGCTCTCGTTGCTGGAGGAAGAGTCCTGGTGGAGAAGGGGCTTGGCGGGTTCCAGGGAGAACACCCCCCTGGAAGCCCTCTCGAACGTCTGCAGGCTCCGATTCTGTTCGGAGCAGGACAGGTTGGTAGTGTTCACGGTGAGCACGGATTGGCTGAGGGAGGTCGGAATGCGGAACAGGCTCGGCGACAAGTCGATGGTGGTCTTCTTGCCGTTCCGATTCTGTTCCAGAGAGCTCGACGGGGTGGGACAGAAGGCCCCCTTCAGGAGCTTCTTGCACTCCTTCCACGAGTTCTTGTTGCGGAAGAAGTAGATGTAGGGGTTGAGGACGCACGAGGCGTAGGCCGCCATGTGGACGCACAGCAGGGTGGTGGTGGACAGTGGAAAGAAGCAGGCTTCGAACACCATGGCGGCGAAGTACGGGGTCCAGCAAGTGATGAAGGACAGCACCACCATGAGTCCGGTGACGGCCGCCTTGTGCTTGCCGACGAACACCCAGCAGCAGCCGCCGGTGACTTTGGCGTCGACGCGATCGTTCGAGAAGTTCCTCCGGATGGTGTACTCGGCCACCCCCTGCTTCTTGAGGTTGACGATGACCTCGCTGGAGCCGCTGCTGTTGGAGCTGGACCTCCTGGCCGAGTTGTCCCTGGCGGCGCGGAACATGGCGAGGTAGAGCCCGGCGACGTTGGCGAAAGGCAGGGCGAATCCGGCCACGGATAGGGCCACGGAGTAGGCGAAAGGGGGCAGGGCGGGGCGAGGGGCGGCCAGGGCGAGGGCGGCGGCCCAGGCGGCGCAGATGAGCCCCGTGGCGCGGCGGCGGGTGATGGTGAGCGCGTAGTGCAGGGGGCTGTTGACGGCGCAGTTGCGGTCCACCGCGATCAGCAGGATGGAGAAGATGGACGCGAGGTTGAGGCAGACGGTGAGAGAGTCGGAGATCCGACACCATAGACGGGGGAAGGTCACGCCCAGTGCGGAGGCCGTCATCGCGGGGATCACCAGCACTGCAGAAAGAAGAACATGGTTACACTCACTAGTTAATAACTACGGAAAATTCATTCTATATAAGTATGCCAAATGTAAGGACCATTAATTTATTTGCGGAATTCATTATAACATAATACAGTAAGCCCTAGTATGGTCATTGATTTACAGCTTATACGTTTAGTGACAAGCCCACATTATATCAGCCAGAAAAAAAAAACAAGATTTTTGAGGGATAAAAATACTTTTTATGTAACTCTAAACTTCTCAAAAGCATTCCATTTGTGTTAGTTCCCTTACACAGATATTTTAACGACATTAAGGGGGGATAAGTACTCATATTTTCCTGGGGTAACGTTTTGTTATACAGACTGTTTCATGGTAAAAATATATGTCCTAACATTCAAATAGCAAGTTCTGATATCAAGAAAATCGACACTTTTTTATTGGAAAACACCGGGAATGTGAAAGTTACTTCACGCTTCTATCGTTTGAACTCTTATTGTAAACAAATCACACAAAAGCAATTGTTTTCGTAGAGAAGGAGGATAATATACTCACGGCATTGCAGGAGATGCGAGGCTGCCAGGCTGAGGACGAACCTGTTGGAGAAGGTGCGCATGCTTTGCTTGCGGTAGAGCAGCGCAAAGATGAGTCCGTTCGAGAACAGCCCCACAGCGCCCAGGGCGCACAGCCCCAAGGCCAGAGCGTCCATGCCAAACGCACCTGCGAGCAGAAAAAAAATTACACTGGTTAGAGCGTTATTTCACTTTTAACATGTACTAACAAACATTACTTAGCAATTTTAATTTCGTTTGTGACTTTACTCCCTACGTAAAAAAAGATGTAAACGCGTTCGAAAAATAATCTATTAGGTGGTTTCGGTGTGATTTGAACGGATTGAATGGAAGCTCACGTTCAATCTTCTAATTCAATATGAACTTTTGCTTGTAACTAAATCAATTTATTTTTGCACTTTGTATTGCGAGATACTCTTCTTGAGGGGTTCTCGTTATGTGAAGCTTCAGATGAACGGGCAATAAAATTTCGAAGATTTAACGATATAATTTGTAACGCATTTTTTAAAGGATAATGATTTTAATCCGGGAGGACGCACGCTACTTTCTGTTACACGGGAACGCGCGCGGGGTCTCTCAGACCCCGCAAACCGTTTTCCGTTCTAAACGTTCAGTTTATCCAAAAATTTTATCACGGAAAGTTTAAACATATAATTTAATCATTCAAAGTGCATAATAAGTAATAACTCATTTTTAAGTTGACTGATTTTTATTGAGATATAATATTAGACTATTTCACATTTCATACCGAATCCCTATGATATTACATATTTTTCATAAGAAATGTGAAAAATTGTGTAACAATTTAATTTAGTGGTGTTTACCTTAAATTTCCCTTTTAGGAGCAAGAAAAAAATATAGATACTAGGTACTTTTGGACATCTCTTTGGCTATAACTCGCGCTAAAATCCTCACAGTTTTGGAAGAATTTCAATAAAAACAACAACCTAACTCGGAAAATAACATACCTACTTTGTTTAAACTTCATGAGGTGATAGGTTGAAACCTTTTAGGCAGCTACACGGAGTTTCATATATTTTCATTAAAAATTAGAGTTTTTATGAAGGTTTATTTAAGCGTCGGGGTCTCCCAGACCCCGCGCGCGTCCTCGCGGGTTAAGTGTGTTTCTGTGTGTGTAAGACATCAGATTAACCAACAATCCCTTTTTTTTTTAAAACCAAGCAATTTTTAATGACTATTAATAAAAAAACCACCCACAGTTATTTCAATATCTTGAAAAGAAACAATTAAAAGTAGGTGACATTAGTACTAGTGACATTTAGAATGTTAAGCACTTCAAAAGGTTTATACGACATCAAAAAGTATCAGATAAGAAAATAATATCATCCATATCATTAGGATGTTTTAAAAGGAACCATACAGCTAATTCAAAAGCTAATTCATTTCAAAATCCAACCCACCACCTTGTTTACTCCACTGTATAATCTACCCACTTCACTTCAGTTCTCCCTCTCTCCAAACACTCCCATTCCTCCCACTCAAAATAAACCGGCAAACGAATTCCGCAAAATTTACGCGCGGAATAAAACCCGTCGGCTCGGCGAATAATTGGAGTTCTCGTGACGAAACTCAACACATTCGAGAAACTTTAAAATATTTAGAACGAAAATAATTCGTCGGGGCTGCCCTTTGTGCCGGACCTTTCGTCAACAATGGATGATTCCTTCTCGGAACGTCTCGTGTTTTGGTTTGCGTAAGGCGCCCACGGTTTTCGGAAGGTTCTCCGCGACTTCCGAAGACTAAACTTCCGTCTTACGATGAGAATTTCGTGTGAAAATAAAGCGGCGAGTACGACTCGGAAAGAAAGGTTTGATAGTTAAGAGACGAAATGGCGATTCGTTTCGTGAGTCATGAAGGCTTCTTTTGGCATGGGTGAAAGTGATATATTTGTATGGGGATGAGAGTCAATTGGAAGGCTACAAATTAAGTTAGTGTGGCTTTTTGCGGATTTTGGAGAAATCGAATTGGATAGTGGAGAAAGGATTGAAGTAATGCAGCGATTAAATTTAATTGTTATATTTCTACAATTTTATGTGCGTGGAAAAATCACATTAATTATATAGATATAAAGCTTTCTTTCAAGAAATTTCTTTTTACATTTTCTCTGAGAATTAAAATAAACAAAATAACATAAATACATGTTTTAGCTCGGATTTTTTTTTTCAATTTTAAAATTTTCCCACTTTTCATATTTTATATTTTTATTCATATTTTAGAGTTAATGCAAAACAGCTTCGTTTACTCGTCTTTTGAGATGAGTAAAATAAAAATTAACCCTACGAGGAGTAGAATAGAACATTTATACTTTGTTCATCTCACCTAAAAATGCGATACGAGTAATGAAGGGGGGGGGGATTTTAAAAGAACTACAATTTATATTAAAAACGAAAAATCCCTATCGTCAAGTATCATAGACGGAAAAACAACAGTATTTTCAGGGCACGGATACACGAAATAAGTAAAAAACAGGGGGTCTATCCCTCGCACCCCAGAAATCTCCACTCCACCGCTTGTTTTGCAGCTCGCCACATGGCACGGATTTCGCAGAAAAAGAGATCTCTGCGAGAGCAACTGACCAATCCGTCCTCTCCATCTGGGCATCCATCCCCCATCCCAGAGGGGGGAGGATAGGGAGACTCCCAAATCCGCTTTAGAAGGCTCTCTAAAGGTGTGAGGCCGAGGATAATCTCCGGAGGAGACATAAACAAGTGGGATGCTGCCCCGTCTCAAATTTTTTCCGTCTCCTTTTTCGAGTTGTGTGATTGGGCGGTTCAATTGGCGGGAGAAACGCCTCGATGGGAGGGGTCTGAGGGGGTTTTCGAATGTGTTTTGTTCAATTTCGGGATGGAGATGCTTAGTTTTGTATACTAATTAAAAGTGGTATATAAATAAAAATTAAGTACGTGTGAAAAAGGATTTTAAAGGATGAAGTGATAGAAAATGTGAGGGTTAAAATTATTGTGATAGGGGTGAAGTTGAGAAATATGAGGTTTTATTGTTATTAGTTGTGTGATTAACCCACTGAATATCGGGTTCTTGAAAGCTAAATATAAAAGTCTTTAAGTACTTTACTTTTAGTTTATCGCGAGCATCCCGGGATTGTGTTTTCTCTTTGCATTTTTGAAAAACTTACAGAGAAAAAGACACATTGAAATACCACGCGTGTGTCTTATCCTCGAAGGGCATTATGTACTAGTTTATTCTATATTGCGATATTATTGATATTAGGTCGTAAGAGATAATGTAGGGTTTATAATGTGTGGGATAAAGAACTTAAAGCTAAAAAGTATGCAAAAAAATTAAGCGATTAAATAAAACGAGTAAAATCATTTTCTCAACCCAACAAGTATTTTTTTCTGTCGGAAAGGCCTTTAAGATCATTAAATTTAAAAAAAAAACTTATGAATAAATAAATTCAAGGGAAGAATAAAGATGAAGTAAAGGAGGAGACTACTAAAGGTTCAATGAACTGAATCATACAACCAATAAAAAAGGTATCCCTTATCCATCCTTAAAATATCCTTTATCTAAAAATTTCGCACACTGAATAAAATCTCTATGAATTTTAAAAGATAACCAAATTGACAGCCTGAACGCCTCTAAAAAAATTCCCCCCAAAAAAGAGCCAGCACAATCCCAGAAAACGCCCCATTCAATCACCATTCCACTCACACCTCCAAAAACCTTACTCCTCTTGCAGATAATGAAGAACAAATCCTTCAAGAACATTCCATTTCCCCTCTTAAAACGAACGCACTCTTTCCTAGAGTGATTCTGTCAGGCATCACAATTCCTTATGAGCTGCGACTCACACTTTTGACGGTCGGGCATAACCCAACAGTTCCCACACACCTTCGGCCGTTGACTCCGAACGTCCCAAGAATATTTCAAACGTTTCAGGAAGTTCTTTATTCCTTCGTTTTTCTCTGTGTGCGAGGGAGGAAGGCGATATTCGACTTTCTTTTGTTTTCGGGAACGTAACGTGAGGGAGGAGGAGGGGGGGGACAATGTGACTATTCGATTCCTTTCTTTTTCATATCGTCTGGCATCCGATTTGTCAACGGGATTTGATTCGTAGAGAACCGAAATAATCGTTAGTTAAGGGAATGATTAGGAGCGAGTTTGAAGCTTATCAAAAGCTCTTTCATTCAAAAATTTTTAAAACTGAAAATATTCTTTCAGTAAATGGAATGGAAAAATTCCTTTAGTGATAATTTCGCAAAAAAGTTTTTTCATAGTGACACTCTAAACTCTAAAGAATACTTTAGTCGATCTAACTCATATAAAAATGGTTGCTTCTTAAGAATTACAGTTAATCGTTAAAATAGTTAAGGGCAAATAGTATACGGATAAAAAATAACAAGGATAGATTTGAAAAATATTTTTTGCAAAGGTAGGGAAGTGTTTGGTAAAATTTCTCATTTAAGCTAATTTGAAAATTTTCGTACTATGGCTATGTACAATTACAGTTCATAACATGCTAAGTAAGCTTTGAAATTCTCTGTGTACTATAACCATAATTTGTCCTCCCTTCAACCTTTGACAAATAGAAACCCATATCACTCTTGGGATCTGATTATGCTTGATAACTGTTTGGTGCATGGTTTTTGAGACTCATGGGACGTGGGTTTATCTTAGTAAACAAGTAGTATGTCATCCTTAATGTAGATGTACTATTACATAATTCACCAAAATAATGATAGTTTAAACGTAAAAATTGTTAAAATCTGTAAAAAATCTTCGTGTTTATGTAAAAATATAAAAAATACATATCAAATTTATTAAAAAAAAACCTCTATAAATTAATATCAATAAATTTTTCAATAGAGAGCTTATATATTTTTTCTTCAAAAATTAAAATTTCTAAAAAAATGTATTAGATTAATGAAAAAATTAGGTAGTACTTCAAAGCGATATTTATGTTAGCATGTTAATAAAAATAATAAATTGCAACTAATATATCATTCCTCATTAAAATATTATATTCCCTCATTAAAATTCATCCATTATATTTGCGCACTGTAAATGGAGAAATATAAAAACATCGCCTCAGACATGTCTGAATTTAAACATTGGAGTTCACCATTTTTTTGCTCATCATAAAAGTATCTCCCACATAACACATTACTTTTTTCATATAAAGTCTAGAAATCATAAGTAATATCCTTAGAGTGAAATAAATAGTTCGCAGTTATATAAAGGTGTATTTGGAGTGTGAAGGATTTTAATGTATGGAAGTTAATGACCGCATTGGCATAGGCGAACTCTCTTTCAACGAGGACCGAATGTTGATTAGGAAAAGCCATGAAGAGCTTTTGTTTACAAACACGACCTTGGTGGAATCAAAACGGGATGAGCTACCCTCCCGTGAATAGCAAACAGGTGGTTCAGAGGACAAATGGCTTAAGAGGTGTTGACGAAAGCACGTAAACTATTAATTCCTAATGAGGTTTATTCATACATGGTGTGGTGATTTTTGGAAATTGTTTTGAACCTGAATGTGGGAATTTTAATGAGTGTATTGTTGAATATTTACTTTTGTAGTAGAAACCGAGTTAGATATTTATACTTCTGAATATTATGCTTACTTTTTTTCTACATTTATGTTTAGAGGTTTGCCTTGTGTTTTTTAAGTAATTGGTTATTTAGGTTTAATTGATACTTAGAAAACAATATTTAACTGACGGAAATTTGGCAAAATTATTTTGTGGACCAATTTTTATCTAGACTTGATCCGCCTTGTCCTTATATCTTCCTAAACGTACTTAGAAGTCTTTTAGGTTTTTTTCATAAAACAGTTACACTTATTTTAAGTTCAATGAAAAACTATGTAACTCAAAGGGTTTTTTTAGTTTCTGACATTAAATACACCTCAATTTTACTATTTTTTCAATTAAAAATAAAACTTCAAAACCTCGAAGTTATATTTATAAACTCCTCTAAGGCTTAAAAATACCTTTTTAAAATAACTGACATTTTAATAGTATTTGATTTTTGAAATTTACACAACCATTTATTACTACAAGGGAGTTACATAATACTAGCTTATGTACCTACTGAAAACTAAGCCGTTGTAAATACAATATTAATACTTTATTTTTTTTAAAGTTAACGTAATGAGTATAAGTTATTAATTTTGAGTTGTACTTTTTGAAATTTAGAAGAATAATTAATGGAACTTAAGTTATTGCCCTTAACTTAAAGTATCGAGGGTTTAACGAACTCCGAGGATCATAAACCATTTTCAAATTTTTAGTAATTTTATGTCACAGCATCTGGCTCTAAGGATTGAAAAATGATGTCAACTCACAGGATTTTTAATGTCTTTATCGATTTACCTTAGACGTTGAAAACTGAGGATTTTAAAAACACTGCATAATTTACGTTCTTATTTTGAATCGATATAGGCGATTATGTAAATTATTTAAAAGAGGAATAAAAATAGCTTTCGGAAATGTGGTTAAAATATTTTAAATCTTTGCTGGATAATTTTATGACTAATTTAGTTTCTCCTCAAGCCCTAAAGAACCTTGTAATAAAAAAGAAAAATTTCAAAACACTGACATTTTATCATGACAGGATACACATATGGCCGGTAATAAAATGTTGTGAGAAATTTGCTAATGTAGCAAAACATAGTTGAATATTAAAAAGAATGGCTGATAAAGTAATTTAACATAAAAATTTATGTACCTACATAAGGCATATATACCTAATTCAGAAAAATGTCAACAAATTTCAGATTTTAATCATACTAGACCGTTTATTAATCAAGTTATGAATTAAGTAGTTCAAAAATAGTGTAACAAAATAGGTAGACCTAGTGACAGTGATGCTTATAAAATTTAAAGAACAAAAAATTTTACTCCTTGTACCTACTTAGCCAAAATTAAATCGGAAGAACACGAAATTTTCAGATAATAACCAATTGTGGGCGACGCTTAAGAGAACCGATTAGAGTTTCCAAGAAAATAATTCCAGGTTTACACTTTGCCGAAAAGATGATGACATTAAACGAGCGAGTTATTTTTAGCTTGGAAAGTGTGAGCATTTAACGCCCTAAAGATAAAAGATTGTCCTAAAGATCAGACATTGTCTTAAATATTTTTCTTAACATATTAATGAACAAAACTTTCGTTGATAATCAAAATATGTTTTTCAATCTAATTAACATCAAACAAACAGACATTTCGTTAACAATTACTTAACAGAAACATAGTTCTTTCAAAGAAGCCATAATCCGCACTTAAATAAATAGTTCGCAGAAAATAAAAAAGGGGGGAAATTTCTATCACATTACAAAGGCGAGGATAATTTTCATTATTTTTAAATCTTCCCAATCGTGTATTCCTTTGAAGTGCTCAGACCGAATGTTTCACAACATTTCTGTCGCGACGCATTTTTTCTTCATTGTTCGCATGGCAGTAATACATCTATTGATGTGCATGATGCCATATTGAAACAAGTAAAAGTTGTGATTTTCTTTCAATGCTATATAAATAATTAAAGTGAGTAAGGGAAGTAAATAAGGGGTTTTCGATTGTTTCTAAACTTTCACTTGATTACTTTTTGATTGCGAAATTGGCAAGTAGGAGATTTATTTTGTTGTTTTAGTCACTTTTGAGATAATTTTGAATAAAATTGTTCTTCTAATTGGTAGTGTTGTCTTCCGTTATAAGATATGTATTTTTTAAAATCAAGGAATAGTTATAAAATATCAATGCATAGTATATAACTTTGTTTCAAAAAAATAACATGAACACATACAAGAAAACATGAATTGGTAAAAATTCAGATCACAATTTTTTACATCCAAACATTAGATTTTACAGTTTTCATTATTTCTATAAAAGTTTTAAAATTTAAAAACGGATACATTTCAATTATTTTTTTAAAACTTTTTTTTAAAACTTTTACTATTAATTTGATATATTTTGAAGTAAATTGTTTCGTTAACTTGCAATAAAATTTATCAAACTGTAAATTTTAAAGTTTTATTGTAACAAGAGCTATAAGTTCCATTTTCACACTTTTTTAAAAGTAAAAAAAAATATACTAATCGTGCATTTTTACAATTTTTACAATTTTTTCAAAGTTAAAGTTATAAAATAAGTTAATTTCCGTTATAAGATATGTATTTTTTAAAATCAAGGAATAGTTATAAAATATCAATGCATAGTATATAACTTTGTTTCAAAAAAATAACATGAACACATACAAGAAAACATGAATTGGTAAAAATTCAGATCACAATTTTTTACATCCAAACATTAGATTTTACAGTTTTCATTATTTCTATAAAAGTTTTAAAATTTAAAAACGGATACATTTCAATTATTTTTTTAAAACTTTTTTTTAAAACTTTTACTATTAATTTGATATATTTTGAAGTAAATTGTTTCGTTAACTTGCAATAAAATTTATCAAACTGTAAATTTTAAAGTTTTATTGTAACAAGAGCTATAAGTTCCATTTTCACACTTTTTTAAAAGTAAAAAAAAATATACTAATCGTGCATTTTTACAATTTTTACAATTTTTTCAAAGTTAAAGTTATAAAATAAGTTAATTTAAAACATTTTTATTAAAAAATTTTTAAGAAGAATTTGATTTATTATTTTAATTTAAAGAAATTAGAATTAACAAAATAACAATTAAGAAGAAAATTATCTATATAATTACTGCTATAATAATTTTTTATGCCCTGATTTACTGTATTCTAAGTTTTGGTAAAATAACTAATTTTATTTTCACCAACAAATTTTAAAACGAAATATAAATTTTAAACTTTAATTAATTGATTTAAATAAGAATAATTACCCACAAAATTAGAGCAATACATTTTTTATATTCTTCAATCAAAAAGAATTATCATTTGTAAGGTTTGTTAAATATTAATTAACGTTTTCCATTTTAATTTTAAAAAGATTTTATTAGGTATACTTATCTAAATTGTTCTCAAAAAACATCTTTAAAAATATTTTTCAATTATCTTTAAAAATTTTAGTTTGGGGTTAAAGAGTACTTTGATAAATGAGTTTTTGCTCCATGTCAGAGGTAATAAAAAAAGTTGTTTACCTAGTTTGATCTGAAAACAAAATATTAAAGAACTAAAATGTTTTCAATAACAGTAGATAAATTCTTACCAAAGTCAATATCAACTCCAAAATACGAAATCCCTATCTGAACAACAGGATGTATCTCCTCGAAATTGTCACAAAAATCTCCATAAACTAAAAGTCACTGAAGAGAAAACGCGTCTAAACGATCACTCCAAAACTGGAAAAGTGGCCGGGAAGCAAAACGGGAAAGCAAGCGTCCGCTCAGGATTGTCTCCCGGAACATCTGGAGATTCCTCTCCTCCGAATCCGGGAGAAAGCTGGGATGCGTTCCCATGGAAACGGAGGAGGGAGGGGAGCGCACGCGCTAAAAGTTTCTTGTGGCATCTTTCACGTTCGACTGGACGCTCTCAAAAGAACACTAACTAATGGCGAACACGAGCTGTAGAACACTTTTGTTACTCGATTTCGAATGTTTTTCCGAAGGTTAGGCACGTGGGGTGGCTGCGGGGGAGGACACGATTTCAAACGAAAGGGGGGATGGTCACTTGTTGTTTACTTTGTGGTTGAAAGGGGAGGATTTGGGTTAAAAAACACATTAATTTTCATAACGGGTTGTTTAATTGGAGTAATTAAAGCAGCCTTGTTACAAGGTCGTTTACTTGATGTTGTAAGAGGTGTTAAATATACTTAAGCTGTAGGGTGCGTTAATTGATTGATAGGTTGGTGTGCATGGAGTTGCTACCGCCTTTTTTTAGTTTTGGGGTTATATAGTTTTTGAAATTATCCTTAGAGTATCAAGAGTTTACTTTGTATCCTTTTTAAAGAGTAACAATGAGATTTTTGAATACTGTTATTATTCATGTAGTACGGAATTTTTCTTTAAAAATTCTATGGCATAGCATGGAGGCAGTTTGGCCTCGCTCTAAAAAAACCAGTTGATGTAACAAAGAAATCCAGTCGATTAAAGATACCAGAGAAACCCTATAATTTGTACAGGGAAATATTGTTACATTAATACATGGGCAAAACAGCAACTCCCTAGTCAGACTACAAAGAAATAGTATCACGTACAGAGACAACATGTAGCGCGATTGTGATTTCTCTGGTAGTCTAACTACGTAGTCTGTGCAGTTTCCCGCCAAAAATTACAGGGATTTTCTGGTAGCGTAGTCGGCAGGATTTCTTTGCTAAATCTACAGGTTTTATTGAGTGGGGAGGTGTCATGAAATGATCCCAGATGTCAAAAAATAAATTGAAACACTATTTTTTAGGAGTCAAATTTCAATTTCTGAGTGACCCCCAGACCCCTCTTTTTATGCATAGAACTCTGTACTTACGAAACATTTAACAGATCTGTACAAAGATTCCAATACTACCTTTTAGCTGTCTAGAAATTCTACATTTATCTAATTGTGTTTGTTGTAAAACTAGTGTCTAAAATTATGTTTGTTTGACCTCCAAAACAAAAGATATGGTTCAGATGTATTTTAACTAATTTGCAGGGTGATAATTTGCTCTATTCTAAAAAAAGTTTTTGGTGAACGGTTTCCAGCGAAAAACTTTTTAGTTACTGATCCGAATGACACATATCTGGTATCAAAAACAAGTACAACGCCCCTATCGGTCAATTTTGGTGCTATTTTTTCTTACCCTAAAAAAGTTCTCCCTGCTTCGAGAATGCTCAGGTGAAATATCAAATCATTCTGATCAAAGATTCTCTTTTTACAGCCTTTTAAAATCGAAACTTTAATTATAATCTATCCACCCTGTATTATAACATCTATCTGCTCTATAGAACAGAATTTCACTAAATTAAGTTGCGGTGCTTGAGAGATAAAGATAAATAATGTGTTGGGAAAAGAAACTATTGTAAATAGCTTTTTTAAAATGTTAAAAGTTAACCTTCAATTAAACACCCATTTTTGTCTAGGGAATGCTGTAAGAAGTTATGGTACTTAAAAATCTTAAAACACTACATTTCTAACAGAAGACAGTTGGGAAAAACAGACTCGAAATATGTAGATAAATATTCAATTTACATTATTCCATTCAAACAATTTTGTTTTATAAACTACTTTATTGTTCTCTACAAATCCATGAAAAAGAGTCAGTTGTAGTTAAAATATTTCGGTATATAAGAGCGATTTTTACTTTTTTATTATTATTTTATGTAAGGTAAGGATGAAAATTAGCCCTCATTTTTTTTTAGCTCTGGAGAGCTTGATAAAAAAAATTACACATCTTGATTGTTTTTGGATCGACCCTAAAAAGGGGTCCACTTTGAGAGTGCAATTTTTTTTTCAACCATTGAGTTAGACGTTTTCTTTCATAGGGTAGCGAGGGTGTTATTCTGAAAATGTCTTGTTTTTGTCTACCTCTACCCTGTTACCAAATTTTACCTTTATCTCTTTCTTGCAAGTTTGAGATGAAATGGTTCGATACATATTCTTCTTTTACCGTAACCATGGTGATAAAACGACTAATCAAACCTCGTTTCTGTACATAAAAAGACTTAATTTGTTTGGTGTTCTCAAATGTTATTCCTAGTTATTTGTTGGCTAATGGAATCTCCATTCACCCACGTGCGTGGATGCACTTAAAAATTTATATGAAAGTTTGATATTTTTGATTTAGTTCATAAGGTATCAAACCATTCAATAGTGAGCCCTTATAGCAAAAAACGAACCTTTTATATTTACCATGTATTGTCTATTTCAATTATTGTTACCATCATAAGAAAAATTTCAAGGTGAATTGATTTCTTACCAAACAGTAAAATGAACAACTACCTTGAAAATAATCAGAAAATTCATTTCTTAGTTTCGGATTTATTACATCATTTATATGTATAGTTAAAGAAATTAGACTCTTATTAAAATATAAACAACATGAATTTTGCTATTACCAATTTTGTTTCGTCATTCCTAAATAATTTTCAGTCTTAAAACATGTTTACAACTTGTATGAATCGTCATATACGTAAGAAAATTATTACTTGTCTAAGAAAATTATGAAACTGAGATTAAGCATCAACCAGTAACAAATAACAAAGAGAGAGGATTTGCTATATTTTATCATTGACATATTTTATCTTCGAGGGGGAAACTCAGCAACTTCCAAGGTCGATCTCCTCTGGTCTCCTCATGAAGCCACTTCTCCAGAGCATCGCTTATGTAAGCAACACCTCTTGGATTTTCTCCGTCAGAGCGGTAAAGGTGAATTATTTCACCCGCAATTTAAAGGGCTAAAAAGAATATTTAGAAAAGCTTGGGGGAGAAAGATTGCGTATTCTAAAAAATGGACAGTTCTTCCTCTTGAGATGACTCAGAATGAGATCGTCTGAGTTTTAGTATTCTTTATCTTTAGAGCTAAAATTTGAATTGTTCTGTGGGTCTCGCCAGTAAAAACATTTTGAATAAGGAATCTATTTTTTTATGGTTAGTTGGTTAAGTTTTCTAAATAGTTTATTCA
Organism: Tetragnatha montana; assembly: GCA_963680715.1. Taxonomy (NCBI): domain Eukaryota; kingdom Metazoa; phylum Arthropoda; class Arachnida; order Araneae; family Tetragnathidae; genus Tetragnatha; species Tetragnatha montana. The sequence goes on from OY796676.1 coordinate 31,126,785, forward strand.
AATTTAATTTTTTTTCGTTTGCAAAGAAATAGTTAGGTTGTTTTCGTATTAGTTTCAGCATCAATCAGAATCTATTCCGGGTAAAATATTTCATACACCGAGGCATGTTGCAAACTAAGCATTCAGCTCTCGGTCTATGAGATCCTTTTTTTTAAAATGGGCTAAAAAGCGTGTTAGGAATAATTCGATTCTAAATAAGTTCGAATATCGGAAAATCCGGAAATAACTTTTCTTGAAATACCTGATATTTCTTATTATATATACTATACTAGACTTGAGGGTGTTATCAACAGGTGACCGCTTTACATTCATTTCTTGGTACAGTTTGCTCCGAAAATGTACGGAGTAAATTTCTCGGTACTCTCGCTCTGAAAATGTAAAACGTCGGTAACTATCAACAAACTTTAATTTTTTGCACTATTAAAATTTGAAAATCAAACATTTGAATAATGCCTTTCCTGGTATAAGAGATAGATATCTCCCTGAGAAGCAACAATGATCTGAGGTCCTTTGGGAAGCCGCTAAGCTCCAAATAGGCGAAAACTTTCTAAGCCCCTCCTAGAAGTGAGAAAAAGAGTGATTTCGATGAATTCTTTAGTATACATATCTTTCCATACCAAGTTTAGTCTTTAGCCTCGGTAGATTTTGGTGTGCGTTGATGAGTGTTATTTTACAGACAAATTTATTTTTTCAAAACAATGTTCTTCTTTGCAAAAAAAAAAAAACCATTGAAATTTTTGTACTTGACAGGTTGGTTTCTGAAATAAACAGAGTGTTTAAGCCTGCATTCATAGCCTAACTCTAATTCTTTTAAGAATTTGGTAACATAAATGGGAATATTAGTTGAAAATAATATTTTCTTATGAAATACTAACAGATAAAATTATTATAGAGTTCTTATTTTTTCTCTTTTGGTTTTTTTTTCTGATGTATAAATACTTATTTTTATAAATGATTTCAATTCTACACTAAAAAATAGAGGTCACCTATTTCAAAATGTTGGTATAGAAATTTTTGAAGTCAATTAGATAGTGTTTAGGATGTAATTTTGTCGATAGTAAAACGATTTTGCCTTAAACTCCAACAAAATCAGTTCGATATTATGATCCGGGGTATAGATTTGATGCCCCCTTTTAATAGTGATTCATAGATCTCAATCCCATAGATGTAATAAATGGCCACAAGATTGGAACTTTTTAATATATTACTACCAAAACGTCCTTAGTCTTGAAATTCGTACAAAACCTTTAAAAGTATGGTTTTTACTATGGGCTGATAGACCAAACCTCTAAAGAATGAGTTTTTTCGATCGCAAATTAAATAAAAAACAGCAGTCCCAAACAAGCTGCAGATGAGACGGCAGGAACGAAATTCCCCGCAGTTAATTGTAGAAACCAGTTAAGCGACGTCACTTGATTTGGTTTAACATGTTTCTAAAATAAACGATTCAATTGGAAAGATGTAATAATTATTCGAAAACAAACGAACCTTTCAAACACTTATAGGATATGCATTTTAGGTAACCCTTCTTTTCATCACAAAAGTACTCTAACAGTTTAAAGCGAAAACCACATGTGAATTTCTATCCGGTTTCTCTCAAAACAGTGTCCTCATTTGCGAACTTAACCGCACCTTTCGTTTACGTAATACAAAAAATATTTAAAAGTAACCTCAAAGGTCTTTGACCTTAGTCAGAAGTCTCGGATTATTAGACTCCCCCAAAAAAGTTTTGCAAATAGTTCTAGACAGTGGTAAAAAAAGTGTGGAGGATAGCGTAATGTATACAAGGGAGTTTAAACAAGTCCTGCCAATTTCTACACAGAAAGATTACTTACATGGAGAAGATAAAACTTGCCCAGAGAACTATACCTCTACGATGACTTTCATTTTTCGAAAAATGTGACTTTAAATCCGATAAAAACTTATAATTATTCCATTCAACGGTGGGAGCATGCATGCATAATGAATATTTTTAGCACCTCAGTGTGCAATATACATTAAAAAAGTCCGCGTATTCTATATGAATTTGATATAAATATGGGATTCAAAGTCAAAAGAACTTGATAGGTTGTAAGCTGCCACAGAGAGCTTATGATAATCACGAGTCAATCCTATCAATATTTTAAACCAAAATTTGACAAATAATAACTATTATTGTTAATTGTTTAAAACGTTCTTTAATAATAGCATTTATTCTTTTTCGTTACTCTGTTGGTATCTTAGAAGAAGTAGACGAAACGGCCAAAATTGGGTCGTAAATGTCTCAAACCTTTTTCATTCAATTCCAATTCAATTAATAGCATTCAATTTCCAAAAGGCTATTTGATTCATCGTAAAATCTTATCCTTTCCTCTTCCTTTAAAGTAACGCAACATTTTAGGGATTTCTTGAAACAATTATCCCTCTTGAAGACCCTATGATGAAAAAAAGTCCTAGCCGCTGTCTGCCTTCCCGGAAGTACCTGTCTGCGTGACTGTAACCACTAGCCGGATTCCTTTATAAGGTGTCCTGTTTCTTGACTAGTGTTACCGAAAGTGGAATTTTTTCTTATCCGGAAATTTAATAGAATGCTCGACGAAAGATTTAGTTATGATGGTCGGTAATTGCTTCAGAGGAAAAATATTTTTTTTTTGTCTCGCAGACATTTTTTGGAGTACTTTGCTTTTTTGGGGAAGCAAAGATAAATTTGTTATTAATATAGAAGAAGGTTCTGGGTTCTCAATAATAGTTTTTTAATTTATGCAGAAGGGCTAATGTAAATTTTACGGCTTTCATTAAAAATACTATTAGATCATAAACCTAAAAAAGGTTCCTAAAAAATACCAGTTCTAGGTATTTCTGTAAGGATTGTTTCAAAACTTTTACCGTACCATTTTTGTTGTTTTCCAGGAACATTATTTGGAAAAATGGCCAACCCAGCTGCCCAGTTTTTCCAAGGAAAGTGCTCGGATTTTTTACTGTGCAAGTAAGCCAGAAGGAACATAATGTTTAGATAAAAAAATGATAGAAAAAATATGCATAACTTTAGTGATGGACTAGATGCTTTAGAGATGCTTGGCACAGTATGATTCTCATATGATCCATATCACTCGATTCCATAACTCGATTCCATAAAATGGAAACCAAAGCAAAAGTGATGTAATAAAATAGGATTGCGGAAGAAGATCAAATGGTAGGATATTAAGTATAATGTTCACTCATCTTTAGATATAATGAATTACTAATCACCCTACTTAAAAAGAATTCTCAATAATATTGTTGTTTTCAAAATGTTGAGTGGCTCTAATTCTCGTTATTCAACCAACTAAAAAAAACAAGCTTGAAACTGCTACGCAGGCGAAATCCAATCCCCTTTCAAATCTGTTTACTCAACAAGATAACACAGGTCAAAAAGACACCACACAAAACACCTCGTTGCAAAGAAAAAGCAAAAAGAAAACGGAAAGTATTCAACGATCACATCATCCCAAACGGTCCTACACTATTATTTTTCTCATTATTGAATCATTCCCGACCATTGAGAAAAGACCGAAATGGTCGTTTGAGACAGAACGTGTTTTCGATCCCTGGTGTCCCCTTACCGCAGGGCATCCCACTGTCAACAACAGGCTCCGGATAAACACCCGATAGCTGCTCCCGATTTTCCCGTTTTTCTTCTCTGCTTGTTTGTTCGGGACATGGAGAATTTTCCGATCGTGGTTTTGGTTGTGATTAAGTTCTGTATTTGCATGAGGTGCTTTAATGTTAAAATGAAAATGATTATCCTGGAGTTGCGTTATTTATTGAAAGATAAAAGTGTTAAGCAGATAATTGTTTCAACAGTGCTTTGTGGTATTTCATCTTTGGCAGGATATGAGCTATAACATTTATGCATTTTACGCTTTAACATTTATACAAAAATAATCGATATTACACAGTGGGAGAAAACTAGTCTTATGATTTAGTTATATTTCAGAAAATTGTGAGTAAGTCGAAGATTATATCGTAACCACGTCAAAAACACGAATCTGCTATTCTTATACATAGAAGATTCTTGCTTTTGGCTTGGTGGTAACGATATTATTGTACTTTTCATCGAAATATTAGGCTACGAAAAAATATTATAAGTAGAATACAAATTTTAGATCTAAAATAAATTAAAATTAATTTGAAATATTTTTTACTATTCGGAACTCTTTTGAGAAAAAAGTAGCGAGTAATTACAAATAAAAATAAAAATATAAGGATGTAAAAAGAGTGACCAGAATAAAAATGCACAAAATTGGAATTTTTTAAGTACTGTTAATAGATTTCTCAAAAATATGCTTTCTGAAGTCTAAACTTTAGTTTTGAGTACAATGGTTATAATTGTGTACTTTAAAAGAACTACCACCAAGGACCACTGACAATAAATAGTTATGTTTTTGAGAAGGTCCAGTAATTCAAATATTTGGGTGCAATTGTAAATTAAGACAATGATATAACGATTGAAATTGAGAATAGGATCAACATGGAAGCGAATAAGTCCAAAAACGAAGTTTTGAAAAAATCGAAGAAAAAAAACTATATATAAGTATTGGAATTTTTATCCTATAGCCACCAAATTTTTACAGGATATTCATGACACACTGTTAAGAATACAGAACAATGATCGAAAGAATTATAACTGTATTTAAAAATGTTTTACAGTTAAAAAAAGAGGATGGACTTCTTCAAACTTATGAAATTTCAGCTGAACATAAATCTTAAAAACGACTTAAATTGACAATTAAACTATATTTCTGCTTAGTTCACAGTACAAAAGTGAAAGATAGAAAGACTAAGACGAATAAAATTAAAAATTATTATGAAACTGCGTTATAAAGGCGCTATCAATGGAATGAGTGAATATGAATGGAGTCAAACATTCATTGGTTAAGAAAAAGGAAAAAACCGCTTTTAAATTCAAATCAAATTTTATTTTGGCTAAGTTTACAGGCCAAAGAATCAGAGAAGAAAGACAAATTAAGTTAAAATTCAAATTTAATCAAAAATACAATGAATAGACATTGATTTCGAAAATTCAAGGGGGTATATCTGCTGATAGGGGGGAGTTATTATTTCCTCTTTACACTCATGTGTAGAGCGAAGATTGGAGATTTTTTTGCGCACAAAAAGTCAATTTGCCATTTTTTTGGACTTATATCCCTTCTTCTATAAGTGACGATTCAATTCATAAGCAAGGAAACAAAATACAATTACACAAAACTCTGATAAGACTAATAGTTCTGTATGAGTGCTGAACAATGAGAAAACTGGATGAGGAAAACTTAATGAGATTTGTGAACGAAAGATATTGAGAGGAATTTTTGGAGCAGTAAAGGAGAATAGAGTCTGGCGATTTCATAGTTTTTAATTACAGGCAAAGTGCAGGGATTCAAATTTAGTTAAGGTTATTAAAGTTTCACAACTAACAAAGATGGCTTGGCCCTGTATACAGATATATCGAAAATAACCCAGTAAAGAAGATAATGTTTTTAAAACCTGAGGGTAAGAGAAAAGAGACAGACCCCAAACACGATGGATGGACAGTGTCGAAAAATGGATGAGAACTATTGGTGTCAATAGATGGAAAATAATACCAATAGACAATGACAGATGGTTCAAGCTAACTGAGACAGCCTTAGCCGGAAATTGGCTGTTGCTCAGAATTGGAATTGGAGAAAAAAGCTATTAAAATACTAAATTACTTCAAATTAAAATAGTTTATGTATAATTAGGTAGCTAAAAACTAAACAAAAATGGATGAGAAAACTAGAGAAGAAAATTAAAGGATTGCTTCTTTTTTTTCTCTCCTTTGCGCTCTATGTCTATTCTTCTTAACCTCTCTATTTTTCCTCGATTTAATGCTATTCTCAAGCACCTCAACCGTATCAATTTCTTTCGCTCCTTCTCTGTTATTCTCTATCTCTCTCACAGTCCCTTACGTGAATGTGCTCTATCTCTTTTATTTTTCAACTTTCCTCCAACACCCAAAACTAACAAGCGGTTGAAAAGAGAGCGGTCAGAGGTTGAAAACCGCCAGCATACTCCATGGCGCCTGATTTGCCCTCCACATCCTCTCCTTCCCAGCACATCCAATAGAAAACCAGGGCCTATCCGGGTCTTAAACCCTTAATTCTCCCACATCGCAATCAATACCTTACTCTAAAGCCCTTGGTCCTTAATCGCTTCTTAAAACCGGTATCATGTCTTACAACAGACTCCATAGGTGCGCGCCCAGACGTTATAATCTACGTATTAGACCTGGGGTGTGAAGTAAATTAAGAACCTGCTGTCAACAGCACGCGCTATTCGAATAAAAAAAAACGATACCAGGTGAAGAAGATGCAGACGATTTTTTTATTCGGTGCTTGATGGCATTAGGAAATGGCTAGTGGCAACAGGTAATTCTCTTTTGATCTTCCAATAATGCTCTTTTGGTTTGTTAAACTTCAACCAACAGAGAGCTTATTGTGTTATTTCTCATCGTGTGCCGAATCCAGTGCGGATAGCTATTTTTAGGTTAATGCTGGGTTTTAAAGCTTTTTAACTATTGCCAAACTAACCAGGTTTGTGAATGATTGGTTGTGGACACCAGGACGTCGACATTGGACATAGTTTGGGTATGAGATTACGGCTTAAGGTGTCAGATATACCTGAATACGTAATGTCTGATAAGATTGATAGTAAAGTAGCTTGAAAAAACCTGCATTCAACTCAAAAAATCATAATCGTACACTTGACCTCCAAGTGTTTGGTAGTCAGAGAAGAATCAGGTGCAACATAATCTTTAAAGTTCTTTAAGGTTATTCAAAGTCCTTTAAAATAGCTTTATTATCCTACGGAGAAAATTTCTCAATCATATATTCGGTATTAAGCTATTTGATCTCAAAGTTCATGACTTTTTAATGATGTTTGATAAATATACAGATCCCAAACATCGATTTTTATGATAATCCGCACTTTGACTTCGATTTTAAACACTTGTGGCAACACCGGAATAAATAGGGTTAAAAAATAAAAAACTGATTTATCAGTCCTACCTCAGGCCCATACTCACGTATGCGAGCCCGGTATGGAGCGCGGTCCCCCCCTACCTAATGAAAAAACTCGAAACTGAACAGAATTTAAGGCGACTCTCCAAGGCTCCACTTTACTTCAGGAATGCCCAAATAAGGGCGGCCTTAAGCATCCCCACCTTGAAAATGTTCATCAAGAAAATTCTTTCATGAAATAAACAATCCTAATATTTCTATTCAAGACATAGCAACCTACGACGAAACACTACCCCAAAATAAATACCGGCCGAAAGCCACTACCCTAGAAAGCTAATAGTAGGTGTAGATACTCTAGGAAGACAAAATAAAAAATAAAGCGTGCTCTATGTCTGGGAAAAGAGAAACTGTCACACTTTCAAACCCTGCTAACCTGCAAAGACTAGTGTTGCAGGCTGTAAATAAAATGTAATATTTGTACATACATACTTGTATATATTTAAGTACTCTAGGAATACCAAGAACAGCTGCGGCGAGGCCTCCTCACAAGATGCCACCCTCCCTCTCCCTTACCAGCGGCCAGCCAGACAGTCATCTGTAGCAACCCAAGGAAACACACCACTCTAGGAAGGCAAAGCCAGGTCTTCAAATTCCAGTCCTCGGTGTGCGGCCCCTTCGGGGCCAGGAAACCGTCCGTGCTAGATTTTCCATTTTCCATCAAGAGACTTTACTTTTATGCCGGCTAGCCTGTTAGTTAAATGTGCAAGCTGCACAATGTTTATAATTCTAGGTTTAGGTTTTTAATATATTTACACTTGTTAATTAATGAAGATGTTGATTTATAACTGGGCTGTTTTCTTTATCATCTCCTCACTGGAAGTAGAAATATAGCGGGTAATAAACCACATGCTATACACTTAACACAACTAAAAAGAAGTAAAGGGATTAAATTTGCTTAAGGGTATCCTACACTTTAAGAATAATCGCTGCTATCAACATTACCTTCAAATTCGTATTCATTTCAATCTGGTTTCACTTAATATAGAGGGATTATAGTTAAATATAGTAGAATAATTGTTTTCACATCCACATCATCTGCATTTAAGGAAATAAGCGTGGAAAATCTTCAAATAAATTTAAATATAAGGAACGCTTAAAAAATATTTTTAAAGGTACAGTTGGGGAAATAAAAAACGACTCAGTTGAGATATCTGACGAACCACTTGGGTTAGGAAGACGAATAAGGTGTCATTTTTCATGTCATGAAGTATTCTTTAAATGAAATAAATTTCGAGTCCTTAGGGGGTCGTCTTCCATATTAAACGAAACACTAACTTTTGTTTTTCCTATGAGGACCCCCAATTATTATCCGTTTTTCTGAAAGAGCATCCCCATAAACCCCCAAATACCAAGTTTCATTCAAATCGTGCGGTAAATAAAGCTTTTACGTTTTGGGGGTCGTCTCCAGAGTGAGAAGGGTTAATTTTCTGTAAACACTATTTCTTAAAAACGGTGGGATAATAAGACTTTTACTCACCACTTTAATGTTTATTGAAAAGTTTATAAGTAATTTATTGAAATTTTATATAAAATTAAAGTTTTAATTTAAGTTATGGTGATTAAAATAAGACCACTGTTTCCAGAAAAAGCATTCGCCGGTATACATTTGGCAGCGGTATATGGTCCCTTAAAGCTTAAAGAGTGGGAATTTAGTTTAATTCGGTTTTTTCCAAAACTATTAAATGAAATCGACTGAAATTTTGGTTTTCCACTTAAAATTACTACCAGAATCGATTACCATAAAAATATTAAGAGATTTTAAAATTTAATTTTTGGGTCAAAATTAGATGTTAATTATCTATCTATTAACCATTATATATCGCTATAAAAGCATAATTATTTTGTTTGGGGACACAAATTTGATCTAAATTCAAAGTTTCATACTTTTACACCGAAAACATTTTGACAAATTTCACATTGAATGGTTGACATTTCAAAAATTTATTATGCTTCTATTTGGATACTTACATGGATGAAACTTGGTATTTGGGGGTTTATGGAGATGCTCTTTCAGAAAAACGCATAATAATTGGGGGTCCCCATAGGAAAAACAAAAGTTAGTGTTTCGTTTAATATGAAGACGACCCCCTAAGGACTCGAAATTTTTTTCATTTAAAGAATACTTCATGACATGAAAAATGACACCTTGTTTGTCTTCCTAACCCAAGTGGTTCGTCAGAAAACTCAACTGAGTCGTTTTTTATTTCCCCAACTGTACATAAATACAGCGTGATTATAAAATAACTTCACCCACTCAAGATCCACTGGTTACCAAACCGTTCATAGGAACTGAATGAAATTTTGGTGGAAGATATTTTGAGGGATGAGGACGAGAATGATATGTGATAGAGCAAATTCAGAAGGAGAAGACTTAAACTTTTTCATAGAGTATTTTTTGAAAAAAAAAAGAATTTATTAATGACAGTTCAGTAAATACAATAGATACGTACAAGGTAAATTAGGAGTGCATGAAGTAGCTGTCGAGAAACCTTTTGATGTCCTTTACTGAGCAATAAAACTTATTAGTGACTTAGGTGAACTATTCATGCATACATTACTCAAGTCGACAGGTTTTTTCTGTGTTTCTTTTCTAACGCTTAAATTCAGATTCTAGACATTGAAAAACGCTAAAATATCCATTTTTAACTTTTAAGTTTGTTTTTGTCTTTTGTACTTTGATAACTAAGTTTTAAAGATTTTCTTAAAAGAAAAGATTATAAAAGCCGTTCTCCTTCACAACGGAAACCAATTTCCTAGTCTTCCCGAAGCTCATTCTGTAATGTATAAAGAAAAATTACGATAGTGTGAAAACGGTATATGCCTACATATAAGTATTTATTAATTAAGATTCGACGACGAAAATGTAATGAAAATCGATTATGTAATCCTCGGTATCACAAATAAGTTATCTCGTGTTTGCTATTATAACCGCTGTGGATCATGAAGCAAATAGCTATCAGAAACGAGCAATATGCGATTAAATAACATGTTCAATGAACTCAAAGTAAAACTGAAAAACCATCAACGATCGACCTTTAAAATCTTGGCGGTAGGTGGGATCAAGTCGAGTTCAAAAGTAACAGCAGATGGAACGGAGATGTACACGATTTAAACCCCAGTAAACAGTTTAACTACTCTTAGATGATTAAAATGTGATACATTGTAGCTTTAAAGTTTCGAAACTTACATCTGATAACTGACTTATACCAGCTTCATGTATTAAGAGAAACTTTTCAAAGTAGTCTATTTCTGAACGATCTCTTGATTATAACTTTCTTAGGATATTCTTAACATGTTATTGGACGTATTTAAGATGCCCTTTCAGGGAAACGTTTATTCTCGCCAAGACGATAAGTAGTGAAATATGGGGGGAAAAAAACATTTCGTTTCTGCTAACCGTAGGTCTTGATTGGCAGTTCTCTGATATCATAAGCCAAAAAGTTCTGTAACTTTTTAAACCGCTCTAAGTCTTTAAGATTTTTTTTATTTCAGATAAAATGATTTTTGGAAATTTCTTTTTATTACGTTAAGCTTGAACTTGACGGTAAACGTTTTTATTCGAAAGATAACTATTAAACATTTCTTGATGAAAAATAATTATTAAAAAATATTCTTACAGTTAAAAACACTAAAGTACTTTAAAAATCTGAAATTCACAATCAATTGGTTTGTTAACTTTAAAATAAGGAATTTAAAAGAATTCTGCATTTTTAGCTTGAATATTAGTATTAGAGATTATTATATCAAAAATATCTTCATTCTCTTTCCAAAACATGATCACTCTGGTTAAAAACTATCAACGACTTAAATTTTGTTATGGCTCTAAATAAAGCTGTTTGAACCATATTTTTAAAGAAATCCATACTGGCTTTTGAAAATTGCAACCTCTATACCGTCTATTTATCCCAAAAAAGGTTTATGTAAAAAATATAAAAAATTATTAATTACATCATGCCTGAATAATATTCTAATAAAATATATTTAAAACTCTACTACGCAACGTTCGTTACGTAAATCAAAACCCTTTCACTTGAAGAGCTTCCGAAACATAAAAAACTATTTCCCAAAAAACAAACTCACTAAACTCTCAACATGCCTCCCCAAACTCATGGAAAGCCCTTCTTGAGTCCTCTTTGAATGTGGATGCTACGACAAAAATTAATTTTAAAAAATTGTATTGAAAGTTCACAATTTTTTTTAAATCAATATTTGTTCACTTTTGAAGCTGTTTTCAAGTCTTCAAGCCTCAAGTTTTCGTTTTTGTTTAAGAACTTTATTTAGTATTATTATTTCTTTATGACAAATATATGGTGTTTTTGCTGTTCTCTTTTAAAATCAGAACACATTATTTAATGTATAATTTAAAATCAATTACCAAACCATGCTTATATAAACAACAAATTCGTCTTAGGTATTTTGTGTTGTGAAGGTATTGTGTAATTAGACGATGAGGTAATGCTGCTTTTAAGTTTTACTGTAAAGAACTAAATAACTAAAACATACTTTCTTCTAATAAATCTGTTATGTAATCTTAACCACATTATGTTTTATACACAGTTTCAGTGGCGGGTCTTGGGTAATTCAAATTGGGGTTCAAAATTATATTTTCAAAGTGAAGTTAGGTAACAATCTCAAAATTAAATCAAAATTATAATTATTTATATTAATGATTACGTAAATAAATTTCACAGTTAACTCAATTAACTCATTCAACGAGAAGTAGCATTTTGTTTTGCTAACCAAAGACAAACAAATAAAGACTTACTTCGGATACACAAGTATGAGGCTTTACTATGAAAATCTAGTTCAAATATCCTTTTTATAAATATTTCCAAATATTTGAAATCTCTGGTTTGTTGCTCAAACTGTATTTGGACCCAAAATACTTTTTCAAAGAATTAAAAAATTTTAATTCTTTAAAATAATACTAGTCGACAGTGGTTTCCTAACAACAACCGATTTGCTATTTTTGTTAATAATTCATTTAGTTATTCAATTATCTGCAAGTAAAGTTCCACCACGTCTCATTTTTGTGTAATAAAAAATAGGATTTTCAGCTATTTTCTCAATTTTTGCGTTGAAAGCGTCATTTTTGTCTCATAGCAACCCTGCAACCCCGTCGTATTAATATATTTCTGATATCCCAGTATATAGGCAATCTTTTTAAATTGTCGTTATCTTTATATTTTTATATTGCACTTTATTTTTAAAATGGCAAGTTTTCAGCGTAAATCTTACACATTTACACTCAATAAGTTTTGCTTCATTTGTGAACGATTGAAATTAAAATCCAACGGAAATATTTAACAGAAGAAGTGGGAAAAGGTTTATCTTCTCTAATTTGGTTCCAAATTGGTGACAAAGATAAAATCTGTGCTCCTTACGTGTCTTGCATAAGTTAGAAGGTAGCTCTTTTTCAGTGGGTGCAAATTACTATCTCATTATTATAGTGAGGACCTTTTCAACTCATCTTGATGATTGTTGTACCAATCCCAAATACGAAAAAGATATTTCAAAAAGTATTTAAAAGGTCTTTTTTCACCATTAACTGAAGGCAAATTGAAAGTCAGTATAAACCTCTGAGTAGAAAAAGATTCACGACCCTGCTTTTGAAGGAAAGTTTAATTAAAATACATTATCAGTTTGGAAATGGATTGTGGGAGAGAGGTAAAAGTATCTTTAAAATATATGTGATAAATAAAAACTTTTAAAACATATTAGAAGGATTTTGTAAGTCTTACCAAGACATAGGGTGTCAAACATCACACAAAATTCCTATTTTATATCCTCGATTGGATTTATTTCTATAAAATCTCACTGTATTTTATCATAAACAAGGGGAGAGATTCCCTTAGGGCATTTATTTGATACATGAGTAATTGAGAAATAGCAATTTCGGATGACAACTCTTGGTTTCTTAAAAGAAAAGATTTGATGCCACGTAAGAGGAAAAAGTAATAAAATATCATCGTGTTGAATGAATGTTAAGGGGATTTTAGTTTTATATTGTCTGAAATATGTAGCATATAAACTTAATTATAATAGTATTTCATGCTAAATAATGAGATTAACAGAGTTAAAAATGCTTAGTTTGAACGTTTTTATCCGTCTCTTACAGTACTGGTGCCATATTAGTAACAGAAAAACTGTACGTGCTGCAGCTTTTTTACAATTATTTCTGAATCCTACGCCCTGAAATTAGTTAGAAAAATAGCCAGTCTCATTTTTGCTAGGGAGAAACGTTTAATTTTGTCAACTAGTGATAATTTTACTTTTAAAACCACTTAAAACATACAGAGCTAAATATTTTAAGAAAATATAATCAACCAACGTGGTGGGATCGGGAAGTCGAGAACGGCCGCCGAAGGAGAGAATTTTCTCCCCGAGCCAACTCGGTGATGGCTTTCCTGCCTGTCTCTTTCTCGGTCGTATGTGCCATTATAGGCGAAAAATTCGTAAAGCACTGAAAACTCTCAAAATTTTTGCAATAAAATTTTCATTTTGATGTTTTAAATATGAGATATGCTGGAAGCTCATCCTAAATACGTTACAAGTTGGAATAATTTTTATTACTTTTTCATTTATTTCGATAAATTGAATTATTTAACTTTCACTGGGGGTTCACTTAAAAAAAATGAGCAGCTTAAAATGAGCAGGTGTGTATCTAATGAACCTTTAAAAATAAAATAAATTGGACAAATAAAACTAGTGTTTCCCTATGAATTGCCAGAAAGAGGAGAAAAACATTCGAATTAAAAAAAAATGCCAATATTTTTATAAAAAAGAAGCGTAGGTGTGTTTAAAATATAATAGTTCTACCGTGATTAGTATTTCGAGTATATCTAATATCTAGTATATCTTTTAAAACTAAAAAATCGAAAAAGCGTCGAAAATTTCGAAACTCCCAGAGACCCAACTCATAATACTCTCCTAAAAATGCTAAAACACAGGAATAAATAACCGGTTTTCGTAAAATCCATCAGCGGGCAGCAGCACAACCAAACAACTCACCTCGACACGTGGATGGACAATCCAATGGAGAATTAAATAAAAAGAATCCTAAACAGAAAAGAAAGAAGACATCATATACCTCCAGCGAAAATTCTCATAAGGCAGCCAAGACCGTGGGTCATTCCCCTTTTGAAGGACAACACAAAAGCAAAAGCGGGATCGCAAATTGAAGCGAAATTGAATCCATCCGAACTTTTTCAATTTTAGACGACTCCAGATTGGCTTTCTTTTTTTGCCCGAAAAATATTTTCCTCATTTAAATTTATTAGAGGCTCACGAATTCCTTTAGGGAGTGCGTTCTACTGCTGCTCTCTAGTGTTTTTAGGGACTTTTCGGTAACTGTAATAGTCGGTCAGGGGAGTGTGGGGAAAGAGCATTTATAGTAGGTGAACTCTTATCTTGGTGCATGGGCCAGTGGCCTTCTTCCAATAAATTTATTTATTTTTTTACTTATTTGTGGTAGGTGAACTCGACGAATAGTTGAATCGACCAGTGGTTCGAGTCACGTGGATTTATAAAGGGTGCTTCAAAAGGCACTGTCTATTTGGCCGGCAATTATACTCTCTAACTCTAGTTCTTTTTACCCGGCAACGGTTCTGATTGGAGCGCCGGGACTGCTACGTAACCGCGAGACCTACGGCGCATGCTCCAACTGCCGGTTTTGCCGTCCGAATAGACACTTCGGCTTCAAAAATCCGTTTCATGGCTGTTGAGTGAAAACAACGTTCATGGAAGTAAGCTGTACCCATAATTAAATGACCATGTTGAATCCATCGAAACGGCTTACAGCGTTCCTAGTGGTAAAATAAGATTTTTTTTAAAAAAAAGTTATTAAATAACGAAAGGATATGGAACGAAAACTTCTGTTAGAAAAGTGTTTGCAATATTATAAGAAATGTACAGAAAAATGTTTCATTGTATTATACCTATTAAATATTCGAAGAGATATTAGCAAGAGGAAATAGCACTTTTAAGCCTCAAAATAAAGAAAAGGTTTGCAAATTTTCAAGCTTTTATATTATTCTATTAAAATTTGCCTTTATTTAACTAAAATCGCATAATTACATGATAAAATTTTAAAAACTTTCAAATTTGGGAATTTTTTTGAGGTTCGAAAAAGACACATTTTTTGGGGGGGGGATGCGTCGTCAAGTTCTTATGGCATTTTTTATCTACTCCATGCAAGGAATCTTTCAGTGTAGAGTTTGGGTAGACATGTAAAAAAACCTGTCTAACAGAAGTTAAAATCAATAAAAATATACATTTTACGATTGATTTATATCAAATGAACATTAAATTTGGAGTTAAAAGAATTTAAAGGGTTTTTAATTTAATGAATAATATTTGAAAATTTATATTTCAAAATAGTTTTGAACATCTTCTAATTAAATTAGATAATTTAATAGGAAGTTAAATTGCACATTGTTTGAAATAGTAACTACTGTAACATTAATAAATGAGCAATTAAAAATTGTTTTTCTTTAAATTTAAAAAAAAAAATCCGTAAATTATTAATGCTTTATTATAATTTTTTCATCAAAAGTACTGCGGTGTAAATGGCTTTTGATATTATTAGATAATGTTCTCGACTGTACTTTTCTTTATATTTTACTCATACAAATCCTAGTTTTTAAACAAAAATTACTTGATGTGTTTTTTAATATTAGTTTTATATAAACTTATTGGTAGTTTATCAGTTACTCCTAAAATTGCTATTGTATTTAAAGTTCACGCACTATTGGAAAAATTGTACTTACAAACCGGTAAAAAAATACTTTTTAGTAATGAGAAATAAAAACTTTACATTGTATAAATTTGGGTTATTTTAACATAAAAGGTTTTAAAGTGAAATTTTATTGGTGATTAAAAATTCTTAATTAAACTTTTAATAAATGTATTTTATGATTGAGTGTGAAAGGAATATAAGATATATAAAAGAATAAATAAAGCGGAGTTTCTAACTTAAAATATGGTCATGAGTTGAACTCCAAAAAAGTTTTTAAATATATAGCTAATTGACAGTTGTAAAAGGTGTTGAAAAAGAAAAAAAAAAGAATAATTTAATTTTTAAATCAAAAGTTTTTAAATATATAGCTAATTGACAGTTGTAAAAGGTGTTGAAAAAGAAAAAAAAAGAATAATTTCAAACGTTTAGTGTTCATTAAAATTTCTTGAGAAGACGAAGTACATTCGAGTTCAAAGACCTTGAAACAAAGCTCTTTGCTTTATTTCAAAACTTATCGGATTAGCTGCCGTGTCCTATCCGGTGTTTGTTTACGGAAACCTTGAAGAATCGTGAGGGTGGAAAGTCTGTAAATGGTATTTTACTGCAAGGATATGTTTGTTAGAAAGAAAACAACTTTACAGAATTTATCGTGAGACTTCTAAAAAAAAAGTTCAGATTTTTATGTTTTCATTTTAGAAAGTGAAAGTGTTGCTTATTTTTAAAAATCATAGATTTGATATTTTTATTGCTGGCGGTGTGTCTTGTCATTCTAAATATTTGTGTGCTTATATAATTATCGTTCTTTCGTGTATCTCTTATTTCCTTCACTTTTTGTAGCATTACTTTACTTTATTGTTTTAACCTTATTTTAAAATTTTATTACCAATTGTATTATTTCTTGTCTCTTTTATAGTTTATATGAAATACAGTTTTGAATTTTAAATTTAAAAATATTTCTAAATGGTAACAAAAATGTGTGAATCTTGTTCTTTTAGTTATAATAATGAGCTAAAAGTCCGTAGAAATTTTAAAAATTCGTAAAAATAACCGAATTAAAAAATGGTTTCCAGTGTTAGCCCCCTCTCGGTTGGTCAGCACGAACTTTTCGCTTACATGGTTGTTTAAATTTTACAGACTGAAACAACCAGATCCCTGGATCAAAATGAAAACTATCGTAGTTTTTTTTATTTTTAGTATTATAATTCTGAAAGGGTAGGCTGAGTAATCAACACAAAAAAGGGGGTTGCAGTTGTCTAAAAGGTTGGGAGATTCCTGCTCTAAATCATGAGCATATATTTTAAAAATTGAAGTTTTAAAAACATTATTTCTCGTTTGTAGTTATTCCAAGTATTACACTAAAGAAGAAAGTTGTAGAATTCAATATTTTGAACAGTAAAACTTTTCTGTTAAGAATAATTTGTCATTTCAGCCATTCTTTTTGTCATAAAGCATTTTTCCATGATCAAAACCGCATTCTTAACTATTTGAACTAATTGTTTGTGTTGTGAGCAATTTCATAATTAGAATTAAGACTAAATAGCTTCAAAATAAAAAGACATTCTGTGTTAACTACATAATAGGAGAGGATAGTAATAATAGGAGTAAATTATCTATACGCACATTTTTGACTGAAATTCAGCTGCATCATTTTTTAATTTTTTGAAATAAAAAGTGATTAAAAAGGTATTAAAAATTCAAATCTTAATCTTTATGTACCATCATTCCAAACCCCACAAGCTTTCCAAAAGACGATTTTTCCTCAACCCCTTAAACATTAATAAACTTTCCATCTGCCAAAACTATCTAAACCCTGATGATCTTTACACCAATCTCTCTGTAAAAAAAAACTTATACCGACTTCCTCTAAAATACCAACAACCTGTACACATGCATCTCCCAATCCAACCTTCTCATTTTCTCCGCGACGAATTCCTCATTTGTCGCATCCCACGCGGGTCGGACGAGGAATTTCGACCCATTGGAAGATTTTATTGTCTAAAAAGGCCTTTGGTATTCCTAAGTCCACTCACTTTGTCTTCGTTACCCTCTCTCCCTGTTACGTAAACGGGGGGGGGATTTCTTCCACGTTCAACGAACGCGAGCATTGTATGAAAATAGAAAGGAGTCTCTCCTCTCTAAAGCAATCGAAACGCGTTCGAATATGGGGCCCACGTGGTCTGCTGATGACTCTGAATGGCAGGCGATTTCTGTAGATTTTACGATAGGGATTTTGCATAGATTTAAAGTATAAATCACAATTCTGTGGTTACCGTTACTATAACAGTTTGAATCTTCTGATTCGTGTTTTTAAAGTTGTATTATTGATATCAATCCTAAAATTTTTCTGAATCTGTCAGAAAAATGTATAAGATTATGGGACAAATATGTTCGCCGTTATAACTTGAAACCCAAATGTTTTTTTAAAACTTCAAATTGTGTTAAAATAAATTCTTAAAAAAACTTTGGTTGTATAATTATTGAAAAGAATTGTTTCTCACTCTTGAATAGAAAAAAAAGAAGCTATAAATAAAAAATGCAAACAGTGTTAAGTTTAAGTAAGAAAAGCTAAAAAGCCAATATGATTCATTTATTATATTAGTAGAAATCGGATATTTTTCTTCTTACATCCGTTTTCACTACGCTCGCAAAGAAGAAACTATCATTATTTTGCTCGGCACCAGGGTCAGGGCTGTTGACACAACAGCCCCTCTCCTCCTTAACAGATTCCCGTGCTAAATTCTTGATACTTTGATTTGATATGATAGAGAAAAGTTTTGATACCTCGTTCGGTATATTTCCGGGTGCTGATCAACCCGGAAAGAAATTATTGGCGAGACGGCGGAGTGTTTTGACTGCTTACAGCATTATGGCTAATAACAGAGAATTATAAATTGAAAAGGTATAATAAAGAAGAATAAAGGGGAAAAATATGTCCTTTTTGAAATATTTTAAAGCCAATAAAAATTGGAATTTTGGGAAATTTTCGTTGGGGTGCTGCAGCTCCGCAGCCCCTATGGACGAGCCGCCACTGTTTCATTCTCGTTTTTACGGTATGGGACGATTCGGCGAGGCCGTTTGGGCGCGGCCGATTCGGCGCGAAACCTAGTGCGTGGATTTCGGAAAGGAGAAAATCTATTTAAAAAATATTTTTTTTTTTTTAATTTTTTAAACATGAACAAAATATTAATTTAAACTAAACCATAAGATTTCAAAACTTGGGTAAAGGTAAAAATTCACAAAAAAAAGGTAGAAATTGAGTGTAGTTATAAATAGAGCATTTTTAATCACATGACTCGGACTTAACAACGGCCTTAGCAACGTCGTTTTTGTCCTCCAGTGACGTCATGTGCGAATGCTTCTATTGGATGCTTCTATTTCCCGTACCTAACAACAGCCTTATCAACGTTGTTTTTGTTCTCCACGTCGTCAAGTGTGACGTCATGTGCGAATGCTCTATAATTCAAATACTTATTTTTATTATGTGTAAAAAATTTTATGTCAGTTTTTATAATAGTTTCTGAAAAATCCTGCAACCTCATTAGAATTTTTAGAGTTGAGAAAAGTAAAAGCTATACATAAAAATTTAATACAATTGGGTTTTTTTCATAATTGGGTTTAAAAGTGTTCATTTAATTTTAAGTAAGTAAATGCAAACTTGCATATAGAATTTCATGCCAACTTCATGTATAAATTTTGTAGAAACATGCATAATGACAAAAGTTTCAACTTTGAATAAAACATGACTCCAAAAAATTATCTGAAAACTTTTTCCAATATTTAGAAAAATGACTAAGAAATGTTATTCAAAATTTGTCTAGTAACTCATAAAAATTTCAGAATGAAAATATCTGGCGCCGAAACGGCCCGCATACAATCCCAAAAATGTAAAACTTTGATTTTTAATGTTTTGTTCAAGAAGTTTGAATCTTGTATGGATTATACTTAAAGAGTTCTGACATGATGGATAAATCTCCCAATTAAGAACCACTCTTTTTAATATAATAATATCCAAATATAATGATGAAAACATGAATTACTCCTCTTTACACCTTCGTATCTTTCTGCCTTGTCGAGCTTGTAAATAATGTCTCTAACTCAGAACCTCAGATAACGTTAACACGAAACCGTTCCCTCATAAAAAAAAGACAATGTAATACTCTCCCAGTAAAAACGCTCCCAAGTGGAAAACGTCAAAATAACATTGACCGAAGACAAAAGGTAGAAAAACATTGCATTGACAAGATTGAAAAGGGTATCAAGGTCACTACTTTCCAGCGTCATTTTTGATGGTGAAATCCTTACTTTGATATGCGAGGGTAAATGACCTGTTGGGACAAGTGACAATTTGTGCTGCTAATTATTCTGGGAGTGAGGGATTAAAGTTTAATGATCGATGATAAGCTTCCAAATTTGATATTAATTAACTGTTTAATTCGTAATAAGGTTTTTTGAGTATGAAGTTGAACCGAGCGTTCAAATGAAATTTCACTGTTTCTGTTCGCTTCTTTACCAGTTGAATAAAAAATATAAATAAAAATATTTTGATTCGCGTTCTTGTTATTGTTTTTTAAATATTTTAGGTTTTTTTTTTATCTAAGCTTTTTGTGTAATTTTTCTAGAAAAATTTTGTACGCACTGCTTCTAAGGTAAAAATCCTTTTGACCTTGATTGAAACGAAATTAATTTTTTCTCAAAGAAGGTAAACTAGAATCAATGACCCCCTGATGTTTTCTTGCGTAGATTGTTATTTCTAGAACTGTTTCTTATTAAAGACGAGTGTATTGGAATTTTTCGTTCAAAATTTAGTAAAATGTTATTTTCATTATACTGGGTGCTATAGGGCGGATACTTTTCTCCTTAAATTCTGTATATTATCAACTCATAAACTTAAAATTCCTATTTCATACGTTACGATCTAATAAAACTTTAAGTGAAATAGAAATTTATTAAATAAAAAAAACTTTTTAAAAACCACGTTTTTAAAATGAACTAAAAAGTATAAAATAATTTGCTTCTAACTCCTTGTAAAACGAAAAACTTGGGGCTCATGCATTAGGTATTTAATTGAACAGCTTCTCTCGGTATACTCTTTATGCTTCTTATTTTTTTATTTATTGTGGATATATTAGTAAATAGAGTGGCCAATAGAGTAGTAGCTGTAAATATTATTGCATGAGCCCCACGTTTTTCGTTTTACAAGGAGTTAGAAGCAAATTATTTTATACTTTTTAGTGCATTTTAAAAACGTGGTTTTTAAAAAGTTTGTTTTATTTAATAAATTATTTTCTGCTTTTTAGTTCTGTGTACAAAATTTCAAGTCTCCACCTCATCGGGAAGTTAGTTCAAAATTGATTTCTAAATAAGCCCCCCCCCTGGGGATTCAGGGGAAGCAAATTTAACCAAAACAACAAGATGATATCGCATTGTCATCCAGATCTGAACTGTGTACCAAATTTCAAGTCTCTACCTCATCGGGAAAATCTATTTCTAAATAAGCCCCCCTGTGGGTTCAGGGAAAGCAAATTTAACCAAAACAACGAGATTATGTCGCATTGTCATCCAGTTCTGAACTGTGTTCCAAATTTCAAGTCTCTACCTCATCGGGAAAATCGGTTTCTAAATAAGCCCCCCTGGGGGTTCAGGGGAAGCCAATTTAACCAAAACAACGAGATTATGTCGCATTGTCATCCAGTTCTGAACTGTGTTCCGAATTTCAAGTCTCTACCTCATCGGGAAAATCGATTTCTAAATAAGCCCCCCTGGGGGTTCAGGGGAAGCAAATTTAACCGAAACAACGAGATTATATCGCATTGTCATCCAGTTCTGAACTGTGTTCCAAATTTCAAGTCTCTACCTCATCGGGAAAATCGATTTCTAAATAAGCCCCCCTGGGGGTTCAGGGGAAGCAAAGGTAACCGAAACAACGAGATAATATCGCATTGTCATCCAGATCTGAACTGTGTTCCAAATTTCAAGTCTCTACCTCATCGGGAAAATCGATTTCTAAATAAGCCCCCCTGGGGGTTCAGGGGAAGCAAATTTAACCGAAACAACGAGATTATATCGCACTGTCATCCAGTTCTGAACTGTGTTCCGAATTTCAAGTCTCTACCTCATCGGGAAAATCGATTTCTAAATAAGCCCCCCTGGGGGTTCAGGGGAAGCAAAGGTAACCGAAACAACGAGATAATATCGCATTGTCATCCAGATCTGAACTGTGTTCCAAATTTCAAGTCTCTACCTCATCGGGAAAATCGATTTCTAAATAAGTCCCCCTGGGGGTTCAGGGGAAGCAAATTTAACCGAAACAACGAGATTATATCGCACTGTCATCCAGTTCTGAACTGTGTTCCGAATTTCAAGTCTCTACCTCATCGGGAAAATCGATTTCTAAATAAGCCCCCCTGGGGGTTCAGGGGAAGCAAAGGTAACCGAAACAACGAGATAATATCGCATTGTCATCCAGATCTGAACTGTGTTCAAAATTTCAAGTCTCTACCTCTTCGTGAAGTTAGTTCAAAATCGATTTCTAAATTCCACCCGAACAGACAGACAGACAACAAAGCGACCTAATAAAAACGTGTGTGGTAAAATACAATTTTTAAAACCTTCAATTGTTCATATTGTGGGAATCGTGCACTACGTATTATCGGATTCTAGATGAAGCTGATCTACATTGAGGGAATCGAGCACTATCGAGCATTGCGTATTATCCGATTCTAGATGGAGCGTGATCTGAATTGAAGAAGGCCCCACAATTCCTCTTATTTTGTTCTATTTAAAAGAGCGTTTTTGAATGTGGCTAAGGAAATATTGAGGCTTTGAAGAAAAGGTTTATCCAATTTATTGCATTTAGATAAACAACACAGTTTCATTTGAAATGACACTGTTAAGACAGTGGGCTTGTATCATAAGCATTGTACTGCTCCAAGAACCCTCTCGCCACAAGTACTATAATACTAATGTAACCTTGAAGTTATGTGTGTGTCAGAGCAGACGCGTAGTACTCAGAGGGAGAGAGATAACTGTAAGACGTGTTAAGAATGTAAATGATGTTCTGTTCGATGTTTTAAAGATATCTGCTTAATCAGTTATTTAAATGTTAATTGTCTTTTTTCCCTTGTCCTAATTCAATTAATAAATAGTTATTTAAACTAATAGAGAAAAATGTGTAAATTGTGGTACCCTCTTTTGCTTTCGACTTAAAGTGTCTTTAATTTGAAAAATTCTGCATTTTTGGCTTTTAATAACAACTTTGAAGAGTTTACTAAATAATAGGAGGCAAAACAATTATTGATATAAATTATTTTGAATTGAAAATTACGATTTGATTTACCAAAAGCTTCCAAAAAGGCATAAGAAAAAATGTAGTGAGAATAGTGGCACTGTCAAAGAAAGAGATAAATAGTTCACAAGGTCTAAAAATTCTCTCTCTCTTTCTTCTTCAAATGGGGGGCCACTATGTACACAAAGATAGGGTGCATCAAAGTCAAATTTATAGGGGCGAAGAGGGAAAACCACCAATACCAATAGCAATACCCCAATTTTTTTTCTTTTAGATTTTACGGGCGAAGCCCGTCTGTATAAGGGTACGCGCATAGTGTGGCAGATTTTCAGATTCCGAAATCAGATTTCGGATTTTCGGAAATCAGCGCTCTGAATTTGTCAGCGCCGGTGAGAGCGCATAGTGCATCAGATTTTGCCTGCTTCTTCGAAAAGAAGCAGAAACCGCTGCCACTATGAGCACTCATTGCCTAAATACGCATTACCTAAATACGCTAGGTAATTCCGGTTTCCGATTTACGCTGGTTTTCAGAATCTGAAAATCTGCCGCACTATGCGCTTACCCTAAGAGCCGATAATATTAATATTCCCCAGCCATTGCCGGGTCTAGCGCTTTAGTGCTAGTAAGAACATGGAAATAAAACGATTTCAGGTTACTTGCTAAAAGCATGCAGACGAAAACTAACACGAGTTTGGACAAATTCTCGTGCTGCATCCCCACCACTTGAAAAAATAATCCCAAATTCTGTCTGCAGGGCCGGCCCTAGCCATTTTGGCGCTCCGGGCAAAACCTTAATTTTGCGCCCCCCCCTCTCCGTTTTTTTAACCTTCCTACCCTCTTGAGAACAAAGTCACATATTCCCCCTTGTGGGGTCTAATAGACACCATAGAAAGTGTTAACTAATTTTTAGGGTAAAAATATCTTAAAATGCAAGGAACTATCATTAATACCTCATAAAAGATTTTTTCAGAATAATTTGTCTAATTTTTTTTTATCGTTTTTTGTCCTTTTAAGGCGTTATTTGGTTTCTTTTCATACACGTTTCTTTTCAACTCTAGAATAATTAAATTAGAGCAATTAACTATAATTCAGTTGGTTTATTTGAAATGTTTTATTATTACACTTCTTGAAATGTATTATCTCATACAAGTTCGGGTATATCAGCTGATATACCCGAACTTGTATGGGAAGCATTTATTAGTTAATTTTTAAAGCAGCTACCTTTCATCCTACATTAATTTATTTAGTATTTTAAATCATATTAAATGTGGATTTACCTTTTTATAATTCAGAAAATGAAACAAAAATGATCGGTTCAAAAATATTAGTGAAGTAAGTTTCTCGCTTGTGAAACTTAGTTTTCAAAGCAAATTTAGCTTTTTCCTTTAAAAATTCTTCGAAATCGCATTCTGAATTTCTGTAAATACTCTTGAATCATAGGAAACATTCTTATTTTTCCAAGAAAACTGAATATTTTTTTTTTACAAAGCATTATATTTATACATTTTTTTAAATAGTTTAGTCCACAGGAAATCGCGGCGCCAGCTGTCTGAGGATTTTTTTTTTGCTTCCACTATCAATTCCTGAAAAGAATTATATAAACAGCTTACATTTTTCAGAATATGAAACAAAATGTCAATATATAAGGATCGATTCAAAGCGTTTTAACCAAATCTTCTTTTTAATAAAAAAATGAAAATACTGGCATATAACCTTCTGAGAAATCCATAAACATCTTAAAATAAAGTAAATACTCTAATTTACATATAATAAAAGAAACATATAAAATATTGTGTTTTATTTCTTATTTATTTAATCTTTCTTATTTATCAACCATCCGATAACAAGACAAGCAATTTAGCACTTAAGGCAAAATAACAAAAGTTAAAATGTAGTAATGCTAACTGAACTAATATCCCATATTATAAATAAATTCTAACTAACCGAAGTAATTAAAATGCTTTTTTTCTAACTTTTCTTTCGGCAAACTCACGAACCAGTGATTTCAAGTCAAATAATTGATAATTACAAAGTTGAAACAATATTAATGAGATTTTTTTCGCTTGATGTATGTACGATAAAGAGAAAACATAAAATAGAGAACTAAAGCAGGCACGGATTAAGAAACTTTTCAAGGGGGGCGGTCCGATTTTCTTAGGGTAATTTTAATTTTATGATTATTCTGCATGTTGAAAGTTAATTTAAGGATTAAATTGTTAAAACATTAAATAACTACTCAAACCCTTTTAAGCATTCGTATCTCCTGTTGACTTTATAAGAGCATTATGTTTTAAAATTCTTCCACATACATAATAATAATTTATTTACAACAAAAAGCTTTCCTGTAATGCAATTATCTTCAGTAATTCTTTGTTTGATATTAAAAATCTCAAGTTCAAACCATAAATTTCTATTTGCCTTCTTGCAAACAACAAGAAATTACTCCAATATTTTTTTTAATTTTCCAGCTAAATATTGGACATAATATTTGAACTACAAAAAGCGAACACTTTCTCCAAAAACAAGCATTTAAAGCCAAGGATATTGATACGCGATCGCGAACCTTCATGTATGAAAAGCATGTATGAAAATTCGGGATTTTTCATAGAAATTCCGGATTGTTATAAGATTTCCGGACTTAAACATAATCAGTCGACACCCTGAAATCTTTTATAAAGCCTTTTAGAAATTAAAATTCTAGGATATTCCAGGTTTTTAGTACAAAAGTTCGCGAGCCAAAAATTTCAAGGATTTTCAATGATCTTAGGGTGAAATACGTTAATTCCAAGGACTTTTAAGGTTTTCAAGGCAGCGTACGAACCCTGGGAGAAAAGGATAGAGTGAAGGAGGAAAACTTTTTTTCTCCGTGGAAAAAAGATACTTTGAGGAAAATAGTTGAAAAAGCGGAACTTAATAGAAAAAGTAAAAAAAAAAACGGAATTCCGCCGAAAATTAGCATTGGGTTCACTAAATTTCATCTACAATATTAGATTCATAAAGTTATACTTGATTTTAAAAATTTGTGATTATTGATGACAAATCTAAAATTGGATGAATTGAATAAGTAGCAAAGCGCTTAAATATGTAAAAACATGTGAATAAACCGAAGTATGTAACATAAAGCTAGTATAAATCGATCAAAAATCCCTTGAAACGTGTATTATTCGAAACAGAACTCTTCAAAATAATAATTATAAAATAAATGTAATAACATGAAACTTCCACACCTAGTCATAATTTTAAGTACATGAAACAAACATTCTTTTAAAAGAGTTGAGTATAAACTTACATTTTTCTCCTTGCGTATAGAAAAATATATAGGCAAACGCTTGAAGTTCTCCAACAGCAATGACAATTTTCATTTGAGACCCAAAGCACTGAAATCGTCTCATTAGGCAGTGACCACTGGTGTTTGAGAAGCACCAATCATGTGAATATTTTCCCTAGAAGCCTAGAAGGGGGGGGTGATATCCCCAACCGAGAACTTCCTGCATTCCTTGCCACCTATCCCCCCCCCCCTCTCTCTCTCTATTAGTTCCTCAGAGGAAACAAGAAACCCTAAAACAACATAGGGGACGGGAGTGCAGATAAACAAACGACAGAACGACTGTCCGGTTATCTTGTTTCAATGACCTCTTCAAGGTGACAGCCAAGGTTAAAGGGGGCCTGTTTGCATTTATCGCTCAAAATTATGAACTTGCTCCAATCTTTTTTTGAAAATTTATTTTCATTTTCCATGATTTTGGCGCCCCTAGATCATTGCGCTCCGGGCGGCCGCCCGGAGCGCCCTGCCCTGGGGCCGGCCCTGCTGTCTGCTAATTTATATCAACAAGTTCCACAACTACAGCCATGACACTCAGTTATCGACATCGTCAATAGCAAAATCCTTTTTTTATAATATTGCAATCGTAAAACAATGTTATTGACACGGTAATTTCCATTCAACAACACCAAAGATAGCAAAACTACGAGGACCGTATAGGCACACTTCTATTGTCTCCAAATAAATGAATGGGTATTTAGAAATCCACTCATTCAGCGCTTCGATTCGTTCTTTACAGCGTGGAGACTATAGCCAGGGACAGGGTGGGTGGTCGTATACAAGCACTCGAAGAAGGGGTGTCGCGATCTAGACGACCCGGATGTCGGGTCTGCAGACGGTTCCGGACTAATTTCCTGCCACGAGAAACTTTGAAGGTTATATGATGCAAAGAATAGACACGCTTGCAGAGGACTAAAAATATTACGTAAACTTATGTTGATGGTGCATTTCTTTAATCTGTGTTGTGTATACCTGAAACGGGGCAAGGTCTTTAAGGATTGATTATTTCAAGTTGAGAGACACTGATTTACGCTTTCACGTATATTAGTTCAATGGACTTCTCCCTTTAGGTCTTGGTATTGAATACTGGGTCATCTGATTGTAGCTTTTGGGGTAACAGTTTCAAAAAGACCATGAAAGGAAAAACTGAGAAATACATAATCAAACTTTTTTAAGTGTTTAAAAGTTTATAAATTGGTAGTTTTTCTTTAGGAAATGAATCATTTGAATGTATTACTATAAGAAAACTTGAAACTCAAACAAATTTTGTAATGAAGCCAACGCATTATAATTGATGTATTAATTTGTGGAGAAAAAATGGAAATGTATTCACTTTATTTGAGAAACTAGGTGAAATGCCCGGCTTTGCACGGGTGTGAAAAAATTTATAAGGATCATGTCATATCTACACTGTAGATATGACATGATCCTTATAAATTTTTTCATACATTTTTTAAGATGCTTACTTCCAAAGTTATAATTTTTTTCAAACACTCCTAATAATTCCCAATAAAATATCTAATTAAACTCTCTTTGAAAATATTTATTTGTATCGTAAAAAAATTAAAACCACAACCAGTTAAACTGTTCTCATGTTTTCATTTTCTCATTTCTTTCATCATTCTGAAATTTCAATATTATTCTGTCATCTTTTTTCAAGTTATTAAAATTACAAAATGATCTCTAGATTTAGATGATTAAAAAATCGTAAGTTATGAACATTCAGATACTTAAACAAGCAGTTTAAAAAGCAGATGCGCAAGAAATACAACACAAAAAATCATTGCTAAAAATTCAAACAAAAAAGTAATATGCGAAAAGTTCGGTCATCTGTAAAGTTTGGCTAGTTATCGAAAGGAAGAGTGTTTGTAGCAGTTTTTTTTTTTGGTGTAATTTTCTTGTGCAATTAGAGAGTTCTTGGCGTTTTTCTTGGGTTTTTACTGTACATCTAAGGTAAGAAGGAGGATATAATAATAAAAAACGAATAAAAGCAATAATGCGTGGTTTTAGCGATCAGATGAAAAGAAAAAAAAGCATGGCGCCCAAAGATCGTAAAACCTAAATTACAGAAGATGTTTGTATTTTAATTAAAATACAGATTTTCTGTTTCCCTACTGATTTGTTGTTTTTGTAAAAGAATGTCTGTAAAAATAACGGAATTTTTTTATATTGTGCTGGATTACAGTTAAAATTTGAGTTTTACAAAAAAATGTAGAAATTCTGTTAAAAAGTATTGTTGAATATCTGTTAAAACAAGTTTTTTTACAGTGTAGATACCTGTACTTATAATACGATTAAACTAATTATTGGCACTGTCTATTTGGCCGGCAAATATACTCTCTAGGCAAATATAACTCTAGTCCTTTTTACCCGGCAACTGCCTGGCAACGGTTCTGATTGGAGCGCCGGCATGGGCGCCCATACATAAGGGCAAAGGGAGGCCCGTGCCCCCCCTTGCACCAGAAAAGTTATGTAAAATCTTCCTTTGATTCCTTTAATTTTAAATTTTGAGCTGTTTTAATCTTTCTATTATGATTGTAAGCTAATTCAAAAGCAAAATATAAATAGTAGTTTCTTGCTAATAATGTTGACCACATATTTAATACTATAGTCTGTGTAAATAAAATCGGCGGTTAAACGTCATTGTTTACCATGGCAACGTAGAAGAAATAGATTGAGAAAAAACTCAAGGTCAACCGCCGATTCTATTTACACAGACTATAGTATAGTTTCTTACTTGAAATTTTGCGATTTGGCATAGGAGTGATCCTATTTTAGAAGTCACTTCTTTTAAGAATAAAATTTCAAAACTTTTTCTGGGGAATACCCCTTTTTTGCTTAAATTCCAGCATTTTATGCAATTTTTCTTGTATTAAATACTTGTGAGGGGCCCCTTTGAAATAATTATGAACCAACCCCCCTTAAAAAAAGAAACTTAAATCTAGTTACGTAACGTAACGTTAGTAATCTAGTTAACGGGTGGCTAACTTGAAAAAAAATTTCTTGGGCCTCCTCCGGAATTCATGCATATGGGCGCCCATGAGCGCCGGGACTGCTACGTAACCGCGAAACCTACGGCGCATGCGCCAACTGAGGGTTTTGCCGTCCAAATAGACACTTCGTTAATTATCTAGGACTTCTAGGGGGTGGCTGATGTAAGACGACTCGCGGGGTGGAATAAAACTTCTCAGGGTTCGTACTGAACTTCAGGGGGGGGGGTGGTTCGTAACTACACGGGCTTAACGTGGTCCGTAATTTCACTGGAGTGGTCAGCAACTTCTCTGGAGTTGTCCGCAACTTTAGCGGAGTGGTTCTTAACTTTACTGGAGGGGTCTGAAACTTCGCTGGAGTGGTCTGCAACGGGCCACTCCATTAAAGCTTTACACCACTACCGAGAAGTTTTACACCACTCGCGAGACGTTTTACACCATTCCCGAGGAGTTTACACCGGCCCCGATAGGTTTTACAACACCTCCGAGAAGCCGAGAAGTTTCACACCACCCCTGAGAAGCAGTACTATACCCCCACAATTAACAATTAATTTATTTTCCATGGAGACATTCAAAATCACGATTGATTTAACTGTTAATAGCATATTCCCTCACAATTACAATTAAATTAATCGTCAATTGTTTACTCTGCAATTGGCAATTAATTCAATGCTAATTGTGTGCCCGCAACTACAATTTATCAACTGTCAATCTTGTATGGATAATTGCAATTTATTCAATCGTCAATCATTAATTGTATGAAACAATTGATTGGGCAATTCCCGCATTTTTATTTTATTTTTTTATTTGATAGAGATATCCAAGAGAGGAGTAGGGGAAAGGAGGGTAAGACCACGGACAAAAATGATTTTGGGGTACTATAAAATCAAGAATTTAAAAGCTAAAGCCTAAAAAATTTACTGAACGTAAGTTTATTGACTAATATAATTCTTCAAAAAATGAAAGTCTTGGTTTTAGCGAAACTATGTTAAAAATCAAAAGAAAAATAAAAAATTGAATGCGTACTTTTACCCGACTTCGCTCTCTTACCCTCCTTTCCCCTATACCCGGAATTTTTTTTAATTGCAATGCTTATTTATCTTTTAATTTAATTTCAACGTTTGACTTTTTAAAAAGGCGCGAAAACAGCATGTGACGTCATTCAATCCGAAACATTGGTTTTAAACAACGGTTTAGGATTCAAAGCGATTGTTGAGTTTTACTTTAAAGTAGGGCGAAACAGATCTGACGTCATTCAATCCTAAACAAGTGCAAAGCGATTGTCGATTTTTATTTTAAAATATTGAATTAACTATTGTTTTTAAAACTTTTCATGTCAATTTTTGAATTTAGAACCATTTTGTTTACTGAAAAAGTGAATGATTTTCTGTTTTAAAAAAATGCGGGAAATTCCCATTTTGCCCATCACTCTGACGGCCGTATTCTGTGCAACCTGACCAGCCAGCAGTTAACCAGCTGTCAAGAAAGGAATCGCCTACTCTCATTGGTGAAATCCTTCTTTGACAACTGGTTAACCGCTGGTTTAGTAGCACAGGCCGTGAGTGCTCTCTGAAGACCTTTTAAACTTTTGGCACTCATATCCTCAAAGCATTGACACAAGCATTAAGAGAACATTGCAAAAAAAAACTTCTTACCCAAATTCCCGACGAAACTCTGCATTGAGCTACCTGGAGAGCTTAGATTGAGAAGAGAGATGACCACAGGTTTGAACTGATTTGAGCGTATGCGCTGCCGCAATTCCGCTTAAATTTAGCCTACCTCGCTTTTTTTGGCGCCACTTAAGATATTTAAAAAAAAAATGTTTACAACACTAGTCTGTGATTGGCTCTCTACGTTAAAGCAATGGTGATTTTACGGAAATAGCCTAGCGCCCTAGCGGTTAAAACTTTCCTCTTGGCCAATCAAAAACGATCAGTGCGTTGTCTCCGCCCTTCTATTCTAGCCTCTCTAGAGCTACCTATTCGATGAATAA
Source organism: Tetragnatha montana (assembly GCA_963680715.1). Taxonomy (NCBI): domain Eukaryota; kingdom Metazoa; phylum Arthropoda; class Arachnida; order Araneae; family Tetragnathidae; genus Tetragnatha; species Tetragnatha montana. Next base: position 31,158,167 of record OY796676.1, read on the forward strand.
CACTTTTTCTTCGAAAATACCCTACTAATTCGTATACAGGACCTTCTATTCAGTTTAATATGCTTTACCCACCAAGCCTTCTTTTTTACCTTGGCAATCTAAATATAATGATGGACTCGCAAAACTCTGGCACTCAACCAATTCTGAGAAAGTATCTAATTAATTCCAGAAAGGGATCCTTACGTTGAGAGTTTTAGGTGTAAACATCAGAGAACTACTCTGTTGAGTTGAAAGGATTCTTTATAAAAAAAAAACAGTTTTCCTTTCACAAGTTTTTACTTTCATTCATTGACTCCCGTTTGTAAACACGCAATAAATTAAAAAAAATTAATTTAGAAATCACGAAGAGAAGACAGCTAAATGATTAGTGTCAACATTCTATAACTCTTTAACGACTTAATTTATACTACATTACATTGACTTTCCTGCATTAAAAGCCACTGTAATTAATTAATTAATTTACTTTTAATTGGAAAATATAGGTAAGGCTTATTTAGAAGCCAAAGTTGATTCTAAAGGATCAATGGCAACGTAAAATAGAAAAGTGAAAAACATGTTGAATAGAGTTACAAGTTATAAGATAACCTATTATAAGGCATTGATGTGGGAGAAGCATTATGATTATTATGAAGATGGCTTCTTTTCTTTCATTAAAATTTGTTGGAAAGAAAATTGAAATCACAGTTTAAAAGTACTAAATTATAGGTTAATTAAAAAGAAGTTGATAACCACTAATAGATCTTATTGTGAATATGAAGACTCAAAGCAGCGTCAAAAATCTGGAAGGATATTTTTGATATACTTGAGATATTTTTTCTTATCATAAACATGTTCTGAATATTGCTTAAAGTAAATAATTAATAAGTGATCAATGCCCATAATTTAAATAAAATAATTCCTGTTTGGCTTACTCACGACTGTATCGACACGAACCAGTCAGTGCATTTCTTTTCAAAGGGGTGCAAGTCGTTTTTAATGGTCTTTGGACCAACGGACTGCCTGAGATTTGAAACGCCTACTAAAAGTAAAGTTATAAAGTTTTAAGTAATTTTATCAAGTGTCCAAATTACGAAGTTTATATTCAATATTTGCCACAAATTGAACCATTCAATAAAATTTAATTATAAGGTCAGGTGGGGTAAAATGGTTACAGCGGGGTAAAATTGATATAGGAATTTTAATATATAGTTTATATTTATAAAATTTATTTTTCTTGAGCCTCAATAAAAATCAGCGTACCAAAAAACATTAAATTTTATAAATATATCCATTTTACCCCGCTATAACCATTTTACCCCACTCGACCCTATCAAACGATCGCTTCTCAATATCCCATTTTGTTTGTTGGTGAAATTTGTTAAAGGGTCATGACAATTTTTCAGTGAGGTCTATCTATTTTCTATGAATCATATGTGTGGACCTTGTTCTTTTTCATAGATAAATATATTTTCTGCCCGCCGTCATAAACTAAAATTGGAGGTTGAAAACCTCCAAATCACACCACATCAAAACACCCCGAGAAAAATTCTCCTAAAACCTCCTCAAAATCCTAAACCCTCCCTAATTTATCCCTTAGTTTGTGTAAAATCGTTTTGCGCAGCGAGTGAGGCAGATGGAGAGAGTTGATCAGACCGTCTGAGCTGAACGGGCGACAAGTTCAAGGCGGGTACGAGGTCTCCCTGCTTCTCCGAGACAGTCTGAGCTGCTGAAGGTGGCTGGCTGCAGTCGGAGACTGGAAGTGCTTCTTGGACGCCACGATAAAAACTTTGAACTTTTAAAGGGCACTAAAAAGTTGATGTGAACTTCATGCACCAGCTTCTTTAATATACAAGGTCATACTTGGGGCTTGGTTGTAAAATATTAGTGTGAATTTCCTGTTATTAGATTTATGCATCATCTTTATTAGAGTATTTAGGTACGAAAGTACCATTGTTTGATTTATTTTCCTTTTAGGGTTCTGCATTTTAATTACAAAAGTAGGTAAAGAAAAAATTGGAGAGGGCAAAAGGGTAAGACTGCAACTAAAATTTTATTACTCTTTACCACGATCTATTTAAGCGTGAAATTACTCTAAAGAAAGTTAAATTTGCTTCAATTAACCTTCAGGCTCTTCATTCAAGTTAAAGTTTTTTAAACATGCTTTTGTTAAGAATAATCCCTGTTCCTGCTCTTAAAGATTAAACTTAAAATATATTAAATCGGTCTCAAAATTTCTTCCTTCATTCTTAACATTTTAAAAAAGAAAATGTGAATAAACTTTTCGGATATTGTTTTTGAGTTGGTTGTTTTGTTGGCATCTCTCATTATCACTTTTTTTTTCAAATATTTTGACTAAATACGCATCGTGCAATAATACTATTATTAGAAGCATTAGTTGTAGGGGCATTTCAAGGTATTTGTGACATTTAGTTGAGTTCCTAGTTTGAAATTTTCGTCTCTCAATCTATATCTATAAAATCAAGATGTGCCTGTGTCCGTGTGTGTGTCTGTGTCCGTTTGTTTAATTTCTCTGATTTGTTAATTTCTCTGAAATTACCCAACTGATTCTGATCAAACTTGGTATACATACGTATCGGAGCGGGGGAAAACAATGATACCGGTTTCAAATTCCTACGAAAGTACGATAAAAAAGTACTGGGAACACCGGGAGGAAAAGCGCCTTCGACACCGGGATGATGGGTAATTGCTGATACAGAAACTTAGACATGCAACTTGAGAGAACTTAAAAAATAAATTAATACACTCCACCCGTGCAAGGCCGGGCAAATCAGCTAGTTCTATAAAAGTACGTTTTAAGTACGTTTTTCTTCATACTGCTTTCTTTGAAGAAAAAGACTGCTTTACAGATAACAAAATAGCAAATCGTAGTAAAGTTAGCTTTTTAGCATACTGACTCTTTTAAAGGAAAAAACAGTTTTACAGATCAAAATAGGAAAGTAAGTTTTCCTGCATACTAAAGAAAAATCATTTTACAGAGATAACTTAGAATAGAAAGGTTAACTTTTCTGCATACTAACTCTACTGAAGGAAAAACAGTTTTACAGACATCAAAAGAGCAAATTGTAGGGTAGTAACAAAGCCTCCTAGAGTACTGGAAGTCTAGGAGGCTTTGGTAGTAAGTTTTCATGCATACTTCTTTTAAAGGAAAAACATATGGTTTGACAGAAATCAAAACTTAAGCTTCTCAGCAACATATTTCAATACTTCCTTTTTAAAAGAACTTGTTTGAAATATAATATTTAACAAGGCAATAGTTCTAAAAATAAATATTTCGGTATAGAATCATAAAAGACAACACATAGTTTAAGTGTCTCTGAATTTATATTCAAGTAGACTTTTATCTATAATTTATTAATTCCAGTACATGATTAACTAATCTACATATTAACTAATTAAGATGATTAACATTATTAACTAATCTAATAAATGAACATCTTTAATAAGATAATGACACTTCCATCATTAGAACCTATTAAACGGAGATTGAAAGGCTTCCCTTTATATCCCAACATTTTTGTTTCTTACAACCATTAATCGGTTCTTGGTATTCCTGGTTATATAAATAGCAAGTGGGTAGTAACTTTAATAAGCAAGAGGAAATTTTTTCATAAAGTTTCACTCGTGAAACTATAATTACTAAATTAAATTTATAAAGGAAGTTTACATTTTAATAACCTTCTTGAAATTACCTGTATTGTTTGGAGCTACTCTTCCCTGCATGTATTGTCTGAAAGTGCATGCGATGGAGATATATTTTCTCATTAACTTTGAGATTAAAATTATTATGGCTTCATAAACATTAACAATTTAATGGGGCTTTTATCGTTCAATTTCAGCAAAAGTAGAAAAATCGGAAAATATTTAGAACAAAATCAAGGTTATATATAATGAAGATATTTTCAAACGTGGGATAAAAACCAAAAATCACTCACAACATTTGGTTAAAAACCAATCTATTTTAGAGATAAAAAGCTCTATATAAACAAACCATCGGAAAATTAAAATAGCAGTTTCCTTTAAATGCCGCCAGTTGTCTTTAAATCACAATTTCCCTCTCCCATTAACATCCCCAATTAAAATTCTGACAAACAGAGAGCTCAAAAACCACCAAGGCCACCTTTAATCAATGAAACCTTCACACCACTTCCAACCGACGCCATTTCCAACAAACTTGTGAAATTCCATCTCAGCAGTTGAAATCAAACTAACCAACCTCTTTCCAAACAGCAGGTTCTCGTTGGCTTGATGATTCGTCATTAAAGCTCGGATAAATCAATTAGTGTCCTTTGAATGGGATGTCAAATGGGGGTTAGGATGTCATCAAAAGACAACTAATGATCCTTTTCTGAATCATGCCACGTTTTGTTGGGATATATCACCACCACGCGGAAGTATTGGAGGTTAAGTCGCGTGGAGAACATTGCGGTGAATGGCAGGAAGTAAATAATCACCCTCTTCGACAAAACAGACGTTTTGTGTAGGGATTCCTTTCTTTCTCTCTGAAGGTTGTTGACAGAAGTTTCGTTTCTAGGAATTCATGCGGTCGAGTTTGTTTATTTACGGAGATGGGAATTTCCCAGCTTTAATGGGGTACACGTGTCCGCTCCTGTTCATTTAAGATCTTTACAACAAGAAAGCGTCTGATGGGGAATGGAGGTTCGATGACCGAAACATCAAAGCTAACCGCGTGTGCGATAGTTTGATGTCACCTCCCGAAATGGTTCCTTAAGTTACAATTCAAAAATAAAAGGAAATTTAAGTCACACACGCACAAATTTAGATACATGCTATTTATACCAAATGACATACATTTTTTTTTCTTACTTGAGGTTGCCGGTTTTAGGATAATCAATTTAAATTATACTACATATACTGTGTATAATGTTATTCCTCAGTCTAACAGGAAAATTTAATCAAAACTAGGATTATTTAATGGAATACTAAAATGTTTTCTTTTTTTTTGGAGAAACCATTTTTAAGCTGTATAAGAATATCGAAATTTCGAAGAGTTTTCAAGAGGGTAGGAACTTATTTCTGTGCTTTATATGGGTTAATGCTAATTATTTAATTTTAATAATTTAACATTTAACAAAAAAGGAAACTTAAAAAGGTTATAAATGATTTATACCCCCACTTTATACTGCTTGGTTTGGTTTGGTTTGGTTTTTGGTTACATATATTTTCCGGTATGTGTGCTTGATCTCAAGGATCCGCTTATACACCTTCGTCAAGTAAGACAGACACAACAGAATTTTTACTGGCACAAAGAAGGAAAATACACCCAGGGGCGAGGTGAGAATCGAACTCACGACGGAGCAGTGCACTTTATACTGCTCTGCATAATGTGTGAAAGTACTTGGGAAGAGGTTGAGGATTCTAAAATCACCTTGCCTTATGTACACAACAAAAAATGTTTTTTCCAGAAAATACTGTTTTAATACCTACCTTATTTGTTAAAAAAAAAATTCAGATTTTGTAAAAGTTTTCATGTAACAATACATCATAATATCAAAATTAACTGGAATGCAATACTTCTTACACTCAGTTGTCTATAACGATACGGATGAAGATATCTCCAGTACCTCAACTCATATTGATTGCGATTGTACCACTTGAAAACATAATTCAAGATTTCTGGAGGTATATAAAAGCTAAGTTCCACGAATTTTCAGCCCCTGTATGATAGTGGGTACAGAATTCAAGAAAACCCACGCCCGTCTGTCGTCTTAAAAGAAATAAACCTCAATGTGTAATCTCTTCGTGAAGCGAAATATTTCCACAACAGTGTCATCCGAATATCAATACGCATACCAGAGTGCCCAATTAAACTCCCTGAACAATAATATTCCAAAGTGTCCTTCCAAGGTCCCTCCACCCACAAAAAGCGCGTTAATCCCAACGACCTATAATCCGTGGCCAAGGTGAGATCGTTCGAAAAAAGAACTGAAGAAAGCGAATTTCTTCGTAAAGGGGAGTTCAAACACACTGGGAAAGTATGTTTACGACTCAATATTAGGGACCTAATCCTTCACCCCTCGCGACCCGAATGTGGGTCGGTGGTGAAGGGGAGAGTGGAAGCCGAACGAACGCTGACCCACTTTGGAACAGTCTCTGGAATCGTCTGAGGTTCAGCAAATGTTCTTTATCGGTTACTTTTTTTTAGGAAAAAAGAAGATGAGTTTCAGTATTCTGGGTTTATCTGAAAGGTGTGTGGGGGTTTAGAATGATGCAATGTTACCGATAAGGTATCGGATGGCTTTGTTTATCTGTTTTGTTCGGTTGGATAGAAGTTGAAAGATATAGGGCAGAAATGTAATCTTTTAAAGGTAAACGCAAACTATAAGAAATAGTTTATTTCTAAGAAAGGAAAGTTGTGTGCTTCCCTATTATGCGGCAGTATTTCACGTAAATACGATTCATAATTACTAGTACTTGCTTGGTTGGAAGGTTTGATACTGTTTTTTGTTGTTTGTTTTAGCAGTGTTCTTTTTTAAAATTATTTTTAGTTAGAATCAACAGGGTTCAATTAAAATGATAATCATATGATCCAATACATCCCAACAGTCTAAATTATTTTAGGCATTTTTTATAGAATGTACTAAAATTGAGAGAAGCCCTCTAATCTCTATAATGTCTACAGTCCAGAGAGATGGTTTTTGAAGTCTATACTACAACAAATCTTGCCTTCATATTTTTTTTTAATATCCTTTACCGTAATTTACTGAACATAAACTGCTATTTTCCCCCGTTTCCAATTCAGAGGTTTCTTTTAACATGACATCTTTACTCGCATTATGATGCACTTTTTGGTTGTAGGACTTATTCAATTTGTAAGGGGGAGGGGGGCACATTCCAACAAAGTGCATTTGTGAGTATTTCTCCACATATATTTAAATATTTAGTTTTCCTTCAAGGGTCGTGTTAAACATGCGACAGTCCATTTTTTTTTTCAGAAAAAAATGCTGTATTTTTCTCAACGGTTTTCAAATGTTTTTGAGGTTGCTTAATTCGTATATAAACTTTGCATACAAAATTTCGATTGGCATTTTTATGAAAATTCAAAAACCTTGTTAAATTTTCTTTCACCCCTTTTTTTTTGCTTGTAAGACGAAAAGTAGGAGTTTCTCATGAAATTGTTAACTACAAGAAATAAAGAACATAAAAAACAAGCTACAATTTAGTCAATTACAACTTTTTTTTATTAGATCAACAGTTTGGTCGCTAGAGAGGTAATTTTTTCCCCTGCGGCGGAAAATCCAGAAAATCGAATTAAAATCTATGTAAACGTTATGTCTTGAAATAAAATTCAGAATTGATCTGCCACCCATCCAAACCAGATTGGTTCTGATTTGTCTTAGGCTGGTCTACACCCCTCCCCTATTTTTTTCCCCTATTAGTTTTTAACTACCCTATCTTATGTTAACTGAGGAACTAACTTAACAACAGTTTAGTCCGTCTCGATGAATCACGCAGTATAGCACCTGCTTCCGCAAACACGCAATTTGGTGACCTTTTCCATTAGTGAAAGATCCCCTGCTGCGTCTTTGTGTCACCAGGTGGCACTGGCACCGGAGTTTTTCTGTTGCCATTCAAAGAAACAGTTTTAAGACTCCCCAGACCTGTATAATGTTTTTTGGATTCTCCCAGCTGAACAGCCTGAGTGGTTGAATGCTTGTCATGGAAAATGAGGGAAACGTTTTGAAAAAAAAGTTTGGATTGATTTCCCAATCAGATTCTAAAAAGATAAGTGAGATAAAAAAGTTGGATCGTCTAACATGTTTTAAATTATATATTTACACACTATAAATTCAAAGGTCTGAATGAAAAAGAAGTTATGTAGTTATGGGGGTTTTTTTATGCAATTAGTTTTTATCAGAATAAACTACACTTCTCTATTTTCGATAAATCAAATAAATTGCTTAAAAATTTCACTGAAACATAAGCAGTAAATGTCAAGTTTAGATAAAATAAAAAATTTACTTAAAATTGATGTGGTAACCATGATTACATTCATATTTGATTTATAATATAAAATTTTAATAGAATGAAATTATTATTATACTATTTAAACATTGAAAATTGAAATGAGAAAAAGTTATTTGCATCTAATGCCTCAGTTAAAAGATAATATAGAGCATTTTCAATCACATGACTCGGACCTAACAACGGCCTTAACAACGTTGTTATTCGTCCAAGTGACGTCATGTGCGAATGCTTCTATTGGATGCTTCTATTTCCCGTCATAACAACAGCCTTAGCAACGTTGTTTATTCGTCCAAGTGACGTCATGTGCGAATGCTCTATTTGAGGTTTTTAAGTAATCCAATAAAGTTGGTTTGAAAATTATTAAAAAACTGAAACAATGGGAAGATAGGCTGATGGGGGGATTTCAGCACCTAAAAAGAGATTTGGCCGGCACGATTTCAACTTAAGATATTTTAACCAAAACCATTGACGAAATCGTAATAAAAAAGAATTAGAACTGGACGGAGCATTGACACAGCTCATTGATATCATCGATGACATTGATTTTTCCAAATTCTTCAATATCTTCGAGTGCCAATTGATCATAACTCCACCGTGCTACAATGTGGCCATTCCTTATTTAGGTTTAAATGGCACCAGGCCCATTTATAAGGATATCGCAACTTTTTATTAGATATTTTTTGATAGGTTTTTATTAGATAGATTCTCTCCTTCCATCTTTCCAACCTTTTCTTTTCAATGTTTGCAATAAACCCAATGCGCACGATATCCTGATTTTCTTTTCCTATTTGGAATAGTTTACATCTAGAGTACCTTACATTTAGGCGGCAAACTGTAAGAGGGCATAGTAAAAAACTTAAGGGTAAAGCTGTCCCTATCAGCTCTAAAAACATGATTAACCAGAGAGAAAATGCACTTTCCTTTAAATGTTGTGGGAATTGACCCCCTATGAACCCCCTATAAATTACCCCATGCTCAGGATGGGGGATAACATGGATTTCTAGAACATCTGTACTATATTAGGTACATAACACAAACTATACCTAAGTGTATAACCTTTGGGGCTTTGTAAATGGACAAAAGTAAATTTTCAGAAATTATATTCGAGTATACATATAGTATAGCAGAAGGTGAGAACAGGATATAATTTTTAAGCATCAATCAATCATTATTCCACGATTCAAACTACGAACTGCACCTATAGAGAGCAGCGGGCTCCCGCTTATGCTATAGCTAGGGATGCAAATTTGTTGGGGAGACATGAAGCTCTTCTTTAATTTGCATCTTTAGTCAGTCCATAAAGCAAACTGATTTTTAAACCATAAAATTCTGTTCAGCCTTTTAGAAAGTGATGTGTCGTCTTTATCCTCCTATTCAACAGAATTTACTGAAAAAGAAAAGTAATTTTTAAGTGGTAGTGTTATTTGTTCAGTAAATTATAATAAAGGCCTATCATTCTGAAAAACATTTATTGGACTTTGGAAGAATTTTTTTGGACATTTATTTGACTTTGGAAGGAACACTTTTATAAGAATTGAAACGTCAGTGTAAAAAAGGGAATAGTCCAAAAACAAAGTTTTGTGAAAATTGACAAAAAAAAAGTAAGTGCTAATGGTATTGTATAACTACCAAATTTTTTTGAAAATCCAGGGCCCCCCTATTTAAAATACATAAATAATCATTGAAAGAGAAAAATATAAGTATATTCACACTTAAATATTGTACAGTTGAAAAAAAAAGGTGACGGGCTTATTCTCTCTTTCAACCTTATGAAATTTCAGATTAAAAAAGTCTGAAAAACTACTTAAATTGACATTTAAATTAAGTAAAACCTCACGGAGCGACCACTCCTATATAGCAACCACCCCTCCTAACGACCGGATTTTGAAGGCATCTTTTTCCCATATTCTCCTAATGTTAAAATACCCCAATTTGTGACCTTTAAGGGTTTAAACCATCAACTTGTTTGTCAACATGGTTTAAAACCAAGTTAAAGACTTTGGTGGTAACCAGGTTGGTTGTTAAAATTTAACGAAAATGATGGGTAAAAATTGATATTTTGATCGTTTTCCCCAAAAAATATATTTTCCCCTTTAATTTTACTCACGTTTTAAAACATTCTATATCTTTGATTTTAAATTGAAAAATGATTTTAATATGTTATTAAAAATCAAGAGGGATACTTGAGGGAGTACCTAGGTCGTTAGACCGTAAAATTCCAGTATAACCAGCCTCACTGGGTGATGCTATGAACATAGCTGTTACAGAACGTACCTGTAAGTCACAGTCAGCTGACAAGGAAATGTTCCCAGGCTAAATATTGGACAAAAATTTTATAGGGGTTAGTAGATGACTCAAAACATTTAGGTACTGTGAAAAAATTAGCTAAGGAATTACAGTAGAAAAACTGTATAAAATTCTTAAAAATTATCATTTTTAACGCCAAATGTAAACCTACTAGGCGAAAAATGCAGAGAAACCGCCAAATTCTTAAATGAACTGGCCGCGTTTTGAAGCTGTTTAAATCTGCAAATCAAAAAATGTTCATCAAATGCACTCCAAGTCGCCAAGTAGTGTTAACTGAATAGATTCAGCAACTCAGAACCCAATTTTCAATATTAATTTACTCCTCTCCTAATGAAATTCCGCAACTAATTTTTTCACAGTAAGTGTTTTGAGTCATCTTCTTACGCCTGTAAAAATTTCGTCCGTTTTTGTGAAGTTTAGCCTGAGAACGTTTCCTTGTGAGGCAAATCCCCTTGTTTCCCCAAGTTAACTCAGTCCTCATTTTATCGAGCCCGGAGGGATGAAAGGCTACGTCTGCCTTGCCCAACCTGGGAACAGAACTCGGGTCTGTGGGGTGGCAGAAATTGAACCTGAAAATAACCTGAAATTGTCGACCAAATCGGCAACCAGAAATTTCAATGATAAACTTTCCTACAGACAGGCAACTTAGTAGTTGCATGTGGACAGCTAAGTTGGCAAACAAATCGACACTGTCTGTAGTTACTTTAAAAACCCTTTTTGGATAGCGTTGACCGTTAATGACTAATAAGTTGTGCGATTATGTACCGCAAACGAAAAAAAATTCTTTTTCTGAAAATCTGTATTGAAGGTTCGGCAAATAAATCTTTAATGATCTGTTTTGATAGACAAATAATGAATAGTAATCAATCATAAATAAATCGTTAAGGCTAGAAAATCTTTCGATCGGGCGTTACAATTGTATTTTTAACTTTTGAAATCGGAATGGTCATGTTTAAAATATCTTACTAAAATTAAGAAACATAGGTATCGTAATCAATAGTTATTTTAAAAATAGAATTTAAAAATATTAGAAATAGATTCAATTTAAACAAAACCAGTGTGAACTATTGTCTCTGTAACTTATTTCGCAAGATTCAAGGCATTTAACGCCATTTTAAACCTACGAAAATAATCTGGAAATTTGTTGAAGGATACCTAATTTCTTTCCATCTTTTTTAGAAAACGATTTTCCAAATTCTGAATTCATGTTTTTAATTTGCTAGAATGAACAGTGATTCACTTAAAAATTCATCCGAAATCCACGAGCTAATATTGGACGTTTAACTGGATCTTTCTGGTCACAATGACTACGTCACTTGATTTCCGGGTCCAATCAAAACCGCAGATTCTCCCGCCCGCCCGAAATCTCCTGATACTCCGCGGACGATATAGACAGCTGCATAATTATTTTTGTTTCTCCGGTCGCCATTTTTGTACTTTTTAATTTTTCGAACGTGATAGTTGTGTGCAGTATCGAAGCTTATCATCTTTGGATATTTACGTAGAGATGTCTCGACGTTTTCCATCAACATTTACGCAGAGGACTTCACGGGAATTCAGGTAAGATTTAAAGCAGTGGCTCTCGACCTTTTTAATAATTCTTTTAACTTTAAAATTCATTTGGCCATTGATGTAGAAAAATTTGTAAGATTAATAGAAATTTTGCTGGTCGAGAACCACTGTTACTTTTCTGTTATTGTGCTTTTCTTCCAAAATATGTAAATTCATTTTCTTTTTCTTTCGTATAATTCATTATTATGTTAGTGTTTTAATGAATATTTCTCGTGAAACGGAATAAGTGCATGTTATTTTCAATATTACTTCATGATAGTCCAAAATTTTAATGGTGCAATATGATCATACTTTATTTTTATGTCATAAAACACTAAACCAAATCAAAAATTTAATTTATTGTTTTGTTTATAAGATTTGGAAGCATAAAAAATTTATGTTTTAAAGACCCTGTTTTATAGTTAGAACCCAAATATCTCTAAAGAACATGCAGAATGAAATTAAACTAATTTGGGAATGAATCCTTATAAGTCGATATTTTCCCTGTAAAATAATTGATTACAACTGTATTTAAAAAGAATTGTAGCTTTACTGTGATGTGGAAAATATTTTAGGTATTAGAATTTGGAATGGATATTTATTAGGTATGGACAAGTAAAATTTTTAAATGTAAAAAAAATCTGGCTTGATTCTAAGTAATAAAATTTCAAAATTAGTTATTGGAATTTTTTTTAAAGATTAAATTGTTACAAATTATAGAAATTACTCCAGTTACCAAAATCTTATTTTGATTTAACCTTACAAAAAGAATGTTTACTTTTAACTTCTTACGATAAAAAATATATATTTGAATTTAAGATAAAAATATCCTAACTAACACTAAATATAAAAAGAATGTCTAGTTTTTAAAGAGTTAAAAAATTATGTCTTGTGGTTGAAAAATCCAAGATTGCAAGAGTTGTCTAAGAAGATTTTTTGCTTTCTTTCTATTTAAATGTTGACTACATCTGATGTTTGGTCGTAGTTTATTAAGTAATTAAATTTGATGTTACACACTTACCCGATTTTAAAACAACCTTCAACCTAATTTATACCTAATTCCAACCTATATTTAATGGTAAAAAAAACCTTACTTATATTTGTTGGTTCTTCAATATAAAATTATATCTATAATTTGGGGATAAATCTTTATATGATACCATTTTCCCCTACTAAATTAAGTACAATTGATCTCTGAAAGAATTCGAACGTTATTGCAATACCTGAAACATTTTAAAGTCAAAAATATACCTGCTACACTTTTTAAATAAAAAATAAAATCAAAGTACATTGATGTTTAAATTTAAAGTATTTAGGGAGCATATACACAAGATGAACTTAAGTTAAATTGATTTGACTTGAGGATTGAATAATTAAATTTGATTTGCCTTTTGCTGCTCTGCTAACTGATTTAGTTAAATTTAATTGAAAGGTTTAGAAAATAGAATAGTCACAGAATTATAAGTAACATATGTCATTCTATTTAGAATTTTTATCCTTTTTACGATTTTACCAAATTTAAGCGAAAAACTTTGGAAACTTATTCAAGTTTTTATACCCCATTAAACCTTATAGAAATACATAATCAAAGCTTCAATTTTGTTCTAAAAAATTGAAATTTTACCAAAGGAATCGATGTTGTTTCTATTAATTTAAATCAAGGACTTAATCCCCTTGGGTCTGTGGTCCTCAAATTTAGCTTTGTTCTAAAGAAAACCCTTCAACAGAAATAACTTTTGTGCTAATGCCCAAATTATATGTTTAAAGGACATGTATTTTTTTAATCACTTTCAACTTTGGAGAATATGGGCTTATTTCGTGGTTAAATGGATTTATAGTATTTGACACTAACGAAGCAATGTATGGGGATTATTACTCTATGACAGGCATGACCTGAGCAATGTTAGTGCATAAACCTAAATTTAAAAATTTTATCACTTTCCATAGAGATAAAAATTAGATGAAGCCACATACACAGAATGAAACTTAAAAATTTGAGACCAATATCGGATAACTAGTTGCCTAATCCTAGCCGTTTCTAAAGAAAATGATTGTGAAGGGATTAAGTTTAGCCTAAGTAGTATGGAGTGAGAGCACAAAAAAAGAGAAAAATATATACGTGTGTAGAATTAAATGTTATTTACTTGGAAGGGTATCCGAAATCTCCGAGTTCAGAGTTCAACAAATTTGGTGCCTAAGTTTTCTAATAATTAGTATGCTAAAATTCCTTTAAAAATTTAGTAATCTCCTTTCCCCCTAACCTAAATAACAGAATTTTCTAAGGAGGTCGTTGAAAAATGTTCTGCACTTCAGGGGGCGGTAGTTTCCTCATCATTATATTCGCTTTGAAAGGAAAACGTATTCCAAATGTCAGGGATATAAAGAGTGTGACCATACCTAATACTGTGCTCTCTCTAAGTAATGTGCTTATACTGTACAACATATTTAAGTATCCAGAAACGAAAAAAAATCTGGGTACTTGTGGTGACATTGCCTCTTTAATTCTCTTTGAGAATATATTTCTATCGTATTGTATTTAGTTAAAAAATCTAATTACTCTCAAAACATTTTTATAGGTGTGAAAACACCTCAATTGTTTATTTATATTTATTAAAAAAGGGAATATTTCCCTCTTCTGTCAGGGAGGACGCTGTCTTTCCCTGCCTGAGAGCACTGGAAGTTTTAGATTTTATATTTAAAAGAAATATGGTTAGGTTAGCTTCCATTCATAATATCATCATTTTCCCTTTTAAAGGAAAATTTATTCCAAATTTCAGGGAGATCAAGAGTGAGAACATTTAGACCAGTGCTCTCTCTAAGTAATGTGCTTATACTGTACAACATATTTAAGTATCCAGAAACGAAAAAAAAATCTGGGTACTTATGGTGACATTGCCTCTTTAATTCTCTTTGAGAATATATTTCTGTAGTATTGTATTTAGTTAAAAAATCTAATGACACTCAAAACATTTTTATAGGTGTGAAAACACCTCAATTGTTTATTTATATTTATTAGAAAGGGAATATTTCCCTCTTCTGTCAGGGAGGACGCTGTCTTTCCCTCCCTGAGAGCACTGGAAGTTTTAGACTTTATATTTAAAAGAAATATGGTTAGGTTAGCTTCCATTCATAATATCATCATTTTCCCTTTTAAAGGAAAATTTATTCCAAATTTCAGGGAGATCAAGAGTGAGAACATTTAGTCCAGTGCTCTCTCTAAGTAATGTGCTTATACTGTACAACATATTTAAGTATCCAGAAACGAAAAAAAAATCTGGGTACTTGTGGTGACATTGCCTCTTTAATTCTCTTTGAGAATATATTTCTATCGTATTGTATTTAGTTAAACTAATGACACTCAAAACATTTTTATAGGTGTGAAAACACCTCAATTGTTTATTTATATTTATTAGAAAGGGAATATTTCCCTCTTTTGTCAGGGAGGACGATGTCTTTCCCTCCCTGAGAGCACTGGAAGTTTTAGACTTTATATTTAAAATAAATATGGTTAGGTTAGCTTCCATTCATAATATCATCATTTTCCCTTTTAAAGGAAAATTTATTCCAAATTTCAGACAGATCAAGAGTGAGAACATTTAGTCCAGTGCTCTCTCTAAGTAATGTGCTTATACTGTACAACATATTTAAGTATCCAGAAACGAAAAAAAAATCTGGGTACTTACGGTGACATTGCCTCTTTAATTCTCTTTGAGAATATATTTCTGTAGTATTGTATTTAGTTAAACTAATGACACTCAAAACATTTTTATAGGTGTGAAAACACCTCAATTGTTTATTTATATTTATTAGAAAGGGAATATTTCCCTCTTCTGTCAGGGAGGACGCTGTCTTTCCCTCCCTGAGAGCACAGGAAGTTTTAGACTTTATATTTAAAAGAAATATGGTTAGGTTAGCTTCCATTCATAATATCATCATTTTCGCTTTTAAAGGAAAATTTATTCCAAATTTCAGGGAGATCAAGCGTGAGAACATTTAGTCCAGTGCTCTCTCTAAGTAATGTGCTTATACTGTACAACATATTTAAGTATCCAGAAACGAAAAAAAAAATCTGGGTACTTATGGTGACATTGCCTCTTTAATTCTCTTTGAGAATATATTTCTGTAGTATTGTATTTAGTTAAACTAATGACACTCAAAACATTTTTATAGGTGTGAAAACACCTCAATTGTTTATTTATATTAATTAGAAAGGGAATATTTCCCTCTTCTGTCAGGGAGGACGCTGTCTTTCCCTCCCTGAGAGCACTGGAAGTTTTAGACTTTATATTTAAAAGAAATATGGTTAGGTTAGCTTCCATTCATAATATCATCATTTTCGCTTTTAAAGGAAAATTTATTCCAAATTTCAGGGAGATCAAGCGTGAGAACATTTAGTCCAGTGCTCTCTCTAAGTAATGTGCTTATACTGTACAACATATTTAAGTATCCAGAAACGAAAAAAAAAAATCTGGGTACTTATGGTGACATTGCCTCTTTAATTCTCTTTGAGAATATATTTCTGTAGTATTGTATTTAGTTAAACTAATGACACTCAAAACATTTTTATAGGTGTGAAAACACCTCAATTGTTTATTTATATTTATTAGAAAGGGAATATTTCCCTCTTCTGTCAGGGAGGTCGATGTCTTTCCCTCCCTGAGAGCACTGGAAGTTTTGGACTTTATATTTAAAATAAATATTATGGTTAGGTTAGCTTCCATTCATAATATCATCATTTTCCCTTTTAAAGGAAAATTTATTCCAAATTTCAGAGAGATCAAGAGTGAGAACATTTAGTCCAGTGCTCTCTCTAAGTAATGTGCTTATACTGTACAACATATTTAAGTATCCAGAAACGAAAAAAAAAAATCTGGGTACTTATGGTGACATTGCCTCTTTAATTCTCTTTGAGAATATATTTCTGTAGTATTGTATTTAGTTAAACTAATGACACTCAAAACATTTTTATAGGTGTGAAAACACCTCAATTGTTTATTTATATTTATTAGAAAGGGAATATTTCCCTCTTCTGTCAGGGAGGACGATGTCTTTCCCTCCCTGAGAGCACTGGAAGTTTTAGACTTTATATTTAAAATAAATATTATGGTTAGGTTAGCTTCCATTCATAATATCATCATTTTCCCTTTTAAAGGAAAATTTATTCCAAATTTCAGAGAGATCAAGAGTGAGAACATTTAGTCCAGTGCTCTCTCTAAGTAATGTGCTTATACTGTACAACATATTTAAGTATCCAGAAACGAAAAAAAAAAAATCTGGGTACTTATGGTGACATTGCCTCTTTAATTCTCTTTGAGAATATATTTCTGTAGTATTGTATTTAGTTAAACTAATGACACTCAAAACATTTTTATAGGTGTGAAAACACGTCAATTGTTTATTTATATTTATTAGAAAGGGAATATTTCCCTCTTCTGTCAGGGAGGACGATGTCTTTCCCTCCCTGAGAGCACTGGAAGTTTTAGACTTTATATTTAAAATAAATATTATGGTTAGGTTAGCTTCCATTCATAATATCATCATTTTCCCTTTTAAAGGAAAATTTATTCCAAATTTCAGAGAGATCAAGAGAAAGAACATTTAGTCCAGTGCTCTCTCTAAGTAATGTGCTTATACTGTACAACATATTTAAGTATCCAGAAACGAAAAAAAAAATCTGGGTACTTATGGTGACATTGCCTCTTTAATTCTCTTTGAGAATATATTTCTGTAGTATTGTATTTAGTTAAAAGATCTAATGACACTCAAAACATTTTTATAGGTGTGAAAACACCTCAATTGTTTATTTATATTTATTAGAAAGGGAATATTTTCCTCTTCTGTCAGGGAGGACGATGTCTTTCCCTCCCTGAGAGCACTGGAAGTTTTAGACTTTATATTTAAAATAAATATGGTTAGGTTAGCTTCCATTCATAATATCATCATTTTCACCTTTTAAAGGAAAATTTATTCCAAATTTCAGAGAGATCAAGAGTGAGAACATTTAGTCCAGTGCTCTCTCTAAGTAATGTGCTTATACTGTACAACATATTTAAGTATCCAGAAACGAAAAAAAAAATCTGGGTACTTATGGTGACATTGCCTCTTTAATTCTCTTTGAGAATATATTTCTGTAGTATTGTATTTAGTTAAACTAATGACACTCAAAACATTTTTATAGGTGTGAAAACACCTCAATTGTTTATTTATATTTATTAGAAAGGGAATATTTCCCTCTTCTGTCAGGGAGGACGCTGTCTTTCCCTCCCTGAGAGCACTGGAAGTTTTAGACTTTATATTTAAAAGAAATATGGTTAGGTTAGCTTCCATTCATAATATCATCATTTTCCCTTTTAAAGGAAAATTTATTCCAAATTTCAGGGAGATCAAGAGTGAGAACATTTAGTCCAGTGCTCTCTCTAAGTAATGTGCTTATACTGTACAACATATTTAAGTATCCAGAAACGAAAAAAAAATCTGGGTACTTATGGTGACATTGCCTCTTTAATTCTCTTTGAGAATATATTTCTGTAGTATTGTATTTAGTTAAACTAATGACACTCAAAACATTTTTATAGGTGTGAAAACACCTCAATTGTTTATTTATATTTATTAGAAAGGGAATATTTCCCTCTTCTGTCAGGGAGGACGCTGTCTTTCCCTCCCTGAGAGCACTGGAAGTTTTACTTTATATTTAAAAGAAATATGGTTAGGTTAGCTTCCATTCATAATATCATCATTTTCCCTTTTAAAGGAAAATTTATTCCAAATTTAAGGGAGATCAAGAGTGAGAACATTTAGTCCAGTGCTCTCTCTAAGTAATGTGCTTATACTGTACAACATATTTAAGTATCCAGAAACGAAAAAAAAAAATCTGGGTACTTGTGGTGACATTGCCTCTTTAATTCTCTTTGAGAATATATTTCTATCGTATTGTATTTAGTTAAAAAATCTAATGACACTCAAAAGATTTTTATAGGTGTGAAAACACCTCAATTGTTTATTTATATTTATTAAAAAAGGGAATATCTCCCTCTTCTGTCAGGGAGGACGCTGTCTTTCCCTACCTAAGAGCACTGGAAGTTTTAGACTTTATATTTAAAAAAAATATGGTTAGGTTAGCTTCCATTCATAATATCATCATTTTCCCTTTTAAAGGAAAATTTATTCCAAATTTCAGGGAGATCAAGAGTGAGACCATCTAGTCCAGTGCTCTCTCTAAGTAATGTGCTTATAAAGTACAACATATTTAAGTATCCAGAAACGAAAAAAAAAATCTGGGTACTTATGATGACATTGTCTTTAATTCTCTTTGAGAATTTATTTGTGCAGTATTTTATTTAGTAAAAAATCTATATAGGTTGATGTTTGTTCCTCCTTGAGAGCACTTTAAGTTCTAGATTTCATACTTGAGAGAAAAATGGTCTTATTTATAATTCCACCACAGTTTCTATTCATAATATTATAGTTCTCCTTTTAAAGGAAAAAATATGTATTCTAAATATCAGGTTCATATTTTTTTAAGTGCTCTTCACACAAGGTAATATGTACGCATTACTCGTCTCCATTACTATTGTACCATTTTAAGGGTGTGGAGAATTTTTATGTTAAGTAAGTTTTTCCTCTTTTGCCAATGTTCTCGCATGCAGATCTAAACTGCAACATTATGTAAAATTGTCATCTTTACAATTCATTTTTTTATCTCCATAACTATTGTACCGCCATTTTAAGGTTGTGGAGAATTTTTACGGAAAGTTAGTTTTTCTTCTTTTGCCAATGCTGTAGCTTGCAGTTCTAAGCTGCAGCTTTATGTAAAATTGTAAGATTTTAAATACATTTTCTTATCTCCTTAACTATTGTACCATTTTAAGGTTGTGGAGAATTTTTATGGAAAGTTAGTTTTTCTTCTTTTGCCAATGTTGTTGCTTGCAGTTCTAAACAGCAACATTATGTAAAATTGTAATCTTTACAATTCATTTTTTATCTCCATAACTATTGTACCATTTTAAGGTTGTGGAGAATTTTTATGAAAAGTTAGTTTTTCCTCTTTTGCCAATGTTGTTGTATGCAGTTATAAACTGCAACATTATGTAAAATTGTAATCTTTACCTCCATAACTATTGTACCATTTTAAGGTTGTGGAGAATTTTTATGAAAAGTTAGTTTTTCCTCTTTTGCCAATGTTGTTGTATGCAGTTCTAAACTGCAACATTATGTAAAATTGTAATCTTCACCTCCATAACTATTGTACCATTTTAAGGTTGTGGAGAATTTTATGGAAAGTTGGGTTTTATTCTTTTGCCAATGCTGTTGCTTGCAGTTCTAAACTGCAACATTATGTTTTTAAGGTTGTGGAGAATTTTTATGGAAAGCTAGTTTTTCCTCTTTTGCCGAAGTTGTTGTATGCAGTTCTAAACTGCAACATTATGTAAAATTGTAATCTTTACCTCCATAACTTTTGTACCATTTTAAGGTTGTTGAGAATTTTATGGAAAGTTGGGTTTTATTCTTTTGCCAATGCCGTTGCTTGCAGTTCTAAACTGCAACGTTATGTAAAAGTGTAATCTTTACAATTAATTTTTATCTCCATAACTATTGTACCATTTTAAGGTTGTGGAGAATTTTTATGAAAAGTTAGTTTTTCCTCTTTTGCCAATGTTGTTGTATGCAGTTATAAACTGCAACATTATGTAAAATTGTAATCTTTACCTCCATAACTATTGTACCATTTTAAGGTTGTGGAGAATTTTTATGGAAAGCTAGTTTTTCCTCTTTTGCCGAAGTTGTTGTATGCAGTTCTAAACTGCAACATTATGTAAAATTGTAATCTTTACCTCCATAACTTGTGTACCATTTTAAGGTTGTTGAGAATTTTATGGAAAGTTGGGTTTTATTCTTTTGCCAATGCCGTTGCTTGCAGTTCTAAACTGCAACGTTATGTAAAAGTGTAATCTTTACAATTAATTTTTATCTCCATAACTATTGTACCATTTTAAGGTTGTGGAGAATTTTATGGAAAGTTGGGTTTTATTCCTTTGCCAATGCTGTTGCTTGCAGTTCTAAACTGCAACATTATGTAAAATTGTAATCTTTACAATTCATTTTCCTATCTCCATAACTATTGTACCATTTTAAGGTTGTGGAGAATTTTTTTGGACATTTAATTATCCCATTGTACTTCACAGTAGAAAACTGTATCAACTTGTAATCTTTCCCTGATTTGATTCTCTTTTGAGAGTGGTAAAGTAACGTCAACATTATCATATTAAAAAATATATTTGTAATTCCTCTAAAAGGAATTTATCTTTTGTTGAATTCATAATGATCCTTTTCTTTGCTGAGAACAAGAAGAAATGTCAGACGTCTCAAAGATTCTTTTGAATTCAACATGTAAGAGCGTGGAGGAAATATTTCGGAAATTTCATTAATGATATAAGGGTCCACACATTCGAAATTTGAAAAAAAAATTCTTAATGATTGATGAAAAACCAATATGTGGTTTGTTATTTTAATTGTTAGGGAATTTTACAGACCATTTCCGATCCTCTACTGTTAAGAAAAACAAGCTCATGCTTCAGCTGATGAAATTTACACTTATCTCAACTATTGTACCATTTTAATGTTAAGGTAGTTTTAGTTACCTTTTCCAATGCTCTACTCTACGATCTTGATTATGTTATGGATAAAATTTATACCTTTAAATTACCATGACATATATTTTTATATTATATATTGTACTATTCTATTGGTATGGGGACTAAATTTGGATGGTCACACTCTTTGTCGTTTGGTGAGGTGGGATTTTCTCTTTAAGAAATGTGGAGTACAACATGAAAATTATTTCAGATTCTTTATATTATCTCTTAATTTTATCACCCCATAAAAAGTCGAACTTCATTTTTTATTAAATTGTTTACCTATCATATTTGTCTGACGGAAGAATATTTTAAACCTCATGTTACACTAATTTTCAAATATGAAGTCTACCTTTTCCTTTATGATATAGTAATCTCATTTAACCGAAGTATATTTTTTTTTTTTTGATAATCTTACCAGGGGTAATGGTACTAGGGTTTGATAATGCATATTAGGGAAGTAAAATTCATAGTTTGTAAGTATATGGTATTTCGATTGGTTCCTATCTAAAATTTCTGCGGCTCATAAAGTTTTTTTCTTAGACTAAATTAGTTAATTGTGACAGTCTAGTGTGTTTTAAATGTTGTAAGTTAGGTACTACAAAGACTATGGAATGTTCTTATAATTTTTCAACGCAGTTCAACTTTCAATTTTTATAAAAATTTAAGGCGTTGCCATTTTTTTAGAATAAACAAGGTCGTTGCAAAGAGGGGGTCGTTGGTTTTATCTTTTTGTTTAACTAAGGAGGTTCTAATGCTCAAAAAAGCCTTTTAAAAATTAATAAAATGAGCAAGGGAACAATTGGAAATTAATCCCAGAGACTGTTAAAATATCAGTTCACTTCAGATAATAAAAATGGCATATGTATATTTCCTTCAAATAGGAATTTGTACATCTTAGATTTTTAACAATTAACCCCGTGCGCTATGCCAACTTGCTGAATGCTAGGTAATCTGCCTAACTAGATGTAAAAGTTTTAGGAATTCTGATTTAAATTATTGAAGAATTTTCGAAAAGTTGGTTGACGTTTGTTTTGCTAATGTTTCAGCGGTCTATAGTTTATAACAGTGTAGCTTAATAAGTGATGTTTCATCTGAAATTTCAGAGATTTCTGGGTTAATTGAGTTTATCTGGTCAATATTGGCATCTTCTAAAATAAAAGTACACCATTTACGAAAAGTTAAATAATAGCACGTGTGACATCTTATGAGACGGTTTGTTGGAGTTTATTTATGAATTTCTCAAAAACCAAACTCAAAAGAATGTTCTTTGGTATGCCTCCCCTAAGCTTTTATTTTAGTAAAAAGAATGTAATTTCTGCAATACTACATCAGCTCTACAACAAATCGGAGTGAATTGGAACAAACTTTCAGGCTATAGCTATCTTTTTGCAATCCGACTAAAATGGTCCTCAATATAAGAACATTTATATTAGAGTACAACAGTGGTACTTTTTTTTTACATACTAGGGGGCCTGCCCCTGCTCGCTATCGCTCACCAACCCCCGGAACTACTTCGCAGTTCTTTTTAGATCGCTTCGCGATCTCAGCGAGCAAAGCTCGCTTGTTCCATCTTACCAATCACCCCGCTGGTCGGCTTAATTAATGCTCCTTTACAACCGAAATTACTTATCACTCTTGCTGATAAATTATTTAATCCAAATCATCCCGAAAAAAACTATTGCTGAAATATTACTTTCCTAACTTAAATTGAAAATAAAAGAAATCACACATAGTGAGCTATCGCTCACCAACCCTCTTAACTGCTTCGCAGTTCTTCTCAGATCGCTTCGCGATCTTAGCGAGCAGAGCTCGCTTGTTCATCTCAACTTCTCAACAATCCAGCAGAAGCCTTTTCTCGGCTTAATTAAGCCTCTTGTAATACCGAAAATACCTCTCTCTTGCTTATCAATAATTTAATTGAAATGTTAAAAAAATATTCAGCAAGTCTACTAATAACCATCAACCACATTGTAGAAAAAAGCATTGTTGAAAATAAAAGAAATAAGACTCATCAATAAAACACGCATAAAACTCGTCTGTTTCTCTAGTGAACGGCGAGAAAGAGAAGAAAAAATTGAAACTTTGAATCTTAATAATTCTAAAACTAATTAGAATTTTTGAAAAAACAAAAAGCCAATATTTTTATAAAAATTATTTCTATGTGTCTTTAAAATATCATAGTTCTACTGTGATTAGTTTTGCTTTTATAACGAAAAAACAGAAAAATCGTCAAAATTTTCGAAACTTTAAAACTTAATTACTCCAAAACTAATTCGAAATTCGAAAAAAGGGCGACGTGGTGCAAAACTGCACATCTAAGAGTATGTGTCTGCAAAAAATCATATTTCTGCTGCTAATAGATTTTGCTGGGGGCGAACTCGCAGCAGAAAAAAATAATTTTCGACTTTGACATTAAATAATTCTAGAACTAATTATCTCATCTATTAGCTTTTAGAACGAAAACGATCCTCATACATTTGAATAGAAATGATTAAAATTTCACAAATTTACGTGGAATAGTTTTTGCGTAGTGAGAGTTCAAAGTGTTCAAAAATAAAATTTTCAAAAGCAGCGGCGGCGGCCGCGGCGGCGGTCACTGTTACTTTTTTTTAATATAGAGAGAAAAGCCTTCTTTCGTGATAATTATTGAATCCCGTTTACTCTTACTTAATTGAACAAAAGAAAATATGGTGAATAGTTTAACCCAGAGGTTCCCAAACTGTGGGTCGCGAACCATTGGTGGGTCAAAGAGTCACAATATATCTATGGTCACAATACGATTTTGGTTTTGATTAAATGTGTATTTTTATAATTTTTACTAATGTGTTGTTGGGTTTGTTGGGTTTACCAGATAGTAAAAAAGTATAAAACGTGTGTCACTTTAATGTGCTGTTGATGCAAAATATTCATTAGAATGAAATAATATGGAGTTCAAAAAATCAATTTAAATCAGTGTTTCTAAACGTGGGGACACCCTTCCGGAACTACAGTTTTTAAGAGTTAAATTTGAAAAATCTTTCTGGTGGAAGACCCCAGATCCCACTTTTAAATTTTAGACACAGTGATACTTACAAGATTTAAAACTTAGATATGATGAGATTCAATATCCCATCTTAATTTACTAAAGAACTATATTTACCTATAATTCTTGAATGATTAATTTAATAAGAATTATTTTAATAAGAATAGTTAATGTTGATGACAAAGTGGACTTAGGGGAGCAAGGCATAAAAAAGGTAGAGACGCACTGATTTAAAATTTCTGCCTCAGTAAAGTTAGTTTTTAAAAGAACGTAAGTACCTTAACAAAAAGATTGGGTGGGTAGCAAAGGATTTTGTTTAGAAAAAAGTGAGTTGGGATGTTCAAAAGTTTGGGAACCCTTGGTTTAACTTGTAAGTGAACGTTTGAAGTTGAGGGTCTATTTATGATAAAAAATTATGGCTTTGTCAGTGATTCTCAACCTCTTCATACCCAAGGACCAATACTAGATACATTATTAAATTATTAAAACTTGTATTGCAGGGTGGATAGAAAAATTTAAATTTAATATGACTATTCCTTTTGCTGCCGACTTGTGCCCTGAAATTTTGAAAATGAACAAAAAAAAGTATTTTTTTTTTATAACTTAAAAATTGTTTCTAAAGTCCTATTTTTTATAAATTCTCTTGCGGTTAAAGAATAATTCAGATTCAAATGACATCATTGAAACTGGTAAAAAGTTTTATTTACGTCCTTTTAAGTATTTAAATTCAATTACTTTCAAATCCAATTATTTTAAACATTTATAAGGCACTTTCTCCTCACATTTTTTTTCAATTATTCTTTAATACTGAAATTTCAACAAAATTATTTCGTAATATTAAATCAAAAGTCCAATATATTTCAAGGACCACTTGAAAATATCCCCCAACGAACCACAGAGGTTGAGAATCACTGCTGTTATGAGCACCCACATAAAAGTATATGGGGACCACTGCTACATTCTTTTAAATGCATTTTGTTCGTGTTTCTTTGCATGAGCCTTTAATCTCGAACTTCAAATAACATCAAACGTTGCATAAAGGGAGAGCTGTCCGTACCATAGGCCAACCTGCCGAACCTTGTACAAAGCAGTCAACATATGGAAGGAGAGAAGACAGAGGGCAGAATTGAGAATCATATCATCAAGTGAGTAGTTTACAATTTTTTTTTTCGAAAATAATTTGACCTTTGAAATAAGCGCTCCTACAGGATGCAAGGAATTAATGTCCCCATGTTTTCTCCTATATTTTGAGTGTAATACTACTTTTAATTCGCGTTTCCTTTACGAAAACAGTTCCCATTCTTATAAGATAATTTAAAACAGTGTATCAAACCCGTGGCCGAAAAACATGTTTCTTTAAATAAAATTCAACTGTCAATTTTGTAAGAAAATGTGTTAAAACCAGTCTTTAAAGGTCCAATTTTCCAACATTCTTTCGCGAAGAACCCCCGATCCCCTTTGAAGTATTTTCAATTAAAATTAAAAGAGAACAGCATTAAAATTGTATGGATAGAGACACGGCTTACTAGATACTTATACAGTAGGGTGGTTACAAAAAATCAACTTTCGAAATTCTTAGGTCTCACCCCCCTAAAATGTGCCAATAGACTAAAAAATGAGATTGGCCAAGTTTTAGCTCAATCCGATTATATTAACACCCGCCTCATTGAGGTCAAAGTTCAGAAAAATAGCGATTTTCAGCAAAAAATCGTAGTTTTTCCTCTATAAAATCAAAACTATTCGTCTCACAAACCTGGTTTTGGTCTCATTTTATAGGAAATTTCAGTATCTAAAGTTCGATACCATACACTTATTGATAGAACTGAAAAAAAGTGGTATTTGATTGTTTTCAGGTAAGGTTATTGTAGATATCTAAAAAAGTGAAATTTCGGGATAAGTCTAAAAACGTCACAATTAACTTATAACAATCCCACCCCAGATTTTCTTTTTGTATTTCTTATTTTTTACATTGATACCTTTTATTTAAAGGTAAAATAAATTCCTAAAAATACTCAAAAAATAGTGGTTATAAGAAGAGAAATTGAAGTTACAAAAATAGCGATCAAATGTAATTTAATAACTATACTATTTACAAACATCTCTTAAAAATTACAATTTACAATCACAAAACTAAGGTGGTAACGGCTTAGAAAGAGTTGCTTTATAAGAGTCGGGGAAAATATGCCTACACTCAGCTACACATTGCAGTAGAAATTGCCACTGATCTTCATCTTTTTTCAGACAGAAATTAAAGTCTTGAATTAATTTCACTCACCTCTCTGCTGTGTCATTTACAACTCTTAAAAAGCTGACTACTTTCTTACCTTTCAAATAAATAATCTTGGTTTTTATACTATTCTTCATTATCAGTGTTTAAAAATCTGTATTTATACCAAATCGCTTGAAAAAATTAATAGTTTTAGGAGAAAAACGAAATAATAAACTTTAATTTCCATTAAATCAACTTCCTGTAGATTCAGTTTTGCTCTAATACCTCTTACTTCAAAATCTTCATTATTGTTTTCCGTAGTTTCTCCTAGAAACCATGTTTATTTTCTCATTTGTATTCACTTCATCATTGAAGAAAGAAAACTCCACTTTCTCCGAATTTAAATACCGTAAATGGTTTATTAATTTCGTCATAACCTTATTATTCATTAACTTAAAGTGATAACACTTAACTTTAACTTTCATTACCTTAAAGTGATGTCTTTTGGATGAAGGTCTAAAAGACATCACTTTCAGAGTACCTGGCGCAATTCATCACGCCAGATGGATGTCCAAAGCCTTATATTCTCTAAAAATATACCACTTCATGGATCAATTTAAGTTAACTGATTTAGAGAAAAAAGGAATTGAAGAAATTTGTTTATTTTTTAATCAATATTTATGTTAAAGCATGGTTCAATGCCCCAAACCTACTATATGGCTCCTAACCAAGATTTACAACTGTTAAAATCTTTGGTTCAGTATAGGAAAATTGATAAAGAAGTTGCGATAAGGTTATGACTAGGACTGGGCGATATTGAAATTTTGATATCGCGATATATCGTCGATCAAATATCGGTATTTCACGATATATCGATATTTCGTCAAAATATCGATATATCGTGAAATATCGATATATCGTCGAAATATCGTCAATTTCGATATATCGTCTATTTCGGTATATCGTCGATATATCGTCAATTTCGATATATCGTCTATTTCGGTATATCGTCGATATATCGTCTATTTCGGTATATCGTCGATATATCGTCAATTTCGATATATCGTCTATTTCGGTATATCGTCGAAATATCGTCAATTTCGATATATCGAGGAAATATCGTCATATCGTCAATGCTGTGGGGGCTCCATGTTCCTCCATGGGGGGCTCAAACCAAACGCCTTGGGACGTGCAACATTTTGGTCTTGAGAACTGGTCAAGATCTCTTGACCAGTGGTCAATCCATTTTTTCTCGCTATATGTAACCTTTCTGACCATCTGTTTCAGTCTCGTGGTTGTTTTGGGGTTCCCTGATCTTTGGAAACCCCATTTGACCACTGGTCAAGATAGCTAAAATTCATTACAAAATAAATGTTGGAGTTGCTAACTGATATTTTGTAATCTCTATTGTTATGACATGTGTCTTTGGTTCCGACTGATGTTTTTCTGAACTTTAATTTTTTTGAATTTTTGGCTGACCCCTTTTTGAGAATATCCGAAAGTAAATCCGCGCTTTAGAAGATTAGGCGGGAAAGACCTATGAAATTCAGGGGAGTTCCATGGTCTCAACAAACTATTGTCATGTCTCACTTTTATGATGGATGGCTAATAAAATGTAGTGCACATACTTAAAAAATTATAGGGATTTTATATTCTTAGGATCCTTAACTTCAAGTAAACATAAATTATTTAGAAATTCTAATTAATATTGCAAGGATTAAAAAAGATTGCAAAAATGAGAATTTCGTTAAACGAGCTGCCAGGATAGGAAGTACGAAAATTTCTGAGGGGGCATTATTATTACGTATTTAATAATAAAAATACTTAATCTAAAACAAAATTTATGCTGTAAATATTTGTATTTTAATGGTTAATCAGTGTTTTGCATAATTAATGAGGCGATTGATTTGGATTTGAAAAGTTTATGTATCTTTTCAACTGTTTTGATGATCGAAACGCCAGTCTTCTTAAGCAATGTAGTATTTGCTGTTGGATGATTTGATTAAAATTCTTTATCCTACTTGAAAAATTATACTGTACTTGTGTTCTTACAGCCTTTATTTTCAAATATGTCTAAAAAAAGTTAGGACTTGCATAACAAATTTCGACGATTAATTAAGATTGCTAAAACGTAAATTCAGTTCAGAAGCTCTTCATTTCGAAAAAGGGGAATCCCCGCCGCCGCCATTGCTGAACTTCTTCGTGTATGCCAGCAGGGGAGTTCCTTTTTCGAAATTGAATTTACGTTTCAGCAATCCTAATTCATCTTCGAAATTTCTCATGAAAGTCGAAACTTTTTTACGGAAAATTGAATATAAGGGTCGTAACAACATAAGTACAGTATAATTTTTCAAGTAGGATTAAAAATTTTAAGCAAATCATTTTTTTATAAAGAACAGCATACAACGCCATAACTAAAGATCTGCGTTTAAATCCTCTTAAGTTGTTTTGAAGCGACTTTTCAAATCCTAATCAATCGGCTAATTAATTATGTAAAACCCAGATTAAACATTAAAGCATAAAACTATACTGCATACATTTTATACAAGATCAAGTATTTTTTTGTTACTAAAAATATTTAATTAGTAAAAATGCCTTCTCATAAACCTAATAGCTTGTTTACCGAAATTCTCATTTTCGCAATCTTTTTTAATCGTCGAAATTTTTAATAGAATTTCTGAATATTCTAGGTTTACTTGAAGCTAAGGACCGTAAGTATATAAAATCCGAATTATTTTTTAATTATGTGCTCTATAAACTTTGCAGTTAGTGTTGGGCGTGAAATTGGCTTTCAGAGAACAAAGACGAGTTATCGAAAACATCCCGATGTTTCCAATCATCGTGAGAACCACGATATATCGAAATTATCGATATTCACGATATATCGATATATGACCACTGGTCAAGACCAAAATGATGCACGTACAAGGCGTTTGGTTTGAGCCCCCACTTGACCTACTTCAATGCCAAAGCATAGAAGTAGTAAAAACTTGATCGGATTGACCAATGGTCAACCGGAACAAAAGAGACATGTTATAAGAATAGGGAATTCAAAATATCAATTAGCAAGTCCAACATTTATTTAATAATGAATTTTAACCATATAGAGCAATCTTGACCAGTGGTCAAGCAACACGAAACCTAATTAGAAAGCCCATATTTATAATTAGAGACCAAAGTGAGTCGGGCAAACGCTCCGTTATGGAGAACATCACGATATATCGAAGTCGACGATGTATCGAGAAATATCGCCATTCACGATAAATCGAAGGCGACGGTAAATCGGGACATATCGATAAAGACGATATATCGTGAAGTATCGAAATAGACGATATATCGTGAGTAGACGATATATCGTGGAATGACGATATATCGAAAAAATACCGAAATGACGATATATCGAAAAAATACCGAAATGACGATATATCGAAAAAATACCGAAATGACGATATATCGAAAAAATATCGATATGACGATATATCGAAAAAATACCGAAATGACGATATATCGAAAAAATATCGATATGACGATATATCGAAAAAATATCGATTTCAATATCGATATATCGATATTGGATTGATATCGATATTTTTCGATATATCGATATATCGCCCAGTCCTAGTTATGACGAAATTAATAAACCATTTATGGTATTTAAATTCGAAGCAAGTGGCATTTTCTTTCTTAGACGACACCGTGAAGAAAAATTTTAAAATAAATATGGTTTCCCGACTTCAGTCCGAGGAAATTATATAAAATGACGATGATGATGATGATTTTGAAGAAAGACATATTAAGACAAAACTCAATCCACTACAAGTTAATTTGTTGGATATTGACATTGATCATTTTGTTTCTCCTAAAACTCTTAATTTTTTAAGCGATTTAATATTAATCCAGATTTTTTAAACACTGATCCTGAAGAATGGTGTGAAAACCAAGATTACTTAAGGGGTAATAAAAGTAGTCAGCTGTTTAAGAGTTGTAAATGACACACCAGAGAGGGGAGTAAAATTAATTCAAGACTTTAATGTCTGACAAAATATAAGGATCAACGGCAGTTTCTACTGCAATGTGTAATTGAGTGTATGTAGGAATATTTTCCCAGACTCTTCTAAAAGCAACCATATTTAAAACTGTTACCACCTTAATTTTGTGATTGTAAACTAGAATTATTTTATAATATTTGTATCAATTATATAGAAAAATTACTAAAATACCTTTGAACACTGTTTTTGTAACTTTAATTCCTCTTATTTTCTCTCTTCTTTACTACAGTTCTATATTTTAAATTTCATGAATATTGTTATAAATTCTTTACCCTTAAATTAAAAGTTGATAAAGTTAAATAAAATAGTGTAACGTATTTAAGACTTGACTTAACTACCTGAAGATGTCATATACACTTTCTTTCAGTTTACAGTTCAGACAAAGTTTAATTTAAACGAGAATTCACTATAGAGGGGTTCATGGGAAGATTTAAGGGGTGGGAGCACACTGAAACCTTGGGGGAAGATGTCCCTGATGGCTTTTGAATCATGGTTATTTGGTTAACCCTTATGAAATGGAATTTTCTCAAAAAGTTGGAGAGGGGCATTGCCCCCCTATGACCCCCATAAATCCACCTAAAGGTTCATCTGTACTATTTATACTATGTATTAATACATTTAAACTATCTTCAATAAAATTGATGCACATATTACATATTTTAAAGATTTCGGTCTTTAAGCAGTTTTGTAAGCATCGACCACAACCTTGTCTGAAAAATGTCAAATACCACTTTATTACAGTTCTATCACTTAGTGCATGGTATCAAACTTTATATAATAAAATTCCCTATAAAATGATACCAAAACCAGGTTTGTGAGACGAATAGTTTTGATTTTATAGAGGAAAAACTACGATTTTTTGCTGAAAATCGCTATTTTTCTGAACTTTGACCTCAATGAGGCGGGTGTTAATATTATCGGATTGAGCTAAAACTTGGCCAATCTCATTTTTTAGTCTATTGGCACATTTTAGGGGGGTGAGACCTAAAAAAAGTCGAAAAAAATTTTTCCCCATGTTACTTGTGACCACCCTATTATACAGGCTAGCCGAGTTTTAAACAATGAAAACCATTTGGCAACTTTTCCCGCTAGGATCGCCACAATTCCTACTTATATCACCCACCGCCTTCAACACTGTGGATATGCTTTGCCAGTTTGTCCAGTATTGCCATCTGGATTTTTAATGATTTCCGTACTCGGCTAGCCTGAATAGTATCTAGTAAGCCGTGGTAGAGACTTCTTTACAAGAGATAAGTAAGGCTATATACAACCGAATTCAGTCAATAGTTGATATTACATAGTTATGTTTTTAAAATTACATTTCTACCAGTTGTAATTTCAAAAATGTTCACTATACAGAGCTATAATTTTCCGTCTATGAATTAAAACCCAATTTTGAAAAGCAAAATTTTCTAAACTCTATTTGAGAAAAGAGACCTACCCCTACTTCTTTTGATACTTAATGACTACTATATAGTATACACACAGTAATAAATATGTATAGTACTATACATATTTATTACTGTATACTATATTTTCTGTATACTATTACTGTATACTATGCTATATTATATATATATTAGGGTGGTCCTTATTTTTAAAGTTTGGAAATCTTTATGCGTCGCCCACCCAAATTGTTCCATCATACAAATAAATGATTTTTGTAAAATTTTAGCTCAATCAAAAAATAATAACACGTACCCCCCCGGCCTTAAAGTTTCAAAAAAAAGCTGATTTTTTAAATTTTTTTTTAATTGAATTTTTTTTTAGCTGACTTTTTTTGCATGGTACAAATCGTATGAACACCCTCAAGGGAGTTTTTGAATTCCCCATGAGTGAATCGCTTTTTTTGTTAAATTACATAGAATGATAAGGGACTTGCCAAAATTTCGAAAATTTTTATTTCTTTCTACATGATCAAATTTTATTTTCAGCTTGAAATTCGGCAGAAATGTTTATTTTGGGAGTTGGAAAACTTTAAATTTACTTAATAAAATTTCCTTTCAGAATTTTTTTTTATTTAATTTTTTCCCCAATTTTTTGAATTTTGAAAAAAAAATTTTAAGAAAGGCAGTAAGTTGCACATCAAATCAAATATAATAAAATTACAAACAAAATGGCACTAATTTCAGGTTTTTAAGTTGTATAGTTCTGGAGTTAATAGATTTTTTAAAATGCAGAAAAAACAACTTTACAAGAGTTATTTTTACTTTAAAAAATTTTTGCTACCGAAAGAGGGGTGATAGAAGAATGGAATCTGGAACATTATAACTACAACTATGTTAGATTTTCATAAAAAAATCAAGAAGAAATATGGGAGGGTTTAATCTTTGTTTTTTTTATGTTTTGTAAAAAAATCAGCACTTTTTTGAAACTTTAAGGCCTGGGGGGCACGTGTTATTATTATCCGAATGAGCTTAAATTTTGCATACATTATTATTTTCTATAGTGACACAAAACTAGGGGGCGACACCAACGGAATTCCCCAAAAAAAATTTTACCATACAAATAAGGACCACCCTAATATAGTATATGTATATATTTATGTAAGGTTTTGGTTTTCCCCAGATATTTATTACTTAATAAATATCTGGGGAAAACCAAAACCTTGAAAAAATGGTTCTTGGAAATTTCTTGGAAAAATGTTTTGGCGTAAAAAAAAATTATCCTTCTTTCATTTTCAAAACTTTGTCAAGTGCCTGAAAAAAAATTTTTAGAAAATTTGTGAGTGTTATGTGTTTACCTGAATTTTCATAGTTGACTTAAATTATCTGCTGTTGAGATAACCTTGGCACGTCTGTAGTATTAAAAATAGTAAAAATAATTTTCCTTCTCTATTAAGTCTGGCCCTCGCTTTCATATACTAAAGTTAGTTTCGCCTTTGGGTTACTAAAGGTTGGACCACACTGATGTAAAGGATTCATATCTATTAAGTCAGAGGTTCTCGACTCAATTTTTTGTTAGTCTCAGGGTCTCTACGAGATTTTAAATTTATGACAAAATATTCTTTATACTCTTTTCATAATTTTTACAAACGTAATGTTGGCTTTACCAGATCGTAAAAAGAATAAATATAGCTATTAGGTTAAAAAAAACACGGTGTTTTAAGCAACAGATAAATTTAGAAATGCTTGTCATTTTAAAGTGTAGGTGATGCAAAATATG
Source organism: Tetragnatha montana (assembly GCA_963680715.1). Classification (NCBI taxonomy): domain Eukaryota; kingdom Metazoa; phylum Arthropoda; class Arachnida; order Araneae; family Tetragnathidae; genus Tetragnatha; species Tetragnatha montana. The sequence continues at coordinate 31,192,091 of OY796676.1, forward strand.
CTTTTTCAAATGATAGGGGCACCTTGGGACACTTTTTATTCAATTATTTTTCTAACTCATTTATACCGTTATATTTACTCAAACGCTGCTAATATATTAAATATAGTTCTTTGCGCATCTAATAAAAATTTTTCTGACCAATTATCTCTTTTAGGGAATTCATAATAAATTTAAAAAACCTCTTTTAATGTCCCAAGGTGCCCCACTAGTGGCCCACCTTGGAACACTTCCAATAATAACAAAATAACATGTTATTTTGAAAAATATAAAAACAACACATTAAATTATGATAAAACTATGCTTAAGAATCTTAAATTAGCCATCAATAATATTTTATATTCAAAATTTTTCACTGATTTACTCATATTTTTGTCATGACGTAAATCACTGATTTTTTTTTCCTTCCAGAAACTTTTTTGCACCAATTTCTAAATTATAATCCTCTGAATTCTTAAATTATTTAATTTTTTAATAAAAACAATTTTGTTTTATTCTTGAAAATTTTGGGGTATATTTTAACATGTCCCAAGGTGCCCCACCTTGACACTTTGGGTATTAATCTTAATTACTCTTTTGGGTTTAGAAATAAATTTTCGTTTTTTCTTTTCTAAAATATCAATGAATACACTCACTTTAGTCTATAAGCATAATTATAATAACATAAATATATTTATTTTACTTCAAAAAGGCTTTTCAAACTACAAGTGAATCTTACTTCAGACCACGAAAAACAAGAAAAGTGAAGTAAATAATTTTGTACACGCACCAAATATTCCAAAACACGTTGAAGAGTAGATTTTAGTCTAATTTATTAGTACCTAGAAGCACGAGTTCATAACTATAAAATTGCGTCTGAAAATTCGAGTGTCCCAAGGTAGGCCATGTCCCTAGGCCCCACTCTCCCCTATTAGAGATGTAAAAAATTGATTTAAATCAGTTTCTAAACTCAGGGCGCGCACCTCAAACGGAGGAAATTTTCTTACGAAATGTTGTAACAGCAAATTACCTTGAGATTACTAAAAAACCGAGTTGAAACGCTGTTTTTAAGAATCAAATTTCAAAATCTCTCTGGGGGAAGACCTTCAGGCCTCCCTCTTAAAAGTGAGACACAGTGTTGTTTTAACTCATTTTGAGACCCCTCTTAGGTAACACTAAAAGAGGACCACTCCACTCCTCGTAAGTCACAAAATGTTCAAGGAAAAACAGTACGCAATAGATTTCAAAATTTCAAGGGATGTTTGAGGGTCCTCCCCCAGAAGAATGTGGGAATTTGTATCCGTAAAAGTAATGTTTTGTAGACCCTTTGGTTTACATCCGGAGGGGCCCACTCCTTGCAATTCTCAAAGAAAAATCAGCAAAAAATATATGTCCAAATTTTAGGGAGGAGTGTGTTGAACCCCTAAACCCCCTTTGGATACGGCCCTGTCGTTATTAAGGTTTTTCAGTAAATAGGATAGAACTATTCCCTATAATAGATAATAATAGGGTCATTCTGTTATAATAATATTCTTCTGTTACATTATGTCACACATGAAAGGTGGCTCCCAATGTGTGACAGTTTTTGAATTGCCTCCCCGTGATAACGGATTTTTTAGACCTCTTCTCTGACTTGTGAAACTCGTCAGAAACACTTACTGGAGGAATCTAGCGTTTTACTTTTGGTGATACATTGTTCTGAATGTTTTACAGGCTGATCGACGAATTTTCTGTGGACGTCTTTGAACTTCTGCATCTTGACCTGTTTCGGGTAAATAAATTTTCTTAATATTCAACTATAGAACCACGAAGCTCAAAATTCGCTAATTTTGCAAATCGGGAGAACTTTTTAAGTAATTTAGTTTACAATTGTAATAACATCTACAATTCGTGTATTTTTTTATTAATTTCTGAAAATTTAAATTATGTTACATCCCTTCACTATAAATTAAAAAGTAATCCGTCATATTCTGAACATCTTAAGCTCCACGAATAAACGTCAAATAATCGAATCTTCAAAGTATGGCCTGCGGACCAAAACTGGCCCAACAACCGATGCAAAGAAAAAGTGTAAAATTAGGAATATCTTTCTCAGTTTAGAATACTATGATTAAAATTATTTAATAAACCATTGCAGATCAAAATTTCCAAACAAGAATTCACTTCATGACTTATTACTAAGCAAACAAGCATTTCAGCCTTCAAGTTTTTAAGTCCTACAGGCCAAAAAGTTTATTAAAAATTGTTTGTGGTAGGGAGGAGATAAGGGGCCTAGGATATATGAGAATGCAGGTGAAGGGAGGGATAGACATGAAAGAGGATGAGATAAGTGTGGAATAAAAAGTACAATTAAGAAAATAGAAAGAATGGATAAAAGAGATGGAAGGGTAGAAGATGATGAGAGGACTGCTGGGGATGGGATTTGAAACGAAATATAGGATGAAGCAGAGGGGAAAAGGATTAGATGTACATGCTGAGAATAAAAAGGATGAGAGATTGAGGGAGTCCAGTGGTCCTCGTAAGTATTTTGACAAACACTATTTTCTAGACTTCGGAAGAATTTTAAGTTTTTTAATCCAAATTTTTTTGAGATGTTAGTAAATAAATAAAAACCTTAAAAACTATACTAGACTAGAGACAACAACGTTACTTGACCCTGGAGAAAAAAAACAAGTAGTTCCCAGCACGGTGTCTGAATTTTGAGAGAAATTATGGACTTCAATTTAAAAATAATGATTAGTTTGTTAAACCGTGTATATATAGCGACTTTTTATCACGATTTGGGAACTGAAACTCCTCTTAGCAACCCAACAGGCTTTCTGTTTACTCAGTTTTTCCTTCCGCGTAGTGACGTCATAGGGTCAAGGAAAGTTGCAGTCTAGTATAAAAACTAGTGCTTTGAAATTTAAATAAAGTATTTTTCAAACTGAACCTAGAAACGCATCAATGTGAGTCCATTGTTTTCATATTATACTATATAATATATATTTAAGAACAACTAAAACATTTACCATTCCTGTAAAAAAGAAACACTCAAACAAAAAAAAACGCCAAAAAAATTTCCATATTTCAAACAGACTATAATCTGTCAGGGGAGGTAAAATGGATTTAGGGATTTTAACGGATTATATTTATAAAATTTAATGTTTTTTTGCATGCTGATTTTTATTAATGCTCAAGAACGAACCTACTGAAAAATGTATAAACAACCAATCTTTATGTTTGCAAATTCTCAAAAATTTTAATTTGTGTTCCTTAGGGTATTGCTGACGAAACTTGTTGGTAGGATTGTTTCCGAGGTGTCAAGCAAACCATCCTATCCTGAATCGAACAAAAAAAAATAGTATGAAATCTCTTTCTCTAAATTATAGAGATTTCATTTTACAAAACGCAGGTCCGACCTTCTGTTTCTTGAAAAGCATTAAATACATTTTAAACCAAATCATTTCCAGTTTCGTTCCAGGTTTCATAGGCGATGTTATGAAACAAATTATTTACTTCTAAATACAACTAAAACTTGAAAAAAAATTACATTTTGTTAACAGTTGTAAAGTGGGATGCTCGCAAAAGGACATTTTCGAGTAAATTATTTAATCATGTTTTAAGAACTATTTTGAATATAACATGCGGTAGATCCCCAGGATTTATAAATACAGAATTAATCCCCAGAATTTTTATCTTGGAGGTCAAAATTGGATTTTTGTACGATCATCTTCCGATGCTGCATTTACTGCTCCACAAAGCAATTATTTAGCCTTTGAAATGTAGTTCAAACTAGATTATGAACTAAAATTATAAATTAGCATTAGAAATTATACACGAAAAAAGTAGGAGTTCATATCTTATTTTTATTTTCTGTAAAACGAAAACATAATTTGTCAATTTTCTTTTTAAACGCAGTAGAGTACTATTATTTTTAAGTCCAATTATAAAAATACTTTATTTAAATTTCAAAGCAGCACTAGATTTTAGAGTTAGGGCGAGCGCGCACGGGCGACTTTTGTCACGGTGACAAAGACAAAAACAACGTTGCTAAGGCTGTTGTTAGGGGCCAGGGGGGGGGCCCTGGGGGCCATGGCCCCCCCCCGAGAAACCCTAACAAATAGCTTAAAAAACACTTTCTTAATGTTAAGATTCAAAAAATTTTCTGGGGGAGAACCCCCAAACCCCCCTTTAATATTTTGACATCCATAGGCGCCAACTTTTATAAAATATTGGGGGGGGAGGGCCAGTACAAGACATTAAAAAACATAAAATTAAAAGAAACAACCATTAAGTTTACATTATAAATTTTGTATCAGATGTATAGATTAAATTTCGTTATAGTCAGGGTGCCAACTCGAAAAGTGTGTATTGGAGTATGTATGGAATTTTATGACGGTTTCTGGTAGCGTTGATGGTGTAGATTTCAGAACCGATTGATGCCACTCTGCAAATATTGAGGGTTTTTTATAAATCAAGATGGCGTCCAAAATAGCCTCCATTGAAATCAATACTTTTCAAAATAAAAATACGGCATGCGATACATCATATATAGTATTTTTTGGGTCAAAGAAACGAAATATAACGTTATTTTTTACTTTAATTAAGTTTGGAATAGGTTTTTTAATAAAATTAACATATTTTGTAAAAAAAAGTAGTGTTTTTTAACACTGAGGTTTAATCTCTATATTTTGTTTATAAATTCATATTTTGCATAAATTTAAAATTAATTGGGTTTATAATAATTATAGTAAAGCATTAAAAGAAATAAATAATTAGTTCAAGAGAATTTATTGCCTTTATTTCATTCAGAAGTAACCATCAGTAGGAAATGTTCTGATTAGTTTTTTATGTATTAGCTGAAGAAATAAAACAAATTAAAAGAATTTTTATTTGTTTGAAAAAAATAATTATCAGAAAACCAAAAATTTCTAGCCTAATCTATCTAATCTTTTATATTAGGGGACGTCCTTAAATAACGTGAGGTGTTTTTTTTTCTTTGTACCCCTCCCTCCCCCTTTTAGTGTGATTTTGCTGGACCTCCTCCCCCCCTCAATATCTCAAGTGAGATTTTCTCAATAACTTTTTAAAAAATTCATTGATTTGTTCCAGCCACTTTTGTTTCACCTTGTCAACATGATGCTCAAAACACCCACATTGCATAAATTTTGATACAAATGCATGTTGAAATTAAAACTATTGTCTTATACTTGTAATTTTGATGACTGACTGGCTAAAGATTCCATGTTTGAACTAATTGCGCATTTTCATAAACTTTTGCAAAGATAAAAGAAAAAACGCATAGTCTCTAAACTAAAAGGAAATTAACTAGGAAGAGGAGACGGGAAATTCCAATGACTCCCCCCTCCCCCTTGGTGAGATTCTGCTTGACCCCTCCCCCCTTTTTGAACTTACGTAATTTATGGACCTCCTCTTAGGATATAATTGAAAAAGCGACCATCCAGTTGAATTCTACATTATTGAATTCCAGAATTATTGCCCTTCAGGCAAGTAGAGGAATTCAAATGGTTGATGTTTTAAAGTTACTACAGATTACTTTTATATTATTTAAATCTGAATTGAAACTTCGATTTAGGCTGCTGTAATTGTTTCGATTTTATATAAAATATTTTATTGAAAGACATGCTATTCAATGTTACTTAGGTATAAAAGGCAAAGCCTATATACAAGCCAAAGACAGGCTATCTACCTTTGTATTAAACATGTTTTTCTTTAAAAATTTATGAAAACTGGACTAAGAATGGTCAAAATTCAACATGTAAATATTTTATCATGCGTAGTTCGTTAACTGTGGCATGATAGTTCTGGAAAAATCAGCTCCTTCAACGTAAAATAAATAAGGATTTTTTTTACCCAAATTATGTTTCCATCATGATTATTTTCGAAATTAAGGTATTTCAGATCAACTTAAACTTTTTATTTGTTTAAATAAGTGTTTCCCTATTGAAAAAATAAAAAGAATTATGCAGCACATGCCATAGTTTATTAAATTTAAATAGAAGATCCTATATTGTGACTATCATGGACGCCATCTTGAATTCCTCAAAACCCTCAACATTTACGAGGTGGCATCAATCGGTTCTTTAATCAAGACATCATAACCTATCAAAATCAGCAATAAAATTTCATACATACTCTAATACACGGTGGACCCCTTTTTTTGCCATTTGGCACCCTGACTATTACATGTCCCTTTAAATATCGCCAAGGTGTAATATTTTGAGGTGCATTTAATGTAAAAGTTTTGTGTAATTATTGCGAGCTCGAAATAAGATGGGGGTCTGGGGGATCTCTACCAGAAAAATTTTAGAAATTTCTCTGTTAAAAGTAGCATTTCAGCTTAATTCGAAAGTTTGGGGTCTCTCCCCAAGAAAATTTTTAAAATTTGACCCTTAAAAGAAATTTTTAACACATTCTGAGACCTTTTGTGGGTTACCCTCTCCCCAAATAACCGCTCTTGAAGGGGATTCCAAACCAGAAAATATCCAAACATCACAAAATATTGGGGGGGGGGCTTAGCCCCCCTTCAGCTAACATTGGATGGGGCTCAAGCCCTCTCAAACCGGTAATACTATAGTTTAAATACGCGTATTTGCAAAAATTTTCAGGAGAGGACCCCCGGCCCTTTTCAAAATTGGGCATCTATTTATAATTTCATCCTTGAATAGTTTAAATACGCGTATTTGCAAAAATTTTCAGGAGAGGACCCCCGGCCCTTTTCAAAATTGGGCATCTATTTATAATTTCATCCTTGAAAATTCTGTGGTTTACATGCTTTTAAAATGAGCTGAAACTTTATTTTTTGAGGCAAATTTTCAAAAATTTTCTTGGGGGCACCCCCAGACCCCCTATTAATTTCTCATGGTTACTTATTTACTGTTTTCTCCTTGAACTTGTTTCTCTCCTCTCATTTTAGGAGTGTAAGAAGTTACCCTCTTTAGGTGTTATCCAATGGATACCAAATGTACAAAAATGAGTAGAAAAACTTCTATTTGGAGCCAAATTTCACAAAAATTTCTGGGGGAGGACCCCCAGACCCCCCCACATTTGCTTTCGAGCTAGCATTATCTGAAGAAACCTTTATAACTTAAACAAAGTTTCGCATTTTATTTATGTTATACTCGGAAAATTGGGAGCCAAACACCTCGCGAACACAAGTATTATTATGGCCTTACAAAAATGTTTCAACCCCCCACTTTCAAAAACAATGGCACGGGCCCTGGATATCCTCTAAGTTACTATAAACCCCTAAAAAGCTGCTTAAAAGCAAGCACTCTTCACAAAAATTTTCTGAGGCACTGAAAATTTCGAATGTAATACCCTCCGACTTTGACATGGCCCCCCCCCCCGAAAATCTGGTCTGGAACCGCCCTTGTTAGGGGCGGGACATAGAAGCATTCGCACATGACATCACTGGAGGATAAAAACAACGTTGCTAAGGCCGTTGTTAGGTAAAGTCATGTGATTGAAAATGCTGTATTGTTTTCTAGTGATATTTTTGATACTAGTAATCCTGGTCGCCGTGACTTTAGTCACTCGTGCGCGCCCAGCCTTACAGCGTTCATTTATTAACACACATATCATTTATTAACTTATCTCACAGAAAAAGTTTTAAAGTGTTTGTCAAAATACTTGAGAGCATTGTTGTAAATTTTAAATTGTTATTCAGCGATTTCAATTGCAGGTAGATTACCATACATAATTCTTAAATTTTAACCTATGGTTGACTGAAAAGCGTCATTACCGTACAATGGCGAGTGCGCGTGTGCATTAATGAATAAATAATGGGCACAATGTATTGTAGTAGGGGAGCCCAGAGTGTTTTTGGGTAGTAACTCGAGCGCGTCAGATAATCATAAGGGGGATACTTTGCATGCTTTTGAGTAACTCCACCAAATATAAGCTCTCTATGTAGGGGGGTTTGTCTAGAACAGCCCGTCAGATTTGTAAAAAAAAATTAGTTAAATGGACATACTCGAGCGCGTCAGATAATGATAAGGTAGGTTAGTTACCAGCTAAAAAGTGTACATTTTCTGAAATCTGCCGATTTGAGCGGTGGGTAAGGGAGCGGGAGGGTTACAAAGTTGCAAAGTAAAGCCAAGACCGGTAAGACGCTATCGCTCTTTTTGAGAAAAATGTACGAAACAAAATGTTTATAGACTAGTAGCCAGGAAACTAGGCTCAACTAGTTGTAAACTGTCTTGGTAGCCAATCTGACGCGCTCGAGTATGTCCATGTAACTAGTTTTCTTTCAAATTTTGACGGGCTGTTCTAAACAAACCCACCAACATGGAGAGCTTATATTTGGTGGAGTTACTCAAAAGCATGCAAGGTATCTATCTCCCCTATGATTATCTGACGCGCTCGAGTAAATCCACATTTAGCATCATGGGCTCCCCTACTATTGTATAAAATCGCGTATATGTGAACTCGCGTTATACAGGGAAGTTAACTGTCATCTTCGGTACCTTCTAATATCGGAAAGCCTAGATAGATTTATATCTAATTTAAAATAATGTATTTGTTTTAGGTTCCAGAGAAATATGCCTTTTGGAGCTAGTCTGGAATGATGCTGTATGCTTGCTGCTCTTACACTTCTTCAAATGCTTACGGTATGTTATTTGAGTAGACTATTTATAACATTCTAATATGTAGTTAACTACAAACTGAGTCTGGGGATCCGATTATAATTTGTACACACACATTTGTTTATAATTTACACTATGTTTATCTTTTTCACACTTTAGCCGAAAGATGAAAACAGTTGCTACTATGGTGATAATTTTAGATATAAATTTTATATTCATGTCATCTTTATTATTAGTACCTGCTTAGAAAGCCATTTATGATTTAGTTAGGAGATTATTCAAGTTTATAATGTATATTATCTCAGAGTTCATTTTTTTTATTTAGTGATGTAAGTTCGGCTAGCAGGGTTTAAATTAAGGTTAGCTAACATTTATAGTGACATCCATAGTTATTGTAAATGCGATGTCTATTTAGAAGATGACGTGGATTAGGCTAGTGATTTATTGTTGTAACTCATCTTAATGGGCGCCGGTAATAAAGAGAAGGCTGCAAAGAGGAAAGTTGTTTGATAATACAACACAAACAAAAACACTTATATTCTATGTTCAAGCATATTTTTTGCAGTAAGTATGATCTTATCTCCATCGGATCTCCGATTCACGGCCTTATTCACTGCCACTTGACCAGCAGCTAAAAAAGAAAATGATATTTTCTCTGACTGATTGGTGGAATCCTTCTTTAACCGATGATTAACCGCTTGTCAGGTAGCAGTGAATTAGGCCATCAATAGTCTTGGTTGGTCACAAGAAGATCATAGACTAATAATTGAGCTATTATTAGGATGACAAAGGTCGAAGTCCATTGAACTTAGTTTTGAGAAGCTGAAGGTTTTCTGTAACGACGCCTGTGAACTTATGAGGAAGACAGTTTCCAAAGGGGTTTTTACACAAGACCCTATTGGCAGGGTGTCAGTTTTAGCCGAGTCTGCTCTGATTGGTTATTATTTTATTAAAGAAAACTTATTTCCCAAGAGAAATTTCAACCAACCAATCAAAACAGACTCGGCTAAAACTTACACCCTGCGATTAGGGTCTTGTGGTGTTTACGTGCCAATTTTTGAACTTAAAAATTGGGAACTATGTCACTAAATGAAGGATCGAAAAAGAAATCCAAATTCATGCGGGGGGGGCTTAACTCAAATTTGGTATATTTGGATTTTGACCTCTGGCATTCTGAAAAGTTCAATTTGAGCAGCGGTTCCCAAACTTAAAACATCGCAACCCAACTTTTTTAATAAACTAAAGCGACCTACCTGCTTTTTAGCTTACCTGCTTGGACGTAACTAGCAAAGAAGGAGTGTTTCTCAACCTTCCCCCAAAGACTCTAATTTTCTCCCATGCCCCTCCTAAAGAACTGCAACAAGATATTTTTTCCTATGACAATTACATGCAGACTGCAGAGGTTAGATTATATGTAGCTTTTCAGAAATATAAATGGTAGTATTTGACCATCAATGACTCGCGACCCACAGTTTGGGAACCTCTGGGTTTAGGTATTGAATGTTTTGACTAACTTAACATTTAAATAAATTTTGGTAATTCCGATTAGTATTACTTTAATCAGTGTGGTTCAACCCGCGGCCCTCGAAAAGATTTTCATGGCAGTCGGCCACAAAATTAAATGCTTATTCAAACTAAATATAATATGTAATCCACATCTCAAGTTTTATTACAGAAATATGTATAAAACTTGCTTTTACGGGTCTATTTTTCAAAAAATTTTACTCCCCTTAAAAGAACCCCTTTCAACTTCCTTAAAAGTGTGTTTGGCTTAAAATTTTAAAGAGACCTTCAAATTGCATCAGTAGAAACTTCAGTTGGGAGAAATAGCTTATACATTTTAAATTATACCACTACTTATGTCTTTATTGTTTCAGCAACTTAATAGTTTTCTTAAAATGTATACAATACATCTAAATGAAAGGAGCTATCAAATAAGTAGATTCTGTGAGTTGCAATTGACGTATCATTTACAAATGTAATTTCAGAAATGTTCAGTACAGGTACGCAGTTGTCTGTGTGTATTTTACACTCCGTTTTGTATTTTTTTTCTAACCACTTGAGAAAAGGAACCCCCTACATCTTCCTTTGGATATGAACTAATTTAGCAATAACACTTTACCTGTAAAATTGTAAACACTTCTTGCTCTATCATTTTGAAAACGTTGTGGATTGCCTAATTTGTAAGAAAGGTTTTCTCCTTAATTTTTATTTTAACAACTTATCTTCAATTTGATTAAACAAAAAGATGTAGGTAATTTGTTTTAAATTTGATTTAATAAATATGATTAGCAAGGAAAATAGTTTAAATTGTTTTTAAATATGCTTAACTTATTATTTTTAAAAAATCTAGTTTTCTCTTTACTATCTCACTCACCTCCCTATAAAAAGTTTATTTGACTTTCGGGTATCTAAGGTTGAACCACACTGACTTAAATTAACTGACAAACGAAGCGAGCAGGTTGCCGGAAGATGTGTAAGAGAAACTACATGCAACATATGAATGTACAGAGTGTACCAGCCACATTTAAACTGCACTATCGGGGCCGTATCTAGGGGGGTTAAGAGTTCACCCCCCCCCCGAAATGTTGACACATTTTTATGCTGTTTTTTCCCCTTAAAAATTATGTGCTTTATAACAAGATGTCCTTTTAAGGATCAACCCAAAGGGTCCCGAAATGAGTCAAAACATTACTTTTAAAGGTAAGAATTACAAAATTCTTCTGGGGAAGGACCCTCAAACCCTCCTTAAAGTTGTGAAATCTATTTTGTACCTACTGTTTGTCCTTGAAAAATTTGTGAGTTGCAGAATGGTCCTTTTTGGGTGAAACCTTAAATCTTAAAATGAGTTTAAACACTACTTTGATGGAGCAAATTTGCAAAATGTTTCCTGGAGGAGGACCCCCAAACCCCTTCGATATTTCGTTGTTATATTTTCTTTTAAAATTAAGCCGGATACAATAAGCATTTCTCTTAAGGTGTAATTTAAATCGAAATTAGCTTAAACACTATTTTAAAATGCAAATTTGCAAAATTTATTTTGTGGGGGATCCCAAAATTCTACTTGGGATTCGCATTGTTAGCAAAATTTTCGAATTACGTGCATCAAAATTTAAATCTTTGTGAACATGATCTAAAAGTCAGAAATAATATTGAGTCAAACCCACAGAGGAAAAGCGGAACAGAGGATCCAAAACGCTTTTTTTAAATCACATCTTGTGGTACAGGGCAGTACTGCAAATGTCGGTAGCTGTGATTGATAGATGGGTAAGGCCTTTTTGGGGCCACCCTTTTGGTATTCACCAGCTGTGCTTCGATGGTACGTTTTCATTCAATGTGTCGTATCGAAGGGCCATTGGATAATCAGGCTTCTTTTTCTCCGCCTCTCCTGACGTGACGAAAGTGGCGTGAGTTGAATGAGTAGTGCCCAGAGGCATACCCCATGTTTTTTTTCGATTATTATCGTCTATATGGCCTTGGATCCTCTGTTTTGGTACTGGGTGGTTCAAACCTCTCCTTAAACAAAAGTATAGTTACTAGATAAAAAACAAGTTCAGTGTTGTAGTAACAATTTTTGACGAAGTTAGCCATTTCCTATTGATTTTTATGTGCTATACATAATTTTTTTTTGAAATTTTACCCTTAAAAGTAGTGTTAATTAATCCATTTTGAGACTCTTTGGGATACTTCCGAAGAGGACCTTCCTTGTGAGTTGCAGAATTTTCAAGGGAAAAACAATACAACAATTTATGTCAAAATGTCGGGAGGGGTGCGGGTGAACTAGAACCTCTAACCCTCCCCAATTGCATACGGCCCTGATACCTACGTTCCACTTTTGAAAATAAATTACACGAACATACCGTTGAAATTATATATGAAGGGTTTTGGTGCAGAAAGAGCACAAAAGTGACTTCACATATTAACTTTCGCATAAGAGTTAATTTGGCGACCTTCAAATTGGCGAATCTTCGAAGTTTCCAAAGGCAATTTAGTTACAGACTAATAAAATACTGGTGCATAATACGACAAAAGGTTAGCGACAGGAAGAACTTTTAGCAGAGTCTGCTATAATTGGTTGGTTGAAAGTCTTCTAGTCTAGGTTTTTTTTAATAAAATAATCGGGGATAGAACCCAGGAACTGACGCATGCTAAGCAAGCATCCTACCATAGCTACAGCGGGATTCAGTAACTTTAAAACGTAAAATATTTCTTTGGGTTAACTTTTGACGTAGGTGTTTGTGGATTGCTAAAGTTCCTCTTCTGCTATCTTTTCATATTATAGGCGTGCAGATCGAGAGTAGTATTTTCAGTATGAGTGTTCTCAGGATTACCTACTCCCATGTCGATGTCTAGTTTGGGGAACAACTAAGGATTGATAATGGTTGTTGCTATGGCGTTGGGCTGCGGCATGGTCCGAAAGCTGTTATCGCTCCAATCAGCTGCATGTTAGGTTTTGAAATTTTATGATTCTTTATAATGTCCGTGTTATTTTAAGTCTCGTACTATTTCAATTATTCCCAACTAATTAAGAAGGACGCATGTGTTACAAAAACCGCTAGTAAAACAATTTCTACAAAATTTATTAATCATTAACATTCTGAGCGTAGACCAAAAATTAATTACGGAAATAAATACACTTCGAAGAAAGGGCAACAAAGTGTAGCCTGAAGGTGTTGCCAACCCATGTAGATTTAACGACTTATCGAACCCATCATGATTAAAGTTTTAACCCAATGTCACTTGTTCCCTTTCTGTACCCCAAACCTTTTATATAGGGTGGTTATAAAATTAAGTAACCCTTTTTAACCCTCGTAGCGCTGGTTCTAGTGGACAGATGTCGATGAAATTTGGTTTTTATGTAATATGGACTGTGAGAAATCGAAATCCGCAGTACCAAATTAGTTAAATTTTTTGATCGATAAGTAGCCGTTTTCTCTTGAAAAACATTTTTACCAGTAGAACAGGTGTTTTAAGATTTGGACTCGCTTGAAAATATTTTTCGTAAGGATGTCGCGAAATGGGTGGCATCGGGTTTATGCCTCGCTCCCACGCATCCCACTAAAGTCTCCTATGAACGAAATATACAAAACCTGCCAAAATAGTCTTATTTGGCGATTTTTCAGTAATATGAAGAAAAATGCCATACAATGAGTTTTTTTGTAATTTCTGAAAGAATGAAATGTATTTGAGGTTCGTTTCGAATGGGGGGGTTTGATTTCGTTGGAATGAATATTTACACTGCTGTCCACGAAAAATGCAACACCAAGAAGAAAAAGAGATATCAAAGCCAGATTTATTTCTATGATTGCCCCTAGTGTAAATGTGAATTGATGAAAAATTCAGCCTTCCTGCATGTTAGGGGGCCGAGAAAATCAGTGAAGAGTATTGACTCCATAGGTGTCCATTACCGCCGTCCCACGCCATGGTATTGAGTGAAAGAAGCTCTAAATGGGCTTTGGGGGATTGGAGGACCATGTTGCCTCCCCAGGTAGTCAAAGTTCATGTGGTGCACCAGCGGACGTTGAATACCGGGATGGGGGATTTCTCCTCTTTCACCGGACATGTTTTGTGGGCGTTGGTTCTTAAGAACGGGTTGGTCAGGGTAAAAATGCAACATAGGGGGATAAGAAGAAAGCTTGGACATTGCGTTCATCATGTGGTTGTGCATTTTTCTCTTGAGACTTGCCCGCAGGAAAGGGCTGAAGGTAAGGGTAGACAACAGGTTGCCAAACCTCAATGATGCAACTCTGGTTGGTCATTGTGCCGGTAAATCCTAATGAGGAGGTGTGGGAGTGGAATCCAATGCTTTACTACTTTTTACCCAGTTCACAGAAAAAAATCTGACGGTTACAAAATCAACAGCCGAGTGCTCCTTTTTCTCGCTGCCTTAAAGTCATCTCTAATTATCGTGGTGCATAAGACCAAATGAAATTTTCTCATAAACTCTGTACCATGACATTGAGATGTTTAATTCATTATTTAGTGCACTGTTGCCAACGCCAAATCCTGTGCTGAAGATTGAAATTTTTCTAAAGCTAAGCGCGCCGAACGGGCAGTCCCCGGCACTGTAAATGACATGCATTCCACTCCCACACCTCCTCAGTGGGATTTACCGGCACAATCACCAACCAGAGCTGCATCATTGAAGTTTGGCAACCTGTTGTCTACCCTTACCTCTTCAGCCCTTTCCTGCGGACAAAGTCTCAAGAGAAAAATGCACAACCACATGATGAACGCAATGTCCAAGCTTTCTTCTTATCCCCCTATATTGCATTTTTACCCTGACCTACCCGTTCCTAAGAACCAACGCCCACAAAATCGGTCCGGTGAAAGAGGAGAAATCACCTATCCCGGTATGCAACGTTCGCTGGTGCACCACATGAACTTTGACTACCTGGGGAGGCAACATGGTCCTCCAATCCCCAAAGCCCATTTAGAGCTTCTTTCACTCAATACCATGGCGTGGGACGGCGGTAATGGACACCTATGGAGTCAATACTCTTCACTGATTTTCTCGGCCCCCTAACATGCAGGAAGGCTGAATTTTTCATCAATTCACATTTACACTAGGTGCAATCATAGAAATAAATTTGGCTTTGATATCTCTTTTTCTTCTTGGTGTTGCATTTTTCGTGGCCAGCAGTGTAGTTTGTAAAACCAGGTTTTTGGTAGAGAAAATATTCGTTTAGCGAAAAAGCTAAAATGGAGAAAAAGAACAAATTGGTAAGATACGGCAGTTTTTTTAGCTACAAAAATTTAATTAATTGGAACTACATAAAGAACTCAGTATTAAATATTTAATATATTTTAGCATTCTGAGGAATAATTTCGCATTTAACAAAAATTACCTCAATAGCAAATCCATGGTTTACCACTGGTCACTTTCCCCTTCTTCCCTTTTTGACACACTAGTGGTCTGTCCTGGTCAGTTATGGTTAACTTTATGCAACCCTTGACCACTGGTCAAAGTCCTTTTTTGCCGATTGAGTATATCTTCCCTTTTTGGCTCACTGGAGATCTGTCCTGGTCAGTTATTTACCTGGTCAGTTTATTCAGTTATTACCCGTGATCTGGTGATCAATTTGGCAGGTTTTGAATTTAGTAGGAGGATTCGTTTTTATGCTCACTCGACCACAACAGAATGAGCACTTCCATAGACCTATAGTGGCTGTGATGTGTTCCTAAACAGGTATCAACGCAGAAATTACTAAAATAACTTTATTAAAACCTTTAACATGTAAAAACTTTAAAAACTGATAACAAGAGCCAAAAGGGCTCGCTGCAGCAGAGCCAGCGAAAAGAAGAGTGTAGTAAACAAGTTGGCAGACTAAATAAAATAGCAATCGACCCTCCAGGTGTTGCCACTAGTAAAACCACCATATTGAGTGGCCACATTGAGGGCTCACATAAAAGCATCGATTATAAGAGGAGAATGGCTCGAGTCCGCCACAGTGCTCCCCCCAAGTGCCTATGGCACTGAGGTCAGAATTATCGTTGAACGAACCGGACTCTTCTTCCATAGCGAGTGAACAGTGGCTTTTCTTTGATGTCATCTCCGGACGGCCTCTCAGACTCTTTTTCGACGGAAGGAGTTGGCGGCGAAGGGGAGGACAGAGTTGAACTGCCAGAAACGCCATCACGAATGCCATCATGCCCCCTTGATGGAATGTCCTTATCGGCCGATAAAAAGAAGCAAGGTTTCAAACGGTCAACACTGATAGCTGTAGCTTTACCACGGACCGATACCGTAAAGTGTTTCGCAGATCGCTCCAAAACCATGAAAGGACCATCGTAGGGTGACTGGAGAGGCTTTTTCACTCCTCCATGACGAACAAAAACGTGAGTGCAGCCGGACAACTCAGGATGCACAAAAGATGTAGGTCTGCAATGAGCAGATGCCGGCTTAGGGGTCAAGGACTGCATATCAGTTCGGAGATGCTGTACGAATTCTGATGGATCTTGACAATTAGTCTTTGTAGGAGAGATGAGATCTGCTGGAAGGCGCACTGTAGTACCGTACACAAGTTCGGCAGCCGTACACTGTAAATCCTCCTTAAAAGCTGAACGCAAGCCCAATAATACTAAAGGTAGGGTGTCGGACCATTTAGAGTTGTTATGACATCTCAGGGCCTGTTTCATGGACCGATGGAATCTCTCGACGAGGCCGTTGCTTACTGGATGATATGGAGTTGTTCTAATGAGCTTTACTCCAAGTATTTTCGCCAAAGCCGAAAAAAGCGACGATTGGAATTGCCTACCCTGGTCCGTGGTGACCACGGCTGGAACGCCAAAACGGGCTATCCAATTTGATACAAAGACCCGCGCCACTGTTTCCGCAGTGATATCCGAGATTGGCACTGCCTCAGGCCATCTACTGAATCTGTCGATGCACGTCAAAATGTAACAGGAACCGTTGGAAGGTGGCAAAGGACCAACCAGGTCCAAATGAACGTGATCGAATCTTGCTGCGGGTAGGGAAAATGGCTGAAGAGGGCTCACGTTGTGACGGATGACCTTGGATCTTTGGCAGTCCATGCAGGAACGGGTCCAATGCACGACGTCCTTGGCTATAGAAGGCCATATGTATCTCTCCAGGATGAGCTTTTTGGTTGCTCTTATGCCTGGGTGAGACAGGTTATGAAGGGACTTAAAAATAGCCATTCGGTACTGCAAAGGAACGTAGGGACGGATTTTTTTAGAAGCTGCGTCACATACGATCTCCAGATCTTTAGACAAGGTCATTTTCTGAAACTTAAGTGAGCACGTCGGATGAGACAAAAGATTTTGGAGCTCAGGATCACTCTTCTGAGCAACAGCCAAAGCTTGAAAGTCCAAAGGGGCAGCTGATATTTGTTGGACTCGAGACAGCGTGTCGGCAACTATATTGTCAGTGCCAGAAACGTGCCTAATATCCGTGCTAAACTGAGAAATGAAGTCAAGATGTCTTAATTGCCGGGGAGAATTAGACTCTGAGACTTTTGAAAACGCGAAGGTTAAAGGACGATGATCAGTGAATATTATAAAATTTTGCCCTTCTAGATGGGAACGAAAATGTTTAATTGCTAAATAGATAGCAAGAAGTTCGCGGTCATAAGTGCTGTACCTGGTCTCCGTGGCACTCAGTTTACGAGAGAAAAAGGCTATTGGCCTGGGGCCATTTTGGGTAATACAGTTTAGCGCAGCACCCACAGCTGTACCAGAGGCGTCTACAAGTAGGCACATCTGTTGCTGAGAATCCGGATAGGCGAGAGTTGCGGCCTCAGCCAACGCTGTCTTACTCTTTAGAAATGCCTGTTCTGCCTCGTCATTCCACACAACAGGCCGCTTGTCATTTTTCTTGCAGTTAACGAGTAGTTTATTCAGGGGAATTTGGATCTTGGCAGCATTGGGCAAAAAACGTCTATAGAAGTTTAACATTGCCAAAAACCGCCGAAGTTGAGAGACAGTATCGGGTTTGGGAAAATTAATAATGGCGTCTACTTTATCAGGAAGGGGTTTTACGCCTTCCGGGGTGACGAGACAACCCAAGAACTTAACAGAACTTTTTCCCAACACACATTTACTGTGATTTAGTTTAAGCCCATATTCCTTTAAGCGGGAAAATACCTGATGTAGATGGTCGAGATGTTCCGACTCGGAAGAAGAGGCAATAAGTAAGTCGTCGAAGTAGGGGATGCAAAAATCAAGATTTGATAATACTTGATGCATGTGTCTCTGAAATGTTTGGCCAGCATTTCTAAGCCCGAAAGGCATTGCAGTGTATTCAAACAGGCCAAAGGGAGTCGTAACTGCAGTTTTAGGAATATCGGGTGGATTTACCTTAATTTGATGATATGCCCTAGCCAGGTCGAGGGTTGAAAATATCATTTTCCCGGAGAGGCTTTGCGTACAGTCTTGTATATGGGGAACTGGGTAACGATCTGGCACCGTTATAGCATTGAGTCTCCTGTAATCTCCACAAGGGCGATAATCGCCATTAGACTTTTTTACAACGTGCAAGGCACTTGCCCATGGGCTTTTTGACGGCCTAATTATTCCAAGAGACATCAGGTCCTCAAACTCCTTACGGACAGCCTTCAAAATGTGGGGCGCTAATCGACGGGGTTTTGAAAACACTGGAGGGCCTTTGGTCTCTATGTGATGGTAAACTTCGTTCGTCCTATCAGTATTTAACGGTTGAGATGGATTGATTAATTCCGGGTACTGACTCAAAACGTTATCGAACGGAGAATTCCCAAAAAGTATTGTTAAATTTGAAGATAAAGAGTTAATTTCTGGCAACTCGCCATTTGACGTGAGCTTAGTTAGGGCGTCAATAACCTTATGATTTCTAGCATCAACGAGTAAATTGAAATATTTCAAGAAATCAATACCAATGATAGGCTGGCGGACATCAGCTATCACAAAAGACCAAGCAAAGCGGCGCCTCAAACCCAAGTCCAACATGATGCGTTTGGTGCCGTAGGTTCGTATTTTGGAATGGTTTGCGGCGTACAGAGTTAAGTCCTGTTGGACCTCGGCGTATGGGGCATACGACTTTGGAATGACCGAAATGTCCGCTCCTGTATCAATCAGGAAGGTCATACTAGATGTAGGATCGGCCAGCAAGACTCTATTAATGAGGCGATCGGCAACTTGGCCTACCGACGACCGCCCGCCTAGTTTTCCGATTGAAAGGAGCAAGGAGGGTTACATTTCTTGGCATTTCGGCCAAAATTGGTGTGGTAAAAGCAATAACCATCTTTAGGCTCTTTAAACCTATTTCGCGAACTGCTGCGATTTCGGGAATACCCAGGGCTGCGTCCCGGACTACGGGACCGCTCGAGTAAAGTCGTCAGTTTACTCACCTGCTCTGATAGCTGGCTAACTTTTGACTCCAATAGAGAAGTTCTATCCTCCCCTGGTGTGGTTGAGACAGAACCAATCAAAGAGGGAGAGGTCAAATCCTTGATCTGATCTGCAGCAGTGGCTAACTTATCCAAATCCTCGCTGAACGCCGCAAGGATACCCTGAGTACTGGTTGGTAAGCGCGCAAGCCATAGTGATTTCAAAAGGGGTTCTCCCACATTACCCCCGGCAAGTGAACGCATGTGGCTGAGGAGCTGCGATGGCCGCTGATCACCCAACTCTGGACCCTGAAGCAGGGTTCTCATCTTCGATGCTTCACTTTCAGAATGTATTTCGATTAAACGTTTTTTTAATGCTTCGTATTTATTTTCAGCAGGAGGTCTAAGAACCAACTCACTCACACTGTGCAAAATATCAGATTCAATAGCCGACAGAACATGGTTAAACTTAGTGGAGTCTGTAGTAATTCTTGCCAACTCAAACTGTGCCTCCAGGCGCGCGAACCATAACGCTGGGTCCCCTTTCCAAAAGGGGGGTGGCTTGACCGCCACAGGAGCGACTTGAAAATCCACATGTGTCTCACTCTGAGGACCAGAAATATTTTCGGGAGGTGACATAGTAACAGCAGGGAGGCAATTGATGAGGAAAGTGAATGCAGGTAATCCGATCGTGACGGAAATCAAACAGACCACATACGAGACGATAATACCACAATGACTCCAGTTGCGTGGCTTTTCCGAAAGGTCACCAATCTATAGTGGCTGTGATGTGTTCCTAAACAGGTATCAACGCAGAAATTACTAAAATAACTTTATTAAAACCTTTAACATGTAAAAACTTTAAAAACTGATAACAAGAGCCAAAAGGGCTCGCTGCAGCAGAGCCAGCGAAAAGAAGAGTGTAGTAAACAAGTTGGCAGACTAAATAAAATAGCAATCGACCCTCCAGGTGTTGCCACTAGTAAAACCACCATATTGAGTGGCCACATTGAGGGCTCACATAAAAGCATCGATTATAAGAGGAGAATGGCTCGAGTCCGCCACAGACCGTAATGCTAAAATTTTAGAATTCGAATTCTCATAGACACTAATGTCTCTCGACCCTACAGAGAAAAAGTCGAACAGAAGGTCCAAAACGCTATTTTCATATGCCATCTCATGGTAGAGGGCATCACTGAAAATGTCTGTGATTGACAGAGGGGTAGGCAGTACAAATTTGGTAGTCACAGCTGTGATTAACTGTGACGTGTTCATTTAATCGGTCACTTTCGGAGGATATTCTAGGATTGAGTTTCTTTTTCTCCGCCTCTCGTGAAGTGACAAGGGAGACATGAATTTCATGAATAGTAGATGCGATCCCTGCGCAACAAGGGCCCCCTATCACAAGGCAGACTCAATGTTTTTTCTAATTCCATTATCACCTGCTGCCATGGGCTGTTCTGGTACTCTGTTGGGTTTACGATTTGACCACAGAATAGAAGAAGAAAGAACGAGCACTTCCATAGACCGTAATGGTATAATTTTTAACATGGGAATTTCCCATAGACACTAACGACCTCGACACGCGAAACCTGAACTAAAATTTTGGTTACGTGACCTGTGGCTATGAAGAACTGGTTCTTTATACGTAGATTCCCAATGCTAGATTAATTTGTTTAGTATATTTTCAAAAAAAATTAAGGAAGAAACAAGATCAAACTTGAGATTGCAAGACATATTGTTAAAAATATTTTAAAATCATGGAAAAGTTAAAAACTGGATTCAATGAACAAATATAAAAAAAAATCCCAACAAAAACCAAGTTTGTTTTAATTTGTGTTTATCAAATGAAAGGATTCAGTTCAGACGACGGCTTTAGTTCAGATTTCGATTGTCGAGAACCATTTGATAAGTTCTGACCACTGGCCTATGCTATCTGTTTATATTTGTCTGTTGCCTCAACCAGTCCTTTAATGTAAAGTATTGAAAGGCCTTATGCTTGGAAAAACTTTCTTTCTGTCTGTTAAATTAAGTTTTAAAAGACCTAGTCAAGCAGAAAATTAAATTTATTTATATGAAAAGCGTTAAAAAATTGAACTGAGTTTTTTTTTTTGTAGATTTTGATTTCTCATGGTTTTTATTTTATAAATAAATTTCATCGACATCCAACCCCTAGAACCAGCGCTACGAGGGTTCAAACAGAATAACTTATTTTATAACCATCCTGTATATTATGACATTTTCACTAATTTTACGTGCTAACTGTTGCCCAGGGTTATTATAGGTCACACTAAATTCCTTGAAAACTTGGAAGTCCATGTAAACTTTGATGCTGGTAATTTGCATCTTATAAAAGGACTCTTGCCTTCGAATGTAATTAATATCCCTATAGTAGCACAGTTCATACCAAATATGTCAAGTTTACGAGTAAACGAAGTTTTACCATACATGACAAAAATTTGTCGAATCTTGAACGCTTGTACTGATTGGGATGCAAATTAACTCACCAACGCACATGGGCATTCATTAATAAACATAAAATAAGTGTGTATAATGGATAGTACAACAGCACACCAGCTATTTCTAAAAAAATCCCTAAAACCAGGTGTCAGGATGTCCGGCGGTTTTTTAGAAGCAGTGACAACACCAGTCTTGAGACAGATCATTTTATTCAATCCATTCCATATCTGCTACATCTAAGAACTGACTAGATTCCCCTGATTTCCCCTCCTCTCCCACGACCAGGAGCTCTGCAGCGCCACCTAGCCGCGATTGAGGACCCTAAACCTCACATCACTCCCCCCAAAAGCGTGAAACATGCCTTCAAGCGCTTGTTTCATAAGACAATATCTAAGTATACATGAAGACACTGACATACACGACATTTCACATTAAACTGTTCAAACACACATACAAATTGTTCCTGAATAAATATGATTATATTGGTGAAAACCACAAGACTGTTCTCTTGATTCAAGGCTCAATGTCCAACCTAGATATGGCATCAGCACCCTGGTTGTTCTTTCCAGGTGTATGTTGTATTTTTAGGTTGTAATGCTGAAGAGCCAACGCCCATCGTGTTAATTTTGGGCTTCGTGGAGTCGTAGACATCGTTAAATAAGTCAATGGATTGTGGTCCGTGTATAGATGAATCTCAGATCCAAATATCCAATGTTCGAATTTTCTGAGTCCGAAGAGGACTCCATAAGCTTCCTTTTCAATGGTAGCCCAGTTCTGCTGTGTGCTCGTTAATTTATGACTCGCAAAACCAATGGGAGCGAAATGGCCATCTTCATCTATTTGAGTTAAGCAAGCCGATACAGCCACATTAGAAGCGTCTGTATGTATTTGAAAAGGTAAACAAAAATTAGGTGTTGCTAATGAGGAAGCCGTTATTAACCTTTTCTTTAACTCTTCAAATGCCTCATTTGCCCTTTGATCCCAAGGTACTTGGTTTGCTACTGATTTTTTAGTTAACTCTGTTAATGGACTAGCAATTAACGCATAATCCTTTACATATGACCTATAGAACCCCATTAAACCTAACACTGATCGAACATCTTTCTTTGTCACTGGTCTTTTTAATTTTTCGATAGCTTTTAATTTCTCTGGATCAGGTGCATGCCTGCCAGATCCTACAATGTGACCTAAATATTTTACTTCGTGTTTCGCAAACTCACATTTATCAATTCTAGCTGTGAAATTAAGTTTTATCAATTCTTTGAATACTACATCAATATGATTCATATGATCTTCCCAATTGTCTGAAAAAATTGATATGTCATCGATGTATGCCTGAGCATATTTAGCATGATCTTTCAGTGCTTCGTTCATTGAACTCTGAAATGTAGCGCCCGATGTTTTTAACCCATATGGCATGGTGCGCCATTGCCATACCCCAGAATGAGTGGCAAACGCCGTGAGGTGTTTGGATTCCTCATCCATGGGAATTTGGTGGTAGCCCTTACATAAATCTATTACCGTTACCCAGTTGGCCCTTCCCACACGGAGCATTAGATCCTGTGCATTTTGCATGGGAAAACTGGAGGATTTACTTATACTGTTCAGAGCCCTGAAATCAGTGCATACTCTAATACTCGAGTCTTTTTTAGCTACGCAAACGATCGGGTAGGCTATTTCCGAATCTGTTTTTTCTACTAATCCCAAACTCACCAATTCTGCAATTTGACTATCTACTTCATCCTTGTAGATTTCTGGAATTTTGTATTTATGTGGGTGAGTTCTAATAGTCCCTGGAATTAGTTCGATTTTGTGAGGTCTAACATTAGCCATTCTAATCGGACCCTTAAATAATTCCACATGTTTCACTAAGAGTTTCCGAAGTTCCTGTGTTTGTTTTTCATCCACATTTTCTACATCTATTCCCATTATTTTATCCTCAACTTGGTTCTTATCCCTTTTTGTTGGGTTATGCACTATCTCCCCAAATTCCTCTTCTCCTTCAAATATTACATTTAACGCATTCACAGGCGCGATAAATTTCCTTATTTTATTTTGATGTACCCGACATCGTTTCCCATTTTCTAGTTCTACTACGTATGTGTTCGGTAGAGTGTGTTTTATTATTGTCCCTGGTCCCTGCCATCTAGAGTAGAGTTTATTAGTTGAATCTGGTATTAGCAAAATCACCTTTTCCCCTTCTTTAAACACTCTGACGGTTGACCTCAAATTATACCTACTAGCCATACGAGATTGCTGTACCTCCGCAGTTGTTTTTGCCAACTTTGCAGCTTCCTCTAACCTCAACTTCATCTCATCTAAATACTTATGTACAGGTTTAGTGTCTAACTGTGCATTCTGTACTTTACCTGTCCATGTTGATTTAATTATCGAAAGTGGTCCTTCAGGTGGTCTACCACACATTAGTAAAAATGGTGCAACACCTGTGGTACTGTTTGGAATTTCCCTGTATGCCCACAGTAAGTAAGGAATTTGTTTATGCCACCCCTTTCCATCTGTTCTTATTATATGATGCAACATATTTTTCAGCGTTTGATTAAACCTTTCAACCAATCCATTTGCTTGTGGATAATATGGCGTTGAGAATCTTGGACTAGCTCCCAAAATTTTCTCGAATTCCCTAGTCAACTCCGAAGTAAAGTTCGTACCATTATCTGAACTTATCACTGATGGAATCCCAGTCCTAGAAAAAATATGAAGCAAAGCTTCACAAGTTGAACGCGCAGTTAGCGATTTCAAGGGAATTGCTTCTGCCCAACGTGTGTTTTGGTCAACTAAGCACAGTACATACTTGTGACCTGCCGAACTAGGAGGATTAATAGGACCAATTAAATCTATGCAAACAACTTGAAATGGTAATTCAGGTCGCGCTACTGGTGTTATTGGTGTGCGATCACTTATTTTTGCTGGACGCCTAAGCTGACATTCTTTACACGCGCTACAGTATTTCTTTACATCTTTGTTTATTCCTTCCCAGAAAAATGAATAACGAATTCTATCTCCTGTTTTCCTTGCACTCATGTGACCCCCAAATGGTGTTTCGTGGGCCCTTTTTAAGATCTCCATCCTTCTTTCCTCTGGTAACACTAACTGGCTGACCTCAATTCCCCCACCTTCTCTCTGTGAAATAATAAAAAATCCACTATGAAATAGTTTCCCTTTCCTTTTGCAGCTAGGTCCCATTCAGTACGCAATGAGTCACTCATGTTCTGCACAGATCTGAATCCGTCTGCCGGAGACTGCTTCATTTCATCAACACCTGCCTCCACTTGAGTTATGTGTTTATCGTTCTCGCTTTCCCCCACTGGATCTTCCCTTCCCTGGGCCTCAACATTCGTTTCGCTCCTACTTTCGCCTTCTAAAAGCTTAACCACTTGAGGATTGATAATTGCCTCTTCGGAGATTTGAGATGTAACTGCACATAAAATTGATTTATGCGTTACGTTGGTACTATCGCCAATCGGAATAGCTAGATTAATATGCTTTAAACTTGCTACAATGGTCTCCCCAAATGCTGGTTTTAATTGAATATTTCCCCCTTCCTGTGCGTTGAAATTCACCAGATTTTCCCGAATAACTGTGATTTGGCATCCGCTGTCTAACAGTGCTTTTATTGGCTTCCCTTCTACACTTATTGTTATGTACTTTAGAGGACTTATATAAGGTGTTGTTTTTTCCCCGTCATCAAATTTAGACTGTATTTTTGCTACACAAACACCTTGATCGTCATCTTTCCCCTCTGAAACCTCTATCTTTTTTACTCTCTTTGAATTAGGTTCACAATTAGCATAGTTTGATTTATATCTAGGGCAATCTTTTTTCATGTGAAATTTGGATTTGCATATGTAACAACCCTCTTCCCATCGAGGTTTTGGTTCATCCCATCGAGGTCTAGATTCTTCCCGTCTAGGTTGGGATCGTGGAAAGTTTTTATACCGTCCCTCCCACTTTTGTTCATTTTGATGTCTAGTTTGTATTGGAACTTTTACGGCACTATTATAAGTATCGATTTCCGTCGCTAGCTCTGTTGGCTTGAGCCATGTTGTGCTCTCTTTTAGGAATATGTGGGTTTTTAGTGCTGGATTTAGACTATCTTTTATTTTATCAGAGATTAATACAGCTTTTAAATCCTCAAATGTTTTTACTTCTCTGGACTTAAGGTATAAGTTCAGAGCAGCTTCTATCCTGATTGAATACTGTGTGTATGTTTCTTTTTCTCCCTTAGCACATCCCTCATAATTTTTCTTATGCTCCAAAGGAGTTATATGGAACTCTTTAAGTACCATTTCCTTGATTTTATCATAATGTTCAAGTTCCTTTTCCCCTAATTGAGAGTTAATACATCTAACGTGACCCCTTAAACAATTTAACACAAGTTTTCCCTGATATTCCTTGGGAACCTCATATAATTCAAATAACTCTTCTGTTTGGTTAAAAAAAAATAGCCACTCCTCAACCCTTTTTGGAGGTTCGGGCAAAACACCTTTCATTACATTCAGAAATCCAATGAATGAAGTAGACATATCCCTACTGGTACTTTTATCTAAGATACTCCCCTGTTCTAACTCCAACTTTTTTATATGTATCTCATGCTCTCGAGCTAATTTTTTCTCCTCTTGCTTTTCTCTTTCCTTCCTGTCCGTTTTTATATTTTCTAACAACATTTTAGCCATTACTTCCTCATAGCTTCTACTTTTAGTAATTACATCAATAATTTGGAGAACTGTCTGATTCGGATTAACCTCCTCAGACAGCTCTTTGGCCAAATTGATTAAATCTATTTTTTTAGAAGATACTAAGAAAGCCATTTTTCACCCAACATACGAAAACACTCATATATATATACACTTTCAAATTAATTTGCGAGACACAAATTACTACACAGAACTAACCTGGACGCTTGTCCTTGTCCAGCACTTATCTCCTAGACCTGGAGATACTGTCGAGAACCCTGCTGATCAATACAGCCATTGACGATCACTTTTGAAGAATACGACACCCGGTCCTTTCGACCGATAAAACTTTTCAGAATGGCGACCCGGTCCTTTCGACCGATAAAATTTTGCAGAATGGCGACCCGGTCCTTTCGACCGATATAAAGCGTGCTTTGAAGAATGACGACCCTGTCTCAGACTACTCCATTCTTGACACCAAATATGTCAGGATGTCCGGCGGTTTTTTAGAAGCAGTGACAACACCAGTCTTGAGACAGATCATTTTATTCAATCCATTCCATATCTGCTACATCTAAGAACTGACTAGATTCCCCTGATTTCCCCTCCTCTCCCACGACCAGGAGCTCTGCAGCGCCACCTAGCCGCGATTGAGGACCCTAAACCTCACACCAGGTTGACTCATTAGGCTAAATTAATTGTATTCTCTAAAATCAGTAAAATTATATGGAAGAGAAATTTTTTGAATCTTTCTGAAGTTGATTATTTTTCTCCAGGGCCCCTACTGGGATTTATGTGAGGTGCATGATGAAAAGCCTCACGATTTAGGTAATGCAGCGCATCTCTCTGGTTCGTGACACCAGAGTAGGCTGTGGATTGAAAAGCTGCTATTGATTACAGGTTTGTAAGCTTTTATTTTCGGTATAGTGAATAAATTTTTAATGGCAATTTACATTGGTTTAACTTAAAACAGGGTAGGTAAAGTAACGAAGAGTGGGAACAAGAACCGTTGTCAATATTTTTGTTCATTGAGAACGAAATTTATTGAACAAGGATAAGAGTTAACGAAACTGAAAACTTTGACAGGAGGTCAACTTTCTTTCAGGGTAGTTGGAAACAAAAATCCGACAACCAGTGTTATTCCTAGGATTTTTTTGGATGATTAAAAATACTCCTTGACTATTTCAAGCGGAGTGAAATTCAATTATGAGGAGTGAAATACGGAAATAACAGAAACTACATATCCAGAGACACAAAAATCGCAATAAAACTCGTTAAGCATCAGAATAATAAATGAAAAATACATAATCTATTCCTCTCCTAAAACGACCAAAAGTAGATCCGATCTTTCCAAAAAAAATTTCCGGCTACGCCATTATGGCCACAAACCATTTATATAAAGTTAAATTTCATAGGTATTTGAAAAGTCTAATTGGTTAGAATCATTGCAAAAATTCGGTGGGGCACGGTGCATTTTTTAAGCTAAACCTTTGTGAAAATTTTAAGGAGTGAAAATACTCCTGGCTAGTTTTTTAAAGAGTATTTTCGATTTTCAAGGAGTGAAATACTCTCTCAGAGGAGTTAAAAATATCTCTGCCGACAACGAATTCGACTATTTGTTTTATGGGTGTCGTGAAAAAAAATCGTCAGTATTAAAATCGGTCAAAAAACACAAAACCCAAAATTATAGCCTTAAAGTAAAGTTAATTTTATCAGACTAAGTAGCCCTATTTTAGACAGAAAGGGGACTGATTGCCAAAATAAACTTTCAAAATATTTTTTTTTTAAGTTGAGGCTAAATATTGAGAAGACACATTGACACAGTAGTTGAAAACAAAAAAGTCTTCATTTCGCTAATCAAATCAAGTTAATAGAAAATTATGGAGTTCAGATGTTACTGCAGATTAAATTTTGGACTAAAGATATCAAGAGATCATTACTAATATTCACACCTTAAAGAGTAACCACAACGCGAAAATATTCATTTCGGATTTAAATAAATTTTTTTTAAATATTATGCATAATTTCCTTTATTTTCGATTTTAGGTTCTTTTCCTAAATTTAATTATTTTTATCAAGCAAAGCAAAGAACGAAAGTTTTCATGAATCCTTGATATTTTTT
Organism: Tetragnatha montana; assembly: GCA_963680715.1. Classification (NCBI taxonomy): domain Eukaryota; kingdom Metazoa; phylum Arthropoda; class Arachnida; order Araneae; family Tetragnathidae; genus Tetragnatha; species Tetragnatha montana. The sequence goes on from OY796676.1 coordinate 31,220,760, forward strand.
ATTACTTTGAGCGAAAAAATATTACTGTTCTCACTTTTCGTTCCTTTATTTTTTGGTACATAACATTCTAAGTTTTGTTCATTAAGGAAAAATAGTAATTGAGTACTTATGGGTAGATAAAATGATGGTGCATTTCTGAGTTGTGGTATTGGTGTAGTGATGGTATACTATATTGACTATATTAGGTTGGTGTATGGGTATTGGGTATACGTGTGGGTAGAAAATGAGGGAATACATGGGGGTTGAGGATAACTACAGAGGGAGGTATATAACTGCATGGAGATCGAGTATGAATACATGGCAGTGATTGACGAGTGTATAAGATAGAGTATAATATCATAGGTGTGATGAATGAGTGCAAGTAGAGGAGGATATGAGGGTTAGAGAGAAAAGCCGCGTTCACAACAGCCATTCTTCCGGAGGAAAGGCAGAGAAAACCGGTTCTTCTTCCACCGCTCTCCATACACAGGGAAGAAATCGCCTGACTATCAGTTGGAAATTCTCTCCTGGGCAATAGCAGTAGGAAATGTTTTAATTGGATCAACCTCCTGTAGAGGGGCGCTCTCGCTCGCTGCCCGTAATGCATTTCTACGAGCTCGCTCGCTCGTCGCGCTTGTGAACGGGCTATTTAATTTCCTCACGGCTGGTTTTCGGAGATCCCTTTTCCCCTACTTCTTTAGCTCTTTCTCCGGTTGAACAGGTTGGCTTTTGTGAACGCGGCTAAAAAGTATGAAAGAGGAAAATAAGAGGGAGAGAGTTTCAAAATATGGAGGGAAGAAAGAGTGTAAGGGGGGATTATGAGGGACAGAGGATATGAGGGGGGGAAAGTTGAGGGTATCAAAGGTGAGAGAGTGAAAGACAGAGAGCATAAAGAAAACAGGCAGGGGGATTTATTATATAAGGGAGAAGGGGAGGTAGTGAGAGAATATGAGAGAAAAAAGTATGAAGGGCAGAGGTATTAAATGGGAGTATGAGAGGGAATATAGAATTTAAAGGAGGAGTGGTGAGTGGAAGAGAATATGAGGGAAAGGGAAAGTATAAAGTAAGAGAAGGATAGTGATGAGAGAGAATGTGAGTGGGATAGAGTGTAAAGGAGGAGTATGAATGGGGGAGAAAGAGTATGAATAAGAGAAATATTGAAAGGAGGAGTATAAAGATAAGGAGGTAAGAAAGACCGAGTATGATGGAGGAGAGAATATGACGGTAAAGAGTATAAATGGTAGGGGTATAAAAGGAGAAGATAGTATGATGGGCAGAGGTATGAGGGGGATCGAATGAGGGAGTATGAGACGGTGATTTAGAATAGGAGGGCAGAGTGTATGAGAGGGAGTAAGTATGGAGAGAGGAGTATGAGAGGAGGAGAGAGGGGATGAGTACGAGAGGAAGAGACAATGAGTGGGTGAAAAAGAATATGAGGGGAAGAGAAGGATGGAATATGATGAGAGGGGATAGAGTGTAAAGGAGGAGTATAAATAGGGAGAGAGTATGAATGAGAGAAATATTGAAAGGGAGAGTATAGGGAGGTAAGAAAGCATGAGATATGAGAGGGATATGAGGGTAGAGAGTATTTAAATGGAAGTACGAAAGGAGAAGAGAGTATGATGGGCAGACGTATGAAAGGGAAGTATGAGACGGTGATTTAGAGGGATAAAATGGGAGGGCAGAGTGTATGAGAGGAGGAGAGAGGGAATGAGTACGAGTGGTTGAGAGGAAGAGACAATGAGTGGGTGAAAGAGAAAGTATCAGGGGGAGGAAGGATAGAATATGATGAGAGGGGATAGTAATGAGAGTGAGTTGGGATCTAGTGTAAAGGAGGAGTAAGATTGAGTATGAATAAGAGAAATATTGAAAGGGAGAGTATAAGATGAAAAGGGGGAGAGTATAAACTGTAGGGGTATGAAAGGAAAGTATAGAAGGGGTAGATAGTATGGAGGGCAAAGGTATGAAACTGGCAGGGCCGTGTTGTGGAAAAATCGCGCCCGGGGCGGATGGCTTTTTTGCGCCCCCTCCCAAATATAATTTCTTTACATTATTCTTAGATAGATTCGCAAAAAAATGTTTGGGCAAAAATTTGGCGCCCCCTGAACATGTTCATCGTGGTTCCGTTGGAAAGTATTGAAGAATCTACGAAGTCCAATGCTAAAATAATTTTAAATTGCAAAATACCTCCCTTAACACGGCCCTGGAAACTGGAGTATGAGAGAGGGAGCCAATGAGAGAAAGTATATAGCGGTGAATTAGGGGGATAGAGTATGAAGGGCAGAGTGTATGAGAGGAGGAGTATGAATTGGGGAGAGAAAGTGAAAGAGTATGAATAAGAGAAATATTGAAAGGGGGTGAGTGAGAGAGTGTAAGAAGGACTGAGTATGAGAGGAAGAAGGGAACTGAGTATAAGGGGGAGAGAATATGGGGTATAGAGTATGTACTGTAGGGGTATGAAAGGGGAGTATGAGAGGGGAAGCGAATGAGAGAGTACATAAAATGAAGGTTCCGGGTTATTATGCCGTGGTCTAGTGAAAGTAAAACTCCTTCCTGACGTTTCGCCAGCATCTTTGGCCGGCATTTTCAAAGGGTATTAACTACCGCCTATTTCTGGGTCGAAAGTTATAAGGCGCTGCTGAGCCACGTGGTTCATCGTCATCAACCGGCAATAAAGAGAGAGGTGATTTGGTGACGTTTGATTGGTCTCCGTGTTGATGTTTTGCCGCTGCGTCATCAAGTTGCTCCGATGGCTGTGTGTTGACGATGTTTTTTGTCAACACCGGAAACCAGGCTTTGTTTACTCGCAGAATTTCTTCTTTTTTATTAAAGTTATTAGGGTGTTTGAATATTTCAATGGCTTCCCTTTGAAGACGGGTGTAGTAGTGCTTGGTTGTCGTGAGCACTCTAGTTTCATCATAATGAATTACATGGCCATCGGAAGTCAACACGTGTTCGGCTATTGCCGACTTTTCAGGTTGGAATAAGCGGCAACTACGTCTGTGTTCTTTTAGACGTGTCGCAACGCTACGGCCCGTAGTACCCGTGTACTACGGGCCGTAGCGTTGCGACACGTCTAAAAGAACACAGACGTAGTTGCCGCTTATTCCAACCTGAAAAGTCGGCAATAGCCGAACACGTGTTGACTTCCGATGGCCATGTAATTCATTATGATGAAACTAGAGTGCTCACGACAACCAAGCACTACTACACCCGTCTTCAAAGGGAAGCCATTGAAATATTCAAACACCCTAATAACTTTAATAAAAAAGAAGAAATTCTGCGAGTAAACAAAGCCTGGTTTCCGGTGTTGACAAAAAACATCGTCAACACACAGCCATCGGAGCAACTTGATGACGCAGCGGCAAAACATCAACACGGAGACCAATCAAACGTCACCAAATCACCTCTCTCTTTATTGCCGGTTGATGACGATGAACCACGTGGCTCAGCAGCGCCTTATAACTTTCGACCCAGAAATAGGCGGTAGTTAATACCCTTTGAAAATGCCGGCCAAAGATGCTGGCGAAACGTCAGGAAGGAGTTTTACTTTCACTAGACCACGGCATAATAACCCGGAACCTTCATTTTATGTACATAGATCCGGCCGTGAAAGCCTGTCTTCTTTTATGAATGAGAGAGTATGAGACTGTGAAAGGGGAGTATGAGAGCAAAAGATGAAGTGAGTGTGAGTTGTGAGGAGGAGAGTGAATGAGGGGGGACAGAGGTGTGGGATATATGCATGGGGTTTGTGTAGGACGGTATTGGGTATTCGAGGCTAACGAACATGGTACATGTGCTTGCGGGTAGGGAATGAGAGTATGGATATCAACTATGTGTATTTAACTCTACATAATTATACAAAAGCAAAGTAAAACAAGTATTTAGAGTTAATATTTATTTTTCTTTTCCCTGTATTTACTCAGGGGTTTGCTATTTACCTATCGGTTGAGAATGTAATTTAGATACGAATATTTTTAAGGAATCAATTTTTTTCAGGCCCTCGAGTTTTCCTGGATTTTTTTTTTGAAGGTGGACAACATAAGCCATGTACTTGAGGATTCTTTGAAAGTTATCTTCTACGCACACAAGACAAGCTTTATACCAATGTATGCATGATTATTCTATAATTTTTATTTCGTTGTTTTATAATTTACTATGCAAATAAAATAAAATCGCGTTTCCGAGGGGGGAGGAAATCTTCCCTTGGAAGTGTCCGTGTAATTATTTAGAAACAGGCTGTGATACACCAAACACTTCCGTCTAGAAAAGTAATAGGCAGCACAACGGTGCTTTAAAGCTAAGCGTGCACTAGATACTTTTGTCTCAGCGACTGAGACAAAATTATCACCCTTGCTATTGCAACCAGTGTTGGAGCCTGTGCATAAGGCTGCCTCTAGGCCGATTGCCAAGAATCTATTAGATCCATTTCTTTCGCATGCGTTTCGGTATCAAATCGTGATAAAAAGACGGTATTTTAAACTGAAGTTCTTAATTTCATTCACAATTCAGATAACACGTTGGGAACTACTCTTGTTTGTCACAGCTTGTTTCTCCTGGGTATATGCAAAAATGTAAGTGGCAGACATAACGTTGCTGTGCTGTCTATACACGACAGCAACGTTTCCTGACCCTATGAATATCGCGAAGAAAAAAACCCGTCAGCTGGTCGCTTGAGCATTGGAGCTTCCACCTCGAAGAATTAACTGAAGAACCGGCAAAATTTTTAGGCACTGTCTATTTGGCCGGCAAATATACTCTCTAACTCTAGTCCTTTTTGGCCAATATAACGGTTCTGTTTAGAGCGCCGGAACTGCTACGTAACCACGAGACCTACAGCGCATGCGCTAACTGTCGGTTTTGCCGTACAAATAGACACTTCGAAATTTTTTTTATTACATGCAGATGGGCGAGTGGCGGCGGGAAATTATCTTCGAGGAAGAAGCTCCAATGTTCAAGAGACCAGGTGACGAGTGACGTATAAAAATCCACCATCCTATTATCCTTCCAATATCTCGAAGAAAAAACCAGTCAGCTAGCTGACTGTTTTTTTCTTCGGATATTTGGGTTAGGAAGTGTCTATTTGGATGGCAAAAATTGTAGTTTGCCCATGCGCAGTAGGTCTTGCGGTTAAGTGGTCCCTGCGCTCCACTAAGAACCGTTGCCGTGAAAATAAGAGTAGAGTTTAGTAGTATATTTACCGTCCAAATAGACAGTGCCATTGGGTTAACTATAATGTAACAAAATTTAGCCGGGGGGGTAGGACTGAAAATATTTTCTTTTCTGCCGAATTATATGATTCTTCAAGGAAGAAGCTCCAATGTTCGAACGTTTGGGGAGGGCTAATCCACCCACGGAACCGCAGTTGACGTTCACGAGGTTCTGAAGCTTTCCACAAATTATCGCTTGAGAGATGATGTTAGACAGCTTTTTCATCTTTATTAAAAACGGTTGAAAGATTCACTAAAATTTTATAAATTTTCATAAAAAGAGTAAAAAATTCCATGTACCTAACAGAGGGTCCAAAAGGCTATTTTCAAACTTTCTCATAGAGGGCAGCACTGAAAATTGAATGATTGACAGAGGGATAGGTAGAGAAGTGGCCTGATACAACTCAACCCTATTTTGTCAGTGTTTGTAAACTTCTTGCCTTGCGGTAAAGTTCATTTTGTAAATTCGTGAAAATGTCTAGCAAACGAGAGCACGTGTATGTTGATCCTGCAGATGAAGAAGAAGAAACTAAAAGTAAAGTTCCAAAGCACATAAAACAGGATCAAAAGAGATTGATTATTGTCCTAGAACAAGCTAACTTAGAAACTATTAAGGTAAAACGCGAAAATTATGTTCCTTCATGGTCTTCCATTTTTTTTTTCGTTTGTTATATTATTTGCTTACTTTACACTGGTTTGTGATAAGATCTAATTTGTTCAATTTTAATATATCCACCGTTAGAAGTTTTAAATTGTTAGCATCGATTCTCATTATAAATCGGTGCTAAATGCTACAATGTTACAATCGGGTGCCAATCTTCTTGGAAAGGTACACTGGACTCAACCAATTTTAAGTGCTGAAATATTAATCATCCTTCAGCATGCATTTGATGTCATGTTCGGCGTTGCTTTGACATACAGTTTTGTTGGTTACCAGGTCCAGGTCACAGAATAGAAGGCAATGAGCGTGAGATGTCGCTGAGAAAAATTTGTTGACTCCCTTAGGCATAAGGGCCTCATCATTTATTTTAATCATTTAAATATATTAAAGTTTTTGGTACTTCTTTATTATCCCTTCGACCGATCAGCGGCACAGCTATTGTCAGTCAATTCATTGACTTTCAATAGCTTTGATAATGTTTTCGAATTCAGCGACACAGTCAGGATATTACGTTAGAACCAAGTTCTCATTAAAAATTTAGTATGGAAGGAATGGCATAAGGACTGGGGTGAGTAAATCAAAAATAAACTTTACAATATACCTACATCCTAATATCTCACCCCAATTGTTGCTACCATCGTCATGGCTGTATGTTCTCTCCTAATAAGCCTTAGAATAGGCCATTCCAGAGTCATGCATCGGTTCCTTTAGGATGGTGAACTACCTCCGACTTGCCAGCATTGCCAGGAGATTTTAACCATTAAACTCATTTTTACCACATGCCGTAATTTATCATTCCTTATTTTAAAACACATGCACCAATTTAAACTCAACTTTTGGGTTTTCACCATCACCCATCGTTATTTTAGTTTTTGAAAGTCTTAAGAATGATAAGTGACTTATAACTATCACATGTACAATCGATAGAATGCTGGGATCTCTGAAATTTTTCTTTGCACCTTATGAAACTTTTAAAAGAATTATTTTTTTAATATTGGTTTGAAGCAGAGATGACTTTTAAATTTAAATAAACTTTTTTAACTTATCTCGTGTTTGGCATGCTATGTCTGTTTAGTAGTGTTCGGCACTAGTTAACTAGAACTACAGTAAACTCTCGTTGGTACGACCCCGCTTAGTGCGACGTTTTTCTCCGGTCCCTGGTACCAATAGGCCTTTTATCATTAAAAACTATCCGCTTATAGCGCCCCCGCTTATAACGACTTTCCGCATATTTCGACGCTTTTCTAAGGTCCCCCAAAGAAAAATCCCGGTTATTGCGTTGTCGAGTCCCTTTCAAATAATGTACGAGCTACAGTAGCCGTTGAAAACCCGTAAGTTAGTAAAAGGAGAAGAGTTCGGAAAGGTAAAAATAAAGAATGGGAAGACATATTGTACCAGTGGTTTCAACAAGCTCGAGCGTCCAACTTGCCAATTATGACGGAAAAAAGCAAATGAAATTGCTAAAAGTTAGAATGTAACAGACTTTAGTGGATCTGTGGGTTGGCTGGATAGATTACGGGAAAAAAATGGAGTTTTTTGGGGGGAATAACTTTTTAGTCTCAAAGGAGTTTAGTAAAAAAGAAATGAGAAACACCATTTTATTTGTTTTGTCATGATTTTCAAGTGTTATATTTAAATAGTATACCAATAAAAGATGTAAAGGTAAGAATGTTTGTTCTGTTTTAGTTCTGTCCTTTCGTTTCTATTTTAGTGATAAAATCCCGCTTAAAAAGGTTTCTAGGTAAAATTAGGTATATCGGCAAAACGGTGTTTTATGGAATTCCACATATAGCGTCGTACCGCTTATTACGACGTTTTCACAAATCCCCTTGAACGGTGTACTAACGGGAGTTTACTGTAGTTGCAACTAACTAGTAGTTAACTACTTTTAGTTTAAAGTAGTTCAACTATTAGTTTAACTACTTTTTTAATTAACTACTAGTTAAAACTACTTTTAAATTTTTAACTACTTGAAAAAAAAATTTATATAAAATTTAAAAAGGTATTTAAAATTTTTATCAAAGGTAGAGTACTCAATGGACTCTAACCGTCTGACGTCACACGGAACCAGATAGGCGGTTAGAGTCCATTACCATAACCAGAAATAAAGACCATTTTTGCGCAAAGTATAAACGTTTTTTGTGACATAGATAAGAAAGATGTATTAGAATTTTGCCAAAAAGTAGGTTATGAAATTAAATAGGCTAGTTAACTACTTTGGGAAATAGTTAACTACTAGTTGGAACTAGTCCCGGGAAAAAATAGTTAACTACTAGTTACAACTACAATTTCCCAGACTAGTTAGTAGTTAACTATTTTTTGACCACTAGTTGCCGAACACTACTGTTTAGGGACCTTGCACCATAAAACCCAATCAATCTTCTTGGTGATTTTTTTTTTGCACCAGCCACCATTGTCTACTATCCGATATAGCTGCCGAGCTGTTAGAAAATTAATTATAGCCCTAATTGACAGCTGTACCATGAAACCTCTAAATCTTCTGTTGAAAGTCATGATAAATTGTGACTAATCAACTTACATTTCTCATTCAACTTTTTTGCAGAGTGGTAAGAATCATGAACTGTTAAATAGTGAAGACCATGGAGGCTTTTTAAAGAAAAGAAAAAATGGAACAATGTGTCGTCCAGACATTGTTCACCAGGTAAAATTTCTCTATTATTATTTAATTATTTTTCAGTAAATTCATCCAAAGTTAAGGTTCAAAAGGAATGATTTAAGTAAAATAAATTCTTACACAAACTAGCAAAAATCTTTTCAACATTCACACATTTAGGGTATAAAATGGCACCATTGTCAGTTGTGCTAATGTCAAATTTTTAAAATATTTTTGAGCAGTAGAAGTAGATTAAATAAAAGTTAATGCGTGATTAAAAGCAATGAAAAACTTTTGTAAAGATGAATCAGAGACCAAAAAGGATAAACTGAGTATTAATTCATATATTATTAACTACATATAGTATTTAAAAAATTATATGAATTAACATTTAAAATCATATCAATGAATGATTAAATGTGACAAGGTGTTATGGTTTCAACCTGTTCTGAACTCAAATGTTTTTATGGGGCATTCTAGCACATGTATGTTGGAAACCCTTGGCGTATTTAATTATTGGCGTAATTTTTTTCCATTTTCAGGTGATAATTCCTTTATTATGAGTTAGATGCTTTTTATTTCAAAGAAATCTTGCTTTCCTAACTAGCTAAAAAAATGTCAATAACTACTTTTGATACATATAAAATTAATTTTAGGTTTTTTTTAGTAAGGTAAATGTTATTTTAGTTGTTAAAGTGTATTATAATTTTTCTGACAAAGATGTCTCAACTTGGTTGTTTTTTACCTTAGGTTGTTTAACAAATTGGTGCTTGAGCAAAAATAGTTGTTGTCTATTTCAAGAATAATTCCTGTTTTATTTTTAGTGTCTTATGATGCTGTTTGACAGTCCCTTGAACAGAGCTGGCCTTCTGCAAGTGTATATTCACACGGAAAAGAATGCTCTAATTGAAATCAACCCCCAAACACGTATTCCAAGAACATTTAAACGATTTTCAGGCTTAATGGGTAATTTGAAACTTTGATGTTTTATTAAATTAAATACTATTACAGCAAAATTTGTGTGTATTTAAATTAAAAAACTGCATCTTACCAGGGTTGTTACGTTTAAAACACGTTTAAATCAAAGCAAAAAAACATTGTTTAAAACACATGTACTTTTTTAGCAATTCTTTTTCTATGAACAGATGGCATTAGTATATAAAACTTATAATTGACCTGTTTTTTGTGGTTGATTTTAATATTTTAAACAATCAATGCTGCTAATGTCGTCAAAATACGCAATGAACTGAAAGAAATATGAATATAATAACTCATGAATGTTCAGCTTGTATCTTAAACCTTTTAGCCAAATATATCAAAATTTCTAATGTTAAAGCTGAAGTTGTTGGCATCATAGTAACATATTTCCAAAACAATCATTTTGCTTCTGCCAAGCTTCAAGAAACAGGTACTAAAATGCCATCTGATATCAGAGTGAGCTTTGTTAATCCATTTTCAATTTTAAAAACTTAATTTAATTTTTTTTAAAATCATGGTTTTTTTTAGAATTTCTGTGTTAAGGGTAAAAAAAACATGTTTTTTGTTTTTTATGAAAAAGAAACATGTTTTCTTTCAACCCTGATCTTAACTAAAGCAGATTCAATTTAGACTGTGACTCTAAAAATGTGAAATAACCTTTATCTTTCTCAATGATATTTTGTAAAATCTGTCCTTTTCTTACAAATGCTCATGTTTTAGAACCTTTAAACTTTTTAACCCCTCAGGAAAAAAAAATTGCAAGCCAAAATAATGCTTTTTTACTCTGTAAATCAAATTTAAAGTGAGAAAACCATCAAAAAATGCCAATAAAGGGAAGAGTGTGCTCCCCTAAAACCTGAGGAAATGGAGGTCATATTCAGATTCAGGGGTTCATTTTAAATAAAAATCAGCCTAAATTGTTTCTTTGCCATTTCAGACCTTTTTTTTTTGTTGACCAGTGTAGGGTAGGTTTTGTACCTCGGACCTATTTTTACTTTTTACCCTGCATTTTTTATCTATTTAAAATGAACTGATGAAACAACTTTCCCTCGATACTTTTAGCCTTTCAAACTTAACATATATTTTTTCGGAATTTGTAGTAGTATTGTGTAGTGTTGTCATACTACAAAAAGTTTAGCTAAAAACAGTGTAGGGCTGAGATACAGTTAGGTCCAAGGTACAATACTTCCCCTAATTATCTGTAAATTAATTTGAGCAACTAACAATTTGAACAATATTCCATCCACTGGCTTTTTTTTTCTACTTTGTACCCTTAAGTTTAATTGTTCTTAAGAACTCTTTCAACCATTTATCAATTTTATAATTTATATACTTAATCACCAAATTTCTCTCCTATTTCAGTTCAACTTCTGTTTAAACTTGTAATCCGATCTGCAGATGGAAATCAGCGCTTAATGAAAGTAAGATTCTTTTATTTACCATATCTGATATTCAGGGCTTACACACCTGCTACAATTGCTCCAAAACAAAAATTCTGCTACAAATTGCTTATTTTAGCAGTCTCTGCTCCAAAACTGCATCAATTTTGATAATTTTCTGATATTTTCCTTAATTTTAATTTGTAAAAGGCTTTAAAAAAGGCATCTTAAAGTCATGAAAAAAACTGTATAACAAGCCAGAATTTCAATGAAAAATCCCAAATTTTCATTCATGCTTCCAGTTTTCCTGCAAAGTTGGTATTTTGACAACGAGGGTGCGGGCAGAGAAAACAACTTGCCGGGAAATTTGCAATTGCAGTTTTCTGATTTCATTGACATCCTTGGCTTTAAATGTGATGAATTCACTCAGACCTTACTTTTTGACTGCTACAAAACTTGTTTTTACCTGCTACAAAATTCATTTTTATCTGCTACAAATATTTCTAAGTGAGTGTGAGCCCTGGAGATTTTACATTTTTATAGCTTGAAAATTCTGTTTATAAATGATCACACAAAAAATTGGTCAACAAAAACAAATTTCATCTTTTATCCCTCATATAAACACTAATTGTTTCCCTAATCTGAAAACACTTTCAAACAATGATGCACATTTAGCCACCAAAAGTAGGAATATATTTCCATTTAGATGAGAACAGAGGTTAAGTTAAATTTGATATTTATTTATTTTGTCAAGCTGATTGCTGTATACTTTAATGCAATTAGTGTTTAATAAGTAATTATTTCACTAAAAAGCTTGTAATTTAAGCCTTCTATAAATAAGATTATTTTTCAATTCAAATTCTTAGCTTTGCTGAAATATACTGGGAAAATATTGCGCTAAGTGTTAAAAATATTGGTGACAAATTAGGATACTTTATGTAATGCATTTGAAAATTCATTAAATTCTTAGAATAACTATCTATAGAAGTTATATCCCAGAACTCTTTTTCTCATCTTATCAATAGTCAAAATTTAACAATTTATTAAGCAGTGCATTATTCAGATGAGGATTTAAGTCATATACAGCTTCAAAAACTTTGAAATTTCATATTTGAATTATTTTTAAATGTAATGACAAAACATTACTAATTTTACTTTAGACTATTTATTAGTAACTGTTAACTATGTATTTGTTCTCCCTCTATTCTCTAATAAAAAAAATTAAATTCTCTACACATATGTATATAAATCTGATCTCATAAAAAAATTTAAAATGCAGAATGTAGGTTGCAAATAAATTATCTTTGTAAGTTTTGTTATTTTTAGATATTAGCAAGTTCTGAAAACTGCACATTTAATAAATAAATTGAAATTTTCCTAGAATTTCAAATAGTACTTACAAACACCTTAGTTTTCTACTTCACAAATAAAAGTACTTGTAAGGGATACCTTAGAAATAATTTTGTCACCCCCCCACACAAAAAAAGTCAAGTTAGGGGCCTGAAATAAGGGAATTAAAAATATTTTTCCTTTAATAATCGAGTCATTCATTAGGGATAAATACAAAAATAGTACAGCAATCACGGATAAACATTCTGAAAATATAGTCTGAAAAAGTGATACTAATTACAAATATTATCCCATTTTGATTAAACTATGGAATGGGACACATTAAATATTTAATGACCTTTTGAGATCCTTATTGTATAATTTAATCTAGTATCATCAATTATCTAAACTTCATAGTTTTCCAATAGTAATTTGATTTAAGTCGCAAAAAGTTAACTTACTGTTTTTAACTCTTAATAGCTTAACTCCCAATATTTTGTTTTAACTTTATAATATTACCTTGAAAGTATATTTTGGCGATCAATCACCTTTTCATCTCTAGCTACATTAGTTTCATAGCATAAACTATATTTTAAAGTTAAAACTCTGAATTTTTTTGCCACACCATATATATATAAAAAACTTGTGTTTTATTAAAAATTCCTCATTTTTTACCCTTTCAATTCTTAGTTTTGTTTGACCTCATAAATGGCACAATTTAAACCAAAAATATTTTTTAAATCTGTATTTTTTCTAAAAATTTTACTTTATCCATATAGTTTCTCAATAATTTTATGGTTCTTTCTTTAAAAAATAAACTGTAAATACTTTTGAAAATAGTACTCTTCTGATTTTTTACATCATCCATTATTCCATCAAATAAGTATATTGTGACACTGATAATTTTTTTATCTCTATAATTTTAAATGTCGTACTTTTGTTTTGCAGTTGATAAAAAACCCCATCACGGACCATTTTCCTGCTGGCTGCAGAAAAATTAGCATGTCATTTTCAGCAGATAAAGTTGTAAACCCTAGGGAGTTGGTTCCAAGCGATGATCCCATTGTTATTGTTGTGGGTGCCATGGCTCACGGACAAGTAAGTCATGTGTACTAGATATCTTGTGTCATGTGATCTAGGTATCTTGAATTTCATTTCCAATTGCTTATTAGTTAAAAAAAATTGGCTCAGTTCTGTTATTTTTTATCTTGAGATTTTGAGCAGATTGTTAATATTCATTACAAATCCATGAATGGCCATGGCTGTTTATTTACTCTGTGTACTTAAATTGCACGTTGAGATGTGGAGGAACAGGCTCATTATGTGATTAAAGTTGTGTGATGTATATGTTACGGGCAATGTGATAAATTCAATGGAATTTATGAATGAAATTTATCACTTTGCCCGCCTCCACTTCGGGCATTATTAATAATGCCCGATTAATCAATTTGCCCATAACATATATATGTACAATTATGTAAATGATTAAAGCAGTATGGAAGTCATGGGATTAATGTTATATTTGACTATGTAATGGTTAAATTTCATTAAAAATAACTTAAGCAATGTGTTTTAAGTTTTAAAAAATCATATTTAAAGTGTGATAAACTAATATCAAGGTTGAAAATTGGAAATTTTTCCAGGACTAGAATAGATTAATTGGAAATAATGTTCTATTCAACTCCTTTCATGGTTTCCCTTACCTCACTTCCTCCTAAATTGTTTTTTAGTTATCATTGAACAAAAAAGTTTCCCCCCAATTTCTATTTTATAGATAATTATTTTTATAAGACTTGTTAAAGAATTGCTTTTTTAAGACATAATAAAATAATTAGAATTCATTTTCAATGAAACTTAAAGATTTTTTGTGTTTTCAACAGATTGAAGTAGACTACACTGAAGAGACATTGGCAATCAGTGGGTACCCTCTCTCTGCAGCTTTAACTTGTTCCAAGCTGTGCTCTGCATTTGAAGAAGCTTGGGGAATTCTCTGAGGATTTCAGTAATTTCTTTTGTTGTAAATATAAATAAATGTATTTATTTTTACCCTATAATGACCTAGTTTAATAGTGTAGTAAAAAGAATGAAATAAGTTTTTAACCTCATCCATTTATTGTTACAAACCTAAGGGAATTAAAGATTTTGACGTGGAAAAATTTAAACCTTTAAGAATTAAAAAAAAAAACTGAAGATGTTAGAATACTTGAGGGTTTTTTTCATTAATGTGAATCTTCTTACAATGATCCTGTAGAAATAAAGCATGCAACCCAGACAAAGGGTAGTTTCAAAAAGCAATTTCAATAACTATGTTTTTTTTTATTTTGTGACAAAGTTAACTTATTCTAAATTTAAAGATCTCAAACTGAAAAACCAGCTGATTGAGATAAAAATATGCTCATTAACAAATTTTTAAAAAAGCTTACTATGTTGAAACAAACCCAAATATAGATGAGCAACTTTCAGAAACAGGATGATTTTAATGTCCTTTCCTAATTAAAATTTAATCTTCCGAATTTCATGAAATAAAATTATTTCTGTAAAATAATCAGAAAAAAATTGGTACAAATCTAAACCAATTGATTGAAAAATTCAAAATAAGAAGAAATTAGTTATCTAAAGCCAAGAAAAATAATCTTTCTCAAAGAAACCCAACAGAATTTTGTCTTGTCATAATATTTTTTGAAAATTCTAATAGTAGTAACTTATACTAATGGGTACTAGTACAGTCAACTCTGCTAAATATAATCTCTGTTAATGTTATAATCCTATAGTTATCAAAATCGACAGGTCACTCCTTTTTGTACCTAAAAGGTACCATTTTATGTGATCAACACATTGTTTAATGTTATCTTAATTTGTCCATATCTCCTATAAAAATCCACCCCTTTATTGGATTTTGAATGTCAATTTTAACAAGCAACCAGCTGCTGGTTTTTAAAACTGAAAATCAGTTCCTCTTCTTTAATTTTATGAAAAAGAAAACATGTGCTTTTCCAAACAGAAAGAGAATGATGAGGGGGGCTTAAATTTATGCTTGTGATGGGTCAATGAATATAACATGAAGTTCAGGTGTACCACTTTTGCAGATGTCTTTGTTTTGTGGTTTTGATGTTGCAGTTTCTTTACAGTAATTTATATTATTGTGAGTTGTGTTCATTAGAAAACAAAATGGAGCTAAAGCAAAAGAATTTGGGCTGAAAAGAGAAAAAAAAATGGATAGTAGATATTTTGCTTCCATAAATCAGCAAAAATGAGCCAAAAAAAGTAATTAATTTATCAATTTTCATTGAACTATTATATTTCTCTGAAAGAATTCTAAGCTGAAAAATGCATATTATATAATCGCAGGGTTCGTACGCGGCCTTGAAAACCTTGAAAGTCCTTGAATTTCAAATATTCGATTTCAAGGCCTTGAAAATCCTTGAAAAAACGTATTTTACCCTAAAAGCCTTGAATTTTATTTAGGCCTTGACATTTTTGGCCAGAAAAATATTTCAGGGTATCTGCTGATTATGTAAGTCCTGAAATCCTCTGGTCCGGTATTTCAAGAAAAAGTCCCGAATTTTCATACATCCTTCCGGACGTTTGCCTGTAAAGTTGGCATTTTGACGGCGCGGACGCAGGCAGAAAAAACAACTTGAAAATCGCGATCTCGTTATTCTTACTTACTTTCCTTGGCTTTAAATGCTCGTATTGGGAGAAACTGTTTACTTATTGTAGTTCAAATGTGTTCAATATTTATCTGGTAAATTAAAAAAAAATATATTAGAGGAATTTCTTGTTTGCAAGAAGGCAAATAGAAATTTATGGTTTGAACTTGAGAGTTTTAATATCAAACAGAATTAGAAGGTGTGTAGATAATAGGGTTTATGGAAAATTTAAGGTAAATAATATTATTTAAGCATTATTTAAATTTTTTATCAGAAAGAAAGTCTTACAAAATCTTCCATTTTGGGTAATTTTTGGGGGTTGAAATTAAACTTAGACTAAAGTTTTTTACTCCTGTCAGTGTTTCAGTTTTTCATTTTCTGCCCAATTTATACTTTGAGTCAATGCATCATAAAAAATATTGATCATTATTTACAGTTTTATTGCAAGTATAAAGTAGTTTATTTTTTAAAATTAAATATGTTAAGTTCATTTATTTAAAAATTACGTGAAAATATTTTGTTAATATACTAATACTATAGCTTAATTAAAATTTCATTCAAACCCCTTTTTTTGTAACTAGGAACCTGTATGAAAATTTGCGTTATTTAAACTGTTAAATAGATAAAATTGTATGAAATGAAACTAGAGTACTACTTAAAAAAAAGGTTACATACAATATCGATCAGCCTTGAATTTTTTATCTGGTAGCCTGGAAAAGGCCTTGAAAATCCTTGAATTTTTTTCCTCAAAAAGTGTATGAACCCTGGATTTAATCGTTTTCAAATATACTTTAGTTAGAACTGCATATGTATGATTTTTAGGGAAAACACTTTAGTTGCATTGTTTGCCACAATTATTGGAGAATTTAATCTCACCCCAAAGCGATCACTTTTTTAAATTTTTACTGTACGTACAGAATTTTAGTCAGTAAATCTCTTTATGCTAGTCTCCTGAATTTTCATTTTTCAGTTGTAAAAATAAAAATTGTTTCATGTGCTATATAAGTTTTTTAGGTAAGATGTGTGTCTCAAATGAAAAAAATAAGAGTAACAGTAGAATTTATTTTATACATATATGCTTGCCAACATATTTCACAAAAAGGCATGCACAAGAATTAGCTCATACATAAATAACAATTATACACATAAACCCACATGCTTTGTTTTCTCAAATATATCACTGACACAAATCTAAGTTTTTAAACTGGAAAAATAAATGGATTAAAACTTTTCTAATATGAGAAAAACAAGTAAAAAATCAACATGTAAATAAATACAGGAACAGAAAATTGTTTTAGCTCTTTCTTTTCAACTTTTCTAATAATATGCAAATTTTATGTTCATTGTGACTGGTGTCACATGGAATCATGCAATACTTAAACCTTTGATAATAGATAGATAGGAAAACCCTTTTAGCTTTCTACCAGACAGGCATTTATTTATTCATTCAAATTAAAATACTTGATAAGAAAATATATTACCATTACTATCCCTGAATTAACATTAGTTTCCAGTAAATTAAAGGATTAAGTGGGAGAAAGAGCAAAAACAAACAAGTTTTTCAAACACCTGGTTTGAGAATTGAGGTTATTCACACAAAGTGCACAATAAGTAACTTAACATAGTGCTTTTCAAGGATACCAGTGTAACTATATATTTACAAGTCGACAGTCTACAAAATGATGTCGATATACTACAGCAAACGATATCAGCAGGGCATTCTTTGGACCACAATCATAGAAGCTCAGGTTTAATTTTTTATCAATTTAATTTAAAAACTGTTTACAGGTTAAAGTATTATAGAACCAGTTGGATTTTTAAATGCCAAGAAGCAATTTTCAAAAATGTGACCTATAAGTTTTGATGTTACTTTGTGAGTGTTAAAATATGGTAGAACCTGGATTAACCAAAGTAGAGGGAGCAAGACCTCCATCAGTAAATTGAAAATATATGCCAGAATTTATACACAGTAGTAGTGTTCAAATGTTTTTTGTCACAGTCATTTTCCTGAATATGAAGAGGGTTTTGTTATAAATTTTTTCTTCTTCAAAAAGTTGGTAAATGAACATAATAACACTACTTATAAACAAACGCTTTTGAATATGAATTGCACTTTTATATATAACTTAAAAACACATCAATGCTACTCCATCCTTTTTTTTAAATTAACATTCTTAAAAATAACAAAAAAAATTATCCTATATGTAGCAAAGAAACACAAAATATCAAATAAACTTTTGGGAATCTTGACAAAAGGTTTCAATACTTCTATGCTCGGTAATATTTAAAAATTGTACATTTTGTTTAACAGTTGTAAAGTGGGATGCTTGCAAAGGTACTCTTAACCCTCAACTGCTGTTTAATCAAGTAACATGTGGAAAGGTCTCTGAACCCCACACACTAAAAAGCTTTTAAAGTTGTTAAAACTATCTCTTTATTTACAAGTTTCAAATTAAGATAGTTCAGGTTTTAATGTGAAATACATTTTATATTTTGCATTGTCCAAGTAAAGTTCTAGAGTCAATATAGTTCATATGACTAACTTTCACATCACGCCACTGGTTGATTACTCTATGTCTGACCAATTTTAATTGACTGACCTTTTTATTAATATTTGTAACCATTTTAGGCTCTTTCATGAAATTCCCAACTTCAATTTTCAACAGGAACACAAAGGGGTCTAGGGGGACCATGTGAAAAATGTGATAATACATAAATGGTTAAGGTGTCAAAGCCAGTTCTTGGAATGTGGCCTTGATTAGCAACTCTAGGAAGGAACTGATAAAAACAGGGACCCTTATTTGTTTTTAAGGGTGGAAACAACAAATTGAAAATGACTAGAGGTTTGTGAGACATATGACAGCAGTTGAGGGTTAAGTGAATTAATCTATCATGTAAGGTGTTATAAGATAAGCAAGTAAATTACCTTTAATTTATGAATTATCTTTAGATACAGGGTTCTTGAATAGAGTTTCTCTGAGTTATTCCTGTATCCCCCTGAGCATTTAGAGTTCTTTCTGGTACTTAATGCATAAAATATATCTGCAGTCCAACACATTGATGAAGCATTGAATCTTCATAAAAACTTCAAACGGCAAATACCAAATATCTAATGCATCCCTTCAAACTAGAATGCTTATAAAACACTCCAAATTCATTTTCATTTCTATAAGAAAACTATGTACACTTTAATCAGACTTTATTATGAAATAACTAAGAATATGAGAATAAAGGAAAAAACAGAGGCCCTCATTTACATTTGTAAAGGAAAAATCACCAACCATACTGTGCATTACAAATAAATCAGAGTTCAGTACCAATCAAACAAAGATTCACAAGTTAAGCAAAATCCCAAAATGAAAAATTATATGTAAGCAGGTATCTTGAAATTTTTATGAACTTGCATTTTTATTTCAAAAGTAAATACTGAAGGCAGTTCAGGGTGTAATATAGTTACGGTGAGTGTATTGGAAACTGAATTGACCTGGTTCAAGTAAAGTCAGTTGAAGTTTATGCTAGGTCCAGAATCAAATATGCTTCCAGATGTGTTGCAGCACTCACTTTTGTGTTCAGGCCATCGACGATTCTATCAAAATAAGTACAATACATTTACTTTTAAGTTCACTGTAATTCTCTTTTAGTATTTTTCTTGTTGTTAAGTTACAGTAAACAATTCATAAACTTATTTTTAAGCCATTAATATGATTAATTTTTAAAATAGAGATAATTTATTATTAATAATAATGTATCATATTTTCATTACATTCAAAATCTGTAATAGTTCTCCTTTTTTAAATAGATTTAGGGATAAAATATTACAAGACTATAAAGATTTAGCGCAAATACAACAAACCTGACATTTTGGACTGCAGTACCAGTGCTTCCTGCATCCAGAACAGAGCAGAACCCCATCCTTAATGCCACATCCCATGCAATTGGGAGGCCTGTCAGGACCACCTGCCTCACTACTGATGACCAATGTTGGACCAATGACTCGGGGCTGTCTATCAAGGTCTGAAGAGAAGTTAGATGTCAAAGGTTCCTGCAAATAATTAAATTCAATTAATAATTATTTTTAAATCATTGTTTGCTAAGCTTTTCAGCTACAGTTTGTATTGGCATGCTATCTTTATGTGGCATATTCACAATGTTATGAAAGTTTTTTTTTGCAAAAGAAATTGAAGTGATAGGGGAAATTTATACCTACCTCTCTATCTTCAGGAAATGGCTTAACTTTCCTTTTAGATTTTTTACCTTTTGACACAAATCCACTGTTGGAAATGCCATTTGAATAGGTTAGTCTACTAGATGATGAAATGGTCCCCTCAGGGTCAGAACTCTGATTGGTTGACGATGTAGTATGATTATTTCTGTCTGTGTTTTGAGATGAGAGAGGAGTATCAGTAGGAGAATCTGATGAATTAGAATGTTGAGGGTGTATGTTTATGGAATCTGATGATGAAGAAAGAACTTTTCTGGTAGGTCTGGTTTTACTACCTATTAGGGGGAAAAAGAAATAAATAAGTGAAAACTTTAGATAAGTTTAAGAACAAAAACCAATGAATTGCAAAAAAAATTTAAATTTTACTTTAGGAATTATTTCTAATGTCTCACAAAATGATAAAATGTGTTTTTTTTTTAATTTAACAGTAATAGTTTTGTATTATGTGGAAAAATGCAAATAAATGTAATACCATAAATGTTTTATAAAAAGTAAACTAAAATACTATCAACATATCATTATTTACACTTATTCCTCCTATTTGGAAACTTTTGAGAAAGTGAGAGAATGTGCAAAGCGCTATGAAGAGACAGGAATTACTGTCATTTGTAAACCCATAGCACAATTTATACATTGTGAACATCATAAAACATACCTTATAAAAAGTAACTAAATGTGAAAATATTGCTACTATATAACATAAAATGAAAATATTTCTACGTATACTTTTTCACAATTCAAACAAAAAAAAAATATAAGAAGATAAGTAAAGTTAAATAAGTTTAAAAGCCCAAATAATAGGTGTTTTGGGCTGTACCATAATACTTTAGTATAATCTGATCCCCCCAAAAAATCTAAAGATTACATCTTAAATACATTAATAAAACCAAACACCCACATTAAAAAATCTGAAAGGAATTATATTTACCAAAAAGCAGAGGGAGATGATGGTTACGTCTCACACTAAATGCACTGTTCTCAGAAGCTCCAACTCCAGAGCTGCACAAACGCTGGTTTGAGTAGCCATTTGTCACTTTGCTTGAAGAAGAGTTTCTAGAAGAGGACATGCAAGACTTGTAGGTGGGACGACCGTCTGAACTAGTTTTCCTACTTGATGAGGTGGTTTGGCAGATTATTTGTACAGACTCCTCTATTACTTCCGAAGATGATCTACATGAAAAAACAATGTAATAAAAATATTTTTTTAAACTTACTATCAAGATTCATATGTGTACAGTCCAAATTAAAGTTAATAAAAAACATGCTTTCTTAATATATATTAAACTTTCAATTGATTTCAAATAACCAGTTCATCAATGATATAAGTTCACCACAAATATTAATCACATTTCACACTTACCTAAATGTACTATTAGATGACACAGCATTAAGGATAGTGTTTGAGGCAGTGGTGTTGCAAACAGTACTGCCTTTGTCACAACCTACATTTCCAATATCTACACTCGTTGCTTTTGAGATCACCATGGTAACTGAATGACAGTTGGTGGATGGGATATTTACATTAAGTTGATCTGGTTCCTCTGTTGTATGGATATCTGGATCAGATATTTGTGTTGTAGGTTAAAATGGTAATTAAAGAGCCTTATATGAGGGTTTATTTTCATAAATTTAGTACTCTGTCACAATTAAGAGTTTACTGTGGCCAAAGAGCTGTTAATGGATTATTAGGTGTCAGCTGGTTGAAAAAATATCCACATGAATCAATTTTACAAGTATTTCAAAAAATTTATTGTAAGCACAATTAAATTAGCTAATACTGTGCATCATAATAACTTGTACCATCTTTAATACAGAAGAACCAAATTCTTTGAAAATTTCTATTGGGATTGTCTGAACTTCCTATTAAATAAATTTTAAGTTTGAGAACATCAAACCTTTCAGTTTCTTAGTAACTGAATTGTATAGCATAGAATTAATTCCCCCTGACAATCAATGAGCATAATTTCCTTGCCTTAGATAATTTTGCACTTCTGGAGAAGGCAAGGGCTGTTGAGTCAATGAAGAAGATTGTTCGACAGTTACATACCTGCCAACTTTTCAAAAACAGAAATAGGAACAACACGGGCGACACATTTTGAATGAGTTCAAAGGGGGGATTGTTAAAAAAAGTTTGTAAGAAAAAATGATTCAAAGTTATATAAAAGGGGTAAAAAAGTATACTAAATGTGAAATTAGAGTATCAAAAAAATTCATGAATCAAAAAATTTGTAATTAAGTTGAAAATAAACAAATGCTTTAATTTCAGGGATGTGATTGGCAAAAAGGCAAAAAAGAGGAAACCCAATATCTCAATAAAATGAATGTGCAAAGCACAAATTCATACAAAAGGCAACTTACAGAATAGACAATTAAACTACAGCATAATTAAATTGACTCTATTTTTATTCATTTGTGAAAGCAAAGTAAATAATTTTACTATAAAGACAAAAAAGTAAACTATCTAAACAAAATTTCCATGCTGCGAGGACAATATTATGAGGAAATAATTATACCAAATCATTTAATAGTTGTATCGCCTATATTAAAATTATTTTCTCTACATTGAAAGGTTTTCTTGACTGAATAGTTACCAAGGTGTCAATAATTTAAATTACATGTATGACTTTTACTTTTAATATATTTTGAATATAAGAGGTAATGGTGCCTCAGTGTTGATTGGGTATCAAGGTCCACTTATAATTTATATTTATTATAAAAAATTTAAAAAATGCTTAAATAATATTATTTACCTTAAACTTTTCATACACCCTATTATCTTCACACCTTGTAATTCTTTGTTTGAACCCTCAAGTTCAAACCATAAATTTATATTTGCCTTCTTGCAAACAACAAGAAATTCCTCTAATATTTTTTTTAATTTGCCAGCTAATTTTAATTTGCCACATCCCAGATAGCATGTAACCTTATGGCTAACCTTCTCATTTCATTGGTATTGGGTTGGCCCAAAACATGATTTGTTATACAACCCTCTTCAAATGTTATAGAAAGGTTGTACTGCCAACCCAGTTGAGTTGTTCCGAAAAAAGTTTGCCGTATAACGTTTTCCCAATGTTATGAATAAGGTGTTTCCTTCAATCATTGAAAGAGCAAGGGGAAGAAAGGTTTTGAAACCTTATCCTCCACGATCAGCACGCCAGGATGATGTCCAAAACAAACGGGCGCCATTTTTTACAGCGGTCTTTTTGAATTGGACATATCAAGTGAAGCGTATTTACATAAAAAGTAAGTGTTTTTAAAACTATTTATTCATTTATTTAACCACTTTGTTAACTTTTGATGCTTGTTTTCATTATTTTATTTGATGATAAACTCGCCGGCTTTTATGTCAGTATAATTGTATTGATATATGTTCAGTTAACAATTTGAAACGATGAGATGGAAACCACAAAATTTTTAATATTTTTAATAGGAAAAACTCCATAATTGTCCATTTAAAAACTCTATCAGCTATGAAAACGCCAAAATAACGCCAAAATAAATTCAAATAATTTATTTTCAAGCCTTTATTTTAAAACTTTTTACATTAAAATAAAAATATTTATGGAATAACTCATAAGACAATATTTACTAGACTTAAAAATTTACTGGGATTTTTATTATACATATTTTTTAAATTTTTCTCTACCAGATATTATATCTGCTTCACACACTGTTGTAAATGAGATAAAAACCTCAAAATTATATATTTTAATGGGAAAAATCCTAAAAATGTCTATTTAAGAGGGTCCGTCACTTGTAGGTTCCCCTTTCTACCCCTAGAGGGCACCCCAAGCGCTCCTATACCCACAATGTTAATTTTTTCAGAACATATTTTTTACGAATAGATAGTCCTTAGAACCCTCATTCTTTTTTAGAAACAAACAAAAAGTGTCTTACTTTGTATTAAAATTCAAGAAACTGTGTCACACTAGGTGTAACATTTATAAAACTCCTCAGCGTTAACTCCGATTATTACTTTCTGCTAAAACGAAACCTATTTCGATCCTCTGGGTGGCAGCGCCACCTGCACATTTTTTCAAGTAAATATTGATTTTTTTAAATAATTAAGGAACAGAATAACATTATTTTGACTTTAGATACATCTAAGAAGGTCGAGAAATGTGAAACCTATTTAAACAACCATCTTATGCGCTGTACTTTCATAAAATTATGTTCTGAAATATAGGCTTTCTCACTTTGGCGATATCTTACTTTGGCGATATCGCTGGCGAAAAGCCAAGTGATGCAAAATGTCAGCAACCCTACAGTTGACTGGTTTCCTCCTCACTGAATGGAAATTGGGGAACTCAGGACAGGAACGACCGGGGACAAAAGCCCTGCTTTTAACTACTCCAGTGGTGTAAATTATTGAAAAAGCATGGAGGAAAAAAGGGGTTAACTTGAATAGAGTAAGAAGCGGTACTATCCGAATTTTAGCGAAACACTGCACTTTTTGATGACGGTATGAAACTTGGTACAATGATTCTAGGGACCTAATAAATGAGTTTTCGATCTGGAGCCAATCAAAATTTAACCTTAGAATTTAAAATTTTTAATAATTAAGTTTTCATAAAATTTCAATTTTTTCGACAATTTAATATAATTAGAGGTCGTAGAGTACGATTTTGAGGTTAAAATTGTATTGCAGTGAATTTACTGAGCAGCTTTCCAAGCTGTACCACTAATTTAAACTAAAAGAAAAGAATGATAGGGGTTTTTTTTAGGAAAAAATATTTTTCAACCCTTAGACTTTAAAATCGCATACTAAGACCAAATTATGTAGAATCGTCACTAAACATAACTAAAAATATTATATTTCACAGATAAAAGTTTCAAAGCATGATCAATATTTGCAGGGGTTAAAGTGGTACAACATAGCCTACCACTAAATCAAATATGGCCGCCATTTTGAAAATCGTCAAACTTTTAAGTCCCATTTTTCGGCTGAAAATGAAGATAAGGCTTAGAAATTTTAGATTTAGAATAATTATCTATGTCTTCATCTGTGGTAAAATGTTCAAAACACTCAGTAAGTTTTAAGACTTTTTTTTTAAAAGAAGTAAACTTTAAATTTTTAAGAAAAAACATAATAAAATTCACTCCAATACAAATTTTGACCTCAAAATCGTTCTATACTCGAATTACATTAAATTGTTACACAACATGATTAAAAGAATGATATATACCGTGTAATTCTCAAAAATTAAAATTTTATAAAAAGTTAAAAATTTTAAATTCTAAAAAAAAATTGATTGGCTCCCGATCGAAAACTCATTTATTAGATCCCTAGAATCAGTGTACCAAGTTTCAAACTGTCATCAAAAAGTGCAGTGTTTCAAGTTGTACCGCTTAGACTTAGACCCTTAGACTAGAGACTAGGACTAGACAGACTCGATGCGATAGAAGGTTGCACATGGAAATTGCCTTAATAATGATGTACTAAAAATCGGACCAAATCAGTGCAAAGGAAATTTAATTTTTAAAAAATATGACCGATAATTTAAAAAAATATATCCAAAACTAACTCAAAATTTGGAGAAAAAAAAGGGAGACGAGGTGCAAAACTTCATGTCTTACGTTAGTATTATGTGGCTGCAAAAAAAATCCTAATTCTGTTGTTGTTGTTAATAGTTTTAGCTGGAGGCAAATTCGTAGCAGAAAAAATTTAATTTTCTGGTTTTTTAATAGTTTGAATACATCCAGAATAACCTCATCATTTGCTTTTGGAACGAAAAGGTCCCTAATTCATTTTTTTACAAATGTTCAAAATATTCCATCAAAATCTCTTGCGTATTGTGAGTTTAAAACGATCTGAAATAGAAATTTTAGAATCAGAGGTAGTGTTGGCGGTTACTGTAACTTTTTTAAATAAGAGAGATAAGAAAATAAAATGTTAAATTACTTGGTAAAGGCGTGTTATACATGTCTATATCCTAAATTGTATGCTAATGTTGATTATCAGGCCAATTAAGCAATTAACATTAGAAATAAAGAGTAAAAAATTGAAATATTTCCTTATTTCTTTTGTTCAATATTGTTCATTCTCTTACACTTTTAAAAACATTTATTGTAAAATTAGACTAATATTCCACTAAATCAGCATTAAAATTTAGCCTATAGACATACGTATGTATCGGGATCCGTTCATTTGCCCGACGTAACACGAAATAACTTATTATTAAAAGTTAATTATTTTAATTAACTTCGATTTCTTTTGTAATGTTACTATATTATAATAGCTGCAATATTCATGGAAAAATGATATCGAAAAGGCCTCAAAAGTTTAGAACAAAAATTTTCAAAAAGATTGATATTTTAAGCTAAAAAATTGAAGTGGAATAATAAAATTTTTGGGATTTTTTAATTAAAAAAAATTTGCTTATGACGTGAAATCTTTTAATAGTAATTGAATCTTACTCAATTCTCTCTCTGGAGTTGATTCACATTTAATTTTAAACTCCAGATGACAATTTTTATTCCACTTCTAAGAAAGTTTTTCATCTGCAATATAATTTATTAATTTTAATCTGCTAAGAAGTTACAAGTTACTTATAAATACTATAATAAATCATTCTGTAGGCTTTGGAAGAATTTCTAAAATCTATTTTGGCTCGAACGAAATAATTTTAGTTACGCCTCTTCTGGATCATGATATAGATATTTCTAACAATATTAGACATAATTGTTGATTAACTTTTCATTTCATTTTATTTGTACTTTAGTATTATCTACGCAGTTTTTTATGTTGTTTTTAAAAATTAAATAAAATAGTTGTAATATTTAATTTGTAAAACATTGCCAAATAAGTTTCATTAGTGAGATTTTAGCCCAGCTAATTCTCAAGTACCTTTTATTATATGTATTATAAAAATGAACCTACTTATTTTTTTTTCAAGGAATAATTGCACACTAGGCAAGTTCCAGCTTAAAGGATATCTTCTAGAAGTGCTGTTAAATTTATTATTGATTAAAAACTAAATAATATTTATTTTTGTTGACCACTTGGCATCACTTATAAATGTTTTTTGGTTGATCTTTAATCAATAATATCTTCTACCATATATAGTGCAGTAGCTGAATAAACCTACCAAGAGGCAAGGGAAACCCCAACAACTGACGGTGTTGAGGCGTCTTCTACATTCTGTGCTTATTCAAGGACATACTACTCTACGACCCTTCAATACTTAGGGGACATCCATATATTAAGTGAGGTGTTTTTTCCAAATTTTGGACCCCTCCCTCCCCCTTGGGGAGATTTTGCTTGACCCCCCTCCCCCCCCCAAGTGAGATTTTCAACCACTGGTTTTTTTATCGGCATAAAAATTACCACACAGATTGCAAAATTTTGATACAAAAACACATTGAAATCGGAAACATGATTTTAACTTGTAATTATCACGACTGACTGGCTAATGATTTGCTGTTTTGACAAATCTGAGCATTTTTTCTAAACTTGTGCTAAAAAATATTAAAGAAAAAACGTATATTTTTTAAACTAAAAGTTGGCGTGAGATTTTAATTGACTCCCCCTCCCCCCTGGTGAGATTTTCTGGACTCCCCTCCCCCCTTTTGACCTCACGTAATTTATGGATGTCCCCTTACTTGTACTTATTTATGTTCAATTTTGTTATCTGTCCTGTTAAATTTCACCAAGTTTTTTTAACGCCAAAGATTAGATCACCAAAAATTGCAAAACAAATTATTAAAATATCAATAATATCAGCTAATATCAATAACAGAAAAAAATTTGGCAATATATTTGAATGTTTTGTGTCCAAAACCAAAACACTGTTTTGGTCATATATTTAATAGACAGATAACAGAATTGAATTCATGTATAGAAAACATGATTTTCTTTTTAATGCATGCTAGTAAACTTAAATGACTTAATTACCAAGTAAGAGATACAGTGCTATGCTAAAATAGTTTGTAAAATCGAAAAACATTAAAAATGATTCAAGTATGTAAAATTTTGAAACAAAATTTTTTGTATTATAACGGATATTGTAAATAAAGTTTCTTGGTTTATTTTTATATACTAAATGAATACTACTTGCTGGCGTCATCAGATAACCTCTTCTCTCTGATTTGGGAAACATACAGTACAATACAGGCAAAATCCATTTTCCTCGCCAAACCGATTTTTATTTGACTGATAGAATTGCATTTTAATAAGCTGTCCAAAAACGAAAAGTTTGGGAAATCGAAAAAAAACTATAAATAATTGAATTTTTTTCTGTATAACCACTAAATTCTTACTGAAAATTCAGAAACTTATTTAGAAAAACGGGCAAACTTCGGAAAAAAATATAAGTGCCCTAAAAAGTATTTTACAGTTAAAAAAAGTTGATGGACTTTTTCAACCTTGTGAAGGAAAATCTTAAAAACTTTTAAATTCATGGTTTAAATGAAATTTCTGATTAGTTCACAGCACATAAGTGAGAAATAGACAGAGAGACCAAGACAAATAAAATTCAAAATTATTATGTAACTGGGTGATTAAGGCAGTATCAATGGGAGTAAGTGAATATGAATGGAGTCAAACATTCCTTTGATAAAAAAAAATGTAAAAGCACTTTTAAATTTTATTTTGGCTTAGTTTGCAGCACAAAGAATAAAATCCGAAAGACATATTAACTTTAATTCCAAATTAACTGAAAAAAATACAAGAATAACATACTATGTTAGGATAATTTTTGTATGGATTTTGCACGTGTAATTCAGCAGTAATCGGAGGTATATAGTAGTGCAAATTTGTTGGGTGTACGAATACTTCCTGGAGTGACTGTAAGTACATTTTTTTTTATTCCATTAGGATTAGACCATGGAGCATTCAAATTCCACTTTTGATGTAATTTTACTTATAACTGAAATTGGTAAGATTCATTACATTCTATGGTACTGACTACAATCCTTGATTCGCTATGACTGATCCCCCTATTTGGCTTGAGACAATTCAACCAGTTGGACCTGCTCTCTCAGCGCGGTAACTCCTCCATGAGTAATTCGATACCTTGCACATCACAATTTATGGGCTTATTGCCTCCACGACCAAGGATCACCACTGGGGTGGGGAGTGAGCATCTTCTGGGTGGTCAGGGGCTATTGCGGAAGATAGTATATCTGATATCGCACCCCTTTACGACTCTTAATTGTTCCCATTCTCAAATTTTAGAGTTCCAATCAAAATCACGCCTCACAGAAGGGGGAGGGGCATTTAAAGTGGATGGTATTTGTACAAGAAGAGGTCAGTGCAGTTGCACTTTTGTTATGTTTGTAGCTCGTGTTGATTCTGCATCTGTGTTGGATCCCTCATTCATTGTTTGATTTTTTAAAAAGGTATTAATTTTTTATATTTACTTGAAAAAGTGAGGAGAGCTATATTTAGCGTTTTCTTTCTAATTTTATAATTATTTTTGGTGTTATTAAATGTTATTTGTGTTTGAGAAAATCGGTGAAAAAAACTGTATAAGTAACGGAATTTTCGTTGCAAAATGTTTGGTATTATTTGGTAAAATTAAATATTTGTGTGACATGTGATTTAAAAAATTTTCTATTTTGATCTAAGAATTACCCTTCGTTTATGATATTTCATACCCTTCTATGTAGTAAAGTATGCTTTTTTAATTCTATGCCATATAAGTGTTGTACTATTGAAATTATTCTTTCTTTCCTCACTTTTCCCAATAAGTTTTTATTGGTTTTATTGGTTCCCATAAAATACGTTCAATTTTTTGAAATGTTAACTCATAGTTCCCATTTCCAAAATGTGTTGCGTTTAATTGTTTTCAAAACTCCCCATTTTAAAAGGGGAAATAAATAGATGTATCAAAATAAATGAAAAAGTAATAAAAATCTATTCTAACTTGTACGGTATTCAGGATGGTTTCCTTCTATTCTATTCAAACCGTCAAAAAGAAATTCTATTACAATTTTCTTAGAGATTTTAGTTGATTACGAATTTTTCGCCTTCAACGGGACATAGAGACCGAGAAAGCCATCGGCTGGAGAAGATTCTTCCTTCGCCGTCCGCTCTCGACTTCCCGATCGGAAACTTAGCGTGCGGCGCATTTCTTCCTTCTTAGATTTATTTACATGTTACTTTTTTAACACGTTTCCAATACTTTTGGTTATTTTTACTAAAAATATTTAGTTTAGTGAGTTTTGAGAAGCGGTTTGTGAGAAGCTGTTTTAAAATTAAAATTATTTTGAAGAACTTCATTTTTATTATTAGTTAGAAATATATTTTGAATCAAATTATAATTTCAGCGACAAACCAGAGATTTCAAAAGGATATTTATATTATACTTTCATTGTAAATCCCTACAAGCCGCTAATACTCACTTACTCCATTGATACTGCCTTATTGACTTAGTTTGATAATAATTTTTTTATTTTATTTGTCTATCTGTCTTTCTATAATTCACTTTTGTGCTGAGAACTAAGTAGACATATAGTTAGTTTAATTGTCAAATAAAGTGGTTTTTAAGATTTTATGTCAGCTGAAATTTCATAAGGTTGAAAAAGGGAACAAGTCTATCAACTTTTTTGAATGTATACTTATATTTTTATCGATGATTATTCTCTTCTGTGTGTATTCTAAATAGGGTCCTGAATTTACAGTACAAATTTGGTGATTATACAACGAAAATTTCGTTACTTATAGTTTTCCCCCCCGATTTTCTCAAAACTTCGCTTTTGGGCTTATTCCCTTTTTAAAACTGACGATTCAATTCTTTTCATTTCATTTCATTGTTTTCAGTGATTTAAGTCCTCGTGATCGAGTTATTTTAGCGGGCTATTTCTTTCCCGAAATCCGTATCACAATGGTCTATTTTTTTAGATTCTATTGACGATTTTGCACGAAATTTAAAACCATTTTACTTCACACTTACCATTGAGTCGATTAAAAACGTCACATAAAAACTCACAACGACATAAAAACGTCCCAAACGTCGGCAACTCGGACCGCGGTCCGCATCCGGACCGCGTGAGGTTATTTCCTGGACTGCCAAAACATTTTGAAACATTAATAAGCATTCTTACACAATTAAAATTAGTTTGACCCGCTTTTTAATGGTCAAATTTCAAAATATTTCCTGGGGGAAATCCCCAATATGAAATATTAGTATATGTAGTATCTTTCTAGCCAATAAATCAAGGTTTTGCAAATTTTTTCAGGAAGGAACACCAAATTCCTTGCCCATCACCCTCAACATTTTCTTGTTAACTGTCGGCCATTCGTTTGAGTGATAGCCTAATGTTTTCTAAAATATTTTAAGAGTAACTTGATTTTTAAATAGTGTTGTTGCGATTTGAAACGGATTTAATAGCAATTAACAACAGTTTTTTTTTAATTTAACGATTTAATTAAGCAAGTAGCGTATTCCAAGTAGCAAGTAGCCTGAAGATAAGAATTGAAAGTAGGAGAGACTGGGGACAATTGTAACAAAATTTACTAATTGATCTCCAGCCAAGCCATTTTTTATGTTAGAGTTATGAAAATTGGTATGAAAATAGGCTGAAACATCCCAATTACAATTGCGTTATGAAAACTGTCCTGTGAACATGCATTACAATATAGTAAATAAAAAATATGTCAAAGAATATTGTTACAATCGACCCTTGAAGTGGGGTCGATTGTAACACATACAAGGGTCAATTGTAACACAACACATTTTCATAAGAAATACGGAAAATTATACAAATTTTTTAACAATATATTTTGTACGAAACACACTGAACCCATTTTTCACTGGAGCGATTGTTTTTGAAATTGTCCATGGAAACAACACACAAATATTCATCGTCTGATGAAGTTTCACAGTCTGAATATTTAAATTTCTTTTTTGTGTAGACTTCTTCTCTTTTACACTGGGTTTATAGGTGCAGATGGGGCTCTTTCTCCTTGAGTTTCCTTTTTAATAGTTGCATTGTCATTTTGTACCACTTTTGGTATTGGCAGAACAGCCTGTGGTGAGCATTTTGATATTTGTGGTGATGGCAGCGAATTTGGTTATCTTTTATTACAAGATTGTGTAGGTGATACAGGCGATTGCTGGTAACAATTTTCTAAGATCCCGTGCCCATAACATAAATTAATTATAACCCACTTTAGGGTTTTCATTTTTTCTGACAGAATCTGTATAACGGCCCATAACAAATACCGTGCTCACAAACAACACTTCTCACTGACTTTCCAGACTCCCAAACCTCAGCAGCTGCTTCCTCCATTCTTTCCTGACTAATCTGACCCCTTTTAGTTGTCCTTGTACGAGATCTCGGCATCCAAAAGTCAATTTTCACATGTTACAATCGCCCCCGAATTAGCGTTACACTTGACCCCATGTGTCCATTTTTAATTCAACCCTCGTTTTCAAAAAAACTAAAAACAATATTAACTTAAAACTAAATTGAATATAACTATGGTAAATGTAGGTTCATTTTGTATAAGTTATTTTGTGCTACATACCTGTAGTGTAGGAGAAAAAATTTCACTCAAAAGTAAAAATTTACTTTTATGCTCAAAAAACACTCTTTTCTCAAGTACACTGTTATACCTCAACTGCCAGTCTTTGCGCTCTCGGACATTATTTGTTTAAAAGCCATGCACATGCTGTTACCTTTGTAACAGCTCGGCATCTATACTTTTCCAGGAATACGAAGTGTTACAATTGCCCCGTGTTACAATTGTCCCCAGTCTCCTCTAGGATACCTATTTTTTCTCCGGACCTCGATAAAAATTTTCAAAATTATTTGGACCCCAAGCAAAATTACTTGCCGACCCCTGCTCTACCCTATTCCTCGTTAACATCTTTTTTACCTAAAGTATTTATAATTTTGTACTGTAGTCCAGTTTGATTGAATTGATTACTCCATTCAAGAAATTTCGAATCCAAACAAACATAAACCAAAGAAAACACACGGATGAGGGCTCTTTTATAGTCAAGCTGAAAAATCTGTCAGCTTGAAACTCGATCCAAAACAGGTGCCCGGCACGCGACTCCTCGCAACCTTCGCAATGCAAAGAGAGGGGGTCGAGAGGTCGAGAGCGTCTTGTTTACGCGACGTTCTCAACCCCCTCTCTTGTATTGCGAAGGCTGGAAGGGGAAAGTGTGTCGGGGTCCAGTGATTGATAGTTTTTAAGTTTCAGCTCAGATTCAGCTTGACTATAAAAGAGCCCTGATGGATGGCAAAAAAGGTACTGAAAATAAAAATCGAAGGAAAGCTCGTGGAAAACAATCCAGTGGTCAACGCCTACGTCGTGCGAAAGAAAAGGAACAACAACAATCAAATAAGTAAGTGTCCCCCTTTTACTTGGAATTCATATTGTTTATACAATTTTTAAATTTAGTGCATCAAAATTTCAATACATTGTTGCCATCTAAAACTTAACGTATAAGAGTACCCGTAAGGAGGTACCTCAGAAAATATTTGAGTCAACCCCCCCCCTCCGAAACAAAAGTCTGGTTACAGCCCTGTTCTAATAGGACTTTATTGGCAGTGATACTCATAAAATATATTTAAAATTAAAAGAACACTGTTAATAGAATTTGAATGCTTTTTCACTTCGATATTTGATTATTTTTGGTGATTTCTTAGAAAAATTGACACTAGGGCCTGGTTAATAGAGCATTTTCAATCACATGACTCAGACCTAACAACGGCCTTATAGCAACAGAAGAGTTACAGTGTTTTGCCCTACAGAGGTTAACAGTTCCAGAAAATGACTGGCTGTGGAATTCTTCTATTGGAGCATTTGCAATCACGTGATCTCATACCTAAAAACTGCCTTAGTAACAGATAAACAACGGTCTTAGCAACAGTTAAAAGCCCTACAGAAGGTACACAGTTAAAAGAAAATAACCGGTTGTGACGTCACCTGAAAACACTCTATTGTAAAGTACCTAAATTAAATTATACCTGAAGGGTAAATTTTAACCTAGTAGGTTGAAAATGGTTATTTAAAAAAATCGAAAAATTATTTTCGTTAATTTTGTATATAAAAATTTTAAAAAATAGTCTTATAACAATAGTTTATATCATCAATATTTGCCTACATTATCATTTATGAATTTTTTGAAGTTAAATATGGCATTAGATTCAGTACCACTTTTAAAACCCTTAACTCCCAATGATGTCATTTTGACTCATTCAAAATTTCAATTGAAAAATTAAGATTATTTTTTTTCCTTTTTACCCTGCTATTAGGAAGGCAAAATAAGTATTGTATTTTACAGATTTCAGAATTTTTTGGATGAAAATTAAAAATTTGGGAATGAGAGGGTTAACTCTGTAAAAGATACAATGGAATCGAACAAGTAATGGGGGAATGTGATCATTATATGTTTAATATTTTGAGAATAACATACGGAGTTAATTTTTTTCGCAAGCCGAATAGTGTTGGAAAAAATCATGCAAATCAATTGTTCATTGTTCTTATTGATTTTGAAAGTGAAAGTATCTTTCTGTGACAGTGGCACGAGCTGCAAGACCACACACTGGAATGTCGGACATGCTTTTATCTCAGGGTGGTCTATGGTTGACCTGTTGACCCGACCAAACGAAAACCGCGACCCCACACAAGAGCAATCGTCACCAGCGATTTCGAAGATAACGAAGCCATTAGCCCGCCCCTCTGCCTCTGCGCTGTTGCGGGGATGCAAAGTTTGACTTTTTGTTTTCCACTTGGAAACCCCTGGTGTAAATGGTACCATTCGTGCAAAATCGATGATATTAAAAACAAAGCATCAGTTTTTTGTTCCAAAATTGGGTTTTTCTCCCCAATTTTGACATCAATTCATCAATATATATACCATTATATCAAGAATATTAAAATACTGTTTACTGTTCATCTATGTCTTTTCTTCGAAAATTTCCCTTTGTAACTCTAAAATGAAATCAGTTTTGTAAAAGAAAACGTGTTTATTTATGGATTTTCTTACAAATAGCTTAAAATTAACATGGAAATTGGTACTTTAACTAACGATTGACTGAAACTTACTCAACGCCTTAAATTTTAGAAGTCTGGGCCAAAATTACCCCAATTTAAAACTTTGGCCCAAAATTTTAAAAATACTATTTAAAATTTAAATTCACATTTTGAAAACGGTTTATATACTCCTGTTCATAAAAAATGCAACACCAAGAAGGAATTGTCCGATCAACATGAAATTTTCAGGGTATGTTCATTATGGTTTTCTATTTAAATTGATGCAAATTCAGAGTTATAGCGCATGCGTGAGACGAGCACCGCCTTTTCAATCACTAATTTAGTTGTATATAGGTTGCTGTAACGGGTGGTTAAGAAGTTGTAAGAAGGTTGTCTGCCGCTGATTATTTTGTCATTAGAAGTCATTATACCCCTTATACCTTAACGGATGCCATATGAGCATTTAACAGTGTTTGATCGAGGATCAATGATTGGCTTTCTTGAAGGGTGTTTTCACACTGTGTTACTGCTGCTCAGATGAAGGCCAATAGGACAATAGTGATATGGGTGTGAAAGCAGATTTCCCAAGATGGTCAGGCGAGTTGAAAATCAGGGGCTGAACGCCTCATTGTCATGTCAGCACGGGATCAAAGACACTTCATTCGCATGACAGTGCCGGATCACTCAGCGACTTTTCGACATCTTTCAAACTGTCAAAACACTGCTACAGGTCTATCATCGTCTGCTCCAACAGTTAATTGGTGGTTGCTCCACCGAATTCAGCGAATTATCGTTCTTTTTTAAAGAGCTCCATTGATGGAATTCCATCAGTGCATAAAGCTACCATGGGGTCATCAAAATTTTTTTTTCGCGCTATTAATAGCAACAAATGGCCCTTTTAAACGAATCCAATTTCAATTATCATCAACATGACATCCACATCGGCTTTTGGCGCTATATTGTAAAACGCCATCTTTGGAGAGTTTTATCTTGCGTCATACCGCACGAACGCCAAGCGTTATGAGATGGAGCACTATTGAGTATCATGGGCAACCTTATGAGATAAGAAATGAAGGTGATCTTAACAGCCACAAATGCTTTAAAATATTTTTGGAGCAAAAAATTATACCCTACTTTTGAAGCATTCCTGAAGCTGTATTTGTGGATACATGTTTTTTGGAATGTTCCGAACTTCCATTTTATCCATCAAAAGCAGTTTCTCTTTCAGCAAATTTCTTCACCCAATATTTCACCTATGGAACTTGACTGAAATTTCGTTGATTAGTCCTCATGCTCAAAATTCTTGTTCTGTTGCCAACTTTGGCAAACTTTGGGTTTCAGAAGAATCTTTGATGAAAATCTCCTCCTCAGGCAAAAAAGCAATCTGTTTGATTTAATGACGTGTCGGATAGAAGCTCTCATTGTAGCGCGTATGGACTACATAAAACAATGATTTTCGATATTTAATTTTGTTCCTTTGTTCTGAAAATTTAATCGTTTATTTTCACCTACAAAGGTCACCAGCTGTGTAAATTTCATCAAAATCTAACAAGTCCTTCATGGTGTTGCATTTTTTATGAACAGGAGTATATAACCATTTAACATGTTAAAAATAACATAAAAAACACTGCCCTTGTGAAATTTGTTTTGGTCAACAACTTTTATTTGCATTTATCATAAAAAAAACCACTCCATTTAGGCCAAAGTTACCCCATTTTACGGTAGGGGAGAGTGGGGCACCTTGGGACACTTTTTACTAAGCATTTTTTCTAATTTATTTATACAGTTATATTTATTCAAACATAGCTAATATATTAAATATAGTCCTTTGGGCATATAATAAAAAATATCTCCTTTTAGGGAATTCATAATAACCAATTTAAAAAACCTCTTTTAATGTCCCAAGGTTCCCCACTAGTAGCCCACCTTGGGACACTTCCAATAATAACATAAAAACTTATGTTATTTTGAAAAATATAAAAATAACACATTAAATTATGATAAAGCTATGCTTAAGAATCTTAAATTGGCCATCAATAATATTTTATATTCAAAATTTTTCACTGATTTCCTCATTTTTGTCATGACGTAAATCACTCATTTTTTTGTTTCCTTCCAGAAACTTTTTTGCACCAATTTCTAAGTTATAATCCTCTAAATTCTTAAATTATTTAATTTCTTAATAAAAAACAATTTTGTTTTATTCTTGAAAATTTTGGGGTATCTTTTAACATGTCCCAAGGTGCCCCACACCTGAGTGTCCCAAGGTGCCCCACTTGACGCTTTGAATGTTAAACTTAATTACTCTTTAAGGTTTAGCAAAAAATGTTCTTTTTCTTTTCTAAAATATTAATGGATACACATATTTTAATCTCGACATAATTATAATAACATAAAAAAATCTCTTTCATTTAAAAAATTCTTTTGAAACTACAAGTGATTGTAACTTTGCATCACGAAAAACAAGAAAACTGATGTAAATA
This sequence comes from Tetragnatha montana, assembly GCA_963680715.1. NCBI lineage: Eukaryota > Metazoa > Arthropoda > Arachnida > Araneae > Tetragnathidae > Tetragnatha > Tetragnatha montana. The sequence goes on from OY796676.1 coordinate 31,258,197, forward strand.
ATGACCCAAACGCACAAAAGATTCCAAAACACGTTGAAGAGTAGATTTTAGGATAATTTATCAGTACCTATAAGCACGAGTTCATAACTATAAAATTTCTTCTGAAAAGTGGAGTGTCCCAAGGTGCCCCACTCTCTCTTAAAGCAAATGTTATAAAAAAAATACAAATACAAAAAGTCTTATTCAAATCACATGTAATATTTATTCTATAGGGGAGACCCCCAGACCAGGGGCGTTTATAAGGTTTATAAGGGGGAAAGGGATCGCACCCTGATTTTCGAACTAGGTTTTTTCACAATTTGTTTCTTGCCCCCACTGCGATAACTAATCAGCAATAAACTAAAATGATGAAAAAAAAAACAATCATTAAAGGAAAAGTTTATGCTAAGAATCATGATCTCTTTTGTAGCTGTGATATAGTGCAGTTGAAACCCCCGATTGGCTCCCCTGAGTCTGAGTTAAATGAGGACATCGATAGATTTGATTATGCAGAACTGGCATGTGAACAAGCCAATGGTTCAACTCAAGAAATTACCTTTGATGACCAATCTGACCAAGAATCAGAAATATGTACTGAAAAGTAAGAGTTATAATTTATATATTTTCTGTTGTGCAGGTGTATTTAATGTTATTAGGCACTTAAAATGAATTATTCATAAAGTTTATGAATTATTCCTAAATTAAAATTAATTTTCACAAGAATAAAAGAAGAAAATTTACTTTGCACCTTCCAAAGTAGGCAATTTATCAAAACTAAGGGTTCCAATGGACCCACTGCTCTGAAAATTCAGGCAAAGGACCGTACAGAGCATTTTCAATCACATGACTTGCCCTAACAACGGCCTTAGCAACGTTGTTTTTGCCCGCCAGTGACATCATTTGCGAATGCTTCTATTGGATGCTTCTAGTTCCCGCCCCTAACAACAGCCTTAGCAACGTTGTTTTTGTCCTCCAAGTGACTTAACCTAGAGATAAGTGGGTTGTTCCAATGTGTCCCACTCTCCACTATAAAAAAGAGGCATAAAATGCATAGTACATATTGAGTTTATTTTTACCCTTATGCACTTTTATACCAAATTTCAAACATCGTAATTAAAATTCCAAATGTATAAAATTCCAAATGTATAAAATTTTTTCAGCTTGCAGATATTTTTGTTATCTTTAGGGTTCTGTCCCTATTCATCTCTAAATGTTTATTAGAAAGTATGTGCTAGGATTTTTTTTTGCAGGCACGATATAGTGGTGTTGAAACCTCTAGTTGATGCCCCACTCCCTTTGGCCAGAGAACAAATCGACGCACATATCCCTCAGTTAGATGTATCTGAACATTCAGAACAGGTTCTGTTTGAACCAGCCTATGTATCAAGTCAAGAACTCACTTTTGGTCACCAAACTGAAGAAGAATCAGAAATGTGTGCTACACTCATTCAAGTAAGTAATAATTGCATACTAAATGTGTTCATAAGGGCAGGGAATTTGAAAATAATAAGAAATTTTAAAATAAACAACGGGAAAGTACACGCTAAGTGATGATTCATTATGAAAACTTAGGGGGGAAGGGAAATTTTTTTTTGGGGGGACAAACCCATAATTTGCCTATGTCCCTTTTTGCTTTCATCGTGGCCACAATCTACCAGATTTCGAATAAAACTTCAGGGGGTAATGGCGAACACCGCCGCCCTGCCTTCATCCCGCGGTCATCCCTGGACAGGTTTTTTTTTCTTATTGCTCTTTTTATTCTTTTTACTAAATGGTAGTTTGATAAATTTCAAAAGCCAGCAATCCTTTTCTAAAAGTTCTGAAAAATTCTGAAAAATTTAAAATCTTGTCGCGACCCACCAAAAACTGACTGGCGACCCACCAGTGGGTCGCGACCCCACAGTTTGAAAACCTCGGCTCTAAATCAATGATCCTAATTAAAAATATTTATTTTACTCAGCTGAATAATTTACATATTTTCTTTCAGAGTATAGAACAACAGTATGGTCAGAAATGTCAATCAAACACCTACACTATGATACGCACATCTGTGTTGTGTAACCTATATGATGACTTGAAAAGCTTACGTGAAGAAAATAAGAAACTTAATGAGCTCCAGGAGTAAGTTCTGATTTTGTTTTCTTCAATCAAAACTGAAATATTTTTCATTCTCTTAAGAACTTTTATATCTGTGCTCACTAGAGTGTCTCAAAAAGTGCACTTTTTGGTAAAAGTTTGAAAAATGATCGGGCTATGTGCTAAAAACTTTCCTTTCGGTGTTGCAAGGTTGTTAAAGTTACTTTTAAAAAGTATTTGAGTACAAATACAAGTATTTCAGAAAAAGTAACTAAGTATTAAGTACAAATACCAAAAAAGTAACTTAAATAGAGTACAAATAGAGTATGTAAAAAGTATTTAAGACGACCTTCAGTTAATTTACCCAGTAAAAATCCTCCATAATTTTGTTTAAATTTTTTTCAAAAAATTTTCTGCAAGAATTTACACATTTTTAATCTTAACATCCTTTTTTTTTTTTAAATGTTCTACTTTTAACTGAAGTACTTTTTTCTGAAGTAAGAGAAACCCAACTTTTAAATATATGTTTCTTAATGGAACTGGAAATCAAATAATATATTAGATAAATAAGATAAATTTACATTACTTTAATTATAACAGTAGTATTCCGAGCGATTAAAAAAGGAGCAATTAAAAAAATAATAATGTATCTGTTTAAAACTTTTGCTTTTTTCCGGCAATAAATTTTTCTTGTATAGATTTTTTTTTACATCTATGGTTTTTTTGACTAGTACTTCTTGGATTGGGTGATAATAATTTTTTTTTCTAATTTCATCACAATTTTTGGATAAGTTTATGAACCTTCTCACGGACCACCTCCAATGGTCTCACGGACCACCAGTGGTCCGCGGACCACCTGTTGGGAACTGCTCTAAACAGTAAACGATATGTGACCATTTCCAGACAATGGACACAAACACTTGCAAAAAAGAAAATTGCACTTTCGTGTTGGTAATACATTTACATCGCTGACAAGGCGTTGACAGCCGCTTCGGTAACCCGATCCCTTCTGCGGAAGAAAAGCGTACCCTTCCCCTCGGGCAGTGAGAAAACGAGTACTCCAAATCCGATCCACCACGCAGATCCTTATAGGATGGAGACGGAAGCATTTGGAGTAAAACAAAAGAAAAAATTTATCTATCTAAAAAAATTGATAGAAAAATTTCTTTAAAAAAAATTTTTTTTGTAGCTTTTCTTCAGATGGCAAAATTCGGCGCGTTTGTATATATTATACGGGACTGTTGATAATATTAAATTATTTTGACAATAACTTTGAAGTACTGTGAAAAAACCTACTGTTTTTTTATAGTTGTTAGGTTTTAGTTTCAACCTTCCAAAATGAAATGTTTAAATTTTTTGTGGGTTTAGTCACAGATTGCCTGGACTGTATCTAAAATTATTATTTTTTGTTTAAATTAATGTTAATTATACTTTATTTAATATTTGTATTATTTATTAAATTCTTTTCACTGTAATCTCTCTATATATAATGAAGGTGTCCCTGCCTGCCTGCCTGGCTGGGTTCCTGCCTGGCTGGGTTCCTGCCTGGGTTTGTCCGGAACAGATTTGGCTCAATTTCTCCAAAACTACCCGTCCGAATCGAACCAAACTTGGTACACATACGTAAGGGGACGGGGGAAAGACAATGACATCATTTCCAAATTTCTAAAACCACCCCTTCATCCCCTATAAGGCATTTTTGTAAAATTCACCTTACTTCTCCACTAAAGAAGATCTGTTTAACTCGCATTGTTGCAAATAATACAACAAAAACAATTTTAAACATAAAACAAAGTATTTAAAGATAAAACTTGGCTAAAATTGTTTTAAAAAGGTTATTAATAATTTAAAAAATTAAAAACGGCCCTTATAAAAAACTTTATAACAGTATTTTCTTATTAAAAACTTCATTTTCCATAAAATTTTAAGTTGAAATAGAAAGTTTTAAGAATTAGACTGGTTAAAGTAAAGATTACTTCATGCAGTTTTTTTAGAAAGTTGATGATAGAAACACTAGATCAATTTGTTATTTAACCTTATAATTTGTTTCTTTGGTGTAGTTTAACGGGATTTTTTTTTTCAATTTAAACAGGGGGTATTTACAAATTTTGGGATTTCAAAAGTCTGTAATAATTTTAATGGATTTTTTTCACTTAGAATGGATAATTGGGTAACTGTCGTAATTAAATGTGCAACACCGGAACTGGATGGTTAGGTTAGATTTACACAGTTGGAACCGGGAGGGAAAAGGCACAGGGAGCACGGTGATGAAAATGCACCGGGAACACCGAGATGAAAAGGCACCGGGGACACCAAGATGAAAAAGGCACCGGGATATGAAAAAATACTGGGAACACCGGGATATGAAAAAATACTGGGAACACCGGGATATGAAAAACTACCAGGATGATTGGTAATTATGGTTACAGAAAATTAGGCATGTAACTTGAGAAAATTTTAATAAATTGATACACTCCACCCGTGCAAGGCCGGGCATATCAGCTAGTTAATTAAATAAAAATATATTTTGAACAATGGAGAAACATTTTTAAACTAAAAAACATGTTAACCCTGAATGATATATACTTAATTACGTTATTTCTTCCAGAGTTTACGATGAGTTAAATAAAACTCCAAAAGAACAGAATAGTTTTGCAGATTTGTCGACACATACAGCTTTAAGTTCTGCACTTGACGAAACTGTGTGTGACGATATGCAAGATATGGATCAATCTCTGGTTATTGAATGTTATGAATCTGTAAGTCCCTCACCGTTTCCTGAAAGCAGGATCATATGTGATTTAAAGTATGTGATCGATCAAGCTCGTTTATTGGAAAAACACTCTAGTGAGTGTAAACATGCTGGATATCCCATTTTTAAAAAAGCTACCCGTAGGGGACTTATGAATTGTTTTGTATTTATTTGTAATAAAAAATTCTGCAATTTTAGCATGACACTGAGATCAGATAAGGAAAAGGGGGGGTTAAACAACCTATCAGTTCTTGGTGCATTGTCGACTGGAAGTGGCTATTCACAAGAGGAGCAGAAATTTAGCATCATGAATATGCAATACATGTCTAAAAATACTTTTGCAAGATGTGAAAAGATAGCGGGAAATGTTATAAAGTCATATGCCAAAGAAACGATGGAAAAGGCATTAGAAGAAGAAAAATTGATTGCCACATCAAAGAACGATGTGAATGGTGATGGATCGGTCAACATTTGTGCAATAGTTGATGGTGGATGGTGTAAGAGATCCTATGGGCATGGGTACAATTCTTCAAGTGGTGTAGCTGTGATAATTGGAGCGGCTACAAAACAAATTCTATACATCAATGTCCGGAATAAAGTATGCTTGATCTGCTCAGCAATTGAAGAGGGCAGAACAATTTCTACAGAGCACCATTGTTCCAAAAATTGGACAGGGCCATCAACAGCAATGGAAAGTAATATCATAGTTGAGGGGTTGAACTATCTGGAAAAAATGTACAACATCAAATGTACCAAAGTAATAGGAGATGGGGATTCAAATTTAATGAAAAAAGTTAAGGAGCAGGTGTCCTATGGAAATGAAGTCCGGAAAATAGAATGTGCCAATCATGCCGTGAGGCGTTATTTTCGGGCTCTAGAAAAACTTCAAAAAAATGCTGCAAAATTTCCTGGAGTGAAGGGGAGGGAGGCCAGGAAAATCTTATCCCAGCAAATATCTAGGCTGACGATAGGAGCTAGGGAAGCAATCAAACGCCATGCTTCGAAAAATTTAGCAGATGCTGACAGAAGCAAAGTTGAATATCTGGCACAAGAATTAGAAAATGGACCGGCTCATGTGTTTGGTTGCCATCAAAATTGTAGAGAATTCTGCAGCAGAAAGAATGAGCAAAACCTGACATCATATAACATCATGAATGAGTCAGGTCTTCTTTCTGCAATAAAGGAAGAGCTTAAAAGGGTTTTAATTTCTAAAGTAGATTCTCTTATTTACAATGTCACAAACAATCAAGCTGAAATTTTCATGAGCCAATTTTGCAAAACTTTAGGAGGAAAAAGGATTGATTTCTCAAAAAGTCACTCAATTGAAAGAAGAGCCAGCATAGCTTCCCTAGCTTATCAGCTACCTGGCCAGAAATGGCAGCATGTGGCTCACAAAAAAATCACAGGAAGAAGTCCAGGGACACCCCAAAGAAATTTTATTGTCAAGAGGTATAATAAATACTTTAAAAACCTAAAAAGAAGAAAACTTTTTAAGCAGAAGTATAACTTGAAGAAGAAAAATCATGTTCCTCGTGAAGGGGATGAACATTATGGCCATCATGCTTCTGAACCAGATTTAGATGAAGGGTCATTTGACTTGAAAGCCAAAATGCTCATACAATCCCTGCAAGTGCCATCCCATGATGCGCTTGAAACTCTAACACGGGGGCAAGCCTGTAATGAGAGATGGCGGGATGAAAGACGGAAACGACTTTCTTCAACATATTTTAAAGATGTTGCTGAAAGACGGCCTACAACACTGTCATCGAACCTAGTTAAGCGGATTTTATATCCGGTAAAACTTACATTGCCTGCAATAGTTTATGGCCAGCAACATGAGGATGAGGCAGTGGCTGAATATGAGAAAAAGTATAAAACAAAAGTATTGCGCTGCGGACTGTTTGTTGATCCAGAGAATCCCATGCTTTGTGCCAGTCCTGATGGACTCGTGGGAAGTGATGGATTACTGGAAGTAAAGTGCCCTTATGCAGCTAAGGATGTTGAAAACGATTTCAGTGAAGTGTGTGAAAGGCACAACATAGGAATAAAAAAAGGAATTGATGGTGAATATTATCTCCCAAAAAAACACAAATATTTCTACCAAATACAAGGGCAACTGCAGTTAACTGACAGAAAATGGTGCGATTTGTTTGTTTGGTGTCCAAAATATCGCAGAAGAATTACAATACAGCGTGACAACAGTTTTTGGGAATCCATTGTTTTAAAATTAGTATCCTTTTATACAGAATGTTGTGTCCCTGAGATTGTTGATCCTCGAGAAAGTAGAAAATTGCCATTAAGGGAACCAAAACGAATACTTGAAGCTATTGAGGAAAAGAAGAAAGCTAATGTACATAAAGGAAATCAAATTAAGTCAAAACAACAAAGATTAAAAAAAAGAACTGCGGAAAGCGTTATCTTCGAAGAAGACATCACTCATTCAACTCCAGTTCGAAGGGTTTCTCCAGTTTTCGAGAACGAAATACTTGATGTCACATCTTCAAGACCAAAACGAATTCGCAAGTGCAGAGATATTTTAGATTTGTAGTAATTTTTTCAACTGTAAATATTACAATGTACAAGTATGCAACAAATCTAGTCATTAAGATAATAGCTTGTTTAGAAAGCCACATGATTTATCATTTATACAACTTCCTTAAAACAGTAGTCAACAGTAAATGGCCACCCTAGCTTCCTGTCAGTTGGCCAATCCACCCCCACCTATGTCTACTTTTTCAACATCTGCTGCCATGTTAACTTAGATCCACATTTTCATATGCTTTCACGCTGCATCTAAGGGCCCCACAAGGGCCCCTGTAGAAATTTCATCTTTGTTCATCCTCAGTAGGTCATCAAAACTTCATCTTTTAATATTTTTATCATGCTACCATCAATTTTTTTTAATGCCCATCACAAGGACACCTGTAAAAATTTCATCTTTGGTCATCCCCAGTACTTGATCATCAAAACACCATCTTCTAATATTTCCATCATGCTACCATCAATTCCTTTTTTAATGCCCATCACAAGGACACCTGTAAAAATTTCATCTTTGGTCATCCCCAGTACTTGGTCATCAGAACTCCAGCTTCTGATATTTTTATCATGCTACCATCAATTCCTTTTTTAATGCCCATCACAAGGACACCTGTACAAATTTCATCTTTGTTCATCCCCAGTACTTGGTCATCAAAACACCATCTTCTAATATTTTTATCATGCAACCATCCCCCATCTCTCTCTCTCCTTTTCCATCATCTACTGCCCTGTTAACTTAGGCCAACATTTTCATATGCTTTCACGCTGCATCTAACAGAGCTCATCACAAGGACAAAGGACACCTGTAGAAATTCCATCTTTTCTCATCCTCAGTACTTGGTCATCAAAACTCCTTCTTTTAATATTTTCATCATGTAACTTTTTTGTGATAAGCTGCATTTGCGCAAGCCCGCTTCTCGTACTCTTTCAATTCTCTAATTCTATTTTTAACTGGATCGCTGTTCCATTTTAGGGCGATATTTTAAATCCAGTAGAGTAGCCCCTGCTGGTGTTTACTTTTCAAGTTTAACTGCAACTTCAACTTTATAATAATTTAAATATGGTTTTGATTTGCTTCCATCTGGCTGATTGGGTGTTGGACCTATCAGCTGGCTAATCCATCCCCCATCTGTCTCTCCTTCTCCATCATCCGCTGACATGTTAATTTAGACCCACATTTTCGTATGCTTTTCACGCTGCATCTAACTAAGAGCCCATCACAAGGACACCTGTAGAAATTTCATCTTTGTTCATCCTCACAACTTGGTCATCAGAACACCATTTTCTAATATTTTCATCATGCTACCATCAATTCTTTTTTAATGCCCATCACAAGGACACCTGTAGAAATTTTATCTTTGTTCATCCTCACGACTTGGTCATCAGAACTCCATATTTTAATAATTGTATCATGCTTCCATTTGAAGGGAGCAAAAAATTTTCTATAGAAAAAAATGAATTGAATTTAGTCTAAGAAGACAAGCCTTTCGTTGCAATCACTCTATCTTCCTGTCAGCTGGCTAATCCATCCACCATCACTGTTTCTCCTTCTCCATCATCCGCTGACATGTTAATTTATACCCACCTTTTCATATGCTTTCACACTGCATCTAAGAGCCCATCACAAGGACACCTGTAGAAATTTCATCTTTGTTCATCCTCAAAACTTGGTCATCAGAACAACATCTTCTAATATTTTTATCATGCTACCATTTCAAGGGAGCAAAAAAAAAATTCATTTGAAAAGAATGAAATGAATTTAGTCTAAGAAGATAAGCCTCCTCCTTTCGTTGCAATCACTCTATCTTCCTGTCAGCTGGCCAATCAATCCACCATCACTGTTTCTCCTTCTCCATCATCCGCTGACATGTTAATTTATACCCACCTTTTCATATGCTTTCACACTGCATCTAAGAGCCCATCACAACGACACCTGTAGAAATTTCATCTTTGTTCATCCTCACAACTTGGTCACCAGAACACCATCTTCTAATGTTTTCATCATGCTACCATCAATTCTTTTTTAATGCCCATCACAAGGACACCTGTAGAAATTTTATCTTTGTTCATCCTCACGACTTGGTCATCACAACTCCATATTTTAATAATTGTATCATGCTTCCATTTGAAGGGAGCAAAAAATTTTCTGTGGAAAAAAATGAAATGAATTTAGTCTAAGAAGACAAGCCTCCTCCTTTCGTTGCAATCACTCTATCTTCCTGTCAGCAGGCTAATACATCCACCATCACTGTTTCTCCTTCTCCATCATCCGCTGACATGTAAATTTATACCCACCTTTCCATATGCTTTCACGCTACATCTAAGAGCCCATCACAACGACACCTGTAGAAATTTTATCTTGGTTCATCCTCACAACTTGGTCACCAGAACACCATCTTCTAGTATTTGTATCATGCTATACCATCAATTCTTTTTTAATGCCTATCACAAGGAACAAGGACACATGTAGAACTTTCATATTTGTTCATCCTCACAACTTGGTCGTCAGAACTCCATCCTCTACTATTTATATCATGCTCCCATCTATTCTTTTTTAATGCCCATCACAAGGACACCTGTAGAAATTTCATATTTGTTCATCCTCACAACTTGGTCATCAGAACACCATCTTCTAATATTTTCATCATATGCTACCATTTCAAGGGAGCAAAAAATTTTCTTCAGAAAAAAAAAATAAAATGAATTCAGTCTAAGAAGACAAGCCTCCTCCTTTCGTTGCAATCACTCTATCTTCCTGTCAGCTGGCCAATCCATCCACCATCACTGTTTCTCCTTCTCCATCATCCGCTGACATGTTAATTTATACCCACCTTTTCATATGCTTTCACACTGCATCTAAGAGCCCATCACAAGGACACCTGTAGAAATTTCATCTTTGTTCATCCTCAAAACTTGGTCATCAGAACAACATCTTCTAATATTTTTATCATGCTACCATTTCAAGGGAGCAAAAAAAATTCATTTGAAAAGAATGAAATGAATTTAGTCTAAGAAGATAAGCCTCCTCCTTTCGTTGCAATCACTCTATCTTCCTGTCAGCTGGCCAATCAATCCACCATCACTGTTTCTTCTTCTCCATCATCTGATGACATGTCTGCATCCTCATTATACTTGGATAGCCACTTCAGCTTAACCCCCTCCGTTGCTCCTAGATAATATGTTTTTAATGTTTTTTAATATATTTTACCCTTCATTTAATCTATGTATTACGGGAAATATCATTTGAGGAATGGAATATATGAATATTTGTTTTACTGTGAATAATAATTTATATATTATGCATTTGGGGGTAGTGAAAAATAATGTGTAAGACATATGAGTCTATCCTCTGAAATTGCTAAACTAGATATCAATATAATATAATTTTGAATTCTTTCACTTCATGTAATGAATATTTCTTACCGGCTTCCAGTTATACTGCAAACTTATGTTATTTATTTTTAAGTATTTATAACTATCTAACAATAGTTCCCACATAATGTAAATACCATCTTTTGAATCAACTGTTATATGTGGAGTATTTGATTTTACTACAAATATATGCTTATATTTATCTTTTGCCAAAGAAAGGAGAAAATCAATATGAATAAACATTTTATGTACGTCATTAAAATTCATCATTTGATTTTTGACAAAAAAGAGAAAATTACTTTGTAATTTTGGTCGACAAGTCAGTGTGTTATCTAAAATTGCCAATCTGCAAGTCCATGAAATTTTAATTATTGCCTTTTTTACCTCATGTAACGAATATTTCTTACAGCCTTCCTGTTATACTGCAAACTTATGTTATTTTTTTTATATTGTACTCTAACAATAGTTCCCACATAATGTAAATACCATCTTTTGAATCAACTGTTATATGCGGAGTATTTGATTTTACTACAAATATATGCTTATATTTATCTTTTGCCAAAGAAAGGAGAAAATCAATATGAAAAAAACATTTTCTGTACGTCATTAAAATTCATCATTTGATTTTTTACAAAAAAGAGAAAATTACTTAGTAATTTTGGTCGACAAGTCAGTGTGTTATCTAAAATTGCCAATCTGGAAGTCCATGAAATTTTAATTATTGCCTTTTTTACCTCATGTAATGAATATTTCTTACAGGCTTCCTGTTATACTGCAAACTTATGTTATTTTTTTTTATATTGTACTCTAACAATAGTTCCCACATAATGTAAATACCATCTTTTGAATCAACTGTTATATGTGGAGTATTTGATTTTACTACAAATATATGCTTATATTTATCTTTTGCCAAAGAAAGGAGAAAATCAATATGAAAAAAACATTTTCTGTACGTCATTAAAATTCATCATTTGATTTTTGACAAAAAAGAGAAAATTACTTTGTAATTTTGGTCGACAAGTCAGTGTGTTATCTAAAATTGCCAATCTGCAAGTCCATGAAATTTTAATTATTGCCTTTTTCACCTCATGTAATGAATATTTCTTACAGGCTTCCTGTTATACTGCAAACTTATGTTATTTTTTTTTAATATTGTACTCTAACAATAGTTCCCACATAATGTAAATACCATCTTTTGAATCAACTGTTATATGTAGAGTATTTGATTTTACTACAAATATATGCTTATATTTATCTTTTGCCAAAGAAAGGAGAAAATCAATATGAAAAAACATTTTCTGTACGTCATTAAAATTCATCATTTGATTTTTGACAAAAAAGAGAAAATTACTTTGTAATTTTGGTCGACAAGTCAGTGTGTTATCTAAAATTGCCAATCTGCAAGTCCATGAAATTTTAATTATTGCCTTTTTCACCTCATGTAATGAATATTTCTTACAGGCTTCCTGTTATACTGCAAACTTATGTTATTTTTTTTTAATATTGTACTCTAACAATAGTTCCCACATAATGTAAATACCATCTTTTGAATCAACTGTTATATGTGGAGTATTTGATTTTACTACAAATATATGCTTATATTTATCTTTTGCCAAAGAAAGGAGAAAATCAATATGAAAAAAACATTTTCTGTACGTCATTAAAATTCATCATTTGATTTTTGACAAAAAAGAGAAAATTACTTTGTAATTTTGGTCGACAAGTCAGTGTGTTATCTAAAATTGCCAATCTGCAAGTCCATGAAATTTTAATTATTGCCTTTTTCACCTCATGTAATGAATATTTCTTACAGGCTTCCTGTTATACTGCAAACTTATGTTATTTTTTTTTAATATTGTACTCTAACAATAGTTCCCACATAATGTAAATACCATCTTTTGAATCAACTGTTATATGTGGAGTATTTGATTTTACTACAAATATATGCTTATATTTATCTTTTGCCAAAGAAAGGAGAAAATCAATATGAAAAAACATTTTCTGTACGTCATTAAAATTCATCATTTGATTTTTGACAAAAAAGAGAAAATTACTTTGTAATTTTGGTCGACAAGTCAGTGTGTTATCTAAAATTGCCAATCTGCAAGTCCATGAAATTTTAATTATTGCCTTTTTCACCTCATGTAATGAATATTTCTTACAGGCTTCCTGTTATACTGCAAACTTATGTTATTTTTTTTTAATATTGTACTCTAACAATAGTTCCCACATAATGTAAATACCATCTTTTGAATCAACTGTTATATGTGGAGTATTTGATTTTACTACAAATATATGATTATATTTATCTTTTGCCAAAGAAAGGAGAAAATCAATATGAAAAAACATTTTCTGTACGTCATTAAAATTCATCATTTGATTTTTGACAAAAAAGAGAAAATTACTTAGTAATTTTGGTCGACAAGTCAGTGTGTTATCTAAAATTGCCAATCTGCAAGTCCATGAAATTTTAATTATTGCCTTTTTTACCTCATGTAATGAATATTTCTTACAGGCTTCCTGTTATACTGCAAACTTATGTTATTTTTTTTTATATTGTACTCTAACAATAGTTCCCACATAATGTAAATACCATCTTTTGAATCAACTGTTATATGTGGAGTATTTGATTTTACTACAAATATATGCTGATATTTATCTTTTGCCAAAGAAAGGAGAAAATCAATATGAATAACCATTTTCTGTACGTCATTAAAATTCATCATTTGATTTTTGACAAAAAAGAGAAAAATACTTTGTAATTTTGGTCGACAAGTCAGTGTGTTATCTAAAATTGCCAATGTGAAAATCCATAAAATTTGAATTATTGCCTTTTTTACTTCATGTAATGAATATTTCTTACCAGCTTCCAGTTATACGGCTATTTCTAAATTTGTGTAAATAATATTTTACTCTACCAATAGTTCCCACATAATATGTGAATATCCTTCTTTAAATTAACTGTTTTTTGTGGAGTATTAGATTTTACTGCAAATATATATTTATGATTATTTTTTGCCACAAAAAGAAAATGGAGTTTTATTTCCAAAAACAATGTGAATAAACATCAACAAAAAGAGAAAAATACTGGGTAATTTTGCTCGACTATGAGTGTATTCTCTGTAATCGCTAAACATTGACATCAATTGAATTTTGAATTATTGTCTTTTTTACTTCATGTAATGAATATTTCTTACTGGCTTCCATTCCAGCAGTTATACTGCTATTTGTAAATTTGTGTAAATATTTTACTCTACCAATAGTTCCCACATAATGTAAATATCATCTTTTAAATCAGCTGTTATTTGTGGAATATTTGATTTTATTGGAAATATATATTTAAAATTCCTTTTTTTTTTTGCCAAAAAAAAGGGAGGAAGTTTTTTTTCTTCACAAATCAATGTAAATAAATATTTTCTCAACATCATAAGACTTCTGATTAGTTGCTTATTTTACTATATTATATTTCAGAAAAATTCGAAAAGCTACCAGTTTTGCTGACAGGGCGTTTAACCGACTTATATTTTATCAGTGAAAAGTACCGTTCGCTATAACGTACTATTGGCAACATTTCCTGTTCGGAGAAATGTCCTGTCAACCGAATAGTTTTTCGTTTATTAGGCAGGCGTTCGAACAAAATGTGTGTATGGAGGTGAATTTCGGTGAGATGGGCGCAGTGGCGTACATATAGAAATTTATTTCGGGAGGGGCTCAAATTTACTCCCAAGCCCCTCCCACACATATTAATAGGTCCAATGTAGCTTTTTAGGTGATAATTTAGGCCAGGGATGGCCAACCCAAATGATCTTGAGGGCCACTTTGGAAAACCACAATACTCCCGCGGGCCGCATATAAAATTTTAAGGTATGAGCATGCTCAGAATGACAGTGACATAAGTTGAAAAATATAAAATGAGTATTTAGATTAGGGAGTTTAAGAATTAAACAGGTGCCGTTAAAAAACATTCTGAATTACTCGAAACTAAGTTAGGTGGATACGCGCACTACTGTCATTTTAATATCTCAAGTCTGAAGACGAAGTCCCAGAACAAAAATTTTTGTGAAAAATAAAAACAAAATTAATTGATGCTTTATTTCTTCGTCTAAATTACTACATTTACGAAAGCAAGTATGGTGTGATATAGTGACAGTAATTAAGATATTGAATATGTATTGATGAGATCAGTGGCTTATGTAGAAATTTATTTTGGGGTGGGCCCAAAATTACTCCTCAGCCTCTCACGCATTTTTAATAGGTCCAATGTAACTTTTTAATAAATTTTTAAGTAGAATTTGCATCCTAAGCAACTAAATGTTAGAAAAGTTATGAGTAATAAAGGTACAAGTACCAGAGGGGGGTCCTCCCCCAGAAAACTTTTGGAAATTTGACTAAAAAAACAAGATTTTAACTAGCTTTGGTACACCTAGTCCGAATTTTGGAGATACATTTGAGGTGAGCAATTTTGGGGCATTTTTGCAACTAAACATTGTTCTTAAAGGAAAATTATAGCTCGAAAAGAGTAAAGTTTTTTTTGAACTTACGAAAATTCTCGTGGGCCGCAAAATTATATCAAGCGGGCCGCATGCGGCCCGCGGGCCGCGGGTTGGCCATGCGCCCTAAAAACTTAATGTAGGAAAAGTTGTTAATAATAAAAATGCAAGTACCAAAGGGGGTCTGGAGGTCCTCCCCCATAAAATGTTTGGAAGTTTGAGTAAAAAAACAGGTTTTTAACTAGTTTTGGTACACTAAGTCCGAATTTTGGGGTCCTACCCCAGAAAATTTTTGGAACTTAACCCCCTGAAAATAGGGTTTTAACTTGTTTTTGGTACACTTAGTCCGAATTTTGGACATATTTTTCGGTAGGATTTGGTTATTGATGAACTTATTATAATAAAGTTGTTAATCATAAAATTCCAAGTACAAAAGGGGGGATTGGGAGTCCTCCCCAGAAAGTTTTTTGAAATTGACCCTAAAAAACAGGGTTTTAACTTATTTTGGTACTAGCAGTGCTGAATTTGGAGGGGGACGCGGGGGGACGCCGTCCCCCGAAATGATTGGACCGTCCCCCGAAATATTTTTACCGTCCCCTTTCCCAAAAATATTTGTTTCCGCGAAAAAAAATTATAAATTTAAGGTAAGATTTAAATACGAAAGCAAAAAGAAGATAAAAAGAAATTTTTCTGACATAAATTCTCATTCGAATAAGTGTTCGGAATCGTCTATCAGCGTGCCAGCAGTCTCCCATTATTCCGATTCGCAAATATATTTGTATTCAGATTATTAGGAGCAAATTTCTAAAAACTTTCTCGGGAGGACCCCCAGACCCCCTTTAAGTATTTTAATCTCTATTACTCCCGATTTGCTGCACAAAAAATGAGTTAAAACCCGGTTTTTAGAGTATAATTTCCTAAAATTTTCCCCAGACCCCCCATTTCGTACTTGGAATTCGATTATTCACAACTTTTTTAACATTAGGTTGAGCAAGAGGATTCAATTCGATTAAAAAATTTTTAGCCCCCCCCCAAACCAAATCCTGGATCCGATACTGCATGGTAACACCAAGATGAATAATGTTTTTTTAATTTTTTTTAACTTTCCATTGATATTTGTAAAGATGTAAATGTTACATAGTTTTAAGGTTATAAAAATTATAATAACTGCATTTGTGCTTTTATTCCAGCATTTAAAAATGTCCCATTAGCCCTCACTTTCCCCTAACTATGCAATTTTAAGCAATCTATGACTTGATTATTAATTCGAGTAGGTACCAAAAATTAGTCATATTTTACCCTCCATCAATCATCTACTCTGTCTGTAAAAAGGTGAGTCCCCCCAAATATTTTTCTCCAATTTCCGCACTGGGTACTAGTCCGAATTTTGGGGAGCGGTTATTATATTTTATATGCGGTTTTTAACGGAGGGCATCGTTGCGAGGGTTGAGAGCTTACCCCAAACCGGTTCCTTCAATCCTCCTTGCATGCTTGTGGATATCTATCGAAATGTATAGTACATGTGATATAGATCCGCCCTTTGTTTTCAGTTTTGAAACTAGTGCATTTCTACGGTCCAGATAACTATAGTGAGCAGCCAGTTTGGTTTGGGGCTAGTATAGGAGTTTGAAGTAAAACACTAAAAAAGGTTTGAATATTAAAGGTTTTCAAAATTTAAAATTATTTCACCAACTTTTGTTACCTCAAGACTTTCTACTTTTATATATACCAAATATAAAAGGATAAAACTTTCAAAAGTGTAGGTATAATTTAACAAATTTATGTATCTATGATAGTAAGCTAATTTTTGCCTCTAAAAATTGCGATCGGAATAATATTCTTAGAGAAATCACGATATTTATGAAAGAACCTTTCAGCAAACTTTTGTCCCTCGTGATGAGCAAAAGTTCAGCACGTTTAGATTTTTGCCTCTTGCTTTGACTCGAATTTAATCGAAATAAAAATTCAAGAATACAAGTTGCATCATCAATCATCATGGTTTTATGTGTATAATTGAATTTTTCAGGATTACTAGAAATCAAACTCAAAAAGCTTATAACCTTAAAAGACCTTTAACATTTTTTTTTCTTAAAGTGGACTTTTCAGGTGATTTTGATGCAGTTTAGATGAACTAAAACTGATTTAGGCATCTCGTTAAATTTTTTAAAGATACTTTTTATCATACAACTTAACATGTCCAGGGCGCCTGTAATTCTAACTTCATGTGTGCCGTCATAAATAAGAATGAAAACAAAGGGCCTTGCAGGTAAACTGAATATTATAACCCAGGGAATATTATAACCCAGAATATTATATGCGACCCGCCGGGTCATTTTGTGCAGCCCGCTAAGCTCCCTGAAAACTCCCCAAAAAATAGCTTCAGAACACTTTTTAGCATATAGTACTAAAATTATAAAATTTCGGGGGAGGACCGCCGAACCCCCTATTTTCTGGAGGAAGACCCCCTCTTTAATTAATATTAAGTATTATAGGATGTATAAGTGTTTAAATAGGGGTTAAAAAATTATATATCTTCTGAAATTTGTTAAAATACACTAGTACCTTAACAACATGTAAATAACCTTCTTCCCTCTCTCACCGGAAAAGTTCCACATAAAAGACCCTCCCACGAAAAATATATCATGGATAAAGAGGAACCAGATTACTTAGCGGCCCGCCACTTGACTTGTGATTTCGATTGGGGCCCTCAAGTACTTGGAAGTTGGAAATCCCTGTTATAACCCATGGAATTTAGGAAAAAAAAAGAAAAACTAATTTTTCAAATAACCCCCTTGACTCATAACCCCCCACAGAAATTTGAAAAGATTCAATTTTTAAATTTCCACTTTACTCGTAAAAAAACGCATGAAACTTCAAAAAAAAAAACCCTAACATTTTTCCATTTTCTATTGAGTACATAACCTCACAAAAAACACAATACACTTGGAGTTTTTTTGTTCAAAAATAAAGAAATATATAAAAAAAAAATACTGGTTTTGCCAACCCTGACTACTACTAAAAATTTAATCTTTTTAGTATAAGGTCTCGCAAAGTGTAAAATAGGTCATAATACTAATCATAATACTAATACTAATTTTTTTTGTATAAAAGGATGGAAACGTTTTGCTTCCACTTGGTACTTTCTATTCTAATTAACATTTATCTATAATACACCATTCATTATAAGAATAACATAAAACGTCTGAAGTTTGAAAACGTTACTAAAATCTTTGTGAATTGATTTTAAAAAGACAATTTTTTAAATGAACAGTTTATCAGAAAATACGAATTGAAATCCTTTTTATTTTGAAGTAAAAAATATACTTAAAATATTCTTTTATAACTTTTCTTTATTGACTTTTAATAGAAAACATCAACTTTTAAGATTACTAAAAATTCAACTTCTTGTCACAGCTGAATAAAAATAAGAAAGAGTTTTTGAGACACCCCTCAATTCATTTCAAAACAATCAATCAAATTCTGCCCGGGCCCATCAGACGGTGCCCATCTCCGTTATTTCGAAACAATATTTCTTAGAAACGAAAAACAGCAACCCGGCCCCAGCCTCCTTCCAAAAACTGGATTCAAATCCACTTCGCTATACTATAATTACTTATACTATTATACTATAATTAACTTACTATAATAACTTATACTATAATTAACAGTGCTATCACTTTTATTTTTAGTTCTTGGTTTTTGAGTTATTATCATAAGATAAGTTTCAAAAAAGCAAGAAAATGTTTTTTCTTCTGATCAGTAAAAAAAGCTCTGTGGTAAAAAGCGCCGAACGCTTCAGCAAGTCACTCAAATAAAAGACTATTTTTAAACAGATGAGGTAAATTCTTAAAAGTTTTAAAAATGATAATTTTTGGAACAATTTTCCGTACTTATTTTTTATAGAAACAATATTCGCTTTGAAAGTAACTAAAAATCTGATTATTTTTTAAGAAAATAAGAATACAAAAAAAGAGAGTTCTTAAGAAATCATCTACATCTTTGAAGACGCGCCCAGATGGAAATGCAGCAGTTTACCGTTTGCGAAACCCCCTGGATGTCAAAGTCAACCAACGCTCTCCTCTCGGACATCTCATCTTTCCCCCTGTCTCCTTTTTCTTAGAACCGCTCCCTTTCTCTCTTTGAACCAGTGGTGCAAGTATTTGGCGCATATCGCTTCCCTCGTTACTCTCGGCTATGTTCTTGGCTGACTTTCGATCGTGTGACTGTGCGAGTTTCAGTGCCATCTAGTGGGAAAAGGCGCAAATCGAAATGCTGACGGACCCTCTTAAGTGAATAAAAGTATCAAAAGGTATGATGAAACTGTTTTTCAGTTATGATTTATTTAATATGTTGAGTATTGGCCGGCTTGAACTTTTTAAATGTATGTAAGGCTTTTAAATGTAACTTATTATTACTTAAACGCAATTCTCATATATTATGCTGAGATTAAAAGTTTATTTATTCTTTAGTAGATTTTTTTGTTAAGTTAAATAAACAGTATAACTAATCAATAAACAAACTATATTTTTTCCAGAGACAAAAGAAATGAAAAAGAAAAAGTGTGAAAGAGTCCTGTGTATAAAGCAAAATTTTCAATATTTTATT
Source organism: Tetragnatha montana (assembly GCA_963680715.1). Classification (NCBI taxonomy): domain Eukaryota; kingdom Metazoa; phylum Arthropoda; class Arachnida; order Araneae; family Tetragnathidae; genus Tetragnatha; species Tetragnatha montana. Next base: position 31,278,009 of record OY796676.1, read on the forward strand.
TATAAATGCTTGTGCAATTTTGTTTCTGTGTTCAAATAAATTAAATTCGCTTGTCTCACTTAAAAGGTGTTTTGAAAATTTTGTGCTTATCAGTTTTTTATCAATTTCATTACTATGTAAATCTTAGTAATTATTTTCAATTGCTTCAAAGGAGGTTATTTAGTTACTTCAAAGTTAAGAAAATATACAGTTTTGTACAATTTAGTTAAATAAAATCAGCCTAAAATATGGTAATTTTAAGAATTTACAATATTCACATGGTTGTTGAGGACCATTTGAAAGGTAAGGATTTCATATCAGATTGAAGAACTTGCTTCTATTTATTGCATTTTAAGTAATTAAGATTTGCAAGCTGTTTTCTAAGTTATACATTTTAGTTGAGTATGTGGTTAGCAAAATTTTGTAATTACAGGTTTTTTTTGCTAAATTTTGTGATTGTGAATGTTATTATTTATATAAAAAATATTGAAAATATAGCCTGAAATATTTCAGGAGCAATTTTGACAAAATTCAACTAAGAAACTTCTAAGAAAAAGTACATAAAGCTAAATTTGGTGAACCCCATACCAAACTAAAATCTTTACATTGTATCACTCCATAATTCATAACCTGTATTGGGCAATTCCATGGGTAACTGACTGACATTTTTTAAGAAAAACACTTAGTATTTTGTAATTTTCTTCCCAAAAATAAATTATAAAAAACCAATTTCCACCCAGTATATTGCTTTCTTGTTAGTTAAATCTAATGGCACAGTTAAATTTTCAAATATGTTGTTATTTCTATTTTTGAAAAATCTTAATCAACAAGGTAATTGACTGACATAAATGTTTCATAAATGTCAGTCCTTGTCAGACCCTGTTGATTAAAATTTTTCAAAAATAGAAATAACAACATATTTGAAAATTTAACTCTGCTATTATAGATTTAACTAACAAGATAAACTGGGTGGAAATTGTTTTTAATTTATTTTTGGGACGAAAATTACTAAATACTAAGTGTTTTTCTTAGAAAATGTCAGTCAGTTACCCGTGGAATTGCCTTATTACGCTTGATATGGGAACCTTTCCGCAACCCTGCATCTAAAAGGCTTGTTAAGGCTCATTGAAGGTGGATTTAACGTGTTCGCAGGGTTATCCTGACAACCTTAAGGATTGGTTAATATCATAAGGTTAGTACATGGTGCTACAGGGTTGGCACGGTTTAAACCATTTGGTTTAAACCATGGTTTAAACCACGGTTTAAACCAAATGTTTTTTTTCATAAAAAAACCAAATGGTTTTTTTGGTTTTTTTCCAAAAAAATTTTAGCCTAACTTTTGGGTTTAAAGTCATTTATTGATTCAAATATTGTCTTTTGAACAAAATATGTTGAATGCTTCTGACATTAATGCTGTAAAGCTATGCAATTTTTTGAAAACAATTAGCCAATTGAAATTTTCTCAGAAAGACTCCTGGTTTTTTTTATAAAAAACCTGGAGTGGTTTGGTTTTGAAACTTGTTTTTTTTTTTAATTCATTAAGAACTAGATACTATTTGAATGCATAATAAAAATCAATTGGTTTTTTTATCAACTAATCACCGGATTTTTAAATTTGCATTATAAAGAACCACTAAAGACTTGGTTTTTTAATGCTCTAAAAAGACTCCCTTGTTTTTTTTTTATAAAAAACCAATTTGTTTTTTTTAATTCATTTAGAACTAGACTAGATATTTGAATGTATCATAAAAACCGATTGTTTTTTTTTAATCCATTGGATTTTTAAATGTGCATTATAAAAACCAGTTGGTTTTAAATGCTCTAAAAAGAATCCTTGGCCTTGGTTTTTATGAATAATGCAACAACTATTTGTTTTTTTTAATTCATTAAGGAACTGGATATTTGAATGCATAATAAAAACCAATTGTTTTTTTAATCAAATAAGCACTGGATTTTTAAATATAATATGCATTATAAAAACCAGATGGTTTTTTAATGCTCTAAACAGACTCCCTTGGTTTTTTATGGTTATGTATAATTTTAACTTTTTTTAATTAAATAAAATTAATTTTAATTAATTAATTAAGTCAGTTAATAGCTGAATTGATGAACTATTTATTCAATGTATTCATAAATGAAAACAATCAGAAATATTTGTATTTATGTGTTAGGGAAGAATATCAGTAAAAAAACCCGGTTTAAACCAAAAAAACCTGGTTTAAACCAAAAAAAACCGGGTTTTTTAGGTTTTTTTGAAAAAAACCTGGTTTTTTTCCAACCCTGTGGTGCTATAAACCTTAAATACTATTTAAGTAGGGTTAATTAAAGGGTTTTTTCAACCTTCCAAAAATAAGGTGTTCGGAAGGTTATTTTTCTAACCCTATAAACTATAACCCTGTGATGCCTTACCATTGCATTGGAAACCCTTCGTAATGTTGATTTGGCAGGGTTACAGAAACCTTAATTAGCGTCAACTAGGCAAGGTGAGCCTCACCTTGCCGTAGGGTTAACGGGGTTGTCCTGAAAACCCTTCGCCAACGTTAAATGGGTTGGTGGGGTAAGGTTATGCCAACGTTTTTTAAACCTTACATTGCTATTTGGGATTTGAACTGCAAAAAGTGAACACTTTCTCCCAAAACAAGCATTTATAGCCTAGTATATTGACCCAAAGTAAGAAAAACGCGATCGCGAACCGTCTGTCAAGTTGTTTTTTCTGTCCGCGTCCACGCCGTCAAAAAGCCAACTTTACAGGCAAAAGTCCGGAAGAACGCGTAAAAATTATTTTTTCTTCGAAAATTTTCGGAAATGCGTAAAAATTAAGCTGCATCCGTAATTCCGTAGTACAAACCGAATTTCCGTAATAGTTGGCAAGTATGGAAAAGACAATTCTCGTTCGTTGGTTGATTGATTATTGCACAATTTGAGTAGGTCGAAAATGGCAGGACGGGGCAGGGGGGACGAAAAATCGGGACATTTAGTACTGAAATCGTATTTTCGGAACAAAAGTGAAAAATCGGTACAAATACGAATTAATCGGAACGGTTGGCAGGTATGGTTAATAGCAGGATTTAAAACTTTCAGTTAGATTATGCACATGGGCAGATTTAAGGGGGTTATCCGGGAGCAATACCCCCAACTCTCAGGATATTCCATTTTTTAATGATAAAAGGTACTATTACAATCAGGAATAGCATTTCTCCCTCCTCCCCAAAAAAATCTCAAGGATCTTTCTCTTAAATCTGCCCTTGAGCATGTGCACTTAATTTCATACTTCTACAACTGAAATTTGAGTATTAATTGATGTTTTTTAACATTTAATTAGAAAATACAGTGTGATTTTAATTAATCTTTTAATAACTCCTTCAAACACAATTTAGTTCAAATGCATTGTATTAAGGTTATCAGGCATTAAGGAACCCTCATAATACCTGATAAGCATAAGACTCTATAGCTATTTTAACTTAATAATAATTTTATAAGTTCACCCTGAAATTTATTAAGCTATTATTTTTAAATATAATCCAATATGAAACATCCCCAAAAGGACTATTGCAAGAGCACACTTGTATACAATGCTAATCAACATTGTGTGTTCACTGTTCAGCTCAACCATAATAAAATCTTAAGTTTCTCCAAATGATCAAATTACTTGGATTATTTGCAATACTAAAGAGTATAGATAGTAATTCATTGCGATTCCAGGTATGAGAAATATTTGGATACTTATTTATTGTAATTTTCATTAAATATACAAAAAAAAAACATTAAAAAATGGGGGGGAATACATCTCATATTGTTTTTACTGTAGTATACTCTTAACTTGAGACAGAGTAAATAAATATGAAAATTTTGAAAACTATAAGGATATAATTTTAAAACTTTTAAATAAAAACATATTAGTAGTTTAAAAAGTTAATGAAAATATATTGCCACTAAAGGTTTGAAAGATACATACCAGTTTTAGCATTTTACTAATGACATTATCTCAAGTGCAGCTGTTTATAGAAAGAACACTGTACTTACTTACCCTGAATTGCACATTTAGAAATATAAAATAAGTAAATAGTATTTTAAATTCTTTGAAACCAGATAAAGAAAATTTATAGCGGCTTAAAAATGTTTTATAAAATTGTACATGCCAGAAAGTACTCAAAAAACATGCAAAAAAACCTAATCTATGATTTTGAATAGACAAAAAAGTGCAAAAATTTAAATGAACCCACCATCTGTAGAATCTGTTGTATTAGTGGATAGTTTTGGATTTGGTATGATCCGTTTCCAAACATGATCACTGATAGGAACGGTGAACTTTTTCAAAATTCTTTTCAGTAATTCCTCTTTGTACCTAACATGTAAATAGAAAGTAGATAGTTATCGAAGATTCTTTTACTTTTTTGTAGTCAGTTTGATGAATGATCATTTTCTTCAAGCAGATAGTCACCACAGACACTACTCTGTCTCATTTCAAAAGTATACTACAATAACACTAGGGAAATAATAACATTCCAGAGTAAAGCTAATAGGCAAATTTTTGTCAGTGGCAATGAAGTGAGCAAAAACGGGCAAGGTTAAATTTAAAAGACATCAAAGAGTAACTCTTGATTATAAATAATTTGCATGGGAAGAAAAATTATAAAATAATAAACTATAAATCATAAGTGTTATACACAGACCATGGAAAGGGGTATTAAAATTTGTGATAAGTAATTCAGCAATTCATGCTTTAAAAACACTCCTCACACTATCCCTATCCCAAGATGAAACCAGTATTGACAAATTCAGTGACTTTTACATTAAAGAGAAGCTCCAAAAAAATGTGTACCATGGAAGTCAGTAGTGCAATTTCAATGCATAGATAAAAAGCACCGAGTACTAGAACAGAGAGTCCACGGCCATAGGCGGTAATGGAAATCGAAAAAGCATGGAATATTGTATAAGTTAATGTCTATTTTGGCACTGGGATCCCGTCACATCACAAAAGGCTGGATCCTCCAATAGCCCTCCGAAAGGACAGATTAAATGAACACATCACAGCTTTGATCACCAAAAATGTACTGCCTACTTCTTCGTCAATTATTGAATTTCCCGTGCTGGACTCTACCTTGTACAGAAATTTGAAAATAGCCTCGTGGACCCTGTTATATTTCTCTGTGGTTAAAAAGCAAATAAGACTAAAGTTGGGAAAACCAAAGGGTTCTGAGTAATTTAAAGAAAAGTCAGGAATTGCTTTCATAAAAAACATAATGGTTTAAAAATATCAATTGCATAACCAACTGATTCTCCCATAACTAAATTTTCGAAAAGTAATTAAAAAAAAAACAATAATGGAATTTACCTTTTGAAACACACAACAGCTGTACGTTCTCTGTCTTTTTTATCAGCTACACATTTAAGATATACAATTTCACTTTTTAATTTTCTGATCTGTTCTCTTATGTCTTGGTTTGTAGCTTCCAAATCTGCAAGCAGGGAGTTCTCATTGAAGTTGGAGAGGATTTCTGAAACAATATTTTTAGCTCTAAGCGAGCTTGAAATCTCATAAATCTAGAACTATTTTTCTTTTATAAAAAGTCAAACTCTTATTAACCAACATAACAGCTGAGCCCCCATTTAAGTTACCAATGCTGTATAGGAAATTGTTTAAATTAATATTTAATAGAACTTAATTAACTTTATGATTTAATTTTTATTAAAACTACAATTAAATTAAAATATAAAACAAGATTAATCAATTTTATTACATTTTTATTCTTCTCTTTAGAAAAGTTATATGAGTTGAGAAAATGTGTTTTAAACTACCAATAAAGAGAACATATTTTAGTAGACCATCTTTTCAATTATCTGCCAATTTAGCAACCACTTCATTACCAAAACCGGTAATAAAAGTATTGATTATTAAATCATAATAGCATTATTCATTACATTGTTCCCTTGTTATGACAACCACATTTGATGATCCCTTTCTGAAGTGGTTGCTTTATTAAGGTTCAATTGTATAAAAATAATTAAGTTATAGCATTTTTTAGTTTCTTTTAACAAAAATTAAATTCTTAATTCTTTAAATGCTTATTTTTTCTTATAAGTTTGAAAAACTTGTAAACTTTCAATGTTTTATATTTTTGGTACCATTACTATTTACAACAATAAAAAACATTTATAACAAAATGTTTAAAGTTAAATAAAAAAATTTTGTTAGAAAATCAATTACCTACAAAAATATAATTTCACTGGGTGCTATTTTGGACAGAAATTATCTAGATAATATTCCACTCAAAGATGCTGTTATGAGCATTTTAAATAGCTTGTCTTTTACAAATGTCATTGTATAATTTGCACACCTTGAGAATAACTACAATGGGATCTACCTATGATTGCTTAAAAAAAATGTCAAACTTGCATCACATGTAACTATGCATTTCATAATAAAAATTCATAACTTAACTCTAAGAAATTAATATTCTAAAGGAATAACATGCAACTATCTGAAGACAAAAATGAATTGTTCTTTAGAAGAAAAACATAACAAAATAACTCTGAACAAAACAAAAGTAAGCACGCAATTCAATGGTAAAAAAAATCTTTATTTACCATGCTAAAACATATTTACAACACAAAACTTTGTAATTTATCAATGCTATCTGAACAATATATACAGCCTGTTTCACAAGAGTAGATAACACATATACACAATAATTAACATTAAAAATCCAGCTACACTTCAAACTAAAATGTGTCTACCCAAAGAAAACTTTTTACCATCAATAGAAGTTGATTCAGATGAAGAGAATGAGGATGAATCTTCATCATTAGTTTTACACATCATCAGAAATCGGGTGAGAGGATTTTTGGAATTTGAGGAAATGTTTGTTGATGAATCAGATCCATTTTGAGATCTATCCTACATGAGAAAAGAGAAGAGTTAAAAAAGAACACAACACAATAAAACTTTTGTTAAGCATACAAGTGACCTTGAAATAAGAAAGTTGCCCAAAACTCTGAATATTTTACAACTATAATCAAAGATTCATTTATCATTCCATTCAGAGCCCGATTTGAGGCGGAACATGCCAGAACAGAATTTTGATCACTCTTAGGAAAAATATATGTATTAAATATTACTCAGTTCAAAATAAACTGAGAAAATTATTATAAGAAACATTTTTATGCTGTATAAAAATTGTCAAAAGAAATCTGCACTAAGGGCCCTTAAAAAAATAAAGCAAATTTCAGGAGTTTCAGGAAGCATACAAACTTTCCTTTTAAACCCTTTCTTGGTTCCTCTGGAAGCCTTTTTAAGTTGTTTTTAACATCTTTTGTAAAAATGTGATAGTGAGGATATATTATAATACATTAGATGTTGCGCAACAACTTAGGGAATTTACTTTTAGCCGTGCCCACCTGTGAAGTTCGATGACCTATGGCACCCGATTCCAGCAGCAGGGTTCTTAAGATGGACTCGTCCCCTTGCCTCCTCTCCTCCAGCTCTGCTGAGGAAAGGCCCTCGCTGCCAGTTCTCCCCACAGCACCCGGGGATGGCACAATGCTCCTTGTCAGCTCGAGGAGGGTGCGGCCAGCCTCGTTTTCTTCGGCAGAGCGGAATGAAGGTTGAGGGGGCTCCGAGGGGGCAGTGTCGATGGCAGGAACTGGTGACTGGATCGGGGAGCAGGGAGCTGAAATCAAAGTTGAGGTTAGTTTTTATACCTTCACAATGAAAGAGGATGCCAATTTTTCATCGAATGTAGCTACTTCCTTAATTTATATTTTTAGCTTAGAACCAGTGCTGAAATTGGAGGGGGACGCCGTCCCCCCAAATGATTGGACCGTCCCCCGAAATATTTTTACCGTCCTCTAAAATATTTCTTTCCACGAAAAAAAAGAATAAATTTAAGGGTAGATTTAAATACGAAAGCAAATTTATTTTTTCTGCCTAAATTCCCATTTGAATGAGTGTTCGGATTCGCCAATCAGCGTGCCAGCAGTCTCCCCGTATTCGGATTTGCAAATATATTCGTCTTCGGATTTTTAGGGTAAAATTTCCAAAAACTTTCGGGAGGACCCCAGACCCCCTTTAAGTTTTTAATTTCTATTACTCACGATTTGCTGTACAAAATATGAGTTAAAACCCTGTTTTAAGAGTCTAATTTCCAAAAATTTTCTGGGGGAGAACCCCCAGACCCCCTTTTCGTACTTGGAACTCGATTATTCAAAACTTTTTTAACATTAGGTTGAGCAAGATGATTCAATTCGATTATCAAATTTTTAGCCCCCACAAACCATATCCTGGATCCGCCACTTCATGGTAACACAAAGTTGAATAGTTTTTTTTTGTTTACTTTCCATTATAATAACTGCATTTGTGCTTTTATTCTAGCATTTAAAAATGTCTCATTAGGCCCCCCATTCCCCTAACTATGCAATTTTATTTAATCTATATAATTTGATTATCAATTCGAGTAGGTACCAAAAATTAGTCATATTTTACCCTCCATCAATCATCTATATTGATTGTGTAAAAAGGTGAGTCCCCCCAAATATTTTTGTCCAATTTCAGCACTGCTTAGAACTAGTTAAGCTTCCAGAATGATTTTTCATATAATCAGAAAAATAAGATTTTGGAACAAAAATCTCGGGAATAGTTATTGGATACTCCTGAATAAATTGGAAGTTGACAAGCATGAATACAATATGAGACATTTTTATCTCTAAATTAATAATTTAACACCTAACGCAGTACTTGTTTTGTTTACAGATAACACCTGAAAGCTGTAAAACTATATTGATACTATCATTTGCAAAGAAAATTGACCATAAAAAAGCAGAAGTTTTTGACATTTCTCTAGTAAGTTTTATATACATAAGTTTATAAATTCTAGAAATGCTCAATTGACAATCTGTAGAATATTTAAAAAAAAAAAGCCTCACCTCTCTCATCCACTGAAGACCTTCGATCAAGATCAATGACCAACTTTCCATCTGAGTCCTCTGACTCTGAGCGGAGCCTGGGTGCACAGCGCTTTTTTATCAGACCACTGGGTGCGACTTTTCTCACTGATGGTGATCCTGCTCTGCTCAGATTCATGGGCTGGTCATCTGAAGTATCTGCAGGTGGAATGCTAGGAGTGCTATGACTTGGCCTGAAGAAGATAAGAAATCATTAAATTCAACCAGTTTCATTTTGTACTTACTCATGTAAGCATTTAAAAAGGAAAAGTTAAACTATATCTGTAGTAAAGAATACTTAAAAAAGGTACAGATCAGAAAAAGTGTGGGGGGGGATGCATGTCAATCTTAACCAGTTTTTACTACAATAATTCTATAACAGAGGAAAATATTTTCTCAATTATACACACATATTACTTCTTCAAGATTCTTTAAAAATTTAGTTAAAAACGGTTCAAGAAAGAGTAGAGGCTCCAGAAAATTAATTCCTCTAGAATACTTATCATTACTACCTCTAGAATACTATCTTTTATTTTGACTAGATAGAGAGTTAACACACTAATGAAATTTTTCTCTGCATCAAGTAAGATAGAGAAAAAATATTCAAATAATTAGAAACTAAAGTTTACTTAAGGAATACTCTTTGTCCAGCTAAAATAAAAAGAAATGGGTTGGGCATGCTGCCAAATAAAGAAGGAATATATTTAAGGTTAGAAAGGGTTCAGCTTTTATGGAAGGGCAAAAAAATGTGCTTTCAATTTTATTTCAGAACAATTAAAATATATATAGATTTTGAGCCCATTTTTTTTTAATTTTACAACTACAAATTTATTATAGTTGGGTTTTAACCCCTCTCTCCTATCTCAGCTTCCTTTCTCTCCTAATATTTGCATAAAGATAATTTGCTTGTCTTTCAAAGCCACTAAACCCATTTATTTTGACAGGCTGTTCTTAAGGTGAATATTGCCTTTCTACATGAAAAATCCTCACAAATTATAAGCTATAAAACAATTACCTGTTGACTACTTTCCCTGGCTTCAACATCAAAGGTTTCACATCCATTGCAAGTTTCGGTATCCTATCTTCATTACGTTTTCTCCCATCTAAAACAGTCTTCTTTTCAGGAATATTGCACAAGTTTAAAGCTTTTTTAGAGTTGGAACCTTCCAAATGAACCAGAGATGATTTCATCTGTATGATTTGATGCTCTTGATTTGAAAATGAATGAAAAGGTGTTTCTGTATTTAAAACTTTTGGTTTTGCATCATGTGCTTTGACTTCATTCCCCTCAAGTTTAGCTGATGGTTTCATACATACTCCATTTGGACTCTTGGAGTGGTGATTAGCCCTCAGATTATTTCCATTTAAGGAGGGGGATGCATTTGACACTGAACTGGCAGAAAGTTCAACTTGATTTGATTTATTCAAATTATTGTTTGAAACATTATCTTTTATGGCTGAAGGAGGTTTATCAACTTGTGACTGGATTTCACTTTTTATTAATCTTCTTTCTTTACCATTTCTACGCCTTGGTAAATTCCTCATTAGTAAAGAACTCGATGCTGTTTTTTCTTGACTTTCCCCATTTTTATACACAGGAGAATTCACAGCCAACTGTTTTTCATACTTGTCTGAGTTTCGATAAATATAAGGGGTGTTGATTGCAACTTGTTTTTCATATTTCTCAGAACTCCTGTGAATAAATGGAGTGTTCACTGCAATTTGTTTCTCATACTTATCAGAATTTCTGAAAATGTAAGGCGTGTTCACTGCTATTGGTTTCTCATAGTTTTCAGAATTGCTTAACATGTAGGAAGGGTTATGAGTAACTGGTTTCTCAGGATTTCTGTAAATGTATGGTGTGTTTATGGCCACTTGCTTTTCGTACCTTTCAGTGTTCTTACTATAAATAAGAGGAGAGTTAACCAAAGGCTTATCATAGCTGGTAGAATTGCAAAAAGACAAAGGCTGATTTATTAGGGCTGATTTTATATTGCACTCCCCAGAATGTAGCTCAAGATGTGGTAATTCACCAAAATTTTCTTTGAATAGTGTTGGAGAATCAGATGAAGGCAAAGTAAGATCAATGACTTCAGGATTTGAAGTTGGCACACTCCCCACTTTAGCAAAGAGTGGGGAGTTTCCCAACTCCAATAATGAATGGGCTGCAAGAGTTTTTTCTTCATTCTCTTTTATAGATTTAGTTTCTGACTCCACAAGGGAGCTAACAGCTGCCACCAAGTCATCAACATTCTGAAGAGATCCTTTGGATGGTGAAGTAGTAATTTCAGAGGTGATAGTTGTAGGAACACATTTTGATTTTACCATTGAAGTAACAGGAAACTCTGATGAATTAGGAACAGCTTTCATATTTATTAACTCAGTGAAATCAATTTTTTCCTTTTTTATAAATTTTTCAGATTTCACAGTAGCTTTCCTTCTTTTACTGCCAGTTAATGTTTTCAAAACTTCAGGAGGTTTTGTCAGTGTATTGATATCTGCTTGATCAAGCTTTATGGTTTCAAGAGAGTCTCTCAGGTTAGATTTCTTCAGGTTCCCAACTGATGGCTTTGACTTAACATTAATCTTTTCAGAAGAGTCTTCAGATGATTTTGTTTTACAATTTAGAACTTTTGGATTTGATTTCTCTGTGAAATCATCAATTTTTCTGGTCTTTTCTTTGAAAGGTAATTTCTTAGACTTCATAGACCTTGTTTTTACTTTCACCAGTTTCTTACGATCCTTTAACACCTGGAGAGGTTCATCTGATTCAATACTTGAATCTGAGAACATTTCAATGGTACAATTTGTATGCTGTTTGGATGACTTAGATGTAGATGGCACTTGTGCAGTAGGAAGGTTTTTAGAAACTTTATCATAGTCTTTACTAGAATCAGACGAAGGATCAATAACCACCATTTTAGAGTTGTTTTTCAACTTTTGAGTTTCAGATGAAGTGGAAGAAAGTTTCAGATTTCTTTTATTAGGGGTTTTTCGAGTAATCTTATCAGCCACCTTTGGTTTTTTACAAGAATCATCTGAAGATACTTCTTTCTTTATGATTTTTGATGGCTTCTGAGAAGTGTTGGACAGTTCAAGGCTAACACTTTCTGATGAATTAGATTTTTTGATTTTGGTTAATTGTTTTGAATTTGATTTTTGTTCATTATCACTAGATGGGTTTTGATTTATATTGCTTTGAGAACTGCTCTTTCTCAGAATTTTTCTTGATTTTTGACTCGGAAGTTCTTTGGTTTCTGATTTATCACTGGATATAGAATTTTTAAGTGAAGTCTTATCTGATACAACCTTAGGGCTGCTTTTTGGAGTGGACTTCTTAGGGCTATCTTTTGATACTTTGAAATCTTTCCTTGAAGCTTCCATTTCACAGATGAGGGCTTTAGGGGCCTCTAAACTCCTGCAGGATCTTCTCCTCGTTACTTTTGGTTTCTTCTCAGGCTCTTCAAGAGCTTTCAAAACTGATTCCCACTCCTCTTCAATTTTTCTTCTTCTCCTCAAAAAGGAATCTATTCTTGATGAACTTCTTGTGCTGCTTCTTAAGGTTTTCTTTCTAACAGCAGGACTTTCCTCCTTGACCCTTGGAGACTTCTTGGCAAAGGTTGTCCTCCTACTGACTCTTTCATTATTACCCTTCTCTTCTTCAGAGTTTGCAACCACTGCCTCAATTGCATCATGCAAGGAGTTTTTCTCAGTCTTGATGTCCACGATCTCAGCACAAGAAGAGCGGGCGGCAGCTTGATCACTGGATACCTTTTTAGAATCTGTATCCCTTCGATTTCTCAGATTTATTCTGCTTAGGGGTGGTACACTGGGAGACTTTTTGGGAGACTGACCCTTGATTTTCATAGCTTCTCTGGAACGCGTACACACGCCCCTCTCCTCACTCTTGGAATTCTTCGAACTGCTGTTGTTATTGGTCCTGTTAGTTGATCTACAGTTCCTGGCTGGTGTTGTGACTACTTCCGCAGCCGGCATTTTCTTTCGTTTTTTCAGCCTTCGTTGAGTTTTTTTCCGGACTTCCGCTTCCCTGCCGACCTCATTTTCGCTGTCTGATGATGACTCTGAAGAAGAAACGACTACAGACACCTCCTTGACATTCTCACTGCTGGTGTCCTTGGAGCTCCTGGTGGAATAACTCCGCCGTGGACTGACATCCAATTCCTCTTTGATTACCTTTGGACGCCCAGGAAGGCTACGCAGGACCCTCCTGATCTCCTTGGGTTCACCCCGAGAGGGTTTGGTTTCTGCCGTAGTCCCATTCTTCTTCTCAGCTTTGGAGGACGGCTTTTTTGCCGGTTGCGGCTGCTGCTCTACCTCTGCTTTGACATTAGAGGTACTAATGGTGCTGGTCCTTTTTCGGATGGCGGAAGCCCGATCTGAGTTTTTTGCCGCCGAGTTTGCATCGTCGCTTACTATTCTCGGCCTGAGGATTGCATTTATATCCTCAAAATCCTGGTAATCCAGGTTATATCTATGGCAAAACTGCATTACCAGTTCCTGAACCTTTATGAAATCTAGCTGGCTAAGGTTCGGGCCATCTATCACACTCCTTTCTTCGAACAATTCTACTCGCTCCAACAAATCCCCTACCACCTGCCTAGCTGCTTGATCTGGAGTCAAACTGTTCTGTTTGTACAGCTCCATTTCTTCCCTTCCAGGACAAACACTCTCCTCCTTCCCTGTTATAGGCTTGGTTCTCTTCTTGTACCTTCTGCACTTCACACTCAACACCACATTCTCCTGAACCTTGGCGTATACAGACAGTGGGGAGACTTTCTTGTTGGTGGGCGTTGACTTCTTCTCAAACCGGTCAAAACACGTTGCTGGGGACCGTTTCCTCGGAGGTGGTTTAGGATGGTCTGGGCTCTTACTGCCGTTTCCTGCAGTGCCATTACTGTTGGGGGAGTTACTCTCTTTGAAAGGAACCCCTCCACTACTCTGAAGGCTAATGTCGCTCGGACTGTTATACTCATCCATTGGCTCTTGCTTGATCTGAATATCAGAAAAGGCAAAGGAATTTGGAGTCCACTGAGAGTCGCTGGGGTAAGATGGTGCTAAACGAGGAGTTTTCTTCCTATTGCTGCTATTCTCTGGGTTGAGATAGCTATTTTCTGGACTCATGGTTGGAGCATTAATTTTGCGTTTCTTGGCTGGGTTCTTGGATTCACTAGGTGTGAACTGGTGCATGGTATCAAAGAAAGGCTTGTGATAGCTGAAAAACAAATTGAGATTAAGTAAGTAAAAAAGTATGTCAATAAAATTTTACACTATACTATATACTTCAATATTTTACAAGAAATTGAGCTACAAAAATGTTTATTCTTCTTATTAATTTTACTACAATTTGTAAAATATTTTAATTTAAAATATAAATTAAAATATTATTAAAATATATTATAAAATATATGTATTTCTACATCATTTTAACACTTATTATAATATAGTCAAAATTGTAAAATGAAAAACACTAAACAAAACAATGGGTAAATGTATAAAAAAAATCAAGGATGCACTTTTCAAGTAACACTCAGTCCAAATAAAGCAAAATGAAAGAACCGCGATGATACCGATAACGTTAAAGAACTCACCCTTCAGTATTTGTCCCCAACTCTTCTACAACATTTGACAACCCAGGATCTGGATTCTCAGGTGTTCTGCCATAGTACCCGAGACTACTACTACTACTACGACCAACATCTTGGAAAGTGCTCACTGGATTGGGACCAGTTCCATAATGGCTCCCAGGATTGTTGAGCCGCTGGTAGGTGCTTGGTTCCTCGATGGTAGGTACATGCGGCATCTGGTGGGGAGGAGGCTCGTATGGCTTGATGTTGTTGATAGTATTGCCATTGTTAGTTGGTGTGTTGTTTGAGTCGTCAGGAAAGGCATTTTCTGTGTCTTGGGAGTACAGAGATGTGAGACTTTTGGTGAAGAGAGATGTGAAGTTCTCACTGTCCAGCTCGGTGGAGTCTTCTGGTTCGCGCTTAATCTAGAACAAGATGAAAATATTTAAAGATAGCACTTAAAAACTAAGCCTATATTAAAACACCTAAATCACTGAATGGTTTTGCATTAAAATTCCATAAAATCATTGGAGTGAATATTAATATTAGCTACACTAAGTCAATAAGTATTTGAACCTTAACTATTTGACTAAGAGCAATTACCAGACCATACCCCTCCACTGAAATTTGAATACTTTTTTGACACAGAAATCACTATGAATGACTCAATATTCTCCTAAAACCGTAATAAAACTCAAAGACAAACACTAAAATGGATTGCCTAGTTAGGATTTAAAAATAAGGCATTAGGGAAAAATATTCAAAGAATTGATGTGACAGATCAATGACATGTTTTATTACTTTTTAATATAATATCTTTAAAAAGTCACTAGTACCTTCTTAAAAAAAATTAAGATAGGATACAAATTTAGGCACTATCTACACTATACAAAATAAATGTTTCAGATCAATTTATGTTAACATAATATAGTGGCAAAAGTGCATTTTTACATCTGGAACTTACCAAATAAACCATAAAAACTCATTATTAAAAAAGTAGTTCATAATAATAAGAGGATTTGATCCCATTAACGGTCCGGTCCAGTTTAATATCGCCACCTGTTTTGAACGTCATATATTCAAATATCGACACATTTTTATAGTTTTTATTGACATAACTGAACATTTTAATCTATGGGGTCATTCCACAGTATTTGGATTCACAAGCTTGGAAAAAAAATTTAAGAAAACAATTAAGTGTTATACATCAAATTAAAGCCTGAAATCTCTTCTATTTAAGTTTATCAACAGAAAATCTCCATTTTTAACCTAACAAAAAATAAAACATTTTGTTTGAAACAAAGTGGGGAAAATGCGTTACGTACGGGACATTACATTTTAATTTTTAGATGAAAAAGTATTTTATTTTGTTTCAAAATTTTTATGTTTTATTAAACCTTTTTGATAGTTGCATTAAATGAAATATTAAGAAACAAGTTTTAAAAATATTTAATTACAAATTTTCAATCATTAATTTCATCTTGTCCCGTACGTAACAATTTTAAGTTTATTTTTAATTTTTTAACCAGTAAAACTGATGACAACTGAATAATTTTTTGTTTTCTCTTCAACTGGGTTACTAGCTTCTTAAATAATTCAATTAACATATTTTATCTTTTAATTTAGATGCTGGGCATGATAAATAAAAAGTGTTACGTACGGGACAAATCTGTTACGTACGGGACAAAATTGCAGAAGTTTCAATTAAAACTAGGAAAAAATTTAATTTTACTACCATGTTAATATTTTTTAGCCTCAGGAGTCTTATCTGTTCTCAACTTTCACTTTTTTGGATACCTTTGGGTAGATTTTTTGACCTCAGAAGCTTATTTCATTAACTGAAAAGAAGCTAATTTCTCTTATTGTTCCTTGCTATTAATTATGTATCTAAGTAATCAGAATACTATATATCATCATCCCCATATCCAGATATCATATTCCCCACAAAAATTTTTGAAGATTACCCATCTCCTCGTTAAAAACTAGATATTGGACGGTTGGCAGGAAAAGCTGCCAGTAGATAAAAAGCTTTATTATTGACAATTTAAATACTACTATCATTTTAACAATAATTGGTAACAATATTTAGAAAGGAATCTTGTAATAATAATGCCACAATAAAAAAAAAATAACAAAAACTATAGAAAGGATTATTTTAGCGTTTTCTAATTTCTGAATGATCTACATGCAATCTCCAAAACGTGGTAAAACGTTCTGATTTGAACAGCGATTCCACCTCTAAAACACCATGGAATGTATAAATTTCTATTTTTATCTGAACAAATACATTCTTTAGAAACAGTTATCATTCATTTAAACTTTTAATGCCTCTATTAGGGTCAGTTAAAAATGAAATGTCCCGTGGCAGCTTTTCTTACCAACCGTCCTTAATGGGTTAAAAGCCAGGAATTTTTTTTTTACCAATTAGATGAAATAGAAGATATAATTTATGTTCTGGGACTTGAATAAAACATGCATTTCATTTTTGAATGTTTATACTTTTTTTTAAATGGAGCTATAGTAAGAAAATTCCTAATTAACATAATACCAATTAAAATATACTTAAAAAATCATTAATTGTTATAATTTCTATAATTAAAAATAAGTTTGAATGTTAATAGGGCAATTAAATTCATAAAATAAACATTTGTATTACATTTAAGTTCACAATTCCTGGTTACTGTTACTTTAATTCACATGTCCCGTACGTAACAAACAGCCTTGTCCCGTACGTAACGGATATAATTAGCCCTCATCAATTAATGACACAATTTAAAAATATGATTTAAAAGGTAATTAATAAAATGTATATTTCTGCTTCTACTCAAAAAAAATTTTTGTGAAAATATATAATAACTTCAGAGCAAAATGGGAATTGCTGAAGGTACTTTTAAAAAAGGTTTTTGTGATGTCCCGTACGTAACGCAAATTAATTGATTTTTAGAAAAAAAACTATTGTCCCAAACAAAAGGAAATTTTGCAGGAATTAAGCTGAAGTGGTATATATTAAATAAAAAATAATTGCAAACTCCCTCATTTATGTTTGGATATTGAAAACACTGCAAATATCTTAAAATTTTGCTGTGAATTGTCCCGTACGTAACGCACGAATACTGTGGAATGACCCTATGAGTTTCAAATTATTTTAGCAATATTAATAAGTTTTGGTCATGTCCAAAAGAGCTTGGCGGTATTTAGCGGGGCCCTTAACGGAATTGAACCAATAAAAGAAATCTGTTTTGAGTTCTTATAATCTCCCAAATGAATTAAAAAATTAATGCCAAGCACTGATCAGTCCCTTTCATCTCTCAAAAATGACCAGAACTTACCTGCACTTTTCCATGCTCGGCAGCCGGATACCTCATCAGCATCTGTTTCTTCTGGTACTCAAATCCCCCCATCTTGGGAGGATAACTGCTGGACGGAATGTGATTCCTCTGCCCTCCCCCACTGTACGGAGAGCCCCCTTCTAACTGACCATACTGCTGCTGCTGTTGCGGCTGCTGTGGTTGTTGCTGGCCCGGATACTGTTGCTGTTGGTACCCATAGTTGTAGTTGTAGAAACCGTTGCTGCTCTCATAGTAATGCTGAGAAGAGTGCTGTCCATAATTGCTGGAGGAAGAGTCCTCAGGGGACCAGTCAGCGTAGTGGACGCGGTTTCCATAGTAGCCAGGTTCGGTCTTGATTGGGGGAGTGCTGCTAGAAGCATTGGACCAGTCCCCTTCCCAAGAGGTGTTGCTGTTTTCAAACGTGGGGGGAGGCCAACCCGACATGGGCTGGGGCTGAAAATTTGAAGACACGATTAAGAAGGGGATATATTTATGAAATGTAAGTCATACATATAAAATTTAAATTAATAAGTATTCCTGATTCATTCATCTTAGCATCTGGTTTTGACACCATAGTTATAATGGGATTGGGAGTAAACTTTTTCCAGATTTAGTTAATTAATCACAAAACACCTATTTAGGGCAAACGATCAGTAAATTTGGGCAGATAAATTTAACCTAAATTGAATATTGCACAATGCACACATAATTTGCCTTCAATCAAGATGTATTTTGAAAAAACTTAAAGGTTCTTAAGTATTAACCCATCAACCATCAGTTTAAGCTGCACAGTTAATCAGGTTTTGGAACACAATTTTGGACTCAGCTGCAGGGTCGATGGACTGAAGAAGTACCAAACTCAACAACCATACTTCAAAAATTCCATTAACAATTAATTCTCAAAAGGGAAAACTAATCCAAGAAATGATACAACACAATTTATTTCTTAAAAGTATGAAGTAAGAAGGTAAGTATTTAACACCTTATTTGAAGAAAAAGATGCATAACCAAAGATAAAAAAAAATTGGACCAATAACATAGGTGCCAAACAGAATTTTCGAAAAAAATTATTTATAGGTAGAAATATTTATTTCATCAAATGATAAAAAAATGCAAAGAACAATTGCCCCCCATGAGACCCATGTCAGCAGTAAATAAACATGAAGAACATTAAGATCCAGTGCATGAGATGACTGACCTCCCCTTTGTTGACCCTGTGCATTGGTGGAGGGTTCCTGCGCCCCTTCGTGTCATCTTTGGGCCTGGCAGGCTGTTGCTCCTGGGGATTGAAGGCACATTGTGGGGGAGGCTCGGCGCAAGACCTTTGCATCCGATACCACCACCCGGGTGGAACTCGATTGCTGCTTGGAGAAGGAGCCCACCGTTGTGAGTCAGTACTGGAAAAAGAAAACACTAATTTTAGATACCAGCAGTCCATTATTGTTAGGCAATAAATTAACAAGCTGTTGCAGATTTAAAGATACTGTTGAGACACCAAATAAATTTTAGGATATTATTTTTCAATTCCGATTCCCAAAATCATTTACAAAATTAAACAGGGGTCAAGGACGCTTTGCTTAATAGTTCATTATCATTCATGGAAATTCAGTAATGTAAAAAAGAGGATTTCAGATATTATCAAATAAATGTCAATATAGTAGTGGGATTTATAAATTTCAGATTCAAACTAATTATGTTTGAAAAGACCAGTTGTATAAGAAATATATGGATTAAAAACTTGAGCCCTGGATTAAAATTAGCTTTCACATGTAATAAGAATTACAAAGATGAAAAAATATCCTTCATCAAGTACTTTCTGGCAGAAATAGTGGCATTCAAAAAATTACCTGCATTAATTTTTAACCATATCATTGTCACTACCCATAAAATATTGACAGGAGTTGACATATTAAAAAAAATAATATATAAATTCAAGGATCAGAAAGAAATTGCATCTTTTTATGCAAGACAAAAATGTAGTTTTTAAATAATTTGCCCATTTGTTTTAATTGCTACGACTCTAGGACAGAGAAGCGATTATTTTAAAAGGGAATGAACGAAACGAATCATAAGTTGCGTGATTCCTTTGTTTTGATGGGATAATGTAATAAGGTACGTCGAACCGCACTTATTTCAGCGGACCAAATCGTAATAGTGCGGAAAACTTGCCTACCCATAACAGTAACTCGTGTGTGAAATTTAAGCCCTATCAAATAATATCTTCTGTTCTGTCTTTTTGCCTTTTTACCAAAAAATTGCTATTTTGCCGTATTTCTTACCGTTCCGTGACCTCCCGATGAACATAATTTTTTCATGTGGTGTGGTAGGGGCGGACCTGGAAAAAGTTTTAACCTTCCCCCGAACCTAATAAAATTTACCCGAACCTAATGTATTGCTCCTATGCAGCTGACAGGGGCTTCCCCCGAACCAGGTTCGTAGGTTCGGGCACTTTTTCCAGGGGCTCTACTACCAACCATGTGGGTTCCTGCGGAAACGGGTTTTTTTGCGAGTCACGTGGTCTAACCCGACGGCTTTCTCCTTAGGACTACTACGATCTACAAAAAGTGGGGAAAGATTCCCGCAAAATAGAGTTGGCCGACGGGTTTCAACCCACCACCTCTTGACTAGGTGAAATGGAATTCCCACGACGGATTTCTGCTTTAGCTTTTTAAGTACGAGTATGTTGATGTTGAGGATTTTTATTGAAGGCTTGTTTTTATAATTTTAGTCATGTTTTACAAACTAATTTTTTTCTTATACATTAACCACAAAAAAAAAGACTGTCAATAAGTAGCTTATTTAATTTTTTATCTTTATTATTTTATAGAAAAAATATATTTCTTGAGAAGAATGATTTTAATTTTTAGAAAAATTGAGGCATTTTTTTAGTGAATAATAGTGATTTTTTTAGTAATCTCACTGTCATAATTTTTTTCAAACCTTATATTGATCTTAAAATTTGGCAAAAGTAGTTATAGAAACAAGAATAAAAATTTTAGTAACTGATAGGGTAAGTAATTGATCATTCATAGAACGGGCGCTCATAAAATACATAAATGATTTCTACTTACGTACTTAGTTAAAAATATATTTAAATTGTTCAAATACGGAAATATATTTACTGATGTTTTACCACAAAACGTAAGAACTTTAAAAATATTTAAAAGTAAACTTTTTTTCTTAAAAAATTATTTTATCTTAATTTATAAGAATAAAGACAACTATTTTAGGGGGAAAATAATTCTTTCCATATTTTTTACACCACAAAGCAATTTACTAATCTCTTAAAAAAGCTTGGTTGAACCTAACAAAGATTTACTGTAACAATACTTAAAGGATTCTAATAAATAAATATTCTAAAATAATCTATTAATAATTAATTCTAATTAATTAATAGGTTAAAATATTCTATTATAGAATATTTTTAATACCTGTTGTTCCTATATTAAATTAAATAGTAGTTTTAACATGTTCTTATTATTGAACCTTTCTTTCTTTCATTCAATAGGTACTTTCTATATGTGCTAGTAGATGGCGCTCCAACGTCTTTGTAAAATACGGCGGCAAGTCGAAAAAGTAGGCTTAACTAGTGCGATGTAAAAACTCAAAATACGTCAAATTAAGTCATTTAACACGCGGTTAAGTATATAAAAAGCTTATAAATGGCAATTAAAGCATTATGTGGTGTACAAAATCCCTTTTTCTTGCAGCAATTTCGTTTTGATTGATCGATGAGAACCCGTCGTGGTGGGTAAAATAGCCTCGAACTCATAGAGTTCCCACCATCACTCGACGACGGAAAGTGGTGTGCTCGAAGTAGTCCTTTTCTTCTCCGACGAGTAGATGCGGGTTTTTAGCCGTCGGGTTTGGTGGGAACGGGTTGGAACCCGTCGTGTGCACGTAGTAGGGCCCCTGTCCGGGTAGGGGTCTAGGGGGACTTTTCCGTGAACCCCATCCTCATACCCCCCTTTCCCCCAACGCGAGCCAGGGTTTTGTGGGCGGGCGCGCTGCTGAAAATGTTGGCTTTCCCTCCAAACTCCAGCCCCGCGCCCGCCTTCGTTGCCCGTTTTCTACATCAAAACCTCACGTAAACCAATTATTTTCATAAAAGTGAACCAGAACCCACTGTTGAGAGGTATCTTTCCATCAGGATCCATGGATTTATAATTATTTTTTAAATTTTTCATTTACCTTAATTCCTTTTTCACAAAACAAGCATTTTTATTACAATCTACTTTTTTTACAAACTGAAATTTCCAGGAGGATGTCTATGGTGGATGATTTGCGTCTAACTAGTGCTGTTATACAGTCTGATTTTGTCTGATGCAGCTCTTTTCTTGATTTAAGGAAGTATATGACGAAGTCGTTCCGTGGCATAGCCAGAAAAAAAAATCTGGAGGGGAATAGTGTAATTTCGGGGGAATTTAAAGTAATTTCAGTGTTTTCTATTTAAAAAAAAAGGAAAATTCTGATTATCGAAGGATGTTACCCCCTTTCACTACGCCCCTGGAACCACACACCTTTCTGGAAGCTCTAGTAACTAACTGTACCCTTTTCTCCACTGTAAGGGTGTGTGGTGGGAACTTCAAGAACTCCCACTCGACAAATATTCTGTGTGAGCTAATGTATCAGTTCATAAGAACTGGTGGAAACGTTATCTGAACACTTTCCTAATCTATCCTTTCAAAATAGCGTTTAGTTTTGAAATGCTAAGTAAGAACATTATTATGCTTAAGTTGTGAACACTTACAACCAATATTGCTTGTTCTCTTGCCAAGAAAATCTTATAGGGCGTTTTTTCTAACAAATTTCCTCTCATAAGTCGTTATGCCTAGCAAGATGTTTTCTGGTAATGTAAAAGTGGCATTTTAATGCATTTTTCAACTATTTCACGATACTGAACAGGTAAATATCAGGTGCGTATGACAACATCAAAGAGATGCCGCGAACCATCTTTGATAAACTTCTGAAGTATAATATTGAACTATAGTGGAAAGTATACACAGTAAGGAGCAAGTACATGGCATAGATGGGGGAGGGCCCAGAATCTCCGTCGGTTGCTGAGGTACACCTGTGGAGCTAGATTAGATATGTTTGAATTCATGGATATGGTAATTAATGAAAATATGTTCGTTGATTTTACCTCTTTTCTATTTTGGCAATCCACATGTAGTGATCAATATATCATTCTGAAATTTCATCTGGTCATGGATCATGAACTAATTTACCTACTTCCTAAGTGTGTGCTACTGTCCCCATACCCTATATTTCGACGCATATAAGGGGGGGCACTATGCTTGAGCTAAACAGAGAATAGATTGATATCTCTCAAATTTATATGATTATTATTTAAAGGAATGGTCGTTTCACAAACCACGTACCACAATTTTCAGGGGGGTTTTATACTCTTTCCTCCATCCATGGCACATTTATATGTAAAATAATATTTATGTTATAATAAGAATAGGAATCAATCTTAAATCAAGGAAGAAGAATACTGACCAAATATGACTGCTTATAACAGCGCTAGTTAGACGCAATGCATCCACCATAGACATCCTCCTGGCTATTCCAGTTGGTAAATAAGTTTTTTTTCCAATGGCAGGTTTGAACAGTTGTAACAGAGTTTATTAACCAACAGACATGCCGTAAAAAAGCAGATTGTAATAAAAATGCTAGTTTGTGAAAAAGGAGTTAAGGTAAATGAAAATTTTAAAAGATAATTATAAATACATGGATCCTGATGGAAGGATACCTCTCAACAGTGGGTTCTGGGTCACTTTTATGAAAATAATTGGTTTATGTGAGATTTTGATGTAGAAAACGGGCAACGAAGGCGGGCACAGGGCTGGAGTTTGGAGAGAAAGCCAACATTTTGGGCAGAGCGCCCGCCCACAAAACCCCGGCTCACGTAGAGGGAATGGAGGGTATGTGGATGGGGTTCACGGAAAAGTTTCCCTAGACCCCTACCACACTACCTGAAAAAATTATGTTCATCAGGATGTCACGGAACGGTAAGAAATACGGCAAAATAGCAATTTTTTGGTAAAAAGTCAAAACTTTAAGCAAAAAGACAGAACAGAAGATATTATTTGATAGGGCTTAAATTTCACACACGAGTTACTGTTATGGGTAGGCAAGTTTTCAGCACTATTACGATTTGGTCCGCTGAAATAAGTGCGGTTCGACGTACCTTAATAATGTAAACAAATACAGGTTCCGCTAATTTAACGCTCGTGCTGCCATCTAGAAACCATTACAAGTAACAAATGTTTCGCTACTTTAGTAACTAAACTAATAAATAGATTCTACAATGAGAAATATTTTCTTAAACTCAATACTTTAACACTTTGGAAGAATGCTGGAAAAACTAGAACTGATCATCCGTAGACGAAAAAAAAAACCGTAAAGCAAGTACTATTCTGAATTTTCAAAATTGTCTTAATATTGTAAATTATTTATTTCAGTAAAAGTACTCATGAATAAACCCTATTTTTTAATAAGGTGAAAACTTATATATATATCACAATCATCACAATTCGATCAACGAAATGCTGTGAACCATTCTCAGGAAAGCAATAAAAGAATGATTAAAGAGAACCCATGACAAATTATCCGATTTTCACCGCATCAGTGATCCCTGCTTTTGACACTGTCCACCACTCTGACCAGTGGTGACCAAGGTACGAAAAAGAGGCCACAGCTCCCACTTGTAACGAAAATCGGGTCACGCGTCTTGCGTCATAGCCCGACGGACAGATGATTCCTCACGCAGTAGTATTTATTTTCTACGAGACGGAAGAACGGCTACGGAAGCCGGAAAAAAAAGAGCCCGAATCCGTATGCTGTGCTTTGAGGGGTTTTCCTTGACAATGAGACTATCAAAAATTGCAGATACGAAGGAATGTCATACAACGTAAGCGGAAGAAGACTAAGCCCGATAGTTACGTGTAAGAAATTAGTTCAGATGGTAGAAATACGGACATTGGCATAATTATGGGTAGTAAACTATTCCCACGATTTTGAAGTGATATAATTTTTTTAACATCATTCAGGAGTTTTAGGGGGTCTTTTTTCGAAACAAATAACTATTTACGACCATTAAGCCCCTTATATTTTTAACTGTTTGAATATTTGAAAGCATTTTACAATTAAAATTAATATGAACCTAAGTCCAATGTAGCTTTAAAATTTTAGTTCACTAATTTTTGTGTCCATTAAAATAAATTTCTAATTGCACCTCTGAGGATGCTCCAGCTGAGTAAGATACGCGAAGATAAGAATGAATAAATTGTTTTAGATACATCCTCAAGCAGATATTTTTCCCAAATCAACACATTCTTTTTTAAAATGTGTGATTGGATTTGAGGAACTCAAAATAGTTTTTAAAGATTGTAGGAATCCTGAAACTCGGGCCAAAGTAAACCTTATAGTAATCGTCCTAAAAGGAATGCGTTTTAATAAAAATACAAAAGTTATTGAAATTGAAAGTAAACACAAGTCCTAGAGTCCTAAAGGAACAAATGGAATGGCTCGAACGGAAATTAGTCAACTCGATTTCCGTCAGTCTGATAGCAGATGGCGATGATCTACCTAAATCCTCTTCAGTTTATTGAACTTTTGTCATTCAAAGAAAATGGCGACTGCGCATTACAAAGGACAAGAAACAACAGAAAACTCGGGACATAATTGAATTGTCAGTTTGAAAAAGGGAATAAAACTTATTACGAAAAGAAACATGCATTATTCGTTGTATAATCGCCAAATTTTTAATGGAAATTCAGGACCCTATTTAGAATAAAGAACAATCATCGTAAAAAATATAAGTATATTCACACACAAAAATATTTAACAGTTAGAAAAAAGTTGATGGACTTATTCCTTTTTCAACCTTATGAAATTTCAAATAACTCTGAAGAAAAATCTTAAAAAAAACTTATTTAATTATTAAGGTAAAAACACTTGTAAATTAAAAACGATTTTTGTTTTGGCTTAGTTTACAGCGCAAAGAATAAGAAAAGAAAGGCAAAATAACTTAAATTCCAAATTTAATAAAAAAAAATACTACAATGAATGACATTGATTTCGCCAAATTCAAGGAGCTATATTTGCCTCAAGGGGCAAATTCTCCTCTTCTCTTCTCACTATGTGTAGAGCAAAGCTTGGAAAATTTTTTGAGCACAAAAAGTTAATTTACCATTTTTGGTCTTTTTCCTTTTTCAAACACTGGCGATTAAATTTAAAAGACAGTAGAGTATAGTATATCACTTTGTTTACATGAAAAACGACTCAGGAAAAATTTTAGCACCAAACTTTCCAAACCAAAAGCACCAAAATCCAGCACATTGGCAAACTATAAAAATAGAAGAGACTAACCTGTTTTGCGCAATTACCTTCATCCAGCAATTAAATTACCAGACTTTATTATAGTTTTCAATCAAACGTTTATTTCTCTGAAGTTGAATGTAAGCATAATAAAACAAAATCACACCCCGTGAGAAAACCACGGATTCACAGCGCGATAACAATAGAAAATAAAGCTAGCTATACCTATAATTAAATCCCTATTTCTTTCCAAATAAATTCCACAGAAGAGTAAATGACTTCGATATCAATACTTTTCCCATTATCATGATGAAGTTTTGGTAGACCAAAAACTAAAAAGTTAATTGAAGTTATAAATTTGCATTTTGCATTTAAATTACTGTTTTTCCCCAGCCCCAACATTAAATTGAATATATTTGTAATTTCCAGCGTTAAAGATTCGAATTGTATTAGAAGACCACTTTTTCTTCGCTTTTTTTTATTAATAACATTTTTTTTGAAAAAGGAGCAAACAAACATAAATGAGTTTTCTAGTATCCTATTAAAGACACAAGCAACTAAATTTTCATTTTGTAAATACTAAATAGTCATTAATATATCAAAGAGCATTGATATTTGAAATGCTTTCGAGTTTTAAACTGTTTATTGAACCCCATTAAATGATTCAGGAAGCTTTTAGAAAATGGTGACCCGGAAAATCTAGAAAATTTTAGTGCTATACGGAACGCCTTAACTCTTAAGGCAAGTTTTAATAACATGCAACGCCCTTAATACCATTGAACACTCTCGTTTTAAAATATAATATAGCAGTTAGTTGAATTATAAAAAATAAAATAATAATGATGTCGTTTTCTCAAGCAAGTGATAACGTATTTCGTTTTTCTTAAAGATCGGGTTCCATAGAAATAATTTTAACACAAAGGCGAATTAAACTTGGGAAAAATCTTTAGAAAATATTTAAACTGAAATACCAGTGTCTGTAGTTTTTTCAAACAAATTAAAAACGTATCCACATAAATGGTAATGAATAAGAGACGGGAGTGAAATAGGAGATGGGCTACATAAAATCAACAAATAAAGAGATGAAATGTAATGCTCCATTTATTTAGTCTACTCAAACCCTTTTCAGTTACTGAACTAGATTAAATAAGCTGTTGCGACATCTTAGGAATGGAAAACTCTATCTATAAGAGCAAAAGCTTTGATCAATAGATATCAGAACCTTAAAGGCCCCAAACTTCGGTACGCACGGCCCTAAAGTGCTTTCATCCGCCAAACGGCTCTATTACAAGCTAAAAGGATCCATTTCATAATATTAGGTAAAATTAAACATTTAATTTTTTTTTATTTAGAAACATTTATAAATTTTTTTACCCTTATTGAAAAAATACATCTTTTAAGTTTAACAGGCTCTTATCTAGACTTACAAGAGCCAAATTATTTTTCAGCTTTCTACTTTACAGTAATGAAACAAAACAAGCCTCTTGAGATTCTCCACATGATGATTTAGGAGGAAGATTCTCGGGGAGGGGAATGGAGGGGAAAGACAGGAAGCAAAAATTTAAAAAAAAGTATATAAAATGATTAGGACGTTTTTCACGATTTAGTGCTCGTATCGTCCCTGCTGATGTGACGGCTCTAGAAACATCCGTTATCATTAAAAAATTAAATACTATTTAAAAAGAGGAATGATCCCTTCCATATGCTTTAACTTTCTTTGGAAGTATTGGCAAAATGTATTTAACTGGGCTGCCATCCGTCAGGTAGTAGGACGAATAGGATTTCGAGATTTCACATGGACAAGGAAATCTATGGACTCACTGTGGCCTGTGGCCGATCACATGGAAAGCGTTTAGGTTTCTGGTAGTTTGGTTTGCGGAAACACTCGGAATGGCTTCTTCACTCGCACACGGTCACTGGGTGGCAATCGAATGGTCGATGAACTTGGGGCTCTCATACGGGAGCTTTAATTGAGCAGTGGTCGTAACGCCAGCTCTTCCCATATACTCCACGGAATGCGATGGAAGCATGCAACAGTGGTTTCGCAGCAGAGCATTGGTCTTTTAAAAACTTTTTCGAAACGGCTTTATAGGTGGATACGTGGACGTGGACGGGTTATGACCAAAGCGAGGATTTTCAAAAACGGTTTGTCTGGTTTCTAGAATTCTAATTTGCATCTTTATTGAAATGAGGGAGTTTCTTAGGTTGCTAGTAGGAAATAATGTGCATGAATTTTTGTTTTATTAGTTTAATGTTCACCTGAAATATGAAAAAAGATTAGCTATTGTTGAAAATATGGAAGAAAAGAAAATGCAATAAACCAGAAGGGATCAATAAGTGTTTTAATATGACAAAGAGGTACCAGCGAAAAAGTTCCTATTCTTATCGAAAATTAACCCCCATGAGGAAACTTTTAGCCCACGTTTGTATTTCAATGATGCAATTTAAGTAAATCCTGCAAGAACAATATAATATACAGAAGCAGTGAAGAAAAAGGTAAACAAAAAAAGTTTTTGTGAGTCGTTTCATAAAATAAAATATAACAGCACGGTATCTAGCCAAACGAAAAGTTCATAAATAATTGGTCTTGCAGCATCATCATCATAGGATCACTCAAATGTGACAATAAATTGCAGGAAGAAGAAATGATCCGAATACCACAAATCTACGTGACATTCATTCTTAAAAGACTATGTTGTGCAACGAACGGACGTTCTCACTCTCGAAGAATCAAAAATATTTTAACAAAATAAAGCCATCACCTCCAGGCAATTCCCATAAACAAACTCATCCGTCCCAGTGGTAAACAAGTCAGCGCCGCCGCCGTCGACATCTACGCAGAGGGGAAAACAATGACACAAGAAAGACACACAGTACAGAGAGCCCGTGTCCTTGCGTCGCACAATGGCCAATTACTCGCTATGGCAACGGTACGAATGAGGTCGACATGATGCCTTCATACCTAGCGTTATCAATAACATTGCGAGGAAGGGATGAGACAGGTTTAATAGCATTAGGCGGTCGTTGGTAATAGGGTCGTGTAAACGTGATAGGGTACCTCGTGGAAACATGAGTCGTCAAGCGTTGCCGTTTTCAAGTTATATCAATAAGGGAAGGAATACCGCAGTTTTACAACACACCTAATTGTAACGTAGACCTTAGAACAAGGGGTGGCCAAAACGAGCCGCATTGGATGGATAGGATAATAGTGGCATAACTTTGTTCAAAATATTAGGATTCTATTTCAAAACTAATTAAATTCTTTGGAAGTAATTGGCTCGGTAATTTAAAAATTTAAGAGTAAAATAATAGTGAATGACTGTTAAATAATGTACAATCATGGCAGCCTAAGTTTGTTTTAACTCTTTGATTTAATAATATGTAGCACATAACGAGAAAAAAATATTCACAATTGTCCCGTCGACCGTTCCGCGACTGTCAAATTCAGCGGTAATACGTAAGCACCAAAAATTGCAATGCGAATATTAAATTGGGTAAATTTTCCAACTTAAACGCAAATTGCGACATTAACAGAATTTATTTAAAAAGCATAGAACTCCGAATTCGCACATTCAAGGTTCTAGTATGTTTCTGAGTTATTACGTCTCAATTAAATTACTTCAGATACACACACAGCACACACGTGTCTAAGTAAGCGGTTCACAACAGAGCGTTATGTATGTATCGTTATACTACGTCCCATTTCAAATGATTTCGTAAGATTTCCCCAAGATCGGAACAAACAAGGTCGATCGGTAAAGCCAAGGTCGTTGAGGTTTCTCCTCCCCAGACGCTCAAATGATCCCAACAGGTCCTAAAAGTCGTGTTTTCTGCTAACAGCGAGCGACCGAGCTGTTTTGGAGAAAAAGGCATGGAGAGTCAACAGACCGCCTTTCAAATTCAATGACCTCCAGCCATGGTCGCATACCTGTACTCATAACTTTCCGCTCAGTGGTTTTCCTATCGAGTATACACACAAGAGAGTGCTTTTGAAGCACTATATAAATTTAAGCTAACAAGAAGGACATTAAAGGAGAGGAATGCCAGGGGTACAGTAAATCTTTACGGGAGGGGGTCATGGGAAAACAATGAAAAACTTTTTCAGGTTGTTCCAATTTTTTGTAATGGAAAAGAACGTTTTTAAATGCAATGAATCAGGAACAACATGTCTCTTTAAATCTTTAGCTTAACTCCTTCGAGACCTCAATACGAGTCCTCCAACCAAGTGTTCCACAACCCAACCCTTTTGGTGTCATTCCTTCCGATTAGCTACGAGACGAGATATGTAATCTTCTACTTTTGGAGTTCACCTAAAACTTCAATAAACACACTGTTCTGAGTGATAACATTTTTTTTCTCTCTCTCTTTATCAAACAACTGATACACCTTAATGATTGCAGAACAAACTTTCATGATTGAAGTCACCTTGATTCCCTCTTGTGATCGTACAACGGAACCAAAACCAGTTCCATACATGGTTCCATATTTTGCAACCAGCTCAATCTGTGTGTGATTTCGATTCACCGCATTTGTCAACGATGAGGCGCACCTGGCAAACACGAACAGTTATCTTGAAGAACAAGAGATCATACACACACCCAGGATATGTGTGCCGTTGACGGATAATAAAAAGTTCCTTTCGGCGAGAGATAGAGGAAAAAAACGGTTTCATGCCATCAAGTGTTTTTAAAGAGAGAAATCCAGATGTGGAACATCACTCGCAAGGTTTTATGTGGTGCTTCAAGGAGTTGATTCATACGAATGAAGATAAACCAACGTTTCATATTTGAAATAACTAGCAATAGCGGAATTGTAACACGAGTAAATAATGGAGGGGTGTATAGAAGTATAGAAGTTGTGCTTACACCACTTA
Source organism: Tetragnatha montana (assembly GCA_963680715.1). Lineage (NCBI taxonomy): Eukaryota > Metazoa > Arthropoda > Arachnida > Araneae > Tetragnathidae > Tetragnatha > Tetragnatha montana. The sequence goes on from OY796676.1 coordinate 31,309,040, forward strand.
TCTGTCAGACTGTACGAATCTATTGATAACTTTTTCCACTAAAAATGACATGGACATTTTGATTAATACCACAAGAAAAAATTAAAAAAGAAAATATCCGTTTGTTTTCCTGAAGAAATTATATCGATTCACTATCGTTCCTAAAACCTAAGGGGAGAATCAAGACAAGGACGCAAACACAAGGGAGTGCCAGGAAAAACTAATTTAAGACGCACTGAATTATTTGGCGTTTTGTTAAGTAATAAATCAATTTACTTACGCGTTACAAAATATCTTGGGGAAACACAGAGTAAACAAAAAATCACATTGGCCGTGTTAATATAATTCATTCCTGGTGCAGAACAAACAAACAGGTGAGGAAGAGAAAAGACCATAGAAAAGACCGACAGAATTTCTCCCCTTCTTTTGGAGAAAAGATATCCTTGCAACACCGCTGATGAAAGGTGAGAATAGTCGCCACGTGACCTTGCTTGTTCAATCGAAGCACAAAACGGTTCAAGGAATTATGGCCTGTGATTCATAAATATACGGTTGACATCAACCACACATGGGTTATTAAAAACTGTGTGAGTGAGTCATTCAAGAAGTGAAATCATTTCAAAATTCACAGTGGTGTTAATCATCAACTCTTTCCAAATTCACAACAGAAATAATATAATTGAAATTATTATTGAATATTAGGAGACCCTTTCGAATGAAGTCGCCTGTAGTGTACTTCAAATACTCAATTGAGTATTGAAATCTATGTACTCATAAAAAAATTTTAAAGGGAGCATAGCCAGGGAAAAGTGTAACGTAATAAATAAATAGTAGTTGCAGTTGATAGAAAATTCTATTTGCTTCTAACGAAATCGGAGGAAACTTATAAATGAAGAGATGAAACTTAACTAAAGGCTCGAAGCATTTGAGAAAATAAATATTGCAACTAAAAATGTTACTTTTTGCTTTTGTCATGGTTTATTCGGTAAGTATAATTTTATGTGGAAGAGGAATACAAGGTATGTAATACACACATTTATGAAACAAATATAATAAAACTTTACCTGGCATTCAATCTTTATATGGAATTTTATCCGAATGAGTTGTATGGAAGTCTCCATCCAAAATTATAAGACCAGACTCTTGACATCAAAAACAAACTGAACATACACCCTTTCAAATGCACCAATCTTTCATCTGAACTATTTTTTCTGAGAAATCAAATAAATCTGGAACAAGAGAGGGACAGCGAATGACAAAGACACATATTGCCGATGCAAAGCCATGATGGCACAAACAAACAAGTGGATCTTCTTTCTTCATTGTTGTTATTTTGTCGTTGGTTGTATTGATCCTCTTTCACCATGGTAACGGTTTGGCAGGACGAAAACATCTTTATTTGAAGGCAAGAAAAAAGAACCCGGAGTAAAGAAAGAAGACGGAGCAAATGATGAAAGGTGGAAGATTCATTCTGCCGGGATCAGTGATGCGAGTCAGGTAGGTAGGAAAATATTAATGGGTTCACGAGTTTTAATCCAAATGATACCATGCATAATAATTAATTTCATTCATTGTACTCTATGAAGAATGGTGAATAATTTACGTTACTAACACAGGCTAAATTATACGACACCCATTGAATATGGAAAATCCTTATGCAATTACTATAAGGGTAATTCGCTGCTCGCAAATGAACGGTAACACGCTATGATCCCGTGGTGAAACAAGGGGTGTCAAATCCAGTGGCGTAGCCAGAAAAAAAAATTTCGGAGTGCTTTTCTATGATCAAAAATGTTAAGTTTCTTGGTTTCAGGTGCCATCCTCCCTTGAGTACGCCCCTGGTCAAGTCTCTGCCTAGCCTACCTAGGGGTGACAACCAATAAGCGGATTTTGTTTCGAATCAAACTATGTACCGAAAGAAAGAACTAATAAAAGTATTAAAAATATCTATCACCCTTCAAAACACTTTTACAGACGTTCACCTGACACCAACGCTGTTTCAATAGATAAAAAAAATGCGGTTGATTAAATTACTACTACCACACGCGCCAGTGTGAAGGCATCACCGAGAAAAAACTGGAGCTCGACGAGAGCAAGCAGCAATCTATCCTTCGTGGCCATAAAAGCCGAATAATGAAAGTGGAAAGCGGCCGTTCTGGACTTGACCTCGAAACTAGGAAAGCGTGTCGGAACGATGGCGATTACGACTGTTTGATAGGCATCGATGATGCTCTGTTGCGTTGGGATTTGTTTTTGTTGTCCCGTCATTGCTTGTCAGTCGGCTGAAGTGGGAAGGGGAGCAGGAAAGGCAGTGTAACTCAATTAAGCTGGGGTGGGCATATTTTTATATTGCATCCCTTTACTTTTTTTTTACAAGGTTCTGCTTAATTTTCCTACTTTAATCAATGATGATAATAACCAGGGTTGGCACGGTTTAAACCATTTGGTTTAAACCACGGTTTAAACCAAATGGTTTTTTTCATAAAAAAACCAAATGGTTTTTTTGGTTTTTTTCCCAAAAAAATTTTAGCTAAACTTTTGGGTTTAAAGTCATTTATTGATTCAAATATTGTCTTTTGAACAAAATATGTTGAATGCTTCTGACATTAATGCTGTAAAGCTATGCAATTTTTTGAAAACAATTAGCCAATTGAAATTTTCTTAGAAAGACTCCTGTTTTTTTTTATAAAAAACCTGGAGTGGTTTGGTTTTGAAACTTGTTTTTTTTTAATTCATTAAGAACTAGATAGTATTTGAATGCATAATAAAAATCATCCGGATTTTTAAATTTGCATTATAAAGAACCACTTGGTTTTTTAATGCTCTAAAAAGACTCCCTTGGTTTTTTTTTATAAAAAAACAATTTGTTTTTTTTAATTCATTTAGAACTAGACTAGATATTTGAATGTATCATAAAAACCGATTGTTTTTTTTTAATCCATTGGATTTTTAAATGTGCATTATAAAAACCAGTTGGTTTTAAATGCTCTAAAAAGAATCCTTGGCCTTGGGTTTTATGAATAATGCCTTGGTTTTATTTATAAAAAACAACTATTTGTTTTTTTAATTCATTAAGGAACTGGATATTTGAATGCATAATAAAAACCAATTGGTTTTTTTAATCAAATAAGCACTGGATTTTTAAATATAATATGCATTATAAAAACCAGATGGTTTTTTAATGCTCTAAACAGACTCCCTTGGTTTCTTATGGTTATGTATAATTTTAACTTTTTTTAATTAAATAAAATTAATTTTAATTAATTAAGTCACTTAGTTAATAGCTGAATTGATGAACTATTTATTCAATGTATTCATAAATGAAAACAATCAGAAATATTTGTATTTATGTGTTAGGGAAGAATTTCAGTAAAAAAACCCGGTTTAAACCAAAAAAACCTGGTTTAAACCAAAAAAAAACGGGTTTTTTAGGTTTTTTTGAAAAAAACCTGGTTTTTTTCCAACCCTGATAATAACTATTAAAATTATGGCTGTAAAAATACTTGGTTTCTATTACACTTGACTCTTTTTCCATAAACTCAAAATAAAAACCATAAACAGTGTTGTTTTTAAAACATTAGGTGAACCCGTTTAAAAACGCCACTTATGCTTTTATGAAGTTAAATACACCCAAGAACTAATTTGACATTTCGACAAAACAAGCACATGGGATAATAGTCAAAGCATTGTTCTGTTAAGTGTGTTTAGTGTATTCATTGTTAATCGTAGAAAATATTTAAGTGGAGCCTAATGAAAGTTCTCGAGCAACTATAATGGAGTTTAAACAGTTGAGTATTATAACTTTGGTAAAATCCTTCAAACAAGGAACCCTGTTAAACACCCAAGAAAGAATATTCCCTAAAGCTGTTAGGGAAAACAATGCACAGTTACTTATTTACCATACAGAAGCCGCTCTTTGTTCAATGACGAAAGATAATGCTGTATATCTACATTCGAATGATACGAGTAGAGAAGAGACGAGGCAGCATACTATTACTCATGAAAAATTATACAAACGATTTCACGAATGAATCATACAATTTCACGAAGCTTTCATTTCATGTAATGTAATTCATAGACGAAATTTATTACAAAACCTTGTGTTCCAGCGAAGACAGGGCGAGCGATATGGCCAAACAGTACATTCCATGATGACCTGGAAATTGGAGAGCTTATAACCAGAAACATCATTAAGCTGGGATCACAGTGTGTTGGTTGGCTTAGAGCCAGGAGGCAATAATGAGCCGGTGAGCTAGCTGGTCGAAGCTCAAACAAGTAGTAGGGATTTAATTCCTCCTTTGGGTGGAGAGAGTGACGGGAGCCCAAGAGCAGTCTGGGAGAACATTTATGAATACACGGAGGGGGGGCTCAAATGAAACACCGTGAATAAATAGCATAGATAAAAAGTTCGTTTCATTTTTACGTCTGATCAGTGACACGACAAATATTATTTCCTCTCAATCTCTCTGTGTTAAAAAAAAATAAATAAATAATCACCGCCACCGCTGTTTTCTTTTTGTTTTTGTACACTTTGAACTTTCAGAATGTAAAACGAAAAACTATGAGATAGAAAAAAAACCCGAAATTTTAAACATTTTTTGAGCAACATTTTCGAACGAAAAGCCATTTGATGTGATCATTAGTTCTGGGGTATTTTTAAAATTATGATTCTTTGCACTCTCATGTATGAAAATATGCACTACGTCGTCCTGGGAATTTGTTTTGAAGTAATCTATTCATATAACTGCTTACAATACAACGGTGCAAATATTCCCGAATACTAACTATAGCGAACATATAACCCACCCACCACCGACATATATTTTTCTGCCAACTAATTCAAAAAAGATATTTTCACACATCTGGAGAACAGAAAATATCTTGGCGCAGCGTTTGGATATCTTATGCAGTTTGGGGAACCGCTGGTGTAATGAACGTACTTCCTATTGTCACTCACCATCTGATGCAGAATTCTGCACGTAACTCTCAAGACCTAGTATCCGGCTTCCCTGTTTTGGGGTGTGTTCTACGTTTCGCCCACAAATAAATTTCCATCCCCCCTTTCTTCTTTTTCTTCCTTCCCTATGGGGATATTTGTGGGCGAAATGGAGTAGCTGTGATAAAAACCAATCTTGTTAAGAATCGATTCTCAAAAAGGAATGAATTTACCCAAAATTAACTAACTTCCTTAATATCACTCCAAAGTATACAGTGTTTGTATTTTTTCGGACCGCCTCACTTTGAAAAACACTCCTGCAGCCTCGGTTTGTCCAATTCTCTCGACTGGTCACTTCTGAGGGACCTTGTTTTCCTGGACCACAAAAAAACAAAACTTCCTCAAAATCACTCCAAAGTACATCTTGTTTGTACTTTTTCGGACCGCCTCACTTTGAAAAACACTCCTGCAGTCTCGGTTTGTCCAATTCTCTCGACTGGTCACTTCTGAGAGACCTTGTTTTCCTGGACCACATAAAAACAAAAATTCCTCAAATTCACTCCAAAGTATACAGTGTGTGTACTTTTTCGGACCGCCTCACTTTGAAAAACACTCCTGCAGTCTCGGTTTGTCCAATTCTCTCGACTGGTCACTTCTGAGGGACCTTGTTTTCCTGGACCCCATAAAAACAAAAATTCCTCAAATTCACTCCAAAGTATACAGTGTGTGTACTTTTTCGGACCGCCTCACTTTGAAAAACACTCCTGCAGTCTCGGTTTGTCCAATTCTCTCGACTGGTCACTTCTGAGGGACCTTGTTCTCCTGGACCACAAAAAAACAAAACTTCCTCAAAATCACTCCAAAGTACATCTTGTGTGTACTTTTTCGGACCGCCTCACTTTGAAAAACTCTCCTGCAGTCTCGGTTTGTCCAATTCTCTCGACTGGTCACTTCTGAGGGACCTTGTTCTCCTGGACCACAAAAAAACAAAACTTCCTCAAAATCACTCCAAAGTACATCTTGTGTGTACTTTTTCGGACCGCCTCACTTTGAAAAACACTCCTGCAGTCTCGGTTTGTCCAATTCTCTCGACTGGTCACTTCTGAAGGACCTTGTTTTCCTGGGCCACATAAAAACAAAAATTCCTCAAATTCACTCCAAAGTATACAGTGTGTGTACTTTTTCGAACCGCCTCACTTTGAAAAACACTGCTGCAGTCTCGGTTTGTCCAATTCTCTCGACTGGTCACTTCTGAGGGACCTTGTTTTCCTGGACCCCATAAAAACAAAAATTCCTCAAATTCACTCCAAAGTATACAGTGTGTGTACTTTTTCGGACCGCCTCACTTTGAAAAACACTCCTGCAGTCTCGGTTTGTCCAATTCTCTCGACTGGTCACTTCTGAGGGACCTTGTTTTCCTGGACCCCATAAAAACAAAAATTCCTCAAATTCACTCCAAAGTAAACAGTGTGTGTACTTTTTCGGACCGCCTCACTTTGAAAAACACTCCTGCAGTCTCGGTTTGTCCAATTCTCTCGACTGGTCACTTCTGAGGGACCTTGTTTTCCTGGACCACATAAAAACAAAAATTCCTCAAATTCACTCCAAAGTATACAGTGTGTGTACTTTTTCGGACCGCCTCACTTTGAAAAACACTCCTGCAGTCTCGGTTTGTCCAATTCTCTCGACTGGTCACTTCTGAGGGACCTTGTTTTCCTGGACCACATAAAAACAAAAATTCCTCAAATTCACTCCAAAGTATACAGTGTGTGTACTTTTTCGGACCGCCTCACTTTGAAAAACACTCCTGCAGTCTCGGTTTGTCCAATTCTCTCGACTGGTCACTTCTGAGGGGAAAAAATGGCTAAATGGTAAAAAAAAACCGATGGTTTTTCGTAAATTTCTCTGGAACCAAGCAAGGTAGAGCTTCAAGGTTACTAAATTCGAATTTTCGGTACCAAATTATTCCAGAAAAGTGTTACTGCACTATCCGGAGCGTCCTGGAAAAGGAGCTAATGGTCCGGGAGCGTTTTGGCGGGAAAAAGTAGAAATTTTAATTTTTACATACCCCCTAATGCGATACATGGTTCGATTCCTTAGTTTTATGGTGCACACATACCAAAATTTCAGAAGCCTGGAGCAAGCGGTTCGAGTGCCATCCGGGAAAAACGGAGTTTTTGGAATATTGGTTTTTCAGGAATAACTCCCAAAATAATTATCACACACCTTAATGATTTACATATTCGTAATCTGTGAAAAATTCCCGATTTATCTATGTAAGACACTTGAGGTGGGGTCGAATTGTTCTCCGAAACTCTCCTGACACGACTTGCCCCAAAAAATGGAGTGTTTGGCATTAAATGTAAGTAAGCCCCATTCTTGTTTTAAAAATCCTGGATGATGTAAAAATCACCGTGGATTCCCGTAATTCTGGAAAAACTTCGCCATAACAATTAGTTTCTAGAAAAAAAATAATAAAAAAATTAATATTAATATTTTCGGATTTATAAGCTTTCTTTGGACTTGTGTTTTTTCGTCGAAATCTGAACTTTTTTTTCAAAGTCCAATTTCTGCCTGAATTACGAACCGATTTTCACCAAAATTGAATATGAGGTATATGGTAGGATATATTTTAAGATTTTAAGGTCAAAAATTCGATATAGTTTTTCGATTTTGATAAAAATCGCGACTTTAGTGCGACTTACGCTCGAGTCCAGGGACCCTAATTTTGGTCCTATATTCACTAAATTCCTGATTCTTCAAGCTTATGGAAATGAAATGAAAGGTATAAGGTCGCCGACCCGATGAAAATTCATTTAATTGGTTTTTGAGCGATTCTCTACTGTACTTTGAATTGCACTTTGGAAAGGCCCCTATCACGTAATTTTTTTTTTTGATAGAATTCTTTGTCAAAATTCCTTGGAAAGCCATATTATTATTATTAAATATTTTTAAAGAAAACCTCTGTTTCTCAATAGTGTACTGCAGTACGCAAAACAGTTATATAAGTATTATATTTCATAGTTACTTGGGCGGGTTTGTTCCCCCCTTGGTAGCAAAACGGTTTTTTCCCTAATAACTGTATTATGCTGCTGTTTACCATAGTGAAATAAAAATTATTATTATTATTGTGTGGGATTTAGTATTTTATAAAACTTTCCTGAGTGTCTAAAGAAACAGGGATACTTATACTATATCCCCCCAATTAATTTCCAAATTAATTTCTTTAATTTGCATTGTAACAATCGTAAACTGACAAATTTTCCTTCTCCTCAATGGTTTTTATGTTTTTAATAGGATATATGGCTATTATGTTTAATGAATTGTCCATCAGTGAGGACAGCTAATAAGGCATGTAATAATATATGGCAAAGTTTTTCCAGAATTACGGGAATCCACGGTGATTTTTACGTCATCCAGGACTTTTAGAACAAGAATGGGGCTTACTTACATTTAATGCCAAGCACTCCATTTTTTGGGGCAAGCGTGTCAGGAAAGTTTCGGAAAAAAAATTCGACCCCACCTCAAGTGTCTTACACATGGATAAATCGGGAATTTTTCACAGATTACGAATATGTAAATCATGAAGGTGTGGGATAATTATTTTGGGAGGTTTTCCTGAAAAGCTGATATTCCCAAAACTCCGCTTTTCCCGGATTACACCCGAACCGCTTGCTCCAGTCTTCTGAAATTTCGGTATGTGTGTGCACCCTAAAATTAAGGAATCGAATAATGTATCGCATTAGGGGGTATGTAAAAATTAAAATTCCTACTTTTTTCCCGCCAAAACGCTCCCGGACCATTGGCACCTTTTCCAGGACGCTCCGGATAGTGCAGTAACACTTTTCTGGAGTAATTTGTACCGAAAATTCGAATTTTGTAACCTCGAAGCTCTACCTTGCTGGGTTGCAGAGAAATTTACGAAAAACCATCGTTTTTTCACCATTAGCCATTTTTTCCCCTCAGAAGTGACCAGTCGAGAAAATTGGACAAATCGACACTGCAGGAGTGTTTTTCAAAGTGAGGCGGTCCGAATAAGTACGCACATGGTATACTTTGGAGTGATTTTGAGGAAGTTTGGTAATTTTGAGTCAATTCATTCCTTGTTGAGAATCGATTCTTAACAAGAAATTCCGTTTGGCGTCAATTATACACCCTTTTGATTATATTTATAGTTATCTTTCACCAAGAAAAGTGAGCGAAACCCAAGAGGTTCTATTGCTAAGTATATTGTATTTTACAAAATCCAAAAATATTTATTTTTGACTGAGATATGGCAAAAGAAAAAAATATAAATTATTGCGCTAAAAACCTCTAAATTTACTGGGCTATTAATCAGTATTATTTTTAAATTGCAAGCTTTATATTGCTAAGGTCATCATAAAAAGGTGTTGAATGATCTATCAGTATTCTTATCATTAAAGAGACCTAATTAATTTTATAAGTAGCCAAAAAATTGATACCAAATTTTTTATGTTTCGTATACAAAAAGTGAACTACATAAAATCAGTGGACAAAATTTACAAAAACTTTTTCGAAACCTTTTCTTCGACATTGGATAATCCATTTCAGCAAAGCGTAGAATTCAATTCTTATTATTTCCGAACCGATTCTTTCGATTTTTACAACGATTCTTTAAGAGGAGAATCGATTTGAAAACGGAAGAGAGGTAGGGGAATTTAGGGAAAAACAGAGGCACTGGTGTTGGGGATTTTAGGGAATATATTATGGACGGGGGGATGGAACTTATTTTGTGGGCGAAACGTGGGTGCACCCTGTTTTGGAATGTCAAATAAATGCGTTGTTTGACAGGGAGCGGAATTCGGTCACACACAAGTCCTTCTGTATCATATTTAAGAGGCAGTTAAACTTCGGAGGAGCGGGAAATATAGTATTTGGCCTTATTACGCGGCGATGAGGAAACTTTCAGGCGGAAAACTCTTACGGAGTACCAACAAATTTATTGCTATTCCTCAGTTGCCCACTCTTACTGGAAAGTGCTTTGATTTTTAAAAAAAGTGAGTAAGACAGAAAAAAGCAAGTAATGTTCATCTCATCAGCAATTAAATCAGAGTAGTATGTACTCTTCCGTAACGGTTGTATAACAAGAAATGTTAATATAAATATCTGATATTGCTTTTTTAATGAAATAAAAACAGGAACATATCTATCTATTCAAATTTATGTGTAGAACTTAACTTTTTAACTATTTACAAATTCAGAGCAAATAAAGTGAGTGGTATTTAAGAATTAAGTGAATTGTTTTCTCCTGATAAATGAAACAAATCGCAAACACAGTCCTTAATGATACAATTAACCATAATGACGTGGTTTAATATACTTAAAATAGTTTCAAGTTCGAGCAGTTTAAAATAGCTGAGTCGAATACGACTATTTTCTCATAGACAGTGTATTTAGCATCCCAGAGAGACATTCAATTACCAACAATTATGGTAGTTATCGGCATATTACTTTCAAATACAGAATAAACCAAATTATACCAAAAAAGAATAAACATCGAAATTAAAATTATCACCCAAAGGGTAAAAAGAACCTGAATGCGATTACGTCAAAGGAAAAGTAAACAGTTATTACGGACCCTCGTTCTCTTCATTTATGAATTTTTAGAAGACAGGGTTGATGAGAAAGAGTTTCTTAAATATAAATAAAAATGAAACATTAGGTAAATAAATGAGTCTGTGGGTCGAAATTTTGCATAATAAAAAAATTGTGCCTGGAGCATATCAGAAGAGAGGAGGCGCGGTCATTCGACTCCATTCTGTTCTCAAGGCTGACTATCGAACGTTCGCTTTGTCCATCGCGCCCCGCTTTTGGCGCCAAAATTATTCACGCCCATACGCCTGTCTCCTGTGCTTCCCAATTAAGCGACCATCTGGTCAACCGGGTTAGGAAGAGAAACTACTTAAATCGGGAATGATACCAAAAGGATTAAAATAACCTTAAAATCTTCAAACACAACAAATACATAGTATTCACTAGGGCTGAGCGAACGAGTTGGAAAATTGCTGCTTTTTCGGAAATTCAAAGACAAAAAAAAAAAAATATTCTCTGCAATAAAATGCAAAATTACGCATGTTCTCCCTCTCCGTTAATGCTCAAAGTTAACGTTTACTCATGAATTCCTATTTTAAAGTGTGGAAGACACATAAAAAAACAAGCCTTAAACCACATTACCAAGTTTTGAAGCAGTCTGATTCCTATAAAAAGGGTTTATCCCAAATATTGCAAAATTTAGATTAACTACACACAAAAACCTTCAATACGTCTACGCAGTATCATATTAGTATAGTTTCAAATGTTTATCATTAAGTTCTCTTAGTCCGAAGAGTTTAGCTATTCCTTATACTCATGCAATAAAAATAGATGTATGTGTATATCGAGTTCAAGAGTTGGTAGTTTCATGTTGCGTAAACAGAGAACAGTTATAAAACCAAGGTAGATAATTTGGGAATAAGAGAGGAAGATATACTGTCCTCGGAAATTGAGCAAATCCGACTCGACCATTTTGAAAACCGAGAACAATCATTATAGAGGAAAAGTAGAGTAGGAAAATAACTGTAATTGTAAAGCAATCCATTCTATTTCTGAACGGGTGAAAAAACGTGTACACGAAAGGCGAGAGAGTGAAAGAGTAAACGATGGTCAACCTCGATAAAAATTGCTATAAATAGGTAATGGTGAAACTTGCGAAGATTGAAAGAAGTAGTACGTTGGGAGACGATTTTTAAGGATCAAAAATAAAATATTTCCGACTCCCACCAGTTTAGGATAATGGATCAAAAATCAAGAATAGTAACTTCTATTGTTAAAAAAACTTGTTTACATTAATTAATTGATGCTTAATATGTAAAATTATGCAATAAATAAAATTTAACATAATTCTTACGTATGAGTTTAGGTTACAGAAACATGACATGAATACATCAAAAAACATAATATTTTTTCGATTAATACGACAATTTTATGGAAAAAAAGCAAATATTAACAACTCATTGCTTATCTAGGCTTCATGTCTACAGAAAAAGATATTTTAACACACAATACAGCTTACAGCTTTATGTGTATTTACTCCCGAATAGACAATTAAACTATATAAGTTACATCAATATGCAAATGAAAAATAATTTATTCGGGAAATAAATAAATAAATAAATAAATTTTATTTCCATCATACAGAGAAAAAAATCCATTTACATGAGGAAAACAGAGGAAGACACCGAATACATGCATACATTCAAATTACAATAAACACGTTCAAAATACAATAAACATTAAATAGAAAATTACAAAAATGACTCTGAATTACAAATTGTTTATATAATCAAATTGAAGTTTTTTAAAACTATCAAAGAATACGTCACTGTGCTCTGGTAAGTGATTTATTATTTTTATGAATTGTATTATTGTTTGTTTATTTAAATATGATTTGGAATAAAAAGTTTCTTTTAAAATTTTGCTATTTCTTGTATTATATGGAGGAACATGTATATTTATTTGATTTAATATAAAAGGGCAATCAATATTGTTATGTAAAATATTATGGAAAAACTTAAGAATAATAAGTGATCTGCGCTGTTCAAGTAAGATTGGGGTTTCGGAATTGGTACAATTGAATTTAAAAGATAAATATCGTAGAAAATTTTTTTGCACTTTTTCAATTATATTTTTATTGGATATGCTAGTAGGGTTCCAGATCACAGTGCCATACTCTAGTATCGGACGAACTAAAATATTAAAAAGATTTAAAATCACTGATATACTACTAAAATTTCTTGTTGATCTTCGCAACATTCCCAAACATTTACTGGCCCTCAAAGTGATGTCCTGAATATGAGCGTTAAAATTAAAGTTTGAATTATAGATGATACCAAGATCCCTGATGATAGATTTTCTGGATAATATGATATTATTTATTTTGTAACCATATAAAAAAGGATTAGATATCCGAGAGAAAGTTAAAATAAAACATTTGTCAATATTGAGTGACAGTTTGTTTCTCTCACACCAAACAGTTAGGTTGTCAAGTTCAGTTTGTAGACTATTTATATCATGTAAGGAAGATATTTGTTTGAAGATTTTCAGATCGTCAGCAAAGAGTAAAGATGATTCAAAAATTGAAATTATATCATTCACGAACAGATTAAAAAGCAGGGGACCAAGAATTGACCCCTGAGGGACTCCTGAGGTACCATAATAAGGATCGGACAAAGAGTGATTAAATTTTACATAAAGAGGCCTATTTATGAGGTAAGAATGTAACCAGTTGACAGCGCCCTCACAAAAACCAATATTTTCTAGTTTTAAAAGCAAGACCTCATGGTTTACAGTGTCGAAAGCCTTTCTAAAATCAGTGTATACGACATCGAGTTGTTTACCTTCATTTAAAGCATTTGATATATAACTGTTAAGGCACAAGAGATTAGTAGAGGTTGACCTCTTTTTTGTGAAACCATGTTGATTGGGAGAAATTATTTCATTGACTTGAGAAGATAGTTTACAATGTATGATACTTTCGAAAACCTTAGAAAAACTTGAAAGAATAGCTATTGGTCTATAGTTAGTGATGTCAGATTTTTTTCCCTTTTTGAATATTGGTACTATTTTTGAGGTCTTCCAGACATCGGGAAAGGTATTGGTTCTTAAGGAAAGATTAAAGAGAATAAGTAAGGGATATACAAAACCCTCCATATTTGCCTTGATGACATAAGGGGGAATCAAATCAACACCCACAGAACAAGTACTCTTTAGTTTTTTTATACTGTTTTCTATGTCTTCTGGGGATACAAGATCAATACGAATCAGGTCTGGAGAGGCACGATAAGTTGAATTTATTTGACATATATTTTGATCATTTAAATCTTTATAGACACTTGAAAAATACTCCCTAAAAGCGCTGGCTATCTGCGGATCATCGAGAAGTTCAATGCCCCCATAAAACATTTGGTTAGAGGAAAGGGATTTCTTTTCATTACGGTAATAAGACCAGAAAGTTTTGGGATTTGATTTTATAGATCTTTCAATATGATTTATATGTTGTTTGCGAGTGTCACGAATGTCACTTTTTATGGATTTTCTAATAGTTCTAAAACGTTCTAGATAAGTTAGGTCATTAGTTTTTTTATATTTGTTTAGATATGAATTTTTTAGCTTGATATTTTTTATTATAGATTTAGTGAACCAAGGGGGGTATTTTCTTTTACGCGGGGTATTTTTGGGTATCGAATTATCTAGTATTTTGTACAGCATCATATAAAATTGTTCTACAGCCTCATTAATGCAAGTATATTGATTTAAGAAATTCCAATCAGTCTCTAATATAAGTGAGTACAGTAAATGAAAATTTGCTTTCTTAAAGTTATAGGATCTGTTTTCACTCTGATCCAAGCTAGACTCTTTAATTTCAGGGAAACTATTGGTTTTGGTTACTTCTATCAGTAAAGCCGGGTGGTAGACATCTTCTTTAGAAATGGGAAGTACAGGCTGTGTTACATTTACATTATAATTGGTTAGTCTAACTAAAACAAGATCTAATATTCTTTTCATATGGTTAGGGATTAAGTTACTCTGTATGAATTTATGCAATTGAAGAAACACCAAAAAATCATGAGAAGTAGCCGTATTTTCAAAATGATCAGATTTCCAGTTTATACTGGGCAAGTTAAAATCCCCAACAATAATAACATTTGAGGCACTTGTAAAATATTTGTCAATAATATCGTAAAAATTTTGAAATAAAATAGGACCTGCTGATGGAGGGAAGTAAATGCAGCAAAGAAATAAATAAGCAAAAGAATTAATAAACAATTTGATCCATACACTCTCACCATCATGTTCAAAAACAGATATTAATTTAGCTTTAAACTGCTTTTTAATAGCCACCAGGACTCCTCCTCCACGACTAAGATTTGATTGTTCATAATTTCGATCATTACGGAAAACATCATACCTATCATCAAATAAACTATTGTCTGAAAATTCGTAGTTGAGCCATGTTTCAGTGAGACATATAATGTCGAAATTTTCCGCGAGGGTTGATTCAAATATGTCATCCAATTTTGTTCTCATTCCCCGAATGTTCTGATAGTATATATTCAAGACTGATTTATTTACTTTTATGGAAGCACTATCTTGCAATATGTGGTGGCCTAGTCAATTCTTAGTACCTTCCGCGTCGTCATTTGCAGGTGAATTTCCAAAAATTTGATCATGTTTTAGCCTGCCATAAAATTTTGAGACGATGCATCCCTCTGGCCATATGTTTTCATCCAGCAGTACATTAATCTCACTATCAAGTACTTCTATGTGAAACGAAGAGTAAGTATCGAATTTTGTCCTCATTCTCGTACAAATAAGATGATCTAGTGACAAAGTAGACAAAAACTCAGTTACCTCTCTTGCTTCAGTATGCGGACTCAATCTGGATACAAAAACTGCAGATTTTTTTGGAGATCTTGCGACTGACTTTAACAGTGACGATTGGCGTTTACCACTTAATATAATCTTCGCATTTGAACGAGATTTCACAGCACTCGAATAACTAGCATATATACCAATTAATCATGTATATTAGTTTAGGAATCACTACCAATGAATAAGAATTAAGAGATGAACAATTGAGTATTAAAACAGCATATAGATTCAAAACAGATAGAAAAAATAAACCTAAAAGCATGCAAAACTGCAACACATTCATGGTTAAAAACATTGCGGCATAAAATTCCTTTCGAAATTTAAATATACCGGGAAATGAGCATGTTGGAGTGGAAATATAAAAACAAAATCCCTCACACATATACGAATAAACAGGCATAGATAATTAACTTCAGAATTAGAAGTTGCTGCAGAGGTTTTTTTGTGAAAAACCATGTCGAAATTGCCCGAACAGAAATCATTCAGCGAAAGAAAAAGTGAAGAAAAAAAGAATGAATGGACAAAAAAATGCCTTTCAAAGAAGCATGACGCAAACATTAAATTCCAGAAAGTTACGAAATTTATCTAGAAATGGTTTATAGAGAACATTTAAGCCATAAAAGGAAAATAACTCGTGTACCGTAATTACTATAATACACAAGACATTAATATAGGTATACTATTTTTTTTTTATTAGTAACCTATTAAAATACAATTTTTTATACTTAGTTCTTACGTAATTATGATGGGGAGTTGCGGTTTGTTTGCTTATTTTTGCTGATAAGGGGGGAGGGGGTCGAAAATAACCAAAAACCAAAAACATGCTCACTTACATCACATCGTAATTATTTAGTTCTTTTACATAATTCAAAGCAGAAAATCTGAGTTAGTTTCAGTTTTAGGAAATTACAAATTTGGGAGCAGTAGTAGTTAGACGAATTTTAATCACATTATCAACTCAAGTCACGATATCAGTGAAACAATGCTTTGCGTAACAATACCATTTAAAGCAGAAAAACCATTAGAGCTCAAGAAGAAATCAGGATGGTTACAATTTCATAAAAATTAAAATTTAAGCTTAAAGTCAAACAAAATGGGAGTGTCAAGGTAAACCTTTAGAAACGAATGAACCCTCGACAGTTCACTATTGACGAAGAATGAGGTCACAAGAATTGCTTCTGCTATTAAGTCAAAACACGCATTATAATCCCCATTGGAATCGCGCATTGTCCAAAACCCTCAAACCAGGTTTCCAGACTTTCGAAATAAAAATCCGGTAACCTCTCTCCAAGATGAACTACCTCAATGCAACCTGCTATTGTCCCGACATAAAATGAACTATAATGGATAAAAAAGAGCCTCAGATTAAATGTTCCAGCATTCCGTTAGTGTGACGTCACAACGATAGTTCTTTACAACGATTTGATAGGCTATCTATAGTTTTCAAGAAAGAAAGCAAATGAGACGCTTCAAAGGCAAAAAAGTAATTTAAAAAACATGAGGTAGTAGTAGGTAGTAACAAAACTGATGAGCCAACATCAGTCAATATATCCACCCGCATCAAAAATCACAGACCGGAAGTCCGCATTTGGCAGGTGATAAATTCATAAAAGAATCCTGTCTCGACCAGCGTTGCCAGACGTACCAACTTTATGGTACATGTTCCAACTTTCAGGGTTCCGTACCATGTACCAACTCAATGTCGAGTTGGTACGCAAAAGTACCAACTTTTGGACTTGAGGCTACTTTTTTTTCTAATGTTGAAAAACATTTTTTTTTTCCGATTTAAGTGGAGAGATTTAAGTGCTGGCGTAAAAAGGCGCAACCTTTTTCAATCGCTTCATGGCAGCTCTGTTTACGCGTCGCATAGCAACACAAGAACAAAGTTTAAAAAAGTAAAAGAAAAGCAAACACCCCCAGCATCTGCATCTGCCAGCAAGCCGAATGAAATGTATTCATAAAAATAAATAAATTTTAAGTTCGTAACAATCATCAACTAATTTAAAATAGTTGAAAATAATTTTTTTTTTCAGTTATAAATTGAAGTAGTTTTGATTTGTTCGCGAGAAGTTTAGTAAGTTTTCCATTTTGTGAAATGTTTTCAGAAAGGAAAACAAGATTTAGCAAGTTAGCCGTTGGAAACAACGGGATAACATCGTAATCAACAATTTTCATTGATTACAGTGGCGTATATAAGGGGGGGGTGAGGGGGCCCTGCCCCCCCCCCCGAAATTCGGACTAGGTGTACCAAAACAAGTTAAAACCCTGTATTTTAAGGTCAAATTTCAAAAAATTTTCTGGGGGAGGACCCCCAAGCCCCCCTTTTGTACTTGGAATTTTATTATTAACAACAAAATCCAAATCCTACCAAAAAATATATGTCCAAAATTCGGACTAAGTGTACCATAACCATGATAAAACCTGTTTTTAGGGGTAAAGTTCCAAAAATTTTCTGGGGGAGGACCCCCAGACCCCCCTCTGGTACTTGTATTTTTATTACTAACAACTTTTCCTTTATATTAAGTTTTTTAGAACCTAAATTATCACCTAAAATGCTACATGGACCAATTAAATATGTAGGGAAGGGGCTGAGGAGTAATTTTGGGTCCCTCCCGAAATAAATTCCTATATACGCCACTGATTGATTAACAATGAAAATATAGCATAATAATACATTAATATGTCTTAAATATCCAAAATATCGATTAAAAGTTAGAATAAATCGATATTTAGAAAATAGTACCAACTTTTGATTGAAAATACCAACTTTTAGGGACCTCTGTACCAACATTAGCTCTCAACAATCTGGCAACCCTGGTCTCGACACGTTGAGTCACAAGGACCTCACGGAATAACGAGGCTCGAGCTGCTGATGCAAACAATAATGGAATGCTCGTTTGCTCTCTCAATGCCACATGAAAATAGATCCTGTTAACCAAGTGATCAAAGGGAATGGAATTTACTGTCCTTGAAACAAAGTCCATATTGCTAATAGAGATTTAATACCGCTTGCACAACAAAGCACTTAAAAGAGTGATCTCAAAGTTCTTTAACAGCTTTATGAATACCGAGACTCACACACGGGAACAAATTTATTCCTTATCAATAACAATAAATTATGAATGAAATTAAAAAAAAAATCGTAGTGGTGATCTTAACCACATGCCGCTACGATAGTTTTCACTTACTTATGGCATAATTCAGTGAGATAAAAAGTTGAAAAATAGGTACTTCATTTCATAGTACATATGTATGAGATTTTGAAACAGAATTAAGTCAACTTTCTTAAAAGGAAGAGAAATTTATTTTGAAAATCAAAGCAAATAGTTAAAAGAGAGTTTATTAAAAGAAAAATCATAAATGGTTAAAAGTAAGTACAAAGTTAGTACAGTAATCTCCATAATCTAAGACAGAAGAAATAGGTAAGGTTGACATCTTTTAAGTTTTAGTGGTTCCTAATCTTAACTACCCGCATTTTAGCATTTAAGTACATCCTCTTCAGCCATCTGCTCACATCTGTTACGATCATGGTTACGATAATAAACACTTCCTTTTTATTATCATTCAAGCGTTGCTTTCATTTCTGTAAGTTGTAGTATAATAATTGGGTGCACTTTCATGAAAACCTTTCAATCTGCTTTTAAGGGCAACTGTGTAGATAACATGTAAATGCCATGAACTATGAAAACTACCTACTCGTACTTCTAATAAAAGGTTTGATCCAAAATTCAGATATTTAACGTTTATTTCAAACATTTCTATTGTCTTGACGTTTACGAGTTACAACAGGTTATCTCCAGTTCAGATTATGTTTGTTTTGCGTACCTCTATGTGTTTCACACATTTATCGCTAAATTTACGATAATTCTATTTCAGCTATAGTTTCTAGATAAAACGACACTAAAGATTTAAAAGGAAAGTTTAGTACCAAGTATCTTAATATGTAGCTGTGGCATATATTATACATAAAGGAGAAATTCTCGAAAAAAAAATACTAACGCAGAATGACTCTTACTCTTGAGTATTTGCTTAAAAGGATCTCCTGGAAATCAACAGTGAATTCTAAGTAATGAAGGCTAGCGATTATAAAAACGAGTAGAAGGATGAGATTTACTATGATTTTAAGTAAATTTATTCGAACATCAAGGCTAAAGAGGAGAAAGCATTATTCTATTATAATCTTCTCCACGAGCAACATTAGATAAATGATAAAAAATATATGCAAAAAAAATAGTCAATTATGCGCCTAAGTAGGGCCCCAAAAACGATTCACCCACAGCGTAATACGGACAATAGAAACACATGCATCGTTAATTAAACGCTTCCTTCCCATGAAAGCGAAGGTCCGCAGAAAGAGAGAAGCGATCCCATCAGTAGAGGCGCACGTTTTGCCCAACTTCCTTCTCCTTGACATGACACAACACTCCATGACATCACGTCGTTTCAAAAGGAGCTGAGGTAACAACCGGACAGATGACGAAGTCGATGATCAGTTCCAATTCACGAAAAGGAGAAATTTAATACTGCATGGTAAAATGAGTCATATTTCTAGGTGGTTCTCTGTCGGGTTACATCGATCTGATTCACGATTAAGACATTGATGGAATTCATTGAAAAGTGACATTCGAAAGATTGATGGGAAAAGCACAACAGGGAAGTAAATTATGCAGTAGTAAGCAATGTCTTCGTTAGTAGTGCCAATAAATTATAAACTATGGTTTCTGAAATCTTCTCAAATACTAGTTTAGAGTTTATTATGAATATCCATCAACTTTTTATCGAATTATCCAATCATAGAAATAACAAAAGATTGTAAAACATTTTCAGCTTAGGAAAAAAAATCATTAAGTAAGATAATACCTAAAATAAAAAGTAGCAAGAGAAAAGAGAAAGAAAATAATTATTTTCTTAAGAAAAAGAAATTAAAACTCCAAATAGGGAAGTGTTTTCTTTAGATAAATATTTTAAAAGAAAAACTAACATTGGGAATACAATGACATCCTTTTTGTAATGTTAAAAAAATCACTTATAACACCAATTAACAATTTATGTATAAACTTAACGCCCTGAGTAAAAAGCCTAGGTCCGGATTAATGACCATAATTTTATTTTGACTTATTTTTTTAGAATCATTACTAAAGTAAAGAAAACAGGTCTGATTTTGAAGGAAAAAAATTATATTTATTTCAACAAAAAATGATGCAGTGATTGATGAGCGGCGTAGCCAGAGGAGGGATATAGGAATATAACAAGTCAGAAATTTTCCTTTATTGATGGTGTTACGGTCGTTTCGCCGACACGGAAATTTCCTACCCCCATTTGTTGGCCTTACACTCACAAATTCCTAAAGCGAAGACAGGAAACCCGGGGGGAAGGAAATATTTTGTCGGCGAAACGTCCGAGACAGAAAATTACTAAATTCACTCCCCCAAAAATTTTTCTGGCTACGTCACTGAAGACAACCATTATATGGTAAAATTGTAAGGCAAATTCTAATCAACGAGTTTTTGGCGATAAAGGCAAATGGTCTTTTCTGTTTCACTTTCAATGATCCTCAAAAAAAAAAAAAGTGAATCACTCAGGATGAACAAAGAAAATGGAAACAGTGTGAATGACACTTAAGAAAATTGGAGGAGAGGGAAGAATGAAATGACAATTTACACCTCCTGTCCACTTTTTGGATGATTCCTCCAAAAAAAATAAACAATGAAAAATGTTCAAATCAAGAATGTTGAAACTCGCCGACAATCTGACGCCTCGCTAAATCCGGAGAGTAGGGATTATCTGTTGCTATGGGATTATCGGGAAATCACGCTACTTACAATTATACCAATATGATTTATGACGAATAAATTGAAATATTAAAGTAAGCTATAGCGAGAATGATGTGAGTCATATGCATAAGATAAAGAATGGTTTCTTTCATAAGGCACAAGAAGGAAATTATTTCCAAGAAAACTTCATATCACAGGAAATTGGAATTCCAAGCACATAATTAGATAACATTAGAAGCATTTTTAAGTTAACATAATTCCACTATGGTAACAGGAAATGTTCAATAGTTGATAATTTGTTTAAAAGGATCAAGGCTACAATGGATAGAAGTGTTGGATTAAAACATGGAATGTGCAGTTTGGAAACGTTATGCCGTTCAAATATTATTTTCACATTTCGGCGAAAATGGTCTGAATAACTTAAACATTCCGAGCTTTTCTTTTGCAAAAAAGCCACCATAGCGGAATCCTTAGTCCATACCTAACATCCATCAGCGTTTTGCTCACCCAAAAATTCGAGTTGAAATTAATTGGCGGGGAAACAAAACCTCTACTTGAAAAGAAAAAACATTTTAAGCTAGGGAGAAATCTTTAATTTCTTTTTCCGGAGTAAGATAAAAACGCAATGAGAGCGATAGCAAGGGAATGGATAATGCATTGATGACGCAACTATTGGAGGTTTGAAGACGAAAGAATTCGATCGTATACGAATACAATCATGTCAATAGGATACGACTGCAATAAATTTGTGATAAAGTAAAGGAAATTCGAAAAAGATTTTCACTGCGTTTTTCTCAACGATTCGCCCAAGCCCCGTGATTTCCCAAAAAATATTAACATGTTTTTAAGCATGATGTTGTTAACCTTAAGCCAGGCTATACAATAGTACTTTATATTCGGCACTGTGAGTCGGATTTGACGCAAAGATTTGGAAACATCTAACAAGAAAATCACATCATGGTCATTGTGCACGAATGTTAAATGGAGGACAGCATCGCAAACTGAGAGCGATGATTTCTTCGATTTCCCGCGAAATAGGCAACAAGCTCGTTACGTGTTTTCGAACAAAGACACGTGCACATTAAATATAGGGAATTAATTAATCCCAATTAACCGCTAAAGAGGAGTCAACTATAATAAAAAAAATATTAATAATTACAAAATCGAGAAAAATGTGGGAAAGGAAAAATTAGAGAAACCAAAACGATAGACCAACAATTTTTCCTCCGAAAATCAAAGTTAAATGAAGATTTTTACTCAATTTTACATCACAAACAAATTATTAATGTTGTGACCATATGCAACTGCACTTGCCATCTAATTTAGGACTGCATAAATTAATATTAACATCATTCATCACACAAAATGATTGGCACACACACAGCACAAAAGAAAATGCACAGCTTGGACTTAATACGATAATGAGATTCGGATACAGACTGCTTATTAGCTCCCATGAAAATAAAACTGGTTAACAAGGGGAAAACTAATTAAACTGCCTAAGTTACATATATAATTCTCAAGAAGTTATTAGAAAGAGAATGCCATTATTATACAAAATAAAATTGAAAACTTCAGCTTCATAAACCGAAAGAGGGCAAAGAATGACAAGAATTCACAAGGAGGGGCACATTTTAAACTCTACATGAACTACAGCAAGAAGAAAGGGGTTTTACCTGTACTGCTGATGCCCTGGGTTATGGTAATCCAAACGTAATCCATTGGTTTTATTCGTTTTCCAATTTACTAACTCCACTTCCGCGGCCATTCTTTTATTTAGAGCGATCTCGAAAAAAACACAGAAATGGGACACACGAACGCGGAACACGCACCACACAACCTTTCTCTCGGAATGCGCGCGAGCGACTGGCTGCTGGCTCAGCCAAAGCCAAAGCAGCAAAGCACGTCGGGAAACGAGGGGAAAACGAAGGGATTTTCGTAGGGCGTCTACAGGGTCAAGGTTATCCCGAGAACACAGAAAACGCCGACCGTGTTTTGTACTCTCCTGTCTTGATATGTTTTTGGAAGCGATTGAAGAACATCTTTTGCTAGTTTGGCAAATATTTTCTCAGAGCTGTATTCCCTCCCTCCCACGGTTTTCGAAAAGGTGATTCTCAGGGTTTATAATTGGATTTTTCGAAGAATGGGTTGTGGCGATTCCGAGAAAGCGGGGATGGGGGAGAGGTGAAAGGATTCCTCGGAACCCTTTCGTGTCGACTCTCATTTCCAGGAGAAAAGAGATAAAAGTTTTGAGAACTTTTTATTGCTGAAGGTAAATAATTGATTTTATTCCAAATAATATTTTCAGTCTCAAAGTAAGTAAAACTTTCAAAGAAAGTAAGTATTCCAATAAGTTCACTTTCAGTTTTCGAAATCCTCTTTACCCCCAACCCAACCTGAGTCTCATTTTTTTTTCAAAATAAAGATAATAAAGTTAGTTAAAAACCACTAGTGTTCGGCAACTAGTGGTCAAAAAATAGTTAACTACCAATTACTAACTAGTATGGGAAATTGTAGTTGTAACTAGTAGTTAACTATTTTTTCCTGAGACTAGTTGCAACTAGTAGTTAACTATTTCTCAAAGTAGTTAACTACTAGTTAACTAGTCTATTAAATTTCATAACATACTTTTTGGCAAAATTCTAATACATCTTCCTTATCTATATCACAAAAAAACATTCATACTTCGCGCAAAAATGGTCTTTATTTCTGGTTTTGAAGTACTTTACCTTTGATAAAAATTTTAAATATCTTTTTAAATTTTAAATAATTTTTTTTCAAGTAGTTAAAAATTTTAAAGTAGTTTTAACTAGTAGTTAATTTAAAAAACAGTTAAACTAATAGTTGAACTACTTTAAAATAAAAGTAGTTAAACTACTAGTTGATCGGTAGTTAACTACTAGTTGCAACTAGTTCTAGTTAACTAGTGCCGAACACTAAAAACCACGAAGGTTTTATAAGTTGTTTGAACTAGAAAATTTCCCACCATGAATTCAAATGAAACGAAGAAAGTGGTTAGGATTTTAAATTGAACGTAAACCAAATAATAAAAATAAATGCTCATAAAATGCTTATTAGGTATAGGATCAATTTCAAGAAAATATTCATCTTTTTCAGAAAACCCCTCCGATTAGCTAGCCAAATGGGCCAAGGGGTAAAATTTGTTTCAAAATTACCATTAAAGAAAGAATGTCATGTTTTAAAAATCCAGTTATCTTTTTTACTACTCTACTACAGATTAAAATTCGACTTTTTGCATATTTTTAATACATTTCTACTTAGATTAAGTTCAAGCTATTAAGAAGACGTGATTGAAAAAAAAAATCAAGCAGGCTCTAAATGCCCAAACTGTTCAAATAAAGAATCCTAATGCATAACTTAACTAAAAACTGTACTGATTTTGAGATATTTTTCAAAAATCACTGCTGTTGCGAACAGGTTCTTCCAGGAAATATTTGTTGACCGAACTTGTCGACTCGACTTGTCCCACTTGTCCTCTCGGTGATACCCCCGTTTCGCCGAAAACAGTTTTTCCTTCCCCCCTTGTCGTAAAAAATCCCTACTGTCCCCTCTACCCTCCCCCTTAATCATCGATATTTCCCTCACATTTCGGGATCGGGCAAAGAAATCGATTCTGGAGTAGAATCGAATGCTTTTTCCCAATGGAACCCCTGTGGTGCACCGACCCTGTGACATTTTTATGACTTGTAACTCTTCACACCAATTTCTGACGCCCTTTGATATCCTGTCTTTTGTATTGGATAGTGTACTGAGCCAATTAGTTGGTTTCTTAGAAAACGTAAGTTCTTCACGTGAATATCTTATCTCCCCTCCTCTCCCCTAGGCTGTCTTCGTCGCTGGTATCATAAAAGTTTGCATTGACCGTTATGATAAAAAGACTAGCACAAAAATACTTTTTTTTTTTATAGAAGTTGAGTTTTGGGGATTCATTTCTCTCTCGGGGTCTTAGCACGAGCGCGTCGGTGTCTTCGTAGGTCTCTCTCGGTGTCGGTAGCGATGAACGAATTAAAATTTATAAAATCGAAACGAGGTGGTTATCTCGTCGAGTTTAATGATTTTCTTTTCCGCCTGGAAAGGAAGAAGGACAATACAGGGTATTATAAATGCGAGAGTGCTTCGAAGACGAAGTGCAATGCACGCATTGTAATTATATCAACCAGTTCTGATAGCCACCAAATAAAAAGGACATCTGGACATCACAACCACAACAAGCCTGTGAACATAATACAGAAATTAAAATTTTCTGCAAAGCTAAAAGAGAGAGCTATCAGGGAAAGTACTGTTCCTGTTCCAAGAATATACAAGTAAGTAATATATAATTTTCCTACAAGCCAATCTCTAATATAAATTTTTATAAGTAGTGGGATTTCCATGTTAATCTTTTCAAAAATCTGATATTTTTCAAAGGTATTTTAAATACTGCACGTTTTTAGGAATTTTGGATCGATTTAGACCATTTTTATTTTACATATATGCAAATACAACTAAGTTTCCAATAATAATTCTGTGTTTTTTTCCAAAAAAAAAAATGCACTATGAAGCAACATATCTAAAATTCTAGTTAAAATGCAGTGAACCCAATTTTGAATTTAGGTATCAAACATAGTTTATTCCTTTTCAGTTGCTAATTGCATGGAAATCCCAGCCCTGTTAATAAGCAATATACTGTAGAACCTCTGCATAACAACCCGTTTGTTTTAATGTCCAGTTGTAAAAGTACCATTATTTTATCATAGGAATAACGTTATTTTCTATACGTTATAGCAACCCCTAACAATTCATTCAGACTGTATAAAATATATTTTTAATTATTTTTTGTAGGGAAGAAATAGCTGAAACTGCTACATCTGATGAAGTGGCTTTGTGCCTACCAAGTTTTGCAGCATCTCAGAAATTTATGTATAAAGCTAGATCCTCCATAAGACCCCCATTGCCTCACAGCAAAATGGAGATCAATTTAACTGAACATTGGACTAAAACCAAACATGGGGACGATTTTCTCCTTCTTGATGATGGGGATGAAGAAAACAGAATGTTGGTAAGTAAAGTGTTATCTGATAACTATTTGCTTAATTATTATTTTCTATAAAATTTCTCCTCATATCTTTGGATCTATTTTCAGATTTTTGGAACAAAGGAAAATTTACATAAGCTTTGTATGTCAGAAAGAATCTACTTGGACGGAACATTTAAAGTCGTGCCGAAATTGTTTTTTCAACTGTACAGTATACATGGTACATACATGGGACAAGTGTTCCCTTTCATTTACGCACTATTGCCTGATAAAAGCCAGGATACGTATGTGCGATTGTTTAAAAATCTTAAAAGTAAAGCACATAGCCTTGGCCTCAAATTCGAGCCTATGCAGTGTATGCTTGATTTCGAGGCAGCTTCTATTAACGCATTAAAGTGTATTTTTCCAGAATGCATGGTTAAAGGGTGTTTTTTTCATTACACTCAGTGTATTTGGAGAAAGGTAAGCATAGTTAATTCTCGCCATAATTCAATTATAGTAAAAAAAATTCCCTTCACATTTTCCATTCTTCTTTTTTTTGTTAATTTCTATTCTAAAGTTATTCTTTTCATTCAAACCTTTGGTGTGACCGTTTTTTTTTACAAAACCAAGAAAAAAATTCTTAAGTATCATCATTCTTAGTAATTATTTTAAAAAATCTTAATTATGAGTTTTGCCTCATAACTTTCAAAAAGGTATCGTGTCTTGCACGTTACGAACTTTTAGATGTGTCTGACATCTGCACTAAAGGAGTATTTTTAAGCCCATCCATTCGGCTTCGCTTTTTTGTACTATAACACTAAATATTATATTTTTAAAAAAATCGACCAAATACCCAAACAGAAGCTACATGTATCAAACCTGGCAATGCTTGTAGCCTGATATGCCACTTTATACATATAGTAATTATTAATTCTTATGGTTTGTAAAAGTGCACTACTTAGATTTATAATGAAACTTTAAGTCATAATAATGCTAATGCTCCTGCATCTAATCATCATAGGTTCAGCAATTGGGCTTGGTGTGTAACTACAAGAACGATGGAGATGTTACAAAATGGATACGGAGAATAGCTGCACTCCCTTTAGTACCAGAACATCAAGTTGTTGATGCATTCCTGTGGCTTCAGGAAAATGAACCAAATGTGCCCCAGACAACTGAAATGTACAATTATTTAGCTGACACATGGTTGGATGAATGCGTAGCGAAATTTCCAATGTAAGTTTTTCTCAATATATAGTGCTGTCCTTTAAAAAACATACTCCATATTGTACCCTAAAAAACCCATTGAGATATTTTAGCTATACTTAACAATGATTTTATAAGTAGTTAGTCTGACCTCCTCAAGAAACACGTGGGACGTCGTACAATACTGTGGTGGTTGTTATGGAAACGAATTATTCCATTGAATTTTGGGGGTAATGTTAATCCATAAATGCTTAAAAAAAGTGAACTTTATAGTTCCCTTAAAAAATTTTGTTTTTATGTCAAAGTTTTCTCGGGGCGGTTGGACTACACATTTATCACTTTTTTATTAAAATGTATTATAACTAAGATATTTTTTTTTCCAAATTTAGGGACCTCTGGAATCATTTTGACAACGATCAATCGCGAACTAATAATTTTGTAGAAGGCTTTCATTCTAAACTGAATAAAAGAGCCGTTCATCCGCATTTGAACATATTCAGCTTCATAGAACTAATAAGAACTCTTCAGATTGAAAATGAAGGTGTGATGAGAATGTTGCACGTAGGAACAGCATCAACTCCCAAGAAAAAAACAGTATACAAAAAAATTAATGAGAAAATTGCAAAGTTAAAGAATGAGTTGGTTTCAAACAACATTACCCTTATGAATTACATGGATTGTATTGGACACTATCTTCATTTGGAAAGCTGAGATTTCTAATAAAATGTAATAATACAGGATGATTCAGAATTCATCATCAATATTTGGTGGGGAGGTAAGGGACCTAGACGAGCATATTTCGAATAGGAATGAGAGGGCGCACCTTAAGAGCTATAAGACTTAATGTAGTGCGAGAGCGTTACAAAAGGCTGTTTTGGCAAACCCCGTGTAACGAAAAAAACATATAAGGAAAAAATTTATTCTTGAGGTAAAGCAGTATCCGTACTACTTACGCCATAAATTTGCTAGAAATTGAACCACTTGCTAAACCGTGGGGGTGAGTTTTAAAAAGTGCAATATTAATGTTTTAGCCAAAGAAAGGAGTTTCCTCAGTAGTATTTATAAAAATGAGATGATCGGGGAAGGAATTTTCAATGATCATGCAAGATCCCTTATTTGTTCAAAGAAATGTATTATCATTGAAATTCCTTCCTCGATCCCCTATCATCATTTTTCTAAATACTATTACACTCTAAGGAAACTCAATTTTTTGGCTAAAAGATTAATATTGCACGTTTTAAAACTCACCTCACGGTTTACCAAGTGGTTCAATTTCTATCAAATTTAAGGTGTAAGTAGTACGGATACTGCTTTACCTCATGCAATAATTTTTTTCATTCCATTATGTTTTGTTTCGTTACACGGGCTTTAGCAAAACAGCCTTTTGTAATGCTCTCGCACTACATTAGGTCCTATATAGCTCTTTAGCTGCGCCCCCTCATTCCTATTCGAAATATGCTTGTCTAGGTCCCCTCTGCCTCACCACCAAATATTGATGATGAATTTTTAATCACCCTGTATAAAATATAAAATAAGTGTTTATGTGTCATTTCTATTTATTTAGCTAAGAAATTTAGCTTCTAAACTCTACTTTTTCCATTGTTTCAGGAAAAATATCTTTTGTTTCAGGGAAATAGGTTTTCTAAGTAAATTTTTTTTCCGCATACTAGAAACCATTTCGAAAACCTTTTTACTAGTTTTCCCATTTTCTGGAATAATGGTATATATAAAAACATACTACAAATTTTTATACAAGTTTGCAAATATATTGGATGGAAATGTGTGGCACATTATTTAATATTACTTCTTCTGTGGTATATTTGTGTAATGATACGAAAAATTTCAACACAAATAGCTGTTTAAAAAATTAAAATAATTGTATTCAGGAAAAAAAATCGCAAAGAGTGTATTGGTAAGTTAATTAATGGCTTAATGCAGGGCATGAAATTTCAGCTCTAAGGTACTAGCCAGACTAAATTTTTACCCGCCACTAATTTGGATTAATATCTTTTTTATTTTAAAAAATAGTGTTTGCAGACCCATTACCCCATGCAAAATCATTTTCATTACTTTAAATGATAAAATTTAAGGAGATATATTAATTTGTATACAAACGAATTTACATAGTATTCCATTTTTTACAAAGATAAATTGACTGTACGTATAAATTATTTAGCTTAACGCGGTGCTTTCGAGTATTAAATATTGAAACCAATTTAAACAGTTTTCCCGAATACCATCTACATCTCATTAATACAGAAAAAAAAATCTTGTGATTTAAGCTGTCATAAGCCTAATATTCAAGGATATTGCATCAGCCTGTTCTTATTAAGATTATTTGTTTGGGAAAAGGGTAATTCACTAAGTGATTTTTTTCACACTAAACGATGCTGTTTACACGAAGACCAAAATGGTGGATTGTAAAAAATGTGATATTATCTAAAAATTCTTAATCTTTAATGAATAAAGGTATAATGACCAGTTATGAAACGTAAACATCTACAAAATTTGATTTGAGAATTATATTTTACTTAAAAATTATCGATACAAGTTGAAGAAGTGTCAATTTCTTCAATTCGAATATTATTGAAATTCACGATGCCAAAACTGTACAATACAAGTAAGGTACGAGATCCAATACTAAATTTATATTTAAATCTCCTCTCCGACTATTGCATTTTTATGTAATGGTGATAGCAAAGTTGTCATTAAGAAAGTATTCAATTGTATAAGAATGAAAGCGATATATAAATCTTAGTTATATAGAGATAGGTCAATTTCTATAAAATCTTGATTCTTAAAGTTCCTAATTAGGCGAAAATATACACCTTAATGCGTATGTGTTTGGTATTTTTCGAGCAAAGCGGTGAAAAAAGATCTTTTTCTGTGTTGGGAAACACGTGGCGCATTGTGATTTCCTGCAATTTTTTTCGTACGAATATTTTTTCAGTCACGAATATTTTTTGATTGAAAATTAAGTGAACACAAGTAAAATAATCATCTTTGGAAAATTAAATCCACTAGAGCTAATTAATTATATTATAAAAACTAGTGTTCGTGTTCCGATTAACTAGATCTGTAACCGTTATCATTAAGAGAGTAAGTATTATTCATTTGTATAAAAATGAAAGCGATAAATCATACTTAATCGTTATAATCTCTAGAAACCTTGATTCTTAAAGTTCCCAATTCGTACGATTATTTTTTTAGTCATGAATATTTTTCGATTGAAAATTAAGGAATGAGAACAAATAAAATAATCATCTTCTATCCACTAGAGCTAATTAATTAAATTGATACTTTCGAGTACTGATAGTACATGGAGTGCTTACACATTATTAAAATTAAAATAAAACATTGCTTTCTTTTATCGCAGTTTTAAATCTTAAAATACACTTTGCTATATAATATTCGGGTACCTATAAGGTTTTACTAAATATGTGTATTTTAAAAAAATACTGTAAAAGTATCTTCAATCTCGGATTTTTTTATTTTTTTTTTTAAATTTTCAAAAAAGTTTTATTTTAACTCGTTTATACAAAAACATTCTGTTCTGTATAAGGTTTAATTGTGAGGTATTTAATATAATAAAAGTCAATGATTGTGTGTGTTTGTCTTTTATACAAATCCATTTTTCTTTCTAACTGCCCCAAACTATGTATACATACGTATAAATACCCAAGGAAAAGCATTGGCTATGTTTCGAAAATTTTAAATGATCCCTTCACCCCTTTTTGCTATCATTGTGCTGAAAATAGCTTTATTTCTGCTTAAAAAACTATCCGCTCACGGCTCACCCCCATTGTCCATTGTTAAAAAGAAAAGATAACACAAAATATTAATTTTTTAATAAAAAAACTAGATATAACTCACTAGATAGATTAAAAATCATACTAATATTTTATAATCTGTTTCAAAGAAATTCAAAGTTTTAAAACTGGTAAGTGTAGTTTAAAACATATTTTTTTCAGGATTTAATTTTTAAGTAAAAAGTTTCATGGAATAACATTGTTGTTAAAATAGTGTCCATGGAATAGGCTTTAATTATTGAATAATTTCACCTAAAAATTTAATTAAATTCCTGAGAAAAAATTATTAATAAAGGAATTTTAATGAATGTTCAATTTTTTTATTGGGATATGGTAAATGTAGAAATCGTTAAAAATCTATATAGTTTACCATGCAGAAAAAGAATTCGTATTCCTTGTGCACTCTTCAAAATACAAGAGTAGCACCGTGACAAATTCAACAATGGGTAAACACCTGTGTTTAGATAAGAAACCACCGTGCCCCCTGGAGAGCTTCAATTCGTTTCGCCAATTACTTTCCTAGGATTCCTAGGAATCGATTCTTCAGTAGGTTTGATTCACAGGCATTCGATTCAGCATTTAGGCATCGATTCTATGGTATTCGATTAGGAGGTTTGGCCGAAATCTCCCTACGGGGAAGGTGAAACAGGATGTAAGGGGGGAAGGAAAAGTGGTTTTCGGCGAAACGTAGGGGACACCGTCCTCTCCTCCTCTTCAAGGTTACGACCCCTGATGAAGGCTTCAAAGGGGAGGTTTGATTTACGGGGGCTTTTGGGGAAGAACACCGCACGGGGTTGCAGGTGGACAACTACTGCAATTCTAGGGAGGATGTCCAAAAAACCAGTTTTCCCATCACTGCCCCGGCACAGTGGACGTCCCCTTTCGAATTTGCTAGCGCTAGCCTGCTTCTGTTGCTTCTTTCTTGGGTGTGAGTGTGAACTTAATACAATATTATATTAATATTAATATAAAATAACACTTAGTGTGAAAGAAATTTTCCCAAAATTTGGGGTGTTTGGGTATGTTTTTTCAAATTCTCAAGGGATTTGTTGCTTTTTAATCATAGTACGGGGCCGTTAAAATATTACGTAAGCATGTTGTGATTTTTAATACAGGATTCCGCAGTTCTTACCCGCCTTCCAATGAAAGATGGCGGATTGGAATAATTGACGCAGATTACAGAGGGGAGGAGCTTTGGGAGGATTGCCTCCTTCAGAGTTAACCCAATTTCTTGATTTCTTAAAATCCATTTATCAATTAAACTAAATTTTTTTAATTATCTTTGGAATATTGTATTTTTTTCTACTTCAGCCCCCCCCCCCAAAAAAAAATCCTTAATTCTCTACAGACTGGCTCTCTTACTTTCGGCTTGCCTTAAAAATTATTTTATAGTGATTGTCTAGGCTGAGATATAAAAGAGAATTATCTCTTAGGGGCAGCGGAAAGATCAAAGATCTCACTCCTTTTGGATAGGCGGAAAAACAACATTCTCATTTCTTGCAGGAAGACACTCGAATCATTACCGTGACGAGATTCAATCTTTGGCCTCAAATAGAATTGGATATTGCTGTTTCATTCCGTCATCATACAGGGGAAAAGAGAGCAATAGCATAGATAGAGCGAAATCCAATCTCATTTTTTAAGTAGAGACTGTTGGATTTCCTTTTTATCTTTAAAGATGGAAAAATTTGATTATTTTTTTTTAAAATCAATAGGAATAAACGTGTCTAAATTTAACAGCGGAGTATCCAGAAAAAAATAGGAAGGATTTGAAATTTCAAGTAAGGAACATAATATTTTGGACGTTTTTAGTTCAAAAAAGGATTTCTCTGGAGTGAGTTTGTGAGTAGGATTCTTTTCCGTTAAGAATAATATGGTAAACAATTTTAAACCCGTTATTGCCTCATACCTTTGGTGGAAAATATTCCAACCTAATCCCATCAAAAAGAAAATTCAAGACTTCTATGAAATGTCACTTTTCTAGGTATTTTACTTTTTAAGCTTTTTTATGGTAATTTGCATCATAGGAATCAAAATGATAACATTTCTTGACACCGTATGTTATCTTATTTTATTTTATCTCTATCTTATCTAT
This sequence comes from Tetragnatha montana, assembly GCA_963680715.1. Lineage (NCBI taxonomy): Eukaryota > Metazoa > Arthropoda > Arachnida > Araneae > Tetragnathidae > Tetragnatha > Tetragnatha montana. The sequence goes on from OY796676.1 coordinate 31,342,287, forward strand.
TTGCGTTACCCAGGGAGAACCCCCCTGGGGATTCGTTTATTTCCGACAAACATCATTTTTCTGATTGACAAGGGTTGAATAACATTATTTTCTCTCATTCTAAAACACTTTAATTTTTCAATTCAAGCCTTTTTCTTTGGATGGGGTAAATGCGCCTGGGTCACTTTGCTAAGAGGGGTCTAAATGTTTACACTTACAAAAGTAACTTCATTTGTAAAAATTGCATTTTTGGTATTAAAGAAATATGTATTAGTGAATGCATTTGCTTTATTTCAAGACTTTATACGGTCTCCTTGGACATTTGAGAATCGCTGTAATGAACGCAATCAGAACGGAACGAATGCTCAATTAAAAGCGTTGACAGAGCACGAACTGGATAACTGTAAGTCGCACCTCCTCTATGATTGATTTAAAGCAGGAAATGGACTGGATGATAATGTCAACTCCAGAAAAAGCGGCGGGAAGATAAAAGTGAGATGGGAAAATTGCTGGGATATCTTTTCCGAAACGCCAAAGATTCTTATCTCATTCATAACGCATCTGTTGGTAAAACATGATAACTGAACTATTTATCTTGTGGTGAGAAGTGATATTTTGAGCTGTAGCATGAGAAATCCCATGTTAAGTGTCAAAGAACAAAGTAACGCATACAGCAAATAAACCAACTGAGAAGCAAAAATGATCAATTCAAATTTAGGAGAATTCTTTTTAACTTGAGAGTAAAATATTCAAACTTTGAAAGTCAACGATCCTTATAAAATTTTCAAAAGACGTACCACTGCTACTTAGTTAGAGGAAGAAGAGATTTAAACTAAACTCTGTCGTAGATCCTTTGTTCAAATAAAAGAAAAAACTTAAATGATGGGAAGAACTGAATGGATTTTTTAAACGAAGCAAAAAATCTCCAGTCTCTGACTTTATCATCCATTAATGATTCATGATTTTGCCTCAGAATCGGTAATCACCTCCGCTGCAGACAAGTCTGATGAAAAACGGGAAAAAAACCTAGCACGTGTGGTTCGGATTTTGGAGCAATAACTCCACGAAAAATCCGATCAAATCAAACCAGGTATTTTTGCGTCTGGAATTTCAAATCAGTAGCGACCCAAAAGCAAAAGAGAAGCGCTCCAAAAGTTGCATTAAAAATTGGGTAAGAAAAAAAGAAATCACTCGCTTCTCCCAGGCTGTTCCTCTATTGATTGTTTCCCCATCAACTTTCTAAACGCTGTGCGTCAGGGATTGTTAGAAACGGAAACTTGAAACGAAATGTGCCTCGCATTCTCCTGTCACCTCTCGTTTGTGGATGAATGTTCTCCTTCGATCCTTTCCATCTATCCAACAACTTTATATCCTTGCTTTTTAGTGACTTTCAAAATACAGTTGAATAATTCTAGGTGACAGAGGTCTAGATTCTAGGTCCTTCCCTCAGTTCTCTAAGGAAAAGTAAATCTTACATGGATTCAAGGAAATGGAGGCAACGTACTTGGTTGTAATTATTTTTTTGGAAACACTTTTTCAAAACCATTTTTTTAAATGAAATAATTTGCTCGGAAAATACATCATGGTCACCATGAAGCACTAGGTGCCCTGAATATAATTTCAGTAAAAAAAAATTAAATGACATAAAAAGAACAGGTAGAATCAATGCCAATTAATGAAGTTGAAGATGATAAAGGCGTAGTCGTAGTACTTATTCGATTTTCGTAAAATTATATTGTAAACTGAACTGCTTTAAATTATGTTACATTTTAATATAGCACGTTTAAAAATATGCACAGATGTCCTCATGATACAACAGCTATGGCGGCTATCCATGCTATATGCTACATGGCTTGCTGCTTCATGAATTCGCAGGGCGTTCTTATTTATGGGAACCACCCGAACTGCGAAAGTAATCAATCAATTCAGAGTCAGACAGCAATTTCAAAGGTAAAAACAAAAACAATTACTGCCGATGTCGGAGTTTCATATAGGTTAGTCTCATGGGCGTCATTTAGGGGGGGCAGGGGGGGGCAATTGCCCCCCCCAAGGTTTCCACTCTTAAGTGAAAAATTGTTGAGAGTCCCTGGAAAATTTTGTAACTTCCACAAGGAGCAACAGATTTAACTCAAAACATCCCAAAAGCAGTTAAAGCACTACTTTTGAGGGTCTAATTTCAAAATTTTCTGGGGGAGAACCCCCAATCCCCCTCCTGACCTTTGATGTCTGTTATACAATTTGTCTCCCTTGAAAATTCTGCCGCTGACAAGAAGCAGTTCCCTTTGGGAACCAAAGAGTTTGAAGCCCCTAGGAGTCTGGTTTTAAAGGGAAATTTTCAAAAATTTTTACTGGGGGAGGATCTCCGCCCCCCCCTTGAAAATTTTACGTTTATTTATAACTTTTTTTCCCCTAAAAAATTCTATGCTTTAGAAGGAACTGTTCTTTTTGAATGTAACCCAAAGGACCTCAAAATGAGCTGAAACACTACTTTAAAGAGGCAAATTTCAAAAAATTTTCTGGGGGAGGACCCCCAGACCCCCCTTTAAAATTTTTAAATATATATTATGTTATACAGTATATTTTCCTTGAAAATTCTGCCACTCACAACAAGCAGTTCCCTCTGGGTGCTCCCCAACAAGGTTGCAAGGGAGATAAAACCCTAGTTTAAAGGGAAATTTTCAACAAAAATTCTGAGGGAGGGCTTCCGGCTCCCCTTGAAACTTTAACGTTTATTTGTAACTTTTTTCTCTAGAAATTATGTGGTTTACAAGGGTTTGGTTTATGTGGTTTACAGTATATTTTCCTTGAAAATTCTGCCACTCACAACAAGCAGTTCCCTCTGGGTGCTCCCCAACAAGGTTGCAAGGGAGATAAAACCCTAGTTTAAAGGGAAATTTTCAAAACAAATTCTGAGGGAGGACCTCCGGCTCCCCTTGAAACTTTAACGTTTATTTGTAACTTTTTTCTCTAGAAATTATGTGGTTTACAAGGGGCTGTTCTCTTCGGATGTAACTTAAATGTTGTAAAAATGAAGCAAAATTTAAAAATTTTTCTGGGGGTGACCCCCAGACCCCCCATTTTTACTTAGAACTTATGATGTTGAGTCACCCCCCCCCCAAAAAAAAAAACAAGTCTTGTTACGGCGTGGCTCAGCCCCACTTAAAAAAAAATCCTTGCCCCCCCCAACCAAAAACTGAAATGACGCCCCTGGTTAGTCTCGAGAAAGAGCAGGCTATATTCTACTGCTCCGTTTCATAATAGAAGTTTACATAACGCACGTAAAATAACATATCTGTGTAAATTTCAATTTTAAGAAATGTTTCTTATTGAATTCATTTTTTTTTTCATTTAGAAAAATTTTTTTTGGCCTTTTTTTTATCACCTGCGTTTAAGTAAGTGCCAGAACACCCTTTCGACCAAAATAATTCTCCGACCTCTTAAAATATTTTTTAGTACACGTCTGAAGTGTTGCACCACACGAAGGAATTTGCCAAAAGCCTCGTGCACTAAAAAGAACTCTGGCCAATTATTTATTGGGTTTAATTATACGCCTTTAAACAGGTTTCGATGTTGTCTACAGATAAAAAACTTCCCCTATTACACCTCCCCCCACCTAATGAGTGGAGGATCCACAATCTTCTCAAGTCTACTCTGTCAAACAAGGTGAAATTTGTGATCATAAACACCTGATGAATGTCACATTGTGACATCCCTGAGCCACATTTAGGTCATAGACCGTAGACCTCTGGCGACGCCGGTGTCCTTTCGACTGAAAAGCACCCTCATAACTCGCGACTGTTTCACAGGTGTTTATCTTCGACGATGAGATAGACCGGTATATAGGGGTTGAGGGTTGAGGGTAGCAAAGCATTTCGGCTTGTCGCTAAAGAAACAAAATCAACGAGCAAATAGATGCTTCGTGATAGACTTTGATGGCCGAAAAATTACTGCATAAAACTCGTAATCAATCAAAAAGCCGTTGGCCCGTTGCATAAACTAGAATTTTTGAGTCACTTTCGGGTAAAAGAGATACGAACAGTTTTGGGAGATTTTGAGCAAAACTGGCTTTAGTGGCATCTCATTAAATATTCTAAGGTTCGTGAAACATATCCCTTGCTAACGTTATAGCAAATTAAAATGTAGCTACATTAATATCGTACTTAGTAAAAATTCATGACACTAACTCTCGTATATTCTGCAGCTACAAACTTTAAAAAGTTATTTATTCATGATTTTAGAGGTAGCGGTACTACTTTGTAGCAAAGAGACTGCTATTTTGAATATAACAATCACTGATAACAACATATCAGTATCCCACCGTTAACAACTATGTTTAAAAATATTATCATGCTTGATATTTAAACCTTTATTTAACCTTATTAATTAACCTGTTCAAATTTGTTTTCCTTCATTGTAAATTTTATACAAATAAATACAATAATTTTTTGCAGAGAAGTATATTTACAACCAAGGTTTTTACGACTAGAATTATTTGCAACATCTTAATAAGACATTATACCGAATTCCAAGTTATATTTTCACGTAGGCAGTTTTAGAAAGTCTATAGATGTTTAATGAGTAAAACTAATATAATTAAAACTGTATAGAACGATGTGGAAATCGGTTTTGCGCCAAAGATAGCTGACCCCGTTACCCCTCAGCAACACTGTCAGAGTCAGAATCATTTTGCCGAGTCATAAATCACAAAAACGAATCGGTTTTCCCAAAAGAAAAAAAACTACATCTGAGCAGATTCAAAGAGCACTATGAGCAATAAATCCTTCTTTGAAATGACTACTCATGATATCGATATTCAGTACGAAGCGGTACAACTAGCATGACTTAACCTCCCATATTTCCCAAGTTATACAACTGCTTTCTGAGAACTCTATGTTCCTGAGTGAGTACCTTTCATCAGTGGCTTTTCAATTTATGACCCAAATCCTGTCATACGGACACCAAAATCCAAGGAGGCATGTTTCGGCATCAATCACGAACGCAGAGCTCCAAGATTTCAGCAACTGGAGGAAAAACGATCACATGTTTTTCCGTGTGATTCTTTTTCCCTAGAGGCGGGAGAAACCTTTGCGGCTTATTCCCTCCGGAGGGATATTTCCTCTAATCGCTTATCAGACAAAGGACATTTTTATCAGGGAGTTTATGGGTTCACGAAGGCAATTTTCGCAGGTTGCAAAACGATAGTTTGTGAGAAGACAAAATATTGGCTGGGTTGTCGAACTCTATTCAGTTCAGAATATCTTTTGGCAAGCTAAATTGAAAGGGGTTTAAATGACTCAGGATTAAAAGAAGATATCAATATCCCTCCCATCCCTGATGAAACCGCCCTGAAAGTAAAGGCAGTATATAAAAAAAAAGAAAACTTTAATATTGATATAGACCCACCTCAAAAGGCTGAGGCATAAATCACAAAGAAAGACCTTGGTACACCCACAATAAAAACTCCACCCCACATTATATCGATGAAAGTACTTATAAATCAAAATTCACCCACCCGGGGTTTCTAGACGAATCTAAAGTGTAAGGAAAGGTATAATGCATGATTTATTCGTTAGCTGACCGATTTACATTCTTCACCAGATTTTGTAACTCCTATGAATGGTACAAAAAGAAAATAAAGGTATGAGACGGAAGAGAATGTATGAGTGATTTGAATCATGGAAGGTGTTTGTGGGGAACCCCTGGGAGTTAGACAATCCTGATGTCTATAATGTCTATTGAATCTATCCTTACCAATGAAAAGAGGATAATAAAACATCATCAAATAGTTAGGGGACAGCCTCTCAGAAAGGAAGCAAAATAAAATTGTTATACTTTTATTCTTATTCTTCCCAATTTAAGGGGAAAAAACTTCAGAAATGATAAATTAGCAATATCCCTCAAATCTTTTGACTTCCTGGCTACGCCAATGTTAAGAGACTTTAAGTATTCGAGAAACTCGGAGGATGGATGATTTGATGGAATCGTAAAATATTACGGAACATATGTAACTTAGCTGAATAAATACTTTTTCTGATGAACATAATCGTTTCCTATCACCAACTCGCGTACGCGTTCTCAGAAAATATGTTGACCGCATATTCCCATAATTTCGAAATTCCTTCTCACTTGAGATCGCCCTTTCCACTATCAACAAAATTGCTTCATCCTATTGAAAAACAGTGGGAAGAAATAAGGGAACCAACCACACACGGCCAAGTACTAGTAGAATGAACTCGAAAGAAGGCGGTACGGTAAACACATACGTCGAAGAGAAGAGCGGAGCCACCGAAAGAGAACACGGCTGCCAACCACCCTCTCACCCCACCCCATGGAGAAAGTGTTTCACTTTCTTTCTCGGTTCTCCCCTCCGCTTCCTGACGATCCTTGCATCTGCATCATGATCATGCGACTTTCAATTTCTGACTTTTGCATTCCCTGGAAACGTTCTCTTTTTTTTATCTTTCACTTGAGAAAAACAGGCGCGCCTGAGTATACGCTTATCTGTAGGTGTTGTAAATTTCCTTTTATATATAAACACATGAAATTGGGATTTAGCTTTTTAACTGTTTCGAGAGCACGTGGATTCAGTAAAATAGCCAAGAATAGTGTTTTTTTTCGCAAAGCCTCTTTGGAACGCACCTGTTTTGTTGGAAGATTCGCTGTCAACAATGGGATGACTAGATAGCTGGTGTTCGGTTGCGAAAGGGAGAATTATGGAAGGGAATATGTTTTGAAAAATAAAGCAGTGGTATATGGAGACTTGATACAGTTTAATTTCCACTGCATAGATATTTATCATAGTATTAAGTAATGAATGACTGATATTCCCTTAAGATTCTGTCTGATAGAGTTTAAACTTAAACTGCTTGAAGGTATCAATAGTGGAAAACAAATAAGAAAGTCCTCCCTTAAATCTCAAGTGGTTCAGTAAGTTGTACTAGAAGGCTTAAAAATTATTAAGTTTCTAAATGGAGATTAAGAACTAAAAATGGGTTAGAAGACTGCTTACCAGAGAATGATAAAGGCGTCAAGGAGTTGCGTTTTCGACTTGCCCAACACACATTTACAACTAAATGAAGTTTAATCATTTATCAATTTGAAGTGTGAGCAAAAAGCAAAAATTGAGTGGGTTAAAAAGGTCAGAAAACCATCTGTCCACAGTAAAAAAAATCCTGGTGAGTATTGCAGCTGTTGTTCATTTCAACTCCATAGAAAACGCAAAACAAACACCAAAAGGCGAGTGCGTTGTTTCTGCGGAGGTTCTCCTCGCATCCTGTTCACTGCGGCTGATCGCTGAGAGGTCAGGGGCTGCCGCTTAACTAAAAATAGTTAAGCTCTCGTGGCAGTGAGATAAACACGAGCTGCGGGCGCACTTTCATGTTGGCATCATGGATGAAAGATTCGGAGGTTTGCGTTATGCTCGAGAGGGGTGTTGTATCGCAGAAGTTGTGCCAGTCGTGAAGAATAGGTTTTAAGAACGAGGTCTTCCCATCCGAGAACCTAAAGGAGCCCTAATAATATCTTTTGAAGCTAGGTACTTCTCAATGGAGGAGTGTGGACTACATAAGTAAATTCTTCTTATGTTTATGCGGTTCTTATGTTATACCAAAACGCCCCCCCCCGTAGAATCATAAAATATCCTAAAACGAAGAATATTTTTAAAAACTACTCATTTGATAGACTCCTGGTTTGGCTGAAATGGATGGCCCTTTCATTTACCAGTGGTTTGTATAAGATTTCATTGCCCTAAATCCCAGTAAGTTTATCAGTAGCCCCTCCAGCAAGGTAAAATCTAAAAAAAAAAAATCCAACTAACTAAAACACGTTTCCAAAACTCGAACATATCCTGCTGAAGGTACAGACGGAGGTGTCCGTCCACTCCCCTCTTCCTGTTCTCTGACTCGTTTGATTCTTTATTCGATCTAGAAAACGGAGGAGACAGGTTCCTTGAGAAGATAACACGACCACTTTTGAACACAACTGAAAAAAATATTAGGTTTTTTTTTTCAAAAGGCTAGCTAGACCGATGATTTGAGACAGGAAAGAAGGTGTGGTGGGATGATGCTCTTTAAAGGTTCGTTTGATAAAAACCATTCGTCGATAATAAAATGCTTATCAGAGTCGAAAATATAGATCGGTGCTGCTGGTTAAGTGCTATTAAATCTATAAATGTGATAAAATTTCTATTGTTAAAAACAACCTTTAAATTTATTAACTTTAAACTTTTTGTTATCTTTAAACTGAAAGTTAAGTTCATTTCATTGTTTTGAAAAATATAGGAAATGAGAACCATTTTTTATATTTTCTTTATTAAATTAAAATTAATTTAAAACGAATGCTCACGCATAGTTTTTGTTTAGCTGTCTGTATATGAACTAATATTTTAGGGCAAAAAGAATTAATGAAAAAAATAGCGGAAGCCTAAGAAGAAGAAAAAATTAAAATAATGAGAAAAGAAAATTAATTTTTTTTTCTAAATTTTCAAAATAAAATAAAAGAAACCCCTCACTAACAATCAAAATAAAAAAAAATGCCAAATACGTGCTAAAACCGTATCATCCCGAAAAAATCGGCAACGCTTTCCCAGTCTGTCTATCGAGAAAAAGTAGGAAAAAGCTCAAACCCAAGAAGTATTTTTGAAAGAGAGAAACAAAAGAACCGAAACGAAGCAGCTGTATTTTATGGCTTTGCGTTCCAAACCGAAACGGATTGCCTTTTGTTTTGAAAACCCCTTTTGGAACTTTGTACGGAGAAAGCGCCATCTCTGAGAAAAAGTTGAAAACATTTGATATCCCTTGAAGTCTTAAAAACGTCTTCTCTGAACAACCCAATTCAGTTAGTATAATGTAGGCTGTAGGCAATTGCACATATCCACCCCATAATATGTTCTTGAAATTGAAATATTTCAGGGTATTTCTTTCATTCTGCTTTAAGTGTTCTAAAATTTAGAAATTAACAATAAATGGCGCTTCCGTCTTTTCTCTCATTGTCGCTCTTCCATCTAATTAATTTTTTATTTTAAAATTCCTAATCTTAAAAAATACCCAATGCAATGCTTTTAAATTTAACTTATAATCCTATGTTTGGAATGATGCTAGATATACAAAATATGTAAAACGAGCTTAAAAACAATTTTTAAAAATAATTTCAGCTTTTCAGCTTTCACAAAAGGAAGAAATAAACTTTTTTTGTTCTTAGCCCCTTCTCTTGGGCTCATTTTTTTAGAATTTAATGTTATTGCGATATATTTGTAAAACATCAAATTTTTAACTTGTTCTATTTATTAGGATAAATAATGTAGCTTTCTAAAATATTAAAATTCAAATTTTGATCTTGTATGTTGTTTAATTTTGCAGGTACTCCGAGTCCACAGTATAGTAATGTTTCAACAACTAAATTTTTAAAAGCTGTACACCTCTTGAGGTATCATTTGGGATTGGGATCCAATCCTTTTACTAAGCCAAGGGCCCAAGGAGAATTTAAGAGTTTATCTATCCGAACTTGGAAATTAAACGGTGTTGAATTGTATTTTCATTCAGTATTGGATTTTATAATACTTTAAAAATAAATTCTATCAAGGTGTAAAAGACTATTTATCTGAGCTAGAACATTAAAACATAGAAGGACAGAGTGGGGCACCTTGGGACCTCCTTGGAACAACTCACTTTTCGGACGCAATTTTATATATATGATCTCGTGCTTATAGGTATTAATAAATTAAACTAAAATCTACTCTTCAATGTTGTTTGGAATCTTTGTTGTGTCTGAATAATTATTTACATCAGTTTTCTTGTTTTGCATAGTGCAAACGCAAAGTTACAATCACTTGTAGTTGGAAAAGCATTTTTTATGAAAAAAAAAGTATATTTATGCTATTATAATGATAATAACAAACATCTCATTAGTAAAAAATATTGTTTTTGCTTAAAAAAAAAAATAAATAATTTAAGAACTTAGAGGATTATAATTTAGAAATTCGTGCAAAAAAGTATCTGGAATGAAACAAAAAATAGTGATTTATGTCGAGACAAAATGAGGAAATCAGTGAAAACTTTAAATGTAAAATACGTTTGATGCCCAATTTAAGATTATTAAACATAGTTTTTTTCCATTAATTAGTGCAAGTGTTTCATTAATTAAGTAATTTCACTAATTATTTTGTATTTTTCAAAATAACATTTATAATTTTTATGCTATTATTGAAAGTGTCCTAAGGTGGTCTCCTAGCGCGGTACATTGGATCGGTTGAACAGGTTTTTAAAATTTGTTATTAAATATAATTGTTATAAAATAAAGTTACACAATCTTTTTTAAAAACCTTGTATTTTTCTTGGTTTTTCTCTTTAATCAATTATGGAATAATAATTTGGGGTGGAGACTATAAAACCAATTTATTGCCTTTAATTTCTATTCAGAATAAGTGTTTCAAAATCTTATGTTTAAATAATTCCGACTCAATTGACTTTAAAAGTTTAGGTTTACTCCCCGTGCGACATCTCGTTTTTTATAGAATTACACTTTACTTATTTGGCAATAGAAATATATGTAATCTAAAAAATACGGTTAACCAAAGGAGAATAAATGAAATTTATCAGATTCCTCGCTTTTACAAGGAGATATATCGTAAACATTTCTTTTATCTTGCACCTAAGTTATTTAATAGTCTACCTGCTGAGCTACAAAATATTTCTTCCTATCCCTCATTCAAACGTTGTTTACATAATTTTGTAATTTTTTTAAATAATATTGAAGACCTATTTTAATGGAAGCATAATGTATTTTTTTTGCCTTAGCTGTTTGCCAACTTGTAAAACTTTAATTTAAATAATTCTGTCTTTTGTAAATTAAATTAATCATTTATTATTGTTATTTGTACTATGTTTTGTTTTTTGCATTTTTGAATATTATTATTGCTATGTAATTCAACCCACCTATCTATTTATTTTATTTTAAACTAGCTGATATGCCCGCCGTAGTTCGGGGGGGAAAAGGCTAACCAAACTGTGTGTTAAAATAAATAAGTATTATTTTCTTCACTGTATTCCTTTCCGAAGCGTCATTTAGGTGCAACTGCCTTCCTGCTAGAATTCCTTTTTGATGCCATACTACTTCTTTAAGATGTAAAAAAACCCTTTATAAATACAACCTGTTTAGATTTAATGTGTGAAATCCCCATCCCCGTTTTTAAAGAGTAATTTTTCAAAATAGAAAAAGTCAGGGGACCCTTCTGAACCCCCCTTATTTTTTCTCTTTAATGTCCTTAGCTCCCTCCATCCATTTCTGCAATTCGTATAAATGTATAATTGATACAAATCTCTCCGCCTTCGCTTCACAATAAAGGTTATTATTGAACACCAATTTCTATAGATAAAACTTATTTCCCTCTCATCTAGCTAAATTTTAAATAAAAAATAATTCAATACACATACTTTTTTAAGATGTTAAACAAAACCTTAAAAAAACTGTTTACAATTAAAGTGTTTATAACAATTTTTTAATAGGGAGAATTTTTTTCAAATCAGGGGGAGACCCCCTGAACCCCCCTTTATTGATTTATCACCAACTCATTCATTGAAAGAAATTTCAAACATGAAATAAAACTAAACATAATGGACTCTAACCGTCTGACGTCACACGGAACCAACACGTGACCTACTGAGCTTGCGATTGGTTACCACAGATACTACACTAGTAGATCTACTAGTGTAGTATCTGTGGTAACCAATCGCAAGCTCAGTTGTAGGTCACGTGTTGGTTCCGTGAAGTCTCGAACCAGATAGGCGGTTAGAGTCCATTTGAATCGACACCAACTGTTGATAAAATGCCTCTGATAAAATGTTGTTTAATTTGAACTTTGCTGAAAATACTTAAATTTGATTAAATAGAAAAAAGAATAAAATTTTTCAGTGGAACGGTTTTTGGTTATCATAAAAAAATTATTTAATCTTCAAAAATTATTTATTTATCAGAGTTTTAAAAAATTCACCTGTTATAAAACATTTTCAAATAAATATTTCAAACAATAGAGTCTTTGCGTTTCCTTGAAGGAGCAATAACCGTTATCAATTTAAAATTGAAGGCTAAGCATAAGAATTTAGAAAAGAGCCGAAAAATGCTGCTTGGAATGCATTGATTTTAAAAATTCTTTTTCGAAAACCTTCCTGGTTGTATGAGGAACAATGAGCTAAAATTTCATAACAATCATATTAATAATGTGGATGCTAGAATGCAATAACTAAAAACGGGAGTAAATATTCAAACCTCCTTGCACCCCCTCTAGAATGGAATATCGAAAAATCCAGAAATTACTTTCTTTGAAATACTAGAAGGTATTACCAACAGTTCACTTCGTAATGACGATTTCTCGGTACTGTTTTCTTCGAAAATGTAAAACTTGGTTTATGCTCAGCAAAAACGGGTTTTTGAAATATTCAGACCCCTTAAAATTCGAATATTCAAAATCTGAACAATACCTTTCTAGATATTGTTGCTAGGTACCTTCCTGCGAAATAACAAAGATCTGGGGTCATTTGGTACGCCGCTGGGCTCAAAAACGTCGAAAACGCTCCAAACCCCCCTGTGGGCCAGAAAAAAGAAATTTCGAAAAATCCCTTCTTAGTGCGCGTATACACCGTAAGGTCTTCGACCCTACCAAGTTTCGAGTCCTTAGGCCCGGTAGATTTTGCTGTGCGTTGATGAGTGAGTGAGTGAGTGGTAAAGCTCTTTTATTATTATAGATATCACTCAATGTTCGCACTTTTTTTGGTTACCTGAACGGGACTGTTTCCCCTTGGTAACTCATATTATTTTATATATTTATTTGTAATTTCCATAGTGTTAAATAAAGATTATTATTATTATTATTATTATTATTATTATTATTATTATTATTATTATTATTATTATTATTATTATTATTATTAAATTCCCTAAAAGAGATAAAATTGGTCGAAAATATTTTTATTAGATGAACAAAGGAGAATATTTAATATAGTATTATAGTCTGTGTAAATAGAATCGGCGGTTGACCTTGAGTTTTTTCTCAATGTATTTCTTCTACGTTGCCATGGTAAAGCCATGACGTGAAACCGCCGATTTTATTTACACAGACTATAGTGGTGTTTGAATAAATATAATTGAATAAATAAAGTGTCCCAAAGGTGTACCACTCACCCCTACCATCATTAAAATCTTTTCTGTTTAAGATTTTATTTAATTCTTTCTTGATTTACGAGATAGCTTACATCAAATTAGATAAATGAGGTAGTATCAGTTAGACATTCCATCATTTTAATTCGCTTTTCCGCAGTTTTAGATTACAAGACTAAGTTCTATGCGATTTGAGAAACTCATTTAATATAATTTAAAGCCTATAAAGACAGATTTGAAGCCCGATCTTATTGGGTCAATAAAGTCCTCCAGACGAAAAAAAGCAAAAGGGAACTGTTTTTACCTGCCTCTTGGTAAAGTCAATACGTCTAGAAATTTAGAATAATATTTTCGGAGTTAGTGCTTTGACTATTTCAAGAAGGCAGACGTCCTTGAAGTAGTTAAACAACCAACAACTCGTTTAAGAAACGCATTTTCTTTCTTTTTTTTTTAAAGTAATATTTGAAACTCAATTAACTTTAACTTAACTTTTGAAAATTGGACACAGCTCTGTTTTAAAACTTCTTTTTTTATGCGTGTGAGTTAACTTTTTTTTGTGTAAAGACTCAATTACAATATACTTCATGAATTTAGTTAATCTTCTAGGATGATTTGATATGAAAATATTTTTAATGACCAGTTTACTGTACTGATTTCAATCGAAGTAAAAATATTCCATATAAATTCAATCTAAGCCTAAAAAGACAAAATATAGTTGTATTCAGGAGTTGGGTTAAGGGATAGCACTAGGCCACCAAAGCGGTCAGAAAAATAAATTCCCGACAGTACCATTAAAGCTTTCTTTTTTTGTCTGTTTAAAATTTTCGTCACACAGGTAGTACTATGTTTTAGATTTCCACCTTCACGGAACTCCTTTAAAAAGTTCCTCCTTTTCTCTCTATTTTAAAAAAAAAGTTTTTGGTGAACGGTTTCCAGAGGAAAGCTTTTTAATTACTGATCCGTATCACACATTTTTGTGATCAAAGTGTCTGGATTCTTTCGGGTAAGTTTTTGGAATACTAATAACTGAAAAAATTCTCAATATTAAAATATTTCCATTTGTTTGGATTAAGGATAAGGTTGCAGTTACAAAGCAAGCAAATATAAAACAACTTATTATCCATCCAATCACAACGACCAAATCACACATCCAATCGCAATTTTATGATGAAACAAAATTTTTTCACTTTATAAAATGTTTTTCGTACTAAATATCTTTCAGTTGATAAGAGTATTCTAGAAACTTACAGATTATAATAGTTAATAGTAGAATTTCACACATTTTGTCTGAAATTTATATTTTTTCGTCTGATAACCAAAACAAACTTACTGTAAATATTGAGGGTCATGAAGGTTTTGTCTCTTATAATTAATTTTCAATGGATTAAAAGGTAGGTATTGTTTGACTTGACTAGTCTGGGTTGAAACAAAAATATGAATGATAAAACGCTAGGTGTGCTGACGAATTACTAGGGACCATAGGTAAGTATTCCAACTTTTAAGATAATGTTATTTATGGAGATGGCTTCAACCTATAATTTTTACTCTCAAAAATTTTGCCACTATAGCGTATTTAGAAATCATGTTTATATCAGGGCACGCGGCAACAAAAACAAGATTTAATACATTAAACCATGCTGAAGAAATGTTTTAGGAATAAATTTTTTGATTTTAACCATTTAGGGATGAAAATCACAATTACAGTAACAATAATGATTACGATTTTACTCATAACAAACAATATTTCTAAACATCAGGACATAAGGTGCAACCTTTCATATCAACAAAATCTAGATTCAGTTACAGACAGGGATGCTATTTAGAGCTACTTAATGCACGTGTAAATTTAGAGAAAATTTAATTTGAGTGTTATATGATTTTTCTTTTAAAAGTAGAAATATTCAAAGACGTACTGAAAAGAGAAAAGAGTGGGAAAAATCCCTATAAAACCTATTAATATAAATTTAACCCAAAGTAAAGTAATCGATTTTCGATTTTCCTAACATGAATAAGAACACTCCCGTTCCGGATATTGATCAGGAAGAGGATATGAAAAGGAGAAAACGGAAAAGCCATTAACCTTATTTCTTTTCACGACCATTTCGGTCGAAACAGAAATTTACTACGTTTTGTCATTCACCAAAACGTTGCGAAGTGGATTCTGTATTAAAATTTACTTCAAGAAGGTATCAGTATATCTCGTCTATTTCATAGTGTTAATTTTACATGACAGCATTAAGAAATACTTTAAGGCAAAAGAAAATGCCAAAATTCAAGTGCAAGGTTTTAGATTTTGGTTGGTTCGTACTACGTTAAGATATTTTCAGCTAATTTACTTTCTCTTAAGACAGTTACAGAAAGACAGTCACGGAAAATTAAAAAGACAGTTACGTAAAAATTAAGATTTAATTTTATTGATTAAATTATTAATATTACGACCTGCTTCAATTAGGTAATAGGTTTCATTAAATACGGTAACTACAGGGTTATTCAAGTTAATTTTTAAGGTCTGTTTTCTATAAAACTAAGGTAATCTTTCTAGTTTAAATAGGGGAATGGAGAAGTATATATTTCCATTAATTTACCAAATCCAAAATATCCATTAATTTACGAAACAAAATTAGACAGAATCCAACTGTGAAATTTAAACTGAGTGATGTCGAAAACAATTTTTCTTTAAAAACTGTTTTTATCAGATAGGTTAAATGTCAATAAAAATTTGATGAATCCACACTTTTAGATTTTTTTTAACAACTTAATAAATAACTTTTTAAACTTAACTTAACTTGAAAAAACTAAGAGAAACACACTTATAGGTGTATACTTTTAAACTTCTAAAGTGTTTAAAACATTTTCAAAGCTTTTTTTAAATGAAAAATGTGTTGTGACATAATTTTTCATGATTCAATCAAAATTAACTTGTTCATTTTAATTGAAAAATGGAAATTAAATATGAAAAAAGTATGAATCTTTTTACATAGGTACCTATAAAAGGAAAAAGGGGTTTTTCTTGTTCACGGTTTAGCAGTAATTTGCAAATGTGGAGTAATAAAGATGGTGGGTCTTTATAGGTACAAAAAAAAAACATTTCAAAGGTGAATTATAAACCAAGATTAATAAAAGAGAAGAACTGTCTTCTTTTACTAGATAGCCTATTGTATTAAACAAAACATTGGCATAAAAATTATAAAAGTTTAAAATATGCTCATTATTTAATGCAATTATAGTTCATTAAAAAATTTAGTTATTCAACCAAATGGATTTAATTTTTTAAAGAAAATGGAAAACATTCTTAAAAATAATTATAATCTTTTGATAAATTATCCCTTTGCCTTTGAAACTGTTTCAAACATCTCGTCATGAATAAGAAATGAGCTTATTTTCAAAAGACTTCCCATAATTCTAATGCTCTTTAACGAGACCTTCATTAGCCTCTTTTAAAAGCAAAGGAAGAGGTCATTGCCAACCTAAAAACAGTATTCCTTCCACTTTCACCTCGTAAATAAAATTAAGCGACCGGAAAATTTCTATTTTATCTCAAGAATCGATAATGAACTTGAGTCATGTCTCTCCGATAAACACGTTGCTCTTAAAGAGATCATCCAAAATAATAAATCGAGTCATCGCTGGTGATAAGTGAAATACACTAAAGAAGAAACAAAAAAAGCGTTTGTCGGGAAAATGGACTGGTATCCAGGTTGCGTACGTCCGCGTTGTGTCAGCAGGCCTCGTGAAGTATGAAGCTATGCAGAGCAACGAACTTGTTATCTAAAGGAGCAAACAACAAAAAAGCTTCGAGACTGGAAATAAACGTCGACTCGGGAGAAAGAGAAATGTATGGTCGATGTTGTTGGGGGATAATAGTTTTAAGGGGACGTTGAGATGCCGTGGAATGAAATTATTAGGATCATATGAAAAAGGAAAGGAATATTTCAACGTGAATGGAATTTTACGAAAATAATTTGGGAAAAAAATTGGTGATTCTTACTTATGCGGTAAATGAGTTCAGTTTTACCACAAGAGTTGTAATTTTGTTTTGAATAAGGATTTTTGAATCAAAAAAATATGTAACATATAATTTACATAAATATTGCTAAGCAAAAGCCAAATTGAATGTAAAGAATAAAAAAGAAAAGTCAAAAAATTCGGATAGGGAGGAGAGAAAGGAAGTATTTTCCCATACCTAGATCACTTTGATATTAATTACATTAAATTCATAAATGAAGATTTTCTTCGGAAATTCTCTGTACTTGTTATAAAATATCCTATTTTTAAAAGATTTTAAAGTTGATCAGAATTTGGAATCCATGCGGTTAAGGAAAACCTGTTACGGAGTCGATTTAAAATTCAATGCGGATGAACTGAAGATTCGAGTCATATAAAAAGAACAATAGACACATCAATCAAAAAGCAATGTAATCCCGTCTAAGTTATAGAAAACCAATGATAAAAAATGGCCCGAAATAAAGTGAACTAACAGTATAAAAACATTTAAAAAAACTATACCTCGGTGATAGATAACCCAAGTTTAATAAATGCAATCAATATTTCGAAAACATATTTTTCGCTTCTCTTAAATAAATCCTCATGAGACAAAACGTTATAATAAATTTTATGTTCCCGAACTCGGTAAAATCGTTGTATGGTGAAGGAAAATATTATTTTAAGAAAAGGGGGAAAAACTTCTTTAAGGATCCTGATAACTACATTAAATAAGGATTTTTATCAAGTAACATCAATATAATGCCTTGAGTTAAGGGCGTAGCAAGTTTGAAGGTAATGATGATGAGAAACTAATTGCAAGGTAATAAAAATATTTGCAATTAATAAGTTGATAAAGCTATCAGCTGAGATGGTAATGATCCTAAATCATAATCAATCTATTTATTGCTATATAGCTGGCCAAAGTAATTATCTAATAACTTCATTAAAATTTCTTAATGGTGTGGTAAAATTATACTTGAACCTAGCTTCGTTTGCTCTATTTACAATTGATTATCTACTGTCTGCATAATTAATGATCAACTTTTTCTGTTGCATTTATTATTATTATTTATCATTTTTTATTATTTATTATTAACCTATTATACTTTTTATAGAGAGATAATCTTCCTTATAGAAGAAAACAAATTTAAACTATTAGTTCCTGAGAAAACTGTTTTATTTTCTAACTGTGAAAAGATTTTGTGGTAAATTTCCAAACGTCCTGTACGGAAGATGCTAAAAGTATAGGCTTGCAAGCGTTATTAACAAAACAAGATCTTTGAGAAAATCCGATTAAAAGAAATTTAAATATTTTAAACTTTTAATAAAGCGTTACGATTTTAATGTTATCATTCGCTTTAAAATAGTTATAAATAAAGTTTATTTCACGTATTTTTACTAATATTTAAAATTATTTATAGGAGTAAGCAAAATGATGAAGTAGATAAGGAGCAAAAAGGAGACATATATCCTAAGCTGATATAACTTTTAATGAAATGGAAATATTTTATTGAAACCGATATTATTTTTTGAAGGGAGTATTTTCAATAAAATATTCATACTTCATTAAAAACAATATTATTTTTATGAAAAAAATTATGTGATACAAATGAATAAAAATATCAAAGTTGTCATATTTAAACATTAAGAAGTCAGTTATTTTCAATTGTTTGAAAGTAAGCACGAAAAAAAGTGTGTTTTCAACCATAAAAAGTAAATTTGATAGGATTTTTACTTTATTCTTTAATGGCATTTATAATTTATGCCTGATATTATTTATGATGATACTAATTTGCAACATAAATATTCTACTTTTCATCAACCGTAATTAAATTGTCTTTTAACAAGTATGTGCTCTATGGTTTAGAATAATACAAAAGATCAGCATATGGGGATTAATTGGATATATTAGGAAAACTTTTAAGCCAACATGTTACTTATTAGTATGGCAGGATCATTAAAAAAATTAATTTTAACTAAAAATGTTTTGTAAAATTTCAAAAATGTGTCTACTAAAGAAATATTGCCTCATCTGACAAGAAATAAGAAAACTATTCTTTCATCAACTTAAATATCTTTCGATTTCAATTTTCAAAAATTATGTGATTAATATTATAGTGTAATGTTTATTTGCATTGTATTTGACATAAAAATGTTCTATTATTAAAGGAGTTTTCCATCTTTAATTTTTGTTGTTGATTTTAATGTGTTCCATTAGAAATGGGACTGATAAAATTGTACATAGAAAAGTATTTACATTAAAAACAGAAGCTTATTTTATAGCCAGCTCTTCTATTTCAATCAATAAAAACTGTACAGAAATTTATTGGTTTTGTTTTCAAATAGTATAATTAAAAAGTAAAAAAAAATTCATTACCCTCTAAATGAAATGATGGAATAGTAAATAAAATAATTTTATAGGAATTACCACGATTTTCAAACTATAAATACATTAGGTGAAAAAATAATAAGGGGCGGTGGACCCTAAAACATCGGGAACTTGTCATTTATTTAAGAAATGACAGGATCACAATAAACATAATTAAAAAAAGGAAAAAAATTAAAATTATAAAATTTAACAGTGCATTTTTTATCGAAATTAATAAGACAGGAATCCTTGAAATTAACTTAACAACTGAAATTAATAGAAAACTGCATCAATAAGAGGTTTTCTAATTAAAAAAAATATATATATGTATTAGTTTTAAGTGTTAAAATTTACAGCAGTATACTTATTTTAATTAAGATACATCCTTCGGAAATTATGAATACTTTTTAAGAATTTAATAATAAACTATTAAGTTACAGTGATACCTAATACCTATACCATAGGTAGTGTAAAAATTAGACCAGTAAAAACGATGTATTTACATTCTGATAAATTTTAAGAACATTTTTAAAAAATCTCAAATTTGAAAATTAAAAAAAATAACAAATGTTACTTTTGAAATGTAGTTGATCATGTGAGAGTAATCCTGTTTTTAATCCTTTATTCAACAGTAAGGATTTTGTTTAGTATTTCACCAAATGAATGATCATGAGAAACTTTTTGTACTACGAATCCTCAATATCAAATTCTATTAAATAGGTAATCGCACTCTAAATTAATTCTATGAAAAACCTGAGCTGTTTCAACAGCCTGAAGTTCAGTTGTTTTAACTAGAACAGGCTTTTGAGTGGCAGTTAAATCAAGCATAACGAATTAAGCTCAGTAAGCACATACCAGGCAATGAAAAACAATCATTCCCAGAACATTTTCAGTAGTCTCATTTTGCAATGAACTATTGTGGAATGATTTATTTGGAAAATAATGTACTGTGTTGTAAGCTAATTTAAATGGAATTACAAAATTAATACAAAAAAAAACCCATGGAGGGATAATCTTTTTATTTTATGCCATAAAAATAAAGGTCTAAAAAGTTAAAAATTTAACTTTAAGGAATAATTGGGAATTCTTTAAATTAAGTGTTAATTTTTATGATGATATTTTTATCATCATATAAAAATATGGATTATCCAAACTAAATTGTAGTTGTATTTATATACACGTTTGCATAACTTAAAAAATTGCAGTAAAAATAAGAAAACTAAACAAGTTTTAAAATGTTTCACAGAATTAATAAAAAGCTCCCTAGACGGGGACGTTTTTCAATACAAAACAAATCTCTTATTGACAGGTATAGTTGAAGTAATGAGATAGTTTGTATTATAACTCAAATGACCTCTTCTTAAAATAATATTAATTACAGTTGCTGTATGGTTACTTCAGGTTTTAAATAAAATATAAAATTTGATATGAATTTATAATATAAAAATAATATTGTACAAAAAGTTAACTTTTGTCTGAATTTAAGCCACTAAATAGTTAAAACAGGTAAAATAAGGAAAATAATAATATTTAATGAATTAATAACTATTTATAAATAGTAAAATAATGATAATGATATTAATGTATATAGGTGAGGTGGTAAAATTATATTAACCGAATAAAAGGTTTTTTTTTTAAATGTAATGCTGTTTTGAAAGAGAGAGAATCTGAGATAACTTAAAGTCAGTAAAAAATTTTCTACACTTCAACCTGTGAAAAATAGTTGGAAAAAATTTGTTAGTCCACACAGCTTTTGGTGAAGCCAAGAATTCAGTGTTTCAGTCCAAAACAATTTTATCCCAAGCTACATGTTTCCAGTGTGACAATGGGACAGACATCGCTAGATCAATACCAAGGCAAGTCGCAACTTTGACCAACTGGTCCGCTCTGAAAGAGCTCTTGCTTAATATTTTAACAAAAACGTATAGAATGCATATTCTTCCTCATTTAAGGTTAAAGTCATTTACTTCGAAATATTTGTAATTTACTTTTCTATCTTATCTTATACTTATATCAAAACATCTCAACAATACTTATAAACTACTTAACCTTCTTGTATTTATTGTTTTGACACTTCCTATGATGTGATTACTCATCATTAAAACGTCATTTCAAGATTTCACATGCTTAATGCATTTGAGTAAAAATATTATTTCCTGTTATCCCCCTTAAATATAATTGCACTATCTGAGATATTAATAACAAATCTAATGAATGCTTAATCAAAGAGTAAACTCTCGTCTAACCTTATTTCAGTGTCGCCCTTTAAACGAAAACTATTAATCGATCGATCTTTTTTAACTCACAATAACTCCCTTTCGAAGAACGATCGTCAATAAAGGGGAAAAAAGGTTGGAAATAATGCTAATTCTCTTTCGCAAAAGTCCCCGAACTCCCACTAAAGAGAAAAAGATTGCCCTTTCCACAGCTTATAAAGGTGTGAAGGGATTTTTTTATTCAAGCTCTACAGCTACAGGATTCGTAAAACACGCATGTGACAAGCGAATCATTCACGACTTCGCCATTGTTCGTGGTTCTATTAAGAAACAGTTCTATTTTTCTACCAATAACAAGATAGGGATTTTCGTATTAATAAAAACCTATTCAAAAACTATTTTTGTTAGCAAAAGTTTATTAACTAAATCATAATACACGCACCTTACTCAATTACACTGTCGTGATTTTATTATTAAAAAAAAATATTTTTAAGGTGTTTTGATACCAATAGTACCTATTGTATCAATAGATAAAAATTATAAACTAAGTTATTAATATTACCACTGCTTATCAAATAGTTTTTTAGAAGGAAAATTACATAGAACTTTTTTTCAAACCTACAATTTTTTTAAATATATACTAAAATGCCATCATTTTCAATAAGATATACGATTTTTTAATCTCCACAAAAACTATAAAAAGAGTTACAAAAAATCTAAACGACTATAAAAGTATCTTTTTAGCCTTAGTTAGGCACGTTTGCATACAGTGAATGAAGGGAAAAGTTATTTTATATTCCTTGATATAAATATCTTTACTGAGAGAACAATCGTTACAACCCAAATAAAAATACTACTTAATTACTACTTACCGGTGAGGCTTCCTTGATGATTTTTATTATCTCCAATAAACCGAATGAATGTCCAGAAATTCTGTCCTGATACACAACCGAGTCCTTGGAAACTCTAGCTGTAGAATAATCCGAATGAAAAACTGACAAAGCGAACAGCCGGGAGAGATAAAAACATTCGTATTACATACAAAAGACAATATCTTCTCCTGGAACTGCCTGAATCCGAGTCGGCCGAACAGTTTATGAGAGTGTCACTCAGAATTTCACAACAATTCTACGTATTCGAAAATCCAATAATTAGGATAGAGAAACAGACGATTAATAAACGGTAATTCAGAACCGTGAGAAGAGTTTTTCTTCCAAACAATGGTCAGTTTCGAGTAGGCTGACAGGTGAGAAAAATCAGAATATCTTTTTTTTGCACTTTGAGTTTTTGAAATGAGTAGAACATAATAAAGTCCTGCCTTGGGGAAAGGGAAACTCGGAACACTTGCTCCAAAGAAAACGGAGGGACTACATCACCTGACTCCTATGGTCTCGAACGAACAAAAAAAAAATTAAAAAAAGAGTTTATCTTTTTCTAGCTGAACAACACCGCAGCTTGCACACGACACACATTCGGGTTCACTAGGTTGCCGACGTCTTCGTCGAACGAGTACATTTCGCAAAGGGCCGTCAAAATAAAAGAAAAGGAGAAAACAAAATAAAAGCACGTTAAGAACATTTCCACCCCCGCTACATGGGGACGGACCTTGTAGCGAGAGAATTCCGCGGCGAGAAGAGAGGGAGAGAGACGAACGAACGAAAAAGATCGTTGCCTCGTTCGCCGGGACTGCAGCGGGATCTGGCAACACGGCGAGCTCCGGCTCCCGAATGACGTCACGATGACGTCGTTTTCCAGGCTAGCACGACTGTAAATCGCCCGCCAGAGGGTTTCTCCCTGTATACGTGTGTGTGTTATTTTCGCATCGACCCTTTCCGAACGTTTTCCGGTGATAATAGAACGTTTGATCTTCGATAGAACATCATCGTTTCGCAACTAATTTGTTTCCCCTATAGAGGGTGGGAGAGGTACCGCGCGCGCCTAGTGGAAGATCGATTTTTCTGGGGCAAAATGTCGGAGAATAAATGTTTTTGAAAGGGATTATTATTGGGGCATCTCCGATGGCGAGGAGAATTAGTTCGAAAGTGGTGTAGGGAAATTTCTCCATTACTCCCTTTTTAAAAGCCTGCTTTTTAGCGCACATCGAAGTTCAATCAAAATAGTAGTAGGTGGTTCAAAAGCTTAATTGAACTTCTCAGGAAAGGAAGGAATATAAACGATAAAGTAAAGACATCCATTAGGTATAAATGCTTTTAAAGTAGCTACAAAATAAGATATTTATAAGTCAAATACTTTTTTTTATTTAATGAAAACACTCTTTAGAATTGCTTTCGATAAAGTTTCAAATATATATTTAAGAAAATATTTTTTTTTTATATAGCTAATTCTTTCGTTTTAAAAAATTGAAAATTTGTAGTATTTTATAATTATTGTAAATTTTCAATTAATCCCTTTTGTTTATTTTTCTTCAGCAAATAATGTCTAAGATGGTCTAAGATGATACAAAGATATGAATCTGTGAAAACAATAGTTTATTATATTCTCCCAAACGGTCTTGAATGATTTTTGAAAATAAAAGATGAAACTCATTTTAGATTATGGTATTCTTGTGCGAGCTTTCGAAAACATTTATTTTAGACATTTCATTGATGTATCATGAAAATGTATGTGAATCACGAGAGATGTATCATGAAAAAAACCGCATGTTTATTTCGAATAAAAAATAAAAGCAAAGAAAATAGAAATATGAAAATTTTTCTTTTCTAGTAAAATGTCAAAATAACAGAGATGGAAATTTATAATTGTATCTCTTTATATTCAAACGAATGTATTCTTTACTCAACATTATTTTCTCTATTAAAAACAATTTTGTCAAGTAAAACATTAAATAAAATAGACAAATATAAACTAAAACTACGTATTATAAAAAAAACTTAAATTGTGCCTAACGTTTAAACGAAATTTTAAAAACGTTTCATATAGAGCCACAAATGTCGGAATAGTTTAAAGTATTCTTAATGAATCAAGGTTAAAAATTATTTAAGTAAATAGAGGAGGAAAAAATAAACAAGATTTTATCTAATGTCGTAACGCGCCGATCGGTAATGCGGTTTTTCTTACCTTCCTAGTACCCCCGCCGTAAAACAGCTTTTACAGATATCTATCGGGCAATCGGCTCCTACTGTTTCACCCCAACCAGCACATTTTTTCCTCGTAAAAATTGATTCAATAGACGGTCTTTGTAATTTTTTGTCCAATAGAGGAATTTAATGTCATCGGAGTAGGTTGAAACTGTTTATACCCTGTTATGGACGTTGGCTGAAGAAATAATACAATCCATAAAAGTAAGTTATGCGGAGAAAACAAGAAAAGCTTAACAGTTGACCAAAGAACTTTTTTAAAATATCGAATTTGGTTTTAAAGTTACTATGATATTTTACCCAAGATTTTCCGTCTAATCAATTTACTGAAAGATGAAACTCATATACAAAAATATTCTATTTCTCTTAAAAATGAAAGTGAACCTTTAAAATTAATGATTATACCTTTTAATTATGTTACTTACATAACGTTTATATATTTAAAGAAAATAATATTGTAGCTAAAAAAATTTATGAGGCATTTTAAATGCACTCAAGTAAAAAACTATTTAAAATAAAATAAATTGTAAATATGATAAAAGATTTCATCTCATTCCTCTTTATTTTTAAATCTATACTAAAAGCGAAGAAAACTCATTTACTTTTCTTTAAGGAGTAAAATTTAACAGTTTTAAGGATAGAAGTTAATGGTTTTAAGGAGTTTCATCTCCTTTTATATGAAACTAATCTCATCATTAAGCGCATTTATGTTATCCTTCAGTGCTTGGTTAAAAACTTTCCATCTCTTTCGAAATTTAGATCACAGGAAGTTGATTTAATCTTGTTAGGACATTGTATCTAATAAATATTTAATGGAAAATGGTTCTCTAAAATATTTTACTGCCATGATAAAGAAAAATAAATATTTTTCTATGGAAAATTATTTTGGAAGAAGAAAGAAACTGATTAAATACATCTAAATTAAACCATAATTATAAATTTGTATTCATTTTCTTCTTCCTCACGTTTATATTTTATTACACTGGGATGGATTTTCTCTTGGTTCTTAGTACATCTCATAGTTTTTGTGAACCTCAGTTCAGTCTCTCCAAATCATCCACCGTCGCGTGTGTGAGGGAGAAAACCTTGACAAATCACGCTTCTCTCTCTTTTTGAGTGGTTTTTCGCCCGTACGCTCTATTTTAAGAACCAGTAAAGCACTTGATAAGCGACCCAGATAACACTGCTAAAATAGAAAAGTCTTTCAGCAGTGTTTGTAAGCGTCGGTGGTATAACGGTTAGCATAGCTGCCTTCCA
Organism: Tetragnatha montana; assembly: GCA_963680715.1. NCBI lineage: Eukaryota > Metazoa > Arthropoda > Arachnida > Araneae > Tetragnathidae > Tetragnatha > Tetragnatha montana. Next base: position 31,368,338 of record OY796676.1, read on the forward strand.
AGCAGTTGACCCGGGTTCGACTCCCGGCCGACGCACTTTATTTTTGAATAACATATTTTTAAAAATTAAAAAACTAGTTGTTCAACAGGCAAAAAGGTTTTTAACAAGTGCGCAAGACACACACTTAAAAAATTTTCACCTAAAAAGAAGCTACTAAAGAAAAGGATTATATTTGAGAAATAATGTTAAATTGAGGGATAATACCTAATATGATTTCAGGTTTGTTCGTTTCTTAAAATTACTTTTTAGTTAGTTTAATTTAAAAGAAACTTCAGCTTTTTTTCTAATAAGGAATTTTATTGGACGTACAGAGAATCCCAACTATCTTATATGAATCTTATGTGTATTTTAGACTCATTGTGATTCTTTTTTTTATGGATATGGACGGATCCATGATTGATATCTGGGGGGGGGGCAAGGGTTTTTGAAAATAGTTATAGACAATACCCTTTTAGTCTTAAACATAAACCTATACATTGAAGTATTTCACAGATTATTCTGATTTATTAAGATATTCACTTTAGAAGTTACTTTATCCAGTGAAATTTTATCTCTCTGAGGGGTAAGTGCCCCGTAGCATTCCATGGATTCGCCATGGATAGACGTATGGCTAGAGATAGAAATGTTTTAAGAGAAACAAAATGGATAATCTTCATCACGTAGTTCTTCGTCTTAGACCTAATAGAGCCAGTAAAAACTGTATTCCACCAATCAACCATACATTTGTAAAACTATGAAATATGACATTAATTGGTAATTGCTAAAAGTAACTAATATATGCTTTTAATTTTGTTCCTCAGATCTTTAAGTAGAAGTAAAATAGTCAATATTAACACAGTATCATTTGACCCTGATGAAATCCCTTCTTTATCGGGAAAGACGGAAAAGAATGCGTTACGTACTACGAGTGCTCTACAAGGAGAATAATGGCGGCTTTACACCCCCGAGGTTTGCGATTTGCGATTTGCGTTTTGCGATTTGCGGCGAAAACGGGAACCGCAGAAACTACCGCAGCGGCTGCCGCTAATGCCGCCGCGACAGTTTTGGTTCCCGCGCATTTTCGTGCTTTGTTGACATTTTAATTCATCAATCGTCAAGAAGGTAACCCCTTTTGCACTAACTCTTTTTGAAAAATAAAGCTCCGTTTTTTCTATAATCGTGGAGCATTTCAAAACCATAAAAAGAATAGAATCATCTTCAAAACTAGTGGTCGCGGCGGCATTAGCGGCAGCCGCTAGTGTCGTAAATCGATTCTAGCGCCCTCCTTCGAGCGGTGCGGTTCCCGTTTTCGCCGCAAAACGCAAATCGCAAATCGCAAACCTCGGTGGTGTAAAGCCGCCATTAGTCATTCTTCCTTTCTCCAATATCCAATCAAGCGTAAAATCTTCAGTCGTGACACTTTGTTTGAGCACATGAAAGAGATTTACTTTTTTCTCGAGCGTCGGTGGTATAACGGTTAGCATAGCTGCCTTCCAAGCAGTTGACCCGGGTTCGACTCCCGGCCGACGCAAATGTATTTTTAGTTTTGATTTAAAAAAATAAACAAAACGAAAATGATTGGTAGATATGGGGAACACTTAAAAAATTACTCAAAACTCACAAAAATTTTCTTCAAATAGATCAAAATGCTCTGGAAACGGTTGAAATATCAATTTATAAATTTCGCAAATCGATTTAAAAGCTAATGAAACAAAATCTGGAGCCCATTGTAAGAAAGTTCAATAAAATTGGTGTTTTTTATATCAATAAGCAATAAGTTGGTTCTAAGAAAATAATTTGTAATAGTTTTTTAAGTTTAGGCAAAAAGAGTAGAAAATGTAAGACAGTCAGAAGAAAACCATTCATGTTTTCGTATAAAAAAAGATATCATCAGATAAGACACACAAGACTGTTTTAAATATCATTAGCATCCGATGATTCTATAAAGAAACTTTTCTTCACCCCTCTGTGTTCTTGACCCGGTTCTTGAAAACACACGGGAACCTTCCACATCGAACCATCACTGGAACTTTCTATGAATCACTCTCCCGATATGAACACCTTGACCGTATTTAATGGGTATGATGATGCAATGTGTGATGCTCCCCGTTGTCTCACTGCCCTTGATCAGGTTGGTTGGTAACATTACCTTCAGAAAGTGGCATTTTCACCGCGGAAGGATTGACATAATCTGGAAGCTTTTTGAATTTCGGTTATATTTTGTAGCTTATACCTACTATTTTGGTTTGAATTATTGTTGGTTTAAAATTTTAGTATGTCTGAAAGGTCTGGATTGGAATCGCCTCACTGATATTTTCGATAAGTAGTTTGGGTTGCTAAAGATAACACTCAAACGATCACCCATACCTCGACAGCGATTAGTAAAGTTACTATAACAATTAAAGCTGATGAATAAACATTCCTTTTAATTAAGTAATTAGTGCATTAAGTTTGCAGAAAAGGTAAATGATGATGCAGTAAGGGGCAAACACGAATGGGAATAAATATACATTAATGTAATAAAAGTAAAGCTTGAAACGAGCATAAAATAGTTATCTTATCTAAAATTTTAAGTGGCTAGTTTCTTAGGTGTGTGTGTTGCTCATCAATGTTGATATCAGGATTAGTCATTAGAGATCTTATTAGTTTATGCAGAAATTTGTAATGAAAAGGTTTTGATTCTTTTTCCCCCATAAATTAACGAACTAAAGAGTAGCAGAAAAAACAAGTTTTACTTAATTTAGTGAACTTATTTTAAACTAAAGTTTATATTAGAGATGACTAGAGGGTAGAAATCAGTAACCGAAAAGAGAGACCAGGACCTATTAAATAACCTTTGTTAACTTGACATTAGAAATTAAAATTCAAACAAATTTCAAACCGCTTTTGAAGAAAATAGCAAAATGTGTTTTCTAAGATAAGTTTCAAAGAGCTAAAAACTATTTTAACAAATTATTTTCCTCACTGTGACTAATGTGTTATGTCAGGTCTATAGAAGGGATTTTAATGCAAGCGGGCTGAAGACAGAGATAAAGATGAAACGTTTTCTCCGATTCAAGGTGTTTTTCCTGAGTATCAGCTGTGCTGCTAGAAAACTTCCCATACAGGTAAATCTGCTGGACTCTTCCACTCTGCCGCGCGCCGCTTGAACCTCCATCTAGTGGAAACAGTTTCCAATACCCCATCAGAATAATCGGATGATTTGACCTAGATTTTTGTTTAACTAGGAAAATCATCTTCAATCTTGCGTAAGCGTCGGTGGTATAACGGTTAGCATAGCTGCCTTCCAAGCAGTTGACCCGGGTTCGACTCCCGGCCGACGCATAATACTTTTTAATTTATAACCAAATAACTTGACATTTTTTTTTCATGCTTGTATTTGGTTAATGATTATGTTTGGATAAGGGGGTTGATGAACCTTTCACATAACGTGAGTGTATTTGAATCCTTAGGGCATAGGCTCCTAGTGAAAGGAAAAGAATATGCTATTATGTCACTTTCATTACTTTTATTTTGATTCATAAATTTGTTAAATATTATCTACTTAAAATGAATATATATGTTTCGGGCATTGTGATAAATATTCATTGATAAATGCCATTGAATTTATCCCATTGCCCACCTCACTTTGGGCATTATTAATAATACCCGGTTTATCACTTTGCCAGCAATATACCATATATTTATTAGTTTTTCCAAAGGGAAAGGTTTTTACGTAGATAGTAGAAGAGAATGGGATAAAAACGGTAGAAAACCACTGCCTAAAGAAATATGTGCCTACAAATCCCCCTGCATTAAGGAGTCTGAGGGCTTTATAATCCGTTTCCTATTAAACAAATTCTTAAATTAAAAAGTTAAATTAGCGCTTCCAAGTAGGAAAAAACCCTACAGCATAAACCGAACATCGAAGTACGATGAAGAAAAAAAAGTATTCTTTAGGTAAAAAAAGCTCCACCCGAGATGAAATTTTTCAATCCCCAGTGGAATAAAAGGAATCCGTATCAAATAAGGAAAATACACACTGAAAGGGTAATTCGTTTTCTTTTAAGAAGTAAGGAAACGGTTTTATTTTTTCTCTGGAAATTCCGTCCAACAATACTTCTAATCTAGAAGAGGGATTCTCTTTCATGAAAGTTCCTCAAATTTTATTAAAAACGGAATCAAATCAGTAGGTATTCTGAGGAAGGGATGGATTATATAGGTCATGTTTCATTACATGGCTCCTGTGTCTCATTTGGGTTTGTTAATAAACTCATTCATCTTGTAGATCTGATTCAATATATCCGGGATTGGTTCTCAGTTTTCATTTATCGATCAAAGCTATGGAGATTATTTGGAAATGGGAGAAGATGAGTTTTTGGCTTGAATATTTTTAGTGGATAAAAATTCTGTCATCGTTCGGTAAGGTATTATGGTATTTGAGACCTTTTGAGACCTCATAAATAAATTTTTTTAATAACTCAAAAATATTTCTCTATTGTGCATCTGGAGTTTTGGGAGTTTAAACATTATAAAATAGACCACGGCAGGTTTATTATACATATATTGATAGATTATTTTATTTTTACAGTTTACTAACTGTCAATGAAAGAGTAACATTTCCATAAGAATTTGTTCTAGAGTAAAAAGTTACATTTTTTAGTTACATTACTTCAGCTGTTTCCTATTCCTTGAGAAATATCAAATATCCTATTTTTGATTCTGGAAAACTACAAGTAAAGAATGAAAAAAAAAATGGAAATCAAGAATTTAGTTTTCATAAAAATGACACATTGTATAGTTAAACGTTTTGAGAAGGAGTCAAGTAGATGCTTCATTTTGAAAGGCTTTTATTGTGTCACACTTACATTAGTGGTTTATTTCAAATTAAGCATTCCAAAGAAAACCAACACGATTAAAATTTAAACTAACATTAATTTATTTTTACATTACTTAAAATTACAAACTACATTAAATCAAATTCAAAGAGCAAGGCACATGATCAGTGGTTAGTTTACTATGCGTATGAATTAAAAATGAATACAGGTAATTTAAAACATTGAATATATTGGAGTATATGGTCACTCTAAAAACATTGTGAACTCACCCATCTTTCCTGGTCCTTCAGTCTTTCTCAGTAGAGGAAATGTATCGATGATGATGATGATTATTGATCCCTTTGGCTTTTCGTTGCCCTTTTTATATTACTCTTTAGTATGAACTTCGCGCTCTCTAATCGGAACCCCGTGCTTCTTGTTGTTTACCGAAGGAGGCACAAGGTTCTCGAAGTTAACTATTTTATGCACCCTTTCCCTGTTATTGAATCAAACTTTGCACCCCGAACACACTCGAGAGAGATTACGGGCTAAGTGCGTTAAACTGGACTGCAAACAAATTGTTCTATTTAGAGGTAAAGATTAAACATTAGTTCTTGTTTTCTTAAAACTAGTGTTTGATTAAACCTAAAATGTACGTGACGATAGCAGCGTCACATCTCCCTCTATGGCCAACAAAAAAAAGAGAAAAAAAAAATTCTATTCCGTACTGAAGGCAAGAAAGATGGATGGGTTTGTTAACGAAATGAATAGCAAAAAAAAAAATATATACATATATCCCGTTTAGCATAGACATATCATCAGAGAATACATAAAAGATAAAATGGACACATAAGAAGTTGCCTATATAAAAGGGAATAAAATAGTAAAATCTAAAATATGTTTGCATGCAAAGAACAAAATAGAATGAGATAACTTTAGTTGCCAAAGATTAAGAAAAAAAAAATCCTTATAAAGGAAACAATTGTTAAACACTGAACATATGAACATAACGTAGTATACGTTTTTATTTTCGGCAACAAGTTAAACAAGTTGAAAATATCGTTATTCCTAAACAAATTATTAATAAAAATGCACCTAACATTTTTAAAGAAAAAAATATGCCGTTCAATGTTGGCAAAGAAAGAAAAGAGAAAAATCCTGAGCCTGGAGAAATGTCATTAAGAAAGTTTCTAGTGTACGTGGTATTGAGCTGTAGTAAATTAATACTTGGTTCATTCAAGCAAAAGCTAATTAATTTACAACTCTTCATATTTCGAGATGCCAAACACATCTTTTCCTCGTAACACTTCTTATCTGCTAAAAACTGAATAACCAGTTCTCGAGGCTCAGTTTCCAAAAAAACGGTTTGAGTATACAATTTTAAAATTTGGAATTCGACGCTTACGATACCCCGATGGCAAGTTGAGTGGACAGTCACACGAAGTTCACTTAAAATTTGGCATGAATAACAGCCTTTTGTTTTGACATTTGCGTCGGAAATTTTTGGGCAAATGTCATTATTTTCTAAAAATATTTTAAAGTTAGTGAAATGCATTTGAATTTTGATTGGTTCTGTGGATAACAATTGGGATATTAAAGAACCCTTATCCATTGACAATAAATGTAAGTCCTTGGAAAGGGGCAAAGCCTTTTCCTTAGTTTTCGATAAAGTCTCAATGCCATCAGTTATCGATTTACAACGCAATGTTGTTTCAAAAAAATCACATTGTGTTAAGTCTGGATCAAATTTAAAATTTTTCGTATAACTTTGGTTGGCCTGGACCTGTCCAATAGTACCACTTACCGGTTTGTTGGTGGCACTAACCGGAGTCAGGTAGGCTTCTGTGGGGTCTCCAACGCGAAGAACCAATGAGTCCACACCAAAGTGTACTTGAGGCTGGTTATATGCCCCAAGCACTTCCATATAAATACCATCAGAGGTGGTTGCTGATGTCTGCAGAGTGATATACTCCACAGTTCCATTACCTGCTTTTTCTACCGAGACTTTATATCCGCATCTATGTCCATGGATGGATCGAACCTCATAAGATCGAAGGAGGTCTGGCACAAAGTAAGTTCTGTAAAACAAGCAACCCATGCGGGATACTATAGTGCAACCGCTCCCTACACTGGACGGGAGACAATGAGTAGATCCAGGGTAGCTCGTGCTCTCCTCTGTTAGCGCTTCAAAGTCTTTGTCGGATTTGCAATGGGTTCCCCAAGCGCAATAGGCATTTTGAGGACAAGCCAGCTGAGAAATGTATCGCGTCTCAACTGGGAACGTAAAGTATTCACGTCGAGTTGAAAAGGTGCAGTCGGCCGATAGCAAACGAAGCTTCAACGAATAAATGGTTTGTCTTTGGGGATCTTGCAACCAAAGACAAAGTTCATAGTCTATGCCTCGGAGTGTTACCTCAGCTGTGGTATACAGTTCACACATTTGTTGATCCCCGATATTTTTGCAATTACGTACGTCTGATGATATAATTGAATGACTTGTACAGTCGGATTGAACGCACGCGATAATGCTAATAAATAACATTAACACAAGTCCATATCTGATGTTTAAACGAGGATTGTTATCCTCCAAATAGTTGTTAATGTTCTCAAAATTTTGACGTAGTTTTTGGCCAAAAATAGCACCTCCAAGAAGAGAACACCGTAAGATACTTCTCAAAAATTTTATGAGTATTAAAATTACAAGACACACAAACTTTATGATGGAAATGACACCTGTGATAGCAAATTTCACTAAAAACAACGAAATCGTTGTTAAAATGAAAGCGAAAACGTATAGAGAGTACGCTAAGTATTTAGGCCAGCATGTAGTTTGAAGCACGAATTCTTTACAGAAAACACAACTCGAAGAACGGCAAATTGTCTTTCCCACTACATTTATGAAACATGCCAACAAAAAGAGCCCGACTGAAATGGAAAGAAATAGGGGTTCAACAATATTTAAGTGACCATATAAACTGTAATATTTAAAATGAAGTTAAAGTTTAGATGTAATAAGGTGAAAAATTGTATTAAATTTAAATTTATGTAAGTTAGGAGGATACTAATACTATGTATTAAAAAAAAAGTATGACACAGTTTCTCAAAGAATTCATTTTTGTTACAATTGTTATCAATGATTACCACTAAGTAAGGAAGGTTTTTTTTTTTTTTTTTTTTTGTGGAAAATTCCAATTAAAGAACAAAACAAAATACTAATTTCGTTGCTTGACATTTTTTTTTTTTTGTACTAAAAAAATTTTGTTCTATTTATGACTCCCAATAGATATCCACAAGTAATTTCAATTAGCCTCAAAATTTCAAAAACCAAAAACAAAACATGTATCTACGCCAGCGCAAAAACATTAAATAACAGAGGATTTAAAACTCTGAGCCAAATTGAAACTATATTCCCTTGGAAAAAGTATTCTAGAACTACTCAGTCCGAGGAGGGATGTCTATTAGAATTGTAATTTGATATTATACCCATGTGCAAAATTTAATATCAGAGTTCATCAAATATACTTATTTTGATATTTATTCTGATATTTTCCTTACATTTTAAGTTCACTATTATAAAACATGCGTGTTCTTTGAGGATTATAGTATCTGACAACGTTTATGCTTTTATCATTTTCTGATTGTAAGTCCTGAACTAATTTTCCTGCCAAAACATCAGAGATCTTATCAATAAAACCCCTATCTTGTTCAGAAGGGCCACCTGATATTGCCCAGTTTAAAATTTTACCCGCCAAAGTAGGGTTATCGGCAGTAGTTGTATTAGTAGAAGTTCCTGCTTTAGTTTTCGATGGTTTCGATTTTGTTTGAGTAGTAGGAACTGTAACTCCCCGCCCAAAGCGCAAGTTAAAATGCCTAGGTTCCGAAACAGGTGGATTTATTTCCGGAGTGCTGCTTGAGGTGGTCGGTCTTTTGATATCGGTGGAGTTATCAAGCTGACTATTCTTATCCTCAGAGCAAGGGTTAGTTAAAGTTTGTTTATTCGGATCGGGTGTTTGCACTTCCTTATGTAATTCGGGCTGTCCGGAAGTAGGTAAACGATTTTGAGTGCCAGTCGATTGTTGCTTTGAGGCAGTGAAAGGAATGTAAACATCGGCCTCATCGTCCTCATCCGAAAAATAGTATTGTGGCTTATTTTGACTGGTTTGGGTTTGTTGAGTTTGAACATTTGAGCTTGCTCCTTCGTGGACATTATTGTAAGGGAGCATCAAGTGAGGAAGCCTTTCAGTATAAGCGAAAATTCTGTCTACGTGGACCCGGAAAGGTTTAGCTGAAGGCTTGTTAGCATTTACAATGGTGTAATTTAGGTTTGAATTTTTCTGCACTACACGAAAAGGACCAGAAAACTTTTTAGAAAAAGTGCGCCCTGTAGTTTGAGAAGAAGCAGGAGTATATAAATATACCTTTTGACCTAATTGAAAGGATTTAGGTTTTGCAATTTTGTCCCTAATTTTAGCTTGTTTTGCCGCAGCAACATCTAAATTTTTATATACTTTGTTAAAAACATACTTCATTTTAGATAAATTTTCCTCAACATAATTATCGCAAGGAAAATAATGCGGTCGAATTTCTTGATTTAGTATATGAAATGGTAAATTTACATCTCGACCAAACATAAGAAAGGATGGTTTCTCATGAGTCGTGTCATGATATGAATTATTATAAATAAAATTGTAATAATCTAAATATGAGTCCCAATCGGACACAGTTTGGGATAAGCATGCGAGACTATTTTTAATACTTTTATTTATTCTTTCAGACACACCATTTGTTTGAGGATGATATGGTGTTGTTTTTAATTTATTAATTTGGAGTCGTTTTGAAAGTTCTGAGAATAAGTGACTTTGGAAATTTGAACCTAAATCTGTGAGTATGCTATCAGGAACACCGAACGTACAAATGAAATCCATTAGTTTGTGGCAAATGGTTACGGCGGTGATATCACTAAGAGCATAAAGTTTGCTATATTTTGTAAAGTGATCAATAAGGGCCAAAATGTATTTATTCCCCTTTTCTGACATCGGTAATGGACCTAAAATATCCAAACTGACCAGTTCCATTGGTCGAGAGGGAGTTTTGAAATTTTGAATAGGAGATTTTGTCAAAGGAAATCCTTTTTTCTCAAGACATACTTTACATGAATTAGAAAAGTTTTTAATATCGCGAAACATATTTTTCCAAAAATATTTTTCTTTAATTGAATTAAAATTTTTGTGAAAGGCATAATGAACTGTCTCAGAGCCTTCTAAGACGTGAGGAATTAAACTTTTTGGAACTACAATTTGTTCAATAAAATCATCACGAGCTGCGTGTTTACTTCTGTTTGATATGCGCATTAAAATATCCCTTTCTAAAAAATAGTTTTCTACGTTCCTTTTTATTTTAAAAGATTTGTTTTCCAGAAAGTCTATGATTTCTTTTAAATCTGGATCCTTTCTTTGCTCAATTTTTATGACATTAAGGTCAGGAACATCTGTTTTGACAACATTAATTGTCTCAGATATATCTCGAGATAAGAGATCACTAAGGAAATTTTCCGACCCCTTTATATACTCGAACTCGAAATCATAATTTGCCAATTCAAGCAACCAACGTGAAAGCCTGCTAGCCGGAGAATCTAACCTTAGCAAATAATTTAATGATTTGCAATCTGAAAGGACTTTAAATTTTCTTCCGTATAAGTACGTTTTATAGTGACGTACGGCTAGTAGAATGGCATAAGCTTCTAGTTGAATCGCAGGCCACTTTTTCTCATGCGGCTGTAACTTATGCGAAAAGTAACTTATTGGTCGCAGGGCTCCATTTTCATCTTTTTGTAACAACGCCGCACCGACAGCGTGTGCTGAAGCGTCGGTGTTGAGATAAAAGAGTTTGCCGAAATTCGGGTGTTTGAGCATGACGTCCGATAACAGTTTAGATTTTATTTCCTCGAACGCGGATTGTGCTTCGTTATTCCAACGAAGTTTTTGTTTGCTTTTGGTCAATTCGGTTAGAGGGAAAACAACATCTGAATAATTGGGAATGAAATCGCGATAGTAGTTAGCTAGACCTAAAAATCTACGTAATTTCCGCAAAGTGTTTGGCATGGGAAAATGACGTATCTTACTTAAGTTTTCAGTTAAGGGTTTAATGTTATCCTTATCGATGTTATGACCAAGATATTGAATATTATTTTGAAGGAATTTACACTTTTTGGGATTTAAAGTCAAGCCATATAGCCTAATTCGTTCAAAAACGAGGCGTAATTTTCTTAAGGAGTCCGTAACGGATTGACCTGGTATAATAATATCGTCAATATAAGCAGAGACATTCTCTGATTGTAAACCATTTAATACAGTATCTGCTGTTTTTTGAAATATTTGAGGTGAATTTTTCATACCAAAACTGAGGTATTTATAATGAAAATTCCCATAAGGACTTGTAAAAGCTGTTAGGTGCTTGTCCTCTTCACATAATTTAATTTGGTGAAAGGAAGAATTTAAATCTAGAGTGCTATAATAGGTTGAACCTCTTAAGGAATTTAAAATATCAGATATTAATGGTAAATTATAGGTTGAAGAAATCGTTACTTCATTTAATTTGCGATAATCCACTACTAACCTATATTCTCCTTGTACTTTTTTGCGAACCAAAATTAAAGGGAAAGCAAAACTACTATTAGATTTTTCTATTATACCAGCATCTAGAAGTTCCTTTATTTGATTTTGTACAGTATCACGCAAGGCAACAGGAATTGGATAAGGACGACACTGTATAGGCGTGTAGTCAGTTAGTTGTATTGGAGGGGCCTCAATGGTACATTTACCTATGGTTTTTAAAGATGTACTGAAAATATCACTATATTCAAAAATTAAATTTAGAAGTTTTTCTTTTATTTCTGGAGGGATTCCCTCTAAATCAAAATGTTCTGCTTTTAGCTCCTCCCTTCTTTGACTTATTAAATCCAAGCTTTTGTTAGAACTACTAGGTCCCAATTCAACAGAAGCAATTTTGGCATCCTTATTTAAATGAAACTGATTTTGAGAAAGATTATTTATAAGTAAAGATATAGTACCATTTAAATTTACAGTACATATTGATTTCTGCACATCTATATTATGCTTATCATTAAGAGGAGTCACCAATACCACAGTACCAGGAGATACGGCATTATTAATTTTAACATCAACAACTTTCGATAAACCCGGTGGTATAACCACTTTTTTTGATAATACACCGATAATATGTGTAAGGACAATATTTACTGACTCTTTGCTATAGTTAATTATAGAGGTTCTATCGTTATTAATTGACACAGTCTGAGATTTAAAATCAATGTTACAGTCAAAAGTTTTTAAAAAGTCAAATCCCAATATCATTTCATAATCATAACCAAAATCTGAATGAACTATAAAAATATTGTGCTTCACAAAAATTCCTGCAAATTTCATAGATATTTCTGCCATTGATCTTATTTTAATATCTTCACCGGACAATGTTGAAATTTTTATGTTAGGATCATAGGTTTTAAGCTTAATTTGCGAATTTAAAATTTCTACAAAAGCTTTGTCACTTATTAGAGAGACACTTGCTCCAGTGTCAATTAAAGCCGAAAAGTTTTTATTTGCTATCTGAATTGTAACAATTGGTAAAAGGTTGTTTGTCCCAATTTTAAATTTTCCTATATTCTCCGAATTTGCTACCCCTATGTTATTATCATTACCTAATGGGTACCGCGGGGAATTTATCGGTACCTGCTCCCGTTTAAAGTTGTTTTTGGTATTGTTTTATATTGATTACTTTGCTGTCTTCCAGCCTGTGAATTTTGGTTGAAATTTGCCTCACGGTTACTAGCAAAATTAGGTCTTAAGTCATTTCCTCTAAACTGCTGAGGATTCTGTGGAAAGCGAAAGTAACAACGAGAAGAGTAATGATTGTTCTTCCCACAATATACACAAAAGATTTCTCGATTTTGTCGAGGTTGAAAATTTTGTCTCGATTGGAAATTTGTTCTTGGCTGACCATGACTGTTATTTTTTCTTTCAAATTGCCGAGGTTTTGTTACTTGATGAATTTTATCATCAATATTGTTAATTAACCTAGTTTGTTTTGTGAAAAGATCCTCTAATTTCCCCAAAATATCATTTTGAGCAACTGTTGTAGTAGAAGAGGGTATCGCGTTCACCAAGTTTTCCTCTTTCATTAATTCGCAATTTAATTCGTCCATTATTGCAGCTTGAACTGCCTCTTCGAACGAAGTAGGGTTTCTCATTAACACGGATTGTTTTAACTTTTGAGACAACCCCTCTAAAAATTTCGCGAGTTTTGTTTGATTAACGATAGTACTCGCTTCTGGCTTCGAGGCGTTTTCCGGACCAAAATAAGCAACTGTTAGATTAGAAACTCTGGTGGAAAAATTTTTTACAGATTCCCCCATGTTCTGCTTACAATTAGAAAATTTTTGCTGCCTATGGATAAGAGTAGTTACGTCCGAAAAGTGACTTTTGAATTTATCTTCAATTATTTTGAAATTTGTTTCATTCGACAGTTGACGATCATCTATGAAAAATGTCAACGCCGGCCCTCTAAGTTTGCTTTTAAGCACCGCAATGCACTCTGCGTCGGCCCAGTTTGCAAGTGCACGCACATCCGATATATTTTTGAAAAAATATTCAACATTGGAAAAAATTTCCCCATCAAATGGGTTGATTAAATTTTGGAAACCAGCTATTCGATTCGGATTTGGCTCTGGGTTTTCTGACATTTTTGCTTTTAGTGCGCGTAGGTTAACTGGTTAACAAATATTAATGTACGGAACAGTAAGGAAATTATTTACAGTAAAAAAAAATATTTTATGAAAAGAATGAATAATATGCATACATATCAAATGAATTCTTTGAGGTATAATTTTAAATCACAATTTAACCAGGTTTTAAAAAAATATATCCTCACGGCACCATTATGTCACACTTACATTAGTGGTTTATTTCAAATTAAGCATTCCAAAGAAAACCAACACGATTAAAATTTAAACTAACATTAATTTATTTTTACATTACTTAAAATTACAAACTACATTAAATCAAATTCAAAGAGCAAGGCACATGATCAGTGGTTAGTTTACTATGCGTATGAATTAAAAATGAATACAGGTAATTTAAAACATTGAATATATTGGAGTATATGGTCACTCTAAAAACATTGTGAACTCACCCATCTTTCCTGGTCCTTCAGTCTTTCTCAGTAGAGGAAATGTATCGATGATGATGATGATTATTGATCCCTTTGGCTTTTCGTTGCCCTTTTTATATTACTCTTTAGTATGAACTTCGCGCTCTCTAATCGGAACCCCGTGCTTCTTGTTGTTTACCGAAGGAGGCACAAGGTTCTCGAAGTTAACTATTTTATGCACCCTTTCCCTGTTATTGAATCAAACTTTGCACCCCGAACACACTCGAGAGAGATTACGGGCTAAGTGCGTTAAACTGGACTGCAAACAAATTGTTCTATTTAGAGGTAAAGATTAAACATTAGTTCTTGTTTTCTTAAAACTAGTGTTTGATTAAACCTAAAATGTACGTGACGATAGCAGCGTCACAATTGGCACCATGCGCGCGTGCTTCCTCGTCTTTGAATTTTCCAGATCAGATCAGAGATGACTTCAGCTGTCAAACTAGTGACCCAGATATATTATTTAAATACACAGATTGTCTCTTATGTTTCAAGCGTCGGTGGTATAACGGTTAGCATAGCTGCCTTCCAAGCAGTTGACCCGGGTTCGACTCCCGGCCGACGCAGAAGTTTTTTTTTCATTCAAAGTAATTTGATTCTTTTCTTTTTCGTTCAATTAAAAAGGCAAAATGTTCAACAAACCCATTCATATTTCGTTTGAACTAATTTTAAATCAAATAATAAACGACAACTTCATTTCATTCAGTTAAAAAATAGCTGCATAAAAACTTTTAAAAAATAAATCACAAAAAAAAAGTTAATACTGATTTTTAAACTCAAAACTCATTGGCGCAACAGCCCTAGTGGGCCAAGGCCTACGCCCTACGATGCCCATCTTCGTTCTCTTGACCGTGGGGCCCTGGGGTGCGAGGCATATGTCTCGGTTAGGTGGTCAGTCTAACGCAAGACCCCCAGTGTTTAGTTCCCATGCACGCTTGGTCCGACCCACTGAAGGGATGAAAGGTTGAGTGGACCTTGCCCAACCCGGGTGCCGAACCCCGGACCTGTGGCACGGAAACCGGGGCTACTGATTTTTAAGGATGTTATAATTACTTTAAGTTTATTCAAATAGGATTTTTTGTAGATTTATCTAAAGATCTATAACTGAACTAAAGTTTTTACAGGATGACCCCATCTTCATAACTTAATAGGCATAAAATAGAACCTACTAATACATCTATACATTTTTGTCTCAGTGAAACAAATCGGTCCTTTGGTTTGATAGTGTACTAATCTTGATATCCGTAGTCTTACATGATGGAAGTTTGAAAATAAATGCAATTCGAGATATTAAAAGGATAAAAAAAAAACTCCTTTACAACGAGTTTTTCCTTGTAAAGACAAAGTATGCGGGGAAACAAACTACGACTAAAAGTACGGCTTGCTAAGTCAAATGGATATTTTTATAACAAGCATTCCTTTGCCATATTAGACTTGATTCAGCAAAGTAAAAATAATAAAGAGTCCAAATACAATCAATTAGGGTTTAATTGGTAGTAATCATTGAGAAATTGTTGAATGATAATTTAATGCAAATGTGTTCGTGAATTATTCTTTAATTTTTCATTGAAGGGAAAGATAATGTTTAAAAAGTGAAGTGTGAAAGTTAAAAAGTGTTTAGAACATGAAAGTGACTTCGAAATTTGCGTTTAAAAGTAAAATTACTTTGTTAAAAGAATACATTATGTTTTATGACGCAAAGAATAAATTTTTTTATTAGAATAATTAATATCCGTATAAACTTATTAGGAGGAGTCATATTTTGAGTTTTAACTAATGCCACATTTATTTGAAACTTTTGAGCTTTATTAAAGGTTAAAGAAAAGCGCATTAACTTTTCTTAATACATTCTTATTTATTATTCTTATTCATTACATGCATTAAAAGTTCTATCATGAAACAATGAAAAGCAATTATAAGTTAAATCGCATATACTTTAGAAAAAGACAAATATTACACTTTTAATTAGGGTTTAAGCTAGAGAAAAAAATTCCTTTAGCAAAAAAAGCAAAAATGAAAAAAAAAAACTTAATGAGGTTAGATATACGGTAGGTTTTTTCTACTGGATTTAATAATAGAAAATAATCAAAGAAAAATCTCAATACTAAATATTCTTTACTACATTTACAAAAATTCAAATATTTAGGTTCTTCAAGTATTTATAAAGTTTATATTTTCCCCAAAAAAATTTTGCGAAAATGGTTTTAAAATATTCTACTGTTCAGGGTGTTTCTTTCACACTTGAAAAAAAAAACACCACAGCGGAATCCTCGCGTTAATTTGATTGTAGGTTTCGACATTTTTTCCATGTTTAAGATAAGAGGGATATATATACCTTATTGAAGGAATAGTAAAAGTTTCTTGTTAAAGACATAAGGGAAAAGTATAATTTTATAGCAAGTTCAAAAAGGAAACTATTTCCAACGTTTTTCACCGTTTTGGAGCTGAAGATACCTAACATGGCCATTCTGTTGGTTCAGTCTACACTATAGATTAAAGCTACTTTAATTTTCATTTAGTGTACGAAACCCTTATCATCACGTTCGTCATCAACGAAATCAACCAACTGAATTAACAAAGAATCTTTGAAGAATACGAACTATCCCCCTCCAGCACCATGTTCCCTCCCTATTCGCTCGACAAGACGCAGATCGAAATTCTATTTCCACCCCTCCCTGGAACTATAATTGCAAACCCTTTCCTTATTAGAAGAGGGGAGGGACAGTCGATGAATTTCAGTCTTCCAATTTGTGGAATCGAATTTGGAACGTTCCCTCTCATCTTGCTAAAAGGTTCTATGTAGGGGGAGGAAGGAACATTTTTCGGGCGGAACAGTAGATGGAACATTTATAGGAAGTCTGAAGTGAGAAATAGGTTTAAGAGGTCGTCTTGGATATTTAGTTAAAAGAATTGATCGAAACCATTAAGCTAGATGCAAGATTTAGTTAAACACAGTTATCTTTAAAATTTTGTAAATTTCAAGTAAGAGTCATCGCATATTAGTGACTTGATCATCAAATATTCAAGATAATTTCCCAGGTTTATACCCTAAGGGTAATCGATTTTTGAAGAAAAGACTGGAATTGTTAATTTTAAAGACACGGAGTAGTTTTCAATCACTTTTTTTTATCTGTTTTTCATATTGTATCTTTTTTGAAATTTAGAGAAATGAAAAACTCGATGAGTTAGATGACTTCGGGCGAGTTTGGATAAAAAATGGACGAGTTTCTGAGAAATAAAATTTGCTGATAAAAGTCAAAGTATCAAAAGAATACAAGATTTTAATCTATCTTATATTGTTAAATTCAAGAAACTAAATACGTCCTAGCACGTAGCTATTAAATACTTATTTTATATATAGAAATAGTAACCACAAAGCTTCTAATATAAACACTTTTTAAAAAGAAAATACTAAATACACGCGGGTGTGGGAAAAACACAAGATGCGGAGAAAGTAATTAAACGAATGAAACCTCAGATTATGCGATAATTTTCAAAATAAATAGTTATAGATAATTATGTCTTTCTGCATATTATTAACATAAATTGTACTTACAGATATTATTCATAATTTATAGGAAAAAACTTAAAGTTGAAAATAAAAGTTAATTTAAAGTTCATCAATTGATTTCGGAAGCTAGTCAGAACCTAACAAAACAGGGAGAATTTAGTAAAGTATATATAATAAAAAAAAATTAACAGTAGTCTATGCCCCGAGAAATGTAGATAAGTATTAATCTTATTGAAGACCGTTCCTTCAAAGAAATAATCTTCCAATCTCATTTTTTAAGACTCGAGAAATTAAATTCGAACAGACGCCACAAGAAATATTGAAGACAATAAACCGCTCTTCCTTCGAAATTGCTTCTCTAGAAGGGGGGTCAGTAGAAAACGAATCCGCTGTGCAAAGACTTCCCTGGAAGAAGAAAAACAGTCGGTGGACCCCCATCTATGCACTGACATCCGCAAAGATAGAAGGATCTATAGAAAAACGCATACACACGAAAAAGAGGAAAAAAGATTTGAAACGGGAACTAAAATTCTCCCCCGTCGTAGGGATTCTCGAATGGCATTTGAAGACTTGTCTTTTTTATTTTTTGGTTCTTTATTGTTCTTATTTTTCACTTTCCGTGCGTTCAGAGTTAAAGAGAGGCATGCCAGACATGGGAGGATGTAGCGAAATTGGAAGGGGGGAGGGAACAATACTGGAGGGAAAAATGTATTTTTTTACCCACCCAAATTCTGTTTCCCTGACCACAGCGTTCGATTAGGATATGAAAAAAGAGCGGGGAGATTTTTAATGTAAAGAGAGAGGGAGAGAGGTATGTGCGTTTCGAATTTGTTTTTTGTAATGTGCTAGTAAGGAAAGTTACTGAGGAGTGGTGTAGAAAGTGGTTAGGAAAAAGGTCCCCATAGGGAAAAAGCCAATCTAGTTTCTGACGGAAGTTTTATGAACCATTAAACAATATGCGTCAAAATAGCAACATCATAGTTTTATTTTAAAAAAAAACATTTGAGAATATAAAGAGTGAATTTCCAGTAATTCAGATAGTTTTCGACTAATCATAAAATTCATTTTGAAAAAAAAAAATACGTAAGTTATTGTAAAAAGCTTTAAGTAAGTAATTCCACCTCATTTTATTTTTAAATAATAATAAAGAATAATTAAATAAATATTTTATAATTATAAAATAATAATAATAAATAATAAAGAAAAAATGCATATTAATACAATTTTTTATTGTGCGTTCATCAACTCTTCTAGAGGGAATTTAAATAAAATAATATGGAATTTTTACTTTTATTGATCCCAAGTAATACAAAATCAAATTGTTTTTGGACAGTCACATTATAAGTGATTTTTATTCTAAAGAACATTTTGGGATTTTGCTGAATATAGCAAGAATATATAGAATTTAGAATATATAGAACCTATAGAATTTTTAAATAACCTTTTGGTTTCCGTAAAAGCCTATAAACATTTCTAGAATCATCCCGCTTAAGAGATATATCAAATGTGATGTTTGTTACAGTTTGTTTAAAACTTTAAAGTATTTCAAATCTTTATACAGAAATGGGGAGAAAAATTTCATTACTTTATTTATTAGGTATTGACATGTAAAGAAAAATGAAAATTTCGCATTCAACCATGTAGTATTGAATGAGTATTTTCAAGTTCTCAAATTTGTATTTGTGTAATTTATCATACTTGTTCTTTTTTCTCTTTTCAATTTAAGGGTTCTAAAATTGTACTACCAATTTAAAAGTTCTTATTACAAAAATCTTTTCCTCTTTTCAAACTATCCTCAGATACATAATGACAGTTTCCCAAAAATCTAAATTAAGAAAGGATTGGAAGAAAATAATGGCTATTCTTGTAACTAGAGAAAATATACATAGTTAAAATATAAACGCAGAATGATGCAAAAATCTGAAAACCAGATAAAACTTTAAGTAAAAGACTTATTTAACTCTTACTTAAAGGAACAGTAATAGTTTGAAAACAATTTAGAAGCTTAAAGTATAAATCTCCTATAAAACTATTATATTCCACAATATTTCTGTATACAATTGAGTTACTCATAAATGAGTATAGGGTAATCCATTTCAAGTGGTCCAGCACAGGTTGCTTGACCATTTTAAAAAATCTGAAATATTTTGTACATCAACCCTAACTTAAAAGAAGATAAAACCAACCATTATTTTTATTTTAACCTTTTTTGTTTGTCCATAGCAGCCATCCATATTTCGTCGTTTTTGACAGTTTTCGCACCTTAAACTTTAAGGTACCAAAATTTCACATTTTTATCTCGGGTGTCAATAGAGATATCTAACCATCCAAAGTGCAAAATTGTCTCAAGTAAAAAAAAGTTGACAAATCGTTGGCTTTATACCAAGGGTAAAATGTCACCAAATGCTAAAAAAACTTTGTAGTTAATGTGCTGAATATCTTGGTTTATCATTGAAAATATTATTAATAGAAAATACAGTGTTTTTTAAAGTTTAGAAATAAAAATGATAAAATTTAAAATACTTATTCATTCCTAATATCTAAAAATACATGTAATTATATCAGTTTTTGCTTTTAGTAGTTCTTTCAAATAAATTTACTACAATA
This sequence comes from Tetragnatha montana, assembly GCA_963680715.1. Taxonomy (NCBI): domain Eukaryota; kingdom Metazoa; phylum Arthropoda; class Arachnida; order Araneae; family Tetragnathidae; genus Tetragnatha; species Tetragnatha montana. Next base: position 31,388,456 of record OY796676.1, read on the forward strand.
CTAATAATTAAAAATATTTTAAAAGTATATTAAAAATATCAACACAATCTTCAATCATAATTTAAATAATGAAACTTAAGTTTAAATGATAAACCGAGATATGCAGCACTTTAACTTCAATGTTTTGTAGCATTTGGTGACATTTTGCCCTTTCTGCCGAGAAACCAATTTTACTATTTTCTGACCACTTGAAATAGATTGAATAGTAGTATATAGGTAGTAGTTATTAGAATCAAACAAGGCTTTGATAATTAGCTTGATTTTATGAAAAGTTAAAATACAGATATAGGTTTTATAAAAGTAGTAGGAAGATACATAACTTTGTTGTTTGAAATTATGTCAGAATGCTCTCAATTTTTACATGAAAAAGAAATTCACCCAGACAATATTCTATTGCCTTGCAAAACTTAAGAAACAATTCCTGAATTTATTTCCTTTTTATTAAATTTTGTTGCTAAAACTAATTAAAAATATATTGGATAATAAGTAAATGCGAATTTTTAACGTAAATACTAAGTGCACATTTTACAACAAATTTAATCGAGTGGACAATTTTTAATATATTTGTACGCTATCTATAACTAATATTTTTAACAGATAAAGTATCTCGGCAGCAAAGTAGCTCCCCCTTCATTAACGCCATTTTGGATGCTTAATTTTATGAAAAATGTCATGTAGTCCAGATTAATCAGTTAAGTAGTTCTTAAAATGTATTTTGTTCATCATTTGGAAATTTTATAACACCGTTATAATTTTGCATTTAATTCATTCATTTATAATCGCTAGTAATCACTTGATAGTGAATTAGAATTTTCTAAAGTAGATTGGTGCTTTCGCTACCATCCGATATGAGTAAAACTTAATATTTTACAATGTTTACATCAATTTTAAATACATAGATTAACAAATATTTGTATGAAATTTCCCAAAGCCACGACCAATAATATCGGAAACGGGAAATGGATCAGGCAAACGGAAAATAGTAACTGTTCAGGTCGTGGAAGCTTTCACCTCTTTATTAAATATGAAAATGTTTTAAAAATTTAACACAGTGTTATAACTTTTAACAACAACAAATTAATTCTAATAAATTTTATTTTAACTTTTTTAAATTTACTGAAGAAATATTTTTCGTGAATGGAATAAGCTTTTATTCCTATTCTTGAACTTCATAAGCCGATCTGCTAATCAGATAAATAAGGGTAATGAATATTTCCATATGCGTAATAGAATATTTCCATATAGTACGTTAATAGAATATTTCCATACGTGTATAATTAGAATGTTGCATTTTAACATTAAATTAAGATAAGATAATTTTAATATCTTAAGTTTCCATTTTGATAAACCGTCTGCTCAAGTTTTAAGTACAAAATTTTCTTTATCGCGATCAGGCAACACGAATAAATTCGACATTTATTTTTAATTGATGAGATGGAGTGGAAATTAAAACAACCCATATTTAGAAACTTTATCTTTACTGCTTTTGAAATCTGGAGAACCAAGTAAGGTATATTAATAGTTTAAATGAAAATATTTTTAGAAGAAAGGAATTAATATGGGTAACATGCTTAATTTTTACATTAAAGCATTAATATCCTCTTATCTCTCTTATTTTTCAGAGAAGATGAACAAACGTGTTTTTCATGAAACTGGTGTCAGACAGTTAATTTACCTCTGATGTCAAAAGGGTAAAGGTTAATAGAATCAAAATGGGCAAACATTATTAACTATATTTTAATAATAATTTGAAAACAAATATAGTTTATACGTACTTTGAAAAACTTTAATTTATCTTCAAAAAAAAAAAAAAAATCCAAATTTGCTGTTTACAGAAAGGCTGGAAAAATGTACTTCTATCAAATCTAATGAAATCCAATTACAAAGTAATTAAATATTTAAAAAAAATATAACGTGTAAAAGGTTTTTTTCATATTTTATTTTTATGAACACAAATATTACACACCTAAAATCAATGTATGGGTTTAAATTTATAGAGTGTACTACCTATAATGGAAGAATATAAATGTTTTTAATAAAATCTTATTTTTTTAGGTGAAGTTAAAAAACATTTCGTACCTACTCATTAAATATGATTAACTTTATAAAAACTGAATTGTCTATACCTAAAGATTTGAGTGATTAGGTGCTATATAATATCCTTTTATCAATATTTTAAGAAAGTTTTAAGTATTTAAAGGAAAATCAATTTTATAATGTACTCAAAAGCAGAAACTTAACTTGTACAATACAGCTAACCTTTTATTGACCATTCCTTATTGTCTTATTCTAGTTAATTCATCTATAACTTTTTATATCAGATATAGTTAATTTATTTGGAAATTTTTAAAGTAGAAATACTTTTTTAAAAAATAAATTTACCTTCTCACTTAGAAATTAATTTCAAATAATTTGTGTTACCTGAATAATTAATAAGATATTTAAATAGTTATTTTAAATAATTTATGATTACTGTCAGTATGGATAGAGTATAAATAACTTTGGTGGAAATGATAAGAAAATATAAGGTTTGTTGTTTTGGGATTTAACACCACAAGGTTCAAAGTGTGCTAAAATGAGGCGAAAACCAGTTCCAGTCGAAAAAGCGAATAATGCATGTTTACCGAACGGGAAAGTGTTTTCACCCGGTCACCAAATGCGAAAGGAGGCATAAAAATTCGCTTTTTTTCTGTAAAAAACAGCAAAAAACAAAAGATAGATTGCTTCAGCAAAAAACAAACGATAGAAAAACATTCTCTGAGGCCAGATCATCGAACCACAAGTAACAAAAGGAAAGGATTCGGAATTTAAATGATGTTTACCGGTGTTGTGTATTGGAGTGTTTTAATAGTTGTTTATTTGTGTGAATGTAGGGTTCGGAAATGTGGTGCGTAGAATTTCAAAATAAGTATGGAATGTAATAAAAATGTTCTTTCTACAAAGAGACCCAATTTGATCCTTAAAGTTTGCGATAAGTGAGAAAAGTTAATTACAATAATTTTAATGCTAAAAACTTTTTTTCGCCAGTGAATTTTTCAAAATTACCTTTTTAATGAAAAGACATTCTTAAATCAAACTGGTTTTTAGTTCCCACAGACATAATGCAGATTTAAAAAATGGTGTTTTCTCATTTCTAATAATAATGAGTGCCAATAATATAAATATGCTTACGAAATTCTACAATATATATAATCATATATAATCTTAAAACTAACTTACTAATGAAATACATTTTTTCTAGTTTAATGACCCATAGTCATTGAAATCTCGTAAATATATTTTAGTTAAAAATTTCTGTCACAGGAAAATTTCCTGATTTGATATTTATTGAATTTCTCTTAAAAAAAAAAGACTTGATTCAGTTGGTTTTAAATGCTTTTGTTGGTCCAAGGTGGTTTAGGAGAGTAATTTCAAAACTTTTTTGAGTGACTGAACATTCAGTAATTTAAAAACTTAAATGTCCTTTTTAAGATAGGTATTTTTTAATGCACTATCGAGTCAGTTATTTTATCGAGTCTAATCAGTTATTTTATTAATGCAATTCTAGAAGTACCTACTATCTTTGTTTCAAAATTTCGTTTTTAAATTTATTGTTTTCATTTTATTAAAACAAGTTTTTCAGAATTAAAATTAAAAATGCTTGTAAAAAGACATAATGTCAATTGCAACTAATAAAAGAGCAGTAAAAAATTATGCTTACTGATTAAAATTATATTTATCTGAGAAAGGTTTTCTTGAAGGTATGAAACATAAAACATATCTTTCTGCAGCTCTTTCTTGCGTTTGACAAATACCTACTAATTTCCTTCCCAATTTTCCCCAGTTACTTTCTTTGAAAATATCTTCCTTCATGTTTTAAACGTTTTAGAGGTTACACTTAGTTTTCTCAGCGGAATGACGTGTCCCAAGTAAAGAATCCCAAACAAAATTCACCTTCAGCTCTATTTCAGGGTGTTAGAAGTGTTCTCAAAGCGGCAGACTTGCCCTCTTTTTTGTTAAAATATTAGTTCTCTTCTAACCTTGTTACACTTAAACTAAAGTAACTGTTTAAGCTTGATACATTAGTTACTGTAGAGGGGAGAAAGACACATTAGAGCACTGAGTGCATTAATACTACATTAGTTTAAATTTAAAAATCCGAAAAAAAAATACCAGCATATAACAATATTATTTCCATCTTTCGCCTAAATTTTCAGAGCAGTGGTTCAATTGGAACCCTTCGATTTTGAAACTGCCTGCATTGGAAGGTGCAAAGTAAAAATTCTCCTCATTTCATTCGTGTAAAAATTCAATCAAGATAGTTTTTAAAACATAATTCCTGCATTAAATTCTATTGTATCACTAAGAAAGTAAATCCAAAGGAAGGATTTTTCCCAGTTTATATTAGAAATATATATATTTTACAATTAAAGTTGTGGTGGTAGATGGGGTCCATTTGAAATGTTCAAATGTGTCTTCTAGTTATTTTCCTTGATTTTTAATGCACTTTTAGACGTAAAAGGCAGGAAGTAAATTCAAACCTTTAAAATGTACCTCTTCAAAATTCATTTTTTCTGTCTTAGTATGAATCATTAGTATGAATGAGATGAGCATAGGTTTGCTCTTATCCCAATTTACTTGTATGGAATATACATAAATGTATATTTTCATCCTACTCTTTATTATCCTTCTAACATGAGTGTATCATATTTTTTTTACCATAGTAGTATTAAACAAAGTATTTAAATTTTCACACGGAAAATTTATTTTTACCATATCAAAAAAGTATTTGAATATCCATGCGGGAATTTATTTACATAGATTGTTGTTTTTATTTTAAAATGTAAAAAAAAAGAATAATTTATTTTTGTGGAGTTAATGATATAAAAAAAGAGACAAATCCCTACAGACATTAAATATATTGGAAGAAGTTGCTCTTTCGGAAATTTAGGTCACTGCAACTACATTAAGGGCGAATGGCCGTTCAAATATTACGTAAGTATGTTTATGGGGACTTTTAACCACCTATTCTTTCTATATAGTTAGCAAAATAAGAATATTCCTATCCCCCTATTACATTTACATAAGCAACCGTTCAACTCCCCAGTGCTTTTTTTTTCAAGCAAAACTTTTTGTAATTATCTAATTTTAAAAATTCAGAGCTTAATTTTCATGAAGATCTAACTTGGCTTGGAATAAAAAATGCGTGCTGAGTAGTATCTTAGTAGTTAATAATGAGTTTATTAGTTTTCTAATTTAATTTCTTAAGTTAAATTAATTTTCCAAGTTGCAAGAAATTTTTCACAGATACAGTGCTCTTTTTATGACTTATAGTATAATATAATTTTTATCCCTCTCCCCCTTGTCAGCAAAAATAAGCAAACACCAACCCCCCTCTCTCCTTAGGTGCTTACGTAATATTTGAACAGTCCCAAATAAAGAATTGAAATTAAATCCTGAGGATTATATCTCATTCTTATCCGTTGGAGCAAGATCCAAGTTTGTGATGTAACGTATCCCTTTCAACTGATTTTTAATGTTAATTACGAGATTGTGCTATGAAATTTCCTAACGGATTAGCTTTGAACCATCACAAATCTGCTTTGCATAGTTAATTACAACCCATCCCTGTCAGATAAATCAGCTTCATAAACGCAGATCTTACTATGTGTTTAAGAGAAACAAACACGCAACGCAACCCACCAAAGCTAATAATGCGATTTCCCCTGAAACGGCTCTCTCAATATTCATAATTCGTCATTAGCATTGGATGCGTTTCTTAGCGGACCCCCTAGAAAATCAATAACCTCGGAATGCACGCGCACATTTCGATTGTCATCTTATCACGACCCCCCTCTCCCCCCTGACGGACAGACAGTCGCAATTTTTAACAAGCGCGATCGATCCGGTACAGCTACAGTTAGCACTCGCTCTACCTTCCTTCCCGGCATTTAAGCAACATCAATAAATTCCCGACTCTCCTCAGTGGCATATAACTACGCGAGCGGACTTCACAATGGCGGGAAAGCAGCCTTCGTTGCTAAGCGACGAATCATCTCTGGACTCCATTACAATAAATGTCAGAAGTGTCGATGATGGAATCTGGCAATAGTTGCAGCAGCAAACGGAATTTGGAAGGTGAAGTCGTGCGAAAACGATTCGAATTCTTTCAAAATGGCGCGGTGCGAGGGGAGTGAGAGGATTTTTGAAATAAAATAAATGAATTTCCATCTTCTCCCCCTCTAAAAGTCTCAAATTTTCTTCTTTAAGTAGGCCTTACGAAGTGCTAGGTGTATTCCCGTACCATTATTTGTTTCCCCCCCCCCCCTCGATTTTTTTTCAACTGGTACTTAGAGGGGTAGAAACGTCATAAAAGGAAATTGAATTTTTTTTTCTTTTATGAAAGAATAGATATTTTTGTTTTCATGCGAGGGCATCGGTCGGCAGCTCTTGAAGAGAACTGAATCGATGGATATGAGGGAAATGAAAATTTGTTTCGCGCGAGATGATTTGATGTGAAATTTTCTACAACAAATATCGAGGGAGGGAGGGAGGGACTCTAATCCCCAAAATCTAATTACATTTCATCGTACATTGATTATTTGCTCGTAAGCTTCTGTTTCCTCCGACTGTTATACCAGAGATTTATTTATGAAGTTCTTTTTTAAGTACCCGCAGTGTAGCTTCTGTTAATTTTAGAAGCTTCCTATTTTAATCAAGTCTCTGCGAATTTAATTAAAAGGCGGTAAGGTCTCTTCAAAACGTAGACAAAAGATCTGAAACGAGTTTCATGTTGTTAACGTCTTGGGTGTCCTTGCTGTTTGTATTTAGATGATTAAAGGTGCTGTTATGTTCAATTTATGTCGAGATTATTCTGTCCATCTTTAAATGTCAGTCATGTTGGTTTAAAGATGGTGTTAGTAAGTTAATAAACCCATTCACACACTTTCATACTGATAAAACTCATAGATTTTGTGCCAAAAAGTGTCTTTACAGGAACATGGTTGTAAAGTGGAAGTCTCTTCATAGCGGACGTATTCCTTTTTTGGTTCCACAAGTGAATCAATTTTTTAGTATGATTGGAAATAATAGCGAATCGTGTAAAAATGGTCTTCTATTTATAGTGCTCTGAAAGTGAACAGTTTCACTTTTGACCAAAGATGGAGTCCAAATGTTATCATATTCAGTAGTACGTCTTTTCTGGTTTTAACGACGAAAACTCGGGGCTTCGAATTCGTTCTAGGAACTTCAAAAATACAAAATATATTGGCGTATCTTTGTAAACTTAAACTTCGAAGACTTCACCAGAGACCACTTTAGTCCCTGTCATGCTTTATGCATCGTCTCAACATGATGTGATGCATTCTTCAAAACGTATAGTTTCAGGGAAAGATGTTGATTCTAACCATTTCCTTGAAAAATAAAGCTCTTTCTTTCTTCATTTCGCTTTCAAAATCTTGAAAAAGTTGTTTTTAAGGGAGGCTTTTTTTTATACGGAAAGAAATCAATGTTTATTCCTTCTCAGACACTTCAAGTTTACAACTCTTTTGTTATCATCTTTTGTACTCTATTACTTATTGATGTAGAATGATGATTATTTGAGTTGTGCCGTTGGGGTTAAGGGATAGATAAGGGGTGGGAAATAAACAGGTTTATAGCTTAACTTTCATAATTTGTCATTTGGAATAAAATATATTAGGTTTTGGGGTTTCTTAAGACTTTATTAATTGATAATTTCAAATTATAATAATAATATAATAATAATTATAGTATAAAAAAGTATAATGTAAAAACATAACGTTAAATAATAAAAATAAGTACATCTCCCTATAGAGAGAGACAATGAATGGTATAACAGGATATCGGCGAGCATAAGCTTATTCTATCAAATATCTAAAAACTATAAAAATAGAGTATATTTTTTCTCCCAACGTTATGAAATATCAAGACTTCACTAAAGCAATAAGTTTTTATTTAAATCTTATATCTTAGTCTAACAGGACAACAATATAATGCCCTATTTTGGGAATTATATCAAGAAATCCATACTGAAATCCTTACATTTTGTCTTTTTTTACATATAGAAGAAATTCAAACACAGCACAATGCCTTTAAGCATTAATATATGTATCCATTGTTTTCAAAATTCTATGCAAATCATATCCTACCGAGTGAACTTCGATTCGAACGACGCGTTTCTTTACTTGAGCAGCTTCGGAAAACTGGATTTAAGGCATGATCCGTGTTCTTTCTTCTCCGGCATTAGAGTCCCAGAACACATTTTGGAAAGAAGAGAACGGAATTTTAACGACCACCAATAAAACAAAAATAAAAGAAGGTATTTGAACACTCAAAGAGAGCAAACTAGGGAGACGAAAGAACAAAAGGAGGATACGAGAAAAAAAACCTTGTTTGGGTTTAAAAAAAAAAGAATACCCTTCTCACCGGCATTTTCTTGAAAGAGCAAAAAAAAAAAAAAAAAAAAAAATACGACTTAAGATTTTATCTGAAATCTCAAAGGATTTATTCCTTATGTTTGCTGGATATAGGAGCTCAGTTGGTAAAAGTTTGGAACAAGAGACGGTTAAAGTCGGGTTTCCACCTTTTTCGTTGAGACAGAGGAATACTTGCTAATCCGTTGATCTCCTGAATCAAGGTCTCTTGAATTGTGGAGACAATTTTTCTTTGTCTCATTCTAAAATGATGTGAAGCTTGGGAATTTACATCCCTCTGATGTTGCTAAAGTGAATTTCTTAGCCTTATGTCTTTTTTTAAAAAAACCTTAAGTTGACGAAAATAGACGAAACAATTTAAAAATAATAAATTTTCTTTATATAAGTGCTCGAGTTTTTACTGAGTTATTTTTCGTTTCACCTGGAGAAAAACTAGGATGAATTGCAATTACTTTTGTTTAATTAGCATTAAAAATTTGCATTATAATTAGCATTACAAATTTAATAGAGAAAACTATGTATTCTATTTAATCTAATGTAGAAAAGTTAGTTATTCTTAAGTAAAGTAAAAGTATTTATTAATTTAATTTTTTAAGAAATCATCAGAAGTCTTCAGTAGAAAAACATGTGTTTTATTTGTGATCAGATTTTATTAATTTTAAAACTATTTAGGAGTACGCATTTATTTATTACGGCAGAATAAATTATTTTAAAATATTGTTCTATTAAAAGTTTTTGATAATAATATGTGTCTTTAAAAAGTCTAACTGATAACAATTGAATATGTAAAACTCAAAAGGAGAAACTTTAAATTTAATTAAACTCTACCCTTCCATATTAGAAACAATTTGAAAAAAAAATCCGTGAAAAATCAGAAAAATCCGTGGAAAATTTTGTTAATCATCAATGATTGGTATTAACGAGACAGTTCGTTTCCATCAACCTTATTAGTACTTAAAACCACTGTGATTAAATGCCATCAGTGCTTAAAACCAAACTTTTATGCACTTGTTGAAATCGCACTAGTTGTAAATACAATCACTTGATGGTCAATTGCGTAACCCAATGTATAACACGGAATGTATAACTCTAAATTCCCTTTGTTAAACAAGCTGTTGATTCATCGAATCCCCTAACAGCACTTAGCAAAGCAAACCGTCTTTCACCTTAATCAGGACAGATAACAAACACCGTCTTCCCGAACGGCATCATTAGTCTTTTGAAGAAGAAGAAGAGGGATCCATTGATCCCGCGTGAAAAACGATCGTTCGAAATTCCAAAAAGGGGGAGGGCGAGCACCCAGCGTGTTCGAAATGAGCGATAGCTGCTCCTCCGACCAATTTGTTTCATTTAACGCTCCGTTAAAGCAAAATTGATTCTCTTTTTGTTTCGCAAGGGGCTGGACGAGAGGAACAGATCCAGAATATATCCTTCTCTAAAGGAATCGTTCCTTTACGCCCCATTCCCCCCATTATGTTCTTTTTAGGAGTGGAGAGGGGATGATCGGAACTTTATATTCCATCTGCTTCGATCAAGAGATCCATCTATAGTGCATCGTTTTATCATCAAGTTGTTCCCAGGTTTTTTTCATTAAGGTATTGTATAAATGGTATTGAAGAAAGAAAGGATCAAGTTGTATTCACTAACAGGGTATAGCCATTGAATAAGGTAGTTAATGTCAAGCTAGGAGGACAGGTCAAATCCATTACATTGGAACATTCCCATATTTAACCAAATCTATCTATATATTTCAATTGTCAGTAACCGAAGTGACAGTTAGCGACATAGCTATTAGTCTGTCTTGTAATATAATACATAGTTCTAAACTAATTTATATTTTGTTTTACCAAGAATGAAAAATATATTCATGCACCTTAATCTTGCATCCCTACAAAAGAATTAGACGCTAAAAATTATTTTTCTACTCCATCTTATACTATTATCTTAATATAAACATTAATTTAAATGGTTTAAAACTACAAATTTTATGTGTATTTTACATTTTATTATCTTAAAAAAAAAGAAATGTTTATTAATTGAAGAAAAAAAAATGATTTTGCGTCGGCCGGGAGTCGAACCCGGGTCAACTGCTTGGAAGGCAGCTATGCTAACCGTTATACCACCGACGCTTGCCGAAGTTTACAGGTTTTCCTTATTTAAACACATGCTTAGGTCGAGAAATCGGAACAAATCGCAGGTAAAACACGAAGTAGAGAAGAGCGTAATAGAGCGACAGTGACGCTCTTTTCTTCTTGGAGCATTTCCATCACTAGAGCGCCCTCCACACACACATGGAACACCTTTGGAAATAGTAGTTGATACACGATAGGCTTCAGCCCGAACAACATTTTATTTGGCATCCCCTTCGCTAATCTCCTGAGTTAAATAATAACACTTTTGTAAAGATATATCCCTTGTCTTTTAAAAGTTTATTAAAATTCCCTTCATTTTCAAAGGTTTGGTTTCGAATCATAAACATGAAGCTATGAAGTTTCATCAAAAGTGATGACGACGAAGACATTACAGTGATTTAAGTTGGACCGGAACATCTTTTTATTTTAATATTTGGAATTTAATCTCTCTTATTTTCCTGAACACCCTCTTCTTCTCCATCTCATTCCTTTCTCTATCTCCATTATATTTATCTTTCCTAAATTATACCCTCCTTTCCTTACTATTCCTCATCCTAAAAAAGTTACAAGGAAAGAATTTTTATATTGAAAACATTTAATTATAATTAGCTCAAGGAATTCGAATCCTAAAGTAAAATTTTGAACTTAATAAATAAAAAAACATTACATCTAAATTTTTGTTTCCTTAGTTCATATGAGAGAAAACGTGCGAGCGTATGGTGGGTTTACAGCCACCTCTAGCAGAAACGCTCCTCACCATGTAATCCTGCTCAATCCAGAATTTTTTTTACCGTCTATTGGTCTATTACTGTCTAAAAAAACTTTTGAATGGATTCAGGTTAAAGAGAAGTACCTACTTAAATGAACCATGTCTATGAGGTGTTCAGGTTCAAATAAAAAAACCCTGTTCTTTACTTGAAAAAAAAAAAGAAAACTTTTTTTATTTGAAATAAAAAACTACATTTTGAACGCTGCGTTCTTTTTTGTTACACATCCTTTTATAAAAAGAACCAAGAGATCAATAAACATATTGCCACCACTGATGGCCTTCTTAATATTCGTTGATGTTTTAGTGATGTCAATATTTTTCAAACCCCCTTACGAACTCTTAAAAGTTTTCAATTAAACCCGCCGTTCTAAAGAAGACTTAATCAGCTCTCAGACTACTTCAGCCACTTTTGAAATCCAACTGGTATTTTATGTCTGAGATTGGTTCATTTTAGGTAATATATCCATCTCAAAACCATGTGCTCGAACTCCGCCTAATTACCAAGTGTGCTTAACTAAGGAAGTTAGTCCTACGGTAAAAACTTTTTTTAAGTCAGCAGACATCGTTCCAGACAGATAGACTCTTGGACAGTCTGGGCTCTTTTAGTGTCAACATCGCTTCGCAAATGAACTTAAATGAACTTGTTGATTGTGTAATTGAGAAGATTGTGAAGTAGGATCATTTTGAGAATGATGAGAAAATTATGATTCTTAATGAGTTTTATAATAGTACTGGAATATAGGGGGGAATGAAAACATTACGATTTACTGTTGATCCTCTATATTTTTAAATCATAAAGAATGAAATTAAAGCGAAAATCCGTTTTCTAAATAGTACCTTTAAATCTTTTATAAAGCAATTAGAGGAATAAGGAGAAAATAGGTAAGAAAGAACATTTTTTTTTAAAAAAGATACCTTTTACTAATCTGTCTAAAACTTTTCTTTTTACTGTTTCATCGGTTTTGAGCTTGTGTAATGTGAATGTTCCTTCTGAGGTGTATGTTTATCAGGAAAAGAATTCCTTCTTATCAAAAGCAGTATGTGTGTGGTCCATAACAAATATTGATTTATGTCAAGAGCAGCATTTTACTGCATGAGACGTTGTACCTAAATTGGTGAAAAGTTTTATGAAGTTTTATTGAAATTCACATCAGTCCAGTCAGTTGCCAAAATGCATGATAAAAATTTTCTAAAGCTAGTACACACACGACCAGTTTTCTTCTGCTTATTTCTACAATGGGAAAATACTAATCATAATGGACGAATCAACAAGTGTCCAAAAACTCCTCTATTTCCTGTTCGATCGAACAATCCCTCCCACTCCCCTCCTGAACGAAACAAGAGCGGCCGAACCGTCCCTCAATCGAGTTTAGTTGTCGCCTTCCTGCTCGTCTAATTGGATGGTCGGACCTCCCATTGTTGCCAGGTTCGTAAATAAACACGATAGTGTATTCCTCCCTCTTTTGTTCTGAACAGGGGGTGGTCGGTGTTTGTGCTGGTTGCCTGGACAACAACGCTCTCTGGGCAGATTGATCGATTGAGAAATTGAGCCGATTTTCTTAGCATCCTGAGCTGATTGGGTTATTGACCCCTTATTGACCATTTAGAATATGGCAGGGGGAAGATAATGCGAGACGTCAATGCTTTATCACATGATTCGCAAGATAATCATTTAAAAGGATGGCTTTTATGAGATGATTATTAGATTTTATTTCGAGGAAAACCTTTTGCTTTGTTTGTCAACAAAGAATAGAAGATTACCAACGGAACTAATTCCAAAAATATTGACTTGTATGCATTAACAATGAAATATTAGAATGAAACAACTATAGGATAATGAAAACAGTTTTAACAAAAATTAGAGTACAAAATTTGTGCGATAAAACATTGAAAACTTTAAATTAAATAAAAAAATTAGAGGGGAATACTTATTATAATTTACTCAAGTAATAATATCACACATTTTTTTAAGTTAAAAAAATATAAGGAGTGCAGTTTTATTTTAGAAAAACTCTAGTACGACTTATAGCGTAAACTTTTTAGCACTACAATTGATTTGGTATTATAAGCAGCATAAAACTGTATTTTATTTTGTAGTAGGGATATTTTCCTCCTTGGGCCTCATTCCAATTCTTCTGCTCGGAAGGAATAATTTATTTTCTATTACGAAAAGGAAATAGTAAAGTGAGTTTTTTTACCCAAGCTAGAATTAATCACGCTATTATGTTTTTCATTTAATTATATTTATTTGGTAACCTAAATGGACCAAGAGGTCCCAGGCGACTATGAAGATTGTACTTGTGTTTTACGTTCAAATAAATAAATAAATTTAAAAAAAATATCAGGCACATCTGCATCGACTTCAAACTGTTTTAGAGAGCGGGATGATAATACATTTTTTCGAACTAAGAAATCCCTATGAATACTACACATAAATTTTTGATATTTTAGTTAATACACCAAGCACTAACAAATACTTTCAGAAGTAGAAAACATTTTTTTTTGCCAAATGTATGCATAAAGATAATTACAAAAACGGAATTAATTGAAATTTTTAAGAGAGTTTTACATTTAATATTATTCTACGGGGAAAATTAAAACTGTATTTCCATTATATACAATAAAATGAGTATACTTACTATCTTAAAGCTATAGGTTTAAAAATGAACGGTGGTGGATTCCAGTTGGACATCTTCTCTTCCCTAACGGATTTCCCCTCTTTATTAGCTGTTCAATTCTTATAGAATTCAACATGAAATGTGAAACACAAAAGGCTATAGTAAATATATATCAAAAGGAGCAACATAACCTCCAAAAAAATGTATTTATAGGCTTAACAATATAAAAATAAAAAAACCCAGCTTCTTTCTATTGGTCTGATGCAATCACGAACCCAGGTACCTCATTGGACATCTCACTTGTTATAGTTCCTTTTTTTGAGTAAAAATAACTATGGATTACATGTATTGGACATTCAAAAAAAATACTGGGAACTGAACACAAAAATCAATATACACATGCTCATTTCACTTATACCTACCAAGTATTACAAAACCTCCTGAATTTTTTAGTTTTTTCCCCGCCTTTTCTGACCCAAAACTCGAAGAAATGTAATCTAGTTATTTTCTGGGGGAGTATTGTATTCCACGATACTTGTTTATTTCTATATTAATTCCCTTTTGGGGTGGGAGGAATGGATTAGAAACAGGTGTCCACCGTGTTCCCATGACAAATGTTAGCCTCCCTCTTTTATGAATAATGAAGTAGTTCGTCCTCAGCTTTCGTGTTGTGGGCGGGTTAAGCTGAGTTGTTTACGATCTGACTCCCCCTGGGTGACTTTCTCGAGCTTAAAGAGGATCCAATACGGGCATCTCGATTATTGGTTTTGTTATATGTGTGATGTTGGAAGTTCATATCCTAGACTCGAAGGTGAATGCCCTTGTTTTTGTAAACAAGAACAAACAGGCTACGGAGAAAACATTTTCAACAAAAATATCTAATAATAATTGCACTCATCGGAGAGGAATTGATTTGCTAGTGATGTTTTTTTTTTATCGATGCACATTGTGCATTGCACATTGACTGACCGCTTTAATGGACCGTTTTGTCAAAAAGGATTATAAATCAGTATTTTAACCAAAATATATTGGAATTTTTCTTAAAATTATTATTAATTGCAATTCTTGATCAAATTTTGTGTCTAAATTTTTAAAAATTAAAATGGATTGCGTCGGCCGGGAGTCGAACCCGGGTCAACTGCTTGGAAGGCAGCTATGCTAACCGTTATACCACCGACGCTTACGCAAGAGAGAAGAAGATTTCCTTATTTAAACAAAAAACTAGGTCAGATCTTTTGTCAGAGTAGTCTACTGAGGGATAAAGAAGATACGCTTTCCACCAGATGGAGGTCCAAGCGGCGCGGCAGAGCGAGAAGTTCCTGTCAACGCTGGAAGAAGATTCACCCGTATGGTGAGTTTTTCTGCAAGACCGCCGATACAAAAGTCACTAGTTTCAAAGCCCAGGAATAGCACGTAATTGTTTGAGATATGTATTATAGAGTGGAACATTTTTCTCAAACATCCTTCAGTGAAGCATCGATATGATGACAAAACTACTTTGTAGAATAACTTACTTTACAAACGCGAGGAAATAAAAAGAATGAGTTATAAATTTATAAATTAATATTGCTAAAAATTTGAAAAAAGACCTTCAGTAAGATACCTTAAGTTACTGGGGGGCAAGGAAAAGAACGAATACCAGTACTTCTTAAAAAGTTCAAATTAACTGGTGAAAAGCTAAGATTTTTATGTTTAAAATTGAAGACCGGGCTTCAAAAACGAGCTAAGATCCAAAACTAAAAAACCAATACAATACAATATAAAATACTTAAAGATCTTTCAAAAATCAACTTTTGTAAAACGTTTGCAAACGTGTGTGGTCAGTAAAAGAGAGCGGTCTGAGATTACGGGCGGTGCACGCGAGAGGAACAATTGAGCCTCAGACGATTTCGGAACAATTGCCACTTGTGCGCTACTAAATAAGTCATAACCCTCCCTCTGCAGCCGCATTACTTACTCCTCCGCTATTTTTGGACATTCTCTTTTGGGCTGCTTTTTATCGACACCGAAGGTCACACGTTCTGTATGGATGGTTTTGAACAGTACATGGAGAAGGGAGTTGAAATATTCTCTTTTTGCTTTAACCTTTTTAGGGGAGATTTAATTAAAAATTGATTCAACGAACTGCGGCGTTACATAACCATTGAGCAAATGCCAGGTGATTCGAAAAGCTGTCAAAGATGCGTCGTCAAAACTGGTCCATTGTGTTGAAGAGATTGTTTTAATTTGTGTAAATACTACCTCCTTTTAAGACGAAGTAGTCTCTGTAATATAAATCTTAAGAAAGCAATCATACATAGGATATTCTTGCTTTGTGATTCGTTACTGAATCTAATAGTATTTTCTAAAAGCGTTTTATACAGATAACTATTGAAAGTATTCTTAGTCACAATATGTGGATCATTGTGTATATCATATATTGATCACTATATATCGATAATTATACAATTGGAAAATTTAATCAAAGAACTATACTAACCAAGGCAAAAAAGCAAAAGGAGGAGAGAGGATGAAAAAAAGTCAAAGAGGAGAGAGAGAGAGAGAGAAAGAGAGAGGGAAACTATTTCATTTGAATTGAGCAAGATGCTGAGAATCTTTCAGGGGAGTCGATCACGGAAAGTCAAGGGTCGATTGCTCAGTTATTCTCTTCTAAAATATTTTTCCTTACGCCTGATTAAACAGTCTCTGACCTAGATACTTTATTTAAGAAGGAAAACAGTTTCTGGAATGGTGTAAGCGTCGGTGGTATAACGGTTAGCATAGCTGCCTTCCAAGCAGTTGACCCGGGTTCGACTCCCGGCCGACGCAAGTATTTTTTTATAATCAAGAAGAAAATCTAATTTTTTGTGAGAATAATAAAGAATACCTTCCTTAGAGGGTGGGAGTGGTCGCCAAACTCATGAAGCTTCTGAACTACAGTACTATTTTAAATTTCTATTGTGAGCTAACGAGCTACCAACCTTAAAAAAAACTTAATTTGTTTATTGCCCATAAATTTCCTTTTCAGAATTATGAAACCAATAATTGGGTAACGCGATATACCGAAAGAGTGCTTGTGAGCTACTGTGATAGCTCGCATCGCAATCAAAGGTTTGGCAACCATTGTCCCAGAAAATAATGCAGGAAAATATTTAAAGTTTGAAATTATGCTGTTAAATTCAATTCTTGTAAAAAAAACAATAGTGACATTAAAGCGCTCTAATGGTGTTGCCGGACATAAGAATTACATTGGTGATACTCTTTCGCATAAAAATAAATCACTTTTTCCGTGACCAAGATTAATTTTTTTTCAAAGGTAGCGATATTTCCTCTTAAACCAGTTAAAGAAGATTTTCGGCTGAGAATTCCACTATAGAAAAAGCAAAAATATAAATTTAATCAATTATTTATACACAGGTATGATTTTATAAGACTGTTTGATAAAATTTGTTTGAAAATAATTATAGATGAATTCTGGACTAACTTGTCAGAAAAATAGTATAGGACACCGATTTATCAAGAAATTTTAAATTTTTTCCATCTGAGTACGAAATAACAATAAAATATTCCACACAGAATCCGTTAAAATATTTTAAAAAGTTTTACTTTAGCTTAAAAACAATTTTTAACTTATTATAAGATTTAGGTAAAATTGTTAATAATATTAAAATATTTTAAAGTTTTTTATATCTGCGATGGATTCAGAGAGTGTAAATTATGTGTTTTTTATCGATAAATAATAAAAGTTCATAAGTTTGTAGAGTATAATCTCAATTTATTCATCACACAATTACAATATAAAATATCGTAACATTTCAAGAAAAAGAACTTAATAGAACAACTTAAATTGGAAAGTATCTGAATTTTGATTATTAATAACATAATATTAGTTATTTATCAAAATTTCATTATATCGTTAATATTTAGTTCCTGAATAACCAAGATCTTTTGCAAGATAAAAAAAACTTAAAACCCGCAGGCTTTAAGCAAAAAAAGAAAAGAAAATAGCAAACGCTACAAAAGCAGATCATAAACACACTAAAGAGGGAACGTTCAACAGGTGGGGCGGATAAAGGGAAAGCTGTGCTCCGCAGTGTAAACCTCCCCCAGGGACACCCCCCTGTAGAAGTTGTTTCACGGCGAGGGGAGTCAGTGGGCGGGGAAAGTTCCCTCTCTCTTTGATCCCTTATCTCTTGTCTTAAGCAGTATTGCCTTCTTTGCCGAACGTATTAGCCAATAGGTAATTCGTTAAGCCGTTGAAAACACAAGACAATTTTTTTTTGGAAGGGAACGGATTTGGACTACTTTGTTTATTTAGTTAAAAAAACAGTGGACGTATCTCTAAAATTTTCTTTCAATAAAGAATTTCGAGTGAGGAAGTTACTTTTTTTGTCGTGTATTGATTCACTGTCACTTATCTGTGAAGCATAGTGCGCTATAATAATTATAAAGATTAGATTCGAAAGCCTTTTCCGCCTCATAAGCCTTTTCATCATAAAGTATTTCCTCTCTTACAGCTGTATCCAAATATTTCCCTGTTTTAAATAATTAATTTGTGCGCACATAATTTATCGAAACTGTGTGTTCAGATTTCCAGAAAATTGTTAAGTGTATTTGGTTAAGAATTAGTTAATTCTATCTTCGCAGTGCACAAAATGTCAGGTTCTCTATCGTATATTTCTCTCTTCTTAAAGTTGAATATAATGTAAAGGGATGAGAGAGAAGCTCACATTTGAGAGCTCAGAAAAATTATTAATTTCATATTTCATTTGAATATAATTATGTAGATGCAGTTTCCAAGTAAGAGTAACTCTGATCATAGTAATTAATTGCTTTACCTGGTGAAGTATTTTTTTGTTTAATTATTTTCTTGAAAGGGTACATTAAGATGAACTTTCTATACATTAAGCTGAAAACATTTGAAGTTTTCATTACGATCACATTTTGTTTTTCAAATGAAAATTTCAAAAGGATACCTCTCCATCTACTTTTAAGGCCATATTCTAATAAATCTAACCGCAAGGAAGGTGCCTTTAAAATGTTTGCAAACAGTCTCTAACCGTTATCGTTCCTAGCAGGTATTAAAACTCTCAATTCCTTCTTCTTTACCCCAAGGGGGCTCCCAGGAATATTTCCTACCCTTTCCTCCCCCATGATCGATGTTTCGGAGTTTCTTCCTCCTCCAGGGCATGTCTTTCGGACGTGACATTTGTCATCAGGGCAAGTGACGGAGGGGACATGGCCAGAATCGATAGAATAAGTCGCGGTTGCAAGTATACGAAGAGAATTCTTGAGACTGTTTGAGTTACTTTAAATTTCTGTCACTAATTTGAAGGTTCATACTTATGTTCGGATTATGTACTAGTACTTTTAAACTAAACAGAGGAAGATTGGGATAGAAAGTACAGATGAGGGAAGAGGGCTGGAAGTACATTAATGGAGATTATCATATCTGGTAACTTTAATTCTGACCGCAATGCATTACTGGTTTTTGATAAATTGAAATATATTGTAACGTTTTCCTCATTTAAATCCAAAGTCTCCGGATAACAGAAAAGTTCACAATAATTAGGATGGTTTTGATATTCCGGGAAAACATAGGGTTCGTTATGTTCCTTCGACTGCTATCAGACTGGCTCATTCGGATCATCTCGGATCTAGGGAAAACTTTCACTAGCACGAATTCATTCATGCACGAAATTCGTGATCAGGTTTAGATTTATCCATATGAATAAGCTTATTGGAAACTTGTAAGCGTCGGTGGTATAACGGTTAGCATAGCTGCCTTCCAAGCAGTTGACCCGGGTTCGACTCCCGGCCGACGCAGTATTTTTTTATTTTAATTGATTTTATTCTTGAATTACTTACGAAATTCCTTTTAACAATTTTAAAGCTGAAAGGAGAGCTAGTTTTGAAAATTCGGTGGCAATTAACATGAGAGACAACCAAGCATTTTTTGTGCAGTTCGTTTGGGAACTGTAATTAAATTAGGGTGAAGGGGGGGGGTAAGTGTAACCCCGTTTTGGCATTGTTTCACTTTGACCTATTTCCTTGTTATTGCAGGTTTAATTCTGAAAAGTTTTATGTGTTAACTTTGATAAATTTGCTTTTGAACCAATGCAATTTTTAAATAAATATATTATTAAAATAAATATATTTATGGTAAAATAACTTTTTTCAAAATGGCATGTGGTTATCCTTTTGTCCAACATGGTTACACTTAACTTACTTCACCCTGCAAATAAAATTACGTTTTAAATTGGTAGTTGTTTGTCACTAGATGAACAAAGAAGAAATTAATTAAGTTCAAATTAACAAAGTAATTTAAACAGCTATTTATTTTAAAGACTGGAGAATTATAAATAAAGCTTTTGCAGATTTGCAGATATGAAAATCGATTCTCTCCTTCGCTTAATCTTCTAAAAAAATTATAGACGCATTCCCCCCTCCTTCTTCCTCAAATGCATCTTTTTTATACTTTCTCCGCACGAAAACTGGTCGGAGCCAAATTGCGTGGAATAAACACAATTTTGGGACGCGTTCGCAAAAAGTAAAAAACTTGGAAGGGGCAAAACTAGAAAAAAATAACCGCAACTCTTACCAAAGAGACCTACCAATTGGCGTACGATACACTCGTGAATAAATAACGGTTGCCACGACGACAGTTCCCTTGGCAACCGATCGCCGCTCCGATGTAGTGTGTTTAGAATGGAATAAAATTACGTTTTAAGATGCCATTTGCTGGCAATATAATGAAGCCTTTTAAAATTCAGCGATCGCATTCCGAGATGATTCTAAAGCGGGGGAAGGAGGGAGGGAATCGGGTTCTGTAAATTTCGTTTTCGGAGAAAATATAATTAATTCACGTTCCCCCCCCCCTTTTCCGAAATGGAGGGATACTCGGTCGTTTGAATGTTTTCTGTGTTAATTAGACTAGTTATGTTTCGTGCTTTGATAAGAGGATGTGATTCTTTTGTTCTCTTAGCTTTTAGTAAGGGTCATTTGTTTTCGATCGATTCAGAAAATGGCTTTGTTTTCCAGAAAGGATATTGTTATGGTTCGAAAAGATGGAGAGTCATTTAAAATTTCATGCATTTCAATTTTCGTTTTTAGAAATCGTAACTTATTTGTGTTTTAATGAACCAATCATTTTGACTGAACAGAAAGCTATAAATCAATGGAAATGATTTCAAAATCTGTTATGAGTTAACAAAGCAGCTCAAAACTAATGTTCAATTCGAGTAAATTCATTGAAAGCGTTCCCTATCATCTAATGATCTCCTTTTCTTTCATTTGTAACATTCAAATAATCCAAACTAGATTTGGCTTTTTAAAGTACCTAAGTAGGTAACCATAGTACTATGATTACAGTCTTTAAAACTTTAGGGAAAATCCATCTTTTTTCCTAGGAAATGAAATTACCATTCCCCCCATCTTCATTTTTAATAATACTAAATTTATTCGTGAATACATTAATGTACTAAACCTCTGTAAATAAACATTAAATACAAAATATAAATTACTTAATTAATATAGATACATTTAATACAAAAATAAAAATAACTCAAAATAAATTAAAAATGTTTTATAAAATGTAATAAACTTGTTGTTGCTAAGTTGAGATTTAAAATAAATAATACGAAAATGATTAACTGATTGATGTAGAATTCAAGATGCAAGTACTATAAATGTGGACAGAAAAAAGAAAAGTCAAGAATATACTATTTTTCTGCATGGTAATCTAATAAAAACGTAACGTCAAAATATTATGTTTTTAACGCAGGAGCTTACAAATTTCCATTTCTTGAGAGAAAATTTGTTTTTTATCTTTTCTGTTACTGAATGATGGAACATGTGATTGACAAAGACTAGACAAAGACTTTATCCCGCTTTTTTCATACTTTGTTTGCTTTTATTTCTGTCATATACGAGGTAAAATAAATCAGTTTCTAAAAAGAAAATTAATTTAATTTTGTGCAATTGTCGATGTTATATAACCATAACCACTTTACTTACTTAATAATAATTTACCCATAACAATATTTTTTGGAAAATAATTTATGTGAAATTTAAAAAACAAGTTTTTACATTTTCTTTAATGCACAAAAAATTTCGACACGTTATCAATCCTTCTCTTGGAAAATATACTACTTCTGTAAGAAGTATTCAAAATGAAGTATTTTCTAACGAAATTTAGATTAGGTACTTTAAAAAATATTTTCCATATCTTCAAAATTCACAAGGAAATAAAGTTCTTTATAAAGATTAAATTTTGATTTAAACAGGGAGAGAAACAGGAGGCATAACGATGTCTAATAAAAAAGATATTAAAGAAAAACCAAATAAATTCTTTGCTTATCTTTATAAAATATTCACGAATAAGGTCAATTATGATGCATTGCCGGTGGTTATGCATTTCTCATCGCAACCAATGTGCCTTCATGATTCATCTTGGTTCCCCTAAAAGTTTGGTTTCAGTGACTTGTCACTGAAAGAGGTTTTTCCTGCAACACGGAAAGAGGATGCGTTTCACCGATGAAGATGAGTTTTCTCTCCATCACGAAATCAATGACCCAAATTCTTTATTTAAATGTAGTTCTTCTCCCTTTTTACGTAGGCGTCGGTGGTATAACGGTTAGCATAGCTGCCTTCCAAGCAGTTGACCCGGGTTCGACTCCCGGCCGACGCAAGTTTTTTTTAAAAAAGTGTTTATCATTTTGAAATTTTTGCATAGTTTTATAATATTTAAATTAATTCAGATTTAGTTCATCATATCAGTACTGTTATGCCCATTCAAAAAGTCCTATGATTTGCAATGTTGTGTTTTACGTTATGAAAACACCCTTTTCTAAAAGAAAAATCTTAGAATAAAAATAATTTTGTTTTTGAAAATACCATCAAAATTAGTATGCTGATGTGATGGAAGATAATGATGTGATGGAAGATGGTCTGAAGTTTTCAGTTTTCCAATCCAGCATGGAGAAAATGCATATGACATAGTTTTCTTGATAGTCGAATGAATTTTCTAATGTTCTTTCTTAATTTCTTTTAATTTAATTTCTTAAAAGCACATTAAGTCTCTTTTGTGAATACCAAAGGGTATTTAAGTTTAAAACAAACAGTAGTTCATCAGTTAAAACCAGGGTTGGAAAAAAACATGTTTTTTTCTAAAAAATACAAAAAACGTGTTTTATTTGTTTTAAACGTGTTTTTTTTTGTTTAAAACGTTTTATTTGTTTTTTTTACCCACGACACAGAAATTCTAAAAAAAAAACCCATGATTTTAAAAAATTAAATTAAGTTTTTAAAATTGAAAATGGATTAACAAAGCTATCCCTGACATCAAATGGCATCTTGAGCTTTTTAGCACCTGTTTCTTTGAGCTTGGCTGAAGTAAAATGATTGTTTTGGAAATATGATACTATGTCAACAACTTCAGCTTTAACATTAGAAATCTCTCATATAAAAGCCCACGTCACTCACTGACTCACTGACTCACTGACTCACTGATTCTGGAACGCTCGCACACTATGATGCCATCTCGCAATAATAATCATAATCATCAGAAAAATATAAAAGCCCACGTCACTCACTGACTCGATGCCATCTCGCAATAATCAGAAAAATAAATAAATAAAAGTAATTAAAATTTAAAATTTTAAAATAATATAATAGCTTTTAAATAAATATCTTTCAAGAAAGTTGGTTTACTTAATAAAGGTTAAAAAGTTACTTTTAGGGAAGTTGGTTTCTAATTCAACAATAATAAATTATTAAAGTTAAACTTCTTATTTAATGTATAATTAATAGGAACTTGAAGTAGTAACGAGCGAAGCTCGCATAAAAGGCTAGCCTAGCTGTAAGACCCGGCTTTGCCGGGTCGTAACAGCTAGTGTAAATATGTTTTGCTAAAAGGTTTAAGATACGAGCTAAACATTTATAAGTTATTATATTCATATTCATTTCAGTGCTTTTCAGTTCATAGGGTATTTTGACGACATTAGCAGCATTGATCGTTTAAAATATTAAAATAAAACAAAGAACAGGTCAATTATAAAAAAATATGATTTTTAAACAATTTTATTTCTATATTTTATTAAATAACTTTCTAGACAAAAATCAAATAAAACAGGTGAAGGTAAATAATAAGTTTTATATACTAATGCCATCTGTTCATAGAGAAAAGAATTACTAAAAAAGTACATGTGTTTTAAACAATGTTTTTTTTGCTTTGTTTTAAACGTGTTTAAAACAAGTGTTTTAAACGAAGTGTTTTAAACATAACAACCCTGGTTAAAACATCCAATTATGGATATCACCAGAAAAACTTTTGACTTTTTTTTCTGAAAAATTTTGACAGAAAGTTCATGAAAAATAGATGCATGACCCCCAGGTAAGTAAATTCCAATAACTATCTAAATAACTTTCACTAATAATACAAAGCTGAGATCAGCTCACAAAATTAAGGTCTCTGAAGAGCATGATCCTGAAGTAGTCCGATGATTTTTCCTGTTTTCCCCACATATTACTTTTTCTACCCCAACTTTCTCCTTTCCATGTAACACGTATCCCAAATCTCCATCGAGTTAAAGGCTAACTCACTGCAGTTTCGGTCAAATGTTAAAGTTATAAAAATAAAGCTTTGAGGAGTGAGTACAGTACAGAAACAACCAAAAAAAAATGCGCTTTGTTTAGTTAGCCAGTAAGGTAGTTGAACTTCGGCGCAAGCATTTGAAAGCATATAAAATTAATACCTCATAAATGTGCACTTGAATGAGGCATTGAACATCCCTTAGCCAACCACCAAGCATATTTCTCGAGGCACAAATGGAACGAAGAACAATATTCCATCCCGGGAATTTCTAACACGACCTAGACAAACATAACCAGACGATAAAACAACATCACCCGATAAGTGGATAATTCATGGTCCAATAAAAACAACACGCGCGCGTATTTCGAACATCCTCCCGATTCGATCCGCGAAGAGCGTTCCGAACCTTCCCTTTCTCCGCCCCTTCAGAATCTCTTAAAAGCGCCGGCCTGAGAGAGAGAGAGAGAGAAATAGAAAGCAATAAACATCGTCGCCGGAATAAATAAAATAAATATATATACGGACGTGTATTTTAGGGGGGGGGGGGGTAGTTGGAATATTAGAAGCAGGGGGCCAGAAGCCGTAGAAACGCGTTGTGGGGCGGTCGATTCCGTCGCCATGGTTACAACAAGGTCGATGGAAGGGCAAATCTGGAAGATGGTTCCGAGAGCGGTAAAATGATTAAAACGGAAGATCGAATGGCTTACTTTTGTTGCGTTATTTTTGTGGACTGACTTGTCTGCCCACTCGTTCTTTAGGGGGGGGGCTTTGGAGAAGAAAAGATGCGGAAATGATAATAACGTGAGTTAGGGCTTTCTTAGCAGAGTCGCAGAAATGGAATGCATGGGTGGTCAAATTTTTTGTGTGTAATGGGCATGTGGACCACTGGGGTACCTTTTGTAGATGGTTTCGTCACTCGTAATGGAATTAAACCGCGTTTCGAATTCCGGAATTTCTTTCTTCGCGTTTAGAGAAAGGTGTCCCACTGGGGCTGTTAAATTCGATCGGATTTCCTTTTGTCTCTTTGTTTTTTAAGAGTCAATAAAAAAGAACTGGATGTTCGTCTTTATGTTAGTTGGGGAACTTCGTTTTTTACAAGGCTACTTTTTGCTTTTCGACTCTTTTTTATAAATCAAATCTCTTAAGTCTTTTAAGGAAAATATGTTTGACTTAATTAAAGACGAGAATTAAATGGGGAAATACATCGAATTTTATAGGATTTTAAATGAAACTATCTTTTGTTGGAAAGAAAATACGTACAAGGAGTACATGAAAGAAGAGTTCTCTTGCATTAATGATAAAAATATACTGATGAAATCCATTCGTATTTTAAAACAAAGGCACTAATATAAGAATATCTAATGAGTCTAATATTAAATTTTTAGGTATTAAGGAGATAAATGTAATTTTTATCTTCAAACTATACACATTATTACATTAATTTACTAAAGCTTAAAATGGCGCTGTAGACATGATTCTTTTCATCTATATTTCATCGATAAATGTATGTTTTATCTTTTCAAACTACACATTACTACATTGCACTACTTACTGAAGTATAAAATAATGCTGTAGTTTGCTGTATTTGAATAAAAAATTACTAGAAAAGGTAATGAAAAGTGTAGTAAAAGGGTTGAGACTAAAACTATATTTAAAGATTTACTTCATTTCTATTTCCAGTAAAATACTATTTTTAAATACTGTCTAGTCCGGGATATAAATTAATTAGTTATAGTATAATTCATGAATTTATACTCCGGACATGACAGACAATACAAATGACATGAACTAATTAATAAAAAAATTACCACTATTTAATTTGGTTTTGATACAATCTGGGTTTTTTTTGAAACTACAATGAAATATCCGGTTATGGTGCAAGTTTTGCAAATCGAGACTAAGTTCCAAATGTTTTTTTTTTCTTTCGACGAAGTATGTGTTTCCTTCATAGTAAAGTTATCAAATGGGCTGGAAATGGGTAACTCTTGTTTTAATGCAGAGAAGCAGTCTACTTAAATCAGTATCTCTGCACGAATGTACTGAATTTGATACACAAACCACGCACTTCTTTGCCGAAGATAAAGAAAATACTAGATCAACTGAGATCAACGTACTACTGTGTATTCAAACACTGCAGGATACGGCACGTTCCAGTCGCTTCTACGCCCACGAAACATTCCTCATTGCGTTTCTTTTCGACTTCCAGTTTCGCCGTGAGATATATTTTGTTCTTGTGGAAAACTTTTATTTTCGTACGAAAATTTTAAAAACTTTGGTATCTTCCATCAGAGTCTAGTAGAGCACCTCGAGACATTTTAACGAGGTTTTTAAAATTTGTTATTATGAATTCCCTAAAAGAGATGATTGGTAAGAATAATTTTTATTTGCTGTGCAAATGCTTGCCATTTGATATCTGAGTTGTGTTTAAAAAAATATAACTGATAAAATATATTAGAAAAATAATTTGACGATAAGTGTCCAAAGGTGCCCCCCTCCTCCCTAATGTCTTTATATCTAAATAAATTCAGAAACTACTGGTCAAGAAATAAAAATTTATTCATATTTTTAAGGATAGTAATATTTACTGGTTTCTGCAGATAAGGGAATTTTGGATATATTCTGAGACATTTCAATGCCAGTATGAAAACAATACTAAGAAAAGAGTACAGTATTTAAAGTAAAGAACATGGTCTATCCTTATTATCTTTGCACTATTAGTTCTCTTCATTCTTTTAATTTCACATTTTTATGAATAATATCCATTTCTAGTTAAATGGATTAGTATACTAATTTAAAATGAAATCTTTTAATCACTTTAACGTAGATAAAAACATCTTACCAGACTACAATATAAATCTTTCTTTCATTAAAAGTTTAAGTAATACATTAAGCCAGTTCTGCACAACTTTGATTGTTATGCGGATCAAACAATCATTACGAGTCAATCATGCGGGCCAAAAAATAATACTATTTGAATAATAAAAAATTAAATCCCATTAGATAAGTTGTAAATATACTGCACGTTTGTGCATTAAAATTTCCATAAACTTTCCGTATGTTTAGGCAACAACAGATTTTTACAAAACTTTGTTTGGCCACTTTTTCGGGGTTTTTTTTTGCAGTTTTAAATCATTGAACCCAAAGTGTTTGCCATTTTCCAATCGAAGAATTCTTTTCTTCATCTTAAGGATTTACAGCAGGGATGGCAGGCCTAAAGTTAAGTTTAAAAAATTAAACTTCAATTTACAGTTCTAAGTTAGTTGGCCGGAAAGAAACACAAAGGGTTTTATACGAAGATTTCTCCTCTCTTGTCATTCTTTCGTGCCTTCCTTCCTTCCCTATCACTCTCCTTCATCTCCTCGTTCTTTTCTTGTTTTCTCTATATCCTTCTAATTAACTCAAAGTGCAAAATTTTTAAGAAAAGGAAGTTGGAATTAATAAAAATAGTAGTTTATTCTTTTATTCTACCAAATGCTTTGAATAAACCCTTAAGAAAATTTATGGACTGAATGGAGGTGGTTTTAAAAATAGTTTTTTTAGCTAAATTTTAGACTTTACTTTTTAATGAAAGTTCGATAGTTTGACACTTTTACTAGATTTTAGCCAGTGGCGGATCTAGAACATGAGCAAGGGGGGGGGCTAACTTAATCTGATTGAGGATGATATTGAAGTAACAAGCCGTGCTTTTTACAATATTTATTAATATCTTAAATATTGAGGGTAGTGTTGATTGTAAATGACTAGTATTGTTAAATATAACTAATTAATTAGTAATTAAATTAATCATTAAATATATCAAAATAATAAAGGTGTGTCAACCGGGAGGGTTTTTTTTACGATGATTTGAGTCAAATATTTTTTTCCCAAGAATATAGATCAAATGTGAATTTTCGTGCACTTAATTTCAATGTTTAACGAATAATACATCCATCCCGAGGCAAGGGGGGTTTGGGGGAACCTCTCCCAAGAAAATTTTTGAAAATTTGACCCTAAAAAGTTGTGTTTTGACTCATTTTTGGTCATTTGGGACTCTTCGAGTGTCACACGACAAAGATGATTTCTTGTACTCGTTTTCAAAGGAAAAAACTGTAAGATATAAGAATTTCATGGGGGTGATTTGAACCCCCTAACCCCGTCTCTATTTTAACAGAGTAAATGTTTTGTAAGAGACTTAGCGCATTAGACCCTTTTAAAAGTGAATCTTATAAAAACCAGGGAGTTAAAGATCTTGCAGAGGGGCTAAAGCTTTAAGTTGTGAAACAAATCTATAAAAATGTAAGGGGCTAAGTACGAGTATTTTGGATGTTATGCTTTGTAAAGCTTAGAAAGCTCATTGGAATCTACAAGTTCTGAATCGCATTTATATTAAAGTGCTGAAAGCTAAAGATCTTGGAGGGGGCTATCGCTTTTAGGCTAAAGCTCATTAAATTGCGAACTAAATACTATAAAACATCGCAAGGTGGCTAATTCTTTATGGGGGCTAAAACTCATTGGCCCCTTTAAATTGTGAATTGAATCTACAAAAAATCAGGGCTAAAAGCCTTGTAGGAGCTAAAGATCATGGAAGGATTCATAAGGGTTAGATAAAGCTCATTAAATAGTGAATCAAATATATTTATAAACTCAAGAGGGCTAAAAGTTTAGTATAAAGGCTAATTAAAGAGCACGGAGGGGGCTTTTCATAGGGCTAAAGCTCATTAATTTGTGTAACAAAAACGCAAGGAGGCTAATGCTTTTAGGGGCTAAGCTCATTGGACCCTTTAAATTACGAATCAAACCTTTAAACATGCAGGGGGCAGTGGCGTAAATAAGGGGGGGCAAGGGGGGGCAGTTGCCCCCCCAGAATTTTTCCATATTGTGTTTTGCCCCCCCCCCCCCAGAATTTGGAAGTAAAAATCTCAAAGTAATTTTTTAAAAATGGAAAAATATAACTGACACTTTCTCTTCAATAGAAATCATCAATGCTAATTAAAATTAGTGCTGTCAGTTTACTATCTTCTGGTACTGAGCACTTTTTTCATTCCCTTTCGCGAGCCCATGCAGGAAGACGACCTCCAAAAACTTTGCCCCTCCAGAGGAATTGATATGTCTTTTGCAAATGCAATTTGCTTTTTTTTTATGGCAAAATTCAATCATTCAATTTTAATTAAGAAATTAGAAAGTGCAGGCTTTAGAGGTCCAATTTTAGTTGGTTTTTATCATATCTCTCTAACAGGAAACACTGAGTAAAAATACGTAATACTTTTAGTGATTATATTATATCTAATCGTGGTGTTCCCCAGGATTCTATATTGGGTCCTTTACTGTTTATAATTTTCATAAATAACTTATGTAAATTGAATTTAAATGGTAAATGTATAACTTATGCTGATGATTCTCTATTATTGTATTCATGCTCACACTTAAATGACTTAAAATTGAAAATTGAATCTGATATGATTGCGATTGGTAAATGGTTCTCTTTAAATGATTTATCACTGAACTTGAATAAAACTAAATTCTAAATAATAATAATAAACTCTAAATTTTAATTTAAAAGGTTTTTAGCATTTTACCTAGTTAAAACTTCATTAGGAAATAAATCCATAAACTTTCTTCAACTACTACAAAATTTTAATATGTAAAATAACCTTCAAGGGGAGCTTAGTTATAATAATTTCTTTTTCAATAGGTGTTCTGCATTCTGAGGAGAATTCTATATAGTATTTAGTAAAATTAAATGGAACAGAACAAAAATTATAATTTTTACTTTTTTTTTTCATTTCCTTAAAGCATGATTATTGAACTAATTTGGTAATTATTGCTAACAATATGGCACCACAGCTAATCTGAATTCTCGCAAAGAATATTCCGAAGAAAGGACGTTATTTTGACGCCAATTTTTATACTGTTTTCCCCATTGAATATTCTGCGACTTGGCAAGGAGTAGACCTCTTCAGTTGTAGCCCAAAAGGGGTCTGGTTCGAAATCCCGACAATCAGTTGCTCGACGTCATCATCATCAATGCGATCAAGGAGAATTGTTGGGCAAATGTACGAAAAGGTCTCAAAATGAGTAAAAACACTATTTTTGAGGGTAAAATTTCAATAATTATCTGGTGGAGGAACATCTCAAAATTTTGATATAGTACTATATTTCTTAGGAAATTCTTCGGCTTACACAAGGAGCTGTTCTCTTCGAGTGTAACCCAAAGGGTCTCATAATGGACTAAAACACTACTTTGAGTGTCAAATTTCTACAAATTTTCTGGGGAAGGACCCCCAGACCCCCCTGTTTGATTGGGGTTCACTTTGAATCCGAACTTTGCACATCAAGTGCAACAAGAATCAATTTCTACCTGCAAGTTATCTAAAACTCAAAGGATACCTCCGAAAAAAAAATTCTGGTCGCAGTACAGATTCTGCGGTAATACAAGTGGATATCCACATATTAACCTAACAGGAAGGTTCCTGTCCCAAATATAAAAAAAAATGAATCAAAATACAACTTTTGGGGGCAAATTTCACAAATTTTTCTGGGGGAGAGCCCCCGTATTTACTTGAGGACAAGTATTGTCAACACAAATTTAAGATTTTAATAATAATAAACAAAAATTCACATTTGTGCCTTCCGATATACTCAGAAAAATAGAAACATTTTGGCTGCCTGACCCCCTCGAAAAATGAGTCTGGTAAAAGCTATCTTGTGGTCCTATATGTTTTGCCCCCCCAGTCATACAGTTGAACCTACGCCCCTGGCAGGGGGCTAATAATTTGTAAGGGCTAAAACCTCTAGAAATCCTTAAATAGTGAATGGAGTTTATAAAAATGCAGGGGGCTAAAGATCTTGGAAGGGGCTTAATGCTTTGTAGACCCTTTGAATTGTGAAAAAGGCTACAAAAAACTAAAAAAAGTTAAAAATTTTGAAAATTTAACAAAATTTTCTAAAAACTTAATTTTTTTTTTCGAAAAAGTTCGAAAAAGTCAATTTTATGTAGTGTAAACTTAAGTCCCAAGGGGGGGGCTATAGCCCCTATAGCCCCCCCCCCATAGATCCGCCACTGATTTTAGCATAAGGAAAGTAGAACGGATGTTAGAAAATATTTATTGTTCTGTAAAATTTCGTTTAACAGAGTGGATGAAAACCCTAAGTCCGGACCGGTACCAAGAGGAGATCAAAGTAAAATACTCTTGTGTTGGAAACTATTTCACTTATGGTGAAATTTTCCGAACATATGTTAGCATGGATTAAGAATATATTTTGGAAAAAGTTTTCCTAAAAATCATCCATCGTAACCTGTAGTGCCATCTAACGGATAACAGTTGAAATTATGAAATTTTCATTTATTTCTGTGGAAAAAACTTCATAGAGGGAGTTTTTCTACCTCAAACAGGGGCGTAGCCAGGATTTTCCCTTGGGGGGGTCCAGTGTGAAAAACTTATTGAATATGAATAGTTTTTCCGTAATTAGTGGAATTAATTATTCTCAAATTATTATAATTACACTTTTTATATTAATTAATGTTTAATAATTTATTATTAATTAGTATAATAGTTAAGATTAAGTACTAATTTTTGAACTCTAGTTCGGTTCTAAGTTTTCATCAACAAAAGAAATATGTTTTTCTTAATGTGAAAAGTTTCTTTAAAAACATTACTAGCTTCATGTAAAAAATTCGTGGCTATTATAGAAATTCAAGTACAAAAGGGGGGTCTGGGGGTCTTCTCCCAGAAAATTTTTGGAAATTTGACCTTAAAAACAGCATTTTAACCCATGGTATCGGGGATTTCCCCCTGGTAAATTTTAAGAGTTTCTACAAGCAAAAAAGGGTTTTTCAGGCTCTTTTAGGTCAGGCCCGAAAGGGGGGGGTCCGGACCCGGGGACCCCCCCCCCTGATCTCAAAATACCTTTTTTTAAGTTAATCCAAATCCAACCTAAAATGTATGTCGAAAATTCAGACTAGGTGTACCAAAACCAAGTTGAAACCCTGTTTTTAGTGTCTAATTTCCAAAACTTTTCTGAGGGATGACCTCCCCAGATCAACTTTTCTCATCTTAAGTTCATCAAAATGCAAATCCTACCTAAAAATTAAACATCCAAATTCGGACTAGGTGTACCAAAACTAGTTAAAACCAGTTTTTTTAGAGTCAAATTTCAAGACAAAAAAAAAAAAAAAATACAGAACTCCTTTGGTACCTGGAACTTAATTATTCACAACTTTTCTTATATTGCGTTCTTTAAGACGCCAATTCTACCAAAAAATGTATTAAAAACATACATTACGTACAAAAAACATACATGCATAAAAATATACTTATAGGACCTAATAAGGCATGGGAGGGGGGAGGAATAATTTTGAGCCCTGCCCGATATAGATTTCCATATACGCCTCTGTCTACAACTACATATATCGCCCAGAGAGAGAAATATTTTTATACAGGGGGCCAGTGCAAAAATTTTGTCAGGGGTTCCGGGAAACTTATAGGCGGCCTTCGCCATTCCCCCACCTACGGCCATGCAACGCGAGTCGTATATCTTGGTTTGAGAGTAGTTTCTAAATTAAAAAAGGAGTTTTTTTATTCAGAGTGAAGGTCTCTAGAAGAGTCTTTTTTTATTTGTGTTATTAGAATTATGGACTTGGCAACGTCTTTAAAATGTAAAAAAAGTGTTGAATATTTTTTAAGATATTTTAGGACAAAAAAATAGGTTTTAGATAGGATGTATTAAAAAAGGGAAATTTGAGGTCATTCACAAATTAAGTACCACAATTTTCAAACGTTATAGACCCTCCCCCCTTCCTCCATGTCACACACTATCACATTTCAGTGATCCTATTGTGTTTTAATCTCACACTTTTCAAATTACTAGTTAAATGGACTCTAACCTTGCTTGGCTTAACGCCTGTAGTTGGTCGTCAATACTTGTACTTGTATACCTGATCATAATTTATTATGTCTCGTTTGACATGCATGCATACCAGCATTTTTTTTAAAACTTAAAATGAAGTGATTAAAAACTCCAGTTATCTTTAAAATTATATAGTTAGTCTTTTAAAAAGACAAATAATAAACTGATGAAAAAAGAAAATTCATAATTTAAATTTGAAAGTGACGAAGAAGTCACCAAGTTTGCCTTTCTTCCCTTGTCACCAACTGTCACAATTACATGACCCCTTCTCCCCTAAACGTGTTACTTAATATGTGAATGGCTTTTGTTTCACTGATACTGTTTTAATATTTCATTTGAATTTTTAGCCAAATAAGTATTTTGAAAGAAATAAGGTTATAAAAATCACTCTTAAGAAGGTGGTTCTGGAGTTTCCCCCCGAAAAATTTTAGACAATTTAACACCTAAAAATTGGTGTTTTTAATAAGAAGAATTATAGATTTCAAAAATAACGAAGCTCTTTGCCATTAAAAATATTTTATGCTTTGCGAAAGTGTTATTTATGTTATGCAGTATGCAGATGAGCTGTGATGTTTTATTTAAAAAGTGGATGATGTTTTCTATGTAAAAATTTAGGGGTTATATAGTAATTAATTTTATAGTTAATGTGTATTTCATTTTGAATTTACTATGGTTTATTACGTTTTTTAGGAGTATTTCAAAAGTTTATACTTGTTATAGTAGGCATTTTTTGGACAAATAGAAAATTTTCGGCTTTAGCAGAACATTATACAATAATATCTTCGGAGAGGAATCTTCGAGGTTAATTAGCTTTAGAAAGGATTGAGGGAAAAGGATCCCTTTTCGTTATGAAAAGTATGAAATCGTTTTCTACTTATTCCAAGTTTAAGTTACCTCTAATAAGAAACTAAAAATAAGAAATTTGTTTTGAATCAAAATATGAGATGGCAATGGCAATAACACAGTGCTTGTCTGTCCGTTTGAAATGAGAACCCAATGTTCGGGCCAATGAATTGTCTTCTGTGTAACATTTTAATGATTTCTCCTTTTCTCCTCTCCTCCTTTTAGGAGTCTGAGGGTACCGCCTAGAAAATGTTTGGAAATTTAACTTTTGAAAAAGAGAACTTACTTATTTGTGGCCTTCCTGGTGTACAAATTAATTCTCAAAATACTCAAAAGGATACCCGCTAATAAATATTCATTATGATAATCTCTGGGTCCCGGGCCCCTTTACGGGCCCTGGCAATATTACCCCATGAAATCCCTCCCAGCTCTTTTCGGGCCAGGGTAATGAAGTACGAGGAATGCTACCAATAATATTGTCAAAAGAGATATATATTGATAACTATATTAAGAGATATTAGTTCAAATTAAATTTGCCAGATGTCAGCACTACATTATTTTAGGACCACTTTACTTAGGGAGGATGCTACGAGAAAAAGGGATTTTGCTTGCAAATCACCATCAATATCAATCTCAAAAAATTAAATAATGAACTAATGCTTTAATCATCCATTGTGTTTTTTATGTTACATAGGTAAACTACAATATCCATGGAAAAATTACCCTGGCAAATGCCTCAAACGTTTTTAACAGGAGTTTTAAAAAAGTCGATTTTTAAGCCCTCAAAAAAAATCTCAAATTTAAAATAATAATATTTTTACCGTCTGATTTTCGACCAATTTTAGTATGTCCTCATTTTGTCCATTTGGCATTTGAATATTTTTGAACATCTTCCTTCCTTGTTGTCTTAATCTTAACAGCTCCTTTCTGTTTCTCTTTCTTATTGGTAGTTTTCTCCTTAAGAGAGTTATCGAATTTGGAAGATTTATCATTACAGAAGAGGATCTGCCATAAAAAGAAAGTGCGTGGAATACCTATTTTGTATGATTTTACATTATTCGTACGATAATGTGTGGCATTTTAGAAACTACAAGAAGGTGAAAAAAGGATATGGTGCAGCATTGTCATCCATAAAGAGAAAATATGGACATGAATCATCTTCAAAAGGAAGCAGTTGAGACAAAAGAACCATCGAACATCAGGGAAAACCTCTATTGTTTGTAGGGGGTCTTGAAATGGTTCACAAGAATATAGCACAGTTTCAAGAGGATATTTGATCTTCTTAAAACTTATCTTTCAAAGAATGGATAAGTTTTCATTGCTATTAATTTCTTTTCAGATATGTATGCATCCATAAACACTTATTACAAATACAAAAGTATCTTTATTTATCCACACAAAAATATTTAGAGAGATTTTAGAGATATTTAATTTAGAGAGAAAAATATTTAAAGATTTATTTTATCAATGAGCTTAAAAAATAATAACAGAAGACAGAAGTGAAAATATTGTAGAAGGGTTTGAGGATTCTCCCCCAGAAAAGTTTAGAAATTTAACCCTTAAAAAATAGTGTTTGATTACCTTTGAAAACTGTATGGAAATTGATACAAAAATCTTTTGGGGGAGGGGGGTTGAACATCACCCAAACAATCTGGCAGGTGACACTTGGTTTTGCCAATGGCATTTATTGGCAAGTAAATAATTTAACTTCCATATTGTCTAAGAGCTAGAAGCATAATTTTAAACATGACTCAGTGCATGAAATATGTCCCCTGGAATAGATTCGATTGATACTGGCAAACCGAAGGCAAAGTGGAAGCTGTAAGCTTGGAGGGAGGGTTAAAAGTGCAAGCAAATTTTTTGTTAATTTGTTAAGTTTGATTTGTTTGTTGTTGTGTTAAGTTTCGTTAATATACTTATGCAAATTTATAGCCATTTTCAAGTCTGTTTTTTTTTTCGCGAAAAATTTGCACTTTTAACCCTTCTCCCATGCTTAAAGCTTCCACTTAGCCTTCTGGCTGTCGTGAATTTCAGTTTTCCAACGTCAATCGAATATATTCCAGGTAAAATATTTCGTGCACCGAGTCATGATGAAAATATGCATCCAGCTCTCAGTCTATCAATAGTGGTATGCCAGAATCCACTATTTTATCTTCACTTTTGTCACCAGCCCCTAATTCTTTGAGTTACCCTTAATTTTATTGATTAGATACTTGATTTCCTAGAAACGTACTCGGGAAATTTCATATAAAAGGGAAGGGAGAAATTAAATTATTTTTAACAAGACTTGAGTAAGAAGGTATGCTTATGCGAGGGTTTTTTTTCAGCTTCCGTTTTACTCCTGAAAAAAGTAGTAGAAATTTCGAAATGATTTTGCTACTGGTAGATAGTTACATCCTTGAAGATGAAGATCAATTAGCATCCAGAGTGGAAAAAATTGTAAAATTTTTCTATTAGTTATCAAGTTAACAAGCGGCCTCCTCGACCTTATTTGAAATTATAAAATTACAAAGGTAGTATCTCTTCAGAGTATAGATAGGCTCTCAGTTACTATCTACTATAGTAGATAGTATAGTAAATTACAAAATGATAGTTACATTCTTTCGATACCATGCATGTTAAAATTTAAGAGAAAATAAACACTAGTGAACACCACACCCAGACAATGAATACAAGAAGTTTAAATAGAAGGCTAACGTTTATTAAAAAACATTAAAACGATAAGAAAAACAGGATGGTATACAATAATGGAGACATCGGCTCTGTGACCGATAACTTTACAGCCTCTCTGAAAACATAGTTACAAGCCCTTTGGTAACACATAGAATATACACTGTATATTATACAGTGTCAACATTAAAAATAGTTTTAATACATAACAGATTCTTCCCCCGGTCGCCACCAACATAAAAAATAGACAGGGGTTAAGAGAGATTCCTTCATAATACTACTGTGATGTTTTTAAAAATTCATATTATTTGTTTTTTACTGATGATTTAAAAATAATGAAACTTGTAAGGACTATTGATGATGCGTTAAATTTACAGTGTGATTTAAATAATTCACAACAATGGTGTGCTTTAATTTGCTTAGATATTAATATTGATAAATGTTCAGTTATCTCTCATATAAAAGCCCACGTCACTCACTGATTCTGGAACGCTCGCACACTATGATGCCATCTCGCAATAATAATCATAATCATCAGAAAAATATAAAAGCCCACGTCACTCACTGACTCGATGCCATCTCGCAATAATCAGAAAAATAAATAAATAAAAGTAATTAAAATTTTAAAATAATATAATAGCTTTTAAATAAATATCTTTCAAGAAAGTTGGTTTACTTAATAAAGGTTAAAAAGTTACTTTTAGGGAAGTTGGTTTCTAATTCAACAATAATAAATTATTAAAGTTAAACTTCTTATTTAATGTATAATTAATAGGAACTTGAAGTAGTAACGAGCGAAGCTCGCATAAAAGGCTAGCCTAGCTGTAAGACCCGGCTTTGCCGGGTCGTAACAGCTAGTTACTTATACTCGCTTATCCCACCATCAGCTTCTAATGTATATGTACCAGATTAATAGTTTAATTTTAAAACGCGTAAATTCAATTACAGATCTTGGTGTCATTTTACAATCTGTCCTTGATTTTTCTTTTCATATTGACGATATGGTTTCTAAAGCTTATAGTAAACTGGAATTCTTAAAACGTAAAACAATTAATTTTTCTAAAGATCAAACATTAAAAATTCTTTATTTTTCATTGATTCGCTCGATTTTAGAATATTGTAGTATAATCTGGAATCCTTCGATAATAAGATCTCGAAGAAAATTGTCTTGTTTATTGTTCTTTTATAAAATTCTAAATAATTTGTTTGATTGTCCAGATATTTTATGTTTAATTCAATTTTCTGTTAAAAAATTTAATTTAAGTAATAATTATCTTTTCATATATCCATTGTTTAAATTTAATTATCTCGCCAATTTTCCTATTAATAGATTTTATAAGGTTTTTAATGTTCATTGTAATGAACTTGATAATTTTTCTGTGCCTTTTAGTGTTTTTAAAAAGTTGTGTGAAAGTGTTTTATACGATTAGTTTTCTATTTTTCACCACTGTAATTGGATTTTTCTCTGTAGTGTGTGTTTTTTTAATAAATAAATTAAAAATTAAAAAAATAATAATAATACTCTCGCAACTCCCTACTTAACAAAATAAGTATACATCTATAATAAATATACATAAATAATCATCTTAATACACAATACTATTTTAATACAAAAAGTTTTTAAAGCACCAAATTTCTTAAGAAATGAAGTTTTTTCAATAGGTGATTTAGAAACATAACCAGTACAAACTACTTTTCAGAGGGTTTTTTTTTCAAAAACTGATTATTTTTGTCCCGGTTTTAGTTTTAAGCGATTATTTTTCTCTTCAATTTAACCGTTTAATTTTTTTAAAATTCAACAACAGGAGGAAAATACAGGATAAAATTCTGACTGAGAAATTAAAATTTTAAGGGGACTTGGTACCAAAAAAAATATTTTCCTTTAATAACTGGATTTTATTATCTTTTAAGGTGTTAAATTATGTATTTACTTCATACTAATTCATATTTAGCCCAAAAAGCGAGTTCAAAAATTTATTTTTTTGAAAAATTACAAAAAACTTCAAAAAAATGCCCGAAATGACCCTATATTTAAATTGTATCTCCTCCCTTAATATATGTTATTTTGACTTGATTTTTTTTCTTAACATAAATCAAACATATATAGTCACTTGTAGGCATAGAAATTTGATTATCTATAAAAGTTTCTGAAAAATAAAAAAAAACTGTGAAATTTGGCATCTTTTTCGAAAAAATACCCTAAGTTTCCACTTTAATGCTCCGTAAAAAAAATTGTAATAAATATATTATAAAACCCATGCCTGAAGATGTTAAACAGGTGTTACTGATAATGACTACAAAATTTGAAGTGGTTTGGATGATTGGAAAAAAAGCCTTTAGATTTTAAACATTAAAAACCTTGTTTTGAGAAAAAGCCGTTTAAAGATAGAAAACTAGGCTTCTTAAGCCTATCTACGCCTCAGAAACCTCAAAATTTTTAAGCTTAGAATCTCCATATCATTATGAAACTTGGTAGGAATGATTTTGAGTGTACTATCTTCACTTTTATTGCAAAATCTCAAATTTGATATTTTGACCAAATTTTGGTACCAAGTCCCCTTAATTAACTACACTCATTTAAAACCGGAGAAACCTGTTGAAAATTTAAAACCAATTCAAATTGTTAAACTAATTAAAAAACATACTGTTTTTATTCGGTTGCAGGATTTAATACCAATTAAACTTCGTAAGACGAATTTAAACCGACGGTTTTTCCATTGATTGTTAAAAGTGTAGATTTTTTCTCTTTTTAAAAATCCATTTGTTTTGAAAATCTATCCATAAATGCGCTTATTAAATTTCAAGTAAGTATATAAAAAGAACTGTTTTTTTAATTACCGGATATTTTGGACAGTTTAAACCGAGAGGTTTAACCGTGAGGAAAAATAAACCGGTTATTTTGCGAATTTCGACATCCTTAGTAAGGAGTGAAAAAGATTGAGAAACACTTATTTAAGTTTTTAGTGTCTGAAAAAACTAA
Organism: Tetragnatha montana; assembly: GCA_963680715.1. Taxonomy (NCBI): domain Eukaryota; kingdom Metazoa; phylum Arthropoda; class Arachnida; order Araneae; family Tetragnathidae; genus Tetragnatha; species Tetragnatha montana. The sequence continues at coordinate 31,428,359 of OY796676.1, forward strand.
ATACATAAAGATGAGGGCGCTACGTTGGTTTCTTTTTATAAAAAGTGGGTTGCGATGTTCAAAAGTTGTTTTAAAGGCAACTTAAAAAGCAATTTTAAGAATGTAAGAAAAATAATTTTACAAAATTTAAAAATTATTACTTCTAATCTCTTCCTAAGTTCTTATTCCTAAAGAAGATTGATTAGAAATGAAACCTGGAACATTATAGTATATAAGGGGACATCCATAAATTACGTGAGGTCAAAAAGGGGTGGGAGGGGTTTGGAAAAATCTCACCAAATCTCACCAAGGGGGGAGGGGGGGGGTCGATTAAAATCTCACGTCAACTTTTTAAGTTAGAAATTGTACGATTTCCTTTGTTTTTTAAGTATGAGAAAGGAATTTTTTTAAAAAAAGTTGTAGGTAAATCTCACGTGGGGGGGAGGGGGGGGGGGGTCCAGAAAAATCTCACTAAATCTCACCAAGGGGGGAGGGGGGGGGTCCAGATTTTGGAATAAACACCTCACGTAATTTATGGATGTCCCCTAACAATAGTAGTTCATTATAGAAAAACCCTGAACCAAATATGAAGACTTGATCTTTTTTTGCAGTTTTGTAAAAATATTAGCATTTTATTTTTTGAAACTTCAAAATATTCAGCCCCCAAGGGTAAAAATTTTTTACAAATAATTTTCTTGTTCAACAAACTTTTTTTGTTCATTGTGTGCAACCGTAGGCACTTTTCCTCATTGTCAATCATCGAGATTCGTAAAAAAGAAAACGAACTCCTTTAATTACTACCTATAACCAACCCATCATAAAATTATACGTTTCTAAAGACAGTTTTATCTCACTGACGACATCTTCCCTAAAAAAAACAGCCAATAGCTTAATCATCAAGTTGATTTTTGATACTTAGTTTAACAATTAGACACGGCTATATTAATTTCTATGTTAGTAATATTTAGAAGGAAGACACCATTAACAAAGGGAATATCCCGAAACTGTTAAAGCATCGCTCCCCCATAAACCCCCGTAATTCTACCCACTTAACTACAAAAAATTATTTTTTACACCGCCACCGCTACTTCCATTTAGTTTTAGTACCAAGTACAGTGGTATGTTTGAATCACCACAAATAGACCCATTCGCAAAGACATCTAAAACAATAAATAGTAGTACATTCCACTCACACGTTCCGGTACCCATAGTCCAAAAACAATCTCGCGAAATGGTAAAACAATCGTCATATTCACTTTTTCATACATCTCCCAAACACAACATAGATGTCCATTAACAATTAACTGACCAATTCATTGCAATGGGCGCGACAGGGGATTGCGATAGAGCGTGAAACAACCACCAGCGATCACTCAAATTATTCGAAGGGACGTTTTAGAGGACGAAAGGAGTTCGATTCGAAGGCTAAGGGGGTCATTTGTTACCTTCGATTGGACAACACGTTGTAACGCAGAAGCCCCTGTGCCCCTGTTTCAGGAATTGATGGGGATCAATGTCGAAAGATGGATTGGGGGAGTAGCTCGGATTTGTTCGAGTGTGACCGTTTTGGGGATGTTCGAAAACTCTAGCCATGGAAGAAATTCGATGGCGTCCATATACCATAAAATAAGGGGAAATAGTGTCTTGTGTCTGAGGGAATTCTAATCTAATAGAAGGGCAATATAAGTTTAAAATTTTACAAGTTTATACGTATTTGTATGAATGATATGACAATTATGTTCATATTTTAGGGAGAATAACTCTTAATAGAATAGACACTCTTTAAAATGATGATAAATTTGAAAATAGTAATAAGCCCCGAAAATTAAAAAAATATAACTGATATTTTCACTAATACTGACCAAAACTAAAAAATGTATCTTTCCACATCTATTTAAATTTGCATTTTCATTATTCAACAAAATTTGAAAATTATTCCTTATTAAACTAGTACTGCAAATCCAATGGAAGTATCAAACTGCTAATTCTTTTATTCTTAATTTGCTAAAAGTGTTTTTACCCTATTAAAGTTTTAAATACGAAAATATTTTAAAGTTTAAGGGTAAGGTTCTCAACAAAAATGAAATTTTAGTATTGAATATTAATTATTCCTTAATAACATTTAAATGAAAAATAACGCAATATTTTTTGAAAATTTAATCACAGATACGAAGTATTGAATACCTTGTAACAATGGTGGATAGTGAACATTACCACTTTTAATATCAAGAGCACTTATTCTTAGGGGAAAAAAAGTAAAGCGTAAATTTTATCGTTAAAAAACCCTTGTAAACTATTAGTAAATAATACACTAAAAATTCAAAATACCCCTTTTTTATAGCGTTTTGAAGAAAGCAGTTTTTTAAGTAAGAAGAAAATAAGCATTTGGTAAAAGTTATTTTCCTTTCAATTTCCCTCCATAGGAAAGAAGTATTTTAAACTTTAAATGCCTAAACTAAATTTCCCATACATACTTTTATTTAAAATCTATCATGCATATACATAACAAATAGTTTAAAGAAGTAACGGAATTACTTACCAATAATTATAAAAATAAAAAGGAATTATATTCAAATTAAAAACCTAAACAAAACTAAAAACATATCTAAATAGGGAATAAACATCTTATGCTCATATTTCATAAATTCATTTCGAAATTTTATTTAAAATATGATTTGTAAAAATTTTACTAAGCTATTGACCAAGTTTTGAGAGACGGTATAAGGCTTCATTTACCTTTCCCCCTAAAACAGATGTCAGAAACCTTTTACTGTCATGCGTCGCATAGATAAAGCTTCATGCCTATCAACATGGATGCATTTTCAACAACTTTGCGAAAATCGTAGCTTTTCAAAAATTTTATCAGGGTGTTTTAAAGTAAATGAAAGTACATTTAAGCCAGTAGGGGCACCAATAAATGAATGAATGTTTTTATTGATTCTAAATATTTCCAGTTCCATAGTTTCAAATAATTGTCAGTTTTCATTGACTTTTTTGGTAACTCTCTCCTACTGCTTGAAATGTTTGAAAGAACTACTAAACTGATTGTACGAATTTAAAAAATAACTTCACAATAAAGTTGGTTCCTTAATTTAACGACGAAAACTTGTGCTTAATTTAAAATTCTTAGTTTAAAAAACCAAAATTCATCTAGAAGTTTAAGAAATCCATAGGAATGATATTTTTGGCATCAAAAATCTGAAATTGAATGCAAAGAAAACACCATACAAGGTTATGGAAGTCAATAAAACATTATCTTCTCTACAGTTGGTGTTTTTTTACCAAAAAAAAAACACCTAAAAAATGTGTAAATCTGGTTTAACTCTTAATTAATTCATTGTAGTGTTATTTTCTTTTTCTTTCTCAATTTCTCTCAATCTGATTTCAATTTTAATTCCAGGGGTTTTTTTGTCTGTTGCAGAAAGAAGTAAAATGTGGAAGAAATATGATGTACTCGTACAGTAGAATATACCACAAAAAAAGTCAATACACTTCAACTTTACGCCCAGATACGATGCAGTTCTCGATATTTCCTCATCATCAAGGAATAATTCCCTTCGAGGTAAATTTGGACTTGATTTCAATTTAATCATCATATAATTTCAAATTCGAGATGATCTATCAAATATGGATATTACGGAAGCTCATCATCAGATTGAGGGGCAACTTCTCTAATTAGTTGTCATCGAAAGTCGAAATTACGTATAATTTGCGTATGATGTGATACATAGTACGACGGGGATTTGTGGATGTCATAACAGGCAGCTTCTAACTAACTTTAATTGATGAATGGATTTCAATTCGTTTTGCATCCGTGAAGTAAAACAAACTTCTGACCATATGACAGGACAGGAACTGCTGACCATTAGCCCACATTTCATCTCATTATTAGGTTTATTTCGCTAACGGTATGTGAAGGACTCTGAGGAGAAGTAATATACGTCCTAATCAATGTTTGTATGGGAAAAGTTTTAGCTCGTACTACGTTCTTGTAGTGTATCCTGTGTGTGCAGAAAGTTATTCCATTTAAAGTGTACCAGTACCTATTTTTTGATACAGGTTATATTTATAAAGGATTATTGTCTCGAGTTTTAATCTAAATATCCTCATTCGTTAATTTCGACTTTAGGGAATAATATAATTACTTTTACTTTGTAATTATAATTTAAAAAGGAAATTTAATTTTTGGTTTTATAATTTTTTGTAAAAATGGAATTGTTTTTGGTATAATTTGGAATTTTATAAAATTATATAGTTAGCTTCCTTCGGTTTTTAGATTTTGTACTGTTTTATACAATTTTACAACCAGGGGCCTTAAAAGGGAACCCTTTTAAATGATAAATTTTAAAATAAATGATTTAATTATAAAAATTTAGTAAGAAAATCAAAAAATAAATATCTATTATCTACTTATATATAACAAATATTTTTGTCATTTAAAATTTTTTTTAAATTTTAGAACGTCTGATAAAAACACCATACATTTTCTCTTATCTATCCCGGATGCTATTTATTTTCACAAAAAAATATTTTGCGTCGGCCGGGAGTCGAACCCGGGTCAACTGCTTGGAAGGCAGCTATGCTAACCGTTATACCACCGACGCTTATGAACTGAGCTGAATGGTTTTTATATCAAGCAATCTTATCTGGGTCACTATCTGGTGCTTTACCGTTTCAGAGCGCGAAAGAACGAGCAAAGAGATAGAGAAGGAGAGACCGCTGAGATGAGAAGTGTGACGTCACGCTGGCCTCTCGTAAAAGGCAGAAAGGGACGACATCCTTCATAATAAAATGCTTTAAAATATCGTGAAGGACTCCCTAGAATAAAAGGATAGGAAATTAGAAGGGATTTATTTGTTTAGTTGACCATTGTTTTGAATTTTAAAGATATATGAATAAATTTTTCTAAATTATAGAAATTAGGAATATAGAAATTAATAGGTACATTTTATGATACCAGTCCAACTTGGCAAGAGAAATGACACACAAAGTTAAAAACCCCTATGAAGTTAAAACCCAATTGGTGAATTCTTTTGCAAACTTTAACAATTTTCAGTTAAAAATGGATCTTTTAAATAACTATTTAGAATTTTTATAACTGTCAAAAACGGATATATATGTTTACAAAAAAGAGAGCCAGTGCTATGCATTGCTTGACTGCTTTTATTGCCTAAAATTGACAAGTTAGAAAATTTCTCGTAACTAAAACTGGAAATCTGTGAACTCATGGACGAGCTGTGGCTCCTTTGGGATGTATTTGCAATTGTATTTTTTCTTTTCTTTTAATTATGTGTAAACTATTGTGATTCTTCTTTAAATTTTGTAAATTTTTTTGTTTTTGTGTTTGTTAAATAAATTGATTGATTGATTGATTGATTGAACTCAGAGATCTTGAGAGATCTGAGAGAATAAGAATGAATCAAGATTTTTAAGATGACTAGAGTCGGTGTTTCCGCGAGATTTTGGTTTTAAAACCAACACAATACTAAAACAGTAACATTAAGTTTCTATTCAATTTTGAATCTTCATTTTGTTTCTTTTGAGAACTGTATCAAAATTCCCGTTTTATATAGATTTAATTTTCTAACATAAAAAGGGACAGCTTATGTAGCATCATCATTAATGATCAAAAGAAGGATTTTTTCGGTGCACCAAACAAAACACCACTCCCGAAAATCCCTTCTGAACAACAGTTTTTTCCCCGTTCCGGCAGAAGGAAGGGAAAGAAGCGCACCTTTCTACCGGACACCGGGAGAGGGGGTGGCCCAGGCAGCGCCCCCACGTGACCGCGCGTCACAACCCCTGTCTGGCAGCGAGACATCCGGCATCAGTCCGTCTCTCACAAGTCCCGCGTCCGCTCTCCATCTTCCTGCCTGCCTCCAAAGGATAGCTCCACACAACCGGAGAGAAAACAAGTGAGTGCTGCTTCCATCGATTTTTTTAAATGGGGGAGGGAAAGGTGAGGGATTTTTTTCGGGTTCTCTGGGGGTTGATTGATGTTTTAGGGGGGAGTTTCAACTTGGTAGGTTCGTGCCTCGCGGGGTAAAAAAAGAGACAGGGGTTTAGAGGAGTGCATTGTTGCAAAAATTCCCTTGTCATCTTTTTGCAGACTGGCTAGAAGACTGGTGGAATTGCGGTTGTTTACATCTTATTAGCCGTTTCCTTGTCCCTTAATTCAGATGAGAAAGAGGGGGAAGGTGAGAAGGGCGAATGCGTTACGGCCCATTGCAAAAGAGGACTTCTCAAACTGATTATTTGTTCTTTGCTAAGGGGATTTTGAAAATATAAAATATTATTAATTATTAATTTTGATTATTTTAAAAAGTTGGACCATTAAACATTTGGTAAAACTAAATGAGAGAGAAAACTTTTTTAGAATGTTTTATGAAGTTAAAATTATTTATTTTTAACAAAGAAAGACACAAATCAAGGGTTACCATCGATAAAAGTACAATGTAAATAAAATCTGTTATAACCTAATATATCAATAAAAAGTTTTCAAAAAAGGTTTATATAATCAAACATAAAAATAAATAAAAAATGCATTAAAAATATAAGCTCGAAAATGCATAAAAATATATTAATAACAAATTGTAAAATATGATATTTATTTAAGAAAATGCATACTTTATTTCGGTAAATTTGATGAATAAAAATAACAGTTCAATGTTTGAAAAGGATATGCACAAAATTTAAATTTATCTTAATAGGTTCTATAACAATTTAAAGATAAATTCGTGGAAAAAAAGTACTTTAAGTTAAAGCATTGAGAACTAGATCAACAAAGCAGCCTTACAAAACACAAGTTCTTGTTAAAAAGATTATGACCTTCTTTACAGTCTTAATGCTCTGCAGAAAAATTAAATGTAAAATTTACTTCAGTCAGGTGTTTCTCAAAACGGGGAAATATTCTCTTTTAAGAGCCTCTGACATGAGAGAGAATATGGTAAACACTTTTGTAACTCTAATATTAGGTACACAAATCTTTGAAATAATTACTAAAATCTACATGTTATTACCCAGATAGCACAGAAAGATTGAAAAAAGATTGAATCAAACTTAAGCGCTCAAGCTTGATAAACCTGAATCAAACTTGAAAAATACGGTAGTTTAGCAGTATTTAATGTGTATAGTTGTACCACGGCGATCTTGAATCATATCTAAATAAGGATTGAATTTTCATGCTTAAAGGTAACATTTTTCAAGATAGAAGTTTCAATGATTTTCCAAATTTGAAAAACGCTGTAGTTTAGCTGTATTTAAAGTATACACGGCAAACTTGAATCCTATCTAAAAAAGGATTGAATTTTCATGCTTAAAGGTAAGCAGTATTCAAGATAGAAGTTTCAATGATTTTCCAAATTTGAAATTTCTGGTCACCTTTAAGCTTGAAAATTTAACCCATTTTTTAGCTGATTATTTCAATGATTTTCCAAGTTTGAAATTTTGTTTCAGTTATTGCTTAGTTCAAGCCTGAATAATGCTTATTCAATTTTAGTTTTCTTTCTTTTTTTTGTTTTACTTTTCCCTCCCGCGTTATAATGCGGGTGGTACTCAGTTTTTTTTTAAACTTTATTTTTTATTGAGTACATTTTCACAAGCAATAAATACAATTTTTTGTAATACGTAATAGTACATTGATATCTCATAAAAAAATAATTTAAAAAAATAGATAACTCATAAATTCTATAAAATTCCTTGGAAAAAAAATCAAAATATTTTAGTACTTTTAAAATAAGAAAATACATGATACCATAATAATTTTGTTACTTTTTTCGATCGGACCTAACTGAAAAAAATATCAATAAATTATGAAAGAATTACAATAATATTGGTACTTAAACACTGTTTTTCCTTGTATAAAGCTACAAGCTGAATCATTACCAGTTCTACAGCCGTTCAAATACACTTCTCTGTAAAAAAAATTCTTAAAATAGTTTTTATCAAATGCAGAAGCTGAAAGAAACTTGCTTGAATATTAAAGAAAAATAGCTAAATATTATTTTCTTTTCACAGTCTAATCTGAAAAATAACCGAAAATTAATTAAAACTGATGAATTTGAAGGGTGCCAACAAATAGCATTGCGTTAAAGACGAATATACTACCACAGGGCTTCTTAACTATTGGAAGAGAAAAAAATATTAATTTAAGAAACATTAAAAAAAATGAATGAAACTTTTCTTAAATGAAGCTGTATCCCTATCGGCATCAGGTACAATCTAAAAAGACATCTAAAAGAAATTACGTTTCTAAAATTACTAAAAGCAGAAAAATTGTTAATGGATTAGCAACAAATAGTATTGCGTTAATGACGAATATACTACAACAGGGCTTGTTAACTATACTGAAAGAGAAAAAAACATAATTTAAGAAACATTAAAAAATGAAACTTTTCTTAAATGAAGCTGTATAACTATCGCATCAGGTACAATCTAAAAAGACATCTAAAAGAAATTACGTTTCTAAAATTACTAAAAGCAGAAAAATTGTTAATGGAATATGATTCCTAGGATCCCATTTTCCATCTGAAAATTAAAATGTGAATTATATTCAAGAAAAATATTACATGGCTTGTTAACTCCTGAAAGAGAAAATATAATTAGGTAAATAGGCTGCAACTAAGAAAGAGAAAACAGGGATAAAATAGTACCATAGCATCATCTCGGCCAGAGAGAGACCCTTCCACCCTAGCTGCAAGGCTGCACTGCAACTGCAAGTGGATCTAACACGAGCCACATGGAGACGCTCAGACGCCGGCCGCCGAGCGCCAAGGTGGGCTGGGGTGAGAAAGGTCAAACAGGAGGGAAAGGAGAGATGGCCAATAACAGGGCAATAAGGACCAACGACATCTTGATAGCAACACAGTGGAACGGTGGGGTAATGCTCATTGTCTGTTTTTGGGGGGTGTAGGAAAAAAATCTAAAGCCGATTGACGCAAATAGAAAAAAACACTAAATTGTGTTATTTGTTCAGTAAATTGGAATAATTTTAAAGCTCTGTTTAAAAATACTTCGTATCTAGGGATATTTTATTAATACTTACTACTAACTATTTAAAGAGTAATTAAGAAGTAGGGCACAAAAGTACAGGGGTGGGTTTGAAAAGTTTCCGTCTTCTACTATAGGAAGCAAAAAATTATAATAGCTACAGATAATACGTCCGATAGATTTTATAAATCTGGGGTCCTGTAAAAAATTAAGTTGTAAAGTTTGGGAAACACCTGGTACATAAAAATATAAATAATACATCACATTGATATATTTTTGAAGTGCCGTGAGAAAGTTCAATTTTTTCAATGTCCCGTGACACGGAAAAGTTAGGGAACCCCTGATTTAGAAAACTTTTAATTTAAGAAATATGTATCTTTAATGCTAAAAAGTCCATTAAAAACACCTACACAATTACCACATTGAATCGGATAAATAAACATCCCATACTGCAGGGGTACCTAAACTTTTGAACATTGTGACTACAAAATCTTCAGTTAAGGCATAAATTTTTTCAGAAACTAAATTGACCAGCGAAAAACATTTAAATCTATGTTTCTCAATCTTTTCCACACCTTTTCTTTTTACAGGGCTGCAGCAAGGTATTTTTTTCTTATAAAATGAATTGCATGCAAAGGTTAAATGAAGCTTTTTTAGAAAATTAAGAGGTTGTACGAGAACATCATCGCATTAAAGTTTTAAATTGTGTATGGAGTTTTGAGTCTCACTCTAAAGAAAGGGGTCGGGGGTGTATTATCAGGAAATTTTTAAAATTTGACAATTAAAACAGGGCTTTTAAAAATATTAAAACATGTTTTTTTTTTGTAAAGTGCGGGTAATTTGCAGTTAAACATAATTTCATTAAGAAAATTACCAAAAATTTAACTGTGTGTAATAAATTATAGGTTCTTTAGGATTAGGGCGCAAGTGACAAGTGTTCTGATAAATTTCCAAAAATAACGAAATAGGGTAGTGGCATCAGTAACTGACAGGGCACCAGTAACTGAAATGATGGCCTTTCTTAATAATTTAGACATTTATTTTTAACTTCATGCAATATTTAATTTTCCATCAATTTTTAATAATTGAGAATTCCCATTTAGTGTCAAGAAACGATTATTAGTTGGCTTAAGCTGAAAAGCTGAAATTAAGGAAATGCATTTTTGTTTAGTCTAAAATTAAGCAAAATTTCCTTTTGAAACCTATTTGAACTAACATGCAATTGATAATTGTACATAAATCATGCTAAATGGGTAGTTATTTTTGAAAAAAGTACTAATTTATTTATTTAAAATTGGGTGTCAGTTACTGGATCCAAACAATCAATTTCACAATTCCAAACAATCAATTTCAATCAGTTACTGGATCCAAACAACTGACACGAGTGTCAGTTACTGGTGTTTTTGTGAAATTCAAGGTAATTGTATGAAAATTCTAGCAAATATGGTAAGAGCTATTTGTAGAATGTTGCTGTGCAACTTAATTTTTAAAATCTAATATTTTTCCAGTAACTGACACCCTGCAGGGCCGTATCCAAGGGGGGGGGGTTAGGGGTCCAAACCCCTCCCGAAATTTTGACATAAATTTTTAATGTGTTTTTTTCCTTGAAAATTGTGTCTTTACAAACAACCCAAGGGGTCTAAAAATGAGTTCTCGAAATCTACTGTACTATATTTTCCCGTGAAAATTTTGTGACTTTCAAGGAGTATTCCACATTGGTGTTACCTAAAGGGTCTCAAAATGAGTTCAAAACACTACTTTTAGGGGTAAATTTCCAAAATTTTTCTGGACCTCCACTATACTGTTTTATTTTAACATTCTTAACATTATGCTCTTTGAGTGCAATTCACACAAAGGGATATAGATATAGACTATAGGAAAAATCCCCCAAACAACTTGCTTTGACGAATAAATGGATGTTATTTAATTTACTCAAAATGTTTGGGTTGGGTAATATAAAAAATTGTGTAGTATGGCCTCTAGACACGCTCTTACACCATACAAATCCCCCAATCAAAGCATCTTCTCCCATTGTGCTTTCGATAGTTTACTTTTTTATCAGCATAATATTCGATTGATATGCTGGATTAATTAAATCCTATCAATTATTCATTGGTATGCTCCGACTGAAAAATTTTGTAGTTTAGCCTCTTAGATAGGCTGTTACACCATAAAAATCCTCCAAGCAATGCTTTTTCTCATTCTGCTTTCAACAGTTAACTTTTCCATAAGTGTAATACTCGATTGAGATGTTGGATTAATTAAATCCTATCAATTATTAATTGGTATGCTCCGACTGAAGAATTTTGTAGTTTAGTCTCTTAGACTGGCTCTTACACCATAAAATTCTCCCAATAAACGCATTTTCTCATTGTGCTTTCAACCAGGGCTTAAATTGCACCGGAGCGCACCGGAGCGGAGCTCCGGTACTTCTTGGTTTTCAGTAAATTTTTACATTTTAACCGGAACGCACCGGAGCGCATAAAATCGCGTTCCGAACCCTTTTCGGAAAGACCAAAATGTACCCCTCGATGTTTTTCGATTACCGAAAATTACAAACGCCTTTCACCTCACTACCCCCGGTCAACAACGACGAACGACCTTGTTTTCCTCACCCTCAAAGGGAAGGACACCCCCTTCGGTGACTAAGAGATAAGAAGCCCTCCTGAATGGAGAAGTCTCGCTTCTGTAAAATTTCGCTTGTTAACCAGATGTGTCCAGCAGTCCATTCTTCTGTAAACATTGAAAGTAGTCTTAAAGATAACAGTGGGGTCACAATAATAGGTTGAAAGGGGATGGGGCAGGTAGGGGGGATTTTAATTTGGTCAGTGAGGCATGCCTTGAAAGATTTACGAGTTTTGGTTGTGTTTGTGTCCACCTGGGTCTGGGTGTGTACTTCCTGTTCTCAAAGGGAGCGTTGCTGTAATAACAAACATTTCATCTTGAAACTGTAGATTCTGTGAGGGTTCTTGACCAGAGAATTCCAGAAATTTTTGTGTGCTTTGGGGGGGGGGGAGGGAGCCTGTCCGAAGGAGTGATTCGTAACGCATCTTCTTGAGCTCTTCATTTCATCAGCTATTGGTTAATATCATAGTGCACGGTGAATCTCCATAACAGCTCTGTTTTGCTTGAAATTTTCTTCGACATATACGATACGACATTGAATTAAAGTTAAAGAGAATTTACTCTTTCTGGTAAGTTCCAATTTGTTTTACGTATTTTATTGTAATCAATGAATTTTAAGAAACTAATTTGATTTTTCTAAGTGAAATTTTTCTGTTCTGTAATAATTACCTTTTAGAGGTTAATTGTGAGTTGAACTTAAGCTAATATTGGGACCTTTTCCTCCAGAAATACTTTGTTTTTCTTTCGCTTCTTATTTTCTTATATCATTCCCCATTCCCTCTTATTTAAGTGAAAGAAGGTTATAAAAAAGGAGTAAATTATACATGAAAACACTGTTTATCAGATCTATGCTTTAATCATGAATTTTTGTAAATTTTCTGAATGAACTAAATGCTTATTATCGGTACTATTTAAATACGTTTCGACGTTTTAAAAATATTTAGAAAAATGCACTAGACCCTCGATTAACCCGGATTAGATTATCCAGGGTTATCCCTCATCGCAAAAAAAGGACTGAAATTCTGGAGTGAGAATATGGGAAGACAATTCATATGTAATTGTTCCAAAAAGTTGTGTAGTAATTATTTCAATATTTTTTACGAAATTATTTTAAATTCCTTTTTCAAATTTTCCTGAAGTTGATTATTCGAATTACATTATTTGCTACTTAAGGAAGGGGTATTTCTGTCCATCTGGGTTACTTGAGAATTTACTGTGCATATATAAGGTAATACATAAAAGGAATTTTTTTTAAAAGCTCACTCTCAATCACTTCTTTGGGAAAATAATAATTGTACGCGCTATACCATATATTCCCTAAATGCCTATATCATGAACTTCGTTATTCCTATAATAGGCCAGTCAATAACGACAAAAAAAGGGGCGATAATTGCAAAAAATCGTGTATCTCCAATTTTTGTCTTATGTTGTTAGGACCCATCCCAGTAGTTAATAACCAATTTTGCAACCCTGAAAGCCCTGTGCTAACTTTGCAATCCTCAAAAAACCTAAAAATTTTCCGACTTTTTTCAGTTTTTGGCTTATAACTCATACAAAATGCATCCGCACGAAAATGTTTCAAATATATCATTTAAAGTCGATAAAATTTGCAATAATTTAAGACCATTCCCAAGTTTATACGTCCAATAGATCCCGAGTTACATCTCTTCAAAAATGGGCAATTTTTTCCCAAAATTCAAAATTTTGAGTCTAAGTCGCTTTTATATCAAAATATAGGTTATAGTACTCGTTGTAAAAGGTAAATAAGGGCAATTAAGTTGTAGTACAGTTATTTAGCTTTAATTTAAGCCCTTAATGAAGACTCTAGGTCCCATAGTTCTTACTTTATCTTAAAAAACAAAAAATTTGGGAAAACCGAAATTTCGGAAAAATAGAGCATGACGTTGTATGGGCACAGAAAAGGAAAAATAAAGCTATAACACAATATGTCGTCATAAAAATTAATATTTATTTATTGAATACAAAATTATTTGTCTTAATACATGTTAATTAATGTTAATTTTTAAATTAAATTGAGTTTAATTAGCATTAATTATATAATTATGAAATTAAAAATATATATTAATTTATTGCTTTTATAAGTATTAGTTTAAAATAAAACCTTAATAAGTCTTAGATAAGTTTTATAGGACCCTTAGTTCTTGCGTTACCTTAAAAAATAAAAACGATGAAGAAAAAGGATTTTTAACTCGGATTAGCTTACAAGGGCGTGTCAGAACTCGCATCCCTAACAGTTTTAGATATTTGCTATACTTTAAAAAATATATTTTTTCGGAACTATTAAGTTATAGAAATTAAACTAACACACTGATTTAAGAAGATCTGATTACCAGGACGAGCGAAAGGCTTCACCCAGATGAATTTCGACTATTCACACAAAAAGGAGGATTCACGATCCCACAAGTTCTGGTCAGGCTTATGGACAGACCTAATGATTGAGCAAGAATTTATGAGATCGATGAAATGCCAGGGAGGCTTAACTCATGGTCGAGGCATATGCAGCAGCGTTCCTACGCGTTGGAGTGAAGGAATGGTGTACATGCTGAATATCTGTGAAGGGCTTGAATACTTTTGGAACGTTTCCTATTCTACCACCGAACAACACGTTGACATGAGGCCCACTCAAATAGAACGAGATACCGATCATGTGCAAAAACTTACGAACTGGTTCAATGCCCACACACCATTTCCATTTAATGAAAAAATGCTATCCATCAGCTCTGGTATGGTTGGGGACTCTGAAGTCAATTGCCATATGGCCTACGAATTGGGAATAAATGGAATAAATCAAATCACGAGAAACACCTTTGGAAAAGTTAGTTTTAAAAGAAAAGATAAAGTGCGAACCCTGGCATCAGTTACTATAAAATTACAAAATCAGAAGGTTCAAATAGATCCCCTCACAATTTTTCAAAGGCTGTGTATCACGAAGCAGACAGAGGGTGACTTGAAAGAGCACTTCGCAAAGTTCGAGTTGGCTCCCTACCCAATGGCTTTGATGAAGATGGGATGCGTAAAGGCAAAAAGTCCAGCTTTCACACAGCTTTAGCCCCTCTTCCTGAAAATATATCTATAGGAGCCCCTACGTTTGTTTTTGTGGATGGCGGCTACTTACTTCATACAGTAAGGTGGCATCGGAATATCACAACCAAAGAAGTTGTATCCACTTACATCAGCTACACAATTAGCCATTTTGGAAAAAATGTGTCAGTTGTATTTGATGGATATTCGTTAAGGATTGGATAACCAAGGAATTGAAACAAAGCAAGTTGCCGAGGACGCAGACTGTACAATCGTACAGACTGCTCTCGACAAAAGCAGCTCGCATGAAAATGTCATCGTGATTGGAGAAGATGTGGACTTGTTGGTTCTTTTAAATGGACGACGTTGGAAAATGTTTTCTTTCAAAAAGGGTTCAAGTGGGAATCAACTTGTTTGCAGTGTTCCTCCAAATGTTTCAATAGCGGAGAGCTGGCCTGTCCCTACGGATTTGAATTGTTCCTGCACGCTTTCTCTGGCTGTGACACCACCTCCTCAATTTTCAGGCAAGGGAAAATGAAGATGTTAAGCATGCTTGAAAAAATCCACATCTGGTTGGCGTGGCTTCCATTTTCCTACAGCCTGATATCAGCCACGAAGAAATAGCCTCTGCTGGAAATAAGTGTCTTGTGGCTCTGTTTGGAGGTGGAGACTCCGACACTCTTCACGCCCTCCGTTAAGAAATCTTTGTTCGTTCAGCTGCCAACACCAAGGTCCACCTGGTTCGTCTGCCTCCTACCGAAGAGGCTGCAGCTCAACATGCATATCGCACATACCACCAGGTGCAGACATGGTTAGGTGCAGACAAAAAACCAACTGACTGGGGCTGGACGAGGAGTCAGCAAGGTCTGCTACCTATAACCTCTACAAAAGATCCAGCATCAAAAACTCTCCTGAAATTCATCTCATGCAAGTGCCAAAAAGGGTGCGCTGGAAGAGGCTGCTCATGTGAGAAAGCGGGACTTAAGTGTTCTGCACTATGTAAACCATGTCAAGGCAAGTCATGCCTCAACATCCCTACAATTGAGATAGACGAATCTGACAACGAGGAAGACAGTCCTGAACCCTTGGAAGAGACATGATCTTTGGTACCTCAAAAAGTCGTATTTTATAAACTAATACTTAAAAAAGCAATAAATTAACATATATTTTTAATTTCTTAATTATATAATTAATACTAATTAAACTCAATTTAATTTAAAAATCAACATTAATTAACATGTATTAAGACAAATAATTTGGTATTCAATGAATAAATATTAATTTTTATAACGTCATATTGTGTTATAGCTTTATTTTTCCTTTTCTGTGCCCATACAACGTCATGCTCTATTTTTCCGAAATTTCGGTTTTCCCAAA
This sequence comes from Tetragnatha montana, assembly GCA_963680715.1. Classification (NCBI taxonomy): domain Eukaryota; kingdom Metazoa; phylum Arthropoda; class Arachnida; order Araneae; family Tetragnathidae; genus Tetragnatha; species Tetragnatha montana. The sequence goes on from OY796676.1 coordinate 31,444,370, forward strand.
TTTTTTGTTTTTTAAGATAAAGTAAGAACTATGGGACCTAGAGTCTTCATTAAGGGCTTAAATTAAAGCTAAATAACTGTACTACTACTTAATTGCCCTTATTTACCTTTTACAACGAGTACTATAACCTATTTTTTGATATAAAAGCGACTTAGACTCAAAATTTTGAATTTCGGGAAAAAATTGCCCCTTTTTGAAGAGATGTAACTCGGGATCTATTGGACGTATAAACTTGGAAATGGTCTTAAATTATTGCAAATTTTATCTACTTTAAATGATACATTTGAAACTTTTTCGTGCGGATGCATTTTGTATGCGTTATAAGCCAAAAACTGAAAAAAGTCGGAAAATTTTTAGGTTTTTTGAGGATTGCGAAGTTAGCACAGGGCTTTCAGGGTTGCAAAATTGGTTACTAACTACTGGGATGGGTCCTAACAACATAAGAAAAAAAATGGAGATACACGATTTTTTGCAATTTTCGATGTCGTTATTGACTGGCCTATAACCTTCACATCTCAAAAAAAAGTATTATTCCCTGGATATATTATTCTTCTTAAAGAAATTTCTATTTTTGTGTCGAAGATTTTTGGTTAAAAGCCCAAGTAAATCGAAATATTTTTAAAACAAATACGAATTTTTTCAGATATTTTTTTTGGTCGTTGCATTAAAAATGAAAAAAAAAAGATTAATATGGATTCTTTTAAAATTTTTCTTTAGAAATTTAAAAGGGAGTTAAAACACTACTTTTGAGGGTCAAATTTCAAAATTTTCTGGGGGAGAACCCCAAAACTTCCTCCAGACCTTTGATATAAAGTTTCTCCCTTGAAAATTCTGCCACTTACAAGAAGCGGTTCCCTTTGGGAACCAAAGAGCATGAAACCCCAAAGAGTTTGAAGAGGAGGTAAAACACTGGTTTAAACCGGAATTTTCAAAAATTTTTACTGGAGGATCTCCGCCCCCCTTTGAAAATTTGATGTTTATTTATAACTTTTTTTTACCTAGAAAATTCTATGCTTTACGAGTAACTGTTATTTTTTTATGTAACCCAAATGGTCTCAAAATGAGCTGAAACATTACTTTAAGAGGCAAATTTCAAAAAATTTTCTGGGGGAGACCCAGACCCCCCTTTAAAATTTTTTACATATATATGTAATACAGAGTACCTTCTCTTTGGATGTACCTTAAATGTTGAAAAAAGAGGCTAAATTTCTAAATTTTTCTGGGGGTGAGCCCCAGCCCCACTTAAAACACATCCTTGCCCCCTACGACCAAAAACTGAAATGACGCCCCTGTTAAGCGGAATGTTGAAATTGTAGCGCTCCGGTACTTCTTTGGTTAGAACTTAAGCCCTGCTTTCAACAGTTTACTTTTCTATTAGAATAATATTCGATTGAGATATTGGATTAATTAAATCTTATCAATTATTCTTCTTACGGACTTAATTGAAGTATTGAAATCTTTGAATTTAGGTTTTCTACACTCATCTGAGCAGAGATATTTTTAACTCCTCGGAGAGAGTATTTCACTCTTTGAAAATCGGAAATACTCTTTAAAAAAAACTAGAGAGGAGTATTTTCAATCTTTGAATTTTTCACAAAGGTTTAGCTTAAAAAATGCACCGCGGGCCCCACCGAAATCAACAAATATTTTTCTACTCAAAACACTAACAGATCTCAGCGAAGACATTTTCGCCCTACTTCTAGAAAAAGCCACTTGCCAAAAGCCACGGCACCCTATTTATACTATTTAATTGTGTTTTCATACAGCCATAGTAATTTTATGTCATTTATTGTTCTGATTCTTAGGAAGGTTTTTGTGTCTCTGTACAATGTTCATGCTATTTCTGTATTTCACTCCTTATAATTCAATTTCACTCCTCCTAAAGAAGTTAAGGAGTATTTTTACTCCTCTAAAAAAATCCTAGGAATAACACTGCATCTGAGAATATCGTCCTATTAGACAAGATTGGTGCATACCTATGGACAAAATTCTCTTTCAAAAATTAATGCATTCGATGCAAATGTACGAATACGAATCTGTTCGTAATTATTGAATAGAGACGATTGCAAGTCTGTTCATTTTTAGTTTTCAAAATACCCCGAATTAGATAACAGATCAGTTCTTTGATTTGATATAAGATAAATTTTAACGTTTATCCTTTACAAAAACGCTTTAGAAGTGTTTTCCCTTTGTCATAAAAAAAATATAAACCGTCCGTATGAAAGCTATTTCTCTTGCCTTTTGTTTATCTTAATAGTACTGTGAGTTTGGATTTTCTGCATTGAAAGATGTATAAGAGATCTATACTACACTAAAACGCTGGAAATAAAGAAAAGCCAAAAATATCCCGAATGATTCATAATATTTGACAATTTTAAATCTTTATGTCCCTGAAGCACAATGACATTTTAGTTCCAGGAGGTCATATTTTGGAAATAAATTCTGATCAAAACAAATATTTATATTGAGATACAAAAAACAATATTGGTAATTTAAAAAACACAACTAATATTTTATTAAGTATCCCAAAATACCATGATGTCCATTGTATGATTACTTTTGTTAATAATCTTATTTCTTCATCGAGAAGATTCCCTTGAAAGAGCTGTGAGAAAACAAATTTTCGGAGACACCCGTAATCAGTCAATTCCGCCCGCGCCGCGCCGGGCGAACGCGATCCCCACTGCCCACTGAGATAACGAAACGACATTCTCTGGGAGCGCGGGGGGAAGGCAAACAGGATTTTTTCCCGCTGTTGGTGTTTTGGAAACGGCCGAATCGTCGACTTGCAGAATAAAATCTTATCTCACACAAAAAATAATTATTTATAAAAGCCTATTTTGACTGTAAGAGAATTATGTATATTTTTCGTTTACTTCTGTGTTCATTTTCAATAAGTTTTTTTATCAATTCAAAACTAGTAACTTTTCGCTTAGAAATTCGCAAGAAAATTATTTAATACCAAAGTCCAAAGTCTAATAGAAATCTTTTATAAATCTCGCGTTTCTGGGTCCCTACCTGTTTAATAAAATAAATTAAGCCCTTAAAACCACTAATAGTAAAACTGAATTTAAATCTGGAGTATATAATTGTATAGCAGGACACAATGAAATAGAAATATTATTTAAGTTAATTAGTCAGCGATGCTTCGTTACCGTAACAAAGAAACTGGTACTGGGTACCGAGGACGAGCTCTGTGCTCTTTTGGTGCTCAAAACTTATTTTTTTCCATGTAAGTGTGTGTTCGTTTTTCTGCTTTTTTGTCTGTGATTTATCTCTTGTAATTTGTTTTATTTTTTTGCTGTGTTTTTTTAATAAAAAATTTATATTCTATTCTAATACACGTCTTAGGCCATGCTACTGGCGATATTTTATTGAATACGTCACAGCGCTATCGAAAGCCCGTCAGGTTAGATTATTTTTCAATGCTGATTACAAATAAATTATCCAAAGCTAGTAAAAATTATGTTTCTAAATTTTTTTCTCTAAAGTATTAAAAGATAAGAAAAAACTTTAAAAATACCCCAAGAGAAATAGTTTTTCAACTAGGGTTTAAAATTGATAATTATGGAATTTGAGAAAAAACTCAAAATCGGATCAACATTTTTATTTGCTACTTTAAAAAATCAGGCCCCATTTTTCATCAACCTTGTGTTTCGCTTTGGAAAATATTTTATTACCCAAGAGAAAAATTCCTTTCTGGACAAATGATTGAACTAAATTTGATAAACACAAGATTGTGATTCGCTTGAATTTACAACCAATTTTAATGATTGAAAAATATTTTATGACCCAAGCAAGAAATTCCTTGCAGGAAAAATGATTGAACTAAATTTGATAAACTCAAGATTGTGATTTGCTTGGATTTTCAACCAATTTTAATGATTGAAAAATATTTTATTACCCAAGCAAGAAATTCCTTGCAGGAAAAATGATTGAAATAAATTTGATAAATTCAAGATTGTGATTCGCTTGAATTTACAACCAATTTTAATGATTGAAAAATATTTTATGACCCAAGCAAGAAATTCCTTGCAGGAAAAATGATTGAACTAAATTTGATAAATTCAAGATTGTGATTTGCTTGGATTTTCAACCAATTTTAATGATTGAAAAATATTTTATTACCCAAGCAAGAAATTCCTTGCAGGAAAAATGATTGAACTAAATTTGATAAATTCAAGATTGTGATTCGCTTGGATTTTCAACCAATTTTAATGATTGAAAAATATTTTATTACCCAAGCATGAAATTCCTTGCAGGAAAAATGATTGAACTAAATTTGATAAATTCAAGATTGTGATTTGCTTGGATTTTCAACCAATTTTAATGATTGAAAAATATTTTATTACCCAAGCAAGAAATCCCTTGCTTGAAAAATGATTGAACTAAGTTTGATAAACTCCAATCTTGAAACACCCAGCTTAAAAATTGATTGAAGTAAGTTTGTTTCTACAAGTTTGAAATTTCAACCATATTTACAGGAAATCTCAAACTTGAAGCAAGCATACGTGCTATCTGGGTAGCATCACTTGGTGGCTCACTGCATTAATTACTCAAATCTTTGACATTTCCACATGATAGAGATGAAAATCGCTTTGGTAGGCAGGGTTTTGAATTATTTCTAATTTCTAAAGTAATTTATGTGGTAGTGCTTAAGATCTCGCTTATTTTCGCTTTGATATTAAGAAGCTGATTTATGCTGAAGTGGAAGTGGATATAAAGATGGGATATGGGGAATTTATTAATCAAATAATAAAAGATCCACCTGATACAGAAAAGATACGTATCATGCGAAAAATTTAATTAATATGATTTGATTATAGTTGATAGAATATTGAAAAAGTGATTCGTATGTTAATATACTGTTTAGATTAGATGGAGTATAATTTTGCATGTGCTTGAAATTATGAAAGAGGATATGTGACGACCTCTGGATCTGCCTTTCTGGTTTCATACAAATGATTAAAAGTTTATTATTGCATGATTAGTTACATTAATAAGTTTAATACGTTATTTTTACCTGTATAATATTTGAAATTTGAACTAGTTTCAAAAAAAGAAGCAAGGAATTAGTTTCCGATCTTCTTTTCTTAGATTTTACAGAACTTGAAATGGGTATATCAGAAGGTTTAAAAAAGCAATGTATTTTCTTCTTATTTTCCTATTCCATTCTTTATTCCTTTACACTCATCCATCAAGTTCTGAGTATTTTTTCTACTCCATCTTCTTCTTAAAAACTTTAAAATTTATAACAGCGGCTAGTGTGAAACCAAATAAAAAAACACATGGGGATAGTTGATTGATGAGTATTATTTCGCACTGTTCACTTGACCAGACACAATACTTTAACCAAAAATCCATTTTTACCTTATTTCTTTTGCGTAATGCATTTCTCTTAAAAGCATCATTATTGGGATAGACTTGGTGTTTCTTGCTTGCTTCGTCTATGATAAAAGACTAAAAATTAAATAAAAAATTAAAAAGACTTAATTAAAAAGAAATTAGTGGTTATAAAGACATTAATCTTAACAATACTTTATTGAATCAGAGCTGAAAAGTATGAAGTTTTATCTTAAGATGGTAGTTTATTTATATTAGGGTATCACTAATAGGCATGTTATATTTCAAGTAAAAGTATTATGTCACAAATTTAGTTCTAATATTAGTGATACAACCTGACAAGTTTTGAAACATTGATGTTTTAAAATTGTTCAAAACAGTGTTGTAGTGCGAAGCTTTGTTTGTTGTCATGATGAACGTGAACGTGCCTGTGAATAGCATAAAAATACCTGACAATATCATTTTGTCATTATTGGCATTTGTCAAAACGACCCATTAGAAAATATCAGCCAATATCAACGATACTGCCCAGTACCGGCTTTTGTTGGCCAAAAAAAAAAATTCTCTGACATTGTATCGAAAAATTGGATATAAAATCCTATTACTTTATTACAGGTTTATTTTATTCAAATATATTGTTATTTAGAATGTTTTTTACTTTATTTTTATTAATTAAAAATGACCGACTTTTATTGATATTCGCAATGTTGGACAACATTGGTACTACACCGATCGGTGTTCCTGTGCTTACCTGGGATGCGAGACTTTTAAGAGAACTCTTGAACGAATAAACGCACCCAACTTCCGTTACCCAATAACTGTATTCAAAATATGCTTCGGAAATTTGTTTTTTAATCATTCTTTTCTTCCCGATTCTCTCTGAATTGTCCTCTGTTTATTTCCCTAGTTTTTGTTCAAATAGGAATAGTGTGTCTCGAGAATGTTTTTGTAGCAACGCGGAAGAAAATTAAGCCCAGGAGAAAATGTCACGGTTGCTCGCTCTATTGTTATAGAAAAGTTGTGTGTCTTATTTTCGTGAGAATGACCTTTTGAATCCCTGTTTAAGGTTACCAGGTCTCTGCAAATATTAAACGGTTTTTAATAGATTCAACGGCAGTCTAAACATAAAAGTAAAAATGTGAGATTAATGTGGAAGCAATATGTTTTCAATGTTATGCTTGAGGAGGTTTGGTAATTATTTGATTCTGCATAAAAGCCATTTCGTGACCTAGTAAAGAATTATTGAGTTTTTTACTATATTTGTCATAGATTAATTCCTCTTTGAATAATACCCAAAAGTGTTTTTGAGACGCTATAAAATTAGTTTCTACATACTTCTAAAAGTTTGCTTAGAGAAATTGTATTTTAGAGCTTGATTTTCATGTACCCAAAACTGTGAAGGAAAAATTAGAATATAGGTTTTTTTATCGAAAGAATCACATCAATCATTTTTTTAAGCGAAATGTTATTTCAATATTTATGTTTTATAATATAATGCGTTCATGAAGAAGATTATCTAAATAAAGGAGCAAAAAAATAATACTGTGGCTTGGCTATTTTAACATATATTATTTTTAAAGCACTTCAGACTTTAGTCTGTTCTGTTCTTTAGAAAAAGTTCCTTTCATTTTAATGTTGAAAAAATATGAGTATGAGTTTTGTCTCTATCACTACCTTTTATTCATTGGTTCAATATGAAAATTAAAAAACGAAAGGGAAACCATTTCAATACATTAATTGTATCCAGACTGTATTTTAACGTACAAAAAATTAATTTTGGTCAAAATAATATAATATTAATACTTGATTAAGAAAGTCCTTTTCTTCTTGTTATTTGTGGTATATTCTTTTTTTACGAAGCCTTATAAAACTTTTGTAATTATTATTCTGAAATTATATGCATTTAGTCTGTTTAGCATGTAAAATACAATATATTGTTAGTTGTGCACTAGTTCTGAAGAACCTGTTGAAAAGGTTAAGGCACCACAAAATTAATTTTAACCGTAGAAAAATTATGAGTTCATTACTCTCCAGACAGGCTTTTCGTCACCTTTTCCAGACAAAGGAATTGCAATTTACGAACAAAAATTTAAAAGGAACAGACAATAGTTTAATTTAATTCACCGGTCACCTGTGAACCAATTAGGAGAAAATATTACCATCCAATTTATTTTATAATAACACCGTCAACACATTGTTACCTTTATTTTTCACCTTTATCATGAGAAAATATCCGGTGAAGTTGAGTGAACTTGAAACCTCGAACCCAGCTACTTCCCCACCAAGACTCGAAAACATTCACATACCTAAAATTACGTAACTTCTCGTTGTTTACATCGAAATTACGTTTCAAAGAAAGGCATTACCGTGATGCTTCTGATTGATATTTAAGTGAAGGTTTCTACGCATAGCTAGCAATTACCGACTTTGGAACCGGTGATCTTCAATGGCTAAAATTTAATACCATTTTCCACGAAAAAAGTTTTTTCAACGCAAGCAAACACTAATGAAGCTAATCATTAACTTCAGTTCTCTCACGTCTTCACCACAATTCCTGTTCGTTTCTTTATTTCCAGGAATGACCGGAAAGCATATTTGTTGAAGGCTAGGGCAAGCAGTTCTTTTGTCTTTCTGAAGTCACCCTTTCTTGAGGTTCAACGGCCTCTTCAATTTACCGGACGGGACCTTTTTGTCCAATGAAAATATCACCGGATCGAAAATTAGTTGGGTTCGCGGAGTAATTTGTTTTTCCAGACGACCATCCTTGGAAAGTTGGTGGAGAGCAAAGGAAAGACTGGCTGATTCTTGCGGGCTCGAGGGAATCGACTTTAATTTGAGTCTGGAAACTTTAAAAGTAAATAGATGGTTTTTAGATGGTACAAAGACGCCATGGGAGTTGAGTTTGTATTGATGAAAGTAAGAAGGAACTGTTTTCTGTCAGAAGTCTTTGGTTTCGCTGATCATCATCATCATCATCCCTAGAGATCATTCTAAGAATCTTGAGCTAGATCTGAAATGCGTTGCTTTCATTCAATCCAGGGTACATCAGAATTAAGGAAAGATATTTCTTCCGGAAGATGAATTAAGGGATGAGAATATTGATTGAAGTTGAATTAAACTTATTGAACCAAACAGCAAACAAAAATTGATAGAATTACACAAACTCTGGAAAAAGAGAAATGTACAAAACCATACACAAAACAATAAATTCTTAAAGTCTCGTCCATAATACCCAAGTATATAACTACACTTTCAAAGTTACCAAAAAAAAAAAACTGCCTCATACAATAATATAATTGATGAATTTTAAAAAAATGTTAATTATCTTTTTAAAATTTAATGTCGGAGAGACCGTAGTTCAGTGTGGATGGAAAAGAACCAAAATGATCTTTATAACATTTCTAATATATTCAAAAGCCTGTTTTGTTTAAAATGGAAAAAATTCACTAAAAATATGACTACTAGAAATTCTTTTTACTATGATATAAAACTAAAAAGCTTTAAAACTTAAAAGCTTAAAAACTTAAAACTTAAAAGCTTTCTTTTCAGTTTCACAGAATATTTACGGACAGAACGCTATCAATTTTGATTTTGAATTATCAATGTCAAGATTCGTAAAAAATACTTTTTCTGATTTTCTACGAATATAATATAGGATTTAACTATTTTAAACATCCTTCCATATTATAACAATATTTTTCACACTCACGCTGTAATAAGTTGATTCAATGATTACTTTATGAACCCTACATCAGTAAAAAAAACGACTGACTTATGAAAAAACATATATTTCTGATAAAGTATTTCTTTTACAACGCTTAACGAAAACTTTTCATTAAATATCATCTGTCAAAACTGGATTCACGGGAAACAAAAATCAATCCAATAGAAGGTATTGAATAAAAAATCGATGGATTCCAAACCTGATATTTTTTTTACTTCAAGTTACATTGAAATTGAGTTATCTATCAATCCAAAGGTCGATAGAATATTTTACTTCTTTCCAGAAGCTAAAGGGTCTCTTTTTAATTTCCCGCCAAAATGCCACGGGGCGCAGCTGCTAGAAGAGAGAGCGGACTGAATTAAGTTCGAAAAGTCTTTCTTCTTTTCTCGAGGAATGTTGGGGGGATGATGAGCGCTTAGTGGAGACTTAATTCTTCGGAAGGAGATTCTTTGAAGATGGAAAGATGAAGGAGGATACCTGACGAAAAGCTTCGTGAATATTCGCTTTGAAAGAACTCGAGATGGATTTGAAAGATCGAGATGGTGGTTTTAAAGCAGTCGGGTCTTGATTGGAGTTGAGATTATTGCAGTGAATTAATCCGGTTCTTTCCGAATTAATACTTTTGGATTAGATTTAAACATTTAGCAAGGCACGTATTTTTAACACTGGTCTAGGAAATTTTTCTAGTCGATAAATTAGTTTTGTTCTCATTTTTTAAATGGCGGTCACTTTCCTGATTAAGGTGAAATGAAATAAAGACCTAATGCGGATTTTAACTAATGAGTCCTCCTTTGTCACCCAATTCTCCAGTAAACAGTGAATTCTTAGTAATTATTGCAATAATATAATATCTACTTCCGTTGACTGTGTCGTTCGCTGAATTTAAAAATGTGTTCAAAACCCATTGACTGTTCTATAGCTGTTCCGCTGAATTTGACGGTCGCTGAACTGTCGACGGGATAATACGTAAGTACCGAAGACACTATGAACTGAATCATTGTTATTTTTGTATTTGAAGTGATATTCCTTTTCTCTCCTTACATATTTTTACACTTCATTCTTTCTATATTGACACTTTGGAGATCAATCTCTCGACGTGATATTTTGTTTGCATAAGCTAGAGAAGGAGTCACGCGAGTGACCTAGATGTATGTGATCATTCAAAATAAAAGTACAAGATGTTGATATGCGTTTTTCAAGCGTCGGTGGTATAACGGTTAGCATAGCTGCCTTCCAAGCAGTTGACCCGGGTTCGACTCCCGGCCGACGCAATTTATTTTTAGGAAACTCTTCTCACTCTCTTTTTAAATTTTCATAAAAAATTATACTTCAACATACAAACATAAAAATTTGCAACTGTATTTTTCCAGTTTAAGAATGTTTTTGTTTGTCTTGTTTGGCAAAGAATGGCGTTATCTGGCCCTTGTGCTATAAAACAATATCCAAGCAACTAACCAACCTTTTCATAAGTAAAGGTAGATTTAGATCCTGTTTTTATTGGCTACTATTTAAAATTATATCAATATGATTGAAAACGTATGACAATTTAACTCAGTTTGAGATTTTTTCCAGATTAATGGTGTATTTCTTCACCCTAAAACTTAACTCCTTTCCGAAATAGTCAAGTATTTGATTATCTCTCGCCAAGGACTAACTCTATTGCTAATTTTATAAAGAAAATTCAATTGGCTGTATTAGTTACTGCAATAGAACCTGCCCTTTCTGTTTTTTAACTCTCATATAAAAGTACCTATTAGAAAAAAATGAAACATTATACTCTTTTCTATATAATTTAAAAATTAATGAAAACATCTATCGGTAGTAATTGCGGAAAAAAATTTAAAACATAGTTTTTGTGCCCGTTTCTGATTTGTTTTCGAAATAAACATTTTGAATCATCAATAATATTTCGAAAAAGTTATAGGATACTGAAAAATCAGGATACTTACTCCACTATTTATTTCGAGTTTATATCACTACGAAAAAAAGTCTGGCTATGACATATTGTATACCTAAGAATTAATTTCATTACAATGCGGGATTATTCCAATTTTGATTTTACTAAAACTCTAATATGTCCTTCAACACTTAAAATCGAAATTCATGGTGATTATATCTTCCTATTAGGTTGCTGAAACAGTCTGAATTCCTTGCAGAAATAATTCCCTCCTTTACCGTTTCTTTATTATTTTATATTGGGTCTTGCACATTTCTAACCTAACTATCACCCAACACCCAAATAACACCACCGACCCAGTTACGAAGAATGATCCAATCACCACATAAAAAATTCACGCCAAAAATCATTTCCCAGCCCCCGTTTGCCACCATCGCGTGCCTGATGACCGACATAAAGCGATTTTTATGCATTATTAAGTTCCCCTCCGTTGGCAGCACGGATCACTCCCGCTTCTGTTTCTTCCGAGTTGGGTTGTTCGTGGGATACGGGTCGTTTGGGGGTATCGCGGATCGGAAACTCCTGTCGTGAATATTCGATGTTCTGATGGACAGTCATCAGAATCTTCGGAAATTCTTTGTGGGACGATTGTTTTTTTTTTCTTGGACACCTATTTTTTTGCTGCTAAAGATATATCTCAGTATCAATAGTTATGAAATTTCTATGAATAAGATTAAAATTTTTATCACTTTAATATTTCTTACCAGTATTGAGTATGGATAATGTCAATGATAGTTTTATAAGTTGTAATCATCTTATGAATATCTTTATTTTATATAAAGTAAAAATATTTTCATTACTTCCTAAAAAAGTCATCAAGTTCAAATAATTTGAAAAAAAAAATATCAAATCCTATTTTTCTTCCTTTAAAGTTATATGAAAAAAATTGTTTTTCATCTTTTTGCAATATTAACTTAAAAAACTCATAATTATACTCTTAGTGAAAACTATTAATTATTTATTAATCATACCTCAACGATTTTTCAGCTGTTAGGTAGAAAAAATAAGCAGAAAGCTTTTATAACACAACATTTTTTTAAATTTGGAGAACAATTACAAAATGTTTTATAACCTTCATAGATCAGTCAAGACGCAGGATGCGTTCTTGCATGAAGAAGGTATTGTCCTTCTGCATTAACTTAATAAAAGGCACCAAGGTCCAATTACATATTACTTTAGTTAAGTTCTTCTTTTGCTTGTTGGAAGCTATGTTTTTCAGCAATGATTCCCATATAATTTTATAAGAATTTTATTTCCGACTCTTCTTTTGTTTATAAACTTTTATTTAAATTAAAACATGTCAAAAAAAATTTAAGTGTCTAGAAAAGTTGAATTTTTTTTATCTTTTTTATACCATTATATTACTGCATTCTTTATGATAGAAGAACAAGTGAGACAAAGGTTATTTGTAACAAGCTGGCTAAGGACTTTATCTGTAGCACTAAATAAAAAAGTTGTAATTGTATTCTAAACAAACTAAAACTTATATTGAAAGAATTGAGGGAAACTGTTAAAAAAAATTTTAACTTCAAAAATTGTCAGCTTATTTCTGTAATAAACCATTTCACATAATTCTAAAATTCCCCTGTGTTTTTTAATGTAGAAAATACCCTGTTTCTTTTAAAAAGGAAATTTTTAATGAATAACTATTGAAATTTAACAAAACTCTTTTGTAATTACTTTTTTATTAAATAAGTTCCGCTTCACAATCTTCCCAATAAATGACACATATAGCTCCCCTTATTTTTAGCTCATTCTCCACTCATTAGAGAGCAAAGAAAATCCGAAAAAACTTTCCTCTGAACCCCATTTGCAGTAGTTCACTTGCTACAAGAACCTTCCCATTATCTGCCTGACCTATTACTGTAATAAGCGTCATCAATTGGTAACGACGAGGTTGCAGATAGATCTAAAGGAACCGAAGAAGCCTCTCAGTGTAAGCGTTTTCTATCGGATTTACTTTGAAGCCACAAAAGATTTAGGCAAAGAAAAAAGGGCCTAAAATAACAATTCTAATTAAAAATGATTTTGTTCTTAATTTCCAGTACACTGTAGAATCAGTATCATTTTTTTTTCACTGGCTTGAATGTGCTTTTCTTGAAAGAAAAGGATATTAACAGTTTCGGTAGGATGGTAAAGGTATGATGTATTAATAAATATTTGTTTTCTGAGAGGTAGCGATTGACAACAGTTTTGTAAACACTTCAATTACGTATACATTACTTAATAGGATTTAAAGATGTTAAATCAGTTGAGCCTTTAGAGATTTCCATAATCGGGTAGAGGGTTGGTGGAACCAAAATCCGATGTTGTTTAACCTCCTTTAGGCCAACTGATTCATCAATAAAACTTTATAGTGAAGGTTTTCACAGGCAAAATTTTCTTTACATTCTTAAAACTATTATTCTGAAGGTTATTCAAATAGCTTTGTAAACAAATACACTGATACTAAACAGAGATGATTTTATTACTTTAAGGCATAACTTTGCTATAATTTTTTTTATAAAGGATAAACAAGGTCTGCTCATCCAGCGAAAGTGACGTGACTCAGGAGATCAAATTATCGCTTTTCCTAATGATGTTTTATCAGCACATAATTTTTCCAACAATGTTTTACCAAGGTTCGTCACATTGGATAGCCTGATGGTGACATCATTCGAGGTGGAGAATGAGCAGACCTTGTTACTTTATGAACCTTGGATAATGCGTTGATAGTAAAACCACACGAATATTGGTTTTGTAAGAAACTTTACCATCTAGTCATAACCGTTGAGTTACGGATATGTTAACCAAGTACTTTCAACCAAAGGTATGTGCTATAGTTGTTCCTGACGTGCCTGATCAGCGGAAGTTTTGTCGGAAATCATTGGTCAAGAGTCCTCTTGTAGTAAACCACCATCTTGGATGATACCTACCGACATTTCCACCAGTGAGACCTGTACGATGTACGTTATACCCAATGCACCATTCACTCGTCTCGGTCTACGTATCTCGGCCTACTACAGAGTCGGTCTAACCCGGCTATTTAATATCACTCCAATGAACGGTGTATATTTCGTCTCGCTCCAGAGATGGATGGGGGAAGAAATTCCACAGTGACCCTGTTCGGGGTGACCTCTGGAGCCGACAGGTGGTTCTTGGTTTCTCCGGCGTATTCGGTGGGGGTCCTTGCGCAGAATGCAGGCTAAAAGGTCTTCCCGTCTAGGGTGCTCATTTTCATTTAGGTGGAAGATATGCATGCCGATGAAGACTGAATATGATTTCCCTGTTTCCGTTTTTTGGAAAAAGTATTAACAGTTTGCCTCCATACGGAGCCTTATACTGATATCATTGATGGATTTATATTATCTTTGGATATATTAGGCTTCTGTCTTAAATACGTTTCAGCAAAAGCTCTTTGAATAAAAAAAGCAGCTCTAAAGCTGAAAATTTTTACCAAGCTATGTTTCATTTATCCCAAAGTAGTTAATTCACCATATTTCCAAGTTTTCAAAAGCATTTAGATTCGGTATTATTATTTTTAAAATTTTCTCCATAGTGGAAAAGTAAGCGTTTTATTCCTGACTCCCCTGAGGATCTATAAAATTATTTCCCGTACAAATAACCTTTTAAAAACTTTGACAATGTTTATGAACCTTGACATTCTAAGGTATGTTTTATTAATGCCCAAAGTTATTGCTGCCACTAGTAGTAGATAAGTAGGAGGTATATTAAAAAGTTTAACAAGGGACTTACGTATTTTACATAAATCATTGTTATAATAAAGTGGTTACCGTAGTATTAAATGATAAAACTACGTATCGTTAAAATCTGAAATCACCATAAAATTGTAATAACCTGAACTACGTACAATATTTAGTTTACCACCTTATGGTTTATAATATGTTAATCATTTTACTTTTCTAAAGTTTGTAAGAATATGTGTTTGATGACAGGCGACTATCCTAAAATGTTTCTATAGAATTTGAAAAAAATAACTCCCTTATATCTCATAATGACGTCTAAGTTAATATCATCTCTGTGTATTTATATGGAAACTAATAATTAAAATTTCAATAATAATTAATAACCACTGCTGTTTGAGCTTTCCGAAATTTATTCTAATTTTAGTCTCACCATTTTCCTCATATTGGAGATTGCTAATTTATGCCAGTCGATCATTTTCTTATTCTTCTTCATCTCTTATTTCAAAACTTTGCTATTCAGTTTATTTATTTATTTCACCGAATAAAACATTTCACTCCGACATTTATTTGCCAACCAAACCAGCAGGTAATTTCCATGGTCTCCTAACATGACCACCGCTTTACCCATTAAACGATGCACCGCAAAAGATAGGTCATTGTTACGCCACGCCCGATGGATATTACCCAGATCTGTGCACCTTCCTGAACCATTTCAAGCGATACTAACAGTTCCGTGCAAATATGGGTTATTAAAGGGGCAGATACGTATAAACACTCAGCCATCTCGTAAAACAACGCATTTGCAAGTTATGTAACAAAGATCCCAAACCTAACTCCTCTCAGCGGAGCTCACGCTGAGGTGGGAAGAGTGCAATTAGACTGAAGCGGAAGTGACGATGAACCCTATGCTGTTGCTGCCACTGCAGGGCGCTTGTTTCCGCATACCTACTTGCGAACAGTACCGAGATGGGTTGGAAGGACACCCCTGAAAAGAACCAAATTTATTAAGTTTACTTGGGGTTTTTTTTGGTGGCCTTGAAAGGAAGAGGAAGAGTTTTTCCATGGGAACCTACTGAGGGAACGGAGTTTGTTGAATAATCCTGACTGAGTGGTGTCTGGACTGGTCCATGGTTCGGGAGGCTCGTTGTCATCGTTGTGTGGAAGGTTAATAAGGAGTACGAGATTGGTGACCTTTTCCAATCAATGGGATCCATCATCTGTGGGATAAAATAAATTTTGTAACAACGTCAGATATATCTAAATTTCCTATAAATTAAACTGCTTTTCTCAAATTTTAATCATAAGGTAAATATATTGAAATTATACAATAAAGTATAGTATTAAAATCATATAGCTTCTCTATTTTATAGTATAAAAACCAAAGATTTTGGTATTTCATGAGCTTGCACCTTTTAGACCGACCTTAAAGCCTTAAACCCCAGGGCCATTGGTCATGTAAAAACGAAAATGAGCATCGTAGGCCTCTGCCACGATGGTCTGTAGAGCCAATGAGTTTGTATCTCCTAGACATCCAATGCCTTTAATTCAAACATCAAGACTTGATAAGTCCCTGCACTAGATGCATCTCAGAGACAGATATCGATAATGGCAACAGTGAAAGTCAATGTATTGGCCAAGTAGTATACTTTTTCTTAAACATTAAGAGTTCTATAAAAAGAGCTGAAATTTCCTTTATATGCATCTATCAGTATCCTAATCTGCCGGTAGAAATACATACAGAATGATTGTATCAGAAAAGTCACGGTTTGATGAATAATAGGCATTTGAAGTTTCTCTTCTGGTGAGGAGAGGCTCTAATCCCACCATTCGCCAATATAACTATGGGATCAAACACGAAACAGTTCCAATGATGTGCAATGGTAAATTCGAACTTTCATTTTCCCACGGCATACCACGAAACTGCACGTGCATCAACCATCCTCACGTGACTCCCGACCCTCCACGAACGCGTGGGAGGGGTCGAGCAGAAGACATCAAAAAGACCCGCGGCAGACGATCTCTCGTGTCTGCCATCCCCGAAAAAGAAAGTTCCATTCCTTTTGTTATTATATTCCTTTTATCTCTCCAGAAGAAGACAACTGTTTGGATTGCAAATAGAACACCTTTTTTTCTCTCTCTCTCATGCCCAGGAGGATCAAAAGGAAGGATGGGGTCACAGGCGAGGAGGTGAGAGTGGCGGTTTTTAACCCCGGGCGCCCCGCTGAGATTTTGGGAAAAACCTCTCGGATGTGGATGGAAGTTCGACCCGGTCTTCTCTCTCTCTATGGCTGTGTTTGCTCTGCTGTCTAGTAGGCAGTCTCGAGAGAGAGGAGCTCGATACAGTGTATAGAGCATTTTCAATCACATGACTCTGCCTAACAACGGCCTTAGCAACGTTGTTTTATTCCTCCAGTGACATCATGTGCGAATGCTGCTATTGGATACTTCTATGTCCCGCCCCTAACAACAGCCTTAGCAACGTTGATTTTGTCCTCCAAGTGACGTCATGTGCGAATGCTCTATTCGGACAGATTTATGAAAGAGACCGAGTTCAGGTTCTTATAATTCCTGTACTGAGGGTTATCATCATCAAATTGCTGGTTTACACAGTTAAGTCACAACTCGAAAATCTTCCATCTTTAGTATTAGGAAGCTTCTCAGGCAATAATTGTTGCGGTTTCTAGACTTGACTTTTCAAATTTAGAGTTCCTTAAAAGAAAGAGAAGGGGAAATAGAAAAGAAAGAGGAAGAGGGGCCAAATTTCTCGTTCCTTTTCTTTTCCATCTCTTTTAGTCCACAGGCCCCCGTTGAAAAATTTTATTGATTAATAACAGGCTGAATCTTCGTTGGTCGCTTGGTTTCGTCGAGACGCCCACATTGCTCAGCTAAAAATCTCGAAAGCGGGTAGCTAATTTACTGCGCATGGGTCAAACATGTCGATTGGGTGGTTGTAAAATATTTATTAATAACGTTTTCTTTTTTAGTTAAATTTTGAGATAATGTGATAAATATCTCGAAAAAATGAGTGTCCTACAAAACTGGGGGTATGAACGGAGAGTCCCCCACTGCCAACATGTCCGAATAACGAGTTAAAAATATTTATTAATAACGATCTGATTTTTTTACACCGGCTTGGTAAATATTTGTTTAATTAAATGGCCACATTGTCCTACAAATTAAGGGGTAGGTTTTCGCAGTCCTACACTCGGAAAATGTGAATTCCACGACGATTTTTTATTCATTAATAACAACCTGATTTTGTTTTTTTTCTTTAGGGAATAACGTGTGAAACACGATTTTACAACTGTCCTACTCAAAATGTGGTATATATTGATGAAAATTAACTTACTCTTAAAAACTCCTTCGACCGGCTTGTCGCAGTTTGGAGTTGGTTGCAAATACTATTTTTAAACGGTAATTGAGCTTTGTACTACTAGTCCCGCTCACGAGGCAAGAGGAAATGTTCATAAATATTGTTATTTATAGATTTTCCTTTTTTTTATTCGACAATCCGTGACGATAATTTTTTTTACATTTAATCATTTTGTTAACATGAATTAAATTCAATAATTTATTTTTTTATCAATAAGCAATCAATTTTGTTCGAAACGACATCAGAATTAATTTTACAGAATCATTGAACTGAACTGAGTCGAATAAAATGATAAACAATTAAAAAAAAAGTGGTTATGGAAAGAATCTAAAGAACTTTAAAATATCCGGATCTTACCACCATTACTATGACAGCTTTTTGTGCACACTATTAAGTAAAAATACAAAATTTCGCAAAAAGAGCAATCATAAATATAAAGAGACATAGTTCCTAAAGAAAATAATCTAAATCAGGGTGTTGTTATTAATAAAAAATATCGTCTTTGAATTGATATTTGAATAACGTTTGGAACACGATTTTACTACTGTCTTACTCAAAAAGTGGTGTATATTTGAGGCGAGCTTACTCACCACTATAAGAGTCAGATTTATTCAAATGGCTGCAATACAAATTACCATCTTAAAAACTCCTTCGACCAAATAATCGCAGTTTGTTGCAAATACTATTTTTAAACTTTAGTAAAATTCAATACTGAAGCTTTGAATTACTAGTCCCGCCCACTCGACAAAGAGGAAATGGACAATAATATTTATATTTATATATTTTTCCCTTTTTTATTCGACAATCCATAGTTACTCCTTGTTGCTGTAAGCACCTCAATAATTATAAAAGTCATATTTCAATCAATTCTTGTCGGACTAGCGGTGGATACCCTTATTTTTGTCGGCCACTGTTATTTCCGGGGAGAGGATACACTAAACTATCATGTAGTATCTTTGTCCTACAGTTATTAATAAATAAAAAATCGTCGTGGAATTGACATTTTCCGAGTGTCGGACTGCGAAAACCTACCCCTTAATTTGTAGGACAATGTGGCCATTTAATTAAACAAATATTTACCAAGCCGGTGTAAAAAAATCAGATCGTTATTAATAAATATTTTTAACTCGTTATTCGGACATGTTGGCAGTGGGGGACTCTCCGTTCATACCCCCAGTTTTGTAGGACACTCATTTTTTCGAGATATTTATCACATTATCTCAAGATTTAACTAAAAAAGAAAACGTTATTAATAAATATTTTACAACCACCCAATCGACATGTTTGACCCATGCGCAGTAAATTAGCTACCCGCTTTCGAGATTTTTAGCTGAGCAATGTGGGCGTCTCGACGAAACCAAGCGACCAACGAAGATTCAGCCTGTTATTAATCAATAAAATTTTTCAACGGGGGCCTGTGGACTATTTGTGTTTCATCGCTCTTTCTTTCTCCTGCCTTAGCTCACTTTTCTATTTCTTCCTTTTTTTTTATCTTTCTTTTTCCCTTTCTTTCTTTTCTCTGTATATTTTTTTTATTCTCTGACTTTCTTTTGGAGGAATCCTAAATTCAAAAGTTATTTTATATACCTTAATTTAATCCATAAATCTTAATTACTAGAGGTACCCTTATATACTAAAGATGGAGGACTTTTGAGTTATGACGTTATTGCACGAAACCAGCAAAATGTATTAGAATTTGGCCACCTACTGCGTATCCTTCTAGAGTCTCCAAAATAATGTAATTCAGTTTTGTTTAAATTATTATTATTTAAACTCTTTGGAGCTAGGAAAACTGAAAAGTTTGAAGAAGGATGCTGTTTTTCAGGTTTTGTCTGGCTTCTAAAATTAAAAAAAAAAAAGATTTTGCGTCGGCCGGGAGTCGAACCCGGGTCAACTGCTTGGAAGGCAGCTATGCTTACCGTTATACCACCGACGC
Organism: Tetragnatha montana; assembly: GCA_963680715.1. Taxonomy (NCBI): domain Eukaryota; kingdom Metazoa; phylum Arthropoda; class Arachnida; order Araneae; family Tetragnathidae; genus Tetragnatha; species Tetragnatha montana. The sequence goes on from OY796676.1 coordinate 31,464,389, forward strand.
TTGTGTTAAGATAAAGATTGAATGTATTATACAAAATGTCACGATTTATCTTCTATGTATGATAGCGAAATTTATGCGTGCGTAGAAAAAATGACGTGTCTTTTTCTTAAGTCAATAGATCATGAAGTCCGTGGTTGCAAAAAAGAAGTTAACTGACTGGTTTAAGCTAAACCCAATAAAAAGTCGGTATTAATCGAATAATTTAAATGTTCAACCATAGGCTAATATGCGTGAGGTCAAAAATTGAATTGAGAAGTTCTATAGAGACCGTCTTAGATTTACACAGCATTACTCTCCAGTGAAAAGAAGATTACTACTTTTTAAGTAATCCATTGGTCCATTTAGATTTAAGTGAAGAAATCACTGTCCAAATCTCTTGGCATAAATTTTTAAACCATTGTAATTGTTTAGTATAAATCTTCCTAACCCTTTCCTACAGAATTGAGATTAGATGACCAAGAGCTTATTAAGAACTCTCTCTTTCCCAACCCTATCCCAAGTCCAATCTCAACCTTCTCCATGGGTTTGGATGTGACAGTGGTATCAAGGTAGGGTACCTTCAGAAAGTGGTATACTCTTTTAGACTCATGACTTGAAATGTTACAAAATGTTTTTCATGACCAAACACAAAAGTTTAAATTCCATTGTATTTTTAATTACATATTTACATGCCTAAATGATTACCTAGAAGTTAATACATGCCCTAAATTGAATTTTCATACACCGTGGGTATGTCAAGCATTGAAATATTCAAGCCCTCGAGCCTTAAAAAGATGATATTGCGTCGGCCGGGAGTCGAACCCGGGTCAACTGCTTGGAAGGCAGCTATGCTAACCGTTATACCACCGACGCTTACACATTCGAAAAGTCTTCTTCTGATCTATTTAAACAATGTGTTCGTGTTCTGGTCACGAATTACGTGCTTGAATGATTCCTTGCAGAGGGAAACGATCGCACACACTCACAAGTCTCCGACTGAGTCCTACGTCACTATCTCCTTACGTCACTTTCTATATAAATGGAAGAAATTTTCCTTGGAAAAGCTGGGATGTGCCATTAAGTGGAGTGTAGGGGTCCCCCTCAGTTTTTCAGGTGAAAGGGTGAGGATTAAGTTTATACCCCCAGTTTTAAAAAGGTGTTTACTATTTGAAAATATGTGTTATAAATGGCTATAATGTTTAGATAATTTATATAAACTTTTTTCTGGCATATTAAAATTTACCCCCTGTTTACTTACTTATCAAGAAAAAGAATTTTTACTGGTACATAATAGTAAATTCTACAGTTATTAGTATTGGCAATATACTAATGAATCTTTGAAAAAGGTTTCTGAATCAAGTAGATGCATAACATTTTTTCAACTTAACAATAAATATCTGTTTTCAAAAAAATCTTTTTAGGAAATCAATTTAATACTACATGGAACGACATTTATTCAGGGAGAAAATATAAGCAAAGTATATGCCCAAAAGAGAGTTTGTAAAATAGTGTATAAATGGATTTATTTACAGAAAGCAAAAAAGGCATTTTTCTGGAGTAAGATTTGGCTTTTAATAAGATTTGAAAGAACAACAAATACTACTTTATATGCTACTTGAAAGCTTCTTTTAACATTAGAAGTTTTCAATTTTTCAAACGTACTATGTAGTACTGTATTTAAGTGAACTAAAGGCTCATTCACACTGCTTCAGTTTCACTGATCATCCTGTATGATTCATAGTGTTCGGCACTAGTTAACTAGAACTAGTTGCAACTAGTAGTTAACTACCGATCAACTAGTAGTTAACTAGTAGTTTAACTACTTTTAGTTTAAAGTAGTTCAACTATTAGTTTAACTTCTTTTTTTATTTAACTACTAGTTAAAACTACTTTCAAATTTTTAACTACTTTAAAAATTTTTTCATTTAAAATTTAAAAAGATATTTAAAATTTTTATCAAAGGTAGAGTACTTCAAATATCATAACCAGAAATAAAGACCATTTTTGTGCGAAGTATGAATGTTTTTTGTGATATAGATAAGAAAGATGTATTACAATATTGCCAAAAAGTATGTTATGAAATTAAATAGACTAGTTAACTATTAGTTAACTACTTTGGGAAATAGTTAACTACTAGTTGCAACTAGTCCCAGGAAAAAATAGTTAACTACTAGTTGCAACTAGTCCCAGGAAAAAATAGTTAACTACTAGTTACAACTACAATTTCCCAGACTAGTTAGTAGTTGGTAGTTAACTATTTGTTGACCACTAGTTGCCGAACACTAATGATTCACTCCTGTGAATCGCTGGATTGCATAGAAAAGTGAAAGAGTTAAGAGTGAAACGACAAATCATACTTTTCACTCTGGATGATTCCTCCAAAATGGATATCAAAAGTGATAGGTCTGCATGAGCCTTAAGTTTATTAACTGGTAAGATTAGTGATAGTTCATAAATTCCTATTAAATAATGCTTTACCATAAAAATTTAAAAACAAAAAGAATTGCGTCGGCCGGGAGTCGAACCCGGGTCAACTGCTTGGAAGGCAGCTATGCTAACCGTTATACCACCGACGCTTGTATACTATAAAACCACTTCTGTTTATCATTATTACTTAGTGTTTGATCACGAACTTTGATCATGAATGATGCATGAGGCTTTGAGAAACCTCTCTATTCGAAAAACAGGGAATTCATGTATATTTTCTTAGAAAGATGAAATCCTTATTGTAGGGATGGAAAAGATGGGGGAATATAAAATATTGTTCAAAGTAACTAATTTGTTCACAATGAATGAAATTTTAATTTATTGATTCCTGGGTTAGCCAAATTAAAATCCAAAGAATATGTTTAAGTTTCTGATGTGTATGAATGATGAATGTGTATTAACCTTCGTTCATCAAATTTAGCGCGAAATTTATGTGCATTAAATTACATGTAAATATTGGTATGCTTTAAATACTTTTCACATTAATCCTTAAGAGGAGTGACCAAGCTTATTTTGTATACACCAATCACTTTGATACAGAAATACTCCTTTCCTTAGATAGAAATTCAGTAAAAGAAGGTTTGATAAACACGGTTTAAGTTCACTAAAAAAATAACATTGAAATTTTTTACCACGTTTTTCTGCCAAGAATAAAGAGAGACCATTGATTCAAATAGTTTCCTCTACTACTTCTGTACTTAAACGTGATGCCCAATCTAAAAGCGATGTTTTTTTAATGGATTAAATTGTCTGCCAGAAACTGGTTAACATCGTAAAAAGACAAGACCGTGCATCCTAATGAATTCTCCAGTAGGAAGCAAAATAACGAAAAACCAAAACATACTAAACAAAAAGAGCCATCCGAATAACATGGAACCTAATCACTTCTCTGCAAGACTTTTGTGATCCCAGCTCCGGCGGAATCCAGCGTTTAATCAGAGACAACTTTGCAATTCAATTACCAAGCACACACTTGAAAGAAGGGAGGCGGAGTTTCTTCGACCAGCGAAAAAAGTTAATTGTTATTGAAATAGTAGGTATTTGTTAACAAACTTTTTAATGGTAAATTGTTTCCCTCTTCTACAGATTGTAGGGGCATTATAAGTTCTGGATTAAGAGAAAAAGAAATGTTAAGAACCAATCCCATGTTTTTCCTTATTTATTGATCAGAAAAATATTATAAGAATCTTGTATTCGGTTTAATTTATTTTAAATCTCTTAAATTTTGAGGAAAACCGAACTTAAGCCTTTTGAAAACTTTTCTAGTAGGTACAAACAAAAGAGGAATACATTTTTGAAATTGGAAAATAGACACTTAAATTAATATGTTTAGTTTTATCCTTTGTAAAAGCTTTTAGTAAATGAGCTATTACTGACTTCAGGATGCAGAGCTTTTTGTTGTTTTCATGGCTTTAGTACATTCAAAAATCCTCCAGTCTGGTTAATCGTATTGGATTGGCATTCATTGATCATTATTGGTTCAAACGGGAAGTCCATCTGAAAGAGTTGAGCAATTCTAAAATTTTTCATGAAAAGCAAGAAACTTATCTATTTTACGAATGTTAATACAATAAAACCTGCCTCCAATAGTAAATTGTAGGAAGTGATAAAAATAATGTTACAGGCAATATTGCATTAATATATTGAGGATAAAGTGATAAATCGGTTACTATAAATAATAACTAATAATTATTTTAATTAATAACTAAAATTCCTGGTAAAAGTCATTAGTTTTTGAGAATTAATTACTTTTACCGGTTGTTGTTATTAATAATAACCGAGTCAGTTTGGTAAAAGTGATAAATTGAGATTGGTTATTGATAAATTTGAGCATAATTTATTAAATAGTTATCTAAATTTATTAATAGTTAAGTTAATTAATAGTTATTATAGTTTAAACGTAACTTTTGTATCTATAAGCAACGATAACAATAAAACTTCAACTATTTTACATATCCTGAAAATAAATATTCTTGAATTATAAATCTATCTTTATAAATCTTGAAATAAATATTCTTGAACCTTTAGGACTCCTCAAATTTAATTTTGTTTCCACAAATACATACATTATTACACAATACATTATTTTATTTTACTGTAAGTAGTACCTACCACATTTAAAAATCAATAGTCATAAATTGAGTATTATTACTTTTTTTAACAAATAATTTACCATATTTATCATTTAAAGTATTTTGGGAGATCAGTGATGTATAAGACAAGAACTGTTACTGTTATTTTAAGATACATTAATTTTTTAACATAAGATTATATTAATAATGCAATATTATAAATTTTAAAAAAATATCGTAAATAGTGTTTAAATGGGAATAGATAAATACCATAAGAATATTATTAACTGATAAATAAGATAATTATATATCACATCTTACATAAAAATCCAATATTAATTCTACATTACATCTCACGGGTATCATGGTATAAGTAGGTAGTATAGCGATATAAGTACTGATATTTTTAGAAACATTCACATTATTAATTGTCGATTAATCCAGCAATTTGTTTTACTTATTGGATTCATTTTTTATTACCTTACAATATATTATAAATGGAATATTATTATTTTTTAGAGGTATTATGTTTTAGTCAGGTGTGCAAAAACTGGTACTAAACGAACATATTTACTTCACTATTAAAAAAAAACTCCACAAATAAACATAATTTCTTTGATAATTTTCTTCTCACCTCTTGGACAAATAATTAACATACGTTTTAACTTCACATGAAAGACTTTCTTTTAGAAAAAAAGTATCGTATGGAGACGCATACATTAAACTCACTTTAATTGAGTCTACTTATCACAGGCAGTTCGTAAGTTTTAAAAGGACATCCAAACATTTTTTTATTGAGAAAAAAAATAATGCAATACCTCATCCGGGGTACTGAGATTTGTGAACACGATAGAGATCTAGATGGAAACTTTCCCTATAGTCAATGACCCTGGTTAAAACTTTTCAAAGTTCATAGAAAAAAAAAAGAAAAAATGTACGGAGCGCGTGGTTTAAATTGATGTCGCATGTGGGTGGTTAGACGAAGGGACTTTCTTTTTTCTGGAACCTGCTGCTTTAGAACTTTTAGTTGGTGGTAGAATTAAGAACTAAACAAAATACCCTCCGTGATATGTTGCATAATTATCACACCACGTTTTTACAGATAGAAAAAATTGTATCACGCTTATGGGAATGGAGTAAGCAAGGAAGGATTTGCACGTGTGTGAACCCCATTGGAAAAGTTTTTTTTATTAATTTTCATTACTTTTGAATAACCTCATTGTAAACAAATCTTGGATAAAATCACTTTTTGATAAAAAAAAATATTTCTACTTTATTACTTCTTAGAAAAAAGTTGTTCGCTACTTTTATTATGTGTGCATTAAATCCTGCAATAAAATTGTAGGTAATACAGATTTCGAAATTCATTTATAAAAAAGGAGGAAGTTTATAAAGTTAGAATTAGTAATAATTTACAAATTAATTTATAAATTTTAAATTATATTTTAAAACATTTCTCATACTTCTTAAACTCAACATAGTGTTTAAATCCTGGAAACTATGGTTGTCTCCTTAGAATGAGTTTAAAAAAGTGAGTTTTATTATTCCCTTATAAACCCAAATATTAATTTTTTATTTTACTTAATATTTGAGAAATTATAAATATTTACCTGCGGAATTTCTTTTAAAAGCGACCTTCTTACTTAAAATCAAAACAGTGATTAGTTTTAAAATTTCAATTGAGATATCAAAACTTTTAAACCGTATGATTCCAAACATTAAACCCAGTCATACTTAAAGTCTGCATTGTTTTGTTGTATCAGTTCGTCCAACCCACATACTAGATACATACGTCACCCGACTCGCATTAAATTCATTCCACTCCCATTAAAATGTCAAGTTATAATTGATTTAGTAACTCGCGTCGCAGATTACAAGCAGTAGGGCAGATAATGCTTTCCAATACCAATCCATTACCTCCCCTCTGTCTGACACTTTCTCGATCTCCGAATCATGTCGGATACAAACGATTCCTAATGTGGCCGCATGGCTTTCGGGCTGATGAGTTTCAGCCTGTTTCTATGATGATTCTTCTTCAGTAGTGTATGGTAACTAGAAAAGGTATCCATGAATGCATTATGCAGATGGGATTTTCTGGAGGCAGTTGAAGTTATGAAAATTGCATGTTTAAATTCTAATATTACAGATAAATACTTCGTAAACATGGGAATCAATCGCAATTTAAAATTTAGGGTTTAAATTTATTGTTTTTATTTTGATTGCACTACTAAAAAATTGTTGGTTGATATTTTAAAATGGAATAATTAAAATAATAAGTGTGTGAACTATCAATTCTTTTGTAATTTTTATACCTATTATCAAGCACTAAATTTACATTCAAATACGAAAATAAGTGGAAGGGTTATAGCCAATTAATTATATTTGTGTTAGTATATCTAATTTTAAAAATATCTACACAAAATACAAGAAAATATTTTGCAGAATATTTGCATGGTTGAATGTTCTTTTTTTATAAAGCATCATTGATAACTATAAGAGAAATAAAAAGTCGGAATATTTATATTTTTCTCATATTTATTAATGAAATTTTCATTTATTAGCTCATTTAGTCTTTTTATGAGTAATTAGTAATTAACTTCTTTTTAAAATTGAATATTGTAAAATGTATATTTAAATACAACTTCTTGTATCACAAGAAAAAGTAAATTGCTCCAATGATTCGAATAATTTTCAGAAAAGAATTATTCGATTTTAAAATAACTAATAAAGGTATTTCTTAGGCATTTAAAGTTACTACAGTTTAAACGATATTAATTTTTAAATTAATTTATGATACGAAAACTACTCTTCCAATTATTATAAAAAGTAACTTTCCTACCATTGAAACTAGGTATTGCATACGTATTTTACATTCAACAACATGTTTTGTTAAGAGAGTTTAACTTAAAAATGAATTAACATAAAATCCACATTAAGTTTTTGAAAGAAATGGGCAAAAGAAAATTATTATTAATTGTGTAATTTATAATTTATCACAAATGGAATTCACAACAAAAAAAAACACTCATAGTAAAAAAAAAATCTACATTGCGTATAAAAAACAGTAGGTACTACGCATCGCGTATTTAAGAAGAAAAATATACGAGATAATTCCGACGAAATTATTTAGAATATATTTTAAAGATAAAAACTATTTTTAAGTTTTGAAATTTTTATTTTTTTAACGACTTCAAACAAGTGTCCCATCCTTTTCAGAAAGATTTGAGGCAATCACTTCTGCACCTGTTTTTGAGAATTGAATGTGATTTAACTTTGCGAATTGATAGATTGTGACAGTTATCTCAAAGGTTGCTTCTACAAACAATTTTTTGTGTGTGTTCCTTAGTTTTTTCTGGTTCGTGTAATTGCATTTAGAGATAAAAAGCAAAGGTATAAAACTATCAATAAAGAGTGACGACTAATATTGTTTTTGGTCATGCCAATTCTAAAGGTCAGCAAAGTAAAATTCATCTTTTCGTAGATCCCCAAACTTACCATTACCCCTCTGCGGAGTCTGGAGGTTTCTCCAAAAAAGGGTTGGATAATTACGGTAGGTGACCGTAAGGGTAATAATCTTCAACTTTCGTCCAGAATCTGTATGAACAATCTGGCGACCAGACAAAGAGCCAGCTTCGCTTTCTGTGGAAGAAGCCTTCGCTTTTGTTGGCCATCCTTGGTCATTGTTGCATAGAGGTGAAAAGTTCTTTTTCATCGTTCCGAAAGGTGTGGCTCTGGCATCACGACTTCGAGTGGAGGGATGGGGTCGGAATATCGTTTGGGGTTGGAGAGAACGTTTTTTCTTCTCCTGAAGGGGTTCATTTTGGGGAAAGGATAATAACGGTAAAGAGATGCTTGAACCCTAAATGAATGTCTGATGTATATTAAATGCGGACGTATCTCGGGTTAAGGGGTTGGAAGTCGGCTTTTCTCGTAATGGTCTCCGGTGTAGTGATAGCAGAGAAGAAGTCTAGTGCACTTTTTTTTTAAATTTGCTAAATGACGAAAAAGATAGTGAGTGTTTTAAATATTTAAATAATGAAAAGTCAGTTTAAATGGAAGAATAATGCTCTTAAAAATATAATCTTTGAGGGTAAAAGTAGCATTTATTCCAATTGTTATGTGTTACGAAATTATTTAGGAGACAAGCGGGTAAGAGAACGCAGATTTTTTTTCTTGTTGGCAACAGTGCAAGTGAATGCGAATATAAAGTCATATCAATACATGTATTTTCGTCCTTTTTGTATTTTATTTATCAGGCAAAATGTGGTTTCGTTGTGTTAGCATCTATTTTTTCTGCGAAGAAATCTTTTTTTTTTTTTTTTGTGAAAAACAACTAATGATTACTGTCCAAGAAATAGCAATGTGATGTATGTTTAATTCTGAACAACGTGGAATCGTTAGACTTTCACTGCTGGGAATTTTAGGGAAATTTATGGACGATTTCGAGAAGTACATTGTCGGCTTGAGAGTACGCATAGAAAACATAGTTAAGAATTTTGTTGAGAGAATCATAAAAAACTCATCTTATTCTTCACCACACGAGAGTAATATGCTACAGATGTTAATTAAGTGTTTATTTCCCACTTTAAATGTAACATATACAAGGGGTGACGACATGGGGGAGAAATCGTTGAATTACGAAGGATAAAACAGTTGATTGCTGTTTCAGCTAATTTTTGCGTCCTGCGTACTTTTACGTCGGGAAAAAGTACGCATTTATTTTTTATTTTCTTTCTGATCTTTATCATAACTTTAGTAAAGATAATTTTTCTGTTCCTGTACCTTGATTTGTAAGTCAATAATCTTTTGTTCAGAAAATGTTTGAGGCTCTGGCTTTTTAATACTCAACTTTATGGACCAAAACCATTATGTGGTATTTAATGTATAGTATATGAGATTACTGTTTAAGGTCCCACGTTCAGAGAGTGAACAGCTAATTCGCAATTATGTATGAATCAATGTATGAACTTTCTTACTCTTTAATAGGATTTCATTTCTAAACTGCCTTCAAAGCCAATTTATTTTCGTTGAACATCAATTTTTACCAATTTTCAATAGGAACACTAGTTTTTTTTAAAGAGGCCGATATGTAATGTGTTTCGTTAAAATGTACTGCTCATTGTCCATATTATAATATTTTGAAGTATGTTAATTTTCTGTAACTTGTAAATTTTCAAATCCTATTAAAGTCAAATAGGTTTCTAGTTCTTAGAAATGTTTTTATGAATAAACGTAACTTTCTAACTTAGGTACTGTACGTTACGTTTCAAAATATATTTTCCAATTATACTGCTAACAGGTTCTTTCAATTTCGCTCGTTATTGTAAAATGTTAAGAAACAATTGCGTTTCATCATGCATAAAACGATTCTAAGAATTTTATGCACAAGTAGTTTGAAACAAGGCGAAATTACCGGAAACATTTTAGTCGTAGAGGTTTTTTTTCTTAAGTTTGAGAGAAAATTAATCATGTTAAAAACTAAAATAGATGTTATATAAGCTGTCGAAATTTATTTTTTTCTTTTGATTTACTATAAAGTGTAAAATAATTTTATATATTTTGAAGAATTTAATTAAGCATTAAAAATTTTTGTAATTATGAAACCTACAAGTTATGATAATCAATAGAAAAAGTTCATAAACTACTTTTAATGTACGAAATAGATAGGTAGTATTTCTTTATAAATAGCAGATTATCAAAGTTTAATATTATTACAGAGCGTTTTGATTCTTTTAAAGTACCTTCTTCTTCCTTATCCCTCTGGTCTGGATCAGACCAGATCCATAAGATAGTTCTTTTTTAAATTCTCCAACACCAAACCAGGATTTTTATAGAGTCGCCAGTCCAATGCAATCCAAAAGATGTTTGGTGGTAGTTAAATACCTAGTACCTAGTTTTAGCTAGGAAATTTGAAAATAAGTGTCAAGAAAGATTTGTTTACAATGTTAAAGTTAATTATATAATAAAGAGAAATGTATATAAATTCTGTTCTTAGACTCGTTTTTTCCTTTAGTTGCTTAAAGAAGCTTAATTATTTAATTTAATTAAAGCAAGAACTAAAATAAATAAAAAAATATATGTGTTTTATGCAATTATATATTTGACAATCGTTAAAAACTTCTACTAAATATGAAATTATAATATATTTCTAAATCAAGTAATTAAAATTTATAAAATTCAAAGAAAATTATTATCAATTGCAAAGTATCTCAAATACTTTCTAAACTAAAGGAACATAATAGCCATGTGACATCCATTACGTGAACTGTTTCTAATGAAAGAAGTGTCCAGTTTTTTTTTTAGGAATCGAATGTTTAAAAATGAACTATGGTGAGCCTGAAGAAACGTTTTTACCTCTAAAATTAAATTAAAACATTACCTAAATCATTAAGACCCGTAGATAAGCTTTAGTCCGAAGCATGGCCCTTTCCTTCCATAGAACAAGACAGAAAAACTAAAAAATCCTTGACAGGGCGTGACGAAGTAAGCAGTAATTCAATGATTTATTTTACCTCGACATCTATTAGGAAGGGATAAATTCAACACATTGGGCTGCAGAGATGAATGCGGCCTCAAAAAAGTGTTGAAGATTCAATTCCAAATCCCATCTCGTCTGTTTCCATTGTTATCTCTTGTTCCGTTACGTGATTTCAATGCTAAATGCTTGGAATCGAAACAAAGTGATAGTTCCTTTATTTGTATTGCATAAGGTCCTTCGAATCCATTTGAATGGTGATAGTTAAGGTTAAGATCCTTAATTGCAACCTTGAAAGGGGATTGCTCTTGTTTTCACACTGGATTTTCATTATTGGAAAGTGGGAAGTGGGAGACTCGCTGTAGGCTTGCGATAGATATATCTATAGATAGACTTTTATTTATTTGAAAGCCCTTTTGTGCGTTTTACTTGAACAAATCAAGGGACATTTATTTATGTAATAAAACAATTGACATACTTATGGCAGAAATTATCACAGTTATCCGAGCATAAGTGTAGCTTCGATTCCTATTTATGGAGGATGTAATATTTATTCTCATTTACATTGATATCACTGATAAAATAATTTGATGGTTTAATGTTGTTACTATTACCAGTTTTACATTCAAAAAATTAATAAATACGTGTGTCATAAATGTTTCTATAAGAAACATTTATGACACACGTATTTATTCCTATAGAAACTTTCTATCAGTATCAAAACGTAAAGTGTGTGGTAAAATATTTTTATTAGTGGTGCTACAAACACTTGATGTACTACATTTCTTTAGAAATGTCATCTTTTTTTTTTGGTATTCCTATATGTGTTCGGAATTTATAAAAAGTACAAGTGATATTAATGATAGATGATAGTTGCATACAGCACTGCACACAGTAATAATATTGAAAATTTTAAAGTCTCCTCGAGAGCCCCAAAAAGTAATATTAATAAAAGTCTACATCAACTTTTTTTCTAAAAATTTACCACACTACTTTTTGGATCATTTAACAGTAAAGATAGTTAAAGTTATCTTCTATTGACAGAGTACAACGTATTTCCATTTTTGTGTCAAGATATCAGAATTACTAACGACTGCAAACCAATCTTACCAAACTGGAACACGGCAATTTAGCCTATTACTCACAAAACTATACTTCAGAATCGGTAACTACAACAAAGACCCCACGAAAATTCAGGTGACGCGATGTCACACATTCGAAGAAATCACAACATATCAATTTCCCTGATATCGGCTGCCAGGGAAACGATCCAAAACGCTTCTCAAACCTCGCACCACGTGAAATCGGAATCAAAGAAGAGAGAACGCGTTCTCGGGATTCTATCGTTGCTGGGTCAAACCCATTTGGTTGTCAGGGTCTAAAAGAAAGCGAGGGGTCGAGGCAAAACAATGGGAGAGACCCATTATGGGTGGTTGCCATGCATGAATCCACTTTCCGGAATAATCTCTCGGTTTTGATATCAAATTTTTTAGTCATTGTTGTCATTTGTTCGGTCAGGAAGGGTTGGAGTGGAACGCTGATTTTGGCGGTTGGAGACACACTTGGGTAAGTTGGAACGAGTGTCGCTTTTTTGAGCGGATGATATCGTTTTTTGGGGGAGAGTTAACAAGTGTTTGGGGGTGTGGAGTTTCGATGAAAGCGTCTATTAAGTTTAGTAAAGGGTTGTTAGTTTTTTGCTTGTAGGGAGTCATTTGTTTTGCATGATGTGTTTCATTTTTTGCTTTTTCGGAAAGGAAATTTTTATTGTTTGGTAAATTTTATGGAGTTTGACTGGTTTCTTTGTTTAGATTTGTTGATGTGAATCACATATATTGAAGTAAGGGTTTCATCTTTATTTCCATTTTCATGTATTAAGGAGAATGTGATTTAACACTTATGGTGACTAATATAGAATTAAAAAAAAATGAAAATTATATTAAAAACTTAAAGACATAAAAGTTCTTTTAATGATACTTAAGAATTATTCTTATTTCTTTAGCATTAAATTTTTATTAGAAAATATTCCTTACATATAGCTGTGTCTATAGAATTAACATCTTAGAGACTCAAAATAAAAAAGTTAAACTTTATAATAAAACTTTAATGTACATAACTTCCTTCAGTAATGCTAACGAGTACTACTTCGAGAGAACTTTTTGCTGTTTGTAAAATTTTTTTATTCAAATAAAAATTTTAACGAAAAAAAATCATAGGGTTTTCTGAATGGATAAATAGATAAATAGATTCCCATTCAAAATTTGTTCATCTTGTTTATCCTTCTATGGCAGATAGCCAATATTGGTATCATTAAAGGTATTTTGAGATGTATCATTTTTTAAAGTACAGTTTTTACTGTCAAAATTTTGGAGTATTTCTCGAGATTTTTTTTATTGCTCTCATATTTTTGTAACATCCCGCATATAAAATCTGTAATAGTGAAAAAGACCCAGAATCGCGTCTTTATTCATTCATGTAACACACCTTTTAACGTTTTCCCATAATTCCCATTGATCCTTATTCCCTACGATTCCGGAACCAGTAGAAAAGAATAGTTCATTTCGGTGCTTCCTTCAAACCGATCTTCAAGTTATTTCCGTTGTGATTTTAACTTCCCATGACCTGACATTCCTAACTGGAAGAAGTATAGAGCTCTCTCTCTCTGTATAACAATTCGAATGGAAGCGAACTCTTGCAAGTACTAAAGGGTTAGAATAATACTTTTGAAGAATGGACTCGCTATTTTGTCTCGTTAAGATTTGAGAAGTAGTGATTACTATTACAAAATCATATCTTTGTCTGAACGCCACAAATCAAACTTTTATGCGAAGTTTGGTTTTTAACAAGAACCATTGGTATGAATCCTGTTTTTTTTGTTTCTAGTTTGGGAGATTCGTAAAAATTAAATGGTACTTTGAAGGGTATCAAAACAAAGTCGACCTGTAATTGTTTGTAGTTGGTGCCTGGGAACAATGATTGGTATTTGTGTGGCTGGGTTTTTGATATAATCCGTTTTAATGTTTCTTCTGATGGAAATAGCAGCAGCAGCAGCGATTCCGGTCTGGTTTACACAGGAAAAAGTTAAGTAGGTTCGCTACTTTTTTTCATCTCGGACGGAGTTGTTTTGTGCAAATCGAAACGTTTTTTCTCTCTTAAGTTTCTTCTTTTCCTTTCAAAAGACAGTCTAATGATTTTGGGATTTTATGGGCATGTTTGTTGGTTGAGGGTCAAGTCTTTGACCACTTCTTGAGAAAGGCCAATAAACTATGTCTGGAAATTTTTTTAGTCGGCAGAAAAAGTTACTACCTAGTTGATAACGTATTTTGTGTAAAAAATAATCAACCAACTATAATCTAAATTATCATGCTTAGAGTTACTGGAAATGACGCCAAATTATTCGATATCGACAACAATCAGCAACTCTGAAATTGCGCAAAAGTTAGTTTAAACTCAAACAATTCCTACTCTCCCAAAGTATTTTAAATTCAGAACTCATTTATCCTTGGTTTGATGAGCAAACTTTTATTTCAAGTTAGAATATTGGTTTCCAAAAATTTAATGGTGAATTCTGAGCATTTTCGGGCGTAAATGTATTAGTTGGCTACTGAGGATTACTATTTGTACCCTGATATTACCCATTGTATTGTATACAATACATAATTTCGAGACCACTGAATCAGAAGTTAATAACATACTATTTAACTTTGGTTCACATATGTATGTTTATTTTGCAGTAACATTGTATATTTTAATCATGTAATGTAATTTAATGTGCACATTCCCTTATTTTCTTCATTTAATTTGAATATTATTAATGCTTTTATTAAATCAGCCATCTAACATTAAAATATTTTATCAACTCTGTAAAATTTACTTCAAATTTCATCCAGTTCTTAAACAGCAGGTTCCTACATACTTTAAGTCTCTTTTAGTTTATTGTTTAAAAGTATACATACGTACATGCGAGTACAAATCACTTTAAAAGCTAAGATGACTTAAAAATATTCGTGATATCTTTATTTAAAATCGAGAAGTATTTATCTTACTTTGTTAACGTAATGCTCTCTGGAGTTCTATAGAAGATATATTTAAAAGTACACATTACAGTAAATAAGAGCATTAACATCCCAAATAATAGGCAATTAGAGAATTTGAAAGAATAAAATGGTTTTACTAGTAAACATCTAAAATAGCCATTTGAAGATAATCAAACAATGCCTCTTTATAAGGTTTAAAAAGATATATTTCGTTGGGTAAGGGTATTAGAAGGTTTTAAAATATTTATAGCTCTTTCATTTTAAAGTAATTCTTCGAACAAATTTTCTGAATAAATTAAAAAAGAGATCTCGAGAACGCATTTTAACGTTTTAATTACTCTTTAGAACCACATTTATTTGCTTTACGGGCGCATTTACCTTGTCAAATATTCCTTTCTTTGAATTCATAATAAGCTTTCTGAATTACGACGAAGTAGAAATATGAATCCCTGCATTCTTAATGATGCTTCCTTAAACCATCTTGAATAACTGGAAGGAAGGAAAGGTAAAGATGGAGAAAAGGCATTAAGAGAAAAGAAAATTGCGTGAAAATAATCAATACAAGAGCATCTTCATCTTTAACTATGGTTTATTGTGCTGTTTTATTTCTTCAATCAATGCAACAGTATTTTCATGAGTATTTTCTTAAAATTAAAGAGGTTTCTTTATATTAAAGAGTAGTAGTTTTATTAAAATTGTAAAATTGTACGGTACATTTTACTGCAGTGTAATGTAAAATGTATCAATCTTGTCAGCCAGTTAAAAAATACTTTCATAACATTCACAGTAGCCAAATGCGCTTAACCATAGATTGGAATTCTGGATTACTTTAGAAAACCACAAGATCAAACAGTTTCACAATTAGAAACTAAAACAATTAAGATTTTTTCGATAAATATAAATTCTTACTTTTATTTTGGAATTTTTATTTCTACAAAGAGCTGTCAAGACAAGTATTGGCATTTAATTGCAGAGATGTGCTAATCTGTCTGATTCATACAGGTAGCATTTCAGTAATGAGCTTCCCTTACTAGAACTCTCAACTCTTACTAGAACTCTCAAACCAGTAACCACTAAGCATTGCCTTTCCCCCTAGTAATTCTAGATTTTGGCACCACAGTCTCACTCTTAATCTTACTCTTAATAGGAAATTAAAACACCTATGTCCTTGAGGAAACCGAATCCTTTTGATTTGAAAATTGAACACAAATAATGACACCGATATTTGTGGGAAATGTCTTCGACTGTGTATTAATGCTGATTGGTGATTACACTAGTAATATACAGCTATTACAAAATAACTGATAGGTACTAATCATGGAGAAATCATTGAAGGGGCACAATAAAAATGATTGATAGGACTAAAATAGTGGATTAATGATAGAGGATTAGTTGAACGATGATTTTTATCACGCAGTAGTTTAAACGTAAATAATTCCTGTGGACATGGGTATTTTCCCTTAATTATGGTGTTAAATGTTTTTCATTAAAGTATTGAACCTCGTACTCAGTCAACGTAAATGCCAGAGCCCTTTTAAATCATGTATATTGTATATGTATATTTTTTCACATGAAATTAAAAAAAATTAGTTATGCATAATGTAGAGACTCATGCTTAAATTATCTTTTTTTCTACTCTGAGCTTTAGAGATTCACAACTTTTACAATCTACCTGGTTATAGCTTGTGATTTGAAGACTTGAATATGATCATAAATATTACCTACCTATTTATTCTCGAAATTATGCGCCGGTTTTAAACATTTTTATGCATCCATGCTATCTATTACAACTAAAATCAAACAAAAATACACAAGTTATTTTTATCCATTTTGCACGATGGAGTGTTTATCATGGGAATTTTTAGGGGTAGAAAATTAAAGTCTACGAACAAAAAAACATTCGTGTATTTGTTTTAAAAATGTCTTAATTGCTAAACGAATTATGTTCTTTTTTACATTCTGGTAATAATTCATAAATACCCCTTGATTCTTTTTGTTCAAGACCCTGTTGGGAAATTCAATGTCAAAACCAAGAAAAAAAGTAGAGAGCGTAGAAAGAATGTTATACCACAGGGAAGGGGGAGAAACCGATGATGATGATAAAAATAATATTAGAATATCAATCACCCTTGACTGATATCTTTAATATTTATCATGCCATATTATGTTGTACACATGATTAACATTTGGGAACTCTTTCACATGGAACTAACTTTCAATATTCAGCAGATAGTAGAAAGTTTAGAAATGCAGATACTAGTTTCAGACAGACCCCAAGTTTTACTATCCTACCTCTTTCTCAATACCCTGAAAAGAGCCATTCCAATTATTCTGGCGATTTCTCTGCGAACAAAAATGCTGCTGTCACATTTTGTCACAAATTTGCTGCTGTCGCACAAATCAAACAGCTGCGAACCAAATGGGATGTTTTTCATAACACGATTTTCGTAATGAAAGTTACTGGAGTTTACACATTTCCCAAAATGACGTCGCAAGGTCCACCTCTGAAACACCCCTGCCTCCCCGGGCGCTGACAGGGAGCCCAACAGGTGTCCCTTCCCCGCCACCCCATCCGCCTATATAAGCGAGCCGCCAGCCGACGAGACTGGTTTTACGAGGTGTTTGACCACCGCGCTCCTCTCTCTTCCTCATCCCCACATCCGACCCATCCTCCGACAGGGATACACTCGCGCTCTTCCTCTTCTTCTCCATATCTTCCGAGCGCGCACTTGTGTTACAGCGACTCGGGACTAGTGTGTAGTGATTTTGTGCTGTGTTGTTTGCGTCCCGTTGGGGTTGTAGCCGTGTACCGGCCCGACGTGATTATGAGTAAGTTTTAGGAAGTTTAGATAATTTTTTTTCTCACAATTCTGGAAGTGATTTTTATTGTGTTATTTTTTTTTGTTCTGTGGATTTTATTATATTTATCTGGTGAATGCTATTTGGATGTTTTGTGTCAGATCAATCCCGAAGATGTGTTATTCAAGAAATGTTTTCGACAGATAAAAATATTGTGTATTCTCGAACTGTCGTCTTACATGATGGATACTTATTGATTTTACCACTCCACTTCTTCATCATTTATTTAGTTTTCAGAAGTAGTTTTCACCTTTATTTTAATAAACTAGCTTAACTTTAATATTTTTTTTAAAATGTGAATTTAGGTTATTTTTGGCTTTAAAGGTGTAAATTAGGTAAAATTGTAAGTAGTGTAAATAAGTAATAAGGTGGCTTACATACTGTTCTTATGTCCGTATAGTCTGGTTGTCCTTTGAAGCTACGTGTGTTTTATGTGAACTTTAATTTTGAAAATAGTCATAGAGCTTTTCTTCTTCTTCCAAATCTATAGCCCTATTGATTTTATGTGTAAGACGAACAGCCATATTCATAGTCATCATTGTCGGTGTTAAATCCTTGGTCAAAGAAGGACTCTGCCAATCAAAATAAGCTAAAAGCTAGTTTTTCTTTCTTAAGCTGCTAGTTAACAAAGGTGCTGATGGCTGTGAATATGACTGGAGGTGTCACTGCTGATGCTGACTGTGGTGGCTTTCAAGATAGTAGATAGACTAGACTTTTTTAAAAATAATTGTATAGTGGAGATGGATAAATTACTATGGATAACTTAGTTAATGGTTACATTATTTTTATAATTTTACTTATTAAATTTAGATTATTAAAACGCGGGATTTATTTTAGCGTTAAATTTTGCTATTAAACCCTTAAAGTATAAAAAAAAGTTCTAAAAGTAATTTAAATTTGAAATAAATTTTAATCAGACGTAATGAGTATTTTATGAATAAATTTCATAAAGGGTTTTGCATATTTTTATCAGTTGACGGTGTATTTTTATTTGTTTTAATTGTAAAGTAATACATTTCTGCTATAAGAATGCGAATTTATTCCGAAGCCCAGTTGGAGTACATTTTTTATAAATGTTTTCCGACGAATTATGTTGATTTCTAAGTATGACATTCAAAAACTGTTAAAATTAGACAAAATTTATGCATCATTTTACATTAATGTTCTGCATTACATTGGTAAGTTAAAAATAATTCCCCTGCGTAAATGTAAAATAACAATAAAAATATTTAAGTAAATAATAATTTAAAATTTAATATAATTTCGATAAACTATTGTGATATCTTAAATTTCTTTTATGATTTGAAATTTAAGGAGATTTTAATAAAAAGAGTGTTCTACTTCTCCATTTATTAAGGGAAAGGAGAGTAAAAGTACGCACAAAAATGATTTTGGGCTATGAAATTAAGAATTTAAAAGCTAGAGCCTCAAAAATTTACTGAACGTAAGTTTATTGACTCAAATTCCTCACAATTCCTTCAAAAATAGTAAATTTTGACCCGACGGGGCGACTAAAAGTGCACAGGACGTGAGACTAAAAGTACGCGCTCTGAAAATATTGGAATAAATCGCAAAAAAAAGCAACACTGCTTTTGTAATTGGAAGATTCCTCGCTCAAGTCACCTTTCTTTAAGTATGATCCATACAGGATTCAATCTTTTCGAAAAACCCATGAAAATCACAATAATACTTTTCCAGGATTTTAAATGAGCTAGTTTTCAGCTTCAGAGGAGTTCTAAGCTTTCAAAGGTTAAATTAAACATTTGTTTATCAATTGTAGCACATTACTATCATGTGGTAAAGAGTAAGATGAATCATATGATTCTAGGTACAAAAATTTCAATTATCTTATACGCTTGTGCGTACTCTTAGATGGGGGCCGATGTATTAATTATATAATTTGTTCTTGAATCAACCCTAAAATTCACTGCAGGTAAATACTAACGATGCCAAGTAGTTCAGAAGGAAGTATATATAGTACCTCACATTGGTATTTAAGTTCTTTATTTACAAAACAATTAAGATTCCTTCGCAGAAAAATTAGAGGATAATCTAAAAAAAAGAGAACATATTTTACCGGGAAAAATGAAATAGAGAATGTATAAAAATTACAATGACAGTTTTTTAGGATAGTTTATGATACATGTCCATGTGATTAATGTGATCATACTTGCTCCCCCTTACACTGTTGCCAACAGGGAAAAACCGCTTCGTACTTTTACCTGACTCCACACTCTTACCCTCCTTTCCCCTAAACATATTTATAATTCCACAGATTGTTATTCTTCTTAGTTTTTATCAACCATGGTAGTAAATTAAAATTCATAATGCTCCCAATCATGAAGAATATATTATTTTAAAACAATTAATAGCCTCATTTCTCATAAATTTCACAACTATTTCACGGTTATTTAATCCAAATATATATCATAAGGTCTTAGTAATATTCATAGGAAATAACAAAATAAAATTAATACTGTAGTGAAAAAATAAATTACTGAATGCATTTCGTGCTAAGAATTCATAATCGATTTTTTAAGTGTATTTAATTATGTGGATGCATGGATGACCTGAATTATAAAGACATTTAGGGAATAAATTCATGACATAAAATGAGAATATAAAAACTTACTTTGTGAATTTTTTCTCACAGTGAATAACTTACAATTTCTGAGGTAGAATTCTATCAACTTCGGTAGAATTTATCATTAGATTAGTTTTCTAACTTTTTTTTATTCACAAATGCAATTTGTACGCAATGCCTAATTCAGTACCTTTCATATTTTTCCTTTACAAAAACATTTTAAAATTTAAAAGTAATTTAAAAGTTTTAATTTTATAGAATTATTAACAATGGAGTAAGTTTTAATATTCAATAATTTATTGATTGGTAGTTTTTAAATAATATATGCAAACTTTTGTGGTCTACGAATCACCGATTGGCAAACAATGACTTTATCTACAGAAAATCTTAACTAGTTGGGATCCTTTTTAATGGTGTATTCAATACCTTTTATTCAAACTTAAAAGAATTATAAAATATTGAGAGTTAATAAAACAACAACAAGCAAAGGTAGTATTTCAAAAAAAGTAATTTATACTGAAAAGTTAATTCCATTCAGTTTTTATTACGTTACAATTTCCCAAACTTTAAATTGGTAATGCAAGTTTTACAAAATCTTTTAATCTAATTTTAATGTATTACCTGGGATTACAGATAAAAATTAGCGTATACTGATCCAGTATTCCTTTACATGCTTTTATATTTTTTTTAAAATAAAGTATCTCATTCTTGAATAATTATTTCCCTTTTAATGTTTTATGCTGAAGGAAATGTCAAACTGGATACTTAAAATTAAAGAAAAGTGTTCTTTAAAAGATAAAAAAAATCACATAAACGTCTAAATAGTCTATTTCTATATTTATTAAAACATTTTAAATGGGTTCTGCGAAATAGGTTTTAAAGGGAATACTTTTTGTAGTTATAGTTTTTCAACCAATACTCTAAAAGCACTAAAACCCTATTTAATGAAACTTTTTGAGACAATAATTTTCTTCATGTTTGTAGTTACTTTCGAAAAAGCTTGAAGCTTTTAAGATAATCACAAAACAAATCAAAATGATTCTGAGAAAATAAATACTATATATTCCCCGTTAAGAGGGAATATTTCTCAAAAATGTTAAATACCTTTACTGTTCTTGTTTCCCTAATTTTTAATTTCCCCCAATTGTTCCCCCTATTTAATTGCTAATTAATAAATTTAATCGCTAAATTCATTTTCATTATTATTGTCTATAAAAAGCTTTACCAAAATGATTCTTTTAAAAATATTACTACTAATTTGTTAAAATGCAAATAAAATTGAAATTTCAATCCCTATTTCATGTAAAATATTTAGCAATATAATAAGAAAAATTTTAAAAAGAAGCTTTAATTTTTTGGGTATTTTTAAAGTGATTTAAATGGCAAAATGGAGGGAATAGTATAGTGCAAGTAAAATTAATTGTAATAACTAAAAATGTAGTAAAATCCCTTGCAAAACAAAGCAAAATATTTTTAATGACAAGTTAAAATAAATTGTTTATTTTGTAATAAACTTTTTTTTGTATAAGAATTCTTCTGGGGGAATACTTAATTTAATTTATTTTACAGGTTACTTATTGGGTAAGAGTCAAACTTATTATAAATGTTCTACAACATTAGTTTCTAACCTTGTTTTCTGTGTAAACGTTCCTTGTGTAGTTGGTAATAACAAAGTTTTTGTAATTGTTTTTATCAACAATACCTATATTGTAAGTAATTTTTTGCGTCAATTTTCAAATTCGGCCATTACAAAATAATTTTCGAGTATTCCTTTCATACATCACATGAACCCCTTGAGATAATAACCAATATTCCCGGAAATGAAAATTTATCAGAAATTTAAAACGATATGAAGAACTTCATTTTCCTATTTTAGAGTCCTTATGATATAAATATCCTCATAAGTTATATTCATAGTTTCACACTTTAAAATTATTCTTATTTCCTTTAAGTTCGTTATAACATATGTTCTCTATTCTTAGATATTGTTGATTCATCAATATCAATTTTCTTTTCAACCGATGTTTCTATATTAGAACACCCTCCACAACAAGTATAAACAGCATTCCTCACCCAAATGTAACATTCTCTCCACTTTATTCCAAACACATATCTGATGGGAATTCGTTCTCCTGTAAAACTCCTTAAATGGGACATAAAAGGCTGGAACTCCGTAAACTGTCTTTCACTCGGATAACTTCGAACAGACTACAGAGGTGAGCTGTCGTAAAGCAAATTTCTCTTGTCAGCTCCCTTAAATCTTTCAGTTATTTATAAAGTAAACTGGATAACCCCGAGTCATTATGTATTTCCAAGCCAACTCTTGTGACATTTTGACTTGGGAGTTAGTTGAACATGAAGTCTCTCAAGCAACAAAAAGAATACTAAGTTTGAGTGACCTCTGGTTACAACCTTTGCGACCTGAAATGGACAGCTGTGTATTTATGAGTCTTATTTTGAATGGTGTGTCTTTGGTGGTACTAACCTCATCAAGTTTGAATGAAGTTTGTATTGAATTACCGATTTGAGGATGACACTTCCGTAGAAGGATTTCTTTGTTAAAAATTTATTTTGGGAGGAAAATCTCAGTACGTTCAAAAGAAATACTTATTTTTTGCATGTAATTAGCAGTATTATCATATTAGGCTACAAATGTCATTTCTGACGTTTTCAGTTTTTAGATAAGGAAATAAAGTGATTTAAGTGAATTATTTTATCCTGAAAGTTTTTTTAGAGGAAAAATAGTTTTAGAGCTACCTTATAATTGTAATATAGAGTAGTTAAAAACAGTTTAGCACACATAAAATTTTAATTACATAGAAATAATTTTCTTCTTATGTTAATCAGCCGTATTTAACCATCATTAATACTTCATTTATTAAACAAGCTGAATTATTCTTTAAATATTCGATAAGCTGTTTGGATTCTGTTATCATAAATTTTAAAAAATCTTTACACGTTTCTGAAAAGGTAGATATTTTATGTTTACCACATAATCTTTAAAACATTAACACAAACTCTTAAACATCATAATTTTAAGATGAAAATATCCCATTAAACTTTCCCTTTTAACGCTGTTCTTTTCATTCTAAACTTTTATTTTGGGATGTGGTATTTAAGTATTTTCTACATAATACACACAGAAAAATCAAAGCATATAAAATGTCGCTTCTTTCCTTATAGATTTATTTTTCAAGCTAATATTTTAAATAAATTAAGCAGTTGATATAGAGGGTGTTCACTCTTAAATGAAATAAATAGCTAACATCTAAATAGTTAGTAGTTATAGATGCATATTCCAATTACAAAAATTAAAGTTCAAAAAATAATGTTTGAAGTTTTTTTTGGCCGAAATTTAGAAAAAATTTAAATTTATAAAAGGTTTTCTGGTCTCATTAATCACCTATTAGGAGAAAACAAAACACCCAAGTCAAACTCGGGGGGGGGATGCCAACGCGTCTGCCGGTAAAACTGAAATTTGGATAAAACATATGGAAAATAAAACTATTTAATTGAGAAAACTTCTTTTGAAAAAATCAAGGGATTTCAAACTGCACATCAATAAGAGAAGACAAACGTTCCTGTAATATAAATTAATACACGTTCTTTCAAATATATATATATATATATATATATATATATATATATATAATTAAGGCAAAATAATTTTTTATAATTACATAAATGGGCCAGAAACAAAACTTGCAGCAAATTATTAATAAAGTCCACCATACCTCTGTCACTTCATCAGGGGTACCAAACAGAAGCATGGTGGACGGGTCATGATCTTGTTGCATGCAGCATTGGCGCTGCTTCAAGTTTGCAGTAATTATCTAGTTTAAATTCTAAAATTCAAAGATGAGTTATATATATATATATATATATATCCGTTCGTTCTTTTCATATTCCGGTAATGATAATGGTTAACAGCCTAGTTGTTGTATGAGAAAAATTGACAAAAACTAACCATATCCCCTTTCTCTCCCTTCTGAAAACCCTTTTAGAACTCTTTCCCCCGAACTTCAGACGGTGTTCCCTGAAAGATTATCCTAAACCTGGAAACTTTCCACATGACCTTTTTAACACCGTTTTATAATTTTGAAATTTCCATTTACTCCATCCCCCAAAACTTCCTCTGCCCAAATACCTCTCTTTCCTCACAAACACACTCAACTCAACCCGTCTGCAATCCGAATCCCAAACAAACCCAATTGTTTCCAACAGACATTTCCCAGCATGCTTCCCCTCAACTCCACATCAAGAACAAATCGACTTGTTTGAACACCTCAACCCGTTCCCCACTCACCTCCATCCATCGACTTCCGAGTGTTCCACCAACCCCACTAATTGTTCCATTCCTTCGTTTGCAGCAGGCCGGGGAACGATGGTGTCTCCGTGTTCCTCCCTCCTGGTTCGGCTGTCTGCTCTCTTGTTGTTCCTCTGCTGGACCCCATCCGAAGCACGTAAGTACCCCCGACGTTCCCACCTTTTTTTTCTGTTTGCACTAACAGGTGTTTGGTTTGCTTTAAAAGCCCGGTGGGGGGCCGATTGTTGTTAGGGTCCGAGGTTTAAACATTGGGAGAGGTGTTGAGAACTGGCAGTTTTAAACGAATAAAAGGAAGTATCTAAAGCAAGAACAGTAAAAAAGGGAATATTTTTTGAAGTGTCCAAAAAGTATACAATGCGCAAGGAACGTTCTAAACACGTTCACGAGCTTTAAAATTATTACCAACTTCCTTTCAAGAAAGTTAAAAATATAATTTGAAATTGCAAAAAAAATAGTTAAATAATGATCTAACTGAGAAAGAATAACTTAAAGGAAAAGATAAAGGCAAGAAATTGTTATTGTTGGTTTGTACTATTGTGAATTTACATTAAAGGAAAAGAGGTATCTACTACCTATGAAAAATCCTCAGAGAACCAAGTTGCCGAGTTAAGATTGAGAATACAGTTCCAAACCTCTTACTACATATTGAATTGATGCTCAAAATTTTGTGCGAGACCAATTTTATCCTAAAGACAACAAAATATATCAAATAGTGTCGTACTGCGTTACTAAAGGTGAAATTTCAGTACAATAATCTATAATTAAGTTCTGCTTGTCTTGCGAATTTATAAACCTTATGAATATTTTACTACCTTTGTTATCTCTTAAGACCAACGCATCGTCTGAACTGTAATAATACTCTCGTTTCTCTGTTGTTTGGAATGTGTTTAAATCTCTAGAGGGTTTCGCCATACAAATGTTCAGTAGAGTATGTTGGCTAAAGGTCAAAGATGGTAAACGGTGAATATTACATGCTTTGATGTTTTCCCGTTGGTGCTTTAGTAACATGCCATAAATTGTTAGTATACTGTCACGAACAACTATTATGTTCTTTTCTTTCACGTTTTGGGAAAGGAACGCAATTCCCGTAAGTACTTTGTAAACTGTAAAGGCATTATTATACTTGGATTTTTTGGTCCTTGGTGTTGTACAGGGCGTTTTGAAAGTGTCAGTGAAGATATAAAATATTTACAAGTATTTGATTTTTTCCAGTTGATATTTAAAGATAGGAAAGTTAATCATGATTTGTACTTGTTAAATTTTCGTAGTATTATAATAACATAGTAAATTAAAAGGTTTTCTCAAAGGAATAAATCATTTCATGTAAGAGAAACTAAAAATTTTCAAATGATTAGCTGACAAGGATAAGATGAAAATGTTCTTTCTATATCAATTTTGTATATTTTCTTACCTTATAATTAAAAGCACAAACTATTATAGCTGAAGCAAATACACTTTAAGATATATATAATTCATTGTAAAACAGAATCTTTATTTTTTAACTATAACTTAGAAACCAAACATAGAAAATTTATATTTTTGATGGGTGAAATCAGTTTTTAACTATATTATCTTAAATTGTTGAATTTTTTGAAAAAAAAATTAGCTAGATTGTGAGATTTGGTTGTAAGGATGTTAAGTGTAGTGTTGCCATACCACAAAAAGTTTGGCTAAAAACAGCGTAGGACAGATATATGACTTTCCCCTATTATGATGGAATTAATACTTTAATTGGTATTGAAACAGCAGTGGGAAAAATTCGTTTCTAAAGTGTGAAGTCACAAAGTTAGAACTCTGTCTTGTCACATTATGTCATACCATTCAAGAACCCCTCCACCTTCTAAATGTGTGATTAAATTTGCGTATGGCTCTCCTTGAAAACCTTTTTACAGAGTTTTATTAGTTAGGAAATGTTGTAATTTTGTGTTCATAAGAGTATAGGGAACTTTCTTTTTACATAGTTCGAAACTTCTGTTTTAACAGTACAAATAGGTATCCTGCTGTGTTACTATTTTAACACTACAACCATTGTTTAGTTAGAATAAAATAAACTATGCTAGGTATTTTTATTTCTAGTGCTAATCCTAGTTCTTTTATTTTGGTGGGCTGGTGATAAATCTACTGTTTACTTTCCGGATGAATTCTATTTTGAAGTATAGGAAATGCCTTCAAAAGTACTCAGAAAGATTATTTTTTTAAATTGTGTCGGTGATAAGATAATCTAATTTAAGAACTTTTAGAAGATCTTGACTTAATCCTTTAAGAACGAGTTTTAAAACATTAATTTTGGATTTTAAGATGGTTACACAACGTATTCTAATAACTAGGCCAATAAAAGCTATGAGAAATTTTCAAAAGGAATCATATGCATACACTAAAAATATTTTTTTTGCTATTAAATACTTTTGGGCCAATTAATCATTACACATAACTTAAGCTATAAGGAATATAATAATCATATCATCATAATAATTTGAAAATATAGTTTTTTGAAGTTTACAACTGCTCTACGTTTTATGAGGCAAAAAATTTAATCCTTTAATATTATGAAAAAAAATACAGTTAATGAGTGTGTGGTTGAATATAATTTTAAGTTTTGTTTAGAGGCAATAGTCATGCTCTAGGACAGCATTTCTTTTGGGTGCCTCTATCCAAAACAACAATCTGGATTTGAAACTTGTCAAAAAAGTTGTCTTGTTGAAAAGTGTCAGAAACTTTATTGAATTTGCTTAAACTTTTTGTTAACTTTTGTTAAACTTTTGTTTAAACTAATAATATCCACCATGAAAGATTTTTGGCATAAAACGAAGAAACTAGATTCTTACAGGATGCAAGTGATTGGTAATAGGTTTTACCTCTATCACTATCTTCATAAGAAAGTATCTCTCCATGAAAGTAGTCTCAAGGTCTTATGAAATCAGTAGTTATGGGAACATTACTATCAGAGGAATCACTGTTCCATTCTATTAAATCAAGCGAAAATAAAACCGTCCACGTGCAGTCGATTACCGATAGCATCCCCCCATTTCTCCTAAACAGGTGAGAGCTCTGCGAGGGTCGTCGTTTGGAAAGAATGTTTACAGTTTTAGTTAATGACTAATTACTCTGCTATGCCGCGCGCATCTCGCTCTTCAAGTTCATTGCCGCGGGATTTCGTGACCAAATTTTCAATACAAGGACACTCGCAGGAGCGGTCGTTAAACCTCGTAATCGCTCATTGCTGCATCGGCGGCGGTGTGTGTGCGGGACCGACAAATCTTTCATTACTTTGGTGGACGAATTTAATTTGGTCTGTAGGGTTTTGATTGGGTTTATTAAAAATTTATCATACATTAGAATTTGTTTTTGTTACACATCAGTTGACAAGTTACAATTTGACATGGTAAATTTCAGTGTTATAAGACAAAATATTTTATTTATTAATTTATAAGTGAATTAATAAGTTTTGCTTGTAATAGGAATATGGTAGATTCCGTAATTTTAGATGGTAAAAGGCAATTGAAGTTTTTGTAGATTCTGGTAGCTATTTTTAAAAGGAAGTTATGAAAGTGTAATGAAAGGTTTGAGGTAGAAAGTAGAAATAAATATTTTACTATAATTTAATTTTTTTTTGTCTCTTTAGATTGTGTTTCGTGAGATATTTAATTAACTTAAATTATTAACCCAAACAATATGGAAAATACTAAATGTTAAAATTGAAAATAATATTTTTTTTCTTTCTTGATAATTACTTACTCCTGTTTAATAATCTAGGTCCCCAATGACCAATATGTTTTTATATATTATCTATTAATTATTCCAAATCTTTTTATTTTTTTTATTCTACAATAAATAATTTGAAGTTTAAATTTTGCTCCCTCTTTTATCTCACCATCCACAAAAAAACTTACAAGAACGTTAAAACATGCATTCTTTTTCAAATTGATTTGGGTTGTGACACTTAATTTATAGTGTAATATTTTTATATAAGCTTATTATACAACTATCAAATATATGAATGTTCAAAGACATACCAACATCTTTAAAATTCAGATTCCCCTTTACTTGTTTCAATAGAAGAACACTCAATTCAATTATTCTGACAACACTTCGTACTTTTTTGTTACCGATATTTTTGTGGTACACAATCTTCTTTCAGAATGTTTGATATCTCCTCCAAAGCCTTACAATCAAGCATTGCTGCAGATATGTCTAACTAAGTGGTGGTCCCATCATAGTTTTCTTCAAAACTGCACGCCTTTTTTCTTTCCCATCATTAAATGCTTCCCAAGTATCTTTAAATGCTAGCCACCATCCCTTATGTCGACCACGATCTAAAAATTAAAAGAAAAACAAATACCACCCAACCAGTCACCAGAAATCCCTTTCTTTTCGCCCATGTTTCCAGACAAAGAACACGATGGAATAGAATAAAAAAAACCCCTCTCGCTCCCCCTTGACCACCGCGCAAAAACTCTCTCCAAAAGAAAGCGAGAGCGCGTTCCAGAAACCGACAGCAACAGGTTTCCCAGGGCACTTTCACTTTCGCAAAAAACGATTGCAAGGGTCAACAGATTGCCCACCGGCGGATGCCCCGCGATTTATTTAGTCTCTTCTTGCCATTGTTATTACTGCTTTCGTTATTATCCTCCATCCCCTGGGGCCGAGGAGCTGTTTATTATGGCTCTTATTCGAGAGATTGCCAGATTAAGAGAGAGGGGGATTCCGAATAAGAAAGGGAACGCGCTTTTGTTTTTGCACGTGCTTCAAGGACGGACGAAAGACGATGTCCGAGCGATTAATTTCGCCTTCGGTGATTGGTTTAATTCTCGGTGGCTGGTTGTTGCTTATTCCTAGATCCATCTGGATAAGGATGGAATATTAGTGATAGTTAAAGTAATTAAATAAGAAGAGAATTCAGTGTTTTAAAATGGACCTATAGTTATTAGAAATGCTATTGTTTGGGGGGAGGGAAACTAGAATTAATATACTAAAGCCTCATCGGTAATAAAATTCTTCAAAGATTTTTCAGTTCCTCCTGATTTTTATAGTTTTTTTATTTTCTGAGAAGTAAAGTACTATAGAAGAGAAAACTCGATATTCTATCTCCATTGTAACCAAAAAGTTTGCAAACATTTCAGTGAGGCTTATCTTTTACAAGTTAATTTTATTCATCTAACAAGCTTATTAAATCTACCAACGGAAAAATATAACAAAAACTAAAATTTTTGAAGCAGTTATTTTATATTTTATTATCATTAGATATATTCCTTTTAATTTGTTAAATACCATTTTGATAAGTTAATAATATTAATCAATGAGTATTTGTATTAGAAATCGTCAACTATCATCTAATAAAGTAGTATTAGTGAAATGTTTTTTAACGTATCAGAACAAACAAGCATAATATATTACAACAACTGTACACTTATTACAAATACAGTATTTATAATGCACACTATAATAACAAACTTAATTAATTGAAAATAATTGTTTTTTTCCATACGTGGTCTTATTGAAAATGGCTTAGTAATATTTCCACTCCATAAATTAAAAATTCTAGTAAGTGGACATTTGAACCGTCATTAATCAACAAAAGGGATCTTCTAACTAGTATTCAAGTATCAACTGGCACAATGGCAACTAAACTTTTATCATTGCTCTTTAGAAAAAGATTATCTGTGCTATAAATTATATTACTGATGAATTTGAGAAAAATTCACTAATTAGTATTGAATGGTAAATTTTAAAGCTATGACATTTGCGAATTTTAATCAGCTTATTTTCTTAAATGTTCCCTAATGACTCTAATGAATATCGAATGATTTTCGCTAATGACTATTACATGAGCTACGTAAGTTATGTGAAATTCAGCGTTTCAAGATCCATTAATTCCAGTACTTTAATTCAATAGTGAGTACAAAGATCTTATTGGTGAAAAATAAAAAAGGATACCCACGTCCCTGAAGTCGTTCAGTCGTTTTTATTATCTAACAATAAAAGTATATTTTGTCCATGGACACGATAAAAAAAAACAATAAAAGTTAATGTAAGCTTCGTATATTATATTATTTTTAATGTATGTACTTTAGCAAATTCAGAGCTTCTCTAGAAGAATAAATATTATGGTAGTTTACCTTTTTACTCCATTAATTAAGTACCATTAACTTTTTTCTTTCTTTTCGGATTATTTCCTTTGTGTTTGAGAAATCGGCAATTTTTATTTAGATTTAACGAGCATTTGGTTGTTTGAAGTTATAATTTTTTAAAGTTTGATTTCTTCAAGTTGAAAGAGGGGGCAATTTGATTGAGTAAATATACTTATTTTAACCGTTTTGTGAACGCTTAAACGTTTGTGTTTTTTCTTACTCCAGTCTCTTTTCATTTTATTTACTATAAAAAAATCTTAGGATGATGTCCTTTATACTTTAAATAAAAAAGAATACAATAAACCAGATTTCTAATAATTGTCTTAGGTCAACTCAAGTTTCGTGAACTGAATTGCTTTGCTGCTTCTAATTTCCATTCTTTGTTGTCTTAAATTGAACCATTAAATTACATTAAACTGATAGGACAACATATAAAGCCTCGTTCCCTTAGTTTTCCTAGATACACCATCATTCTGAAATCCTTAAGGATAAACTCAACGATGCAAATTTAGTTATTTCAATGTTGCCAATATTTTATACTTAATTCTCTGACGTTCGTTAACAATATTAAAAGACTTAACCCTTAAAGCAGATAGTGCTTTAATTGAGGAAATAGGATTACGAAGATTTATACGCATTTATATATTCCGTTCCATGCATTATCTACTTAAAGAAACTTTAAAATCGTTTGATTGGATATAATAATCCATTTTATACGGTCATCAAACGCGAGGTAAAACCTTTATCAAATTATAACAAAATTTGTAGTTGTTTCGACCCATAAAATGCTACTAATCCCCTCCGTTACCAGAAACATTTATTCTACCAATTATTCGTTTCCAAAGATAGAAAATTGTGGGTTGTTTCATTGTTCAAGATATTTAGAATTAAGCCATGGATGAAGTTAACAAATTAATTTTTATTCTAAGCTCTTTTTATGTAAAAACTTAATGGTTATTTCATTCAAATACATCTTAACAATTCATATTTAACTGAATCTAACTCAGTTTAATTAACTTCTTCAGAAATAAATAATCAATTCATCAAATTGTTGATTTGATTCGTTTATCTTATTTCTTTGAAAATTAAAAAATGCTCTATCAGAATTTGTGTGACTCCCTTGAATTAGATTTAATGCAGTTTTCAAACATTGATAACTGAATAAAAGTATTTTATAAGTATTAAACTTTTCTGCACTACAAATGCCTTGGTTCCATTAAATTATTATTAAAATTTGTTACCTCAATCAACATTTTCCGATAAAAATAATAATGCCTAAAAGAAACTCGGGAAAGCTAAAACGTTAATATTTAAGTTTAATTTCAATAAAGAGCTGATTTGTTATAGTATGCAATTAGGTAATAAGTACTTTTAAAGTTGGAAATGAAGGATAATTATTTAGTTATTTAAGCTCCAGCAATTTTTAAGCTATTCTACACTGAACCTTTACATTAAAAATACTGGTTCAAAGTGTACCAATTATTTTAAATTTTTTTACTTAAACCCTTACCAAGATATTTTAGTTTCAAGAATATATCATACCTTATCCTTTCACGAAGAATTTAACTCTCAAACTTAACAATAATTTACTTATGCTTATCCAGTTTTTTTTCCAATTTCCTCTATTAAAGAGTTTTAGGTGTTATTGCTTTCAAAATATATTCATTTTAGTATATGCTAAAATATATTCTCCAGTACCTCATTCATTTCAACTAAGTAAGATAACTAAAAAAATAATAAAACTACTTTCGGTTCAGGTTATCAATTCTCACTTTTTTACTCACTTTGTCATTCATTCAAAGCATTCACGACAATTATATCAGTTCCACAACGCCGTTTCTGCGTAACATCCCCGAACCTATCCCAAAGAAAAGGATGGCTATTCTCTGCAGATTCCTTTGTGATATAACAGTTACCTGCTCTTTCTCTTACCTCAGGGGTCGCTTAAAAATATTGAATTTAAAATCAATACCGTCTGAGGCGGCGTCAGGGGGATTCGGGATGAAAGTTTCGCGCAAGGGAATCAATAAAAAATTCATTCCCTTTCAATTCTACCCCAAGAGGAGACTTTGGGAATGATCGTATTTTTCCTCCGCAAATGGAATGGAATATTCATTAAGGATAATCAGCCACCGAGCATTTTTATTCAGGGAGAAAAATGAAAATGGAATGATATTGGAACCTTTGAATCAGACTAATGTAACTTACGATCTCTGGCAGCTTAATCTGGGAGATGGTAAAGCTGAAAGAGGATTTCGTCGCTTGAATATGTAAATAGTAGTTATGCTATAATACCCTTAAGAAATAATACTAATAGACGCTTCAACAAATCTTATTTATAATTTATTGTTTTTGTAAAAAAAATCTCTGAGGAAAACGGAATACACCCGTATTCCAATGGAATTGTTTTGATAGTACACAAATTATACAACACTTGAATAAAATTCCTTTTTTTATCCACATTTGGAATTAAGGTACTGTAAATTCAGCTATAGATGGTTTCTATTTTTCTTCATCGCATATATATGTTCTTTAGCTACTTCAATAATATACGTTTCCCATGAAAAGTTTACAACCTAAAGTAAATTCTCAAAAGAAACTTTTGTATATTACATAGTACCTTAGCTGATTGCTTATTTGTAGTTTTGTTTTTATTGCAATCCTAAAAGGGAAACACATATTTAATAGAGGGAAATAGGCGAATGATGTTTTATAAAAATTAAAATTAACGTTGTGGCTAACTTACCTTTAAATGTAAAGCGTACTGAATGACTTTAAAGTGTTTAATGCAAACCTTTTTTTCCCCTTTTGATTCCTTACTTTATCCTCCTATGCAGAAAATTTGATGAGAGATAATTTGAAAAAGTTAAAAGAAAATTAAAGCTATTAGTATAATATCTCTGGGTCAGCTTTCCCATTACTAAGATTTTAAACTTAACTTAAACAAATTTAAAAAAAGTAAATATCAGTAACATTTATGGACATTTCTCTGGCTTCTTAGATTATTTTTTATTTTTTCTACAATTTTAAGTATGAAATAAATATTTTAATGAATAAGTATTTTAAGTATTTAAACATCGCTATTTTTGTTTTATATCGTTCCGTGAACGGATACAATTAAAAAAAACCTCCTTAGGACCTCCCAACTGGGCTAAAAAAGACATGCCCCTGTCGGTTAAGAGTTTAATGTCCTCGGAACTGGATCTTTCTCCGCGACATGCAAATTATTTTTCTTATCTATCTTCCTCTTAACCTTTTTTATTATCTAACCACGTTTCAGAGCCACAAGTGATAAAAAACCACATTCATTCTTCCACTCTTTGACTTGTGCAATTCCTGCACGGACACATTTCTCTCCTCCGATATGGCATCCCGGAACGATAAATTAGCTTCGTAGGGGATCGGGTTTTGTTTGTTCTCCTTCGACCTCTGCTCAATCATTTCACTTCAGTTCGGGTAAGATGGGAGCTCGGGAATGAAAAAAAGTTCCCTTCTTCTATACTAAGTATCTTGATGAGATTTTTTTCATATCTCTTACCTGTCGTTCATTTTTTTTCTTCATTCTTTTGACAACGATTTGTTGATTGCTGATGAAACAACTCATTTATTTGGCATTTGGTTATTTAGTACAACGATGTCAGTCTTTTATAATAATAAAACTTCCTTAACTTTGACAACTGATTATAACTAACATTACTACTCATTTTCAATGGTAACCAAGAATTAAATGGAAATAGTTTTGCACTTCTTGAACTTTTTAAATTGAAGCATAGATTATTTTTATACATAAGGGTAACATTTTTTTTCTTATTCCATAAAATCTTAAGCAAAAATACATATTCCAAAATCTATGGAAAAATGAACTGATAGCTATAACAGATAATAAGAACTGTAATTAGTATAAATTTAAAAACTTGTGATTGAAAAAGTTTATAGGAAAGTTTTTTTTCTTTAGTTGATCCTTTATTTTCTTGCTTTTTTGTGATTAAAATTTTTTCTGAAATCCTTTCGTAAAAGTTAAAATGTCTATACATATTCACACGGTAGAGATAGACATTTTACAGACTAAAGTATTCTTGATTTTTTTTTTCTAAAGTGTAAAGGATATTTCAATCCATACTTTGATGAAGAAAATTAATTTTATTTTTATTAAAAAACGTACAAGTTTAAAATATATATAGTTTTAGTTACATAAATATAATTCTATTATATTTGATTGAAAGCTTTGGAATCTTCGGGATGGGAATAAAACATCAGGGCTGAAATAATAAAGTAAAATGCATGACGTTACAGAAAATAAAACTACAATTACCTCATGCACTAATGAGCCTTTTCTATTTTAAATTCCTTCTCTAAAGCATACACTCCTTACATTGTGATTTTCCGTGGGTGTAACAATAATACACCTCTTACGATAAATACTCTGTATGCAACAATCTCCATGTTCTTTGTCAAAGGTATCACCTCGAGAACGACGTGAAGGTAATCCTTCCTTTACTAAGCAATGGAAATAACACGTAGACAGTTACCATATTCAAAATCATACCTTTTGTTAACACTTTATCTTTTAAAATATTACAACCGCATTCGCAAGTTACATGTAATATTTATCCACTACATCAGTGCTTCTCAAACTTTCAATATTGGCAACCCAATTTTCAATCATAATTTTCATCGCGCCCCCCCCCCAATGTATGTAATGCAATAATAATATTGTTTTCATGCTAAAGCTGTGATACGACGGACAGATTTACGGAGGGAGCCATTCCCGGGGGAAGTAACAATATTTTTGATTTTGGAGGTGTAAAAATTTTTTTTTTTATACTTTAATTTCTTGGGTGTATAATGAAGCACCATGCATTCGAAGCCCTCAATGACCGCTTTTGGGTCTGAAGAACACCGGTCAGGAATCATTGCCCAAGGGGAATGGGGGGTATGGGGTTCTCTCAATTTTTTTTTTCAAAATTTTTAAAATTTATTGTGATGAATGCAATTTTAAGCTATTTCATGGGGATGGATTCTCTGGGATACATGACATCCCTGGCCCCCATTGGGTTCCGATATCTCACAAAGAAAATCCTCCAAAGAATCCGAACACTTTGATACTTTGGTTTTCTGCCAAGCGTCCGAGCCTCGCGTTATCAGGTTCTGCTTCTGGATCTAGACTCCTACAGACCTGCCTCTCTAGATTCAGATCCGGCCATCTACAGAGCATAACTTTTAATGGCAAAGAAAAATGTTTTGTTTCTTGCCCTTATTCCCTCCCAGCTACCCCTGCCCACCTTCTTGAGAGTTGGTGTCACTCCGGACCAATTGTCGGATGAGCAGGAAAGGGTTTTTAGTTTGTTGCAGCAGCATGGTGTCATGGACCTGGTGTAGGCCTTCCTACACCAGGTGGGATAAGTCCCACCACCACCACCACACTTTGATACTAAAAATGTGTTGTACGGATCAGTAATTAAAAAACTTTTCTCTGGAAACCGTTCTCCAAAACGGTTTTTAGAATAGAGACATTGCTTTTATTAAGTAAACAATAAATTTGTTTATTAAAAAAATATATTTTTTGTGATGTATACCATACATTACGATACTTTAATAACGATTGAAAAAAATACATGCAAGTTTATATAATCTTAAAAATATTAAATTTTAATATAACTTTATTTTGTTTACTTATCTTAAAGCTAATAGTTTAATTAAACTTGATTTAAATTTAAGTCCTATAGGGTTGAGTGCAGCACCTTGGGACACTCCACCTTTCAGACGCAATTTTATAGTTATGATCTCGTGCCTACAGGTACTAATAAATGACACTAAAATCTACTCCTCAACGTATTTTGGAATTTTAAAAGTTCGAAGAGACAAGCCATGGCTAAATAATCTTGCATGCTGGTTTTTTTGGCTTACTCATGTGCCAAGTTCAGTCTTCATTTCTGAATATTAGATCTCATTCTAAGAAATTCCTATGGATTGCTCTTCGGTAATTACTCTGTGGTACAGACATGACATTCCTCGAATATTCATACCCAAAACCACTCACTGAATAAAACAAAAAAAAAAAAAACAAAAATCGGCCAACTCCCCGGCAAGCAATTGCAATCGACCACCGCAATCAAAAACGCACATCAGAACAAACAGCATTCGAATTTCGAATCACCCACCTTCCCAGGGTCACACACTGCCTCACATCGAACTCTTGCTCTCCCTCGGGGGTATTCGATGGAATGAAAAGCATACGGGTTACTCGTATTCTCCTCAATCATTCTGGAGAGTGATGAAAAAATAATGCCGTCCATTATAATCTGTGGCGCCAGAGAGCGATCCGTGGGCCGTTGACTCGGGGGTTACGCAAACAGGGAATTAATTGAAACATGTTTACACACAACACTGCTCAAGGGCACAAAGGTAAGCATCGGAGAAGGGTTCTCTGGCATTTGTATCGGGCTCTGTTAACTGGTCATTAAAGCTATAAATAGAGAAGGGGTTGGTTGTCAACTTACTTGTTATATTTGCCGTAAGTTGATAGTTAGAAGAAC
The DNA here is from genome assembly GCA_963680715.1 of Tetragnatha montana. Classification (NCBI taxonomy): domain Eukaryota; kingdom Metazoa; phylum Arthropoda; class Arachnida; order Araneae; family Tetragnathidae; genus Tetragnatha; species Tetragnatha montana. The sequence continues at coordinate 31,501,870 of OY796676.1, forward strand.
AGCGTTTCACTTTTTTTTTCTACAGAGAAACGATAATCTATTTTTTATAGCAGGTTTCTAAAAATAAATATTTGGGACTTTTTTTTCCACTTTACAAAAATTTTGTTGCATAAAGTTGTTAGTTTTCTTTAACTACTATCGGTGAAGAAGTGAAATTTGAAAGTAGACAATTTACAATCTTTTAAAATTAATAATTTTAGTAAAAGACGAAGAAGTCAGGATTTTAGTGATTTACTGGTAAAAGAGCTGTTGATAAATTAGCTGATATCAAAATAAGAGGTTGGGAGGTTCTTTTATCAAGGAGATGGGGAAATTTTAATTTTCAAAATTGAGTTTTAAATTTATAGACAGACAACTGCACCCCTGTGTATTGAAATATTTAAAATGGCACTTGTAGATAAATAATACAACTCATAGCATCTACTGATTTGATAGTTCCTTTGACTTTTGAACTTTTAAAGTTTCAAAAACGATGAAGCCATAAGTGACAGTAAAATTTAAAATGTATAAACTATTGCCCTCAAAATAGAATTTCTACTGATGTAATTATGTATAATGTCCCTTTTGAATTTTAAGCCAAAAACGCTTCACAAGGGAATTCAGGGTTCTCCCCTGAAATTAAAAAAAAATACCCATAAAAATGGGTTTTTGAGACATTTCTGAATAAAAACTGACAAGTCTATTGTATTCTATGTAGTTTGAATAAGCAATAAATTCTGTGGCCGAGTGCCATGAAAATCTCTTCAAGGGCCGCGGGTCGGACCACACTGACATAGAATGATAAAATAAAAATAGTAAATCTATTTGGAATTCAAAACATAAAATAAAATCTAAGAACTTTTGTAGTACATCTACATAAATCTAACACTTAAAGAAACCTACAGAACTGTAAATTTATCTACTGCATCTTTTACTATTATGGAAAGGTCCATTTCGCTTATGATACCATAAAACTAAAAACATCCTATAAAAAAACACTTGTTATTTTAATCTTACTAAATTACATTCAACATATGGAGAGAACTAAGGTCAATCTTATATCTATTTATTATGTCGACATAGTGTCCTCCGGGTCTTTAAAAGCAGACACGATTTCTATAAATCAAAGTCATCAATGATCGGTGCATTTCTCACATCCTTCCCCGGAGACTCACAGTGTTGCCACACCAACCTTTCCAAAATCACTCGAATCGAGCCTATTAAACATTGAGGCCCTCTTCAGGGGTTTACGGAGGCTCTATAAGGCAATGACTTATGAGTTTCATAGGGGAGATAATTTGGGTGTATTTTTTTTTTATTTGAACTCAGGATGTCGACCTGTGGAAGATTAGGAAATATCTTCGACAGCTAACTAAGATATCCGTGATTCAAAATTTCAACATCAGTGAAATTTTGTGGTGGAGCAAGATTTCCTTTTTCAGCCTCTATAATGTTGATGCAAGATGGAAATAGATAGCTCTATTCATGAGGTACTCCTCTATAATTTTGAAGAATCAGAAGGGTGTGTTTCCTAACTAGATATTTAGGTACTATTCAGTAAAAGATTTCCCCATACCCTCTTTACTTTATATATACCCTCTCTTCATGAATTAATTTATTTTATATTTGTGCTCACATCCTGATTTATTTTATTTAGTAAATAAATTTCTACTCTGCCTTAATAGTAAATTTTATGGATGTATATACTATTTTTTCTTCTTAATTCAGGTAAACTATCCAAAAAGAATACATTTCTATATTTACTTACTCAAAATTACGCAGAAATTGTTTTTAATTAATCATTTAGCCTTAAAATTTTGCTCTGTTTTCCTTTTTATATAAAATCAATCGGAGGAGAATTGGCCATACCCGTTTTACCCATCGTCTTTTATTATTTGGAGTGCAGGCTCTCATTTGCAATCAGTGTAATACCATATTTTCAGCTCATCATATCATGTGAGAATGTCCGGTCCGCTATTTAACTAATGATTTGAGAAAGATTTTTTTAAACCATAACTTTTAACAAATTGGAAATTTTAAACCAACCATCACATTTTAAACTAGTTGTTATATTCATTCCATGCAATAGGATTTATACATCATGTCTGAGATTTTAACTTGATTCTGTTGCCTCGATTTTTGACCTACATTTTTTTAAAATATACACTACACCAGACATACACTATACCAGACTACACCAGACAAAGGTTTGTGCACTCTTAAAATTTTATTTCTAAATTGTCTTGGTTGGCGCTCTATATAAACCAAGATGATGATTTGATGCCTTGTGCCATGAAGACACAACCAAGCAACCGATTTTCATTTAACATTCTTTAAGAAAAGCATGACTAAAATAAAAATAAAACTTTAGTCATTTTTAAAGAATTTAATCACAGTTCATTTCCTGGGTACTCTTTAATTAGAATTGTAGTAAATCTTATCCAAACTTGGAGAAAACAGGGAAATACTTGTCAAAACCCGCATAAATAAACTTCTATTATCTCTGAGAAATGTTCTTATATTGCTAGTTAATGTAAACTATTGCACATATTTTATAGCATGTGAAGGAGATTTGAAATTCCGCATACGAAGCAGAAATGCTTGGAAATCCTAAGATAAGATGAAGTCTCTTGGAATAAATTTCATTTCTATGCACAACGAATCTTCATCTTCTTATTCTCCAATCCCCGCACGTTCCATCTTCCCTTTCTCTTCAGCTTCCATCTTTTCTCTTCATCGTTTTGGCAACCCCTCGCTATGAAACGTCACAAACCGAGTTACCGCGCGAAATGACGTAATGCATTATTCGGAACCCTTTCATTTATTTCCCCAATCGTTTCGACGTGGTCTGGTATAATGGCCGAAACTCCCATTCTAAAGAAGAAAATTCCGCCGTAATTTGAAATTGAAATTCCCGTTGCACGAGAAAACGAAAACCGTTTTCTGCCCTACTCAAAGAATAAACAAAAAAAAAACAGTAATAATAATATTAAAGGCCCGTAAGAATTCAAATCACGTGATTCTTTTCAGTGCGCCCAAACGATTTTTTTAAACCACCGCCGCCGCCATTTTTTTTTTACTCCGGGTTCACAGAGTTACCATGTTTATTGTAACAAGTAATGCAAAAGAGACATAATAGAAGTTTAAGAACAGCCGAATGGTGAAAAAAAGAAAGTTGAACGACCGTGAAATGAACGGTGAAAGAAAGAAGAGAGAAAAAGAGGTCTCAAGAGCAGTGTAATTACTATCCGTAAAAGAAAATATATACTTTCACTTTCTCTCGCGTAATCTTTCTTTGTATGGAAAAGCTACAGTTGGGGGAAGAAAATAGTGCTGCTGTTAAGATTTTAAGGTAGGGCGAGAGTAGACAGGAATAGGGTATGCACATTAAGCTAGGCTAAAGCGGATATCCGTCTAAGTAGCTAGCTTTTAGAACCATTATGACTGTAAAGTGTTTGGTTATTTTGTAGTTAGTCTTATTTATGGTTAAATTTTTCGTTCAGTTTTTATTTGGTCAGCTACATAAGAAAATTCAAAAACTATATAAAAGTGTATTTAAAAATAGTTGTATACATTTTTAAAGTTTTGAATAATTAAAAAGGTTTTAAGTTTATAAATTAGATATGTTTTTCTGCTTTTGTTTCATTTTAGTTACATTCGGTAATTTTCTAAATATTTTATAACATTGTCATCTTTTTATTCAACAAGCAAACAACTTTATAATCTAATCAGTTTTTAGGACCATTTTACGGAAACCTATTGAAATTCTTTATTTTCCAACTTTTTATAGCTTTCATTTCAAATTCACCCAAGTGCTATCACGTAACTTTCGGTTACTGTAAAACTACTTTTTCCTTTATAGGATACAGTATGCAGAAAAACATGCTTTACGATCGAGTGTTTTCATGGCAGTTAGGTGTTAGATTGTGATTCTAGCATGTGTATTCTAAATGTGATTCATAGCCTTGTTTCCCGAAAGAAAATATTTAATAATGAGCAAATTTATAAATTAAAAGTGGCGAATAAGATGAAAAACCTAATAAGGCTTGTATTTTTATTACAGCCAAACGAGTATTTTTCACAAAATTAATGAAAGGACAGTTTTTCTAAAATAACTGGTAATAATTGATAATTTTAACTTCAAAAACTGGAATAAATGGAATAAATCTTTAATGAATTTCACAATTTTCAACATTATTTACAACTACAACTTTTGTTAGGGAATGAACCAACTTTATCGTCCTTATTAGAATACTTAGAAAGTTAACTAAACTATTCGAGTAAAAACTAAAACATAGAGCTTGAGATTAAATGCACTCATTAAAAATCCATCATCCATTTATCCCATGTCAAAACTTATGGTTAAGTAAATCATTAAAAGAGAAGGTGATGTAGGTTTACAACACACAGTTCACAACGCTTCATAACCTTTCTCACGTCTGCTAATACTAAAGAGATAGAAAATACTTTCACGATTTACACTCATGAAAAGCCTTTTTATTACCGCAATTACATCTGGAACTCAGAAGTAACACGATTTAACCTTCTCGTAATATTCTGACCCCTGAACAAATCTCAAATAATGATCTTTTTACTGCATGATTTTTTTATTTTACTTTTATTAACGTGATAATCATATACGAGAAAGACTATTTTAGTGTTAGAAAGTTTCTTGTATGCATACAATGTAAAATAAATATCATATCTTTTGAAGAAAATTTATAAGGGACTTTAAATTTTCCTTTAAAATTCTTTTAGAAATAGACTCAATTCTTATGGGATAGCAAATTCCTATTTGAATATTATAAAGGAAATTTTAATTAAAAATCCTTCAAATCCATGTATGTTTTTTGAGGACAATTATCCAAACGAGAAATTGCAAACATTCCGCGAACATCACAAGTTAAAAAGCATTCCACTTAAGCTTCACAGAGCAGTTTATTTGTATAAGTTGATTATATTTATTTTTAATCTCCGGTTTCTCCCATTGCAATTTCAAATAAAAGAATACAATAAGTATTTCTGAAATCGGCCACTTTTAACATCTGAAGAACACTCAGAAATCTCCTATAGTCTGTTGATTTAGAATTGGCACCTGAAATAGGATCAAAAACGCTCAATAATGCTTCATAACGATCATCACACAACTTTAGTGACCGATTTTTTTACAGTATTTTAACTACTTCTGTTTCGGCTGCCTTGTCATTGCAGAAGAAAATGCTTTCGATGATAATTACAATAGTAACTGCTTCTTATACATTTCATCTCAGGCGCCAGTTCTAAATGAACAGACTATAGTAGGTTCCCCTCATTATTTCAATTAAAACTAGCACACACATCACATATTAATGCAGCATAACTAAGTATATTCAAAATCTGTGATTCAATAAGTAGAAAACTTTTTTTTGTATATTACTTAGGCAGCAGGTTGGGAATAATTTTGTTATTTAACTTTATTAAAATATTTTCGATGCATTGCTATCTTCTGAAACCACAAAGAAATGAGAGATAATTTTTTATCGAGCCAAATACTAATACAATAACTCAGACAACCCATATTGAACCTGAGGGTGGTTTATACATGCATCGACTAGAACGACGCGACGAGAACGTCTAGGGGAAAACTGTAGAAAATCGATGTGGAATCTGGTCTTTCCATTGGTTCTTGGCTCTATGACGTAGTAATGACGTCATCATTTACAGAAAAGTTTTCGACGGTCACGTCATTCAAGTCGCAGCATGTAAACCCACCTCAACCCTTGTAGGAAAAAAAATCTCAGCAGACGACCTAACCCGAAAGTACTACACCCTTAATCCCTCGAACATAAAATACTGCTATTCGAACAAAACTGACACCATCATGGTAATAAAAAGAACTCTCGCATCACTGACCGAAGGAGTAGCCAATGACCGCCAACCGAACAATGGGAAACTGAACATAATTTTTTTTTCTCGGCACCACCGGTCTCCTCACCTGCCCATTTTTTATTTTTTTTACACACTCGTTCTTTTTCTTAATGGCCGACGATGAAGGGATTGAAAGAACGTTTTTATTACTCGGTTCATTTTGTTCTGGAATGTAAACAAAAGGTGAGTAACACCCCGACCTTCCCCTTCAACCTTGTCATTAGAATGGAATCTCCTCTATCCGAGCTTCTTCGATGAGCCCAACAACTCGTCCATTCACTGATCAGCTTATCTTGTTAGCAGGGTTAATTAATGAAGGAGTTTTGGGAGATGGCTTTGGTTTTCTACCCTCTGTTCTTAGCATAATTGCTTTTTTTTCTTTGAATGTGTTATGTTGCTGCATAAGGGAGAGTATTTCCTACTTGTGATATAATATCGTTGGAGTTTCAGGTAATCCTATGGGAGAAGCGTTGGAAGTGTGAAATGTATCTAAAGGAGTTCTTAGGGTTAGGGTGTGTCTAAAGTTGGGCGTTAGACTAGGAGATTTGGAGGCTACTTATTGTTTGAATAAGGAAGAAAAGATGAAGGGCGCAATCTTTAAATTTTTAATTATCATTGCGAAAGAATTTCTTGAAACGTAACATTCATTTATCATATTCATAATGATTTATTGTATTTCATTATAGTGGGTGAATTAAATTAAGTTTTACAGTATTATATTTGAAAGAATGATAAAACGAATAAAGAAATTCAATTTTCTGTCTATGAATATTTGTTATTATTGACATAAAAACCCGGAATGTTTTATTAGGTTTTATAACTTGTATGTTTGAAATCAGATTCTTGATATCACAACCTTTACAGCTTTGTTTAAAAATGTTTTAAAAGTTTTATTAGGCTTAGGAACACAATAAAATTTTTTTATAAAAGTACAATACATAGAGGTTTACATGTACCTATATATTTTTCATTAATTAACACTTTAGAATTACCGATATTCCTAAGCACAAAAAAGAGTTATTTTTGAATATGAGGTATATTTTCAATCTCCTCCTGTATTATTAAAAGATATCACAACTTCTCTCCGCTAAGAAATTTTTACCATTTGTTTTATATAAATTACTCTACTTCGCTTCTACTAATCAATATAATATTAAAATTGCTTTTCCATGTTGAATCATTTTATTACTTTAAACTTGTTTGCGTTACTAAAATTTCGTTTGTTTCTTTTAGGTGTAATTCAAAAGCGAGCAGCTTTCTACATTGCCAATGACACAAGTAAGCTCCTTTCCTCTCTCATTAAAATGCAACCATAAATAAGTATGACACATCACATGTCTCAGATTCTAACCATTTCGCATCCATAATGATTCTGCATCCGTTTAGTAATGTAAAACGTTTTCCTGTGATTTCTCCCTGACATTTTTGGCTTCATTTCTTTTCGTTTGCAGTGTGCATCGTGGACGGGGACGTGTACCGGAACGGGGACCCTGTGCCCACGGACGACCAGTGCGAGCGTTGCACGTGCCGACCGCCGGGCTTCTCGTGCGTCCTGCGCGACTGCGACACTAAACCAGGCTGCAAGGCAGTCAGGAAGGCGGGAGAGTGCTGCCCCGACTACGTCTGTGGTGAGTGAACATCTCTTGAGACCTCGCTGTGTCGAAACGTTTCCAACACATATACGATGGGGATTTTTATGTCGGGAACTTGGTCACCTCAAGTTCATAAAACTAGAGTAGGAATGGATCATTTCGAGGCTTATAGGTACTATACATGTTCTAGATACTAAAATTCTTTAAACTCTCATTTTAACCCATAAGGTAAATTTTTATGCTCCATAGACTTAACATTGCAATGTTAAGTCTATGGAGCATAAAAATTTCAGTGAAAACACAGAGTTCCCACATAAATAGCCAACTATAAAATGGTACAAAAACTGAGGTAATATAGGAAGTGAACCTCATTGGTTTGACAATGGGGTGAATCTGGATTATGGTTTCAAGCAAGCTTCTTAAGGGTCTTCTTCTTCTTCCATAAATTACGTGAGTTGTTTTTTCAAAAATCTGGACCCCCTCCCCCCTTGGTGAGATTTAGTGAGATTTTCTCAACCACTAGTTTTGTTTTATCGGCATAAAAATTACCATCCAGATCTCAAAATTTTGATACAAAAACACATTGAAATCGAAAACATGGTTCTAACTTGTAATTATCACGACTGACTGGCTAATGATTTGCTAGTTTGACTAATCTGAGCATTTTTTCTGAACTTGTGCTAAAAATATTAATAAAAAAAAACGTATATTTTCTAAACTAAAAGTTGACGTGAGATTTTAATTGACTCCCCCCTCCCCCCTGGTGAGATTTGGTGAGATTTTCCTGGACCCTCCCTCCCCCCTTTTTACCTCACCTTAATTTATGGATGTCCCCTAATGAATATCGAGATAGGGTATGACGTTATGAGGATTAGAGAAGTCTGAAAAGTTCAAGTTGAGGGGATTCTTTACATCTCTGGGTATTTGTTGTGGTAGAGCGCATAAGACATGTTCATTTACTTCTCTATTCATTCTAAAAACTCTTCTCTACTAACACTTCTTAGTTAAAAATTAATAATATGTTAATTACAGTTTTGTTTTTAATTAGGAATACTTTATAAATATCTTTCTTTCAATGGCTCCAGCCGAGGTTTCTTTTGTGACATTTGGATAAAACTGACAGACTAACTAATGCCCGAAATTTTAATAGCAATAATTCCTTTTTTGATGATCAAAAATTTAAAAAGGACTTTTTGAGAAAAAATTAAATGCAAGTTCATCGTAAAAATTTACCTTAAACGAAGTATTAATTATTATTAATAATTGTTTGTATAGGTACTGATAATATATATCTCCTTAAAAATTACCTTAATGTATGTGTACTTACCACAAGGCAAAGACGCAATAATAGAGTTTTTCCCAATATCCCCACTACCCATTACTAATCTTATAATTAATCTCTCCTCATTTAGATTTCTTTCCGATAATTCTAGCTAAATAAAAGGTTGAAAGTAAAAATATTGCACTCTAGATAAGACATAATTATTTTCCACAGAAAAAAATTTAAACTCCGAGAACTAACACTGAAAGAAAAACTACTAATGGTAGTCCAGACGTCTCTTCCAAAGAATGAATTAAAATATTTCTTTTTGGTCCCGCCATTAATATGAATATTCTTTGCTCTAACTTGCATAGGAACGACAATGTGACGCTTCTTTAAATTAATTGACTTAATTCTTTTGGACAGCTAGAGATGTTCAACAGTGATTAAGTTGTCTCTTTCAAGCAACTACTAGTTGCCCCAAAGTTCGAAGAAGGGAGAGGCATTTAAGTAATGAGATTTGGTTTTCGATAAGATTTGATCTCGACTAATTTAGGTAATTTGTGAAAGCCTTGTTGGGAAAATAATGGTTTGAATGTTTATCTCCTTCTGTATCTTCTAATCCTTCAATACCTTTTTATCTGATCATGAGGCCGAGTCTGTGACATTTGATGAGAGAATGACCTGGGTAGTTTAGGTGAGATCTTTCTGAAGTGAAGGAAAAGGTTTTTAACTGACACAATGAGAGGAGAAAAGTCACCAACTAGCAGTTGAGTTTCAGCAAAATTCCCTAAGTCTGCAATATAACCATTTTAGCATGATTTGAGTGGGTTCTTTTTATCTTTTTTTCAACTCTCAAACTTTAACAATAAAGTTTGTTTTGGAAACTTGAATGTAGTTTCATGGGCGGTGTCATTAATAAAATCAAAATAAATTTCCGGGGTGATGGGCCGGTTAAAAATGTTACAAAGTTTCGTCGCTCACTGCGGGCGACATCAACAGTGTTGGTGGAATCAAAGGCTTCGGTTGCTTCATTATTTATATTTTTACAGCCAGAGATTAAGATGAGTCAACAAAGTAGAACGTGATCTCCTCAACTTAATCTCTGGCTGTAAAAGTTTAAATAACGAACCAACCGAAGTCTTTGGTTCCACCAACACTGATGATGTCGCCCACAGTGAGTGTCCGGGATGATGCAAGTTTGTTTTTCTTATCACTAGACTTATTGTAAAAGGAGTAAGTTTTTAATGTAAAAGTTTCACTGGAAAATTGAGGCACTTTGAGCAACTACGAGATACTCAAACAGCTTTACATTAGAGTTCGCTTGTTGTTAAGTCACCTCAATTGCCTTTCCATGTCTGGAAAGCCATCTTCTAAACTCCTTACCACCCTTAATTTTCCATCCTATTGCAAGAAAAAATTATTCGATCCAATTTTCTTTTTCCCGTCTGGGTTCACTTTAGGGGACGAAGGCTGTACTTTGTCCTTTATTACGTTTTACACCCAACTTGAACAAAAAAAAATTACCATGTCCTTGAATTCTTCATGCTCCTGTCAAACAATCGGTTACCTCAACTCTTCCCCTCTACTTCCAAGATAATAACGTAGAAAAGGGGTGGTTAATGCTGTTCTTACGAGAGCCCTGTTTCCCTTTCCAACTTTATATTGTCGGTTGGTCGACTTAAACACCACGAACTTTTTTTTTAGTTTTATTTTTCGTCTGGTATTCTGCTTCCAAAACATTTCAAGAGTGCATCTGGCAGCATTCTCTCTGGTTGATTTTTACTATCTTTCATCTTTATAAGGCTTTGTGGCGGTAGCAATAGTTAGTCTCTAAATTTAATCCTAGCCAGAAAAGTTTTTCTAATGTTTAATTTTTAAAATTTTATTTAGTTTTATGCTTTTGCGTTTATCAGATGATTAACAACCAGTCTCGCGACCACTGGGACGTAAAATTACCATTCCGAAATAGTCAAGTTTTTATTAATGTATTTTTCATCAAACAAACAGTTAGTTTGGAGTTTCTTTTTCAAACCAACCGTATCTCCCACAGAAAATCAAATGTTTGGTATTGTTTTAAAATATTTAAAAAGACTTCCAACGAAGGAATTTCATAAGACAATTAAGGGCCCCAGGGAAAATAAAATATTAAATTCAAGTGATCAAGTTGAATTTTTTTAAATAAAAATAAGTTCCAAACTTAGAGAATTGTTGGTTTATAACTTTATCCATGAAGTTTAATCTAAATAAAGAGTAATTGGTATTTAAAAATCCGTATTAAGCACGATTTCAATCACGTCTTTTTTAGACCTTGGTTTGGAACCCCCTTCTGGATTATATGAAAGGAATTTAAACTATTGAACAACTCTCAACGAATTACTGTCTAGAGGGCACCAGGGACGCGCATCTGGCTGTCTAGACTGAAACCGCCAAATATCCTAATGATCGATATGTTCTCTTATGAGGGAGATAAGGGGGAATTCGCTGCGTTTGCACCCCCCCCCCTCTCTTGATGGTCCGAGCTCTAATTAGAGTGCCTTAATTACAGATTTATGTACTGCTGTTTGGATACGTTTCGGTTTTGGTTGATGTATGTGTGATTATCGGTTGTCTGATTGAACGCAAGATTACTTGGGTGGTTTTGTTGCGAAAAATCAGTCAAAGCGTAATCAGTAATGGGCTTGGATTGATTTATTAATTCAGTACAAGGTAGATGGGATGCATTTTTGATACACAAATAAAAGCAAATATTGAGATGGTTAGGTATCTTTGCTTTCTATAAATGGTAATGTTGCAGGGAATTTGTCTAGAAAGCATCCATACAAAATAACCGTCTCTAATATAATTTTTTCTTTATCATGTGGGCTGTCAAGGTAACATGCTATCTAGAATTTCTTATTGTGACGTTTTAATTTCAACAACTACTAAAAAAATTGGTTGTTAAATCATTGGGTAGACTTAAAAACGGTAAAAAAGAAGTGCATTTTTAAAAATATATTGAAATATTTTCTTTTACACTGACCCGAAAGGGATCCAAAAATACTTTAATTTTTAACTCGTGTGCGTCAAACGTTGTTCACTTGACCGTCTTGAAAGGTGAACCGAACTCAATAAATTGTGTTTGTTGTGTTTTTGTAGGGTGCGTGCACAACAACCGGGTGTACGAGGATGGGGAGGTGATCAAGGATTTGCAGAACGCGTGCTACACATGTCGGTGCCACGGCAGCTCCATTTCATGCACATTTGCCGACTGTCTCTTTAGAGGGGACTGTCCTCCAGAGTACGTCCAAGGGGAATGCTGTCCCAGATACGACCATTGCCCTCCAATCAGCAGTGAGTACATATCTCATTATTTTCTAAAGTAAATAAAGAATGTTGTTTTAATATTATTAACTGATAGAGCATCTTTTTTCATTTGATCAAAAAATCTTTATCATAGCACTAGGTTTGTGTTTGGATATTGTCAATGAAATTATGATTTTTTTATAAATTTAAGTTTTTATCACTTTACAAACTTGACAGTAGTTTTTTATAAATGTTGCAAAAGTATAAAAAAATATCAAATACTGTGAGTAGGCACTTTTTAATTTTCACTATTTTTTTATTTGAAAAAGTTTTTTTGTGTACCCTTAAAAATAAATTCAACGTTTTTTTCATTCAATGTGGTTTTCGTTAATCATTTAACATGCAGTTTGCTAAAGCAACGAGCTCACTTTGCATAAAATAACCGGAAGTAACTTACAATTACCATATTTTTTATCATCTTTATGTATCAAAATATTCTTGAATTAAATAATTATAAAAGTATTATCCTAGATAATCAAAGGATTCTGGCAACTTACTTTTTCTAGGCACAACATCAACCACAGAACCACCGCCAACCCAACACCCGATCATCCAACAGGAAGAGATCCACTACGTCAACCTAACCACCATCCACGTCGAAAAGTTCACCACCCCCGACACCACGGTAACCGTCCACTCCATCATCCCCGTGACGACCCCTCCAGCCACCACCACCACCGCCGCTCCTACCACCACTTCGGAGCCTTGGGTCACCGTCCAGTTCACGCTGTCGTCCGAAGGCAAGATATCCAGCATCAAGGACTTCGATCTGACCACCCTGAGCTCCATTCTGCCTGTGCAGACGGCCACCTACACGGAGACTACGAGGTTCTCCGTTCCGGATGAGGTCACTGGGGATCTGAAGACCATTTCACAGACGACACACAGTCCTTATTCCACTCAAGAAGACTTCGAAACTAGTCACGAAATCACTGAGACGCCAAAGCAAACCGATGATGGATTTGAGACCTCCGTACCAGAGCAGGGATCTTCAGACATAGACTCTCATGTAGCCAGCGTAACTCACCACACGACGTCATCTACGGAAACAATTGAAGAGTCGCACGGCACTGAGAGCGCTGAAATCTCTACTGGAGTCACAAAGGAGCAAATTGTAACAATTTCTGAAGGAGGATTTGAGTCGATTGGTGAGGGATCTTCAACGCCCGGTAAAGTAACGGAAACCACAGCAGAACTTTTTGATTCGGAAACTTCACAAGCACCTTTTCATTTATCCGATGAACCATCAACAGAAACTCATGAAGAAGATGATTTTACACACTCAACTACTGTGTCCTATACTGGTATTGCTGAATTCACCACTGATTCTTCGAAGGAATCTTCTGCTGATGTCCACGACGCAACTGAATCAGCTGAAACTTCCTCCGAACTACCTCATACCTTTGAATCTCAGGATTTGGAATCATTTGAATCTTCTAGTAATATTTCCAAAACAGGTGATTCGCATTCTACTACCGATGTATCAACTGAAGCCACTGAAACCACTTCCTCTCATCCAGAAATTGAATCATCATCGAAAATAACGGAATCTTACACTTTCGCTGAATCTACCACAACTCCAGAAGCTTTCAGCTCATCTGGGTTTTCTGAAGAATCTTTCACAGAATCATCTGAAGCAATTGGATCACAATCGACGGTTTTCTCACACACTCAAGAAACTTCAGAAACAACCTCCATCTCAAGTGACGATGTTGACAGTACTACTGACATCCAGCACGCTGAAGTTGTTACTTCAACAGAAATTAGTGAAAAACAACCTGATGTAGCACATTCTGTCTTTCAAACAACTGAAACCCCTGACGGAGATATGACATCATCAGAAAACTATGAAGGTACATCCGATGACAGTTCATCAAATTTCAAAGTCACAACTGAAGCGAATCTCCCTACTGTTGAAGATGAACACTCATTAGGTAATTCATCTGAAAGTGCTGTATCATTTGAACAATATTCAACTACCAAACACAATGTTGAAGAAGATTTATCTACCCATGAATCTTCTGGGGACTCTGATTCTTTCACTACTTCACATGATTCTTTCTCCACTCCCGATAATTTAAGCGTTAGGGAAACTACGTCTCCTCCCCCTCAATCATCTGATCCACAAGACCTTAACACGGATGAATCAGGTACTGATGAAGTTCTGCTTTCAAAGAAGGCTACTCCTTCTATTGAAGAATCCTCAACAGGTGATCATGGCAAATATACAGAGAACACATCAACAATAGGTTATGATTCTGAATCCCATTCCTCACTCGATACTGAAACAGAATCAATTGAAGCAAGTGGAGCTTCCGAGACTGAAATATCCGCTATTGAGGCAGTTTCTTCTACCATAGTTTCATTAAAAACGACATCAGGTGAAGTTACTGAAACATCCACCCACGTTCCATTCGCAGGAACACAAGATGGACAAGGACACAAAGTTGAAGAAACAGATATCAGCACAGAGGAATCAGCTGATTCCTCCTCAACAGTTACTGCTCCATCTTCCGAATCTGTCACACATGAAATAGTTCATTCTGAGGACGAAACCTTAACACTGAAACCAGACATTTTCTCCGGCCATTCATCCATAGACGAATCTACAACTGAAAATGTCTCAAAAATAGGCGAAGATAGCAGCACTGAAGAAAAGATATCACCTGATGTTGAAATTGTTACTGATAAAACGAGTTTTGATACAACTTACGAGTATTCAACAACGCCTCATCCCGAAACTGAAGAGATCACTACATCTGAAGCCACATCACATGAAGAGGATACTACAACAAATGCACATTCTGAAATTAACAATATAAAGCATGGAGATGTGACTCCAGAGTACCAAACTTCACCCTCAAATTTTACCGAAGAGTTCGAAAACGAAGAAAGCTCACAAACTGACAACCAGAATGTCAGCATGTCACCTATCCCTGGAGAAGGCGAAATGAAACCAGCAGCTGACGTGCTCTATCCTACAGATCTGGAGCCAATAGAGTTCCCTCATCGTCCGGTATTTGAAGATGATGCATCAACCATCAGCGAGATGGACGAGGAGCTCCATTCTAATTCTACAGACCATGACATCTCCGACATCAAACATTCCATTGAGGTTGAATTCGCATCTTCCGAAACCGAATCACTTGATTCTGAAACGATTTCACATTCTGACTTCGATTTTTCCACCCCCCTCTCACATCATGCACCAGCTGAGGGGAGTGGAGTTGATGAGCAAGACGAAACAAGCCCTCAATCGTTCACTCACGAAATCACAGGCTACGAAAGCACATCCATCTTGCCCTATCAGCCTGGATCAGAACACTCAAGTGAGGAAGACTCACACTCTCATACAACCGAACCGGTAGTTGACTTCTCCGAAATCCCAGGACATTTGGATGGATTGGGTGTTGATGAGAACCTTGATACAAAATCTGAGAATTCAACATCTGAAAATGTTACAACGGAAGATGCTCACGAAATTCAAGAATCCGAAACCGTCTCCACTACTGAAGATTACGACGTTTCTTCCGAGTATGATTCAAAAGTGAATGATCCCAACAGCGAAATATCTAACACAAACAAAGATGGATCTCCCAAACCTTCGACCCTGGATGAAATTTTCAGCGAGAGCTTAGAAAACGAAGACTTAGCTCAAAACCTCACTGATGAAGCTTCAAACAATACTTATGACGTGGACCCATATATTTCTGAAAAACCGGTAGATGAACATGAGCAGGAAAAGGGTAAGGATGCTCATGAAACCACAATCGATGGGGATTCATCCCTTATTCATACATCTTCTATTTCACCTACAGATTATGCTCAAGAAACTACCCATGTGTCAAGCGAAGATGAAGAACCAGAGTCGCATACAGAAGATTCCGTCGTGTTCGAAAATGCGTCATTCAATGAACAGGAAACGCACCCTGGTGAAAACATTGAAAAGATGACGTCCACTGCATCAAACGACTTAAACAAACCCGAAATTGAGAATAATGAAATTGATTTTAGCTCGGAACCACACCAAACAGAACACTCATCCGTAAATGTCGAGGACAATGTGCTTCACGCTTTCGGCTCTGAATATGAATCTGGATTCATTGATAATAAATCTAACCCTCAAATCGAAGCAGAGAACGTTGCGGAATCCGACAAGGAATCTGAGGACACATTCGATTTGATTAACGCGGAGAGCAATTCCGAGTTAGCCAACTCGCACACTCACACGACCACTGAAAACCATGAAACCACAACGGTATCGAAGAACTCTGAAGAAACTGAAATAGTTACCACTGCCGAGGCAAGTCCAATGACAGCTGAAAACATGGACGAAAACCAGCAGACGTCAGATTTCGAAGAAACCAAACACAGCCCAGAAGAAAACTTTCATGACATTGCCGAATTAGGAGCAGAATCCTCTGAACAACCTGGTCCAGCAACAGGAGATGGAGAATCATCACAAGAGGAATCATACACTACAGATGCAGAAATTGCTGACTCTGAAACGGAAATTCCTCATGTTGAAACACTAGTACCGGATAGCTTCAACACACAACCTGGTGTTCTTCCAACCGAAACGTCTGAAAGCATAGAAACTCTTGTGCCAGAGAACTTTAATACCCAACCTGGAATTAGTCCCACAGAAACTTCCGAAGGCTTGGAAACACTAGTGCCTGAGAGTTTTATGGTGCATCATGATTTGAATTTGACTCCAACAGATGAGTCCTCCTTGGAGACCCTTGTTCCAGAAAGCTTCAAAAGTCAGCACGATGTTCCTTTCAGCAGCATTGCTGATTTTAAGGGAGAGAATGTGGTGGAGTCAGGTTCTGACCCATCAGAATTAACGAGTGAATCTGAGACTGAGGAAATTAGTACCAGCATTACTCTTAACCATGACACTAAAAATGATACGACAGAGTCGGATGTTTCCACTGAACATAATAATTTTAGTTTTGGAAATGATGAAGATGAAGAATCTTTGGCTTTTGACTCTGAACCTGAAACTGAAAATGGTGACTTAGTAAATGATGTTTCTTCCACCTCGAGTCATTCTACTACTATTACTTTCAATGAAGACAGGACAGATTTGAATCATACTCCAACAATTGAACTAGTGGAGTCAGAAATTTCTACTGCTGCACCAGAAGAGCATTCTACTTCAACAGACCATACTCCAACGATTGAACTTATAGAGTCGAAGATTTCTACTGCTACACCAGAAAAACATTCCATTTTAACAGAATCTGCTTCAATTCTTGAAGAAAATGACAAAATTTCAACTGAAAAAAGCATTCCAGAAAGCGTACCTACTCCTGTAAGGATACAAGTTCTGTTTGGGCAACAAGATCACTACTCATCTTCTGATGAAACTGTAGTAGAATCTGTAACAGAGTCTGCGACAAATCTAATGGAAAATCCAACAACCAAAGATGAAATAAAGCTGGTTGATGAGCATGAAGGCTCCGCTGCTTTACATGAGAATGACGAAGATCCCAAGACTTCAGTTCTTTCCGAAACCTTACATTCCAATGCATTTGAAGAAAGCGATCATGATGATAATTCTGATGAAAATCTAGAATACCATGAACAAGATGGAGAAGAAATTACTACTGAAATTGTTTCTACGGAATCAGATAAAATGGAAACAACCAAATCTGCAGAAAGTACTACTTCGACGACAGCTGAAAATGACATTAAGATAGAGGCTTTTGAAAACGAACTTAATGCATCCTCTTTCAGCAGTCCTCAAATTAATAGCACTGATACCTCACCTGAAAACCCATCTAAGGAATCTTCAACTCATGACAAGTACGACGTCTTTGGGTACCTTGGAAATCTTTTTAGCGAGCTTACCACTTTAACTTCGATGTTATCATCTGAAAGTGATATTTCCTCAGAATCCAACATAACAGAAGATGGACACTTGGAACCATCTTCTAATGATCTAGACACTGAGAGCAATAGCCTGAACCCTATTAACATCGAAATGAACGGAACACAGAAGAACGTTTCGCTAGATTCCTATGGATATGCATATTTAAGCGGAGGATTCTTAACAGGAAACAGTAAATATTCTACAAATCATTCCGGTGAGTCTTCATTGCTATCCACAACTGTCTCTTATGAAAAAGGAGGAAGCACCGGCACAGAATCTGAGAACTCAACCATAGTCACACAAACGGAAAATACTCAAACCACAGATGTCCATCATGACTCTATACCCGAGGTTGAAATTTTAGACTCTGAAATTTCAGATTTAGTTCCAGAAGAGCATTCAACAATTGTCACTGATCATCATTTGTTTTTTATTCCGCCTAACTCCAGCCCAAGCGTTGAAGAAGTGAAGAAAGAAGAATTAGAAGAAGAAGGTTCAGAAAGCCCAGAGAGTGGAAAGGGACCTGAAAAAGGAGGCGATTGGTTTGAACCAACCTTAGCAGCGTCATTTGCTTCAACAACCAATGAAGCGACTACAGAGAATGTTGTAAAAAAGGACGAAGCACCTCTGTCTAATTTTGAAAAAGAGGAGGGTCCAGAGAAGGGAGGAGAACTTTTTGAACCCACTTTACCAAATATTTTACCCTCTGGAGTCGTAAATAAAAGAAATGACAGTGAATTAGCTGTTCTAGACAGTGATATCAGTACAACAACCAATGAAGCGACTACAGAGAATGTCGTAAAAAAGGACGAAACACCTCTGTCTAATTTTGAAAAAGAGGAGGGTCCAGAGAAGGGAGGAGAACTTTTTGAACCCACTTTACCAAATATTTTACCCTCTGGAGTCATAAATAAAAGAAATAACAGTGAATTAGCTGCTCTAGACAGTGATATTAGTACAACAACCAATGAAGCGACTACCGAGAATGTTGTAAAAAAGGACGAAACACCTCTGTCTAATTTTGAAAAAGAGGAGGGTCCAGAGAAGGGAGGAGAACTTTTTGAACCCACTTTACCAAATATTTTACCCTCTGGAGTCATAAATAAAAGAAATGGCAGTGAATTAGTTGCTCTAGACAGTGTAATTAGTACTTCAGGAACAATACCAACGGAATCAACAGTTAAACATGAAGTGGGTGAGGCAGTAGAGGAAGCTAACAGCGAGTCTTCAGGTTTTCATCCCGTTCCAGAGAGCAATGAGGATTTCCATTACCAAGACAGTGAGATAGAACATCATGATAGTAAGCCAGAACACCAAGAAAATGGGGAAGAACCTCATCGACATCACAACAATGTACTAGACCAGCCACAGGATCATGATGGAGAGAATCAAGCAAGTCCTGACAATGAACCAGATATTCATGACGGTGAATCTGGACAAGATCATAGTGAAAATGAATCAGTAAATCCTACCCATATTCCAGAAAATCCCAATATTGAGCTTGAACATCATGAAAGTAAGCCAGAGCATGATGATAGTGCTCCTGAAAGTCATGCCAGTGAACCTGATGATGAATCCGAACATCTTAACGGTGAGTCTGAACACCATGACATTGAACAAAACCACGACAGAGAGCCTGAGAACCAGACCAGTGAACTTGAACATCATGAAAATGAACCCGAACATCTTGACATTGAGCACGAGCATGAACGCCCTGTCAGTGAGGATCACAACAGTGAGCTTGAGAATCAGACGAGTGAGACTGAACATCATGAAGTTGAATCTGAAAATTTTGACAGTGAGTCTGAGCACCATGACATTGAACAAGACTCAGAAAGTGAGCTTGAGAATCAGACCAGTGAACCTGAACATCATGAAAATGAATCCGAACATACTGACATTGAGCATAAACTCCATGACATTGAAGAAGACCAAAGCAGTGAGCCTGAGAATCACACGAGTGAGAATGAACACCTTGAAGATGAGTCTGAAGATTTTGAAGATGAGTCTGAAGATTTCGAAGATGAGTCTGAAGATTTTGATAGTGAGTCTGAGAATCAAACCAGTGAACCTGAGCATCCTAAAAACGAATCCGAACATTCTGACATTGAGAATAAACTCCATGACAAAAAAGACCACAACTGTGAGACTGAGAATCATACGAGTGAGAGTGAACACCATGAAGATGAGTCTGAAGATTTAGACAGTGAGTGTGAGCACCATGATATTGAACAAGACTCCGACAGTGAGCCTGAGAATCATACCAGTGAACCTGAAAGCGATGACAGTGAACAAAACCACGACAGTGAGCCTGAAGATGATGAAGATGTCATTCAGCAATATGACATAGAAACAGAACACCACAATGCACCTAAACATCCTGAAAGTGAACAAGAAAAACAAGACATGGACCCCGGACTCCCTAATAATGAACCAGAAAACCATGACAGTGAACATAGACATCCCAGCAGTAATTCAAACCATCACATTAGTGAGCTAGATCACCATACAGAAATAGCTGCAGAAAAAAATCTTTTAGGCACTGAATCTCGCCCTTACCCCATTTTGTTTCAAATGTCTAATCCTACCACAGTAAATGTAATAGCTACTTATAAGGAACCCACGAATGAAGAGGTGGTAACAAATATCCAAGATGAAGCCCAGACCGTTACCGAAGTCAACGCTTCAGAAACTATCGAAGATTCTGAAGAAAATATGAACGAAGATGATGATGCTACAGATTCAATTACAAGTTCTACTGAATCCCTTGATGGAGAAGAAACGACTGACAAAGACAGTCCCAATGTCATTGACACAACCAACGAAAAAGAATTGCCTTCCATTCAACAAGAAAGTACCACCACAAAAAACGTTGAAGTCTCTGAGACAGCAAATCCAAATGTGGATTCAAACGAATCTCCTGAAACCACAGAAGACAAAAGCTTGTTAGAAACCGGTAAGGAACTAATTAGTGCAATTGCTGACAACGTTGGTTTAGGCTTACGAACAGATTTGCACAAAAATGAGGACGATGCTCTTGACAATTTCAAACAACCTACGACCTCAGAATCTTCGCATTTAGAGTTAAGTTCACATGTTTATGAAACCCAAGAAAATACCGACAGCAATTCTGACACAACCAAATCTGCCCAGGATGAAGAAACATCTTCACCCGACACTGCACATGAAACAACTCTGATTTCGGGCCATAGTCAAGATTATGACGAATCATCTAACAAGGATGATAATATCAATCTATTAAACAGTCAATCCTCAGTAGTGGCAGAAAGTACTACGGACAATGATGTGACTGGAACAACTAGTATAGAAAAATCCTTGAATAATACTACTCAGAATTTGAATGCGAATGGAGATTCTTTAAATTTTGAAGATGGAGAGGCTAGTACAGAAAACAATGAGCACAATGTTAGCGATACAGTTAATCCTCTATATACCTCAGAGTCCTTTTCAGAAAATAAAGATAAAGAAAACGCAAGTACCGAAAATATTCCATCTTCATATCTCAGCGATACCAGTTTAAAATCTCCTTCAAATCCAGAAATAGTAGAGAGCCCTAAGGACTCACTTCATGAAGACGAAACCTCCGATCTCGATGCAGAGTTGGAGAAGTTACTATCAGATGAAGATGAAAATGTAAAATCCACTGAAGGCGACTACACCCACGATTTTACTTCAGCCGAACCACCAGCAAACAGTGAAGAAATTCGCTTTCCAGATAGCTCAATCTCAGAAGCTATCTCTGAACCTATTGATGGGCCTAAAGAAGAAAATGAGACCCCCGAACCAACTGAATCGGACGAAAACTACCGCTACATCAACAACCATAAGGTCCTCCAACCTTACTCTCTGACAGACGTCATCTCCGATGTCTTCAAAGCCCCGGGATACGACTCGGAAGTGCACAACCAATTCCTGAAAGAACAAGCGCACGGGAGCGGTCACCGGCGAATTCCTTCCTTTCACAGGATCACCAAGCGACACGAACCTTCAATCGTCAAGCCGATCGGAGACGACGACACTTCAGCATATCCAGTCAGAACAGGGACCGTCGAATCTGACGGATACCACGTGAAAGAGCCCGGTCTTTTCTTTTCAAGAGGAGGGGTTGTGGACCCACCGTTCAAATCCATTCGAGTGGGCACCTCCGACGGTTACCACGTGAAAGACGCGACGGCCTCGAGGGGTCGGTCCTACCAGGAGTCATCAGTTCCATCTTCCGCGCGCATAACGTCTCCCCTGATAATCGTCGCTGGAAAGGAGTCCGGGAAAGTGATCGGCAACAAGCAGCGCCTTTACGCTAATGGTGCTATCAAGGCGGTGCCAATTCCATACTACACGTCGCCTCCATTCCAGCCTTTCAAAGCGACAGTTTCGGAAGACGAACTGTTCCCAGGGGCCAGCTCACCGACTCCAGCCTAAATGAACTGAATTAGGTTACTGTTTTTTTTTTTTAGATTGAGGTCGAGAACATCGTACAACGTTTAAATTGACGACATTTCGCCAAGACGCACGTTAAATATGACTGATTCATACGTAGACGCAGGGGTGTTAAGTTAGTTGCATAAAGCACGTTGGGTAACGTGGTGATTTTCTGGAAAAAAAGGTCCTCACAAACTAATTCAAATTACTTTATATGTCAGAACTAGCTGTTACATATAAAGTAGTAATTTTATTTGTTTTTGCATTTTTTTTGTCACGAATTTGACGTTTTCAACAAACTTACTTTATTACCCATCTTAAGATTTCAACCGTCTTGCAGATTGGTTTTCTGTAAGAAATTCCGTTGAATTATCCCTGCATCCAGTTTCTTAAACAGTATTCGTTAACTAAATCTATAGGTTGAGGATATAATAACAGGCATGAATTATTGTCCTATCGGCTAAACGTTGTACCTTGTTCTTCGCTCTCATCACTACTTAATGTTCCCCATGTGATGTCTTTTTTTCGAGTGCGTTGTTCAAAGACGACTGAAGACCCAAGAGACCTCATACGGAAGTGTTACTGTGTGCCTTACTCTCACATTTTTACTAGACTGAAAACTTTCACTGACTGATACTTCATTATCACACAAACTTTTTAACCATTGCTCTTCCTGTTATATGATTTTAATTCACGGAATGGTGTCGATGAAATGACTATTCGACACGGACTCTAGTTCCAAACGGACAATTTCTTTCGGAGGGATGAAATGGATTTTAGGTCATTTATTGAATTGATTCACCCATGTTACGCGAGATGTGTGTTTTCCCTCATGTATTTATGAGAACTTTTTATATGTGTGTGTCTTCTCTTATTGTAAAGGGAATTTCAATCAGTGAAAGACGAGTTCCATGTTAGCTAAGGACAATTTCATAGCTCTGGGTATTATTTTAGTGGGATTTTGAATTGATTTGTACATTTGTTTCTAAGTTGGCATTCAAGGGTGAAAACTGACGTTTGGTGGGGTGTAGTGGAATTTTTCCATTATCTGCTTCTTTGTTCCTTTTTCATGTTCAGGTTCAAGAACTGTTCTGTATCACTCTCGAAATACGTATACACTTCATTTGACATGTAAGATTAGAAACTGCATTTTAGGAACCTTCATCGAAATCTCTTAAATCATAAAGGTTGGTGTATGTGACTCGGTAAACGACATTTAATCGTAGCAACGTGTAAAACATTTTTTGAAGATGATGACGTATTTATTTACTACGTAGTAGTGCCAAGAACCACAGTGGAAGGACCAAATTCTTCATTGCTGAGAACGATTAGAAAATTTCTACTCTTTGGCTACAATTGCGTCGAGCTAACCGAGTCATATAAACCTTCCCTAATTCATTTATGTTAACAACTAACCCACGAAAACTCTCATTTTACATGGATTTTCACCTCAAGCAAACTCCATGAAGTTGATACTATATTTAGCCTTTACACAAGCAGCAATAAGATTTTTACTATTGTATTTTTAGCATAGCTTACAAATAGTTAAGAACAAAACAGGTAGATTTGGCTATTTCCACAAACACTTTTTAGAACATGTTTAAAGGTAATAAAATATAGTTAGTAGGCTGTGCTAGCGTTTTAACTGGGACATAGTTTTTTACGATCAAGAGAAGCAAGTTTAAGTCAAGTGAAAAAAACATTGAAGAATAATGTTTTTTCTTTCTTCAAATAATGCGTGGACTTTGAATGTGTATGCGATTTTCGAAAACTTCGAACAGTCCTTTTAAACTGAATTGCCGTGTTACTAAAGCAAAGGGGAGAGGTTAACGCGATTTTTCGTGTAATGTTTTTATTGTGTTTGTTTATTTATTTATTTATATTTTAATTTATTTATTTCATTGTTTGAGATTAGAAAAAGATTTTCTCTTCATTGAAAAATCTTTTGAAAAGTGATATAGTTTCAATTCAACTGAGCCGCAACTCACAATTACTATCCACAAAATCCTAGAGAGATGTTCAGTTCTCTCTTTGAAGCTGTAAAAAGTGGTTTTTTGGGCATTATAAGGTGAAACCATAGAAAAACGTAAGCTTCAATTCTGAAAATATCTTTGACATAAATAAAATATCTCAACCATTTTATTTAAATAAAGCATTTAATTTTATTACGGTTTATTTTATCTAGGGTTTGATTGTAATAAGATGCATAAAAGTGTGGGGGGGTTATCCTGTGTAAGATATAAGAAGTTGGATAAATGTTTAGGTATACAATTGAAAAATGTTAATTAGATAACTTCTTAAATTTAACTTAGCTTTTTTTATGATAACGAAATTTGTGTCACATGAAATATTTTCCACTGATAATTGGAATTCTTTTATGAGTTGTTTGAAGATTAAGAATCAATAGCGAATAAAATTTGCATTTAGAATCTTATGAAAATGAAGTGATTTTAATATATTTTAAAAATCAATAAGTAATTTCAACGCATATTTAAAAAGCGGTTTTAAACTTTCAGTTTACTAAATTCATGAATCAATTAATAAAAAAAACTAAAGTTTTCTAAATTTATTATGTGAGTTTTAGAGGAGAAAAACATATGAATGAGTATTACTAAAGCATAACTATAGTTCTTTTAATAAAATTCGGTGACTGTTGCCAATGTTTTTAGGTGAATGTTTTTTTGTCAACGTCCATTTGCTTTCTGTGTTCCCATTTGAAATTATATTTTTGTCGATTTATGCGTCTAATAAAACCACTTAAAACATTCTTTGTATGTGCTTTATTTTACTAAGCTTGAGAAAGACAAAGTTCCATGTGACCACAAATATTCATAGTATGCCATTATCTTTTTTCAGGGCAAACCACACAAATATTTTTTAAATTTAATTTTAATTTCTTGTTCTTAAAATTAGTCTTATGTTACATAAGTAAATTTTGCTGAAAGTTTTCAAGTTAAAACGTTTGATTGAAAAACTAGTTATAAACATTATTATTTTTTATTTAAAGAAGATTGGTTCAACCTAGAATCGGGATTCTTTGGAGAAAAAAAAACGGTTCAGTAAATGGAATTAAAGAACCTAATGTACATTTAATGTAAGAATCAGTCCAAAGTCAATAAGTTACAAACTTAAAAATTCTACTTTTAAAATGTATGTTGTATTTCTTTACTATTCTTTCATTTATCTTTTTTAAGGAATTTAACTTAATTTTTACGTAACACTTTAAAACCAAAATATAAATAAATAAACAATGAAAAAAATAATTCCCCTACTTATAAGCATTATGGGGAGAGTATTTGAATTGTCCTTACTAGATTATTTTCGTCCTTATTATCATTTTATTGCACAAAATAGTGAATACAGGATGCTGAAATATAACTAAATCGTCGTTCTTGCTTTCAATTATTACTCCCGAAAAGGATATATTAGTATTACATTGTCAAATAAATAGAGCGTTTTTGGACAGATGCAAGTTAGGAATTATCATTCAACATTTTATTGAATCAGGGACTAATAAACTACAAGGGCAATAAAGAGAAGTCTATTTTAATCAACAAGTGTCAGAAAACATTTTTCTCCTTCATCTCTTCCGCAATAGAAAAAATTCTGCTCATTGGCTGAAGTCAACGACTATTGTTATCTAAAAAAAGAATAATAAGCTTAATTTTTTGTTTCAAAATTCATAAAGATACCCATGGCAAGTTATGTAATGAGGAAAAAAACCACAAGAACTTTTACAATCGGTTAATATCTTCAGTTCACGCATCGTGAATAAAGTTTTCAAAAATCTCCAAAACGAGCATTTTTCGCTAAATTTTTTAAATATAATTACTTAGGGTGCAAAGATTGACACTTCAATACTTTTACTGGTTTTTTTTCTATGATTGAAATAATTCAAATTTTTGAAGTTTTTTTTATATCAATGGTATTTTTGTTTTTTATAAACTAAAAAAAAATACAGAAATATATTTAACACCTATAAAGTTGGCTTTTTTCTCGTCATCTGAACGACAGCTGTTCAAGTTCCTTTTCACAAGTGAATGTCAGTTTACCCTGCCAGTAAATGACCCTTTTCTCACCCCAATTTCCAAAATGTAAGTTTTATATTTTTATTCACCAAAGTAAACCCTAAACAAAGCCCTACCCTACAAACTCCTATAAAGTAAACAAGTATTTATGCCCACGAATAATTGATAAATTAAGTAAGAGAGCCCCTGCAAGCTGCATGTGCACAATCATTTGTCAGAAAAACATGACTGAATGAAGTCAAATCTTAACCATCAGATCTCTTTCTTTCGCATTAAGCTACGTTTATCAATAAAAAAAAATTTACACAGTTATTACAGTCGAAGATTCCGAAGATTATGCTTGAACTAGAACTTGAACTAGAACTAGGGTCTGTCGCCCCCTGTGCTCGCCAACTCCACGAAATTTGATTTTTAGGTAAAGTTAGATAAACAATATTGTCTAATATTGCAACTACTGAATTTTAGTGAGTCTTCAAGAAGCGATTTATTTCATTATTATGAGGTCAAATATTCATTCACTCGGCAGTTCACTCAAGGAAAAACAAGAAAACTTTATTTGGGTTATATATATAAAAGGTATTTAACATAAATATTCTGTGCTAAAAAAATATTTTAAAAAATTACATAGAAAATAAGAGATCAAAAACCCTATAAAATACAATTGTAGGACAGAATGGGACATGGTTCGATTACTTAACGAATGACTCCTAAACCAACGAACTTGCAGTTTTAAATGAAGCTGATTAAAATAAAAGGCTCAGGAGGTCCCGTGGTTATTATTTAACCATTTCCACCTACCGGCTAACTATTTCGCGCGGTTAACCAGGAAGTTAACCCAGCAGCAGCAGGGGTGGCCCGCTCGCGTGAGGCCCGCAGCGAAGGTCGGTGGGAGGACATCCTCATTACGACATCGTCGCAGCGGAAAGAGAGGCGATCGAGCGGGGCGCTTCCGAAGTCACCTTGCATCGGCAAACTGACCCCCAGTCAGAAATTCTCCTTTTTTATGTACCGACTATAATTACCCTGAAATTTAAATATGGGGTTTTCCATTAATCGGGTCACGCTTGGAGGGAAGGGTTGGAGTTTATCAAATCTGTGACACTTTGTGACGCAAGGCTGAACATAAATTTCTGAGCAAAATTTTCAGGCTCCCTAAGTTAAAAATATTTCTGTTGCCAAAACCTTTCAATAGATTCATTAAGCATGTATTATTTTATCAATTGAAGAAATTTATGTCCCCTCTACAGTTAAAGGTGAAGTTTCGTATCCTGCAAAATCGACACGTAAAAAGAAGTTTCAAAGTATCATTTTAATTTTATCCGTATTGTAACAGATTTTTCCATTGCTCTTACTCTTACATTTTTTAAACTATTTTTCTGCACCCAATTTATGCACATTGTTTGACCTATTTCTAGAAAAAATGACAAAACTAAACTAGCTAAGCACGTATTAAAGGAGGGGGCGGTTTAAAAATGAGAGGTCTTATTACTGGTTAAATATAATGTGCGAATAATAGGTATGAAAGAGGACAATTAGAATTAACCATAAACTACTGAAACTACCATTTTAAGGACTAAAAAATATTAAATGTCTTTCAAATTTGTAAAAAAAAACTTAAACAAGTGGCATTGATATCATTAACAAACTACCCTAATTTTAGTTGGGTTTGTGCGGTAGGAGCTAGGGGGAAGGGGGTTATGAGAGTTGTGTCAAGCAACAACAAAAAGGTAAAAATGGAGGTAAGAAAATGTACACAGGTATAACACAAAAGGTAAAAATGTACACAGAGGTAAAAATGGTTATAAATTAAGAGGGAGCTGGAATAATTTTCTCCAACTCCCCTTTTAGAGCATTTTCCAGCACTTGAAGTGCTTGGGAGGTATTTGAAATTGATCTCCCTAGCATGTCCCACACGTTTTCTCTTGTAGCCGGAAGAACGTGCTGGTCAATCCATTTCTTGCAATTTCTTCACCTTAAAGAAAAATAACTTAACAAACTTGATGGAAATAGGTACACAACGTTGTTATCAGTCCGGAGAAAAAGTAAAAGTAAAAAGTTTTCATCTAATAACTGACTGCATGAATTTAGCTTTTAGATGACATTAAGTTTATGAAAAATGCTTCAACCGCTGCAAAGTTTTCCTTTGCTTTCCCCCCCACCAAATAAGTGTGTCTCAAATCCACCAACACCCTCTAATTGTTTTGAGCAGTGTAGCTAATTGAGCTAAATTGAGTTAGTTTGATTTGGAGGAAGGAAAATGAGAAAAACAAATAGAAAACTATTGAAATAGTAGGTTTCTTCTCAAAAATTATTTAACACTTTCAAGTTTTTATTATTCAGAACACCCTTCCTTTAAGAGATATTCTACTACTGCTTATAGCCCAATGAGTTTGTACAGTTGAAAAAGGTTAGTAGTTATTTTTTGTAAAAATATTCTAATAAAAATAAGCAAAATTTTAAGTGCAAAAAGAGGAATTTATGGACAAAATTATTGCTTTTAATTTTTATAAGACAAATAAAATCACATTTCGACCATTTAAAGTGCTCAACCTATATTCTTACCCTTTGTTACTATAGGGTGATGCATTTTTATTTGCTCAAATTTTGAAAATTGGATTTTTAATAATTTTAATTTCTGGATAAAATTTGTGTCGTTAGGTATAAAAACCTGTTCTCCTTTACAGAATGGACAGATCCAGTTGTACCTGTGAACGCGCATAAAAAGAGAAGTTATAGTTTAAAAAAAGTTAAAAAAGAATATATTTTTTATTAATGCATGACCTTTTATATACCTGTTAATAAACTTGCAATCGATTTTTTTAAAATAAATAACTTTTAGAGAGAGAATAATCATTGAAGGAACTTGAATAATGCATGACTTGATTTCTTACCAAAAATATAATTCACATGGAATTTTCAAACAGAATTTTTAATTCATACACGTTGTGTTGGTCACAGCAGTGGCGGATCCAGGGGGGGGGCCCTGGGGGCCATGGCCCCCCCCCCGAGAAACCCTAACAAATAGCTTAAAAAACACTTTCTTAATGCTAAAATTCAAAAAAATTTCTGGGGGAGAACCCCCAACCCCCCTTTAATATTTTGACATGTGACATCTGTTTTAGAGTGTTTTTCCCATGAAAATTCTTCCGCTTAAAAGAAGCTGTTCTCTTTTGGGAAGTTTTAAAATAGATGAATACTATAGTTTGAAAGGGCGCATTTGCAAACATTTTCTGGGAGAGGACCCCCAGTCCTTTTCAAAATTTGGCATCTATTTATAATTTCATCCTTGAAAATTCTGTGGTTCATGCTTTCAAAATGAGCTGAAACTTTATTTTTAGAGGCAAATGTTCAAAATTTTTCTTGGGGATTACCTCCTAGACCCCCTATTAATTTCTCATGGTTACTTATTTAATGTTTTCTACTTGAATTTGTTTCTCTCCTCTCCTTTTAGGAGTACAAGAAGTTGCTCTCTGTAGGAGCTATCCAATGGGTACCAAATGTACAAAAATGAGTAAAAAAACTTCTGTTGGAAGCCAAATTTCACAAAATTTTCTGGGGAAGGACCCCCAGAACCCCCCTTTTGCTTTCGAGCTAGCATTATCTGATGAAACCTTTATAACTTTAACAAAGTTTCGTATTTTATTTATGTTATACTAGGAAAATTGGGAGCCAAACACCTCGCGAAACATAAGTATTGTTATGCCCCTACCAAAAAGGTTTCGCCCCCCCCCCTTTCTAAAACAATGGCACGGGCCCTGGATATCCTCTAAGTTACTACAAACCCCTAAAAAGCTGCTTAAAAGCAAGCATTCTTCAAAAAAATTTCTGAGGCACTGAAAATTTCGAATGTAATACCCTCCGATTCTGACATGCCCCCCCCCCCCCCGAAAATCTGGTCTGGATCCGCCCTTGGGTCACAGTGGCGTATATAAGGGGGGGGCGAGGGGGCCCTGCCCCCCCCCCGAAATTCGGACTAGGTGCACCAAAACAAGTTAAAACCCTGTATTTAAGGGTCAAATTTCAAAAACATTTCTGGGGGAGGATTCCCGAACCCCCCCTTTTGTACTTAGAATTTTATTAACAACCTCATTATAATAAGTTCATCCAAATCCTATCAAAAAATATATGTCCAAAATTCGGACTAAGTCTACCAAAAACAAGATAAAACCCTGTTTTTAGGGGTCAAGTTCCAAAAATTATCTGGGAAAGGGAAAGGACCCCCAGATCCTCTTTTGAACTCTCCAGAACTCTAATATTTTAATAACTTTTTAAATATTAAGTTCAAAAAAATGTACTTCTAAAATTCGGGTATAGTGTACCAAAACTAGTTAAAAACCTGGTTTTTTTAGTCAAACTTCAAAAAATTTTCTGGGGGAGGACCCCCAGACCCCCCTTTGGTACTTGTATTTTTATTACTAACAACTATTCCTATATTAAGTGTTTTGGACCTAAATTATCACCTGAAATGCTGCATGGGACCTATTAAATATGTGGGGGAGGGTCTGGGGAGTAATTTTGGGCCCCTCCCAAAATAAATTCCTATATACGCCACTGGTTGGTCACCAAAAGTAAATGCCATATCATTTTAAGTTCAAAATAAAGGATAGTGTTTCGTTCAAAGTGTAGATGGCAGCACAATATTTTTTTTAACCTAAAAACATACCCTTTTAAATCTTTATCTTTTAATTGGTTTTTAAAATAAATATCAAACAATGATATTTTTCAACTTGGCTCTTAAAAAGAATATGGATTTTGTTTATCTTTTTATTGTCTTGTAGTCGCGGAGAATTTTAGGTAATTTTTTCTCCAAAAGCAACAAGAGTGGCAATGCCATTGAGATGATGTATCATATAAATTCAACCAATCGTAACGCTCTACGTAGGATTGCATCATCAGCAATTGTAAACAACAAAAACAAAACAAAAACATGGACATTCAGTGACGTCTGAAATCTCCCTCCCTTTTCATTTTATTACGTGTCGTTCGTGTTCGTAACATATGTTACGGCTGTGTATACTGTGTTTATATACAGTAGTATATCGGGAAATATAAATTTTCTTTCACGGAGGAATCATGATAAAAGTAATCAACGTGTCGACACTACCTTTTCACCCAGGCAGGATTCAGGGTATTACTACAACGAATAACATATTCCATAGGACAGCTGAAATAAGCAGCCAGTCATCGAATACCATGAAAGTTCCGATCCTGTCATCTATTCAAAATATAAACAATGAAAATAAACCCAGTAAAAGAATCACCACAACAAATGAGAGGTAAGAATACTAATGTTTGTTTTAATTTTAGTTATGTTAATAATAGCTGCCAAGTGGCAATCTATGCGAGCTCTATATTTTATTGACTTTTCAGTGATAAAACGTGATATTTCATATTATATAGTTGCAGTTCCCATGAGAATAATGGATTTACTGAAATTAAAATGATGGGTTCCTTAAAATGTTGAATCACATCATTAATGTTATAATATTTGTCTGTAACTAACAATTTAAACTAGTTTAAAAAGATCATTGAAAGCTTGAGTCTAGTTTTTTAAGACGAAGTTATTCTATAAAAAATTTCTCTCTGATAAAATCGTGTTAGTACATTATGATTTTGGAGAATAATGGTGCAACATGGTGTTCTTGGATAAAGTTACTCTGTTTAATTTTTTTTAAATAAATATTTTCAACTTTTTAAAAATACATTAATCAGTAGCAGCTAATGGGTTATTCAGTATAAAAATTATTTATATACACTTTTTTGGAACAGATTTGATACAGTTCCTCCATGCTAAAAAGGGGCAATGGTTGCAAAGAGTTGGAGACCAGCCGAGTGGCCGCTGCTCTATAAAGCAGTCACCTTAATATCTCTATAAAGCAGTCTATGGCAGACCTGTATCAAATTTGTTCCCTCTTTTCTTATATATCATAAAACTCTGGTCCAAACTTCATTCTGAAATGTCCTGCATATTGTTGTTAAAGTAAGCTAAACAACTAGGTAAATATCCCTATCTCAAATAATTTCTTTAATTTTTTTTCATGGGGTAGTGAAAAATAAAAGTGCTACGAATAGACTTTAACATAATTAACCCAGAGTATAGTGAAAACTTCAATTAGATATAACAAATTAACTTTTTCACCAGACCTCAGTTCAAACAACCAATATTTAATATTGAGTATATGGTGAACCTATAGTAATACTAGTAAGCTTCACATTTGGTCCCATAGAACTAAAACTTTTTAATGGTAGAAGTTAAATCTTGGAAATCTGTCTGGAAGGATTGGCTGCTTCTCCCTTTTTTTTTTTTTAATGAATGCAGTTTGTTTTGAAAAACCAGTTTTAAGAATTTGTGTAGTTGTTAAATCAAGTAGTTCAAATTCTGTACGAAAGATTAATGCCTGAATGATTTGATATCTCTCACAATACACTTTTTTCTATTGAAAAATATTGACACATTTAAATCTTAAAATCCTATTATCTTGTTGAGTGTCTAACTCTGATCTTAACCCAGCTGTGAAAAATTGAAGAATACTCTTGCCTCATTCAAAATCCAAATTGGTTACTTAGCTATACATCAAAATGTCAATCACTCCTCAATGACTCAATGAGATTCAATTCAGTGGTTTTGAAAGTAATTTTTATTTTAGGCTGTTTTGCTCCAGTAAAACTGGTATGCGCTAATAAATGTCTATTTACCGTAAAGATTAAGACATTTCTTGCATTCCAGCATGAGACACTAATCAACTCTGTCATTTCAGAATAATGAAGAAAAGAAATAAAATACTCAAAAATAGGATAGCTTCTAAAATTTCCAGAGAAAAATTGAGACTTCAAAGGAATATCTTGGAGGAGCAACTACAAAATTTGAAAATGGAGGTAAGATTTCATTAAAAAAAGCGATTTCCTATATCAACAAAAAATTCTAGATATAATCAAACTCGATAATTGCTTTACAATTTGCCTTTACACTATGTATCCCAATGAAACTTACTTTAATTTGAATATATTTTATACCTAAATGAATTCAATTTCATAACCCTTTACAAAATCATAATTTTTTAGCTTACATAAATTGATTTCTCTTCCCAAGTTTAAGGTTAATATCCTAATTTTCTTGGGATAATACTAAGGTTTAGACATCATTTAGTAACAGCACTAAATTAAGATTCATTTTTAGCAACTACGTCTACACCTTGAAAATGAGAAACTTCGGTTACATCACAGCCATTTAAAAGAAGAAAATGAAAATCTAAAGCAACAGTGGGAAAAGAATGAAACTGCTGAGGACTTAGCTTGTGAAGACACCATCAAACACGCCTCGTTTGTTAACATTCCTCTGCTGAAGGAAAGGGTGTTTCCCAGGGTCCCCGCAGTCTTCCTGATGACACTGATATCAGAATTAATCAAGAGGTAAATAAATGTAATATTAACTGAATGCACTAATTTCTCTCATTTTTACCCAGTCAAAATAACAGCAACATAGTCTTGGTCATTGTTTAATAATAATTGTAGTTTTTAATGTTATTACTGTACTGTTTAGTTTGGAATCTCAATTTTAAGTCTCTTAAAAGGTACCAGGTGCAACTGTCCTTGACATATCAGACTTACTTGAAGACATACTTGATATGGAGCAAATGTGTGACTTTAGTGAATCCGAACAGTTTGACGAATCAGATGTAAGTACCTACATTTTTGTGGATTACAAGTAATTTTAGATTTTATAAGTTACTCCCAAGAAGTAATATCTACAGAATATTTTTATTCTTATATTAAAAAATATTCTGGCCTGAAAATAATATACTATTTCTCTCTGCTCTTACACAAACTATTTATCATTTTCAGCATATACTTTCTTTACTTATTAGTTTTTCTTATCAAATCCAACAAGAAAAAAATTGTCAATTCTGTACTAGTACAGTACTAATAAAAATTTTCTTTTCCAAGTATTTCAGGTATTACAATTATTTTATTTCTTAAGATATCTGAATTTAAGCAAGCTCATGTCGGGAAAGTATTTATATCACATTACTTGAAACATATCAAAATTTTTCCTGAAGTGTTTCATTTTATTTCAACTATGTGCATGTATTTGTCATCTTAGCATCATGCCTTGTATTGCAAATCACTTTTGAGTTTTAAAATTGCCACAAGTTAAATTTTAAAGTACCTAAAAATTTTAAATGTACTTATGACCTCTTTTAAAAATCAATTGCACCAAAATTTTGAATGGAAGTCACATACACACTTTAAGTAATCAAGAGTATTCCTTTCTTCCATAAATATTAAATGAAAAATGATTTTTTTGCACCTAAAATGGTGGTAGTAATATAATTTCTAAAATATTAAAATAAAGCAAAGTGGTTTTAAGCAATTTAAATTATCAAATTGAGGTATCTTACTATAAATTGATGCCTTTAGCTTTTGCCCTAGAGGAAGAAACAGAAAAAGGAAGAAACAGAAAAATAATGACCTATGGTTGTGTAAAACATAAACAATGTTTTATCCCAATTTCTTTTCCTCTTTACAGGTTTTTGTTTGCTCTATCTCACAAGACATGACCCCAGAACTATCATGCAATAATGAAAGTGCCGCAGCAAGAACATTTTGCCAAGAGATAGAAGTCTCCTGCTCAGAAGACGAGGAGATGAGTTCCAGCCCCGTGTGTTCGAGTCCTGAGCCTCCAACCTCAGACGAGGATGAACTAAGTTTTGAAAAAATCTTCAATGCCCTTCCAAACTATCCAGAGCCATGGACATTTGAAGACTTGTTTTTCGACTTGATCGATGAAGATATATCATTTTGTGGGTAATTGTGAGGGTGATAGTTGCCAAAATTGTAAATATTTTATTAGTATGTTGCACATTTCGTTCACGAGCAGTTTTACTGTACTTTTGTTTAATTGTTTAATTAAATGTTTTTTGAGAAAGTTTCATTTCATGTAGTCGGGTTTAAAACTTTTCAATCATTAAAGAATTAATACAAATACAGAGGAGGACCGAAATAAAACTATTATATTTTTATAATTATTACAAAATAAATTTTTACAATGTAATCATTTAATTAGCTATCAGAGATATCCCTTCACATGCTCATTTGTTCATATCACAAATTAGGAGGACAAGTGTAGTGTAGGTATTTCTGAAACACAGAAACTACTTGAAACTGCTTTATTTGGATTATTGAAATAGCAAAATGAAACATCCAAGTAATTCAAAGTAAAAAATATTTAAGTAAACAAAATACACAGGTTTTTTCCTTGAATTTATATATCGGAATAAGAATACCAAATAATCAAGTATATTTTATAGGTTTGAAAATTTTACCACTTGCATAAAACATAGTAATTTTCATAGAAGACTAAGACAGTTTGACACTAAACAAAATACAAAACATAGTGCACACTAAAAACAATATACCAAATACAATATTGCCATTACAAATTAAGGTTAACTTAATAAAAATTTTAGTAGCTAAGCTGGTATTTAGCAAACACGACAAACATTACAATACAATACTTACAAAAAATGAAAAAAATGCAAATTAAAAACAATACTAGCAAATACAATTTTACCATTACAAATTAAAATTAACTTAATAAAAATTTTAGTTGCTATGCTGACATTTAACAAACGCAACAAGTATTACAAAACCACGAACCATTAACTTTAAAGTCCAGAAAATCAGATTCAACTTGCAAAAACAGTTAGAACAGCATTCCTTGATATTTTAAAATCTTTGAATAGCATCCATTGCAGTTTCTATATAATTGCACATAGTGACAGCTTCTTCTCTTTGATCCATTACTCTACTAAACTCTGCAGTCAGGGAATTCTGAAAGAGAAAAGTAATTATTTTAACAGATTAAAATCATCGTTATAATCAAATTTCTTAATATGATTAGATTTAATTTTGACCTTGCTAATAAAGTTCTTTAAAGGGTATCGAAACAGGCACATGCATTTCAACTATGCAATGATATTTGGATGCTGAGTAAAAAATTGTCCCAATCCAAATAACATGGTATCTGGTATCATAATCACTTCTTAAGAAATTCCCTAACTGTGGATGGATTAAGAGTCATTTTTTGGTGATGTGTTTTCAAATTTTTACTAGCGTACAAACTAAGAAAATAACACAACCCAGTGTATATAGCAAGTAAAGAAAAACCTGTGCCACTTTAGTGTTCTGAAAATGCAAAATAGTCATTCATAGATAGAATAAAAATTCTTTTGGTAAGTGTTTCTAACGTGAGGTACACATCCTACTGGGGGAATGAAAAAGATTGAGACGCTGATTTTAATATTCTTAGCTTACTCAAATTAGTTTTCTGGAAAATTTAAGTATCTTATCTGAGATAAGATAGATCGCATTAGATTCTGCATAAAAAATGGGTTGCAAGTTAAAAAGTTTGGAAACCTATGTCAGGTTCACTGGTTGGGTAGTTTGTAAATACCCTAAAGAAAATTTTATTATAAATAATTGCACAAATCCAGCCTTGAATTCTAACAAGGAATAAGTACACTGTGATGAGTTTTACATTATCTTATGACCACAATTTTGCAACTATTGAATAATCCTATCTTTTGAATGTTTACATGCAGATTTTCACTTCTAAGTGTTCCTGCAGCCACAGGGTAATTTTTATTTAAACAATAATAATTTAGCATATCAAATATTTTTTTATACTTTATAAGCATCAAATCTATTAGCAATAGAAATGTAATAATTTAAAAACACTTACATAATGCTCAGAGGAAAAAATTTTTGCAGTCAATTTAGACTTGATGAAGTCAAAAACCTACAACAAATTGGTATTCCTTAATTATGAAGTAAAAACAGTAAGCAGTAAAACAGAAGCCTGAAAAATCTCGTAATAAAGTCAATGTGTGTACATATTTATTTATATGTAAGCAGGGTAAGAACACAATTTTTATTTTAACAAACATGTTTTAAACACATAAAACATTTTTTCCTGCATACAATACATTTTGAAATTAATAAGAAGTAATGAAGTAAAAATAACTTTAAATCATGAATAATTAACATTAGATGAAACCTCAATTAAACAATTGAAACCTCAATCTTAAGACATCTTTTAAAAAATCCCCATCATTTTAAATTTAAAAATGAAAGAGAAAAGCAGAATATTTTTGCTGGACAAACATAAATATAGTATACAAGAAAGATATTGATTTTCATCAGAGTTCAATCAACAAGTTTTACCAATTCTTTGTCAACAGGTGGTAGGTTTCTTATATGACTTTTTAAAAACACCTAGCTTTCAGAAAATATACTACTTATTTAATAAAGAATTTAGAATTAAAATTACATTAAAAGTTACGTTACCCTTGCACATCTCAGAAAATATGCACCGCCTGACTACCAATCCTATTTTCCATACTATTTAAATTAAAATATTTATAAAACATTTTCTGTTAAATTGGCAAAAAAATTACACAAATTGATAAATTTAAAACAAGGAATCACCAGTCCACCTACATGCTAGCAATCCATTTGTCACAAAAGAATTACCAAACAATAACTTTCCCCTATCCAGCCAAAAAAAAAAAAAAATCTTCCAAGATGTGATTAATCAAAGGGTTTAAATATAACCATTTTTTTGTAATGTAAATGAGGTAGTTGTAGCAATAGCTTTAAAAAGCTTGACAGCTGGACATATTTTAATAGCTCTAACCAAAAACTCAACTACTCATTCACCTTAATAGCTGAATTTCCAGTCTCTTGAAGCCAATGAGAAGCCTCTATGTCAAATTTCTAAAACAGCAACCCTCTCAATGACTCGAGAAAGACTGAAAATTCAGTTAAATATCTAAGTGATACACTTGAGTAACCAAAAGTAAGGTATTAAAATAAAAATAGAAACACTTACCCCGTGAATCAAGAAACAAACTATGTATTTCAAAGAAACATCTCCAATTTGTTTCTGCAGCATTTGCATATAATCCACAAGAACTTGCATAACATTTTTGGCATTACTTATGGAATTTGTATTGGCCATCAATTTAGCCTAAAAATTTCACAACATTAACTTCATGCAACTAGGGTACTTTGTTTAATGTATATAAGAAATATTTTGAACCGTTACCAGACATCCTTTTTTTTTTTAATTTATTACACTAAAGCTTAAATTAAGATAAAGTAAGAACTTAAAAAATACAAATTATTTTTCTTATTTTCACATGAATATTTCAGTCAAAGACGGATTTTGGGGAAAAAACAGTGTTATTTACAGCCAAATTTTAAAAATGTTCCTAAAATAAAAAATTTAGAATTTTTTTAAATGTTTTGATTAATTTGGAAAGCAATCTTTTTCTGATTTTAAGTTTACCCCTTTTGAGCGACCACTCTCTTAACGACCAATTTTTCTCAGAACAGAGGTGGTCGCTCAAGAGGTTCACGGTACTAGCCAAAAAATTGTGTACATAGCATACCTGCCAACTTTTCAAAAACAGAAATAGGAACAACACGCGCGACACATTTTGAATGAGTTCAAAGGGGGGATTGTTAAAAAAAGTTTGTAAGAAAAAATGATTCAAAGTTATATAAAAGGGGTAAAAAAGTATACTAAATGTGAAATTAGAGTATCAAAAAAATTCATGAATCAAAAAATTTGTAATTAAGTTGAAAATAAACAAATGCTTTAATTTCAGGGATGTGATTGGCAAAAAGGCAAAAAAGAGGAAACCCAATATCTCAATAAAATGAATGTGCAAAGCACAAATTCATACAAAAGGCAACTTACAGAATAGACAATTAAACTACAGCATAATTAAACTGACTCTATTTTTATTCATTTGTGAAAGCAAAGTAAATAATTTTACTATAAAGACAAAAAAGTAAACTATCTAAACAAAATTTCCATGCTGCAAGGACAATATTATGAGGAAACAATTATACCAAATCATTTAATAGTTGTATCGCCTATATTAAAATTATTTTCTCTACATTGAAAGGTTTTCTTGACTGAATAGTTACCAAGGTGTCAATAATTTAAATTACATGTATGACTTTTACTTTTAATATATTTTGAATATAAGAGGTAATGGTGCCTCAGTGTTGATTGGGTATCAAGGTCCACTTATAATTTATATTTATTATAAAAAATTTAAATAATGCTTAAATAATATTATTTACCTTAAACTTTTCATACACCCCATTATCTTCACACCTTGTAATTCTTTGTTTGAACCCTCAAGTTCAAACCATAAATTTCTATTTGCCTTCTTGCAAACAACAAGAAATTCCTCTAATATTTTTTTTAATTTGCCAGCTAATTTTAATTTGCCACATTTGAACTGCAAAAAGTGAACACTTTCTCCAAAAACAAGCATTTATAGCTGGATATTGACCCAAAGTAAGAAAAACGCGATCGCGAACCGTCTGTCAAGTTGTTTTTTCTATCCGCGTCCACGCCGTCAAAAAGCCAACTTTACAGGCAAAAGTCCGGAAGAACGCGTAAAAATTATTTTTTCTTCGAAAATTTTCGGAAATGCGTAAAAATTAAGCTGCATCCGTAATTCCGTAGTACAAACCGAATTTCCGTAATAGTTGGCAAGTATGGAAAAGACAATTCTCGTTCGTTGGTTGATTGATTATTGCACAATTTGAGTAGGTCGAAAATGGCAGGACGGGGCAGGGGGGACGAAAAATCGGGACATTTGGTACTGAAATCGTATTTTCGGAACAAAAGTGAAAAATCGGTACAAATACGAATTAATCGGAACGGTTGGCAGGTATGACATAGTGATATTTGAAGAAATCATGCACAAATTGAGTTTCACAAAGAGGATTGGATTTTGTAAAGAGTAAGTATTTAAGTTTGTAAAGAGTAAGTATAAGTATTTAAGGCTGACACAAGCGATTAAGGGTAAAAAAAGTAGTCACCTGAGAATGAGTGATAATCTATAAAACTTGGCCTAGTAAATGTGTCATCCCAAGAGAATAACTGTGTAACTGAGAAATACATCAAAAGAGGGTGTACAAGAAATAATAATTAAATAACTTACACCAAGAGCTTCTGAAGAGATGTTATCAGAACTAAATGCACTTATTGAAGATTCAGAACTTAATGCACTTGTGGAAGCTTCACTAGCATTATCTTTAGATGAGTCCCAAACTTTTACAGGAGAACAAGGCAATCCAGACTCTGTACTGAAAATCATTCACAAAATAAATCTTACATAATGGAATTCAATGTGGGTATATACAGGGTGTTTCAACAGGTCTACCCAAACTTTGCAATAGTCATATTCTTAGTAAGGAGTACTTAAAAAGTACCTTAAGAACTGTAACTCTATAACCAATAATTTTTGAAAAAAATTGTGTAGTCTTGTTGAACCAACCTGTATGTGTGTATATTCAAAATGTAGTGAAATAAACCATTCAATAAAATTGTTTACTAATAGTCCCTATACCAGCCCTGTTTGTTTGTATGCTTAACTGTTGTCATATGTCTCACAGACCCCACAAAAATTTAAATTTTATAAACTATTTCTCCCAACTGGAGTTTGTTCTGGTGTCATTTTAATGTCCCTTTAATTATATATGAAAAACACTTCTTAGGGGATTTAGGGTTCTCTCCTGAAAAATGTTTGAAAATTAAGACTAAAAAAACACCTGGGTTTTACCACATTTCTGTAATGGAAACTGTGATGTGGAATATATTCTATGTAGTTTGAATAAGCATTTAATTTTATGGCTGAATGCCATGAAAATCTCTGTGAGAGCTGCGGGTTGGACCAATGTTTTAAAATATGTAAGCTTCATCTTTAATTTAATACACTTTTCTGCTACTTACATTTGGTTTTTCAGATCCCAATGGTAAACATTGCAAAAAGTACCCTGGGCTTTTAGATATTTTCCTATCAAATCCTAAAAAAAGTAAAAGTTGTAAGCATTTAACCGGCTCAAACTTCCTTGTATGTTCTACTAAAGAAAACTTTTCTATGGCTATCAAAAACAAACCTTTGTTTCTTCAGTACACTGATATATAGCTTCACCAAGGAAATGCATTAATGCTGATTTTAAAGTAGGATGAATAAATACCTAGAATAAAATATTCACTATTTTATTTCACCTCTTTTTCAAAGCAATTCTCCATACTCATGTAAATAGTTGAAATTTTTCATTCTAACCTAGGTTATGCCAACTTTAAGGTATAGAATAGAGTATGCATAGCACAAAATCTAAAAGGTTTAACTTGAGGTATATAAAGTAAAACCTACAGAATTAGCTGAATCTTCAATAGCTTCTAATACAATTTCCATTATTTTATCA
This sequence comes from Tetragnatha montana, assembly GCA_963680715.1. Classification (NCBI taxonomy): domain Eukaryota; kingdom Metazoa; phylum Arthropoda; class Arachnida; order Araneae; family Tetragnathidae; genus Tetragnatha; species Tetragnatha montana. The sequence continues at coordinate 31,543,597 of OY796676.1, forward strand.
ACAAACTCTCCCAAAGGTTCTTCATATTTTTTTAATATTTCTTTGCAAGCAGACTCAAGAGTTAGAGGGGGAACTGCTAAAAAGCTCCTGGAAAGAATATTGTAAATTAATCAGCCCTATTCAAGTACATGAAATGAACTTTAAAAGATAATGCGAGATGAAAAAATGGTAATATAAAAGCACATGAAATGAACTTTGAAAGATAATGTGAGATGAAAAAATGGTAATATAAAAGCACTATCCTTCCATATTACTATTTCATGCCATAGTTGGATAAAACAAAAAACTATCTGCTCACAAAATTTTCTTCTAATATTTTCTACAAACTAATTAAAATGACAGTCCCATTGTTAACCTAAATACTGAAATAATACTTCATAAGCAACCATAGTAAGAATAAAATCCTTTATGTATAAAATTTTTCAAAATGTAAAACTCTGCGCTCGGTGTGTGCTTCTACATTATCCAAGTCTGTTTCATGCATACTTCAAATTACAATAAAACAAAGTAAATCAGATAAGTTTGGAAGTTATTTAAACCATTGTAAATTTAGTTGTGTTTGAGTTTCAACATCAGAACAAAAATTGATTGTTTTGGGGAGTTTCTAGAAAACTCTTATTAGTATTTGAAATTTAGATAGTATTTTGAAGTGCACTTTTAAGGCATGTAAGGAATTTTTTACATCATAAAATATAGCATCAATTAATTGTTGATTGGATGTTTGATAGTTAGAATTTTTAAGAATTTCTAAAAGTTTTCTCAGAATTTGCAAAAGAATCTGAAAACTTTGACCAAAAATACATTATACAGATCAGTAATTTAAAGTTTTTCTCTGGAAACTTCTCAAAAACTTTTTTTATAGAATAAAGAGATAAGATAAACTCACGTTATTCCAAGTAGGTTGGACATTTTTTTTATAATTTCACTCTCTAATAAAGCAGTTGGCTAGAAATATAAAAATGGAATACTTTAATAATGAATTTAATTTCAATTAAATATTTTGCTTTGCCACACAATTTACTTACTAGTGTTAGAATTAATTGAAGATCTGTATACAGGGAATGGTTTATTATGGCACCAGGTGTAAATTTCTCCGAGTTTCTATCAGATAGCCCAAAGAGTTTAAAATGAACATCATCTTTAAAAAGTTCTAATGCTCTGAAACAAGATAAATTTTCCTTGTAGTGAATCATCACTAGATCTCTAGTTGATAAAACTAAAACCTATCTGTGCACATGAAATAAAGTCAAAATATTTTGGCAAGTGATAAAATAATTTATAAATTGAAAAACGTAACAAAACTCTAGTATGTTTAACACAAAAATAGGTATTTGCTAACATTGCTTTTATTTCAGTAAGAATAATTTCATACAATTACTTATCTAAGTGTACAATTTAAACAATTGTGCACTTAGATAAGTAATTGTATGAAATTATTCTTTCAAACGTCAATACAAAATATGTAGTTAAAAGCAAGATAGCACTTTTTTTAAATCCAAATATTTAATGAATAACAGAACAAGGTTCAATAAATTTTACGTAGATTATTAAAAATTTAATACAGTGGTTTATAAACTTTTCGGGTAGCAGCCCCCTTTTGAAAGGTAATTTTTTTCACAGTGCCACTTTTGGAAAAAATCTAAAGATAACCTCAAATTGCATTATTGAATATTTTCCAGATTTTTAACATCCATATGAAATTAATAACTGATGGGGTAAATACTTATCATTTTCTTATATTCTTTTTCAGAATGTTCCTATTGGTCGTAAATCCTTAAATCAGCTTTTATATTACTTTAAAATAAAAAATTAACTCAATTCAGGTCTTTGAACACTTGAAAAGACCATTTAATAAAAACCAAATTCCAAATTAAATAAAATGTTTAGTCCAAACCTGAACTTTTTCATTATGAAAATTTCTCAATTTCCTCTATTAAAAGTGTTATATATTCTAAAAATTATAAAGAAATTAAAATAAATTAAACACGATCCAATGAGCAGCAAACTCAATAAAACATTATAATGTTATTTTTCATTAGACCAAAATTGATAATTAACATTCTAAATAAAATACCTAAAAAAAACCTGGTAAATACAGGTGTTCTTTCCTGAAACTGTTTTGAAATCAATCCAAATGAAAAACAGCTAATTCACTTCAAAGGAACAGTGTTCTAAAAAAAGAGAATGAAAATTTGTTCGGGGCACCCTTGTGAAGTGCATAGTTTGGGAACCACTGACCAAAAAAGCGGGGCGGGTGTTACATGATATGGGAGGGAGTAATGCAAAAATGATTGATCTACAGCAAAGTTATTTAGTAAACCAGTTAAAAAGACATAATTTAAATGTTATAAACTGAAAAAAAATGTGGCTGAAAATGTTCTTGATAAGGGTGTGGTTTTTTGCTACTGTATAATTCAATAATTTCTAAAGATTAGCAAGAAAATTTCATTAATAAATGAACAATTTCTTATTTCCATATGCTTAAAATATCTTGACACTTTAAGTAATTTCTTACTTTAACAGATAAGCTTGCGCTCCTTCTTCACCACAGTCATTTCCCCATAGTTCATCAAAAGATTTTAATTCCCTTTTCAAGTTATTCAACTTTTGGGCCAGCTCTTTTTTCAAAGAAGGAAATGTTTTCTTTATGTGTTCCTTGAGTTGCTTGTGCAGTACTTTCATCAAGTAAGGTGTACCCATTCTGTCAGCCATGCGACTAAAATTAAACCAAAACATGACATAGAAAATGCGTACTTAGAAAACAAATGGCAATTGATAACTTGTTATAAAAAGACAATTCAAATTTGAAACATAAACAATTAAAAAAGAGTTATACTAAAAGTTTTTAGTAATTATCTACTTAGTTAGGGGTTAATATTTGAGGTTTATCCAAATAAATGAATAGGTATTTAAAAACTAACCTATAGGCTGGATGATTTTCAAAAAATGTTTTTTCCTTTTGTAATGAGTAAGCTATGTCTTTACCTTCCTCAATATCCAATTGATTACGGTTAACTACACCAACATATCCTATAAAAAGATAAGGAAAACAAGATAAATTAAGCTAATTACATATGAATGGGTCAGAATCTAAGGGGCACAAGTGGGTTTTTGAATGTGTGCTCTCAATAAGAACTTTCAATAGGAATCCCTATTTTGAGCAAGTAATAAGTACAACACAGTTAAATTGCACAAACACTATTATAGAACTTCAAAATGTAGCTAGAAAATATTATATTGAAAGCCAAACATTTGAATAAAAAAAATTACAGGAAAAATGAAATTGCACAACTGAAAAACCTCTCAAATCAACAGTCTAAAAACTTTTAATTGCTCCTCAAATCAGCTAAAATGTTGGGGTATGTTAGGGTCAGAAATTATTAGATTATCTCATGGTACATTTAAATCCTACTCTGAGTCACTATGCCTCTTGAATTCTAGCCCCCTCATTTGTTATTTGAATTTAGAGTTCAGATATTAACCTTTTTAAAATTTATGGTCCTATGAGAATTTATGCTTAATTCAATACACTGATACATGCAATATCAGCAGATTTCCCTAGTTTTGTTCCACGTAATTATATTATGTCTAACCATCATTACCTATAAGTATGCAAAAATAATCGTACCTCTTTCCAAATACAGCACAGAATTATCTAACACAGCACATGCATTTGTACCTTGATCCATCATATCCAGCTTAGTCAATACTCCAAAAGTTCTTGTTCCTTTAAAAAATATGAATCCACAGCTTTTAGTATATAGCTGTCTCTTACGTATTTCACTACTTATACAATTTTGAAAAATGTGATAGGTATTAGAAAGAGAACATCTGATGAGGGAAGTTTTTTTAGTTCTTAAACTAGAAGAAATGTAACACAGAAAGATACTCTCGTTGAGAGTTATTTACATATTTATTGGGTCATATTAAAGTGCACAAAATAAATAACTCACTCTCAGGATCGACTTTTTGGGCCATTTGAAGAGAATCTGATGTGGCTATGTCTTGAGTAGCTGGAGTAACAGCCAAAATAATACTGTTTGGCTGCTCAATGAACTTCATTATTATATTGTTAACTGCATCAATACTTTCTTCGGATTGGCCATTAACATTAATCTTGATAATACCAGGTAAATCCACCAATGTCAGCTTCAATACTAAGAGACACATTAAAAGGAGATTCACAGTCATACAAATACAAAGTGTGTTCAGAAAGTATTGAACCTCTTTCTTTTCACAAAACTAGAAAAAGTTTGGAAGGGCTCCTTCAGTGCAAAAGTAAAAGGGATATTTATGAGTATGTATGAATTTTTTAAAGCTTTGGGCAAAGCGTCATTGATTGTAATCAGCCGTTAACTTACTTATGCGATGAGGCATCCACTGAGTCCCCTCCCTAACCCTTGAGACAGGAGGCCAGTGGAAACTTTCCACTGCCATCTCATTGGTGAGAGGGTAGTCCCAAAAGGGTTTAGTGAGGGAGTGTAATGTAAATCTGCCAAATCCCCTGCATTACCAGCTCCTTCCCCATGGCATTTTGTTCCATGTGGCCACTAGTTTTTTTCCAAGTACAGCCTTTTCATAATATGCCAGGCTTCTTCACCAAACAAAGTTTCATGGCATTAATGGGAAATATACTGCCGAAAAATGACCAGATTTTAACCAAGGGAAAAAATAATTCAAAACAGAACAGCAGGGCTAAGCAGCATTTCTAAAGATTGTGTACTAGAGATGAAAAACAAGCAGAACCAATGGGATTAGTGTGAGCATTGCCAAGGAAAGATTACTTTGAAGGTGATACAAGCAAAAATATTTTGTGCAAATAAATTTAATTTTTTCTGACAAGGCACAATACTTTTAGAACTCAGTGGTAACTTGAAGGTCACTTTAGTTTTAATAAACAATAAACTCACCATTCGGCACATATATTTTTAGATTGATAGGAGCATCTGAAAATCCATTCGGTCCTGGATTTTGTAAAGTTAACCTCTTAATTTCTTCCTTGACTTGTTCGAAATCATAGATTTTCTGTAATGGTCTAGCATCATCATGATCAAATACAGCATATGCTAAAATTATTACACAATAAAAACAGTTATTTTACATTGACTGTAGGCATTTCATGCTGCTATTTTAAAATATGTAATTCATATTTTTAACTCACCTTCTGCACTGGGATACAATTGGATGATGGTAGGACGTCTTGTTACAACACCAGTACCTCTTGGTAAACATTCCCTGAATAAAAAATTTGCAGCAAAATTTTATTTCTTCCAAAATGAAATTACTATATCACTTGTTCTTATAATTATAAAGCATTTCATTTCTAGTAAAATTAAGTCTGATATCTTTAAAGCTTAAGATTATTCTTATACAGTGAAACCTGTGTCTATAACATTATCTAGGATGATGTGGATCAAGCAAAGTCAGAGCCAGTAATAGTTCTTTCTATAACTAAAGCATTGTTTTGTTATACAGGTTTAACTCTAGAAGCAATGACTAATAATCTATTAATCAATGTCAGGAGATAACTAGTTGTTAAAATCATTGTAAGTTACTTGTAACAGTCACAATGAAGATGAAGGCAGTTTAAAAACTACTTTAAACCTAACTCTAGCAGAGTTTTGAAATACTATTATGCAATCCAGCAAACCATTTTATAAAACATGCAACAAATTTATCTTTAAATTGTGGTATTTTAATTTTTTTGATTTAAATCACATGACTTTTTTAAATCAATCAACTCTGGCACAGTGATAAGTAGTAACTCACATTGAATGAATCTTAGCAAGGCAATAGGAATCAACTAAATAATTTGACTTACCTTCCAATAAGGCTTTCCAATACACTACTCTTACCACCACTTTGACAGCCGACAACAACAATTTGTGGAAGAGATATATCTAGAATTTTACCACTGGCAGAAAATTTGCTCTGCAAAATGTTGACAGATCCTATTAAGTCATCGGCATCGAAAACTGTAATAAAAAATCCTAATGTATATCAATCTAGTTCTAGTATAAATAGAATGTAAAAAAAAAATTCATAAAAGTGGTTAAGATCTCCTATTTCGTCCGGGTAGGTACTCCTAAAGTGAGGGTAATTTTATTTTTGGAGAAGAAAAAAAAAGTTCCAAAATTGAGGGAGAGCTGTACTTAACACAACCCCTTCAGAATGAACTAGAAATAAACAAAAATGGATCAGCAGAACTAGCTTGCATGTTTATAGTTAGTTCTGAAGAGGTTGTGATGAGTACAGCAGCCCTTATAGGAGGTTAATTGTTCCTTAACAATAATAAAATTACCCTCACTTCAGATAAAATACAAGGTAAATTTGACTATTAGTTCTTTTTTACAGCTTACTTTAATTATAATCACCCTGTATCCTGCTAAACTGTTAAAAACTGCAAACCAACCAATTAAAATTTTATAGTTATATCTGTATGACAACAATGAAAATATGGATCATACAATTCCTTATTTGGCAATGACAGCTCATGGGTAGTTCAAATGGGGGTTCACAATTATATTTTAAAAATACAGTTAAGTAACAATCTTACAATTAAACTGCAATTATTATTGGTAAGCTTCTGTATTATCCATAATTCCTTCAAACATTCTACTGAAAACAAAAATGCATACAGCCAAAGCTCATTAACTGTGTTGCTGAAACTGATTGTCAATAATACAATATAATACACAAGAACCTTATAACTCATTTCTATTTATCAGGGGTGCTACTGACTTCAATTAGAAATCCCGGAAAATTATTAGAGTAATGAATTTTAGGTTCAATTCCGTTAAGAGTCCCCGCTAAATATCACCCGGTTCTTTTAGACTACAAAAAGTAGAAATATTCATAAATAATTTCAAACTCCTGAATTAAAATGTTTAATTAGATCAATAACTATTCAGTTTATTAATAAAAGTCAGAAAAATTTGTTGATATTTGGATATATTTAGCGATTTGGATATTGGTGATATCTAGCGGGGACTAACGGAATTGAACTGAATTTTATATCCAGAATCCCAAAAGGAATGCTCCAAAATCTGGAACAATAACAGAATTAATCACACTTAAAACTGAGGGTGAGATCTGGTTCTTCATAAAAGATGTTAATGTTGCAGTCCTGCACTACTTTTTAATGGGACCCAATTTTGCACTTTCTTGTTGCCGAGAGGGCAATGCCCCCCCCTTATATACGCCCGTCTTTTTCAAATACTTTTTACACAAACCTGGAGATTTCTTTGACATCTTTTGGAAACATTTCAAGTAATTTCATCAATATAATCCCATTGGTAGCAAATAAATGATTCTGAAAAATTGTACATGTTTCCTATTATGATAAATTTTAAGTTGTAGATAAGTAGATAAATCTCATTGGAATCGTTTTACAGGTTCTAAGAATAATTAAACAGCCGTTGAGGGATTACAAACATTCATTTGCTTTCCAGATTTTAGGGATTCAGTTCAGACGGTTTAAATCGCTGATATTAATGGGGAGTCTCAGATGTTTAGATTGTTTGGAGTTTGGATTAGATTCAAGATCCATCCAAATCCAAACAACCCACCACTGAAAATTTAATTGTAAATAAACAAAACTTTAGTTAAGTTGAGTAATTTAGAAGCTGACGAATAGAGTTGCCACTCTCGATACAAATATAAAAAAATTAACACGGTGTGCGCCTCTTTTGCTCACAATGACGCTAACTCCCTCTATGGCAAAGTTAAAAATGGTCCAACTTTCCTTGAACACTCAGAAGGCTGTTCTAAATTTTCAACGAAACTGTTAGCAAAGGTGCTACTGACTTAAAAGATGTTACGGAAGCCGAAGCCCTGCAGTAATTTTTATTTGAACCAAATTTTGCTTTTCTTGTTGAGATTTTCGAAAAAACAAAATCGGAATTCCGGGATAGATGTTGTTAAAAAAATCGGATTTCCCCAGAGAAGTAGCACCTTTGTTAGGTTTAGAGCTTTATCGCTAAATAAGTTTCTTTTTATTATGTGTGTGTGTGTTTCAAATATCCGGTCTTATCCAAAGTCAGTCCTCTGAACTAATCAGACCAACATCCTCTATTCCTCTTCAATCTTCAATATCCAGGAAGGCGGGACTATATAAAACGGGTACGGCGGGAACATACATATTCCCCTCTAAAAAATATTTGTAGTCATAGTTGAGCCGTAAACAAAAAAAAAACAATCTAATTTAAATTAGTTAAGAGTTATTTCTTTTCAGACCAATGAAATGGAATCTTAAAGTAAAATAGGAGCCTAGGAGGATATTTTTCGTAGGAGAATTTTAACGGGAGAACAACACGTTTGATAGATTGCATCCTTCTGACATTGGAAAAGTCGTATCTTATTTCTTACAAGTTGTAAGTTACAACACATGGAGAGAAAGACTCAAGGGCTCAAGTCGCTGCATATAACCCTCTCTTATTTATAGCTTTAGGGTGATAGTTTCATCATGAAAATGAATATCCCTATACCTATTAGGAACCGTTAACCTCGTTTTGGGGGGCGAAAGCCCCCTAAAATTGGATTCCCGATGTCAAAATACGAGGTTTAGGGTTATTTCGACCGAACAGAAGAACATTTTTCTTATGCGAAATTTCCTTGTCTAGTCGTGTATTGAGGAAAATAAAAACCTGCGAGAAATTAGGCATTTCGATTTCGTCGAGGTTCGTAACTTCATTCCAAATTAATAAGATTTTCCGACCGAGGAAAATGCGGACAAGCAAATTTACGGTTACATCGTGGTCACAACTTCCGAGAGAAAAAATCTCTAAAAATTATTCTTCCATTTAATTTCTGACTGGACATACGCATGGTTACAACATGTGTCAGTTCACAAACATGTTTCTTTTAGTTCCTTTTCCCCTAAATATAACTATTTTCCCAACTTATATCCTCCATTACTTCTATTTTCTTCAACATTTCAATAAGTACCGTCCTCGATCCGCGGCGGAACCTGAACTAAAATTTTGGTCATGTGAGTATGGAGCTATGGAGGACAAGTGGAAAAGATCTTCAGATTCCCTAATGCTAGTTTTATTATATTTCTTAATTTTTTCAAAATACTATTTTAGTTCGAAAAATTAATAGCAAACATGAAGCTATATAATAAGACATATTGTTATAAAGATTAAAAATTCCCGAAAAAATTAAAAACTGATTCGATTGAGAGTGAGAAGCAGAGAAGGATAAAAAAAATTCCAATATTATCCGATTCTTCTCAGGAAAACGAAGATCGAAAGCTTCGAACTTTATCGGAAACAACAGTGTATACCAGAGTAATTAGTTGAATATAGATAGGCAATTTGTGTACATAATTTAAGGGTTGAGAGGACGCCTTTTCGGTCCAGGTTTCGTTTGGCGGGGGCCATTTGATAAGCTCCGCCCACTAACAGGTCTGATTATCTTTGTCAATGCAATCACCCAAAACTGAACATGCCCGTCAAATTATGAAACATCCCGAAAAAATTAAATTTATAGGATTTAATAGGTATTATAATGATTTCAATCGGGGGAATAGATAAAGGTCTAAATTTGTATTATGCGTGCAAAAGCTATATAATTGAATATAAATTTCCACACCAAAATCAAACTTAAATGACACCAAATTTAATGGTTTCCAAAGTGCCTTAGGAACTTAAAAAGAGAAAAAAAACAGTTGATAAATTGATATACACACCAGAAAGTTTTAAAGTAAAGGTAAATTGGTTACCTTTACATGAAGACTTGAAAGAAATTGGTTATTTTAAATATGCTTTTTAAATCTTTGAGATAAATAAATTACAAGAAGTTTAAAAAATAAACCCACCTTCTATGCTCTGACGAGCAGGACGATCTCTTGCAAGAGTTGAAAGCATGATTTCTATATCGCTCTCTTCTTTGTTACTTACTCTTCAGCAGAACACGAAACCAAATTCAAGAATTCACCAACTCGGACGAAATACGAAATGAAAGTTTGATGGACTGATCAGACGGATATGGGAGCTGACATCCAGACATAGGCATTGCATCCAGAGCTCCAGAGCATCTTCCATGACGTAATCCAGCTATTCCCGCTTTCATTGGTTCAGCTCAGGAAATAAATCTTAGAGGGCGGACTTTTTATTGAAGGATAAAATAAAATTTTTTTTACGATGGTTACTCCAAATGGAAAGTATCTATCATCAGATTTATAAAAAACGTTAAATTAATGATGCTCACGTGATGTCAGTAAGGAAAAATTTTGAGTTGAAGTATAGTTTCCCATCCTATCAGATTCACGCTATAAATATTTCTTTAATTTATTTATGAAATACCGGAAATACCAATGCCAATACACATCTCGTGTTCTTGTGTTATTATTCACAGAAAGCGAAATTGATGAGATTTTTTTTTTCAGTGTTCAGTGGTTCAGTGTTTATAATCATACATCAATGATCCGTTCCTATGAGAACCTACGTTTCTGAAACAATCCGCTTTGAAACAAAGGAAGACGCGTTCCAAGAAAAAAAAAAAGTTCTAAAAAATGCTCAAAAGTTTCAGTACTTCCCTTAACTTTTAAAGTTTGAGAACAACGCAATATGGTTATCGTTATATGTATAGGCATACATAAAAACAAAGGCTCTCTCCCGATTTTAATGATCTTTGTTCCTGTGTCCCGAATAAAATCCTTTATGCCCTTACCCTATTATTAAATATTAAAGAGGTTTTTTTTAGATACTTATAGATAAAAAGTTGTTTTAGTGGTGAATTTATGATACTTGAGCGCTTTAGCCGATAAAAATTTTCTTGAAATTTAAATTTTTGAAACATTACCCTTACACAGGCCCCCGTTCAAAACTTTTATTAATTAAAAACAGGCTGAATCTTCTTTGGTCGCTTGTTCTCGTCGAGACGCCCACTTTACTCTGCTAAAAATCTTGAAAGTGGATAGCTAATTTACAGCGCATGGGTGAAACATGTCGATTGGATGGTTGTAAAATATTTATTAATAACGTTTCGTTTTCTTTTTTAGTTAAATCTTAAGATAATGTGATAAATATCTCGAAAAAATAAGTGTCCTACAAAAATGGTGGTATGAACGGAGAGTCCTCCACTGCCAACATGTCCGAATGACGAGGTAAAAATATTTATTAATAACGATCTGATTTTTTTACACAGGTTTGGTAAATATTTGTTTAATTGAATGGCCACATTGTCCTACAAATTAAGGGGTAAATTTTCCCAGTCCTACACTCGGAAAATGTCAATTCCTGGCCCTTTTTGACTCTTATAGTGGTGAGTAAGCTCGCCTCAAAACCTACTCACCACTATAAGTCAGAATTTTCAAGGGTCACGAATTGACATTTTCCGAGTGTAGGACTGGGAAAACCTACCCCTTAATTTGAAGGACAATGTGGCCATTCAATTAAACGAATTTTTACCGGACAATGTGGCCATTCAATTATACAATCCGTTCTCCGGCTCTCCGTTCATACCACCATTTTTGTAGGACACTCATTTTTTCGAGATATTTATCACATTATCTTAAGATTTAACTAGAAAAGAAAATGTTATTAATAAATATTTTACAACCACCCCATCGACATGTTTCACCCATGCACAGTAAATTAGCTACCCGCTTTCAAGATTTTTAGCAGAGTAAAGTGGGCGTCTCGACGAAACCAAGCGACCAACGAAAGATTCGGCCTGTTATTAATCAATAAAAATTTTCAACGGGGGCCTGTGGACTATTAACGGTATTTAAAACATTTGAATTTGCTACATAATAATTTGATACACATTTAAAGATAACATCTTTATAGCCCCGTTCACATGGCCAAACTCGTTCACCTGGATATAAGAGTAAAGAAGGAGGGTGAAAGGATTTTTCGAAGAATAGCCCCGTTCATATGCACACTCGTTTCACCCGGAAGAAGAGTCACGTGATTAGCAGGTCTGTTTCTAGTATCACAGAGTACTAGAACAGAGATAAATCGAAAAAAAAAACACGCATTATTGTATAAGTTAAGGGCTATTTTGGCGCTGGATCGCGTCACGTCAGGAGAGGCGGAGAAAAAAGCTTGATCCTCAAATAACTCTCCGAAAGCACAGACTGAATGAACACGTCACAGACAATCACAACTTTGACCACCAAAACGTAGTACTGCCTTCCAATCATTGAATTTCCAGTGATGCCCTCTACCTCAGTGGCGGAGCTAGGCGTCGGCCGACGGCCTCGCACCGGGCAGGGCCGTGTTGTGGAAAAATCGCGCCCAGGGCGGATGGCTTTTTTGCGCCCCCTCCCAAATATAATTTCTTTACATTATTCTTAGATAGATTCGCAAAAAAATGTTTTGGCAAAAATTTGGCGCCCCCTGAACACGTTCATCGTGGTTCCTTTGGAAAGTATTGAAGAATCTACGAAGTCCAATGCTAAAATAATTTTAAATTGCAAAATACTAAAATAATAAATTGCAAAAAAAAAAAAAAAAATTGGGCACAAATTCAGCGCCTCTCTTGAATACCTGAATACTGCGCCCGGGGCGGACACCCCCTTCGCCCCTCCCTTAACACGGCCCTGACTGTGGGAAAATCCCTATACTCAGTATGGTCCCCAAATTTTTTAACATAAAGGATAAAAATACTGATATTCAAATAGTACTACCCATCCCTTACGTGTTCTAAAGAAAGAACAAAATTTAACCGATATACTAATACGCATGAGTTGGGGGCTTTATTGATAACTATAATTATTGTGTGTGTCAGTGGCGCAGCCAGAAATTCCTTCTGGGGGGGGACCAGTCAAAAATAATTTGGGTTTCTTAGTTTTTCAAAAACGATGGAAGCTTTATGTAGAATTTATTAAGATGAACGCGAAAAATTTCTTTGTTGCTGAACTTCTATTAATTAATAAATTTATTAGTACCTCCTAATTATTATAGTAAAAAATTTAAGTAAATAGTAAGAATGTATTAGAACCTAACTCAGTTCTACTGTTACAATTTAGTTTATCTATGACTATAAGAGCATTTTTTGGAGAAGCCCAGGGCCCACCCGGGGCTGTCGCGCAAAGAGAAGTACTAGCAAGTGTGAATCTTGGAACTTTTACTTAAGAGGCTTCTTTGATGTGAAAACTGGCAGTGTTATTCCTAGGACTTTTTTTTGGAGGAGTAAAAGTACTCCTTGACTTTTTTAGGAGGAGTGAAATTCAATTATGAGGAGTGAGATACGGAAATAACATAAACTACAGAAACAGAGACAAAATTTCGATTAAAAATGCTTACTTTTTAATAGACAAAATGAAATTGAAAAAAAAATGAGGATGCTATTTTGGGTTATTTGGGCTATTTTGGGCCTGTGTACATTTGTTCTACTTTTATAACACTATTAGTATAATTTTTTTATATTATTATTTTAAATATTATTTGTATATTGTATAACAAGATGATTATGGGCATTAAAACCTTACAACGAAAGGAGGTTTAAACAAAGAATTTGAAAGATCATTTCTCTAAAAAGAAACATTAAACAATTGATGAATTTAACTCCAGTAGTTGTCACAAGAAAGGCTTGCTATATATTGCTCTTGTTATTAAAAAAGTTTACAGTAAGCAATTCCGATAAGATAAATTACTGTTCATTAAGTTTTAAGATTTCAAATCCTAATTCTTCTTACTCAACTTCTTTATCTCTGACTAACAATTAATATTTAGAGCTTAATCACTTATAGACTAATTTATACTTCATTATCGTTTCTTCTACGTTCTTTGTAAGGCTGTGGGCCCAGAGCCTGATTTCTGGGAGGGCATTTAGGGCCCAGGGCCTCACTAAAAAGTTTTGAAAATGTGAGTGTGTAAAATAATAAATATATTTTAATTTACACATTTTTTAAAACTGGGATTAAAGATGATTGATTTTGTTATTTTGAGTCCAATGAATTAAGTTTTATTTTAAGAAATGCCGAGGGTCACAAATAGGTCTTTTGCCCTGGGCCCCCTAACTTGTAAATCGGGCCCTGTCTGGCCCTTGATACATAAATTGGTTAATAACTCTTGAAAAATTTATTGCAATATCCAAATACGCTTGAGAAAAAGAATAAAAGAATGTTAGAGGAAATCTAGTTGTTCCGATTCGGACCCTCTAGTTCCACTGAACAAATAACAAAAACAGGTGCTAGTGCACACACACACACACCACAGGAGGTCAGACTCCAGTGGAGAGCTCTCCAGTTCTGGACAGGAAATTGCTCCTCTTCGTCACGCCCTCCCCTAGGTGTGCTTATCTCTCCATCCCTAGAATGCGCACTGGAGAGTAGAATAACATCAGACACAAACAAATTTTTAACTTGAAAAAGTTTAAATTAATTAAAAAATAATTTTAAAAAAATCAATTCGCTAAGAAATGAAAAAAAAATTTTCGGAAAGAGATTCGAACATTTTTTGATTTTTTTTACGAATACTGGAAATTCCTTATAACATCAGGTGACCTCTCGGTCCCTGGGGGGGGTTTGGTCCCCTTGGTCCCCCCCCGTCGCTGCGCCCCTGGTGTGTGTGGATTCCGGCGCTTTGCTCAAACTAGAACATTGTTTGCAATTTGTTAAACTTTTAGCTTTTGAGGAAGGGATCCACAAACCCTACCTGTTTTCACAGAAGTGGGGGTCCAAAATACGTTAAACACTATCAAGGAGAAAATTTTAAAGGGGGAGACCTCCAAACCCCCAATTTTTTCTTTTACGAGTAAACTCGAGGAGTTTAAACAGTTACCGTTCCGTAGTGCAAACCAAAGTGGCAGCTGAATAAAGGAGCTAAAAGTCTTCATACCGTAGTTCAACATAAAGAAGGTAGCTGAATTGAGGAGATAAAACAGTTTCAAACTTTCGGCCCGTAGTGCAAACCAAAGGGGTAGCTGAATTGAGGAGCTAAGACAGTCATCCAATCCGTACCGCATCTCAACGTCGTAGCTGAATTGAGAAGCTATGGGGACATCCATAAATTACGTGAGGTCAAAAAAAAGGGGGGGGAGGGGTTTGAAAAAATCTCACCAGAGAGTCCACGGCCATAGGCCATAATGGAAATCGAAAAAGCATGACATGTTGTTACAGTTCGGGAGAATTTTGGCGCTGGGATCGCACTAAACTCACTAGCGTCTGGATCGTTCGCCGGCTGCCAATGGGAGATCGAAAACACCTTTTTGCGCATGCGCCGAGTTCTAATTTGGTGAGAGTTTTAAGCAGCCGGCATACGTTCCAGAAGCTAGTGTGGCGCCCTCACATCAGTAACACATTTGAAAATAGCCCCGTGGACCCTCTGTTAGGATATTTCTCTGTGATCTCACCAAGGGGGGAGGGGGGGGGGTCGATTAAAATCTCACGTCAATTTGTTAAGTTAGAAATCATGCGATTTTCTTTGTTTTTTTACGTATGAGAAAGGAAATTTTTTTTAAAAAGTTGTAGAGAGAGGTAAATCTCACGTGGGGGGAGGGGGGGGATCCAGCAAAATCTCACCAAGGGGGGAGGGGGGGTCCAGATTTTGGAAAAAACACCTCACGTAATTTATGGATGTCCCCTATAAGTATCCGAACCTAAGCACAGTGCAAAACTGCAGTCAATTTGAAGGAGGAACAGAATATCATACCAAATATGTCACGTTTAGGTAGCTCCAATGGACTCTAACCGCCTATCTGGTTCGAGACTTCACGGAACCAACACGTGACCTACAACTGAGCTTGCAATTGGTTACCACAGATACTACACTAGTAGATCTACTAGTGTAGTATCTGTGGTAACCAATTGCTTTTGGGGGCTATAAATGTTTTCTAACCTAAATCAATCCTGGTGCCTTAATAGAGCATACGCACATGACGTCACAACCAGTAGTTTTCTTTTAACTGTTAACTGCTGTAGGACAACGAACCTGTTCCTACTTGCGACTCATGTGATTCCAAATGCTCTGTTATTTTAGGGGGTTAGATTTATACGGAGTGCTATAGTGTTTACAGGTGACGTCACGACTCGACCAGTTTTTTCTTTTAATTACTAACTGCTGTAGGTCAAAGCGCCTGTTGCTAGGTCCGAGTCATGTGCCCTTTGTAAGGAAGTGTCTATTTGGCGAAGGTCTCGCGGTTACCTAGCAGTCCCGGCGGCGTATATGACAAGTGCACATTCATCTTGCAACAAGGGGAGGGATCTCTTTTTTCAACCAATCAGAGCGCAACTGAAAGTGTGTAAACAAAACAAACGCTTTGGCGCGCTGTTCTGATGTCTATTCGCGATTCTTGATAGTGCTGATCGCTGTGTTCTTAAATTTTTACAGAAGAGTTATTGCCGCCTGATTACGTTTATAAATTCGTAGAAAAAGAATTTAAAGCTCTTTCCTAGTTTAAATGCGTGATTCGAGCAGATATAAATTCCAGTAAAAATCGCTATTAAAGAAATTTCTAGCTTAGAATACAGCTAACTTAGGTTCATCAAAATTTTTTCATCACTTATAAAACATATTTATATATAGTAGTGTAATTTAAATAGGTATCTTCTAGTGGACATTGTCTACCAGTCACAGAAATACTTTATCAATGGACTCTAACCGTCTGACGTCACACGGAACCAACACGTGACCTACTGAGCTTGCGATTGGTTACCACAGATACTACACTAGTAGATCTACTAGTGTAGTATCTGTGGTAACCAATTGCAAGCTCAGTTGTAGGTCACGTGTTGGTTCCGTGAAGTCTTGAACCAGATAGGCGGTTAGAGTCCATTGAACTAAAACAGCAATCGAGCATTTTTTAAGTGCCTTAAATAAAAACACTTAAAAGATTAGGTAATAAGGGAATTCTGCTCTATTGAAGATCACTATTTATTATAAAGATGTCTTTTTTTGTTTACATGTATGCTAAGTTAAAAGTACAGTGGGAAAACGTAGTCCATTATTGATTTATTTTTATATGGTAAGTTCAAAAAGACTAATATACCACAAGCTAGTTTTGATTTTAAGTAAAAAAAATTAGCGCTATTAAAATCAATGACACAATACCTAAGCATGGTTTTAAATGAGGTTCATCGTTGATCACTAACGTTATATCCACTGACATGTTTTGGATTACATTTACAATTAATACGCGTTTGCGTAGCAATGAATAAAGCAAAAACACGCTTGCATGTTTATTTACTATCTTGTTTCAGTCTTACTTTGATGCCGTTGCGCTCTGATTGGTTGAAATGAGAGATCCCTCCCCCTGTTGCAAGATGAATGTGCACTTGTCAAATACGCGTCCCGGCGCTTAGTGTGATCTCCAATCAAAACCGTTCCCGTGGAAATAGGAGTAGAGTTTAGTTGTATATTTGCCGTACAAATAGACAGTGCCTGATGGTAAACGCTCTGTTTATTTTTAAAACGTTTCGACTCACGGAGCAATCGAAAAAACCGTGATAAGGGCCCTGCTGGCGCTGAGATAACATCAAACTCACACCTTCCTTCCTTGTCACGTCACGAGAGGTGGAGTAATAAAACCTCAATCCTCAATTGAATGGACACGTCACAACCAATCACAGCTCTGCCATTCTGTCATCTGTAATGTTCATGTCATTTGTAATGCTGACCTATAATACGGTATTTGAAAATAGCATTTCGGATCCTCGGTTCAGCTTTTTATAGCTACCTTATTATTCCATAGAGTATTTGCAATCACGTGACTCCCACTTTGCAACCGCCCTATCAACAGGTGCGTTGTCCTCCAGCAGCTAACAGTTAAAAGAAAATACCTGGTCGTGACGTCATGTGCGAAATGCTCCATTCAACTAGCGCTTATTTATGCAACATTATAATTCCAATGCGCATGCGTGTGGACTTCATTTTTTTGGACTGCTGTTTTTTTTGATAATTTTAATAAAATTACTGGGTATAGAACCCAGGAACTGCCACTGCTCCAGCGAACATTATATTTAAAACTTATAACACCTTTTTCTTTTGACGCATGCGCATGGATAGACCAAAATATTGCATTTCTAAGCACTATACTCCAACCATTTACTCGAGAGAATCGGCGATTTTTAAACTGTACAGATTGTGACGCATCTAAATGTTCCGTCAATGCATATGCTCCGATTTTCAGCAGAAAAAATTTACTCAGAATAATGCTCCGGGGTTATTTTCTACATAAAAGCCGCGTTCACAACAGCCAACCTGTTCAACCGGAGAAAGAGCTAAAGAAGTAGGGGAAAAGGGATCTCAGAAAAGCCGTGAGAAAATTGAATAGCCCGTTCACAAGCGCACTCGTCTTACCAGTAGAAAGAATCACATCACGTGACCAGCGAGCGAGCTCGTAGAAATGCATTACGGGCAGCGAGCGAGAGCGCCCTCTACAGGAGGTTGATCCAATTAAAACATTTCCTACTGCTGTTGCCCAGGAAAAAATTTCCAACAAATAGTCAGGTGATTTCTTCCCTGTGTAGGGAGAGCGGTGGAAGAAGAACCGGTTTGCCCTGCCTTTCCTCCGGAAGAATGGCTGTTGTGAACGCGTCTAAAGAACTTAAAAAGTTAAAGAATCGCCGATTCGTTTAATGGGCAATATTCATACTTCAGTACCAAGAGTCTTTTAGGTTTACAAAGTATTTAACTTATCGAATATATTAATTATTTAATTTACCTTGAAGTATCAATTTTGCCCATATTTATCTTTATTACTACAAAAGGAAGATCGACTCATTTAAACCAGGATGTCTTCCCAACATGAGAAAATTTCATTAAAAAAAACATATTTTGTATATAATTAATTTAGAATTTTTTCAAAGAAAAATTAACTTCATAAAAATATATATAATGTACTAATAGATAGAAGTAATTCCGTACGGAACCAATCACGGATGGAATCAACGTTTCCAAAAAAAAAAAAACAAGCAAGTGACGTCATGACTAATGTCGTCTATTCAAGTATGTTTTGAATATAAATTATATGATATACCTTTTTCTCTATAAATCAATTAATATAATTTTATATATTGATATTTATGCTTGCAAGATTCGTAATTTTTCACCCATGGAAAGATAAAATGGCAAAATTATAGGCTTCTATCAATTGAAATTTATGCAACATACCTGGTATAAACAAATCGATCTCTACTACAGAAAGAAAAATGAAGCCACACCTCCGAGGGTCTCTGCCCTCGGTCCTTCTGTCTTTTATTATAAGACGTTTCTTGATAACATAAATAAGCAAATAGTTTTCATCCAAATAGACGATACATACAACTTTTACAGAACTGCATGTTTCCACTTGTACGAGCGCTTATTTATGCAACATTTTGATCCAATGCGCATGCGAGTGGACTTCATTTTTGCTGTTTTTTTGGAAATTTTAATAAACTAATAACTGGGGATAGAACCCAGGAACTACCGCATGCTACGCAAACATCCTACCACTGCTCCAGCGGGCATTCATTAACTCAGTGGTTCTCAAACTTTCCAACATCACGACCCACTTTTTATAAACAAACTAACGCGACCAACCTCATATCTTTAGTTAATTTTCCCCATACCCCCTACAAGGCTTAAGCTCCGTGAGCGTGGGGTTTCGTCATCAACTACTTTGTTACTACTATAATAAATTAAATGTAATATGTAATTATTAGAGATTATATTAACTTTTTAGAAATTTAAGAAGAAATATTTGAACCTAAGCGTATCAAATTGTATGATTGTGGGAGCAACATTGAGGTCCACAATCAAAAGGGGGTCTGGGGTCTTCCTCCAGAGAAAATTTTGAAATTTGACTCTTAAAAACAGGGTTTTAACTAGTTTTTTTGTTAATTTGGGATACAACATCATTTCCTAAGGAAATTCTTAAATTCAGAAACTTTTCGCGACCCACCAAAAACTGACTGGCGACCCACCAGTGGGTCGCGACCCACAGTTTGAGAACCTCTGCATTAGCTTATAACAACTTTCTTTTGACGCATGCGTATAGCGAGACCAAAATGTTGCATTTCGCTATATACGTTACGGCCAAAGCCCGAAGTCCGGCCACTTCGCGAACTGGCCGATTTCGGGCTTTGGGCGTAACATATACACTTCTCCCTTTTTAGTGGAGTCGCTTGTGTCAAAAACCAATGGTGTAAAAAAAACTTTTGGCAGAAGCTTAGTGAGTGGTATCATTCGATTCGTAATGACGTCTACATTAACGTGGTACCGGGTGTTTTTTCCGAATTCCGTGCAGGGGGTTTCTATGACGTCATGAATGCAAGATGGCCGCCGCAGGAAAAAAGCTGTAAATGGCGATCTAGCAATGTTATCGGAACTATTTTTGGACAAAAAGCTCAGAAATATATATTTTTATCGAATAGCTACAAAAATAAGCATCTAAATCGGTTAAAAATTACGTTTATGACGTCATAACCAAAAAATGGCTATTTTCACCAAAAATACAGTATTTTGTCATGTAATACTTTAAATAGATGCTATTTTCAACGTGAATGTAATGAAAATATGTTCATAATAAAAAAACAACAATGAAAATTTCATTGATGGTCACAAAAGGCGGATATGACGTCAGAAATCCAAAATGGCTGTCACATAGAATAAATTTTTTAATTTTTTTATTCAAAAATTTTTTAATTGGGAATTATTACACTTATATGAATGTAATAAAGGTATTTTGAGGATAAAATTTAGCAAAACATTTTAAAATTCCTGAAAATAGCATCGAAATATTAGGTGTGAAAGACAGAACTACAGTATTTTGTCATGTAATACCTTAAATAGATGCTATTTTCAACGTTAATGTAAAGAAAATATGTTCGTAATTAAAATGCCAGCAATGGAAATTTCATTCTTTGTCTCCAAGGCGGATATGGCGTCAGAAATCCAAGATGGCTGGCATGTGAAATGAATTTCTTTAGTTTTTTACTCCAAAATTTTTTATTTGGGAATTATTATTCTTTTATTAATGTTGTAATAAAGTCATTTTAAGGATAAAATAATTCCCAATTAAAAAATTTTGGAGTAAAAAACTAAAGGAATTCATTTCACATGCCAGCCATCTTGGATTTCTGAATTTCTGACGCCATATCCGCCTTGTGTGACACAGAATGAAATTTCCATTGCTGGCATTTTAATTACGAACATATTTTCTTTACATTAACGTTGAAAATAGCATCTATTTAAGGTATTACATGACAAAATACTGTAGTTCTGTCTTTCACACCTAATATTTCGATGCTATTTTCAGGAATTTTAAAATGTTTTGTTAAATTTCATCCTTAAAATACCTTTATTACATTCATATAAGTGTAATAATTCCCAATTAAAAAATGTTTGAATAAAAAAAATAAAAAAATTTATTCTATGTGACAGCCATTTTGGATTTCTGACGTCATATCCGCCTTTTGTGACCATCAATGAAATTTTCATTCTTGTTTTTTTTATTATGAACATATTTTCATTACATTCACGTTGAAAATAGCATCTATTTAAAGTATTACATGACAAAATACTGTATTTTTGGTGAAAATATCCATTTTTTGGTTATGACGTCATAAACGTAATTTTTAACCGATTTAGATGCTTATTTTTGTAGCTATTCGATAAAAATATATATTTCTGAGCTTTTTGTCCAAAAATAGTTCCGATAACATTGCTAGATCGCCATTTACAGCTTTTTTCCTGCGGCGGCCATCTTGCATTCATGACGTCATAGAAACCCCCTGCACGGAATTCGGAAAAAACACCCGGAACCACGTTAATGTAGACGTCATTACGAATCGAATGATACCACTCACTAAGCTTCTGCCAAACATTTTTCGTAACATGACATAAGCGACCCCACTATTTTGCAACTAAAGACCAAATCACAAAATATCTGAGGGTATATTGATGTATTAGGGGTTAAGGTCGATAAAGAAAAAGATCAAAAAGTCTTACGATAGAGTCTCTAAAGATTGTGAAAAAAGCCAATTTTTTGCACTCTTCATCAAGCCTCAAAGACCACTACTACTTCAACACTCTAATCAAAAGCTCCTTTTGAGCTCATGCTTAGAGAAGTAGAAACAAATATAACATTTTCGAACTTTTTCTTCAGTATAGTTTTGGCCTAATTACTTAATTTCGTATTTCCTATCACGCTTCTGCTAGTCTCATATGAGCTTGTACTGAATTGATGCTTTTAAAGCTCCAAGTTTAATAAATATTGAGTAACGAATATATGAACATGAATTTATAATTCCAATTGATATTGGTCAATAGTTGCATCATGGGATCCCAAAAAAAAGTCTAAAACTTAACTATATAATTTTAAAAAATATCTTCACCCAACGAAATGAGGAAAAGAACTGTCGTTCATTTTTACATCAAGTTTTTACTGTATCGGTTTCACTTCAGTAATCCAGTCTCTGAAATAAACAAAGAAAGTATATTTAAAATGTTGTTTAATACACTCCTTTATATCCCTGCACTTAAGTAATTAATAGAGCATTCGCACATGACGTCACTGGAGGACAAAAACAACGTTGCTAAGGCTGTTGTTAGGTACGGGGGAACCCGTTGCTACAGCGGTTGTTAGGGGGCAGAGTCTTGTGATTGCAAATGCTCCAATAGAAGCATTCGCACATGATGCCATGACGACATGTGCGTCTGGAGGACAAGAACAACGTTACTAAGACCGTTGTCAGGTCCGAGTCATGTGATTGAAAATGCTCCATGGGAAATGATAGGTGAGCACGAAAAGGATAGGTGAGTAAAGGATGAATGCATGGGGAAGAGGGATGAGTGGAGGAGGGATGAATGGTGTTTTAGTGGTAGATAAATGGAGGGGGTTGTGGCTAGAGCTAGACTACTATCTACCAATAAGTATTTGGACACCTATGCAAATGACTATATCTTCGGTCCTGAGATACGACACGCCCTCCGCCGGTATATATCTTGCAGGGAACAATATCGGCATTTGTCCCATACAAGATGCCACGCAGTTCTGAGCTCTCTGATTTCGAGAAAGGTATAATTCTCGGGTATCACAAAAATGGCCGATCCTTAAGGGACATATCTAACGAGCTGAATTACCCAAAATCAACAGTGGCCTATTTGATTAAGAAGTGGAAGGTGAGCGGTGATTGTCGGAATGTGCCCAGAGTCGGCAGACCAACGAAGCTTTGAGATAGGGACCGATGGGTGCTGTCCAGAGAAATTCGGAAGAACCGCACCCATCCGATGGCCCACATACTCCAGGAGTTTCAGCAGGCATCCGGGAGTGTTGTTCAATAAATACCATCCGTAAGGAAAGGAAGCACATCTGCTTGGTTTTCATGGTCGTGCCGCCGCCCATAAGCCTTTGATAACAAAGTCCAACCGCGCAGCTCCATTAATGTGGTGCAAAGAGCACCATCAAAATTGGACCGTAGATCAGTGGAAAGGGGTTCTTTTGAGTGACGAATCAAGGTTCACCCTCTACTGTTCTGATGGCAGGGTCTGGGTCTGGCGCATGCCTGGAGAACGTCTCCTGTCAGAATGCATTGTGCCAAAAGTCAAGTTTTGCGGAGGTGGAATTATGCTCTAGGGGTGTTTCTCCTGGTATGGATTGGGACCCTTGGTCCCCATTCATGGTAATCTCAACTCCGATGCCTACTGCACTATTTTGGATGACAATGTGCTTCCTACGTTGAGGCAGTTTTACGGGGTGGACCCCTGTTACTTCCAGGACGACAATGCCAGCTGTCATGTTGCGAGGGTCACCAAGGCTTGGTATGGTGCCAATAGGGTTAATTGAATGGACTGACCAGCCCAGAGCCCAGACCTGAACCCTATCGAGAACCTCTGGGACGAGTTGGATCGTCGAATTAGGGGGTGCACTACCCGTCCAAAATCGGTGAAGGAACTTACATGTCTTCTCCAAGCCGAGTGGAAGAAAATACCACTAGCTGTCACACAAGAACTTGTGGAAAGTATGCCCCGGAGGGTTCGCGCTGTAATTGCCTCTCGTGGAGGCTCTACCAACTATTGATTATAAATAAAGCTTGTTTTTCTTTTCTATCACAGGTGTCCAAATACTTATTGGTAGATAGTGTATTACTCTCATCCATTGCACTGCTTACATTACATATTTTACATTCATCCACAACTTCCATCCAGTGCAATCGTACTTCCTACCTACACTCAGCCATCATCCCCATGCATTGATTCATCATTCTTTATGTTCTCATCCTTCGTCTATCAATATTCAATCATAATTTCCATGCTCTCATCCATAATTTTTATGCAATCATCAAGCATTTCAATACTGATGCACTAAATCCCTTGCACTTATCTATCAGAATGCACGGGGTATCAGATGATACAGTGCATGCTGATGTATGAACACACACACATACATTGCACGTGGGGCAATGGATGAGCGCATGTGGGAAATAAATCAGTGCATGATGAATGAATTAGAATGATGGTTAAACGCACGGATGAGTTTCATGAGGATTGTTGATGAGAGCATGGGGTTATGGAAGAGTGTGCATGATGACGAATAAGTAAATAAATGAATATAAGGTTGATAGATGACTAAAGGGGGTGATGGATGAGTTTCATACACAGATTATAAACATTCACCCCCACCACCCACCTTCATCATCCACACTCACCATCCCCATGCACAAAATCATCTCCATATTCTTATGCATAATCTCTACAAACTTATCGATAAATTTCTATCAAGGAAGCCTTCTCAGGCTTAGCTAACACGAACGCTTACTGTGAAAAAAAATAGCTGCGGAATTTCAGTAGGAGGAGTAAATTAATTTTGAAAATTGGGTTCTGCGTTGAAGAATCCATTCAGTTAGCACCACTTGGTGACTTGGCAGGGTTGCTGTTTTTAAATAAAAAAAAATCAGATTTTTTTTATTTAAATTAGTTTTTTTTATTTAAATGAATCAACAGTTCTTTATATTATCAAAAATTTTCTAAACATTTTACAAAGTTGATAACAGGTAAAAAATTATAGGATTTTAATTCTTGTTCAATCTATTAAATTATTCATACCAAACCCTTGCTATTTACAGCACTTTCATAATCAAAGGGTCTCTTTGATAGTAACACTTGTTTTTGAAATTGCAGACAATTGTATGAATGCTAAATTATATAGTATAAATATAAAGTTTAAAAATTTTAATGCTTCTTTAAATTGAATCACTTATTTCAGAAACATGTCAAACGCCAATTTTTTCAAAAATAAGTTATTGGTGTCATATGATTCTGTAGGGGTAGACGCACATTTTAGTGTAAGAATTATAAAAATAACGGGATTTTAAAATAGTTTTCCAGCATGCTAAATTTCAGCTTTAATGCAGAAACAAGTCAAACGACGTCGCTTGACTGGTTTCTGCACTTAAATTGCGGAGAATTTCGTTCATGCCCTCTCATCTATCGCTTGTTTGGGACTGCAGTTTGTTATTTAATCGCATAAAAAAACTATATAAGATTGGAAAAGTCATTCTTTAGAGGTTAGGTCCATCAAGCCATAGTAAAAACCATATTTTTAAAGTTTTTGTATGAATCTCACACGCAAGACTAAGGAGGTTTTGGCAGCTATATATTTAAAATTTCCTTGCTTGTGGCCATTTATTACATCTATGTGATTGATATTTTTGATCTATGAATCACTTTATTAAAAGTATACATCAAATCTATGCCCCAGATCATAATATTGAACTAATTAACTAATTTTGTAGGCTTTTAAAGCAAAATCGTTGTAATATCCACAAGTTACTTCTAAACAACTATCTAATTGACTTCGAAGATGTCTATATTTACATTTTGAATTGGCTGACTACTATTTTTGAGTCTAGAGTTGAAATCATTTATTAAAATAAGTATTTGTACATCTAATAACCGAAAGAGAAAAAATAAGAACTCTATAATAATTTTATGGGTTTGTATTTGATATGGAAATGCTATTTTCAACCAATATTCCCACTTTTATTACCAAATCCTTAAAAGAATTAGAGTTAAAACTATGAAATAGATCGGAATACTCTGTTTATTGCAGAAACCTGTCAAATGCAAAAATTTCAATAATCTCTTATGCAAAGAATAAAAATATTTAAAAAATTCTTTTTGTCTGTAAAATATCCAAATGAGGTCTACTTTAAGGAAAAAATTACCAAACACCTTCATAAAAATGCTGTGAGCTTCTATACAGTTTTTCTCGTTTATCTCAAAACAAGAAAAGTGGCGTTTGACATGTTTCTGAAATAAGTGATTCAATTGTGGTAGTTTAACATTTTTTATTTAAATTATATGATTTAAAAAAAAATCAAGTGATTTAAATCAAGTTGATTTGAATCATGCAACCCTGCTTGGCGTGCATTTGATGAACCTTTTAGATTGGTGGATTTAAACTGCTTCAGAGAAAACGCGGCCAGAGTTCATTTAAGAATTTAGCAGTTTCTCTGCATTTCTCGCCTAGTAGGTTTGCATTTGGCGTTAAAAATTATTATTTTTAAGGATTTTTTTACAGCATTTCTACTGTAATACCGCAGCTAATATTTTCACAGTACTTGTTTTGAGTCACCTACTATTATAACCCCTGTAAAATTTTCGTCCATTTCCGTGCGTTTAGTCTGAGAACGTTTCCTTGTAAGCATTTATCCATGCGTACTTATAGTACACTCATTCGCATACTCATACACTCTGCACTCATTCACCATTCTCATGCACTGTGCTCATTTATCAGCTCCATGTATTCATTCAGCAAACAGCCCTGGATGAAAAAATAGAGACGGTGAACCAGAAACAGCAAATTTTTTTTAAAAGATACCATCCTGACCGTATCCTATGGGGAGGGAAGGAGGGGTAAAGAGGATGGAAGTATAAGGGAAGAAGATAAAAGAAAAGAAAAAACAGATAATGAAAGAGTTAGAGAAGATATGATAAAGTGGATGAAACAATGCAGATGATGGGATAAGGATGTTGAGAGAGATAAAAAGGATGAAAGAACGTAGACGAACGAGCGTTGAGAAAAGCTGTAGACCAGGGGTTCTCAAACTATTGAACATCGCAACCCACTTTTTACAAACAAAATCTAACGCGACCCACCTCATCTTGTTGACTAGAGAGTTATAGTTGCACCTGTTTGCTTGACTAGAGACATTTAAATCAACGTTTCTCAACCTTTTTCACTCCAAGCACCCCGTTAGTCTATCAACCCAACTAGTATATCATGCATAAGCATAAGGTCAAATGTAACTTTTCAGAAAATTAATAGGTAGAATTTAAACATCCTATCGAATTGTTAGATTTTGTCGGTGTGACGAGTCTCACGTTGTAAAAAGGGGGGTCTGTGGGTCCTCCCCCAGGAAATATTTTGAAAGTTTGATTCTTTAAAACTAGGTTTAAACTAGTTTTTTAGTACTTTGAGGTGTTTTGCAATTACTACAATTCTTAAGAAAATTCGCTAAATTTGAAATTGTTACCCGGTTTGCGTGTGCCCCACGCTTTTAGAAACACTAATTCGAATTATTTTTAAATCTTATTTGCATAACCGACAAATTTTGCATCAGCAGCATAGGAGCCATTTAAATATAACGAAAGCAAGTTTTTGGTCATTTCTGATCCCCCTCCCCTGGTCAGCAAAAATAAGCAAACCCCAAACCCCCACTTATAATTACGTAAGAAAACTGCCTGACCCCCCTTTGTTCTTTTTTTTGTAGAAAATCTTTAGTAATGCTTAAATTTCTGAAATTCATTGTTCTCCATGAACACTTAATATATCGTTAGAATTTTCCTTAACTTATACTTAATTTTCCTTAATTGTTACTTGTTAAAATATTTTTCCTAGTTCAGTTTTTTAACATTTATTTTTGGTTGAAATTTGAAATTATTTATGCAAGAAACGAATAGTTTTTCGAAAATGCAGAATTTGTAACATCTTACGTATAAGCATCACTCATACTCCCCCTCACCCCTTATCAGGAAAAATAAGCAAAAAGCAAACCCCCTCCTAGTATTGCCAGACATTTGGACGAAAAAGTCGCAGATTCGAAACTTTTGGAGCCCAAATTTTAAATAAGTAGTAATATTGTTGGGTACACCCTTTTAACAAAGTTAATGTTATTGTTATAAAAACTCATACTTTAGAAACTAAAAAATATTCTTTTAAATTTTTAAAAGCTATTATAAAAGTTTAATCTTGCGCATCATTTGTTTATTCAAACAGTTTCACCAATTGCACAAATACATAAAGGACTTAAATCGGATCAAATTATCAACATTTTCAGTAATTTCAACCGTTTGTTGACGAGATATGGCTTGTAGTGGTGCACATCATTTTGTATACGAGTGTGTTTTGCAGTGGCGTATATAGGGGGAAATTTGGACTAGGTGTACCAAAACAAGTTAAAACCCTGAAAATTCATGAAAAAAAATTTTTGAAAATAGAAGAATTCCACGGCTAGTCATTTTCTGTAACTGTTAACCTCTGCAGGGCAAAAAACTGTAACACTTCTGTTGCTAAGGCCGTTGTTAGGTCCGAGTCATGTGACTAAAAATGATATATAGAGCATTTTCAATCACATGACTCGGACCTA
Organism: Tetragnatha montana; assembly: GCA_963680715.1. Classification (NCBI taxonomy): domain Eukaryota; kingdom Metazoa; phylum Arthropoda; class Arachnida; order Araneae; family Tetragnathidae; genus Tetragnatha; species Tetragnatha montana. The sequence goes on from OY796676.1 coordinate 31,572,122, forward strand.
ACAACGGCCTTACAAGGAAACGTTCTCAGGGTAAACTCACAGAATTGGATGAAAATTTTACAGGCATAAGAAGATAGCTAAAGAAACTTACTGTGAAAAAATTAGCTGCTAAATTTCATTAGGAAAGGAGTAAATTAACTTTGAAAATTGGGTTCTGAGATGCCAACCGCATTCAGTTATCACCATTTGGCGACTTGGCGAATTTTCTATCAGATGGAATAATATATTTTTATATTACAGTGAAAATTTGTATTTAACGGGAAATTGAGATATTTTGTTAAAAGTACTTCAGAATATCCATTAAAACAACAGTTTTTTAATTAATTTCCTTTCCTATAATTTAATTTTCCTCCTTTAATTCATTTTTAATCCTTTTTTTGCATTTGATGAACCTTTTTTTTTATTCGATCATTTAAACTCAAACGTGGCCAGTTTATTCTAGCAATTGGCACAGAGCCAAAGGAAGCATCCTCGCCTAGTAGGGTTACATTTGGCGTTAAATATGGTAATTTTTAATAATTTTTTACAGCTTTTCTACTTTAATTTAGCAGCTAATTTTTTTACAGAAGGTGTTTTGAGTCATATACTAACCCCTGTAAAATTTTCGTCCAATTCTGTGAGTTCACCCTAGAGAATGTTTCCTTGTTAGCAACAGAAGGTGTTACAGTTTTTTGCCCTACAGAGGTTAACAGTTACAAAAAATGACTAGCCGTGGAATTCTTCTATTGGAGCATTTGCAATCACGTGATCCCATACCTAAAAACCGCCTTAGCAACACATAAACAACGGCCTTAGCAACAGTTAAAAGCCCTACAGAAGGTACACAGTTAAAAGAAAATAACCGGTTGTAACGTCACCTGAAAACACTCTATAGACTACAGGGAATGATAATTATGAGAAATACAGAGAGACAAAGAATAATGAAGACGATGAGTGCTAAGAGTATGAGAGAAAGGAATGGAAAGAATTAAAAGGATTCAGGATTCCATTCCGATTTATGGGAAAGAAATTTTAAAAACTGTAATGAAATTGTTAATAAATAAAATAAAATTGTTAAACCATAATCTAATAACGTATTGGTATTAGCTAGAGTTGAGGAAAATTGAAAAATACCTGCTATGTAATGGAAAATCCTTTCTCTCCAAATGTTCCCAACCGGTGATTCACGGACCATAGATGTGAGAGTCGTGGAAGTGGTCCGTAAAGTGGCCTAGTAGCATACAAAAAAATTCCAATAAATAGAAATTCAATCGCATTGAACGAGAAAGGATTGGAGAATTGTTATCTTAAATTCTTATCATATCTTAAAATTCAAAGTTTTCAATTTTAACTCATTGTAAATTATCTTCTGGATACGCTTGGGTTTACTCACAAAAAGAATTTCTTAATTAATTTTGAGATATTTTATAACAGAAAAACTTGAAACAATGTGACGTCAAGTGTGTGTCTCTCGGAAATGCAAGATACACCATTCCCTTAATTTTTAAGCAGTCTTATAGAGTATAGAGCATTCGCACATGACGTCACAGGCTTGTGACGTCAGAGGCTTGGATGACAGACAGTATGATGGAAAACTATAGGATGCACATCGTTTATTTGTTTACTTTTGATGTGAATTTTGAAAAATAAGGATGTTTTATGTTTTTCTCCAAAGTTTACTTTAAAGTAACCTTTATTTACTATAAAATGGCATCCCTGCATATTATAAGTCATTCAATAATACTACATTTTATATTTAGCAGTGTTCTAATTGCTGAAACCATTTCTGCCAATGTTCTTATTGAAAGTACCATTCGCAATGCTACTAACATATTTTAAAATTCTTAATTATTTATTAATTATTCAATATTTAGTTTCAGTAGCATATTATAAATATTTTACAGATGTATCGGACTCTCATATTGTTCTAACAAATGTAAACAAAAACATGTCACCTCGTAATAAGTCTTTTTCTAAATTTAGCTTACCACTAAAACACAAAAACTTATGCACTTACCTTCAATAACTATTATTCTTTCGTTCCGGTCTTTAACCGAGCCTAAAGAATCTTTTTTAATGAACTTATTTTATAAAAACTAAATGCAGCGCGTATTCTCTATGGGAGCCTAATGTTAAAGAAAAGTTGTCTATCCTCCAAGCCAGCTTGATCACGTGATCGGAGACACGTGATTGAAAATGCTCTATAGGGCTTTGAAAAAAAAAACAATTAACAACCATTGGAGCTTTGAAAAACCCCACTTAATTTTTAAACAGTCCTCGAAGCTTTGAAAAAACTTCCAACTTATTTTTAAACAACCCATTTGACATATAAAAACCCACTCCCTAAACCTTGGAAAAAATCCAGTTAAATTTTAAAAAACTCACTTAATTCATGAAAAACACAAAAAAATTTAAAGAACTTTGAAAAAAAAACCGGAAAAAAATTGCGCAACTTTTAAATGAATAAAAAAAGCTTTGAAGTTTTAAGGAAAATGTTTAACTATAAAAAACATTGCCTCATTTTTAGAATATTTAAGTAACATCCGAAGAGAACAGTCTCTTGTAAACCATATAATTTTCTAGAGAAAAAAGTTAAATAAACGTCAAAGTTTCAAGGGGAGCCGGAGGTCCTCCCTCAGAAATGTTTTTGAAAATTTCCCTTCAAACTAGTGTTTTATCTCCTTTGAACCCTCATTGGGGAGCACCTAGAGACCTAGAGGGAACCGCTTGTTGTAAGCGGCAGAATTTTCAAGGGAAATATACTGTTTTTCATATATATTTAATTTTTTTTTGAAATTAGCCTTTTAAAGTAGTGTTTCAGCTCATTTTGAGGCCCTTTGGGTTACATCCAAAAAGAACAGTTCCTTGTAAAGCATAGAATTTTCTAGGGAAAAAAGTTATAAATAAACGTCAAATTTTCAAGGGGGGGGGGGCGGAAGTTAAATAAATAGTTAAAATTTTTGAAAATTCCCCTTTAAACCAGACTCCTAGGGGCTTCAAACTCTTTGGTTCCTAATAAGGAAACTGCTTCTTGTAAGCAGCAGAATTTTCAAGAGACACATTGTATAACAGACATCAAAGGTCAGGAGGGGATTGGGAATTCTCCCCCAGAAAATTTTGAAATTTGACCCTCAAAAGTAGTGCTTTAACTCCTTTTGGGACTTTTTGAGTTAAATCTGATGCTCCTTGTGGAAGTTACAAAATTAATTTTCAAGGGACTCTCAGCAATTTTTCACTTAAAAGTGGAAACCTTGGGGGGGGGGCAATTGCCCCCCCCTGCCCATCCTAAATGACGCACATGTGCTCACCCATTGTCTAATGTTAAATGCTGGGCGAAAGGAGCGATCGCACTAAGAAAGCGAAATTCTCTATGGGTTGGCGGGAAAAAAGGGGACATCCATAAATTATGTGAGTTTAAACTTATGTGAGGTGTTTTTTCCAAAATCTGGACCCCCCTCCCCCCTTGGTGAGATTTAGTGAAATTTTGCTGGACCCCCCCCCCCATGAGATTTACCTACAACTTTTAAACGTAACCTCAACGCAAAACCGCATAATTTTGAATGGACGGTTCGCTCAAACTGATACATCACCACAGTATCTTATCTGTGATACTTTAATCGACGTGAGATTTTAATAGACCCCCCCTCCCCCCTTGGTGAGATTTTTCCAAACCCCTCCCCCCCTTTTTGACCTCACGTAATTTCTGGATGTCCCCAAAGTTCGAGGAGCGCGCTTGTAAATTAGATAACTAACAGAAAAAATGTCCGATTTTTATGCGATCAGGAGGAAAACGGAAGTTGTAAAAAAAAACAACCCTCGTAAAATAAAATAAAAATTTAATTAAAAAATAAAAGATACAGTGAAAACTTCCCTACAATTGCCGATATTATGAAAAACTCACTGGAAAAAATTCACGAAGACATCGTGAATATTAGTGGAAATATTAGCATGTGAAAATAGCACTTTTTTCAGGCCTAAAAAAGAAAATATTCGCAAATTTGCAAGTTTTTTTTTCATTATATTTTGTTTCTATCTGACTGAGAAACACATAACTACATAATAACACTGAAAAACTTGCAAATTTGCGAACGTTTCACAAGCAATCTCCGCGAATATTCTCGATATTTTCATGAAAATTTTCCAGTGAGATTTTCATAACATTGGCAACAATTATCTTATTGAGGGTTTTGCTCTATGTCCTTTATTTTTTCAATTATTTTTTAAACTTTTTTATTTCGCCGCTAGGGTTGCTGTACCATGGTCACTTACCTAGGGGTAGACCTTACTTCCATGACCCTAGCAGACGTTGTTTTCAAATTAAAGCCGGACTTTTGAAACACTTAAACTTAAAGCATTTGAAAATAAAACCCCGAAATTTTTTGTATGTTCCGAAGGTTTAATTATACACCTTAAAAATTACTAATATTCCTCTATAATCTGTGAAAATGTTCAATAAAAAATGTATGTTTAAAAAAATTCAACATCAAAATAACACTAAAATCAAAACCTTATTTTTTATTTTTCAAATTTTGAGTTTCGTGGAGGAGGATCCTTAAATGTATGGAGATGGTGTATGAGTGCATAGGGGGTCCATGCACTCATACAGAACCCCAATACAGTGCACACACTACATCATCATTGGTGGCCAACCATTTTCAGAAGCGTGCGATAATTTAGGAAACAAAAATTATGCGTGCCATTTAAATTTTTTCTAATATACCAAACAAAAAAAAAGTTCAAAAATATTACTATTATTGTCGGAATTTTTAGAAAATAAAAAAATTCATTTAAGTCTGCTAAGTGGAGATTTTAAAGTAATTTAGAGGGTACTCCACGCAAAACTTTAGGAATTCTTCCATAAAATTAACGTTTAACGCATTTTGAAACACTGTGTTTTGAAAATCAATAGAATCAATAACACTTAGAAAACTTTTCTAAAACCCGATAAAAAAAAGAGTTACCTACACTACTTACTAAGGTCCTCAATGAAAAGAGAACCATACAAGTTTTTAAGCTGTCTAATAAAGCTGTTTCTATATTGGGAACTACTGTTACTAAACTATACTAGACATCTACTTAAGTTGACCCTATGACGTCACTCACAAACAAAGTAATTCCCATCGCGGTGTCTGAATTTTGAGTGAAATGAAGAACGTCCATTATTAAAATATTATTAGTTTGTTTAACCCATGTATATGTTACGGGTAAAGTGATTAATCGGGCATTATTAATAATGCCCGAAGTGAATGCGGGCAAAGTGATAAATTTCATTGATAAATTCCAATGAATTTATCACATTGCCCGTAACATATTTGGTGCTTTTCAACCACTATTTGCGTACCGAAACTCCTCCTAGCAACCCAACAGGCTTTGTGTTTACCGATTTCTCCTTCCGCGTTTGTGACATACTGGGTTCAGGAAACGTTGCTGTCCAGTATTGTGTTAATGAAATTGAATGCTACTCACTCGTTTTTTTTGTCGGTAGAAAAACTCAACATCCGATGCGATGGATCTCTTGGACATCTGATGCAAGACAGCGAAAGCGCCTGGAACTCGTATCATCAGCAGTTAAAGAGAAAATTGAACAAATATGCATTAGAAAAAGCAATTTAAATCTTCAAAGCAGTATTCACTAAACAAAGAATTAGGCTTGCCACATTCCCTCAAAATTAAAACTGTTCTACAGAAAAGTTTCATCATTTTGGGGTAATTTCAAAATTTAGAATATTAAAATCTTCTTTGATCTTTTTAAAACGCTATTGGAAGAATAAAGCATGTTTCATAAAAAATTACCGTCCACTATGCCTTGATACCTAAGAATAATAATTGTATAAATTATTTTCTATCCTAAATTTCTAGCAAAACTGTATTCAGTTTTTAAATTACTGTATATTTTTCCACTTAAAGTGTGAAATGATGAATTCAAGGGTAGGTTCTAATAATGGAACTTTCTAAGATTACTTCTCTAACTTCTATTATTGGTCCTAGTAATCATTTTTATTTCTGATGGCAAAAGAAAAGGACGAACTCTTATTAAGACCTAAATCAACATGGAATATCAGGTCTTATGATCTAAATGTAATACTTTTTTTAATAAGAAGGGGTTAGTCGGAGGGATAGCCAGAAAATAAATAGTATGGAGGTATTGGAGATTTTTTTTTATTGGGGGGGGAGGGATACTTTTAGTTGTTTTTCCTATGCTTATAAAAAAAAGGAAATTTTCTAAATTTCGTGGGGAGGGGGAGAATATATCTGCAATAACCCAGTAGGCCCCCTTATATTGTAGGTAGATGGTAGCGATCAAATTAAAAATTGAACGGACCTGTTTTAGAATTAATGCAAATCTGTTAATTTATGTAATTCTGGTGTAAATCTGGTCAATTAAAAATCTTTGAAAGTCGATTGAAAATGAAAATATTAATCCCACAAATTTAAGCTAGGAGATTTACTTCGAAAAAGACTTTCATTTGAAAAAAAAATTTAGTACATTTCAAACAATTTTATAATTTTTGTGGAAAAATAATTTTATTTTATTTATTAAGCACCTTTTTCTTTTCTAAAAAGGGAATGTAGTATACAAAAGACGTCTTAAGACAGACAAGACAAGAAACTTTATTGTAATGGGCAGAGCCCGTTTAAGACGTCTTAACCAACATAGCAATCTATTTGCCAGAAAAGATTAATCTCTAAAGGAAAATGTGGCAAGCCTATTAAAGAGTAAAAATAAACAGTGTTATGCATCAACTAGTGAAACACTGAATTTACCATCCAAAATTCATAGAATTATTTATTGAAAGAAACATTATACGTATATGCTTATGGCCTTGATGCTTTAAAGAAAAAATTGGACCTAAAACCTTAAAAAACAGTCATGAATGTAATTAATGGAAATCTTTTTAAATTCAAAATTTACTTTTCAATATAACTACGATGATCATGAAGTTGATGCAAAACACCGCAAAATTCACAAAAATCTACAAATTGAATCACTTATTTTAGGTTCAGAAAAGTCACGTATATTCAAATTATGCAGGAAAAAAGCTCAAATATTTTCAAATTTCTAAACTATAACAATATGCTTCAGATTCAGGATAAAAAAACTAAATATTATAGAAGGATAAGGGTGCTAAGTAAGTGCCATGACCACTGCCAATATCTAATTTTTATATTGCCTGTTACTATCCTAAAAAGGCAGGAAATTTCCAAATCCTGAGACCCAACTATAGTCTGCATCACAAGATGAGCTCTGGACAAGTTGCCTGGTTGTGGCGGTTGCTATAGAAACAATACTAAAAGAATGAATGGATGTAAGAATGTAAACGAGGGCTCATCTTGTGATAGACTACGGCTTACTAGATAGTATACACAGGCTAGCCGAGTTTTGAACTATGAAAACCATTTGACAACTTTTCCCGCTTGGATTGCCACAAGTCCTACCTATATCACCCACCGCCTTTAACACTGTGGATATGCTTTGCCAATTTGTCAAGTATTACCATCTGGATTTTTAATGATTTCCGTACTCGGCTAGCCTGTATAGTATCTAGTAAGCCGTGGATGGACAGTAACTTACCAAAATAAATAATTTAGATTCATCTGCATTTGTATAAGATTTTGATTATTTCACGATTTAAATTTTAATTTAAAGATTAACTTGGAGTGAATTCTCATGTATTTCTGTCAAAAATTTACATGATGCCCTTTGGGTTCTTTTGTCCCCACTGATATAAATCTAGAAGCCAAGCCAGTGGTCACAGCCCACATTTTTCAGCAGGAGACCTAAAAGAACAAAAGTGTTATCCCAAGCACGTTGGTGTCAAGTGACATTCCCGAATGCGTGAAGTTCTCTTCCCCCTTTTCGTGTTGTCACGCTTTTAGATCACGAGACATCGAAAGATCGGTCTTCGAGAAGCAAGATACACCAAAGAACATTTGGCTGTGGGGTCGATCTACATACACCCCCCCGGGAACGATTGCAGAGCTCGAGAGATCCAGTTGGAATCGGGAGTGATTCCGGGATGGGACTCCTGCCTTTTCCTTTCACGAAACCGGGAGATCTGGACAGCATCTTTGGGTTAGGTAAGTTTCTCTTTTATTAGTTTACATTTCTAAGAGTCAGTGTTTAAATGGTACGAAACATATTGCAGTTTTTCATTTGACATGAATTGAGTTATTGAGTTAAGTTGTGTGTTCGACAAAAGATGTAACTTCTTTAAAACCATTGAGTGATACCCGAATATAATTACACTTTTACTGCAGCCAGTGGCGTAGCCAGAAAAATATTTCGGAGGAGGAAATGGTATTTTAGGAGAATATGGAATTTTTTTGTGTCGTTTTTAATGGTAAAAAAAAGGAAAATTTGATTTTCAGGGAGGATCTTTAACTCCTTTTGGCTTTGCCACTGACTACCGCTGTTCGTAACAAGCAACTTTAAGGCTCAACTTGCAACGGAGGGCTCAATTTCTAGATATAGGTGTCGGAATAGTAACCCCCTTTAAGAAAAGTTAAGGTATTTCAAATGGTATCCTTTAAAGAGGCACTGAAACGCCGTTCCGTACGTTCCGCCACAGTACCGTTACCTCAGGCCCCGATTTATCACAATACAATTAAAAATGTATCTAACTTAAAGCAAATCAAAGAAATTTTGTTTCGACAAATCTAATTTTTATTGCATTTTAATTAGGGTAATTTCAGCTAATTTGATTTTTTTTATGATTTTTTGTTTTGATTTGCCAAGAATTATAAGTGATGTCACGGTTTGTCATCTGTGAAACAGTCTGTTCTTATACATTTAAGAATAAGACAGGCATAATCGTGTAATAAAATTAGTTCTTATGAATGAACAGATAAAATGGAGCAGATGCTTCATGCGTGTTGTGCCTGTTAAATCAAATTTCTTAATAAGACCATGCCTACGATACATGGAGTGTTATTTTGGCTGATATTTTGGAGCTATAAATGAACTATAGTTTTCTAATTAATGAACACATTCATATAAAACAAACTATAGTATTCATACCGAATGCAATGGATTCAAAATACACAAGCAAAATTTAAAAGTTAGTTTCCCATAAAATATGCTCGGTTTATTTAAATAATTTCTTCCCATTTTTTTTTTTTTTTTTTTTTTTTTTTAAGATACTTGGGGTTTAGTTTAAAAAGTTTTAAACACTTCTGAAGACGACTCCTTAAAAAGGTCTCACAAAAACTCATTTCTATAAGATGTTCACAACAAAGAAAATAAGTTACGGTCATTTTTTTTAAAGATTAAAATAATTTAATTTAACTTGAAAAAATACTTTCTTTTATAACAAATCCACTTCCACTGCTCTCAAGTAAAAACATTTAAGTTACCATCCAAGATTGGAAAATGAATTTTCTTCACTTTTCTGAAGAATCTTTGAGAGATTCTTTGAGGATGCATAAGAGATCACTTCTTTGAGTGTCTACTTATTTGATATAATTGCAACTTAATGCAGGAACTATGTAAATGAGTATTTCAGTACATATAAAACAAGTTATGCATTCCATTTTTATAGAGACTAAAATAATTAATTTCTAAACACATGATAGATGAGAGCAGTGGACTAGATATGGTCTTACTAAAACTATTCCTGAAATTTAGACTATTACCTTTGAAAGGTAATTTGATAAATTTAAAAAGGAAAGCTGACCCAACCGTAGTGGGAAATATCTAATTTAGTTTGTAAAAAGATTATTTTCTAATAACTGATCTACTTCCACTGCTCTCAGGGAGAAGCGTTTAAGTTACCTCTCAAAGAGAAAAGTGATTTATTTTAGAATCTTGGAGATATTATTTAAGGTGCACCACCACCTTTGAAAACGACACTTTAGAGTGCCTATTTAATTAATAGAACTGCAATTTAATGCTTGATCTAATTTAAAATTAGTTTAAATGAAACAAATATACTGTCTTTTTTTATAGAGACTTTGAAATAATCTATTTGTTTTCTTAAAGTAGAAAAAGAGAGCAGTGGACTAGATATGGTTCTTCTCAAACTATTCCTGAAATTTTGACTATTACCTTTGAAAGGTAATTTGATAAAGTTAAAAAAGAAAGCTAACCCAACCTTGCTGGGAAATATTTCATTTCATTGAGAAAAAGACCATTTCATCTTTAATAAATAATCCACCTCCACTGCTCTCAAAGAGGAACATTGCCTCAAAAATAAAAAAGGACTTTTCTCCATTTTTAAAGAATCTTTGACAGATTCTTTGAGGAGCATTACACCTTTAAAGACAGCTACTAAGAGTGTCTATTTTAAGGATGCATTTTGAAACTTAATGCATTAACTCATGTTAAATAAGCATTTTAGTACAAGTAAAAGAAATAGTGTTCACTCTTTTTTTATAAAGATTACAATAATTCATTTGAAAAAGACCATTTCATCTTTAATAAATAATCCACCTCCACTGCTCTCAAGGAGGAACATTGCCTCAAAAATAAAAAAGGACTTTTCTCCATTTTTAAAGAATCTTTGACAGATTCTTTGAGGAGCATTACACCTTTAAAGACAGCTACTAAGAGTGTCTATTTTATGGATGCATTTTGAAACTTAATGCATTAACTCATGTTAAATAAGCATTTTAGTACAAGTGAAAGAAATAGTGTTCACTCTTTTTTTTATAAAGATTACAATAATACATTTGAAAAAGACCATTTCATATTTAATAAATAATCCACTTCCACTGCCATTAGAGAGGAACATTTAAGTTACCTCTAGGATACAAAGTATTTTTCTTCTCTTTTGGAATAATATAAGAGCTTATTGGAGGTGTGTTAACACCTTTGAAGAAGACTCCTTAGAGTGTCTACTTTATGGATGCATTTTGAAATTTAATGCATGAACTCTAGTACAAGTAAAAAAAGTGTTCACTCTCTTTCTATAAAGACTACAAAAATACTTCTAATTAACATCTTTAAATACCTCTCCTAAAAGAGTCTATTAAATTAATACAATTTCGGTTCAATGAAGGAACTCATTCCAAGTTCACAAGTTATTCAGTACTTAAATTTAACTCAAGTCTTTACATAAACACTTAAATAATTAATTTGTGTGCACATAACAATTGCAATACTGCTCTCTGGGAGGAACATTTGAGTTACCTTCAGAAAAGAAAAGGGATTTTCTTTCCCTTGAAGAATCTTCTAGATTCTTTGAGGTGCATTAACATTTACACATTTGAAGACGACTCCTAAAGGTTTCTAATTGATACAAATTTAGTTCAATGCAAGAACTTTTTCTAAGTGAGTTTTGCAGTACAAACTTAACTCAATAAATTTGTTTACACATTATACAAAGAAAGAGAGCAGGTACATAGTTATACAATCAGATAAATTTAACACTTTAGACACAATACTGGTCAATTCCTTGATGATTGTTTCAAGAAAAGAGCACAACACCTTATCAGCCTCAAATGTTTCGAAACAGCTCACAATAATACACAGATGGTAGCTGTTGACATAAAATAAGATTTTCGAGACTACCCATAAAGGATTTATAAAAGTGGAAAGTAATAGGGTTTGCTCAGTAAAACCAGGTATACTTTTTTAAAATATTAAACGCCTCTGCATTCACATGCTTTTATATCCCACACTTTGGATGATATGGAACTCATGACAATCCGTTCCAACCAGCTACCACATTGTCTCTCGTTGAGAAACAGAATCGTCGTATAAGATTCCATCTCTGATCAGCCCTCCCCCGCTCCGACGTGGTGGAGAGGTCTTACGGATTCAGAATCGTTTGGATTTCGCCTCTTCCATCCACAGGTGGTCTGAAGACAGTGTCAGACATATAAACAAGTATGCATATACCTTCTCACTCAGTGTCAGTCGGAGCCTTTGACAAATCCGATGTCCTACCCGGGCGCTGGGTGCCGACTCCCCCGGAAGTAGGAGCCGGACACTACACACCTTCCAGTGTTTTGAGACACGGTGACCAGCAATTAACACGGGGGTGCCCGGGGTCAGTGGACAAAGGAACAGACGAAGAACAGAAATAAGGGGGAGGACATTTTGGTTAGTGAACAGGAGCTTGTGGAGCCGGAATATTGATCTATATTAAAAACAATAGAACGTGTGGTGGAATAGTTTAGCATTTCTTTGTGAATGCAATTAATATTTGTGTTTTCAGCACATTTATAGTGAAGTTTTAAATCGAGTAACGTCTACAACGTCACGTTTTATACAGTAGGAATAACAGAATCACTTCAGATTAATCTTTCCACTTTTCCATCTCGTTGAGAAAAAAATAAAAACTTAGGTTGATTGGTTTCTCTACTATCTTTTAACACTTTCAGAAAGTCAGCCATTTTTGAGCTAACAAAGTATTCTAGGCACCCATCCAAAAACTTTAAAACATTGTTCCACACATAATACATTTGGTGTTATTTGAAAATTATGAATACTTTAAGCAAAATAATCATCTTCTAAGAAAATATTGGAGTGAAGTTATACAATAGAAGACGACTCCTTACAGAGTCTCTTTAACGAAAGAACTTTTTTAAAATGAGTGTTCAGTAAAAATGAAACAAGTATAAAGTTTCTTATAGAGACTGAAATACTTCATTTGAATACATATTATGGTACAGAAAAAGAGTAACAGTGCATCAACATATTAAAAGACAACTCCTTGGAGAGTCTGTTCAATTTATATTTGCAATTCATGCAAAAGGTCATTCTAGATGAGAACACAAATGAATCAAGTACATGTAATTTTTTACATGGAGGGAGAATTTTCATTTAAATCCATATTATAGAACAGAAAAAGAGCATTACTCCCAAGATTGTCTATTCAATTGAAAATTGCGATTTAACATCCTTAAAGACCATTAAAGTACAAATTACAGTACAGAAAAACAGTAATGATGCATTAAAATCTTAAGACTACTCCTTGAGTGTATATAACGTAATTGCGATTCCATGCAAGAAATCATTCTAAATTTGTTGTGCAATACATGTAAAACACATATAAAATCTCTTTAGTAAAAACAGATATTTCTTTTAAATCATGATTTTCTTTTCTTTTTTCTTTCTACTTTTTTTTTTCATGATTTAATTTTTTAATTTTTTTTTTCAAGGTTTTTTTTATTCATGATTTTCTTTTTTTTTTTCATGATTTTATTTTTTAATTTCAATTTTTTTCATGATTTCATTTAATTTCATTTTTTTTCATTATTTTTTATAACAGTACAGTAAAAGATTATCGGTGCATTTTTATCATAAAAGAGTACTCCTTAGAGTGTCAATTCAATTCATTATTTTACAAAGTTTCTTTCATAGAGAATGAAATATTTCATTTAAATACATATGGTACAGAAAAAAGAGTATGCTGCATTAACAATTGTTAATGAATTTATACTTACAAGTAATTTATACTTATGATTCCATATAAAACATAATTCTAAATGAGTTGTTAAACACAAATGAATCAAGTATAAAAGTTTTTACAGGGAGTGAGAATTTTCATTTAAATACAGAAAAAATTAAGTACAGAAGTACACAGGTAAAGAGCATTACTCCTTAGATTTTCTATTCAATGGAAAATTGAGATTCCATGAAATAATTGTAAATGAGTTGTTGATTACAAGTAAAACCAATATAAAGTATCTTTTATAAAGACAGAGATTTTTCATTCAAATCCATATAGATTACAGAAAAAGAGTAATGATGCCTTAACATCCTTAAAGACAAAGTACAAATTATAGTACAGAAAAACAGTAATGAATGATGCATTAAAATCTTAAGACTACTCCTTATAGAGTGTACAGATATTTCATTTAGTTCATGATTTTTTTTTCTTTTTTTTTTCTCATGATTTTTTCACTTTTTTTTTTTATTTCTTTCTTTTCTTTTAATTTTTTTTTCACATTTTTTTTATGATTTCTTTCTTTTCTTTTTTTTTTTTTATTATTATTTTTTTTCATTTCATTTTTTTTTATAATTTCATTTTTTATCATGATTTTTTCACATTATTTTTTTAAATTTTTTTCATTTCCTTTTTTTTTATTTTTTTATTACAGCACAGTAAAATATAAGATGCATTTTCATCATAACAGACTACTCTTAGAGTGGCAATTTAATTCATTATTTTACAAAGTTTATTTTATAGAGAATGAGAAATGAGATAGTTCATTTAAATACATACTATGGTACAGAAAAAAGAGTAACACTGCATTAGCATATTTTAAGACTACTCTCCTTAGAGAGTCAATTCAATTGATAATTATGATTCCATGAAAGGAATAATTCTAAATTAGTTCTAATTACAAGCAAAACAATTATAACATCTCATTTATAGATACTTAAATACTTCATTTTAATGCATATTGTAGAACAGAAAATGATAGTAAAGATGCATTAGCATGACCAATCCGTAGATTGTCAATTATGTTTATAATTGTGATTCCATGCAAGAAATCATTCTAAATGAGTTGTTGAGAATAAGTGAACAAATTTAAAGTTTTTTTTTTAATAGAGACTGAATTACATCATTTAAATACATGTTATTGTACAGAAACGGATAGTAATCGTGCATTAACATGTTTGAAGATCACTTTTCAATTTATACTTCCGATTTCCGTGTAAGAATCATTCTAAGTTAGCTGTTCTTAAAAAAAAAAAAGAGTGAACACAATCTCTTTTAAAAAGGCTGAACTTTTTCCTTTGGGTACACATTTTACTAAAAGAGAGCATTGGACTAGATATGGTCTTACTTTAACTATTTCTAAAATTTGGATTATTACCTATGCAAAGGTAATTTGGGGAATTTATGAATAGAAACTGACCAAACCTAAGTGAGAAATGTTTGGTTATTTGACCATTTATTTTTTAATTCACTTATCCACTTCCATTGCTCTCCAGGAAAGAACATTACCTCCAGAACCAGTTACCAGAAGTTACCTCCAGAAAAAAAGGGATTTTTCCCCTTTTTTGGAGATACTTTGAGAATTCCTTTATAGTGCATTGACTAATCTTTAGTCTTCTAAATTAAATTAATTACTTCCAAATGCAGAAAAGAAACACTGAGCCTCTCTTTTAAACGAGACATATCATTTTGAGAAAGAAGTTTTTTTTTTATTACACATTATACAAAAAAACAGTGGACTAGATATGGTCAAACTCAAACTATTTCTTAAATTTAGAATATTATCTTTTAAAAGAAATTAATAGAGGTACAAATAGAATCTGACCTGATTTATTAACTATTTATTCTTTATAATTAAATAGAACATCTTATCTAAATGAGTATTAATTGAAGTAAAACTGGTATGCGGTCTCATTCCATGGAGACTAAATGCTATTTAGCATTGATTTTGATATGGCTATATGTCACTTACTTTTAAAGGTGAATTCGGAAGGTTTTTTAAATATACTGACCAATTCTTGAGGGAAATATTGTCAGAGCCTGATTTAGAAAATTTGCTATGATAGACACACAGTGCAGCATGGGCCCCCATGTTATATGTTTATCATGAGAACAAATTTCACAAGACATAATAATTGGATACCTTATCAGCCAGATGACTGTTTCACAGATGTGCTTTAAAACCGTTTATTTGAGGGTTTTTTTTTCAATTTAAAGAAACATTTTTGAAAAAAAAAAGGAAAAGTTAATTTGTTTTACATTTTAGATACTTTTGGGGCCCTTAAATTATTGGGCCCCTAGGCCTGGGCCTCGCAGTCCTAATAAGGACCCTAATAATAATAATGTTTAATTTTTCGTATTAATCGTACTGAAACATTATGTTTCCCGACAGGGTCACGTTAATATCTGAATCGGGAATATATTTCTTCCCTACACCATAAATAAAAAATGTGTAGTGTAAAATTTCCTAACGGTTAATTTAGAAAAGTAACATTTTCGTGACTTTCACACCCATATTATATTCTCCTTAGATCAACTACTTATACGTCCTAGGTCACTTATGAGTGACATTTCTAGCAGGGAATGAAGTTATAATCATTTTGATCAAGCAAACATGTAAGAACCAGGTATCTCCATATCCAATTCACTTTAAATGATTTTTGGCGTGCTTAAGCGTTGCTGTATGAATTTTGCACAATATAGGATACATTTGGAGGTCAAAACAGCAACCCTTATATTTGTACTATGAGATCTCAATGCATAAGAAAATTTAAGTTTCTTAAAAATGTCAAGCGGACGATGTAGACCAATGTAGACCTCCTTAGATTTTTTTTTTCAAAATGTAGCTACTTATTGATTACCCTCAATATTAAAGGTCTAATACATCACTGTTGTTTTCACTTAAGTTAACTCTCTATAAAAGTTGAAATGAGGACAAAGTTTTTTTTCGAAGACTTGCAGTTAAAGAAACTATATTTGGCAACAGGCAAATATTTGTATTATTTGCATTTTATAATGATTGGAAGTATATCGCTAAATTGGCGAATGTCAATGAACAAACTTGGTTTGAAAGTGGAGATACCTGGTTCGTCCTCAATTTAACTCCCTGGTAAATTAAAACCGCTGTATCGTAAGTTACATAACAAGTTCCAAAGTAATCACATATTTTAATAATTTTAAAGAAGTTACACCTCTTGTCAAACATACAGCTAAATTCAATAACTCAATTCATGTCGAACAAAAAACTGCAATATGTTTTGTACCATTTAAACACTGACTCTTAGAAATGTAAACTAATAAAAGAGAAACTCACCGAACCCAAAGACGCTGTCCAGATCTCCCGATTTCGTGAAAGGAGAAGGCAGGAGTCCCATCCCGGAATCACTCCTGATTCCAACTGGATCTCTCGAGCTCTGCAATCGTTTCCGGGGGGTGTATATAGAACGACCCCACAGTCAACTGTTCTTTGATGCAACCTTACTTACCGAAGACCGATCTTTAGGTGTCTCGGGATCTAAAAGCCCCACAACACGAAAAGGGGGAAGAGAACTTAATTCAATTGGGAATGCCATTTTACAGCCATGTGCCTGGAAAACACTTTTGTTCTTATAGTTCTCCTGCTGGAGAGCATGTTCTGGGTCCACTGGCTTGGTCGAGACTCATGTCAAGAGGGGACAGAGGAACCCAAATGATATCTCGGAAATTTTGATCGAAATGCAGCAGAATTCACAGTAAGTTTTATCTTTAATCTAAATCAGGAGTGTCAAACTCAACCACGAGATATTTATTACGATGCGGGGCCAAATCACTCTAAAGAATTGCCTTAAAATTAATAGAAGGTCAGAATGCAAGAGTATTAGTAGGGCTAAAACGCTGTACGAATAATTAAGTGATAGCAACTTAATAGTAATTCCAAACAGTTTTGCCTTAAACATAAATTTTTGTTATGTTCATATTTATAAAAACTAAAACATGAAATAATAAGTAATATTTTTTAACATTAAGTGTAGGATTTTATGCCAAAGTAAAGGGTATCTGTTAAGAAAGAAAATATTTCTTTTGAACTTTTGATACTACTAGGGACTTTAGAACATCTAAGATGCCTTGCGGAGAATAGTACTTAAGAAAAAAAATTTCGGGCCCCAAAAAAATCTCAGAGGGGCACGAGTTTGACACTCCTAATATAAATTATAAAATCTAGTTCTAAAGTAGAACATCGCAAGGGTGCAGAATATGTCAAAACGCCCGATAGAGGTTCGGGGGAAGCATAGCCAGTTTGAGAAAACAACATTTCAACATATAACTTGCATAAAAACGCATAACAAAAACTTAAGAGATAGTCTAGGTCATGGCTGTGTAAAAACTAAAAACATCAATTGGTTCATAAGTGGTTTTCTATATAATTCAATGTAGCATTTAGGTGCATGAACAATACGCAAGGATTTCTAAATAAATACTCGTTTCCACGTTAAAAAAAATAGTTTTAAAATTGAGATATTGTAAAAAATATCAACTTGGGAAATGTAAACGATAAAAAAATGATCGAGACTGATTACTAAATGGTAGGTTCTATTCAAAATCCGAATTCATATAATCTGAAGAGAACGCATCTTTTCATTCTTAGATTACCCTGAATCCGATTTTTAAAACTAAAATTAATCTGAAATCTATGTCATGGGATGGTATAAAACTGATCTGATATAATGATAATATTTGAACCATGAACATTGGAAAATTAAATTTCTAAATAAGAGCATTAAGTTTTCTAGATTTCAATATTCAATATCACTTTTGAATACCACAACTAAAATTTAATACTGGCATATCTACCTTTTCATAAAATAAGCAATTCATTTGTACCAACAATGAATATTTAAATCACAAATAGGATATTTCCAAACTATATTTTGCAAGAATGAAATAAATACTACAATGAAAAGAGATGCACTTTCAGGACTTGGTACCAGAATATTTTATAAAAAAGTTATTTAACAGTATAAAATTAGTATTATAATTTATGACATTTAACAAAGATTTCAGGACTTTTTTTTCCTAAGAAGGTCTATGTATTAAACCTATGGTTCTCTTTTAACTTTATAAAACCTTGATGTTAGATATATTTTCCTTTAAGGAACCTATAAGAGTTTCAATAATTTTGTAATTATATTCTTCGATTTCAATTTTTGAAGGGAGTTATATTAATTTGTTAAATACAAAAGTTTTTTTTGGTGAATTGAAACAATAGGATTGATTTTCAAAATTTTCATGCATAAGTATACTGAAGTAATTTACTCAAAACTTTATTGGTTGATTAAAAATTCAAGTAAACTTCTTGGTGAATGAATTAAAACAAAGTAATCAGTTTTCCAAATTTCATGCTTCATTCTCAAATTAAAAAATTTCAACAATAAAAAATTTCAACAGACAAAACTAGAGGGTTACATAAAGTTGCTCAATTTTACAATGGGTTTGTTTCAATTAACATATTAGGAACTTAAGCAAAAAAAAAATTAACATTTAGACATTTTCATGAACTACAGGAAAATAAAAAAGTAATTTTGGTACCAAGTCCCTTTAAAGTAGTACTCAGTAATCCATCATAACTAAGAAACAAAACTTGAAACTATAATATCCTGAAATAATTTTAAATACAGGGTGTTTCACAAAGAGCCCCCGATTTTAAAAATTAATAACAAAAAAACGAAAAGAGATAAAAATACGCCGTCTCCGGCATCCTACTTAAAAGACCAAAGAATTTTCGTATACAAATTTTTGAAAATTCGTAGTTCACAAATCAATTTATAGATGGAAGCACAACTTCTTTGATATTTAGGGAAAGCTATCCTCAAAGTCCCTATTTTCGTTCGCCATAGGGAAATCAAATTTTGGGAAAGAATCGATTCATGAATCGAATTAGAATCAAACAATTTGAAATCGAACCCTGTTTCCAGTTTGCAGAAACGGCTCTCAGCCAATTTTAAAGACTAGATCTCACTAATTTAGGAACATCAATTAATTAAGTTATAATCTAAGTTAAATTTTGTAGTAGTATTTCGTTATCTATCTCATAAAAAAGGACATTTTTAAAAGATAATAAGTGGATGGAGTACAAATTTACTAACATCTTAGATATAGGAATTTCGTCGACAATACAATTTGTGCATCTAAAACATAAGCGCACATAATATAGGGACTGGACGGACCCCCTGATGAGAGTCCGGTTCCTTGCCTAGTTTTGATAATTATTTGATAACCTAAAAAAACTAAAAGCAGGGAGAAGGGAGGATACAATTTGTCGACTACCAACAAGCTTTGGACGATCATCCTGACACGGCATGGTTCATGCAAGATGGCGCACGCCCACACCGAACCCAAGACGTGTTTGACGTTTTGGAGGAATATTTTGATGACAGAGTAATTGCATTAGACTATTTGAAATTCAAAGGAAAAGGTTTCGACTGGCCCCCGTATTCTCCCGACCTTACCCCGTGTGACTACTTTCTGTGGGGCACACTTAAGGACCAAGTTTACGGCACTAATCCTTCAACAATCAACGAGCTGGAAAATGCAATTCAAAAAGCTTGTGTGTCGATTTCCCGTGACACACTCCACAAAGTCACCGAAAACTTCGTTCTTCGTTTGAGACATGTCTGTGCAGTAAAAGGGGCGCATTTTGAGTCAATTTTAATGTGATTGTTCTTTAAATTAATGTGTCACTTGTGTTTTAAATGCTTTCATCATCATTTTGAAATTATAAATTAAAGTTTGGAGTTCTTTCGTGAACCCTAGAATAAGAAATCAGTTTTTTAATAAACTCCTCCAGTACTAAAAAGTTTTAAGACAAATAATTTTTTACAAATATATCGATCGAAAAATTCATATTACAAATAAAAAGGGGGCTGGGAGGCTTAGTTGGTTTACGTGCTGCAAACCACGCTAGCAGTCTGCGCACTGTACCAGCCGTCGGTTCGATTCCAGCCTTTGCCCTGGGGGTATTTTCTCTCTCTCTCTGTGTCAGTAAAAATTCTGTTGTGTCTGTCTTTCTTGACGAAGCTTTATAACCCTTTCAATCCTAAGGTGCCCGAGATAACCATTAGATACTATGGAACATATGGGGTGGCTAGGTCTTAAAGTGATAAGCGGATCCTTGAGATCAAGAACACAGACCGGAAAATATATGTTACCAATACCAATACAAATATAAAACCCCAAGACAAAGAAGGGTTTAAGTTCCATCTTCGACATTTTTAGGTCTGATCATTTATGACGAGCTCATTAAACAGTTTTAAAAAATCTGTAGGAAACACGAGCAAATTTAAAAATTTAGTAAAATAAATTTAAAGAAATATTCTGAACTACTAAGAAATTTCTGCAAGGATAAATTGATTATTGTATTTAAAACAATATATAAAAGATTTGCTTTACAAACTATTGCATCTTATTTAAATTAAACTCAATATGCATTTTCTTTGATTATTTAGAAGCTTAATAGATCAGATTAACCTGTTTCTGCTGACTGGGAACAAAGGTTTGATTCCAAATTATTTTATTCTAATTCGATTCATGAATCGATTCTTTCCCAAAATTTGATTTCCCTATGGCGAACGAAAATAGGGACTTTGAGGATAGCTTTCCCTAAATATCAAAGAAGTTGTGCTTCCATCTATAAATTGATTTGAGAACTACGAATTTTTAAAAATTTGTGTACGAAAATTCTTTGGTCTTTTAAGTAGGATGCCGGAGACGGCGTATTTTTATCTCTTTTCGTTTTTTTGTTATTAATTTTTAAAATCGGGGGCTCTTTGTGAAACACCCTGTAAGTTCAGATGAGTACCCCTGCATATTAATCTGTGTCAAATAAAAATTTGTGTTAACTCTATTTAATTAAAATTGATACTCTAACAAATGGAAAATTCAGCTTAGCAATGATTGTTGTTAAACATGAAAAAGCAAACCAAATTATAATTGTGAAGAGTTAAATTATAAGCCAAATAGTTAAATTATAAGTCAGTCTATGATCTAAAAGTATATTTATACAATAAATATTTTAAGTGATAGGAAAAATACAGATGTGAAATAAATAATCCTTTAATTGCTATTGAGGCAAGATTATTTTTTAGCATCACGAAAAACTCAGATTTAGTGAATACCACTCTGTCTTTAAAATCACATATTCCTCACTTTTTAATGGAATTATTCTTAACTAGGGGTACTAGGTAAATTTAAATTAAACTAAAAACTTATTACATTCAAATTAAAAACACAAAATGAATTTTTTAAACATACTTTTGTGGTAAAGACAAGATAGCTACCTTTTTAAAATACTTTGTTGTTGTTTTGAATAATTTTTTATTTACTTCCAATCATTTTGCAGTCTAATTGCCACTCAAACAAGTGCACAAGAGAATAACTGTTCCAAAGATTATTGCATGGCGCAGAAAAATATTCCTATGTAGTATGACACCTAATGGTATCAAGCAAGGTTTGGGTATCAAGTGATAAAGTACCAGCTGAATTACCACTCTCATGCCAATTAGTACTCATAAATTGTTAACAAACGCAATAAGAATATTTATAATATAAAAATCCAATAGAATATAACACAATCAGTACGAAAACACTTAAGCATGGGCGGATTAACTTGAGGTTATATTAGGTTATGAGAACCATTACACTTGCGCCCCCATAAAACTATACCAAACCAATTCTAAAGAATATTCCCTATTCAATGATAAATTAAGATTATCTATGTATTTAGGTAATAGTCCATGTACTTATGTACGTATATCCTTCTTCTTAACTCACTCACGAAGGGATTAAAAAAATAGAATGGAATTCCAGTATACTAGCTTGCCATCTTAGTTATTAAATAAATATAATTAGGTACTTCAATAGAGCAATAAATCCTAAGCATTACAATTAAATGACACATAAATACGCTAGTTATCGACAAACATATCTGCTACAATGTAAAACTCAAACCGACAACACCAACTGGTAAGCCGACATTTAACATGTTTATTAAGAAAGGTGAAAAGTTCGAAACTCAATGCATAAAATAATGACGAAAAGATTGATTATCAGAAGATTATTAGGATTTGGCTTACCTGAATGTCGAGGAGTCAATCCGAAATTCGTTCGAAAATGGAACTCTTTGGCCAGCTAACCCTGAAAAACAATGGAGGAAACGGCACGTGCAGTCGAACAGGAGAGCTTTTCTTTCAGCGAGGGCTCTGATTGGTTTGTTCGATAATTCTAATTCCAAATATGGGATTCTGGGACCCTCTGATTGGTCTTCAAGTGAAGGTGGAAATATTACGGAGTGGAATTGGGAAATAATACGTACTTTTTAGCGTCAGAATCGGAGTTGAGAGAATTACAATTTTCCTTTTTAAGATTTAAAGTCAAACTATCATTTCAGATATCATCTGGCCTAGAATTAGCATGAAGCTTTTAAGATTTTCGGAATGCTTTATTTTGAAATAAATACTATTTTCAATGCTACTTAATGGATATTTTAGTAAACATTTAGTTAGTTATTAAAAAAGATGGACCAGATTAATGACTCCTACAGACGATAAATTTGGTTGTCAACATGCGATGTTTAGATTAAAGCTGCCCGTCTGTGCGAAAGTTGATAATTGACATTCCAACGTTTATAAACGTTTTTAAATTTTCACGTTTTAAAAATGTACTTTAAGTACTTTCCGAATTAAATATTATTCAAAGACTGAAAAAGTATTATAAAAACTTATAAGATATGCTATATTATACTTGACTTTTTTACATTTAATCTGAAACTTATAACTTTTTTTGTCTGATAATCCAAATTAATTGTAAGCATTCAGTGTCATGTTGTTTTTGTATCTTGTTATTTTTTCAGTAGAAAAAATATTGTTGCTTAACAAGTCTGGGTTCCAAAAAGTTTGAATGATAAAACACTAGGTATACTAATAAGTTA
Source organism: Tetragnatha montana (assembly GCA_963680715.1). NCBI lineage: Eukaryota > Metazoa > Arthropoda > Arachnida > Araneae > Tetragnathidae > Tetragnatha > Tetragnatha montana. The sequence continues at coordinate 31,595,453 of OY796676.1, forward strand.
CTAGGTGCCATATTGAATTTAAAAGATTCATTGGGGTAAATTTTTTTCAGAATGTTGATTAACAATAGTTATAAATAGACGTGCTGGATATTTTTAAGGAAAACATATTGATTAAATTATTTAGAAGTTAGAGTAAATAAATATTCAAACTTTTAAGACAGTGTTATTCAGGGAGATGACCTGTGACGTATGTTAGGAAAGTTGGTTGACGTTACTTCTGCTTATTGTTTTATAAAGTGAGTTAAGTTTAGTGAGCTGGGTTTCAGTGAGCAAAAGGTCCTGAGTAAGCAGTTTACGGGGGTTGGAGAGCAATTACGAGCAGGGGGCGGTATCTCTAGTTAAACTAAAGATATTTTTATGTTTAAAATGCAAAAATTATCACAAATATTTATTTTACCAGTTTAGGTTTATGTTTAAGATTCTGTTGGTAACCTGGTCACCAGTCACCACCGTTCAGTCTTTAACCTGGTTGACAACCACGGGGGGCCCATCTGACACTGCTACCAGTGACGTCACTGGCAGCGGAAGTGACGAGCCAAAGCTTACACTGGCCAATCAGGCTTGTTAAGGCGGAGCGTAAAGTTTCCATGCCACCAGTATCTTTCCCTTATCCCGCTCAAACTGAAAGTGATTGGTTGTTCAAACAGTTAAGAGGCGTTACAAATGACGTCACTGGCAGCGGAAACGAGACGTCACGAGCTTTTTCCATGTCTATGTGAAGAGCCAACCTTATATTCTATAAACCTTGGTTGACAACCAATGTTAGAGAATGATAAAAAAATTTAAGAAAGCGGGAATAGCACTTACATAGACAAAAATGCTCTCTATCTTTATCAAGGTTAATACTACATAGGTAATCTCCATAAAACACGGAGTTTTGCCAAGTTAATTGGACTAAATTTTTCAATGCGATAAATAACGACAAAGTCATCAGTCTCTCTATTTTCAGATTTGCAGTTAAATCCAAAAACAATGTGTTACTGAGAAACGAACATAGATGAAAACTATCTCTATCATTCTCTGTAGTTGAAATGAAACCCCATTTTTACCACGTTTTTATTAGGTCGCTTTGTTGTCTGTCCCTCTGTCTGTCCTTCTGTCTGTCCCTCTGTCTGTCTGTTCGGGTGGAATTTAGAAATCGATTTTGAACTAACTTCCCGAAGAGGTAGAGACTTGAAATTTTGAACACAGTTCAGATCTGGATGACAATGCGATATTATCTCGTTGTTTCGGTTAAATTTGCTTCCCCTGAACCCCCGGGGGGGCTTATTTGGAAATCGATTTTCCCGATGAGGTAGAGACTTGAAATTTTAAACATAGTTAAGATCCGGATGACAATGCAATATTATCTCGTTGTTTCGTTTAAATTTGCTTCCCCTGAACCCCCAGGGGAGCATATTTATTGCTTCCCCTGAACCCCCAGGGGGGCTTATTTAGAAATCTATTTTCCCGATGAGGTAAAGACTTGAAATTTGGAACAAAGTTCAGATCTGAATCACAATGCGGTATTATCTCGTTGTTTTGGTTAAATTTGCTTCCCCTGAACCCCCAGGGGGAGGGGCTTATTTAGAAATCGATTTTGAACTTACTCCCCGATGAGGTGGAGACTTGAAATTTTGATCACAGAACTAAAAAGCAGAAAATAATTTATTAAATAAAAAAAAACTTTTTAAAAACCACGTTTTTAAAATGCACTAAAAAGTACAAAATAATTTGCTTCTAACTCCTTGTAAAACGAAAAACGTGGGGCTCATGCAATAATATTTACAGCTACTACTGTATTGGCCACTCTATTTACTAATATATCCACAATTAATAAAAAAATAAGAAGCATAATACCGAGAGAAGCTGTTGAATTAAATACCTAATGCATGAGCCCCACGTTTTTCGTTTTACAAGGAGTTAGAAGCAAATTATTTTGTACTTTTTAGTGCATTTTAAAAACGTGGTTTTTAAAAAGTTTTTTTTATTTAATAAATTATTTGATATGATTTTAGCCTTCTGTACATTAGCCACTTAGGGAAAACATCTGCCAACAGGACAGATGCTCCATGACAGATGCAGAGGATGGACAAATACAAATTCTTGATAGCAAACCATACTTTTTCTTCTCTCTTTCATTCTCTTCTCAGCATGTCGAAAACAACTGAACCTGTTCGAGTGTTAGAAAGAAATCTTGAACATTGAAGTCCCCTAGGCGAGTGGATTTTGGGGTATAAAACTGTTCTCTCTCTCAGAAAACTGATAAAAAAAGATACTGGCAATTTTCTATTCGAGAGAAAATAATGAAGAATTGTTCACTGAAGAAAAATATATCTTTCTCGATTAGTTTTCTTTCTGTGATATTTTTAAATTTTGCGGTTTTGGAAAAAACGACTTTAAATTGTATTTTCAAAATGTTGTAGGGTAAATTAAAACAAAAGCTTCACATTTTAAGGGAGAATTAAGGGGTATTTATGGGAGAAAATTGGTTGATTTAGTGGTCAAGGTAGAAAGTGGAAGTTGACAGAGCTTGGCACTCGTTTTGGCCGTAGTTTCTTTACGTGGTCCTTCGAAGTTACTAAGCAACTTGTTTTTTTTTATTTAAAATCACCAAATCATCTGTAAGGCAGATTGTCCCTGGAATGGAAAGGATTATACAATTTTCAAATGCGAGTTAGACATAGTAGAACCTGAACGAGTGAGGAAAATAAAGGAAGTAATTTAAACTAATCAGTTTCTCTCGTTCTAGAACTTGAATGACGTGAACTGTTTCGTCTTCATCAACAGCTTAGATAAACATATTTTTGGGTCATGAAACTTGCACAGTCAACTCCCCCCCCCCCCCCTCCCCTAAGGTGATGAAAGGAAATGAAATGAAAGGAATATTTAATCTACTTTCCATTATACGTATGAAACAAATCCATTATTCAAATAATGATAATTATTTGCTTTAACCTGAATTTTACAATTCACCGGCTTATTCTTATTACTGTCTCCCCTTTGAATAGGTTATGATGGAATAGGATACTATTTAGATTAGAGGCATGTGTTACAAGTCAGACAGCCTAGAGAAATAAAATGCGAATTTAAAACTTTTATTTTAAAAGTGATTTTATATTTTGTGAGGTATTAGTTTTTCACTGAAGGATGTTGATTCTTACACATCTATGTTTTTTTCTTATGAATGGAAGATCTCCCCATGAATTAAATTTGCATATTTTTCTAAGAAATAAAAAAATGAAGCAATTTAAACATACTATTCGGAATAAGTTTGAAATATAGTTATAAACTTTTAGAGAAAACAACTCTACTTATATTAAGCTTCTTGAAGAAGGAAAGGGATAATTGAATTGAATTAGGGAGAGATAGAGTATTCACATTCACATTATTGAATTAGAGTATTCACACACAACCGCAGTAACCCCCTATATATATTTTCTTGAGTTCATTACTTGTAAACTTTAAATCGGTTTAACAAAATTATTTTTATACCTCATTCATGTAATGTGTAGAATACTTTTCCGGGTGGATTGCCACTTATGCTATAATTTGATAGATTATCAAAATAATTTCTTATATTCGTAAATCTATAATGATATATGCAGAAATGCTTTTATTATTTCAATTAGAAAATTTAGGACGGCTGTCCTATGATAACCTTCAGCATACCTACGACCTGAGTGTTTAGTCCAGAGGTTCCCCAAATGTGCTCCACGGAGCAGTTAGTGCTCCGCGAAGCATTTCCAGGTGCTCCGCGAAACAATTTGAAATGAATACAATTTCTGAAAGTTTATAATTAGCGTTGCTCTGATAAATATTCGTGTATGAATGGATATCCTTCACCAAAGTTTTTCTTTTTAAGAACCCATTTTTGCCCCTCCATAACCCCCAAACTTATAAAGAGTAATCATCTTCGGGTATAACCAGCGTTCAAAATTAGGGTGTTTTGCTGGTCCGGGACAACTAATAAACGGCTCGGACCAGTGGAATCAGAAAATCACTGGTCCGGCGGACCAGTGATTTCTCGAGCACGTGTAAAATCATTTAGACGATTTGTTCAGTGATAGCGGTATTTTAAGTTCGTTTGATTGCCTTTGGTGAAGCAAGTACATAGTATTTTTGACAGAATCCGAAATGTGGTGATATGGGATAGGGGAGCCCCCGGCGAAGAAGAAAAAATGTATTGATTTTTATCATTATACTATTTGGTACTCACATTCAGTGCAGTAGTTACTTTTTATATTTAAACCGGTCCTTTTTAATTTGTCGGACCAGTGATTTTTGTTGCGGACCAGTAAGATTGGCAAAGCACTGGTCCGCAGGACCACTGATTTTTTCCCCCAATTTCTAACGCTGGGTATAACTCAAAGGGTCTCAAAAAGAGTTAAAACAATAAAAAAAAATCCAAATTTCCAAAATTTTCTGGGGGTTAGGGGGGTAGGAGAACCCCCAGACTCCTCTCCATTTTGTCGTCTATTTTATTCTTAAATTATTAATATTATTAATTAAATTAAATTATTAATATTTAATATTAATATTATTATTAAATTCTGCCGCTCACACGAAACGGTTCCTTTGGGGTGTTCCCCAAAGAGTTTCAAAATGAGATAAACACTTGTTTAAAGGGGCAAATTTCAAACCTATTTCTGGGGGAGTAGTACCCTCAGTCCCCTCAAAATTTTGACGTCTATTTATATTTTGTTTTACCTGGAATTTCTCTGGTTTACGAGGAGCTGTTCTCTTTGAATATAATCCAAAGGGTCTCAAAATGAGCTGAAACACTAATAATAATAATAATAATAAGTTTATTGGCAAAAAAGGCCAGCTGGCCCATACACCAAAATACAAAAATATCAGATCATACAAATAAATGCAAGACAAAAACAAAGCATATAAATATAATAAATAGAACCAAAATACAATTACCAAAAAAAGAGAAAAAAAAAAACCTCAGGAGTCTAAAGAACAATTTGCCAACAGGAACTGGTTCAACTTTTGAGCTGATTTAATAAAATTTACTATTGCAAAAAAATTCTTATGATTGTAAGTGAGGAAACCATTAAAGTTATTTTGATACCCAATAAAAGGGGAAAGATACTTCAATCTGTAAAAACGATACATTGGACAATATAAAAATACGTGTTCCCATGATTCTGGTTCATCCATATTACAATATTTGCATTTGTCTTTGGGGTTTATTTTAAAGAGTTTTCCCTCGAAAAAAATGGTCTCCTGATTTAATCTCAGCTGGAAAAGAATTCTCTTCAATGAAACATCAATTCTTGAGGTAATATAGTCTTCTATGAAAGGGGTTAGTTTTATAAATTTATAGTGAGGGTAATGTTGACTTTTTTCCATACTTATCATATCTAACTGTTTGTATTGATCAATATAGCTTAGAAGGATTTGGGGCAGAAACTTCATTGCAACTTCTGGATCTTGTGATAGCCAAACATAAGAAAAGCCGGAGCTTTCGATTATAGATTTAATTTTTAAAGTCCAATTAAATTTTATTGGGCTCGAACGGCCATAAAAACAATGTTTGTATGCAATTTTGGTAAACCTACGGTCATCCATCTCTAATATTCTAATCCAGAATCTCAAAATTAATTTTATGAATATAATGGAAATATTAGTTTGACCCAGTTCAAGTCTGAGAATATAACCTGGAGTATATTTTGAAAGATTGAATAATTTTTTAATAAAAAAGTTCTGGATATGTTCTAACTCACTGATATAGGAAATAGACCAGACAGGACTGCCATAACTGAGAACCGATAATACAAGGGAATTAAAAATTCTGAACCAGCTACCTGGAGAATTGATCTTTGCTCCTGTTACAATGGGCCACATTGCATGAATGGCAGAAAGAGCTTTATCACTGAAATGTTTCTTTGCGGTAGAAAAAGACCCCGAAGAAGAAAAAGGGACACCTAGATAAATGTAGTTGCTTACAATTTCCAGTTTGCTATTTTTGTAATAGAATTTGTCATGTTTCGATAGTTTACCTCCTTTTCTGAATATCATTACTTTTGTCTTATTTATATTTACCATAAGTCTGTGATCTGAGCAAAATTGTTCCAATATTCGAAGTTTTTTATTCAAGTTAATAGGGGAGTCTGCTAAAATAATAGCGTCATCGGCATAAAGTAATATGTTAACAGGGGTTCCATCTCGAAAACTGATATCCGAAATTCCAGATGTGTTTAGGCGGATAATAAGATCGTTCAAGAAAAGTGAGAATAGAATTGGGCTCAGAACTTCTCCCTGTAAAACTCCCGAATTAATTTTAAATGGTTCAGTAAAATCAGAGGATGAGCGAACTTTCGCATATGCATTATTGTAAATATTGTGAAGGATTCTGATGAATTTCGGGCTAACTTTATTTTTTTGCAGTTCAGAAAAAAGTATTCCATGGTTAACGTTGTCGAAAGCTCCTTTAAAATCTATAAAGACAGAGTAAAGTTTACCACGCTTTTTCTTTAATTTATCATTTATTAAACAATTTAATATAAAAATTTGGTCTAAGCAACTGTAATTCTTCCTGAAACCTGCCTGTTCCTCCAAAAGTATATCATGAGAGTTCAAATAATTCAGTACAGGGGCGCCGGGTTTTCAAAATCAGTGGGGTTGCTCAAATAACTTATAAAATTTTCATGTTTGAACCAGCATTTTTAATACATATTTATATACCCTGATGAAGTTTACAAGAATTAAAGCCCGTTCAATTAAAATTTTTATCTGGATTGAATCTTTTGAAAATCTATTGATAAATTCAATCATGAGTGGTATTTCCTTTTTCTATATAATAAAGGGGGGGAACACATTTTAATCGGTACTTTTTATAGATTTTTCCAATTGAAGTAATTTTTGTAACTATTATCAGCCACGCAGTAGTTTTAAAATTTTTAACCACATCAAAACTTGGATTAAACTTTCTGAAAATATTGTTTTCCTTAGACTAAAAGGAATAATAAAAAAAAGGGTTTTTTTAATAGAAACTGGTGCTAAACAGGAAATATTTACTGTACATTTTAACATTTTCGACTTCATTTTATTGATAAAATTTATTTCCCACTTCACTATTTCCTTGTTCATTTGTTTAAAAATCTTTAAATACATAAATTTATGACATTTCATGCTGTTGAGAATAAACTTTCGATTACTGTAAAGAAAGTTACTAGCTAGTGGTGAACCTAAAAAGTGATATCTAAAACCTTAAAAATTCACTGCAGAAAAACCATAAATTACAAGAAACAGGCTTTAAATTTATGCTATAAGAACTAATTTTTAATAAATTATTAAAAATGCAAAAGAGAAATAAAATATCAATAATGAAGTAAACCTTATAAATATCAAAGTAATCCATATATCCCGACATCTTATAACATTGGCCTAGGAAAGTGGTTCCCAAACTATTTTGCTCGTGCCCCCCCCCCCCCAATGAGTTGCCAATGATCGCGGAACCCTGAATATTTTTTAATCAACGACTTTCCAAATTTAATATCTGATATTAAATGAAACAAATTAACTTAATGTTAAAAGAGTTGTTAGTAAGCGAGTTCGAAAAACCATCAGGGGGGTCTGGAAATTTGACTATAAAAAGAGGGTTTTAACTTGTTTTGGTACACCTAATCCGAATTTTGGACATACATTTTTAAGAATTTAATACATATTTTTCGTAGGATTTGCATTTTGATGAACTAATATAAAAACACCATTTTTATTTTCTTTAAGGAAATAAAATTTGTCTCGCGGAACCCCTAAATTTTTTCGTGGAACCCACTTTGGGAACCACTGGCCTAGGATATTCACGCAGTAACAGGAGTTCAAAAAAATAAAATTGACATTTAAGTTATATTTCTTCTCAGTTCACAGAACAATAGTGAGAAATAGAAAGACTGACAAATAAAATTCAAAATTATTAAGAATACTAGTCATTAAGGCATAATCAATGAAAAGTGAATTCGAATGGAGTCAAACATTCCATGGATAAACAAAAGAGTTAAAATCACTTTTTATTTTAAAGAAATTTTATTTTGGCCGGGTTTATTGGAAAGAATAAAGAAATACAAATTAACTTTAATTTTAAATTAAAGTTAAAAATACGATAAATGGAGATGGATTTCGCAAATTTAAGGGGCTATTTCGTCTGTAAGGGGTAGATTTCTTTTCTTCGCTTTCCACTCGCGTATAGAGAAAAGCTTGGATAGTGTAGAGCACACTAACATCAATTTTTCATTTTTTGGACTTACTCCCTTTCTTTTCCAAACTGTCGATTCAAAAGTATTTCCCAATTCGAGGATGCGTCTTCAATTGGGAACCAATAATAGATTAGAAAAAGTGAGGACATTTTCAAAAAGTTTCATAGAATTCAAAAGCATACTTATGCTTATGGATAAAAATAATTTCAAACAAAGGGCGTTATTTTATTAACTTTAAGACCAAAATAGGTAGTTTTTAAAATCCCCTGTCACAAAGATATATAACATCAAAAGTAATTATTATTTAATTAAGAAAAATGATAATCAATGCTCCCCTCACTTTTTTCGAATAATTATAAAAGCGTTCTTACCTATGAAAAATCAAAAATCCAGCGAGCGATGTAGGCGGAAAACGTTAAGAGACAGATACGATCACAACCAAAGTCAAAGTACAACTGCAAATGACCTCTTCTAGTTCTAGTACAAATATCACCCCCTAAATATGTCTCTTTTTTCTGGTCACATGTCCCATAATTTTAAAGATAATCCGAAGAGAAGGCATAGCGTCCCCCGGCCCCGGCGGTACTCTTTCGTCACTATAACCTCCTAAACCTGTCAAAAACTGAGGGTTCTCGAAAAAGCCGGGAGGTCCCTTTCTGTGGCGGGAACTTTTTGTGTTTTCTCTTCCCCTTCGTGTTTTGAGTGATATAAACAATAACGCTGTTCGAGACGAGGGAGAAAGCTTCGAACTTGCGATAGGTCGAGTCACCAATTTCTGCCTTTTCAAGTTTTTGTTTTTACTCGTGGGAGTGGGGTCCTGTTTTTGGATTTAGCTCATTTCTAAAATTTTTAGAAATAGGTTTTTCACGGGGTTGCTGCGCACCCCCACAAAAAACATAGGGGTTGCTCGAGCACCCCAGCACCCCCGGAGTCGGCGCCCCTGATTCAGTAGCCTTTTATTCAGAATTGATGTAAAAATTTTTGTGACTACCGGAATTAATGAAATGGGTCTATAGTTGGAGGGATCAGAAACATCTCCTTTCTTGTAAATTGGATTGATTATAGTCAAGATCCAGGATGAGGGCATTTGTCCGGTTTCATATATACGGTTAAATATGTTGCTAATTGCAATCAATGAAAATTTACCTAGGTATTTAAAAAACTCAGGTTTCAATGAGTCACATCCAGGTGCCTTACCACACTTCAGATCCTTTACAACACATTGGAGTTCCTGAGTTGTAATATCACTATCCAATAGTGGATCAGAAAAGGAAGAAAAAATGCCAGATGTGACCAGTGAAACAGAGTCTTCCCCCGGAGCACAATTTGATTTAAAAATGTGAGAGAAATAGTTAAACCATTCACATGATTCTATAGAGTTTTGAATGTATTTACTCTTTCTAAAGTTCTTGATTATATGCCAAAATGTTTGAGAATTATTGCAAGAAGAAAGCTCAAAATTTAATTCTCTGAAATAACTGGCCTTTTTCAAGGTGCGAGCTGAAACACTAGTATTAAGGCAAATTTTCAAAATTTTTCTGGGGGTGACCCCCAGACCCTCCGTTTTCACACGGGGCTCCCATTATTAAATTTATACATTATGTGCAACATAATTCAAATAACACTTATTAGTTATTTTAAACTTAACGCATACATATATAGTAGGGGGAAAATAGATAAAAAAAGAGCCATTTAGGGAACAAATTTGAACAAATGATTTGTCAACGGTTTTCGGCTCTACTAGATGCACTTAATGGGAAAACGAAAGTTTACCAAAATCGGAACGTGGGAAGTGGGTTTTTTTCAAGATGGCCGCCATAAACATGGAAAATCAAGAAATCCTATAAGTTTTGTGTTTAAAACGTAATTAAACGTTCTTCAATGTCTGATTTGAGTAGAATAAGTATGGTACTGGGTAAACTGAATGATATAAAAATAGTTTGCAAAATCTGGCAACCGGGAATGTTTTTTTTCCAAGATGGCGGGCGGAACTTTCATATAAAAGGATGTGATGATTCTGAATTTTTATGAAATATATTTTCACATATTTTTATAAAATATATTATTAAATTTATTCTTATTTTAATAATTTTTCATTCTAAGTAACGTAATAATTCTCAGCATACAATTAAGAGTAAAGAGGCAGATTTTATAAGATGCAGTCAGAAATGCGGGGTTCATTATTTTGACCATTTTTTATTTTGATGAAATTTATATTGTGGGCTCTTCTAATGATTTTAGAACACCCGTATTTTTTCTTTTTCCCCAAAAAAAACTTTTCGGCCAACAAAAATTCCGAAAGTTGGTCGCGACCCAGTATTTTTTTCGAATCGACATCTTTTTGTACTCCTTTTTCTCTGTGCATTGAGGGTCAATCAAAGTAATTCTGGTGATAACAACATGACCTGAGGTAGCTAAAACAAATTCTTTTGTGAATTTCATGGTTTACCTTCAGTGCAACCTGGAAGGGTTCGCCAAACTATGTCGCGGAAAGTGAAAAAACGCCAAATTTGAGCCCCTATGCACCCCATCATTGAGGGTCAACCACAGTTTGGGGGTTAACTTGTGTAGTACTACTCAATATTAACTTATTTAGCCCATTTATTGCATCGTTGACCCTCAGGGCTGCCGGAAAATAGCTACTTTTGTAGCTAACAAAGCAAAAAAAGGTCATTTTGGTGACCCTGTATTTCAGAGCATTAAGGGTCAATGAGGAACTTGAAAATGGCATTTGGTAGTATGAGACCTGTACTTTAAGAGACAATTGACAGATCTTTGATTTTCGGCCTTGCGAGTACTTAAAACTGACTTTTGTAACTGACTTTTGTTTTGTTAGCTATAAAAGTAGCTATTTTCCGGCAGCCCTGAGGGTCAACGATGCAATAAATGGGCTAAATAAGTTAATATTGAGTAGTACTACACAAGTTAACCCCCAAACTGTGGTTGACCCTCAATGATGGGGTGCATAGGGGCTCAAATTTGGCGTTTTTTCACTTTCCGCGGCATAGTTTGGCGCACCCTTCCAGGTTGCACTGAAGGTAAACCATGAAATTCACAAAAGAATTTGTTTTAGCTACCTCAGGACATGTTGTTATCACCAGAATTACTTTGATTGACCCTCAATGCACAGAGAAAAAGGAGTACAAAAAGATGTCGATTCGAAAAAAATACTGGGTAGCGACCAACTTTCGGAATTTTTGTTGGCCGAAAAATTTTTTTGGGGGAAAAAGAAAAAATACGGGTGTTCTAAAATCATTAGAAGAGCCCATAATATAAATTTCATCAAAATAAAAAATGGTCAAAATAATGAACCCCGCATTTCTGACTGCATCTTATAAAATCTGCCTCTTTACTCTTAATTGTATCCTGAGAATTATTACGTTACTTAGAATGAAAAATTATTAAAATAAGAATAAATTTAATAATATATTTTATAAAAATATGTGAAAATATATTTCATAAAAATTCAGAATCATCACATCCTTTTATATGAAAGTTCCGCCCGCCATCTTGGAAAAAAAACATTCCCGGTTGCCAGATTTTGCAAACTATTTTTATATCATTCAGTTTACCCAGAACCATACTTATTCTACTCAAATCAGACATTGAAGAACGTTTAATTACGTTTTAAACACAAAACTTATAGGATTTCTTGATTTTCCATGTTTATGGCGGCCATCTTGAAAAAAACCCACTTCCCACGATCCGATTTTGGTAAACTTTCGTTTTCCCATTAAGTGCATCTAGTAGAGCCGAAAACCGTTGACAAATCATTTGTTCAAATTTGTTCCCCTAAAATCCTTATTTTCCCCCTACTAATAATACTCGTTATGGTTTACTACCGGAAACAAAGTCCGGTTATGGCCTAGTGTGGAAGTATTGTATTTTCAGCTCTGTAAATTTTTAATGATAATAATTTAAAACAAGTGTAATAATGTCAAGTTACTAATAGTCAAACAGTGTAAAAAAATAAAGAAATTTAACATATATATCTTCGTATATTTGCCTAAAAACATTTCATCCATGCTGTTATTTCTTGTAGCAGTAGGTTTTATGTGATAACCTGTTTTTTACACTTTGAGAAATAATATTCAGAAAAAGTGCTCCGCCGACGAATTTATATTTTAAAAAGAGCTTAAAAAGTTTGGGAACCCCTGGTTTAGTCGGTATTAAAATTAATGTAAGAATAAAAAGAAAGTAAAATAAGAGATAAAAAAAGGATGTATCACAAAAGCAGCACAAACTCTAAATAAGTAGTTGAATCTATATTTTGTGTTGTCCTCTATGAATACGTGAATTTCAACAAATTATAAAATTAAATACGAACTACAGGACATTTCTAACGATAATAGTTTTATATAGATTAGCATTGATGAAGATGCATGCAAATGGGGTGCGGGAGTTGTCTATGTATAAAAGGAGCACGTAGAAAAAGTTTCTGCATAAAATATAGAGGGTGTTTTCATAAGCCCGCCCAAACTCTGCACAGAAAGATTTCTTGCGTGGGGTAGATCAAAAATGCCCGAAGAACTATTCCTCTACGACGCTTAATTTGTTTTGAATAAAATATATCACCATGTCCGATAAAAACTTTTGTATCTTTTTCAAGGTGCAAGCATGCATGCTCAGAGGATATTTTAAACATCATAACTGTAAACATAGAAATCTTCAGCGTAAACCAGATATGACGTCATACCTTTTTCTGTCGCATTTTTCTCAAAAAATATGCGTCGTGGAGTATAGTTCTTCATGTATTTTATCCAGACTGACTGTGCAGAGATTGGGCTGTGTTTTTTAAACACCATGTATAATTTCCTTCCATTACTAGTACGTATGATCCATTTAATTTCAAAAGGAGCCATATATTCTTTGGATGCGTCTCATCAGAAAGAATTAAAGAAACGTTGGTTTACACTATTCTGATTCTATGCAATAGTTTTATGCAATTGCAGTCACAATGAACTGATTAGCCGAAAAGAATGTTCTTCATCATGTTCTCAAGTTATGTTTTGACTGCGTCGGATTAGCCGATGACGGAAGAAGAAACCCAGTCAAAACATAACTTGAGAACATGATGAAGAACATTCGGCTTACTATAAAATACTTTTCCAAAACAGAAGACAGCTTGGTAAGTAATTAAACAAGATTCCGCTCACATGAATCCAAAAAAATTTTGGATTGTCTCGGTCAAGCTAACAATATGTATTATGGTGTCTAGTTGTCTGGTTCTTTACTAAATTTTATTCGTCGGGCGTATGCAACGTTTCTAAGGTAGGTTTAATTTGGTATATTTACTTATCTGTCAGGACGGGCTTAAAAAAACTGCACAATGTTTCGTGTTTCAAATTTGTAAAACCAAAACCGTCCTTTGCCCTAATTTTGACAGTTTATTAATCTTTTATGTAAAAAGCTTCATTTCTCCTATACTCCTATAGAGAAAAAATAATTATGCTTGACTCACATTGTTGTAATATGCGCAAAAATCTAATACAAAAGAATTAAACTGCATCAGTAATTATTAGGGCTAATCTTCCAAATCTACAGTCATTAATCGAAGTAACACTTTGAAAAAAAAGCTAAAGAATTTTTCCTTTTTTCTTCTCATGTATTAAAAATTCGAACTGATATGGCGTTGTTGAAATAGTTTATTTGTGTTTCCTCGAAAAATGTGATTCAAATGTAGATTTAATTTCCCACGGGTTCTGAAAGGAAATCGTAAAACTCACACGCCCTCAAAACAAAGCGCAAAAGGAGTTGAAATCAGTCACTTGGTATCCTTGGTATACATCTTTCAACTCTTTCCAATTTACGACTCTACAAATTTATGATGATGTATCTGAATCCGTCTGTCATATATCAGTGCATTTATTCCTTCCTTAGATTATTATAAACTTTGTAATGCCGTTTCGTTTAATAAAGAGATATCACAGGCTTGCTGCATATTAGAAAAAGTTTCACGTTGTTAACTAAAACCACAGGACTTAAAATTTAAGGCATATGAATCTTTTCGCATTTTATATCTTCGGGTAATTTTACAAAATCAGTTACATAGGAAATCAATTCTTATATTATTCTTCTCTTCGTGTTTTTACTATTTTAAATAACTAATAAATACATTGCGGGATTTTTGTTTGAAAATGAAAAACATCGAATGTAAACTAATTTAAACCTTTGTAAAATGAACTTAAGCACATAATTTATTGATCTTGGTATTATTTAAAAGCTATACAATTTAAAAATAGGCATTGATCATTAAAAAAATTGGATATTTCAGTCAATATATGCTAGTGTATATGTAATCCATCCTTTTCCATGTATATCATAAAATTTTAACTGTAAAATTATTAATTAGATTACTTCAAACATATTTTGCTGAAATACTAGTTTTGTTTAAACTTGTATTAAAATCGTACCTTAGATTTTCTATTATTAGATGAGACCATTTAAAACCTGTTTGCACTGTCCTGTAAGAATATAATTTTTCACTCATAGAGTAAAGGATCTCCTTTTTTTTATAAAAATTAATCACCTTTTTATCTAAAATTACGAAGTCTGTAAAATCACCGATATCATGTATCAAAAGTGGAAAAAACTGCACTCTGCAAAACCGTGATAGACAAAAAGACGTTATACGAACAAATCTTGTAAACTATGTATGCTACTAAAAATTACTTCCTGAATGTTTAAAAAATTAAGTTCTACTGTTTTTCAATTCTTTAATAAATTTCCCTCCATTTTTCTTCAAAAGAAAATAGTAAAAATTCTATCCTATTTAAAATTACCTACCATAATTAATTATTTGTCTTCATCCTACCAATAAGATCCGAGTCACAATTTCTCACCCAAAATAATTTTAAATTTATTTTCAGTCATTACACACATTCAATCTTCTCAGAGGTAAAATATTTATAGTATGTACCCTGATACCCACTCAGGGTTGCATCAACACCTTTGACTTCCATTTAATTAAAAATTGAAAATATGTACACATAATAAGTATTTATTTTAGGTAAATATAATGTGATAAAAAATGTGAAATATATATGTATTGAAAGATAGGAGAAACAGGAATATATTTTGTACTTCATTTTTTACAGGAATCTTACTTCAAAAACTCTGAATTTTAAAATCATTATAGGAAGTTATATGAGTGATATTTTGGATTTTAGCTTTTTTTACCCGTAAATGTATTAAAGGTTCCTCTTCAAAATAGTATTTCCAAATCCATCAAACAAGACACATTTATGTAATGGAAACAACACGAAAATATATTTAGAGTAATTACTCAATGGTATTATCTAGAAATTGTAAGATGCAGATATATAAAACCCTAACAAGGCCAACCATAACATATGGTTCTTAAACCTGGGTGTTATCCAACAAAGATGAAAGTATGTTAAGAACATTTGAAAATAGAATAATGAGAAGAAGCTTTGGAGCCATATACGAAAATAACACATGGAGGAAAAGGTACAGCTATGAAATAGAAAGGCTGATTAAAGGGGAAAATATTATAAGATATATTAAAGCTATGAGAATACAGTGGATTGGACATGAGGAAACGGACATGTGCAAAAAAATTATGAGTGGAAAACTATATAGTAATAGGAAACGAGGAAGACCTAAACTAAGATGGCTGGACCAAGTTGAAGAAGACCTAAACAAAATGAAAATAAAAAATTGGAAAAGGAAATCAGGAGAGAGGGCAACGTGGCGTTCTATAGTAGAGAAAGCCGAGAGAGAGAGAGATAGAGAAAGAAGTGAAGGTAGAAGAGGGATGTAAATTATTGTAAATATTACTTTAAAATTTGGTACATATATAGATTCAAAAGAAAGGGAAGTTGTGTGGGAACAAGAAAACAATAGTTTATAAACATATTCGTTGACTGATTTACGATGGGCTCGGCGCCGATCGGCCAGCCGACTAGTCATGGGATGGATTGCAGTACTAAAACAGAACAGGGTTTAAGCCTTTCGATAAAAAGGCTAATTGGATATATTGAGTTGAATTAAAATATTTCTTCAAGGAAGGTCAGCCACTGTAAAGAGGTTAGATGAGGCCTCATCATGCGGTTCAAGGTTCAATTCCGGTCTCCATATTTGAAGAAAGATAATGATTTAATTGAAAGGGTTCAGCGTAGGGCTTAAAACGAAAATGTTTAAATTGTGATGAGCTCTTAAAGAAGTTAAATATGTTCACTCTTTTTTATATTATTATATTTTTTTCGTAGATAAAAAGGTTTTGGTGGGCCGGATGAGAGGGCCTATCGGGCCGTAGTTTGGAGACCCCTATTCTAGATAAAAAAAAAGTATGCATGCTATAAAAAAATTTATTCCACGTGAAAGAGCATTTAATTTCCTGCAAAATACATCTTTAATATTAGCGCCAAAGGTGTCATTTTCACAATTTTTTGACTTAATCGAACTTTAGCTCGGCATATATAGTGCTGTCCTTTAAAAACAACCCACTCCAAATTGTACCCTAAAAACAACCCATTGAGAAAAGCCCATTTAACCCATTTAAAGAAATTTTCACGCGTTTTTATGTTAGCCCATTACTATGAGAATAAAATATTAAAATTTTGGCTCTGTCCGCCAATTAGAGTCCTTAATCGCAAAATAAATAAAAATTTATGAAAAATATTTAATGTTACCCATGATATACTACTAATTATGCAAATATAATGCTTGTTTCAGTGATTCTCGGAATTTTTTTTTACTATTTTTAATAAAAACTCACTGATACCAAAAAACACCCATTTTCCATGCAAAGATAGCAATTTACTAGAATTTCACTTGAAAATGAGTTATGGAGAGTTAATAAATGGGGTTAAAATAAAATATAAGTGCCAATTATCCTGTTTTAGCTTTTTTTTTATAAAAACTGTAAAGTTTTTGCATTTAAAAAGTCATTTTTAAAACCCGAAAATAAAAATACAATAGTAAAATAGCTATTATCGTTGTGTTTTGAAGACGAACTCTTGAGGAGAAAATCATATCATAATTTTAATTTTAGAAATAATTAATAATAAATTTGGTTTTAACTATCTTAATTATTCCCTTTTCTATCAAAAAAAACCCTTTTAACCATATTTTTGTCTTAATTTTTGAGTATTTTCAAGCGTGGGTTTTTTTTTAGGGTACATGGGTTTTTTTAGGAAACAGTGGGTTTTTTCCAAATTCTTACTTAATTGGCTGCCAATTTGTAATGAATAGTTGGAATTAAAAATGCTTAGCACTAAAATGTTAGGGAGGATGAGCCCCTAGTACAGTTTTTTGTTCGATTTAATTATCCTTTTCATTAAGCTTTTAATGAAGAAAATATGAAACAGTGGGTTGTTTTTAAAGGACAGCACTATAATGGAATGTCAAGTCTGATACACAACGAGTTCCTCAAAAAAACATGTGAGAAAAAGTCAAAAAATTTCCGTGTTTTTACTGTATAATTAACCTAATTTAATAATTAATTAACTATCTAGAACAGTGAAAAGGGTCATTTTGACCCTGCCCTACCAAAAAGTCTTCTAAAACACAATATTTTTTCCTTTGCTAGAGGTCAGCACTGTTTGGAGAAAGGGCACCGCTGAACTTTTTTTTTAATTTCCAGAGCTGCAGCTGGGTGAGGACAGAGTACAGAAATATATTCAAAAGTAAAATCCTAAATTTAATTTTTTAACTTTTTTTGTGTTCTAATCGAACCCTTGGCTTAGTACCAAAATTTTATTGGTTTGGCTTCTTGTTTTTCGCTTTATTTTTGAATAAGTCGCCAAAAATGCTTATGGTCTATATGACATGCGCATGATACGTAAGTACCAATTTTCGTTTTTAGAAAATTTATAAAATTAAAAAATGGACCAATTTATTCATTTAAACATATTTCAATTTCAATCTTCACGAATATAGATTTAATTTGGTTGGACGGAACTATATATAATTGATGTACACGTATAATGAATTGAGAAATGACGTCCTGTTGTGGAAAGTGTCCTTAAAGCTATACAGGGTCTAATTTTAACCCAGTGGGACTTAAAAGTTAGCCCTTCGAGGGTTATTTATTTTAAGCTGATCTGTTTAATTAATTGACTATGAGTAATTATTATTTAACAATCGTTTATGATTGAGAATATGTTAAAAAAATTTCTATGAATAATATGTACCTAATTTCTATGTGAAAAACCTTTAAAAACTGATGGTTGCCTTTCATTTGAGGTAAATAAAACCGCTAATTTTAAAACACTTCTATTATACTTCTATTATATATACTAGTATCTTCTTTAAACTTTATTTTGATAGATGGCAGCACCAACTCGAAAAGTGGCACCGCTGAGCTCCTGACTCCTCTTTTAATATCCTACGCTACAGGCCCGGGGCTTTGCCCGGGGTTGAATTCCCGTACAGGGCAAGGTCAGTTCTTCGGGATCGAGGAAATTAGTAATCAGCTTAGCATCATGCTAGCCATTCAAATGGTAGAGACTTTCAGTCACACGTTTTGACACAGCAGCAACGGCATATCACCCAGTGAGTCTAATTTGATTATACTGGAGACCCTAAATCACGAATTCGAACAGAGGTGTCCAAACTTATCCAAGTCACGGCATGAAAAGTAAACATAAGTAAAACTTTTTTTACGGAAAACCCAATCAAATAATATCTATTGTATTTGTATTAGGGTTTTTTCAGTATCTCCTATTATAGAAATCTTGGTCAGCAAATCTCTCTAACAGTTCTATGTCTATGTCTATGTCTAACTTCTATAGAGCTCTAGAGAATGAAGTTTAACAAGTTTTAACTTCAATGTAGTAAACATAACAGTTTGATAAGGTGATTAGGGGTTCCGCGTGACAAATTTTATTTCCTTAAAGAAAATAAGAATGGTGTTTTTTTATATTAAGTTCATCAAAATGCAAATCCTAGAAAAATATGTATTAAATTCTTAAAAATGTATGTCCGAAATTTGGATTAGGTGTACCAAAACAAGTTAAACCCCTCCTTTTATAGTGAAATTTCCAAAAATTTTCTGGGGGGGGGCTTAAAAACGACCCCAGACCCCCCTGATGGTTCTTGGAACTCGCTTAATCAAAACTTTTTTAACATTAAGTTGGCTTGTTTCATTTAATATCAGATATTAAATTTTGACAAGTCGTTGATTAAAAAATATTCAGGGTTCCGCGATCATTGGCAACAAATTGGGGGGTTCCACGAGCAAAATAGTTTGGGAACCACTGATCTATACTAAGAATTTTAAAATTTGGGGAATGATTATTTTCTTTTGTGCTAACTTTTAATATTTAAAAGGTAAATAAAAATTGGTCTCATTCATATAAAGAGTTTCTATTAGTAGGATAATAGCTTCTCGTGTATGAATACATTGTAATAAAGGCACTAATCACTAAATAAATCATGCATAAACATTGTATGAAGAAAGGAAATTCTATTATAGTTATATATGTATTGTTTTAATACAACTATATTCATCCGAAGTATATCCAGGCCTGCTGTAAATGTAACAATACAAAAAGCTATAAACACTCCATATTTACGAGATTATTTTTTAACCAGGATTATTTCTTTACTTGAACTTTTGTAAGAATTCTGTTTAATTTGAATTGATAGTTTCATTGGAAACTTCTCAGTAGAATCAAGCGTTTCCTCAGTCTGTTCTCTTTTAGTCTATTTCCATTGGTTCCTCATTAAAAATTACTGACCAGCGGGTCACAACCTTTCTCCTTTTTCTGCCTGGTTCACCCCCTTCGAAAATGGTGGAGCGTATTTCATCAACATCCATAGGTTCCTCTTTTCCAACTATATTTTCAGACGCTATTCTAGGCATCTTGGGATTGGAGGGTTTTCTGTCGCCTTTGCAGTTCACATTCAATTTCCTGGCTTTAGACATATTATTAAATCTATTTTGTGATTTTAAGTCAGCTAATTTTGAATTCCGGGACCGGGAGAAAAATTACTGCAATGAATTTTCTGGAAACGGCTCAAATATATTTATTTCATTGTTGGGAAAATCACTCCCTCAATATGTGTAACAAAGAAAATATTAATTGTTGTATTTCAGATTTGTTGTATTTCAGCTTGTGTGGTAGAGTACAAGTATACAGTACAAAATGGAAAGATCATGTGCAGCGCATGCCAGGGACAAGATTCCCCAAAGCTGCCCTTGACTATATACCCCGAAGGGCAGAAGAGATCGAGGACGACCGAGAAAACGGTGGACCGACCAATGAAGCCGGAACAGGCATTCTGCCTACTCCTTGAAGAAGATGATGAGGATGATGATTTCAGATTTTTAACTGTCGAACAACTCTGATCTATGGTACCCTCAAATAACAATAAGTAAGGAAAATAGTTGGGGGATTTAGGACAAAAAAAAATGCAAAATATGATACTTTCATAAAAAAACCACGAGGGGAGCCCACAATTTTGTTTTGGCGATATGGTTATAACAAAATGCCAAATAAAATGAATAATTTTTTTTTACTTCAAATAACACAAAATCGAAACTCGTCTATTTTCCACTTCTGCGCCTCTCACCACCCCCTGTCGCATATCGAAATATCCATCGTCGCGATTCGAAAACTACAGATCTAAGAAACTAAATGGCTATCTCCACTAAACTTCTTCACGAAAGAGCACACGAAGCCCATTTTTGTGTAGTTAGAAAACTGACTATAAGATTGATGAAGATTGTTAATAATTGTACAATTATTCATTCAAAACAATTCTCATCATGATTAAGAAGTCTCAAATGATTTGAGTCTCAATTTTCATAACACCAAACAATAAAATTAATTCTTATAAATAATGCTTAACATGGCTAAGAGTAAAATAGAAAATGACGAGAATTTGTTATATATAACGTAAGAACTACATTATTTATGTCTTATTTATTATTTATGTCTTCTTAACAAGTTTTTGAAAGCACAAATCTGTTATTAAAAAGTATCATTTAAATAAAAATAAAAATCCTATTTTTTTTTTCATAAAAAAAACAGAAACTCTGTTTTACAATTTGTAAAAATAGTTTTACTGCATTTTAAATAAATCATAAACTTTGAAATCCATTTATATTCTCTTTAAAAATACCTTTTTTTTTCTTCAATTTTCTTAAAATAAATCTTTTGATTGAAATATGAACTACCAATGGAAAATAATTCCGTGAAT
This sequence comes from Tetragnatha montana, assembly GCA_963680715.1. NCBI lineage: Eukaryota > Metazoa > Arthropoda > Arachnida > Araneae > Tetragnathidae > Tetragnatha > Tetragnatha montana. The sequence continues at coordinate 31,616,809 of OY796676.1, forward strand.
AAACTCCATCAGTCGTGAGCATCGACTTAAAACTGAGACATCACACCACTGTGTTGTCGGAATATTTTCCACTCAGTAATGAAATAATCTCAGTCCAGTAACTTTCCGAATTCACAGAAAACTTTTCCAGATATTTTAAAGCTGGGAAAGAAAAGAAACAATATTCCCCTTCAATAAGACTCGTTCGTTAAACCACCAATTAAAATTCACTTTGAAAACATTCGTTATTCGTTCCAGTCCCACCATTGAAAGGTTGGGCGACTGGCGGACCGCATTCGGACAGCGTGAGATTATTTCCTGGACAGACAAAATATTTTGAAGATAATTAATATGTATTCTTGGACACTAAAAATTAGCTTAACCTTTTTAAAGAAGACACCCCTTTTTTTCAATGTAAAGGTATTAATAATTTACTACAAGTTTTTAAGACCGAAGATATTTCAATGGTTTCGAATCTTATAATTTTGGAGAGAGCTGAAATGCAAAAAGTTTATTTCTTTGTAAATAAATCGTGTTTTTACTAATTCTTCCGGGGAGGAATCCCAAATTCAAAAATTCGAATCAAGAATAAATTTAAATTCAAGGAGGAATTCCATCCCCTCAAAAAACATTCTCTCACCAACGGCTCCCATTCGTTAGAGAGATAGCCTTATCAATGTGCTAAAACATATTTTTAAAGTTAAATATGATTTTTTAAATAGTGTTGCTGTGATGTGAAACGATTTTAACGGTAATCAACAACCGTTTTGTTAAAATTTAACAATTAAGAACATAGCGTTACACTACTCAAAATACATGTATGTAAAATTGTAAAGCGTGTATCTGAAAATAAGAATAATCAAAGTAATAAGTGCGTTTTCCTCTGGACCTCGGTAAACATTTTCGAAATTATTAGGACCCCACGTAAAATTACTGGCCGACCCCTGGTATAAACCACTGACTATATGTAGCATTTATTAATTAATAACTTTTATTAGTAAACAATACTATTTTGACCGAAGTTACCGCATTTCACAGAACATACTTCAAAGGATAATTAAGTTCATCATTAATTGACAAACACAATTTAAGATATTTCGAAAGCCAAATATTTAGTCTGTAAGCTCAAATTTGAGTTTTAAACTTCCTATTATATTTAAAGAATAATAAAATTTATTAAAAGTTTTTAATATCTCTCTATTCTAAAAAAAAGTTTTTGGTGAATGGTTTCCTGAGATTTTTTTTGTGAATTATACAGATCCATGTAACACATTTTTGGTACGATTTCGTGACTTCCAATATCAAAACTAAATAGTCAAAATCTCGGGGATTCACCACATAAATCCCGTTTAATCATACATAACTCGTTTTTGACCACAGCCCAAATTTTGGTATGGGTTTTGGTTCGCGTGTCCCACAGTTTGAGATACACTGCGTTATAAATATTAAAAATAAAAACAAAATATTTAATGTAGTTTAGTTCTATGGTGCCTGGCTACCAGGACGAAATACACGTTTTTCTATTAACAACAACTGGTAGCCGGTAATTGCAGCAATTGAGAATCACAAAATTTGCTTATGCGCTTCCCATTCAAGGCATCAAAGAGACAATAGAGAGCAAATTTTGTGATTCTCAATTGCTGCAACAACCGACTACTTTAACAACGTAGACATAATGACCCTGATGGTGTGCGGCCATAGAACTCTGACTCCACGATGGGCGCAATTAATCCGTAATTCCGCTATCTCCGCAACACATTCCCTAGTTCTGACAACCACCAACCCACCGGGTAAAAGACCCGCAACAAGGTAACAAACAACCATATTTTTCCTAGCGTGAAACCCTCCCTTTCCATTCACTCAAGGGGAATACTTCGCCGCAAAATCGCGGCCTCTAAACAGTTTGTTTACAAACTCCGCTTTCCCGGACTCCATCCCTAACCTTCGGAAAGCGCAGAGGGCGCTGCTGCGACAGATCACCTCGGGATGCTGCCTCTTGGAACTCTTTCCTCCGACAGTCTCTTGGATTTATCGCAGGGGTTCGCTCCTCTTATCATCAGGTGTGTTGTTGTTGACACTTTTACAACGGGTCGGCGTGATTTAAAGCTCCATGGTTGCGGAAACCCAGAAGAGGTGTTCTTAAAAGCGCTGGTCAGGTGCGAAGGGATCTGTGTGTCGTCCTGAGGAACGATAGAGAAAGTTGCCGTTTTCTTGTGTTTTTGGATCGTTTTTTGAAAAACAATCGCATGGAGATCGAGAAGACGGAGGAAAAGCCGAATCCGTGGACGAAGGCCAATTTGCTGTCCAGGCTATTTTTCTGGTGAGTATTATGAGTTTCAAAGTTCAAAAAGGGGCAACATTTTAATTGTTGATGTTGTTAGTCTTTCGGTAAAATTTATTGTCTTCTATGATATTGATTCTTGATCAATGTTGGAAAACAGCAAATACTATTACGTTCTTATAAAATTTAGGCGAGGAATGTGGTTTGAATTAAAACACGTGCTTTTTATCTCTTATTTTAAAATCATCATAGATTTTTGAAATATATTTTTTTAAAAGATATAGATATTCTTTATAATGCCGATCTCCCCTTCATCGTGATTTTTTGTTGGGCACGTAATCTGTCATTGTAAAATAAGTTACTATATGAGTTCTATGAAATAAATTTGTGAAATATTCGGGCATTTAAAAAATAGAAGGGTTTTAAGTATTTTGTAAAATTTAGAAACTGTGCTATCAATGAAGGTAGAAAGTTATTGATCGCTTTCCTGCTTAAGATTTACCAAATTATTAAGCAAATTAACTCCCCGAGAAGTAATAAATTTCGGTAATAAAATAATAAATGTCAGTTTTATAGGATAGTAGATTATGATATAAATGCCATGAATTACAATATAGACAGTATAGATTACAATATAGATAGTATGAGATAATTTTTAAAAAATTTCTCTGATATCAGTCATTATCATTTCTAACAATCCTCGAGAATGTAAACGGTAAAACTATTGTATTTTGAATCGTACTTTTATCGAAGTAATATTTTAAACTTCTCCATAGATTAAGACTAGATTTGTTATTATAGCAGAATTATCTTTTCTGTAGGTCCTGTATGTTTGAACTAGCGGTTTTATAGCATGATCTTAACTTATATTATGCAGTTTTTTATCTGTTACCAAATATGTTTTGTCAGTTTATGTGATTAAATATGTATTATCACTAGATGAAAAATAAGATGACATTATTTATATCTGAGAAAGGCATGCTTTTCCATATTTATTACCTTTAATAGCTTTGATCAGATAGCTTTTACTTATGTATGTAACATCACTATTAGCTTTGAAAAATGCACAATTTCCTTATAACTATTACACTACTCTTATGAAAATTGCAATCGACAAGGCAGTTCTTTTTCAACTTCCGTTTTGCTCCTGAAAAAAAAGTAGGTGGGATTTCGAAATAGTTTTGGTGCTGATAGTTAGGTATATCCTTTAGGATCAATTTGCATCTTAACTGGAAAAAATCGGAGATTTTCTCTATTAATTATCGAATTTGCAAACGCGCTCATTGAAATTATTTTTTGCCAACCCATAGAGAATTTTGCTTTCCCCTCATGCTATTACCTGCCCAGTGCTCACCCACTGGTTAATGTTAAATACTGGGAGAACGGAGCGATTGCGCGAAGGAGAAAGCAAAATTTTCTATCGGTTGGCGGGAAATAATTTCGAGGAGCGCGTTTGTAAATTCGATAACTATTAGAAAAAAATGTCTGATTTTTTTCCAGTTAAGATGCAAATTGATCCTGAAGAATGTACCTAACTGCCAGTATCAAAACTATTTTGAAATTCCTACTACTTTCTTTTTCAGTAGCAAAACGGAAGTTGAAAGAAAAAACCATAGAAAAAACCAACCCTCGTAAAACGTTAAATTGGGTGAGATGAGTTTCTCTTCTCTTTTTCCTAAAATTGAGATTCGAAAGTAAAAATATTGACCCACCAGTGAGGGGAAAGTCACAAGAGAGTCATTCATTGCGCCGTTTCTTCCCATTTTGACACCAAGAATGTTTTCTACGTTTGCAACAGGTGTAAGAGCTGGGTTCATTCATGAGAACAGGTTTTCGCAGGTAGGGCAATTCAAGGGGGATGATAAAGACCCCTCACTACGTGGAGTGTGGGCCTTTGTGTGAGAAGCTGGAAATTTTTCGTGAGGCTGAGAAGAATTGGGGTTTCCGCGAAAAGGGTTTTTACTTCCCTGTCTTCCCTCTTACATTCTTATCTTAGGGCGAGCGCGCACGGGCGACTTTTGTCACGGTGACAAAGACAAAAACAACGTTGCTAAGGCTGTTGTTAGGGGCGGGACATAGAAGCATTCGTACATCGCACATGACATCACTGGAGGATAAAAACAACGTTGCTAAGGCCGTTGTTAGGTAAAGTCATGTGATTGAAAATGCTCTATTGTTTTCTAGTGATATTTTTGATACTAGTACTCCTGGTCGCCGTGACTTTAGTCACTCGTGCGCGCCCAGCCTTACACTACAGATGCTGGAGAAAGTAGGCATGTTGTAGTCTAAGCGGTACAACGTTGGGACTAAGGGGTATTACGGGGATAATAAGTTTAACGAAGATATAAATTCTTTGATTCAAATGGATAAAGATATAAATATTTAATTTTTAAGGTAAAAATTCTAATAATTTTAGTAGTTTTAACACGTATCTGAAATATCCAACACTTTTGGATTACATTAGTGATAATTTGTCTTCGGACTTAATTAAAACCATTTATACTTCTTATAACTATTATTAAATATCATTAACGATGTTTTAAATAACGTTTTTACTATTCAATTTGAGAGAAATTAACGCGATTAAGACGTTTTCAATCAGTAACCAAATTTAACATGGTAGCCATTTTAAAAATCATAAACTCTGTTTGGAGAAATAGGATAAAGCTTAGAAAATTAAGATTCTAAATGATTGATTCATATTTCCATTTATGGTAAAAGTTTCATAAAACTCAGTAAGTTTAAAGACTAAAAAAATTAACTTTAAATTTTTCATTTTTTAAAATAATAAACCCCAATACAGCATTTGACCTCATATTCGTATTTTGCCCTCTCGAATTATACTAAATAATCACCAAACATGATAGAAAGTGTCATATAATTAACGTGCAAATCTCCAAAATTGAAATTTTTTATAAGAAAGTTTAAAATTTTAAATTCTAAGGGAAATTTTGAAGGGCTCCCCCAATCGAAAACTCATATTATAGGTCTCTAGAATCAATATACCAAGTTTCATATCATCATAAAAAAGTGCAGTGTTTTTCTGAAATTCGAAAGCGGATCGTGATGGTAAAAATGAGATGAAATATATTCTCCTTTTAAAACCTTTCCCGATTAAGATTATTATAAACAAGTCTAATTATAAACTTGGATTAATAATTCATTAAATTGAGATTAAACATTAGAAATTGGTATGAAAAGGGTAAAGGAAAAACTGTTGTCATAACATGGCATCTCTAATGCAAAATTAAGATATTCCACTTTTTAAAAATAAATTTTTAAACTGTTTGGATTGTATTGCCTTTAATGTCCCGGACATAAAATATAACTTTTCTTTTAGGGAAATGCAATTTAGAGTATGGAACGTTTATGAGGTACCTCGATAAATTGAAATTTAAAATTTGAGTCGAATTTATTCAAGTTTCTTCAATTCAAATAAAATGTCACGAGTAATTAAGTATATTTTTATTTTCATACGCTACCGAATTGTATTATGTTTCTAATGCTAATGCTTTTAAGTTAAAGAAATGGGTTTCTAGCTAAATGGGGTTCTTCGCTTCATCAGTTTTTATAATATCTTTTTCTGCTTAAGAGTTGGTTATTTTCGGTGGAATATAAGGTAATAATTACAGTGAAAAACTACTGTATTGGAAAACAAGACCGGTTAACTTTAAAAGGTTTTTCAAGTTTAATTCCAAAGACAACTTAAGCTTATATAAAAACATTTTGGAAGATAAATATTGTTAATTCTTAAGTTCAAGAAATGTACCTAAAATGTAAAAAAAAGTAAGGTAACGGTTTAAAGGTGTTTGTTTCAAAGATGGTTTACGATTTATAGGTTCTCTTTTCCTCACTAGGTTTCCTGAGTAATCATCCAAATATTTATGTCCCTCTAGAATGAAATTTATTTTTTAACTGTGCACATTTCTTTAATATATTTCTTAATTACAAATTATATCCCTATGCTATATTTTAGTATGAAAAGTGACAAAAAGGGCATTGTATTCGTATAATGCCAGAAGTTGTGGCGAACAATGTGATAAATTCAATGACATTTATCATTAAGTATTTATCCCTTTGCCCGAAATACGTGGGCATTATTAATAATGCCCGGACATAATGCCCGGACTCGACCGGAAGTCGATAAGCCTAATAATTTGAAAAATAAAACTATCTCTTGTGTAATGAACAAGTATTGCCTTCAACACGCAGGTTTAGATATAGGAAATAAAATTCTCAGATTTACACAATGGTTTCATATCCAAGTAGTAGCCATTTCTAAGTTATAAAATATCTTTGATATTTAAATGATATTGCTTAATAGATCTGTCCAACTAGGGAAACTGGGAAGTTAACTAATATTAGATTACTCATTGTATGCATTTACTGGTATACTTTCAAATATCTCCTGTCTTGACATCAGCAATAAATTATACCTCTTATGAAGTGCAGTTATATCAAAGTAAAGTTATACAAATTCGAGCAAAACTTTTTTTTTTTAATAAATGTCCTCAATATATTTCTGAAAATGTGTCATTGATGATGTAAACACAAAATTTGCGATTTTAAAGAACCTTCATTTGCGGGGCCGTTTAAGTTAAGCTTATTTTTTATATTTAATCCCCTCCCCCTCGTCATCACAAACTAAGCAAATCGATTACCCCTTATAATTACATAAACAACTGTCTAACTAACCCCTAAACCACCATTTTTTGTAAAAATCTTTGTGTACTAATGATCTAATTTTAAAAACTTAGAATTTAAAGTAATGAAACACTTACGCGGTTCGAATGAAGAAATGCATTCACAATTTCTTGAAAAGTAATTACATTTCTAATAATTGTGGAACATTTGAACGCCTCCTGATCACTGTTCTTTCATTGCTTAAAAGCTGCCTATTAATGTATGAAATACAAAGTGCGGTTTTCTATCCTGTTTTACGTGATTGATATTTTAAATCATTCATTTTCAAACCGTTTTCATCCTCAATAAGAATATTTACTTTTAGATAATGTCAATAAATGGAATTTTATCTTTCCTTCTTTATTTTATAAATACGTAGGTGCTGTCATTCGTAACTTGATGGATTCAAGTGTCATTGGAATCCATTGTCTTATCGTACCCTTATTATCTAAGAATTTATCAATCGTTGAAAATTTTCACCATTAAATATCATTAAGATCCGCGGTTTAAATGGTACAATCGTTTTTTGCTGTGTGCGGCTAAAAACTTTGTAGGTACACTATTACAATACGGGGTATAACGAGGAATAAGTGTCTCAAGTTGTCAACGATTTCGGTTCTAATCTGTTTAGGAATTACTTATCTTTCCGCTCTGCTATCACACCTTCTTTAAATTGTATTTGCTGGACTTTATTAGCCTTTGTTGTAGGAGATATGATTTAATTGCTTCTCTCATGTGGGGGTAGTCACTTGTATCTTCAAGTATCCCCAAGTACGTATAGGTATGTCATCTCCGTATGAGCCATTAAAATTGACGAAACATCCGGGCATTATTAATAATGCCCATGTATTTCGGGCAAAGTGATAAATACTCATTGATAAATGTCGTCGAATTTATCACATTGCCCGCCTCACTTCGGGCATTATTAATAATGCCCAGTTTATCACTTTGCATAGACATAACTCTATGGGCTCCCTTCAATTTTCATTTTCGAAAAGCAGTGGTTTTGAAAAACAAACATTTCAAAACATTGTCATGTCCCTTGTTTTGAAGGATTTAAAAGAACAAACTCTTTTTATTTTAACGAAAAAAAAATATCCTTTCGGATAGAAGTAGTTTAATTTAAAATTTTAGTTTTAAATCTCATCAATGGAAGCCGATTTTTATCGATGGAACATTTTGTTATAAAAGTACTACTATATCTTTGAGAGAAAATGAAATAGAAACTTGAGGAAATGTATCAAATGGAGACAATTTAAAATGACGATTCAATTTAAAAATATGATTAGTTTGTTAAAGCTATGTATATATAGCTTTCTTTTATCACGATTTGCTTACCGAAACTCCTTGTAGCATAACAGGCTTTCTGTTTCGCAGTTTTCTTTCCACATAGTTACGTCATATGGTGGGGAACGTTGTAAGTCTATTAGTATAGAAGTAAAATGGGACCATAAACAAAATAAAAGCAACATGGGAGTGGTTTGAGAATTTTTTTATTGAAACCGTTAGTGTGGACATCATAAAACATTATAAAAATTAATTTACTCAATTTTACATAAATTATTATAAAGTTTGAAAAGAAGTAGACATGAGACATTTATGTAACATCCACAGTTTTGCATTATATTTCTAAGATTTTCTACTTCTAAACAAAGTAAGAATATTTGCAATCATTTAACATATCTTTTAAATATGAAAAGAAAATTTCTGTGTCATAACTTTCAAAAATTAATTAAAGAATTTTAGAAAAATCTGAAAAATATTAGTTTATGACAGAATTATATGCTATGTTCAATGTTCAGTTCATGCTCAGATTTTTTTTACATAAAATAATAACATTCATTAAATCGATTTTATTTCTTAATACGCATGTATAAAATTTGTATAAATTTACTTATAAGTAATTTTATGTAGGGTTAATTTATATATGTTACGGGAAATGTAATAAATCGGGCATTATTAATAATAATAATGCCCGAAGTGGAGGCGGGCAATGTGATAACTTGAATGACTTTTATCAATTAGTATTTATCACTTTGTCCGCAATACGCGGGCATTATTATTATTAATGCCCGGATTTATTGCATTGCCCGTAACACACATGTACATTATTTTTCAGTTTTTCTGTAAAAGTTATAACTCTCATTTTAGAAAAAGTTGTGATAATGAAGGTTTTGTTATCCATTGAATGGAGAAAAAAAACACAGTTTAAAGGGCACAAATTTGGTTTAGTTTTCTTTTACTGGAACAAATTAATGAATCTGAAATTCTATACTATGAAATAGGCAAATATTCCCAAACAAACCTTAAAATAGCTACATTTTACCAACTTGTTCTTTAATAAGTTAACTTTGGTTATGTATTTTTGGTACCTACTCGAAGTATAACTGTTTAACCATTCTCACAGTGTACTTCCCTAAATACAGTCATATTCAAGTATCGCAAATTCGAATACTTAATAATTTGTTGTTGTAACTGTGTAAGTTTTTAATTTTGCTGTAACTGAGAAGATCGGTGCTTCTAGTTTAACAAAAATTATTTTCATACACTTAACAGTATTCATAAGCAGATTTTACTTTTCTGAAAATTTATTGAATCCTAAATTATGTATCGTATGTATAGAATTCAGTGGAGCAATATAATTGAATCCTGACAGTAAGGCTTATTTGCCATTGGCCAATGTCTCAGCTGTAAGAAACTTTACTGTAATAGATAATGGTGCCCTTGTTGAAAAGAATCCACTTTAATCGACAGTAGACATAACATCGTTGTAAGAAGAATAACATTATTTAGTATGTAATGACAGACAGTATCCTTATAACCGTATTTTATTGTATTTTGTTCCTTTCCTTTCTGTTTATGTAAAAAACTAACTGAAACAACTTGGTAGTTTTTTACTGAAAAGGAACTAATTTTTCCCCTTTTCTTCAACAAAACATCTTATTGTTATCCCTGTGTGGAAAATATTAAGTTATTATCTGTTACAATGTTACTAAGATAAGTAAATCCCAAATCTCTACAATATCAATTTCAGACAGAAACCCTAGTAAATGCATTTTCGCGAATGATCTCAAGATAAGTTAACATTTGAGCTTTTCATCCACACATTCAAGGTGGAGTGTCAACCTTGGTCTGTAGGCCAATAGCAAAAAAGCCATAAAAATTTACAATTTGGTTATACAATGTGAAAAAAAGAGAAACAAGCTTTGTAAATTTTTCACCCCTTTCCCTGTCTTGGGATAGAGATAACACAACATATGACAATTCATGCTGACCTTGTGGCAATTTTAAAATGTGGATGCATCTGCTTGAGACAATTTCGAAATTCTTCCGAGCTGTAAATTTTAGTAGGGATTATTTACACAGTGGGCTATGACGTTTATCTTCACAATCAACCCTAGGTGATAAAGGGAGTAAAATGCACTCAAGCCCTACTGACGAGTGTAAGATTTTCCCGTTAACGCTTGGTTTCTGCAGAATTTTGTTGATTGTCTAGAGAAGACGTAACAATGAGTAGCTTTAAACGAACTAGTTTTAATTGGTTTTGTATTTGTATGATCTTCACATCTGATCATAAATGCTTTGTTGCGATGACACAAATTTGTGAAATCTGTTTCGATGTCACAATTACATTTTTAATCCATACCTATCATTAGATAAAGTTACTCAAGATTTTTTTGTAGTTGACTGATGGGTTTTTAGAGATTTTAAGATGCTTGCTACCCATTTGTGTGTTGAAAGGTTGACAGCAAGTGAAGTATTTTACTAATAGGTACGCCAAAAAACATTTTAAAACATGTAAACAAAATTTCATAACTAGTGTCTTGATAAATGAGAACAGAAAACAAAATCGTAATAGTTTATTTTATCTTAATAATATTTTGGGTTTTTAAGGACATGCACTAATGGAACATGGAAAAATGTAAATAAATTAGATGAGCTGAAAGAATATTTTATTTAAAAAAATCCCGAAAATGACCAAGTTTTATTGCTACTGGTTAAATAAATCTTCTTATTCACGGTTGTCCCAAAAGTTATTGCTAATTCCTATTTTAGGGCCGTATTCAGAAACTTTTAACACGAGTCGAAAACGAATCGTTATCGACTCGTTTTCGACTCGTGTTAAAAGATTCTGAATACGGCCCTTAAAGTGGTGCATGATTTTTAAGTATATAAAAATAGATTTTCATTAGTGCTTAAGATTCCAGATACATTAACTTTTTTTTTACATCTACAAGTAAATAATTTGATTTATGTATGCATGCCTGCATGTATTTTATAATGTCCATTTCAGTTAAATTCACTTTAAAATATTAGGAAATAATGATGAGAAAATTAGGTTATTACATGTTAGGAAATTTGTTTGTTTGAATGTAGAATATATATAATAAAGTTCGGTAATGCCAGGTGGACACATAATAATGTAAAATGTGGAAATATCATGACTAATTTCATGAAATATCATGACATAGTATTTAACAAGTTTTAATATCAAGAACTCTTTAATTTTCTTTCTTCAGATGAATCGGTTTTGATACTTAAAGATTATCATACTAAATTTAAATTACATTAATTATCTTTATCTCATAGAAAAAAAAACAGTATAAATCTTAAATGTCGTGGAAGCAAGAAGAAATGTCAAGTAATAAAATGAAGCTATCAAAAAATAAGAATAAAACAAATGTGAAAAAAAAAATCCATAATCTACAGCGTGGTCACATAAAATAACGACCCTACTTTAAACTTCTGCACAAAAGAAACTATTGGTAAAAAAAATCCCTTTATAATTTGGGTGCATCTAATATCATAATATTTGTTTCCGTGTCTTTCCTTAAAAATTTTATAATAATTTAAAAGCCAATAATTTTTTGACGAATATTTTCATCAGGAAAGTTGGCTTTATCGAATAACTGGTATGATGTGAGGGGAAAAAAACTTTAGGAATTATTTGTAAGTTGGATTTTTGATTCAATGGCTGCATTACGTCTAACAGTATAGGCATGTTTGATGTCCATAGGTTATTTTATCTTGCATTATTTCAAAAACTTTTTACCATCAATTGATTAGGCAGGGGTTTAACGTCTCTTATTTATTAATTCCCATAAAGTATATTTTTATGTTAGAAACGTAGAGTTACCATTTGAAATTTTAACTTAATACTTTCATGATGTACTGTTAATTTACGTCGAGAAAAGGCATTCGTAAACACTAATTTTTTGAAAAACAACCCAAGTACACGAATGACGTCATTTGTGACGTCAAAATCAGGTCATATTTTTTCATATGACGTCGATAGGGAAAAAATCACGTCAACTGTGACGTCTTTTTTGAGTCACCAAAAATGACGTCAATTTAATACGACATTTAGACGTTATTTTTACGTCACCTAAAATGACCACATTTTGCTGAATGGTGACAATTTGGTCATTTTTACGTCACTTTGAATGACGTGAATTATACGACGTCATAAATGTGGTCATTATTACGTCACTCTAAGTGACGTAATTTTAAAGACGTCATGAATTTGGTCATTTTTGAGTCATTTAAAATGACGTGATATTTAATGCGTCATAAATTTGGTCATTTTTTTGTCACTTAAATGACGTGATTTGTAAGACGTCATAAATTATAACATTTTCACGTCACTTAAAATGACGTGATTTTAAAACACACCTTAAATTTGGTCATTTTTTCGTCACTTAAATGACGTGATTTGTAAGACGTTATAAATTTGGTCATTTTCACGTGTCTTTAAATGACGTGATTTTTAAACACGTAATAAATTTGGTCATTTTTCGTTACTTAAAAGGACGTGATTTGTAAGACGTTATAAATTTGATCCTTTTCACGTCACTTTAAATGACATGATTTTTAAACACGTTATAAATTTGGTCATTTTTTCGTCACTTTAAATGCGCATGCGTTCTAGTACTATTGCTATTCAGTGGGGATTCACGCATTCTCGGCGCCATGTTTGAACTTGAACAATTGAACCAAGACGTCTGACTGAATACTATCGTCCGTGAAATTTTTAAGACTCACACCCTTTTCCCTCAAAAACACCTATCAGCTAAAAATTGGTGCATTATTAGCAGGGTTGGCAAAACCCCGGGTTTTTTTAAAAAAACAACAAGTGGGTTGGGTTTTATCGAGTTTTTTCAATAAAACACCCTGAGAAAACCCACGTAAAACAGTTTTTTTTTTCAGAAATAGTGTGGGGTTTGTACAAAATTAAGTGAGTTCATTGACATAAAAAACCATTTCTTATAAAGAAACTTTGAACCTCGAGGTTCAAAGTTTCTTTATAAGAAATGGTTTCCTTATTTCCATTCAAGGATAAGAAGTTTATATCTTTTCTTTTCAGTATGTTGTTCGGGACGTCTAGGGACCCGATCATTATAACGGATTCTATTTTGTCCGACGTTTTACCAAAAAACTCCGATAATTCTGAAATAAATCTATTTATTTTTTAATAATCTTTTAAAAGGTGATTGATTCTTAAAATATACATGGTGATACATGTCATATCCAATTTTCATGAATATAACTTTATAATTTAATGAGATATTAGACTTTTAAAAAATATATGGGATCATTAAAAAACACAAGTCCACTTTTTGCTTAATAAATCGATAAATATTATTTTAAAAAAATTTTTCATTTTACTTATGAGTAAAGGACCGTTATGGCAAAGTTTTTCCAGAATTTCGGGTTTCCATGGTGATTATGACGCAATTGAGAATTTTTGAAAGCAGAATGGAGCTTACTGGTCTTTAACGCGAATGACTCTGTAATATTTCCCAAATTTGAGTTCTCGGTTTGTTTACTTTTAATGTCACATTTTAATGCTTTACATATTTAGAAAGCTTATAAAAAATGGGTCTAAAAATTGCAAATTTTAAGGGGAATATATACATATTGCGTTTGTAATTTAGGTTCAAAGAAATTTCGTTTTACTTGAAATTTTTTTACCAAATATTGAGATAAATATTTAAGATTTTAATGTGTTGTAGTAGACCTTTAGGCAAACAAAAATATGTATCGCATTAAGAGGTTGATGAATTAGTTCTGGATTTATAGATTATTCGAGTTTATTACTGGTATTTATTATGTATACGACCCCCTAATTAGAATTAGTCCCTGAAAATTTAATAGATTGTGTGGATTCACACCATGAACAACATATTAAAATTTCATGCTTCTATCTCTATAGGAAGTCTCTTAATTAGCCTAATTACATGCACATCCGGTGTATTTTAATACTTGAAAAAATTCTAGTTTAAAAAACCTGCCTTCCGATTTTGATGAAATTTTACTATGTTGTGCAACTCAAAGTTACGCTTTGAATGGAGTATCGCACTAATGTGGCGTGTGAAATTTTCCCGCCCCTTTTTCTATATTGAACGGTTTTTAATTTGTATACGACCCCCTAATTGTCCCCGGACCCCGAAAAATTTAAAGACTAGATAGATATACTGTAATTAAAACATATTAAAATTTCAAGTATGTACCTCAATTAGAAAGGAAGAAACAGCCGTTTGAATATTGACACTACGAATTCTTATGAACCCTTTTCCCTAGAAAAAAAAATACCTATCCGCTAAGCATTGGTGCATTATTAGCATCCGTAACCGATAGATGGCTGTACTGAAAATTTGCAGCGTCATCATCATCAATGAAGAATTGACAACACGACTGCTCGCCGCTCGCAAAGTAAGTAATTTTTATGTTACTATATAAAATAATTTATTGAACTAATATTTTTTTAATTGTCAGTACTTGATGTACCTTTTTAAGTAATTTGCACCAGGATATTTTAATTATACTGTATGTGATTGAGACGCCGATTACAGATCGTGTACGACCCAAGACGAAGCAATACAAAATGGTTGAAACGCTCCTTGTGTGTTGTGCTTAGAATTTTTTTTTATTTCTTATAAGAGTGAAAGTTTTCAAGGGAATAAGTAAAGGTTATCCTTGTAATTAGTTAATACCGACTGAGCTAAATTCTGCGGATTTTAATTCTCGAATTAAGTATTATTTATTTAAAAAACCTATTCTAAATTTACTATAAATTTTAAAAGTTTTGTGTTTTCTGAAAGTATATTTTTAATTTCTACTGTAGGAAAGCTGACTGAAACCCTGATGGAGGTGAATATCTAGGAGAATGCTGGATGGAGGCTTATGAAGATGTCTGTCCCAAATTACCCACTTTTGTTTCACCCACTCCAAGAAAAGCTGGTGGAGTAAAAAAGGTAATACATTTTCTTAATTTTTGAAATATAATAATTTGTATTTGTAACCACAACATTGAACAGTTTAAAAAGGGTTTTTTTTTATAATTTTACACAAATATCTGATGTGTCTTAAAAAATATTGTATTTTTGGCAATTATTAAATTTTTACTGTCAGGATAAGAATAATTTTATGCACTGCAGGGAGGATATATGAGTCGTCTAGTTTCAAACCGAATAGATCAATTTTTTTCAGTTTATGTTATGTTCTGATTGTTAAAATACAGATCTATTAAATAGCCAAGCTTTAAGCTTTAAAAAAATATTGATATAATGTTTCATGACTAACACTAATTTTGAGAGAAATCTATAATTTTGTGACAAAAAACAGGTTCTAAAACTTTTATGCGGAAAAGTGCTCTAACTAAATATACCAACTAAATCTATAAGCTTATACATGTTGATAATGTAACCATCTCCTACCATCTTAAATAAAAAATAAGGGTTTTGTAAGTGCATAATTTGTTTGAATATTTAGTGTTTTGTTGTGCCTGAAAAATTTATTAGGAAAAAGTGACTTATCTGGTTTTGAAATTACACGACTCATATAATACAGAAATTCCTCCTGGACATAAAAATTATTTCCATTTTACTTCAATACATTTTTTAATGTTAAATATTATTTATTTAAAAAAACCTATCTTAAATTTACTATTAATTTTAAAAGTTTTGTGTTTTCTTAAAGTAAATTTTTAATTTCTACTGTAGGAAAGCTGACTGAAACCCTGATGGAGGTGAATATCTAGGAGAATGCTGCATGGAGGCTTATGAAGATGTCTGTCCCAAATTACCCACTTTTGTTTCACCCACTCCAAGAAAAGCTGGTGGAGTAAAAAAGGTAATACATTTTCTTAATTTTTGAAGTATAATAATTTGTATTTGTAACCACAACATTGAACAGTTAAAAAAGGTTTTTTTTTATAATTTTACACAAATATCTGATGTGTCTTAAAAAAATATTGTATTTTTGGCAATTATTAAATTTTTACTGTCAGGATAAGAATAATTTTATGCACTGCAGGGAGGATATATGAGTCATCTAGTTTCAAACCAAATAGATCAATTTTTTTCAGTTTATGTTATGTTCTGATTGTTAAAATACAGATCTAGAAAATAGCCAAGCTTTAAGCTTTAAAAAAATATTGATCTAATGTTTCATGACTAACACTAATTTTGAGAGAAATCTATAATTTTGTGACAAAAAACAGGTTCTAAAACTTTTATGCGGAAAAGTGCTCTAACTAAATATACCAACTAAATCTATAAGCTTATACATGTTGATAATGTAACCATCTCCTACCATCTTAAATAAAAAATAAGGGTTTTGTAAGTGCATAATTTGTTTGAATATTTAGTGTTTTGTTGTGCCTGAAAAATTAGGAAAAAGTGACTTATCTGGTTTTGAAATTACACGACTCATATAATACAGAAATTCCTCCTGGACATAAAAATTATTTCCATTTTACTTCAATACATTTTTTAACGTTAAATATTATTTATTTAAAAAAACCTATCTTAAATTTACTATTAATTTTAAAAGTTTTGTGTTTTCTTAAAGTATATTTTTAATTTCTACTGTAGGAAAGCTGACTGAAACCCTGATGGAGGTGAATATCTAGGAGAATGCTGGATGGAGGCTTATGAAGATGTCTGTCCCAAATTACCCACTTTTGTTTCACCCACTCCAAGAAAAGCTGGTGGAGTAAAAAAGGTAATACATTTTCTTAATTTGAAGTATAATAATTTGTATTTGTAACCACAACATTGAACAGTTAAAAAAGGTTTTTTTTTATAATTTTACACAAATATCTGATGTGTCTTAAAAAAAATATTGTATTTTTGGCAATTATTAAATTTTTACTGTCAGGATAAGAATAATTTTATGCACTGCAAGGAGGATATATGAGTCGTCTAGTTTCAAACCGAATAGATCAATTTTTTTCAGTTTATGTTATGTTCTGATTGTTAAAATACAGATCTAGAAAATAGCCAAGCTTTAAGCTTTAAAAAAATATTGATCTAATGTTTCATGACTAACACTAATTTTGAGAGAAATCTATAATTTTGTGACAAAAAACAGGTTCTAAAACTTTTATGCGGAAAAGTGCTCTAACTAAATATACCAACTAAATCTATAAGCTTATACATGTTGATAATGTAACCATCTCCTACCATCTTAAATAAAAAATAAGGGTTTTGTAAGTGCATAATTTGTTTGAATATTTAGTGTTTTGTTGTGCCTGAAAAATTAGGAAAAAGTGACTTATCTGGTTTTGAAATTACACGACTCATATAATACAGAAATTCCCCCATGGCATAAAAATTATTTCCATTTTATTTCAATACATTTTTTAAAAAATCTGATAATCTCTCATTTAGAATTGATTAAATTAAGCCCTATTATGTTACATTTTAATAGTATTTAGAGGTCTGAGCTTAAAATATTTTAGCTTAAAAGTTCCATCTTTACAATATTTTTAACTCTAACACAGATCCTTTTTATGCTCATGTTATTTTGCCATGTTAACAAATTTTACAATATCACCAAACTAGAAACCTGTTTTCTTAAAAACATGTGACTAGCTGATAGAACTCAATTTAACACTGATTTTTAATTTGAAAAGTTAAGAATATATTTTTAAAATTTTGCAAAGATAAAACCTTTTAATAGAAATTTATACAGAGTCCCCTATATTTAATTCTAAAATACATTATTCTTTTGTAAATGATCAATAACTGAAATAGTCAAAAGGGACCTGGGTTAGATTTTTAAATCAATTGAATCCACAGGAAATTGAATGTATTATAGATTCTTCTCTCGGTTTGACGTTGAAGTTGTAAAATAAAAAGTAGTTTTCTGGCCTTTTGTGTTATAAGTTTTCGAATAAGTTTTATTCCTGATCATTTTATATGTATTCATTTCAGGTTTAATGCAAAAGGAACTAGTACTGACAAAGATGAGGAGAACATTTGACTGGGTCTTTATCCCTTTCCCTTTATTATGGTATTTTCTTCAGTTTATTGATTAATATTTTAAATGAAGCCATAAACATTTTGCAGTTTTTAATTATTTGAGTAAGTTCAAAATACCTTTTCAAAGTTGTAAAATCTGAATCAATATCAATCAATATTTTTTAATAAGCTTTAATTAAAACTATAACAAAGCATGATTTGGAAATGCCATGCAATCTCTATAAAATACTTATTTTTAAAAAAATCTGATAAATTCAACTTTTACGGGCTATTGAATCTGGTTGCATTGAAAGTGATCAACAATGGTTGAATTTTAAATTTCTCTGCACTGTCAAAATTGTTATGTTTTTTAAGCTATATTTATTCAAAGTTATGTATTTTTATGTAAGAGTTATTAAGCTTAATTGAGTATTGTGTGTTTTTAAGCAAAAACGCCTTAGAGTCATATAATAAAATAAACAATCTGAGAAAAAAAATTAAAAATTTCTCTCCCATGTTAAATTTTGTTGTGGAATATAATGTTGGCAAAATTCCTCAAGGAAGTCAAAGCACTTCAATTTGTCTACTACAAAAATTACTGTTATTTTTTTAAAAGGTACAATTTTTTATTTGTATTGACCCAGAAATCTCTAAAATTTGTTGTACAGGGCCACCCATAAATGATGTCAAAAGTTGAGGGAGGGGGTTGATCAATCTGAGACAAGGGGGAGAGGGGTTTCAAGAATTGTGACATCACACATTGAAAATCAAATATAAAACTAAATAACATTTTTTTCTAAAAAAAGTAGTTTATATCCTAAGATTCTTAACAACAAAATAAGAGTTCACTTTGAAGTTATCAGGTAGGGTGCACTTAAATTTCAATGAAAACATTGAGTCCCAAATTCTTACCAACCTTATTCTAAACTTATTGGTAGAAGATCGTGAGATGTCACAAAGGGGGGTGGGGTCAAAAATGTTGAAAAAAAAAAGTATGACATCATTCATGGATGGCCTCTATGTGGCTGGTTTTTCTTATTCAAATTCTGTAACTGGGAACCTCACTTGTGTCATTATGTATATTTTTAATTTGTCTTACATTTTGTATACATCCCTTCAACTGGCTCTTGGGATAACAAATACTATTTGTGTAGTTTGTGAAAATCTCTGTTCAATAAACTATTTTTGTGTTACTACTTGCATTTAATGTGTTGAAATAAATATTAAGTAAGAAAATTTTTCCTATTATCTTCCAATCTTTTCACCCAAGAAAAATTATATTTTCCCTTTTCTGGGATAATTAACATTTTTGAATAGATATTTTATAGGTGGTATTTTATTTATTTTGGTGGATTTTTTCATAATAGAATTACTTTATTTATGATATTAATATAGTATGTCTGTGTAGAGAAAAAGAAATTGCTCACATTAATTGAAAACACTATCTTTCAAATAAATAATTATAGTATTTTATATTTTTTAGAAAATATTATTTTTAGATTGAATAATCGTATGTCGTGAATTAGTACTGATAGAATGACATGTTTCTTTTGTCCTAGCCACTAGTTAGTCATAAATAGTTAAAATATGCTAACTTTAATTCAAATAAAATCCATTTTATAGATATATTTTGGCAATCCATAAAATGGATTTTATTTGAATTAAAGTCAGCATATTTTAACTATTTATGACTAACCAGTGGCTAGGACAAAAGAAACATGTCATTCTATCACTATTAATTCACGACATACAATTACGTGAAAATCACGTCCTTTAACCACGTATAAAGAACGTCATTAAATCACGTGATAATCACGTAAATTTGATCACGTCCAAGTTGACGTCACATATGTCGTCAAATTCACGTCATTTATGACGTCGAAAATGACGACGAAAGGTTGGACATTCGACGCAAAACATGACGTGTTACGTCAAAGTTGACGTCACATATGTCGTCAAATTCACGTCATTTATGACGTCGAGAGGTTGGACATCCGACGCGAAACATGACGTCAATTTTAAGGCATAAAATCACGTCAAAGTTCATGTCACATATGTCGTCAAATTCACGTCATTTATGACGTCGAAAATGACGACGAAAGATTGGACATTAGACGCAAAACATGACGTCAATTTTAAGGCATATTTTGACGAAAAAATGACGTCATAAATCACGTCATTCGTCTACTTGGGAATGTAGAACACTGATTTAATGAACACCCAAATCTTCATGATTTCTTTTAAAACATTCTTCAAACGAAGTTGAAAACATAAAATGATTCTAAAATACAGTAAGTAAACGAAATAAAATATATTTATAAACGTATTTTCTTCAAAAATAGGTGGTTGCTTCCTACTTTCATCAAAGGCAAAAATGGTGACTTAAAGTTGACAGATATTCATGATTGTCCTTCTGTCGATTCATCCGAGCAAATTGGAGAGAAGATGCAAAAGTAAGTGCTTCATCCTTTAGGCTTCGTTGATCTCTTTTAAAAGCAATACGTGTACCTATATCTAAAAGATCCTTACCATTTCAAAGGTAATCGTTCAATGGATTTTTCCAATGCATCACGATTTGGATAATTCAGTTGAATCGTCACACTTAATATTAAATGGTATTTTTATGAGAAAGCTGATTTTTACCTTAAATAGATAAGTGTCAGAATTTTCATGGAAATAAAAGATATCGGTGTAAATCCAGGGGCGTCATTTCAGTTTTTGGTTGGGGGGGGCAAGTATTTTTTTTTAAGTGGGGCTGAGCCACGCCGTAACCAGACTTGTTTTTTTTGGGGGGGGTGACTCAACATCATGAGCTCTAAGTAAAAATAAGGGGTCTAGGGGTCACGTCACCCCTAGAAAAATTTTGAAATTTTGCCTCATTTTTACAACATTTAAGTTACATCCGAAGAGAACAGCCTCTTGTAAACCACATAATTTTCTAGAGAAAAAAGTTACAAATAAACGTCAAAGTTTCAATGGGAGCCGGAGGTCCTCCCTCAGAAATTTTTTTGAAAATTTCCCTTTAACCTAGTGTCTAATCTCCTTTGCAACCTCATTGGGGAACACCCAGTGGGAACCGCTTGTTGTGAGCAGCACAATTTTCAAGGGAAATATACTGTATCTGTATAACATAGATATTTATAAGAATTTTAAAGGGGGTCTGGGGGTACTCCCCCAGAAAATTTTTAGAAATTTGCCTCTTAAAGTAGTGTTTCAGCTCATTTTGAGGCCCTTTGTGTTACATCCAAAAAGAACAGTTCCTTGTAAAGCATAGAATTTTCTAGAGAAAAAAAGTTATAAATGAATGTCAAATTTTTAAGGCGGGGCGGAGATCCTCCCCAAGTAAAAATTTTTGAAAATTTCCCTTTAGACCAGACTCCTAGGGGCTTTAAACTCAAGGGAACTGCTTCTTGTAAGCGGCAGAATTTTCAAGGGAGACACATTGTATAACAGACATCAAAAGTCAGGAGGGGGGTTGGGGGTTCTCCCCCAGAAAATTTTGAAATTTGACCCTCAAAAGTAGTGCTTTAACTCCTTTTGGGACGTTTTGAGTTAAATCTGATGCTCCTTGTGGAAGTTACAAAATTTTCAAGGGACTCTCAGCAATTTTTCACTTAAGAGTAGAAACCTTGGGGGGGGCAATTGCCCCCCCCTGCCCCCCCTAAATGACGCCCATGTGTAAATCGCGTGGTATTTTAATGAGAAAGCTAATTTTTGAATTATAAATAGATAAGGAAGTGTCAGACTTCTCATAGAAATAAAAGATAGCGGTGTAAATAGTGTGAACCTTCTAGCTTTGGGAAAAATGCCAACCACTTGTTAAAGCGCCAAATGTTATGCAATGATAAAAAAGTGCATAAAATTTTCGAAGGTGCTGGTCACACACAACTAAGTAAACAATTCAGTAACAAAAAGTTTTTATGAGTAACGTCTTTCATTAACTTAACTTTTCCTAAAAATCCTAAGATCTATTGATATTCATTTGCTAAAAAAATTAAAAAAAAAAAATCCACTTTTATTAAGGATTCTAACTGGTGGTATAAATATATAGGGAAGTACATTTCATATAACTGAGAGAACAATTAGGAAAATACGTTATATTTACCACGGGCGTCGTCGCCGGGGGTTGACGCGTCCCCCCCAATATTTAAGATTTTTTTTATATAAAATTAGAGGGCTTTTCCCTTGAAAAATTCTTCCGCTTAAAAGAAGCTGTTCTCTTTTGGGAAGTTTTAAAATAGATGTAATATTATAGTTTAAAAGGGCATATTTGCAAAAGGGCGTTTTCAAAATTTGGCATCTATTTATAATTTCATCCTTGAAAATTCTGTGGTTTACATGCTTTCAAAATGAGCTGAAACTTTATTTTTAGAGGCAAATTTTCAAAATTTTTCTTGGGGGTTACCCCCCAGACCCCCTATTAATTTCTCATGGTTACTTATTTACTGTTTTCTCCTTGAACTTGTTTCTCTCCTCTCCTTTTAGGAGTACAAGAAGTTACCCTCTTTAGGTGTTATCCACAATGGGCACAAATGTACAAAAATGAGTAAAAAAACTTCTATTTGAAGCCAAATTTCACAAAATTTTCTGGGGGAGAACCCCCAGGCCCCCCTTTGCTTTTGAGCTAGCATTATCTGATGAAACCATTTTAAACTTTAACAAAGTTTTGCATTTATTTATGTTATACTCGGAAAATTGGCAGCCAAACACCTCGCGAAACATAAGTATTTGTGGCCCTACAAAGGTGTTTCGCCCCCCCCCCCCACTTTCTAAAACAATGGCACGGGCCCTGGATATCCTCTAAGTCTAAGTTACTATAAACCCCTAAAAAGCTGCTTAAAAGCAAGCAGTCTTCAAAATATTTTCTGAGGCACTGAAAATTTCGAATGTAATACCCTCAGACTCTGACTCCCCCCCTAAAATCTGGTCTGGAACCACCCTTGTTCATATGGTGAAACAAATTAATTTCGAAGGGTCTGTTTCAAACCAAGGGTTTTTTTTTTTTACCAAATTCTGGATCTGTCCCCCCCAATATTTGATGGCCGCCGACGCCCATGATATTTACCCCAGTCGTTGCTAAAGTGGGTGCCGCGAAAACATCAGGATAAGATTTATCGGATTTTTAAATAAAGGAAAAAATATAATCATAAAGTTTTAAGTTCAAAAGCTACATTAGGCACTCAATATTTGGACAAATACATTTTCCTGGTTTTGAGCGTTTAAGTTTTTATCTTTTTCCGAATTTTGATAGTAGTCATCAATGTTTTACAAAACTTGCTGATTTTTACGTTTGTAAAGGTTTAAGTTAACTTATATAATTCCAAAATAGTGTACCCTAAGTTCAAACTAAAAAAAACTCTACATTTTTATCAGGAACATGCGGTCTTTATTATTTGTAGTAGAAATTTAAGGAAAACTTTGTCCCTAATAGGAAAAATTGGCCCTAAAAACTGTACTTTAAAAGTGATGATTTTTTTTTTAATTTTCGAAGGCATAGTATTCCAAAAAAAAATTATTCTCTAAATTATTGTTGTTAGGGACGAATATTGTAACTACCTTATTGGACCAACCCTTCTTTTAAGTTATGGACTTTTAAAATCTGAAATTAAAAAAAAGTTTTACCCTCAATGGTGGATTTTATTATAACAATCAGAACTTTTTACAGATTAACCCTCTTTTATTCTGCCTCATTTATTTACTTAAAGAGCAAGATGCAGAACCGTAAAATTACAATAAAAACGTTATAGTAAACGCATCGAGTTTAGCTATGGTTTATTTTTATCATTAATAAATGATAACAAGATGTTAATTGTACGCATAAGAACTGACATTTTTTACAAATATTTAATGAACTGGAAGGAAGGAAGGAAGTAGAGGAAGGAAATAAAAGAAGTTTTACGAATGTCAAAACACTTTTGAGAGCATTGACGTTCCATTTGTTTGAGTTTGTTAGAATAAAATTACTTAGTTTAATTATTATATCTTGTTTGTAATGTAGTATTATTTCATTTAAGTTCTGTTAAAATATTTAATACTCTCTTCAAATAAGGAAATATTTTTGCCGTAATACTTTTGAGTGCTACTGAATAAGGAATCTCATAACTTTTGTAACTTGATACCTGAGCTAAGCAGTAACGATTGACCAACAATTGAATTTTTTTAAATCGTTTCATACATTAAATTTAAAATTGCAAAATTAAACTTAAAAAATTTATACTTTATTTATGTAACGTCTCAACTCATCAAAAATAGTTTCCGTTGTTTGTCTTTGATATTGTTTTAGAATTTAGTTTTTATTGTAAAGGGTATTAAATATCATTAGTTTTTTATTTAACACACATAGACATTAACTAAAACACTCTTTCAGTTCTTTCTGTAAAACCTTTTAATCAGTACTAACTTAGTGTAAGAGCGTAATTAAGTCGTGAAGCCTTCCCTTATATTTAACAAGGCTAAACTGGATCTGTTAACTGTGTTATATCACACACGCACAGTAGACACAGAGCAGATAGATATAACTCAGTTAACAGATCCAGTTTAGCCTTGTATTTGATGAAGGGTTTCTATTTTGGGCGCTAGGTTTTAATGTTAGCATTTCATTCACTCTAATTATTGCAATGAAAGTAAAAGAACTTTTCAATCTAGACATTTGTCATGAGTCATGCGTTCTGGAAATTAAATTATATTTCCAAAATATTGAAAACTTTTAAGTCCCTAATCTGATTGCTTTAATTCTTGCAGTTATGTATTATATGGCAGAATTTTATATTATAACTGAAGAATTAATTTTATTTTTTAAACTAAATTTTAAAAAACACAACAGTAAGAAATTTCTATATTACTTTATTACTTTACATTTGCTATTTTAATAGGAAAGATACGCAGAGAAAATCATCCTTTGCTGCATCATATAATTTAATTGGTTTTTCTGCTTCCAAACAAAGGCATTTCAGTTATCACATTTAATTATAAAATTTTTCTTACAAAGAGAGATGGTGATTCAGAATTTGAAATTGTACGTAAAAAAGTTTATTTTGAATTTTAAAAATGTTTTTAAAATGAAGTAATTTTGAGAAAAGGAGAAGATGGCCAAAGCTTTAAATATTGAAGTGTACTAATTCATTTACTTATCTTTGTAGAGAATGGGACAAAGAACTAAAGAAGCAAAAAGAAGGCAAACAGCCAAGTCTCATTCGAGCCACGATACGAACGTTTGGTCTTTATTACTGCCTCAACGGAATCTATACATTAGTAGAGGTAAGTTATCTTTAACACGGGTCTCACTTAATGAAGGTAATTTTTCAACAATCTGGTCCTTAAAAAATCGTAGGCACCCTTTCCCGAATTAAAAAATTCTCCTGATTTTTGTTATTTCTTTCATTAAGAAGATTTTAATCTATTTTCTCATTTTATTTTTA
Source organism: Tetragnatha montana (assembly GCA_963680715.1). NCBI lineage: Eukaryota > Metazoa > Arthropoda > Arachnida > Araneae > Tetragnathidae > Tetragnatha > Tetragnatha montana. The sequence goes on from OY796676.1 coordinate 31,642,416, forward strand.
TTTTCAAAGTAAAAAAAACCGGGATAATAGGGCGTTATTTTTTAGAAAAATTTTTTCACAATCCTTTAAAAGTTTGATAAGCCATAAAAAAAAGACAATTTTGGACCATCCACCCCCTAGACAAAAATCCACGATCCGCCACTGGTAGCGCGATTTATAACAGTAATTACAGCCAGAGTACATAAAGATTATTTTTAGAATAAAAACAACAAAACATGTGTTCAAGTTTCATGTTCTTAAAAAACGATAATAAAGCTAATCAAACAACAAAAAATTTTAATCGATATTTTGTTAATCGAAGCAGAAATATAAAAGACACAGGAGAAGATATTGGGATTCATTTATACTTTTTAGTATTAGTTTATTCGCTATAACACGCTAATTTGATTGCTGAATTGTGGTCTTTGTATTCTTGACAACTGTAAACAAAGAGAAAGGCTTTGTAAAAAGAGCCCATCCCATAAAAACCAGTGCTTTTTTATTTCTTGGAAATTTTATTAGAAATTACAGGCTTTAAAATCAGGTAAGATATTAATTGCTATACATCGTATTGTACTCTAAGTCTAAGTGAATAATTATTTATTGAGAAATTTCTAATGCAGTGCAACTTAGAGGAGCCGTAGTCTTAATCATCTTTAAAATTATTAGATAATTCAAAGTTTTCTCTACGTTTCTTGAACTATTTATTTATTAATGTTAAAGAAATCATAAATCATTCGAAGTTAAACTTCTTTATTGCGTTTAATTTCATCAAATTTTAATTTAATAAGCATTTTTCATCCTAATTTTTCCTGCTATTTCATTTTAAAATGAAATTGAAAATGTCCATTGAAACAATGAAATAAATTCCGTTCTGTTTCCATAAAAAGTATTTTATCTTTCCATAAAATTCCATATTTCATACCTGCCAACTTTTACGGATTGTCCGTAAAATTTACGGATTTCTGTCTAGTTTTACGGTTGTACGGATTGATCAGAAAGTTTTCCGGATTTTGCATTTTTTTCCACTTAACTATCCATGAAAATGCAAAACATTCGCAACCTAAACGATTTTCTCTAATTAATATTTTTTTTTGACTTCAAAACCATCTCCTAATCCCTGCTCTTACGATTTTATCAATTTTGATTCTTTTATTGAGTGAAATTTAAATTTTTTTGCAAATATTTTTCGGATTCATCCGCGAGTCTTGGCGCGCGCTCACCCGGTAAGTTTGCTTCCCCCGTGTTCCGATCGCAATGCGGAAAAAACAACTTTACCGAGATCGGACCTGGTGGTTCATCATCGCGCCTCCCTCAATTAGCATTAAGGCTTGTTGGAAAAGTTTCTCTTCGCTTTTCTAATCGTAGCAACTCAAGCTTATTTAAATTCACCTTTATCACATGCTGCTGAAAATGTTGATGGAAATTTAGAACAAAATTTATAAAAGCTATAATCATAACATTTGATTGATTCCAAACAGAAATTTAAATCAAATGGTTTGGGGAAAAGGGTACAAGATATTCATGTTACCAAATTGGTTTGTAGTATGAATTTTGTGAAGGGGGATAAGTCAGTTTGTTATTAGATAAGTACTATGCAATTGAAGTAAGCTGATTATAAGCTTGTAAAAATTTAACTTAACATACTTATAAATTTAAGCAAAGAAATTTCACAGTTTTCTTCAATTATGTGAAAATTTTAAATACTTAATAAAAATAATTTAGGTAATGCATCAATCCGTACTCTGCACCTTTTTTTGTTTGAAGCAATTCAAATTGTAGTACTTTGTAACGTTATGCAAAAAGTTTTACTGATGCAAGTATTCAAAAGTTGGCAGGTATGATATTTAATCAAATTTCCATTTTTCCATAAAATTTCATATTTTAGCTATTTCATAAATATATTTATTTCATTAGAACATTATATTCGGAGGATGTCCTCCGAAGCATCGGGCGAAACGTCTGGATGTAAGGTCCTAAAGCCATGGCCTATGATCCCCTAAAATATATATAATGAAGAAAAATAATGTTTCAAATTTAACTAATTGAATTTATTTTAGTTTTATAACTGTTATAATTGTCTTAATATCTTATAAATGTCTTAATTTGTCTTAAATATCGTTACATAAATTTTTAAAATAAATATTTTATAAATGAGGCAAGGCGCCACCTCAAGAGAGGAAAGTTAACGTACCGCAATTTATGTGCTTTGCACAATGCAATATTGCTATTCAATTGGGTTAAAACGGAGTCGAAAAAGCACCGAAAAACAGGAAAGAAATTGTTAGATCCTTTCTTAGTGCGACCTAATACCCGTGAGGAACGTATCTGTTAAATATTAAGCTACTAGGTTCAATAGTTTTGGAGATGTCATGATGAGTGACAATCAGTCTGTCAGTCAATCTGTATAAGTCAGTGGTATTCGGATTTTATAGATATTGGATGTCACTTTCTCTTTACTTCGGGGTATTTAATGTCAAGAGTGATGATTTTATTATCAAGAGCCGAGTGTCGCATCTAAAGCATTCCCGAGTTTCTTTGATGCGTTCTTAATTTGCCTCGTGGATTTCCCCACATCTACCATATTTCGATTCTGATGTGTTTAACTTACGTTCGTACGAAATATGAAAATGCCCATTTCCGTAAGATTTTAATTTAGGTAAAACTGTAAAATGTAAAAATACATCCCTTCGACCCCTATAATTTTTCCTTGTAGAGCTTATGTGTCATAAGTTATGTATTATATATGACATAAGGAAAAATAATAGGGGGTCTAGGGGATATTTTTACAGTTTAACATATTATCTGGTTCAGATGCCTCAAATTTAGTCATTGTTATATTACGTAAGTTTAACTCATCAGAACCTTGGAAATCGTCTGTCTTGGAAATCTTTTTGTTATACTATACTTAATTAAACTTTATAACATAATCACATGATTCATCGTTGACCATTTCGTTTAGTTATTTCTAACTAAACGGAATCAATGTGAATTTTTTCCCACCATCCTTCTTATTTCATAAGTACATTCGAGCTTGTTATTTGAAGCAGTTTCTAAAGATATGATTCTTTAGTAACCTAGTCCTTGAGAGTTTTGTACAACGAGTGGATTATTTAAACAATAGAATTAGTCTCTTCATTTATAACGGGGTTCTTAACCTTTACTAAGAATTATAACTATAATCCTTACCAACCTATCACGGCCATTTAATTTTCCTCCTTATAGATTGCCGTCGATTCCGAGAGGATATAAACACGTCATTGTCATCATAATTATCCTTTCAAGAAGACATTCGGTGCGTCCTTTCGATTCCTGGCATCCCAGAGTGAATAACCCACACTACAATTACGAAACAGGAGTAATTCAAGGTTTCATTCATTTCATTCACAAAAACGCACCTAACGTTATACTAGGAACCCAGCGTTATGTCCGCTGTGGCTCGAAATGCTTGAGTTGGTTCCGTAGAAAAGACAGCTTTAATCCGGATCAAGGGGCACGGGTGAGTGGCTGCACCCTTGTTGAGAATATGGATACTCTGTGGGTCCGGAACCTTGGCGGGAAGTATTTTGCATGGTTTCTGTGTTGTTTTGCATTTTTGAGGATGCGAGTCACGGTCTCAAAGGTGACAATTATTGCTTGTCGCTGAAAAGGATCAAAAAGGGAGTGGTATGGCCTATGGAATTGTGGTGTTAAGGTGCACTTGGTCAGTGGATCAGAATCAGTGTTGCTGAACCCGCGAAATGTAATTGAATTAAACAGACGTTAAGCTGGAGTGACCAAGTCCAAAAGTTTAGGTTCGAGTTTGAGTCGTATGAGGGAACTCTTTTGGGAGGGGGACAAACCCAAAAATTTAGGAAGCATTTAAGAGCTGTATAGACTAGTTGAAGTTTGGTAAATGTTGAGTTAATGACTCATAAAAATGGTTCATTGCATGACTATTTACCAAATTTCTTAATTATTTTTGATGTAGCGAATGATTCTTTAGGGTAAATTCGAAAGAAGCTCTTAAAACGCTGGAATTTGAAATTAAGCAAATTTGCTATCTGTTTGGAGTAAGATTCAACAACAAAATATCTTAATCTGTAAATTACTTGAAATCTGTGTTATTCTATTGGTTAACTATGAATTATGATCACGATTTAGTGATGTCATAAATAAATATTCCCCATTTTATGCATTTTATGCAATTTTTAAGTGTAGCAACCAGTCAACATTTTGAATGCTTAGAGATTTTGGATAACCTATTCTGTACTTTTAGCAAGTGATTATACCATCTCTTCAACTTTGAAAATTACCATAAGCACACTAACGTAATAGTTTACAAAAAAAAACTTTTCATGAAATTATCTCAAGGAAATGATTCTCTCTAATTTTCTTTATGAGGACCTTAGTTTATAACTAGATAAGATAATTTGGTTATAGTAGGAAAGATGATGCTAGAGATGTGATAACACGCGAACACATGTTAAGGTAGCGTGAAAAGAAAGAAATATGCTGCTTATGAATACTTGTGAACTATAATTATGTATAAATTGGTAGGAAATCTATGATTTCATCAGTTCTTATTAACCAGTATTAAACATTTCATATCCCATTAACTTCCACTAATTCCTCATTAATGTCATTCAAGGAACTTATCACGTTAAAAAAATTAGAAGTGACACTCTTAAATCTCGTCCAATATCCTGGAAGTTACTCACATACGTATATAATGTGTTGTTTTTTCTAATGTCACTTGGAATATCCAAGCTCCATCCGCAAAGGCGTACTGGATTTAAGGCAAATGGGAGTGCGGCTCCTGAAAAAGTGAGGCCTATACTGCCGTCCTTAGCAAGAAGGGCGTATCTCGGATTTTGGCGATTTTCAGGTTTTTGCATATCTAGAATCTTTTGAGTCTTCTGCACCTTATGATACCTCATTCATGTACCTATGGGTACGAAAAGGTACACAAAAACGCTAGTGAAAAAGGGCGAAACAATGAAATTTCTTGAAATCCTTAGGCGAAAAGTGCTTGTACTGAAAATCTTGATTTTCGGAGATGCACCCTTCTTGCTAAGGACGGCAGTATAAATGATAGGAGTGCGAGTGCGACTTAAGTCTCGGATGATATATTCCCCCTCCACAATTCCACCATGTCTCTGAAGGAGGGAAGTCTCCAGAAGACGTGGACCCACCCATGGTAAACTTCGCCCTGACGACGGGACTTTCGGACCCACATATTTAATAAGCACGTACTCCGCATACAGGGTGGGTGGGGTGTTAAGCGGTGTCGGGAATAAAATCCGTCACCCTTTAATCCTGAATCCGATGCCTTAACCACTAGAGGAGGCTACTCACGGCCCTACGTATACAATATTTTCTATAGCCATTGCTTTCTCAGATTTGAATAAAAAATCCCCCTTTATATTCTTTCAGGAATGCTTCATACACGTCGTTCAACCCATCCTTCTCGGTTACCTGATAAAGCACTTTGCCCGGATGAAGGTCTTGGAGCAGCAGGACTTGTACGCAGTCACAGCCTGCGTCTGTCTGCTCGCAGCCATGTTCGTTTTCACTCACCACCGGTACTTCTTCGGAGCACAGAGGATCGGGATGAGGATGAGGATAGCATGTTGCTCTCTGGTCTACAAAAAGGTATCGCGGATTCACCTTTTTTGAATTTAACTTACCTTGAAGTACAAACTCAATCGTGCATTGGAAATTTAGTAGTAACTTCTGAAAAATGGTAGTAGTTATCACAACTATACTAGCTTTAGTCCAGTAACCAGGTGTCAAAAACGGGGCGTTTCAGGGAAAAAAATACGAAAGTTTTTTTTTCTCAACGGTTTTATATGTTTTCGAGGGTTCTAAATCTGAATCTGAATTTTGCATACAAAATTTCGAATGCCATTTTGGTGAAAATTCGAAAAAACTCTAAAATATCACCCCATTTTTTCTGCTTGTAGAACGGAAAGTATGTGTTTCTCATGAAAATATTATTCAAATACAAAATGATAAAACAAGCTACAAAATTGTCAATTACAACTTTTTTTGTCAGACTAATAGTTTGGTTGCTAGAGCGAGTTGAAAAACAGCGATTTTTTGGCCTTTCCGCATATTTATATACCATATCCCTACAAAAATTATTAACTTTCGTAAAATCATTGATTTTCATGCTTAATTAGGGAAAATGAACTTTCATCTTCCAATTTTTGAGAGTGAAGGATTTTAAGTTATAAAGGGTGGTCTGTAAAGGTTCCAATATTAAGTTGCGGTACGTGACATCTTCGAAATGGGAACCACTGTTCTTGGATGTAGTTATATTTTTCTTAAGTTAAAAAGTGTATGGTAAAACATTGGGTCAAACCAAGTTTCTCACTCGAATATAGACTCTTAAGGGAATCTTTTCCTTTCAAAATACGCAAGCAATAAGCTATTGAGATCGTTCTGATAGGAAATTTTCTCACGGGTTTTTCTCCACACTACCTTTGGTTGAGTTTGTCTTTCGTACTCGAACCTTTTCAAAGATTAATTGAGATTAAACATCCTAGATAACCGCATGCAGTTTTAAAAAATCTGCCAAGTCAATTATTTACGTTGAATGAATGATTTTCTTTTAGTCACTGAAATTGAGTCAAGCAGCCTTGGGTCGAACTACAGTTGGTCAAATGGTTAATCTCCTATCCAATGATGTAAACAGATTTGATCAGGTGAGGTGGATAAGAATACTACTTTGTGAAATTTTTAAAATGCCCTTTTTTCTAATGTTCTTTCATCTAATTTTGAAATGTAAAATATGAAAGCTTAGGGTTCGATAATAGAATAATATTGTTATTGAAGATATCTTGTGATTTAATTTAGATAATACTTTTAAATTACTACTAAATTGGTAAGGTTAAAACATTTGAAATTTTTTTAAACTTTTTTTAACGTTTCACAAAGATAGGAAAACTAACGAAAACAAGAGAAAAACGAATAACTCTGAAACATTTTCAGGATTCACAGTGACGTGTTACATACAACTCACGCTCCAAAGTCATACCATTTTTTTTTTCAAAATTTCCAGAAATTTTTATAATTTAAAATCATTTTATAAAAGCAAGTCGAAAATAAAAAAATGTGGCCACATGAACGAAACGCAGCCAACGTGTTAAGCAACAAATTTTAATACTATGAAAGAGAAAGGAAATTATTAGTTTATTTACTTATAAATAGATAAGAAAACCTGGCAAAAAAAACAGTATTAAAATATATCTCCTTTTTTCGTTTTCGTAGTAATCTTTTAGCGTAGTGAATAATTAAAATGAATAGGCACAGCTGAACAACCGGTATGACTCAATGCCGTAAAGAAAAAGTCATTTCTACAGTTGGATTCTTTGATAAATTCAAATGCATCTTCAATAGTTAGTGCTGAGCACTTTACACGCCTAAAATTCTAACCAAATCAGAATTTATCACAAGATTTTATACACTTAATATTAAATAAAATTATTACCACCGGGATTTGATCTGAGTTACTACTGAGCCATAAGTGATAAAATGATATAAATTCCGTATAAAATATAATTTATAATTAAAGTACAAATTTAGCATTTTCATAGGCAGGTGGTAATCTAGGCGTATCAGGTGCATCGCACTAACTATCGGCTTCCTGGGATTCATGTATTGGAAAAACTTTAATTATGTTATAGCATATTATTCTTGAATAATAATAGGTAATAATAGTTACTCTTTCTAGAATTACTCATATATTTTGAAAGGGTACCACTTGTTTGAAATTTAGTTTAAAATGAATTAGAGAAAAAATATGCCACAACATTTGTCAAGCATTTCAATGCGATTTAATTTTACGTTGTAATTAAAAAAAAGGAAAGTGGTATTATGAGAAGAATTTAAATATATTGAACATAGTTTTCTATTAATTTGAATGGACGAATCTGTTAAATCATTATTTTTAGGACTAGGGTTTCTAACCTTTAAATTACCTTAGGCTACCATGAAAAAAAAACTACATTTTTTAACTGAAATAACTGTTTTGTGAATTTTTAGGCAAAACATCATCTTTAACACTAAGAATCCTCATTTTCAATCATTTTAGTGATTAGCTTTCATTTTTATTAATTGTCTTTTTTTTGTGGCGTGTGCGTGAATTATTCATTTTAGTCTGTCGTGTACCTTCCCTACTTGATAGCGGGCCCCATCCAAACTATCATCATCATAGTCGTCCTGTGGTCGCTCATCGGCTATGCCAGTCTAGCTGGAGTGTCTGTCCTCATGCTCTACATTCCGTTTCAAGGACTCATGGGCAAGTTCTTCTCCAAACTCAGGTAAATCTCTTTTTTTTTTCAGAATCAAACAGTTTCACCAAAAAATTATTCTGGTATTCAGCTGCATCCAACATTTTGGAAGCTTTTTCAAATTGAGAAGGTTGATAGCAATTTTCTTAACACTTTTCAATTACCTAACATTTTTCGAAACCATGCCATGACTTTTCTGATATCTTAAGGCTCATGTACACTACTTCAATTTCGATGTTCATCATTCCGACAAGAGATTCCGGCCAAACTTTTAAAGTCTTTCTTGACATAGAATGGCCTAATCTGGCCCTTGCGCCATGAAAATCCAACCAGCCAACCCACCAATCGATGTTCATCCTGAATAAACCTATCCGATATCATTCATTTGTATGGGAAATCGGAGGAATGAAAAGACAATTTACACTTTTCACTTTGGATGATTCCTTCAAAATGAACACACCGAAAATTAAGTTGTCCTAAAATAAGCTTGGTGGCTTCTGTGGTAAACAAAAGAATTTCGCAAATTGTTGGGTAAATACGATAAATGCAGGGTTTTAATAAGTATGAAATACGATATACCGTTATATAACTTCATAAATATATTCATCTGATGTGTAACTTCGGTAGATTGAGAATGATTATCTTTTTGCAGAATGAAAACGGCTGTTCTGACTGATGAGAGGATTCGTCTTATGAATGAAATCATTGGTGGAATGAGGGTCATCAAGATGTACGGCTGGGAGTTCCCTTTCGCCAATCTGGTGGACTCTATACGAAAGTAAGTGTGTAGAGGCTGTGACAGAAGTCACCTTCTCTCAAATCTAATGTGAATGCTCTTCTCATTGTATCTTTTGTTTGCAACTTTAACTGTCAAATACGGGAGTAGTAAAATAGAAATAAACTTCTATGGTCCAGCTAGAATAGTGAAGCAGCCTACACTGTAAAAGAAATCCCGTAAAATTTACGGTTTTAAACTGGCAGCTGGGTTGGTTGTGGAAAACCGTAAAAATTACGGAGTAAATCCGTAAAAACAACGGTGTTTTACTTTGCAAAACCAAAATCATGGGTTAAAATGGTAAAAAGCCGTTGTTTTTACGGATTTACATGGATTAAAATGGTAAAACGCCGTTATTTTTACGGATTTACTTCGTAATTTTTAAGATTTTCCACAACCAACCCAGCTCCAGTTTTAAACCGTAAATTTTACGGGATTTTTTACAGTGTATACAGCTTTATGACATCTAGGTCTAAAAAGAAAATATTTAGGATCGCATTGACCTACAACTAAAATATTGGGCTAAAAAGTCTGAAGTTCATTGAAATAGGATCCGTTCATTTGCCCGACACTCAAATGCCCGACAATTCGACTTCCTTCGCTCCCTTTGTATCGGATTGTACGGGGCAAGCTGATGATATCGGGCAAACGTACCTGTCGGACAACTGACTGTCGGGATTTTGAACCAGACCCCTTTGAAATATAATTGAAATCTTCCCATGAATGCCTTTTAAAATTTTCGATTTTGCTGATAGGAAAGAGGTGATTAAAATTCGACATACGTCCATTTTGAGAGGCGTGAACTTGGCCGTGTTCTTCATCTCATCTAAGGTCATCTTGCTCATTTCTTTCACCGTGTTCGTGTTGGGGGTGCGTGGGGACCTCACCCCCGAGAAGGTGTTCGTCTGCATGTCCCTCTTCAACAACCTGAGGCTCGCCATGACACTCTTCTTTCCATACGCCATTGCTCAGGGGGCAGAATCGCTCATATCTCTCAAGAGGATACAGGTAATATATTAACCACTTTTTATCTTTTATCTCTTTTAACCAGTTTTGAAATTTGATTTCTTTACAACTTTACATCAACCAGTTTTGAAATTTTATATTTTTTACATTGACCAGTTTTCAACGCAGAAACATCAGAGTTTTTTTATTCATAACTTTACAATGCGTAGTTTTATACATCTAAATTTTCATTAATCTACAGGATAGTAACAGAAACCTGCTTCCTTTCTTATTCAATGATTGACAACATTGTTTGATACCCATGAATTTTTTATTTTAAAATAGCTTATAAAATTATTTTACCGTGTTTTCTGCCTGAATAGTTTTCCCAGTTCAGTTTTAAAATGATTTAATTCTACACATTAAATAAATTAAGATATGTTCTCAGTTCCTCATACCGATGTTATAATTATATATTCAAGGTTATAATTTCAATGCCATAATGTATTTCAATTGAATATACATTCAAGTTGATGCATTCTTTTAGAAATTTTTACTCTTGGAGGAACAACAAGAAACTTCGCTTTTGGATGTTTCCAATCTACGTCCCAAACTGGGTCAATGCGGGATATGGATGAAAAAAGTAATTGCCACTTGGAATAAGGTAGGTTTGAAATTTCTAAACCTGTTTTTTGTCACCATATATTTTAGTCATTCGTAGTATTTTTATATACCATCAGATTTATTAAGATAAATTTTTATAGGAAGGTGAAACAACTTTAAAGAACGTTACGCTTTCCGTGAAACCAGGCGAGCTGTTAGCTATTGTAGGACCAGTAGGATGTGGAAAGGTATGTACAATAAATATTAGTAATATAAAATAACATATTTGATTGTATCCAAGGTATTCATGCTTACTTTTTTTTCTTTAATAATACTATATCAATCAAATTAAGTTGAAGGTAGAGGCTTATTTGAAATTTTTTACTTGTAATGATAAGGTATTATCTTTTTAATTCGAAATTACTTAATATAATCATTAACCAGCTAGAAATTTCATTTTTTCCATATAAGGAGCTTATTAGGTACTATAACTGTAGAAATAATTGCAAAGGTTGTTATTAAACTTATTTCAATCTTCATATCTAAAGTTTCAAACACAAAAGCACCATTGATAGATTTTTTTAACCATCCCTATTCTTATGGTCAATGCATGTTTCCCTGCAACAAAGGTAGTCTAGCAGCAAAACAACTTCTACAGGAAAACGTTATACTTTTTTATACCCTGTAGCGCGAGATTTCTCGGCTTCGGGAAACCATGGTATTATGTCAAACATGCAATTTTACTTCCAGACTTCTCTCTTGATGTCCATTCTGGGCGAGCTTCCCATCACATCCGGGGAAGTGAAAGTTCGCGGTAAAGTGGCGTATGCGTCCCAAGAGCCTTGGGTTTTCGGAGGCAGCGTCAAGCAAAACGTCATTTTCGGAAGCACTTTTGACGAGAACAAGTACAAGAAAGTTCTCAACGTCTGCGCTTTGGACAAAGTAAGTGAAGAGAAACGGTATTTCTGTGTCTCTAGAAGAGTAATGTGAACTTCATTTTCACCAAGATTTTTAAACACTTTTGATCATAAGTACCAGGATATTTTTTTAATAATAATAACTTATTATTCACATCGATGTTCTACAAGAAAAACAAGAAACAAATTATTTCTGAGCCTTTTTTTAAAAAGTACATTTGGAAGAAAATGGAAAGCATATGATTTATGTAATTTTCAAGAAAATAATACAATTTTTTTTTTCAAATAATAAGATTGGCAATGGTGTTAGTTGCAAAAATATATAGCAGCTGCCGCCCCCTGCTCGCTTTGCAGTTCGCTTTAGATTGCTCCGCGATCCTGACAACCATCCCCAGCACTCACCTTTCAAAAATTTAAAATTTTAAAAATTCCTCTTAAGAATTAATACTTTTACACATTTGCAATACATATTTTTATAACATATATATTAAAATCTATCTAACATCTTAAAAAAGAAATAATGTGTTGAGTTGATTTATTTTAGGACCAATTATTAAAATTTACGCTTAAGAGTAGACTTTTACAATAGGGGTATTGTTTTCTAAGATCTTCGACACATTGCATAATGTACTGTTTCTGCTCCTCATCCATTAAAATCTTGAATTAGTTTTACACCAGCTGTGTCATTGACAGCAGTCAAATTTTGAAATGTCTCTTTGGTATTTAATTATGAAAAGTCATCCTTCCAAAGTTCTGGATTGGAGTTAAGGAAACCAATCCAATCAATCTCTTAATAAAAATCAAGCTTTTTTTTTGGAAATAAAGTACTCAGTTGTTTTTTTTAAATAAATCAATTAGGTATAATAAAATTTGTATGTGTAAATAAATGTACCTGAGATAAAATCTAAAATAATATTTACGCCTAATATAAAAATTATTTGTTGAAATAAAATGAGGTGAAAAATCATCAGCGGGAAACTTCATTAGGACAAATGATGCAATTTCTTCCAGCAGCACCGTAGACTTTTTCTCCACTGGATGTAATAAAACACTTATCTCCAGGAACGAACCTGAGTTTATGGCGCCGGTGACTTTGTGTGGTCAATTACCGACTGTCTACAGGCGCGAGTGCGAGGGGAGATACAAAGAGATGGGGGAGATAAACTGCTGGTGGTCCGGCCGCAAATTGTTTTATTACATCCAGTGGAAAAGTTTTCGGTGGCCCAGAGTATCAAATTTGAAATTCTCGGTTATGCGCTCTTTCGATTCCACATCGACATTTTCATCAGAAATGGATAACATGCATATTTCTTCATTACGGTACCACAGATGATTGACAAATTTCTTCACAGCAACAGAAGAATTGTTGTAATTAATGCCCTAATAATTCTTTAAAGCCTATAAGAAATTTAAATAATTTAATGGAGCACTGATGGCCGATGGAACTTTCTATCCATGCTTTCACATATAGTTAACAAATAATAATAAATAACATACATAGCTGCCAAGTACTCCTATTTTATCAGAGTTAGTACTCCTATTTTTGGTTTCTTCACCAATAATCCGATTTTTCCCTAACTCCGATTTTTCCGATTTTTTTTAAATACTTTTGTTGCAATCGTAAAAGACGATTTTAATTTCTAAAAGCCTTTAAAGTTATTTCAAGGTGTCTTCTGATTATGTGAGAGTCCTGAAATCGTATTACAGTCCGAAATTTCAACGAAAGATTTCGAATTTTCATTTTTGCTTCCGGACTTTTGCCTGTAAAGTTGGCTTTTCGAATTTCTATGGCGGACTAAAAAAACAACTTGACGGGGCAATAAAAATTAAATATAAGCCCTAGTGAAGGAAATAACTATTTTATTTTATTATTTATACAAGTTTTTACATGGCATTTGTAATTCAAAATTAAAAATACGTACAAAACTCAATAATCAAAACATTTACGTGGTTGGGCGTATTATTTCCGCTGAATTGACGGAGATGACTTGATATTTTTAATGGTTTAAATAATTTTATAAATGAATATTTTCAACAGCCACATAGCTCTTTTTTCATTTTTTTTTTCATTTAAAAATTATTAGAAACAGTACGATGTGAATCTCAAACAAGGCGGGATTTGTACAATCACTGAGTCATGAATCATATCCAGATTAGTCAAGACTAATTGGCTTACTTGCGTCAAACTTCGAAGCTATGACTCGGCCAAATGAATGAGTGATTTAAATGAATTTTTTCTTCTCTCACGGTGATTTTTATTTCTAGAACAATTAATTGTGCTCTAATCTAATGAGCAAATTTGTAGTTTTTGCAAGTAATAACTAATATTGACATAACATGGTGCTCAGTAGGGTGGAGCGAAAATATTTATTCCGGAAATTGAAAATGACTTTGGTTGGTTGAAATAGGTACTTTAATTTATTTGCGATTCACACATACAATACACTTCACTCTGAATGGGGCTTGCAACGGGGCGCTGTTGGCAGATGACGCTCGGTTGCAATGATAATTTTGTTCAATTTACTGTCACAAAACCGAGTATTATAATGACTGATAGATGGAAACATAAAACTGAATCCCTCACAACTAAACTAAAATTGAATTTAACAATATTTTGTGAATGTATTGAAGTAAAATTAAAATTTTCGTGATGCTCATTTTTTAACGGGCTCCTCAGACGTCATACTACATCTAGTTAAAAATATGTATGTTAATATGCTCCTCTGTGAGGAAAGGATAACAATGCAGTAATAATTCAAGCCATCACCTTTCATTAATAAGGAAATCCTTGTATTTGTTATTTAATGAATAGTGCAGTGACCTTGAGGGATTAACCGAGGTGTCTACCTAACTTGATAAAAAAATGAACATATTGTACATAAATGTTAGGGAAAATAAGTAAGCGTTGTTCAAACAATGTTCACAATGTAGAAAGCCAAAATTATTGCAAAATATCTAAGAGAGCAAAGTACTCACATAACTTAACATAACTGAATATAGACAGTAATCACCTGAAAAACACTGGTTTTGTAGTCGAACTTTTCAGGGTTTTTGCTTCCTTTTTAAAAAAGACTTATTTGAATTTCAGGACATCGAGCTCTTTCCTTATGGGGACCAAACTGCTGTCGGTGAGAGGGGAGTCAGTTTGAGCGGAGGACAAAAAGCCAGAGTCAATCTAGCGAGGTGAGTGTGTCCCTTGTGAAATGCCCTTTTAGGAAATTTAGAAAGCGAATCACGAGTACAACCTCATTTATCCCCGGACTAACTGATGGGATCACATACAATCCGGACTATAAGCAAAAATAAGGCAGACTTGAGAAGTCTATTAGGTACAATAAAAAACAAAATAATTTTTTTAACAAATTTGCATAAAAATGTTTAGAAGACATAAAAAAGTATTAAAATAACTTTTCACATTGCTTAACCAAGAATTGTTCCACTTTCTGAATTGTTCTTTCTTAATTAAGAATGTACAGTCATGTCTGAAATCTTAAAAAAAAAAAGAAATTAAACAAAAACCTTTTTTTTGTAATTTTGTCGTTTAATTTTTTGCTAAAATGTTCCAATTTATTCTCAGTTCCAAGTTTATATTTGATTATTCGTAACTGTTTTTTTCGTAATGTGTAGGGCAATGTACTTTGATGCTGACATTTTTCTTCTTGACGATCCTTTGAGTGCCGTCGATTCATCAGTCTCCAAGCATCTCTTTGAAAAGTAAGAAAATCATTTGTGCATTGTATTATGTGTAGAAAATTGGAATTATGCTTTATAAATCACAATTGAATAAAAAATACAGAAATGAAATAGTTTAAGGATAAAAGTTTATTAGATTAATGCTGAAACTTCTATTCTGAGCATCTACATGCACCTTAAGTTAAATTTATCAATGTGTATATTTTAAATGGGGATAGCATTATGTGGTACTATTTACTTTTCATGCATTTATTTTGATTTTTCAGTCACCTTTTCTTATTTAAACAAAACTCTGTATTCCTCCTGTCAATATGAATTCAGGTGGTTGTTGATAAGCATTAGCTTCCAATATCAATGAATCCTATTTTTTCAGGTGTATAAATGGGTACCTAAAGGACAAAGTCAGAATTTTGGCCACTCATCAAATTCAATTTCTCAAAGGGGCCTCTCAAATCCTTGTTTTGAAAGAGGTAAGATCTTTTTCTTTGTCTCTAAAAATGTGTCCGATCAAATACACGTGAATTAAATGTAAATAAAATCATTATAGCCATTAAGGCATTCTACACTAGATCAAAATTGAAATTTGAAACAAACAAAGCAACATAAGTTTTGAAAGATTGACAGCTTTTGTGACATTATATTAACTTTCAAATTTAACATAAAATAATTTCCTTTGTTTCTTAGGGTCGTTGTCTTGCTTTGGGAACTTATGATCAGTTGATCGAAGCTGGAGTGGATTTGGGATCCATGTTGGAGGATTACGAACAGGAGCGAAGGCAGAGGCTGTGTTCGATGAATTCTGCAACGAGTAATATGTCCCTCAATGAAGAAATCACCGACGGAACGACCCCTATTCCACTGTACGAATCGACGCAGTCCCTGGCTTCCACTGTTTCCAATTACGACGAGGTAAGTAAGATTACTTAATAGGTTATTAGAAAAGGTGTACAAAGCTAAATGGAATAGTTTGGAGTAGAAGAAACTGACCAATGCTTGAGTGAGGATAGAATATGACTTGAGAGAGAGTAGCATCTTTCATCCTACTTCAAGTACAGTCAAATTATTTGGATATTTGCGTTTTGAAAAAGCTTATAAATTTTCGAGAAAGAATAAGGCATAACTAGAACTTTGGAAAGAATAAGGCAACATAAGCCACTTCGCCTGATCAGATAACTGAAAATGGTTAAAGTATCACAAGTCAGTTATGACTTTCTTCATAACCCTTCTCAGATTAATTTTCCTCAAAACTGTAGGCATATTAAGTGAAAGATCGCTATTATAAAAATTTATTACTTCAGCTCACTGGGGAAGGAGTTATCGAGAAGACTCCCAAGGGAATCGAGGAGATCAAGTCTTCTGGATCCGTCAAGTTCAAGGTGTACTCGGAGTATGTGAAATCCGGTGCTGGAGGAGTCTTCCGAATCGTTCTTTTACTTCTCTACATCGCCACCCAGGTTCTCTTCAACGGCAGCGATTTCTGGCTCACTGGCTGGTAAGAGTATTTGGTTGCTTATTGAAGTTGAATTTTTCAGTGACTTTAAGAAGTGCTTATTGGAAGAATTTTCATAGAGTAACCTCATTTTTATGCTACTGATACGATGGTAGGAAAAATAACTTGTTTCACTAGAGATTTAAGATGCTAGTCTTTTCTCTAATACCTTAAATGTAGATTTGATTTACACTACCTACTAGTATCTTCTCCTTCTATTTGCTTTCGATTTTTCACAATTTTTTTTACATTTATGTTATTCTTAAATTAAAAGAAGGAATTCTGTTAATTTAATATACATTTGACGTAGTTATACGTTTCAAAAAGTATACCTGAATATGAGGCATTTGTCGCAACAAAGAGTTATTAACTTCAATCAAGAGCTGTTGGTGTTAGCTCGTTGTTGAAAGCAATTCAGGGAATAATGTTGAGGCTTGACCTTAAAAGACTTTTGAAGTTCGGACGCCATTAGTTAATAGAACTCTACAAAACGATGACAAAAATTCTCATTAAAAAAAAACCCAGAGAGCTTAAAAGAGTTTCCACATTTGAACTCTGTTGGTATAACTAACTTTCTGTTATTTAGGACGAACTTGGAACAGCGCAAGTACAACATCAAAGACTGCTGGAGCAACGCCACCAAAGGCGGCCTCCTGAACGAAACGGACGAATACAACTCCACCTACGGCCTCTTCGACAGGGACTACTTCTATCACAGATACGCCAACGTGAGCGATGACTGCTTCAAACTGACCAACAACTACCGCATCGACGAGCCCGAGGCGGCCATGGAGGTGAAAACGCCGTTTAACTTGTCGGTGTACGCCGGTCTTGTGCTGATAGTGTTCCTGCTGTCCCTCATGAGGACCACCATGTTCTTCTACATGTGCATGAAGGCCTCCAGGAACTTGCACGACAAGATGTTCCGCTGCGTTCTTCGGTCGCCGGTTGCCTTCTTCGACAGCAACCCTGTGGGTGAGTTATTAGTTGGCTTTGCTGTTTTCTGAAATTGGCGTTGCGTCTTATTCATTGGGTAATTGAAATCTCCTAGAGATCCCAGATATTATCCCCTATCATTCGAAAGCATGGACTGTAATTCTAAGGAGTTGCAGTTCAGGTTAAGTAAGAAATGAAAAGATAGAAAATAGGAATATGCCGTTAGGGGACATCCATAAATTACGTGAGGTAAAAAGGGGGGAGGGGGGGTCCAGGAAAATCTCACCAGGGGGGAGGGGGGAGTCAATTAAAAACTCACGTCAACTTTTAATTTAGAAAATATACGTTTTTTCTTCAATATTTTTTAGCACAAGTTTAGAAAAAATGCTCGGATTAGTCAAAACAGCAAATCATTAGCCAGTCAGACGTGATAATTACAAGTTAGAACCATGTTTTAGATTTCAATGTGTTTTTGTATCAAAATTTTGCGATCTGGATGTTAATTTTTATGCCGATAAAACAAAACTAGTGGTTGAGAAAATCTCACGTGGGGGTACGGGGGGTCCAGATTTTGGAAAAAAACACCTCACGTAATTTATGGATGTCCCCTTATAAAGGAATGAAAGAAGTAGGCAACTTGTATATTCTAATTGTCCAGGTAATGTTCTTGGTAAGGTTGGCTGTTGTTCATCCTAGGGCTCGATCGATGCATTGGTTTGGCCAATTGTTTAAAAAAAATAACCATCGGCATTGACATCTGTAGTCGATGTTAGCTTGTAAAAAAATCGGCCCATCGACATAAACAAAACATCTAAATGCTGATATATGGCCGATGTTTTTCGTCCCATAAGATAAGATTTTCCCAATTTTAGTCTATATAATTGTAGAGAGGCTAGATTTACTTTAAGATTATTAATTAATAAACAGCCCGAGAGATGAAAAAATGGTTTTATTTAAATAAGCTTATGATTGATAATTTGATAAATGATAATTGAACCCAGATACAGTAATGACTCATGGAAGAGAGGGCAAAAGACAAAAGATTATTTACAAATGCTTACATTTATTTTAAAATTTATATTAATACAAAATACACTTGGTTCATATAGAACCCATGCGCGCGGTATTATTATTAATTCAGTCTCTTGCTTTAATAGAAAAAAAAGCATATATAACTCATAGGATAATACTTTTCGAGTATGTCAAATTCATTATAACAAACCTATTTCAATATTCAATATTATTAACAATTCCTCGTATGCATGCATGATAGCATTTCTTAATTCATCAATTAGTTTTAAATTCATATATTCAAAACATTAAGGTATAAAAATAAGAATAACAATAAGCATACATCATAATAAAACCTGCCTAACGTTTACCTTTTAATTAATGCAATAAAACAATTATAAACGAGACAAAAGATTGGGTTGAGTGAGTGAGGGATGAAAGAGAGGGAAAGGCATTTACCTGAAACGAGCCTTCAGCTCAGGCGTTAAGTGTTGGTAGATTTCACAAATATCCCCAAAGGGTACACTGAAAATTTGCGATTCACTTTCCTCAGGGTTCAATTCACTAAAGTCCCACTCGCGCTCTGAATGCGATAGTGATAATAAAATAAAGTGCTAATAAAATTGGACACGTGCAAAAATATTGGTTGGAAGGGACATCGGTGCCGATGGCCAACTCGCGAACTTCGTTGTAGCATGGGACTGGAAGGCCCAGGGGCATGCTTTTGAGTGTTGGACGCTCCCCTTCCATCACGTTGGGCAGTGTCATTTTGCCATGTGATCGCCCTCCTATTCTTTTTTTATACTGAATCACCATTCATCCTTCCCTTTTCTGACATTCGCTAATAGGCGGTATTTCATGCGGCTCCCTTTTATACTATATTCCCCTTCAACCTTGCGCTATTGAAGCATCCTTGCCTTAGGGTTTAAGGGGTGCGTTCATCTCGTTAATTTCAAGTGCAGTGCTTGCACCTGTGGATTTGTCCGAGTTTTTCTTCGACTAGGGACTAACTTGACCAGTTCTATATTTGTCAGTGAACGCCATGGATCGCTACTCGGTGTCCTCCAACAAGGGAAATGGAAAAAGATTCCCGGTGGCCGAGGGACCCCCGCAACCATCGCGCTCGTTTTCACTTGCTAATACTAAAGGCTCTCTAGCTAATACTACTAGAATTCGCCGCCCAGTCCCAGATGCCCTTCCGCGCAATGCTGGATGTGCTGTTCCGAAGGAGCATATGCTCGTTTGCTTATGTCCGAATTGAGACATAAGCAAATTTGTGTTGTCGTGTGCATGTCAAGTATGAATGTGTCTTGTGCCTGTGTGAATGAGTGCATTTTCTTTTGAGTGTATGTGAATGTCCCTTTTTCTTTGTCTAACCTAGTATGTGAATTTCCCTTTTCCTTTATGTCTAACCTAGTATGTGAATGTCCTTTTTTCTTTGTGTCTATCCTTGTATGTGTCTTTATGTGGTCCTTATACATTACTATTTCTATGTGTTTCGTGCATTTGTTTGTGTTTTTATTCTTCCATAATTTGCTTTGCGTGGCGTCCTAAATGAAGCCCTTATACTGCGCTCCCCCCCCCTCTTTTTCGTGAAAGGTAAGTACTATTATGGATTATGCTTTTGAATTTTTCCCTCTAATGTTCCCAAAGACATATTAATTAACTAATTGGAGGAAGTTCGCATAGTAAAGGGTTAATTTTGTAATATAAAATAAGGAAGAAAAATTTCGTTTCTTTCGAAGCGACTTCGAGAAGGGTCTTTTGAAAATTTGGCTCTAAAAATAGTGTTTAAGCTCATTTTGAGACTCTTAAGTCAAATCGGATGAAAATAATTTTCCAAATAGTTTAACGCAATTTTTACCATCGGCTATCGACCATTTAAAGACCAATCGGCCTGCCGATGGAAATTTTCAAACAACCGCCATCGGCCAAAAAATGCCATCGGTCGAGCCCTACCTATAAGGATTCATTAAGTAGGATTTATAACATCAGTAACAGAGATGAGCGTCTTTATTCATAGCATAGTGTAAATGAGAAAATATCTTACTAAAAGTGTCTTCAAGGATTTGAGACACTCATTTCAAAGGTTCAACATCTCCTCTGTTTTCCTTCTCTCTT
This sequence comes from Tetragnatha montana, assembly GCA_963680715.1. Classification (NCBI taxonomy): domain Eukaryota; kingdom Metazoa; phylum Arthropoda; class Arachnida; order Araneae; family Tetragnathidae; genus Tetragnatha; species Tetragnatha montana. Next base: position 31,663,161 of record OY796676.1, read on the forward strand.
AAGAAATAATTAATAGTTATTATAGCTTATATCTCTCAAAAGCAAATCGTTATAATTTTCAATTTAATATATGAATATATTTGCTTCTTGGAAAATAAAATAGCACAGCTTTTTTGTACGGGGTAATATGTTTAACCACCGAGAATATTTAGCCTTTCCAAGTATAAAAATTAAAATGTGGACCCTTGTTTGTTTTGTCTCAGTCTAAGATCCAAAAACCTTTTTATATTTCTAATTTGTGCGTAATTTTTATGGAAAAATATAAACTCTCTTTACCTTAATTTTCAACTAAAACACTTTCGCAAGATAATAAATATTTTCTAACCCAATTTCTGCATCTGGTTTGGTATTGAGAATCTAAAAAGCTTATTATTTTACTAAATATATTATATAACATTGCTTAAAAGCTTTGAATAACCTTGATAAAATGCTTCTTTTTTATAGTTTAAATAATTACTGCTTGATTTCATTTATACATTCATTTGTCAAATTATATCTGTAATTTTCAGCTACCTTTGCTTCAAGGTCATACTTGTTTGGTGTAAAGGCATAATAATGTTTTTATTTATTTCTTGAAAAGTAACTATACTCCGTTTCACCCTAACTTGGCAGCGTGTAGAAGGCTACGTCGACCGAATTACCGCCGTTGCCATAGAAACTTGGGTTGCTAGGTCTTTGGAGAGTGGCCTTAACGAATTATATTCGCTCGATTTGGCGAGAAAAGAAAAATGCGTTTGCTAAAAATACATGCGTATATACATGCTATTTATTATAAGCGTAAAAGCTCACTCGTGTTTTACATTAATTAAATCTAGTTTTATGACATCATTATTTCTTATTTTTTTATTGAAGGAAAGAAATAATTGAATGTGATTTTATTTTAAACATTATCAGAAAGTTTTATTAAAAGTTGTCAGTTCAACACAAATTTATTTAGAGCTCTTGCTATTTTACCTTTGTTTTACTTATATACAATATTTTTTTTCAAAAGACTTACCTGAAAAAAAAACAAGCTTTTGCAAAACATTTTTACTTAATACTATTAATCAATTTGTTTTTCCATTCTCCTAAATATGAATTAATCAACTCCTCAATTTTCTATTATATATATAATTTAGTTTTTTTCTGGAAAAATTATGTTTTCCATATTCTTTTACACTGTCCCAAAATTTTTTAAAATTTTACATCTTTATTCTTTACACAATGCTATATTATTAAACAAATTTAATTTAATTCACTCACTTTGATTTTTTTTCTCAAGACTTACCTTTGGTTAATAGCTTATGAATAGGAGAGACTTAGGATTACAGATTTTGCATCTGTATTCTTTTTACACATGCAACGTATAACTAATGTTCGGCACTAGTTAACTAGAACTAGTTGCAACTAGTAGTTAACTACTGATCAACTAGTAGTTAACTAGTAGTTTAACTACTTTTGGTTTAAACTAGTTCAACTATTAGTTGAACTACTTTTTTTAATAACTACTAGTTGAAACTACTTTCAAAATTTCAACTACTTGAAAAAAAATTCTTATTAAAATTTTTATCAAAATATAGAAAAAATTGTACTGTAACAAATATAATTAAGATGGTAGAGTACTCAAAATACCATAACCAGATTTATTAGGCCCTTTTTGCGCGTTTTTTTGTGATATTAATAAGAAAGATGTATTAGAATTTGGGCAAAAAATAGAGCATTCGCACATGACGTCACTTGGAGGACAAAATCAACGTTGCTAAGGCTGTTGTTAGGGGCGGGACATAGAAGTATCCAATAGCAGCATTCGCACATGATGTCACTGGAGGAATAAAACAACGTTGCTAAGGCCGTTGTTAGGCAGAGTCATGTGATTGAAAATGCTCTATAGGTTATGAAATTAAATAGACTAGTTAACTAGTAGTTAACTACTTTGGGAAACAGTTAACTACTAGTTGTAACTAGTCCCAGGAAAAAATAGTTAACTACTAGTTGCAACTAGATTTTTCCAGACTAGTTAGTAGTTGGTTGTTAACTATTTTTTTACTACTAGTTGCCGAACACTACGTATAACAAATTTAATTCAATTCACTTTGATTTTTCTTTCTTCGTAAGACTTACCTTTGTTTATTAGCTTATGAAATAGGAGAGACTAGGAATCCAACTTTTACTTTATTTTTTCTCTGCTGCAAATTATTTAAATTTCAGAAATTTTTCATAACAAATGGTGTGTATTTCTTCTCAATTAATATTTTTTACTGTTAATTAATCAAATTATTTTAAAGAGATAATATTGAAAATTATTTTACAAAGGAATTGAGCATCACTTGATGTGGAGATATTGGATCCCAACAGAAATAACAATCGCTATTCCAGAAATGTATATACATACTACAGTTTATCTTAATAATACTTTAAAAAATAACTGTAATTTTAAGTATTTCTTAGTATAACTATCTAAGTGCAAAAATACCTTTTCTGTTTTAAAATCAACTATGCAATATCTAGAGGAAATTTCTGGTACAGTTTAATTAAGTAAATTTAACTTTTAATTAATTCCTTTTTCCTAAAATAGTTGTTCAACTGAGAAAGCTAAAATTACAACAAATAATACCAAAAATTCCAATCATAATTACAAAAATCAACTAATTTATTTATCAACAAGCAATAACAAAATTGAGTTGTAATAATTGAAAATAAAATTAGATACATGTGTTAACCAGAATACTTGGAAAAAAGAAAAGAAAGCCTATCAAGTTTTTGAAACCATAAAAGTTCAATGCAAATATTTCAATTGACAAAAAAAAAAAACACATATAAACAAAAGCAATCATGTTTTCCGTTTTAAGAATTAACTTAATTATTGAAGACAATCTGTATAATTTTTTATTAGAATTAATTAAATAGTTGTTTACAAAGGATATATGAAAAATCCGGTCAATGCAAAAATCTGTCACCGAAAAGCGTTTTATAAGTAATAAATTTATTACATGTTTAAAGCTGAGTTTTTTTAACGTGTCTGATTGTTTTTTGCATTGTCCGGAATTTCACGACACCGATACAAACATTAACATATTTGCATTTAAAAAAATATTCCTTGCCTCTTTCAATCGATCATTACTTTAGCTAAAAGAAGACTTATTATTGCTAGATCTAGAATAAAGGTATAATTATAAAATTGTAGCTAGATTTCAAAGCTATAATTAATTTCAGTATTTTTTATGTTTATGGAATTATATAGAAGAATTAAATATAATACAGTCAACTCTTTATTATGTGATTGGTTACTAGAAAAATTTAGCAGTGTAACGAGTGTTTGCTTTAAAATCACAACTATGTAATCCTAATTAAGTACAATAGTAGCATTTATCTAGTGTGTTTTTCGCAAATTTGAGACTGGTACATGTCTAACACTAATAAAATATTAATTTTCTTTGATAAATTTGACCTTCAATGATGATTAAAGGATTTATAGGGAAAACGATATACATTTTCCATTAAGTTAAATAGGAGTGATTGGGATAGGAAAATTTTGATAACATTACTGTAATCACAATAAGCAGAGTTGACTATAATTAAAAATAACTTGGTTCAAATCTGTTAACTTTCCCACAAAATACCTCCATACTCTTTTGGACACCGAAAAATGGAAATTTTAATTGTTTGATCTATAATTAACTGTTCAGGAAAACAGTTATAACTATTAAAAGTTATAAAAATTTGATATTTCAATATATGGCATCCAAAAGAGCTTGGTGATATTTAGCGGGAACGCTAGTATAAAATAAATAGTATTAAAGTCATTCTTCATCGGTCAGCGGTTCAGATTCCGAGGCAGTATCCGTTGATTCACAGTCAAATGAAATAATCACTTCTTGCCTATCCCACACTTCCTCGACAAGTCCATCTAATTCCCACATTTCTTTTTCTCTTTCAGTTACATGCTTAATGCAGTTGGTCCAATTTTCCGCAGAGACCTTGTCTATTGCTTCCTTTACTAACCCCCTAACCTGTGCGAGCTTAAAAGTTCTATTCTCTCTAGCCACATGTCCTTTTACCTGACTCCAAATAAGTTCAATTGGGTTGAGCTCACAGTGGTAGGGGGGTAGTCGTAAAACGGTGTGGCCCAATTTTTCCGCTATTGCCTCCACCTTAAAGCCATCATGCAAGTGCTTCACTGCAGACACTTTCTTTAAAAGTTCCAGCTTCAGCATGTCTTCAGTCCATGCAATGTTCTGATCCGACAGCCACTCTTGAATAGCACTTTTCTTCCAAGAGCCTGTCGGTATCTTTTCTTTTTTCACAGAGTGGTACGGCGCATTGTCCATAACAATAACACTGTTTGGCTTAAGTCTCGGTAAAATGCTTCCCACATTCACCCACGTTTCATCAAGGTAGTATATTGAAGCCTTCTGCTTCTTAAACTCCCGAATTTTTCTTAGCTAGTTCCTTCTCCATAATATTATGTCCTTTCTTTCCAACAGCATGGACTGCCTTTTCCTTTGCTTAAAAGAAAACCCCATATCTTTCAGGATCCTGTATAGCGTGGAGCGGCTAATGTTCTGTGAAAAAATTTCTTCATCATCGTTCACTTCTTTCAACACTTTGTCCAATGTAGGAATTTCATTCCTACGAAAGAAAGCATGAAATTTTCTACGCACGCAAGAAAGTGTGAAATCATCATACTTTGTCTGCCTTGATTGTTTACCGACGGCAGCAGGTCGTTTTTTCCCGGGAGTGCTGAGAGGGCTCGATGTCTTCTTCTGTTTTTTTATACGAAAAATAGTCCTTGCACTTACTCCAGTGAGCTCCGACACTTTCTCCACAACTTGCCTTATGCTGTCCTCAGGATTTTCTTCACGAAGACGTGCATAAACATTCAATACGTTTTTGCGGGTTCCGCTTCCAATCGGCTTCCCTTGCTTTAAGGGCGTAAACAGCGAGGACGGTGACATCCGTTGCCGTGAGGTTGAGGGCGTACACAGTGTGGACGGTGACATCCCTTCATCTGCCATGTTTACAAATCGAAACAAAGCGATGTTGATGAAAAGGCACGAGATGATGAAAAAGCACGAGATGATGAAAAAGCACGAGATGATGAAAAAGCACGAGATGATGAAGAACAAGATGAGGTAACGTATAAATGAAGACGATTAAATTTAAAGATAACGATGATAGCAAGTAAACAATTTAACGAAGAAAAAAGCACGAGAGATCAAAATAAACAAAGGAGCACGAGAGAGAAACGCAAAGCGAATGACGAAGAATTGGCGGGTGAAACGAAGCAAGCTCGCCAGGAATGTTATTTTGAGAACCGGTTTTCCAGCCAAACGGCGGGAAATTCATCGCGATGCTCCTTCTGCGTTGCCCGTTGACTATATTCCTTCGCTTTGATTAAAGACTATTAACATACGATTAAATTTAGTTAAATGATTAAACAACCAATAAACTAAACTGTTTGTCACATTTTTACAAATGAGTCCGCATATTCTTTACTTTTAAATACAATACAAGCTGGTACTATTTTTTGGGGCGGATTGTTACACTCTCTACCTTTCCCAGTGCTGCCAAGTTAGGGTGAAACGGAGTATAATTCAATGTTAACAAGGTGATTAAACTACGGTACCTGCATTTTAAATTAACCCTGTTAGCTTTGAATGAACTATATCTGGCCTTTTATGACGAAATAAAGAATTCAATAGTAGTATTTTTTTAATATGCACTTTCACGATCTTTCGTGAATATTTTTTAATTAACCCCATAAAGTAGGAGTTGTTTAGTTTTTATTGTATTTTTAAAAAATTATGTATCGAATGTTAAATGTTTACAAAGGGCTAAATAGCATTCTTTAAAGCAATTATTTGAACTTTTTCTAAAAACATAAAGTTACGATTTCTGTAGTTTTTAAAGTTTTCACAGTAACAACAGGTTGTTTCAACAAGTCCGCCCAAACTCTGCACAGAAAGATTCCTTGCCTGGAGCAGATAAAATTTGCCCAAAGAACTATACCTCAACGACGATTTTAATTTTTCAAAATTCCACGCTGCTCGCATGTATACGAAATTTGTATTTTTAACATCTTGAAGTGCAAACATATCCAAATAACCATGTTGTTCACATTTTCCATAAACCTTTTTGTCGTAAACAGGATGGGACGTCATACCTTTTTTGTCGAGATTTTATCGAAAACTAAAGCGTCGTAAATGTATAGTTCTTTGGGCATTTTTGGGCGAAAGGAATATGGCTGTGTAGAGTTTGGGTGGACTTAGTTGAAACACCCTGTATAATCTTTTTAAACTTGCATTATTTAAAACTAGAAACTTTTATTTGTTCTTCATTTTTAATTTAACTTTGTTTTTAAACTAAGAAACTTAAATCCTTCAAAGTTCTTACTCTGATGTAACCAATATATGGATATTAATTTATTTCAAAGTCAATAGTAAAAGTAAAACCGAATTAATGATTTTCTCTGATGGGTTTTTATGCTATTTATTTTCCCCATTAAATCCCATACTAATGATAACTGACTGCATTATCAGGACGTGTTCTGAATCGATTTTCGAAGGATGTTGGTGTCATCGATGAAACCATGCCCATGGCAGCCTTAGATGCCGTAGTTGTGAGTAGCAAGAAGAGTACAAATATAATGCATGAAACTTTTGCATGAAGTTCTTCAGCAACTAACACATCTTCATATTGAGCGTGTATCTGAACTAACACCTCTTCTGCATGATATTGAGCGTGTATCTGACTAACACCTCTTCTGCATGATATTGAACGTGTATATGACTAACACTTCTGCGTGATTTTGATGAGTTTTTACTGGCACTTTTTAAAAGTTTTTTTTGCATGAGTGTGGTGAAGGTTGCATGTTTTTGGTGGTGGGTGCATGGTGTGGTGATGGTTTATCTTTTCATGCTTGTTTATCGAAATCTATGATGTTTTCAAAGTTCTTTTTTTTAGCAGATATTTTTTATTCATAAAGGATTGATTTTAAAGAGTAATGTAATTTATCAAGACCATATTTAGTTCTTTAACAAAAATTGTAAATTGTATTGAGTAAAGTTAAAATTTAATAAAGAATTATTTTGGTGTATGATAGTTTTTCTTACCTTATCTTTAAAAAAATCTTACAAATAATTATGAAACTTTTTTTTAAATGTATTTAGTAATTTTAAAATTTTGCACGTATCTTTTTAAATTTTCTGATTTTTTTCCATAATTCGAACTAAACATTTGATCTATAAATAATTATACCTATGAATAGACTCATAATAAAAACCTCTAAAATAATAAAAATCATTCTTTGTTAACTATTTGACCTTAAATTACATTGAAAGACTTTTAAATTATACTAGACTTCTTAAAACTGTTAAAAACGTATTCAATCGGGAGGAATATAAGGGTTTGTATTCAATATTTTTTAAATTCTAATCTTAGTTTAAATTAACTCTTTATAAAAGAGGAATATTGCCTGGGTGAGTATATTATATTTAAAAAAATATTTTCTTTCAGTACTAACTTTTCCGCCTTTGTTTTATTGTAATCTTTCTGTATGCTGTCTGCTCAGACCGTCCTTCCAGTTGGCTTTACCTTTAGGCATTTATGTCTTCTGCTTTCTTACAGAGCATAGCTGTAAAACAGATAAAACACGCCAGAATCGAGTTTTCATGAAATAACATGAGGTGCATGATACATAAAGGACAACTTGAATATTAATTAAACATATTTTCTCGTCAATTATTAAACCATGATTATTAAACGGTTAGTAGATAACCTTTTAGTCAGAAAATTTTTGTGTCATCAGTATTTAAAATTAATAGTCCTCAACTAAAAATCCTATCAAAAAGCTCCTGAATTAATATAACTCAGAAGATATTATGGACGGCATCATCGGAAAACTTCGTATAATCCATAGGCATAATCCGAGTTGGGATCATAGAGGATTTAGACGGGGAGATTCGTGGTCGACCGGTAGGGATGAATTTTAATGAGCTGTTAAAGCTATATAGCAGGTGTTTCAATCTCTCACAAGGATTTTGTTCCAGCTGGTTTTTCTGATATCCTCCTGGATCAAACAGAGAGAACTGTTTTGTTATTTTTAAGATGTGAAAAAAAAGTTTGATTTAAATGCAGGTGTGAATCAAAGCAAAAAGCTTCTATGCTCCTGGGATTATTGGAGGATAACTGGTGTCTCCAGTGGAATTGATTTAACCTTCATTTTGGCGTTATTGACTTGACACTCGCTAATAAATTTGGTTGTAAGTAATCTCTCATTGGCGCAAACCGCGCAAACACACTCTCGCCAATCTAGAATACAGTATCCATCCCGACTCTGATTATACCATGGAGCTAATACATATGGAGACAGCTTTGAGCACCTGCTCCATTCTTCTTCGTACGTCGATTTTCCCTCGATTTTTCCACTCAAACATGGCGTTTGGGGGTTGTCAGATTGGCGACAAAATCGGACTATTGGCGTGTTTGGTTTTTTCGCGTGCAGCTTTTTTCGATCACTTTATACCAGTGGATGACTCGCGAAGACCTTTTTAAACTTATCTTTTTTTCTTTTTAAGGAAGTTTTATCTTCTGTAGCTTTAAGAATAAAATCTAGTTTGTTCTAAATCTCATTTTTAGTTGATGTTTCCACCATAGCAATTAACAATGCTTATCTCCCAATTTTTCTCTGATTTTCTTCTTTAGGAAATGACAATTAATGTTTATGAAATTAAAATTTAATTATTTAGTAAAATTAGTAAGGTAAAAATAAAATTTTACCTATGAAACGAAACGGTGGAGTTTTTAGTTGCTCTTTCACAACAATTGATGGCGCAACAACTTTTAACCATGTTTCTATTTCATATGAGAGAAAAGTGTGATACATTTAAACAAATATCAAAGATTCTTATCTTAAAGAATTCTTATAATAAATAATAATAAATTCTTATCTTAAAGAAGAGAGAATTACAGCTGTCCCATCTTCTTTGTACCTTAGATTGGCGGGGAAATCCATAGAAATAATTTCAAGGAATATATACTATGTCGTAAATTATTTCTTTCTTTCTTTAAGTTTCTTTAATAATACGTCTGTTTTAAATTAACCAAACGCTGGACGCAAATGTTCTACACTTAATTCCTCTTTATATGTTTTTTTTTATTAGTTTAACTTTAAAGTTAAAAAAGAAGATCCGATAGTGTTCATAGATTTTTTTTAAAATATGGCTTGTTACATGGTAAGAAAAGATTAACAAAGATTGTTTTACTGAAAACTTCCCACTATCAAAAATAAAAACCTAAATCAGTAGTAAGAACTAAATACTTAAATTTAAAGTTGACACAATTGTAGGAAATTTAATATTTTTGCGTCGCGATGCAGAAGCATAATATATCTGCCTTACAGATGATTTGGCAATTTTAAATGTAAAAAAAAAAACCAAGTTATTTAGTTATTTCGAAGAACCACGTTAAGAAACTACGACAAAAACGCACGCCAAGGTCAGACCGCCAAGCTATGCCAACTTCCATTTTCTACCTCGACCACTAAATCCACAATTTTCTCCCTTAAATACTAGTTTAAACTAATCGGAAATGACTCAGATCGAATCAGGAGGGTTCATATTATATAATGTGAAGCTTTTTTAAAAAAAATTTCCCCCACAACATTTCGAAAATGCAGTTTAAAGTCGTTTTCTTCCAAAACCGCGGAGTTTAAAAAAATCACAGAAAAAAAAACTAATCGAGAAAGATACTTTTTTTCTTCACTGAATTGATTCGTCGTTGTTTTCTCTCGTGTAATAAATTGTCGGCATCTTTTTTCTATCATTTTTCTGGGAGAAAGAGCAGTTTTTATACCTCAAAATTCACCCGCCTATGGGACTTCCAATGTTAAAGATTTCTTTTTGCCACTCAAACAGGTTCGACTGTTTTTGACATACATGGTTGCCGTACGGAGCGGGGAAAGCTGTCTCTATTTGTATTAGCTCTATGGATTATACGAGGTTTTCCGTTTTCCGATGATGCCATCAGCAATGTTATACTTATAAAAGAACGTTTTCGCATTAAGTAAAAATACCTTGCGTCTTAATTTGGTTTTCAGTTTAACTATTAAAGAACACTTTTTTTTCTGTTGAAAAAAATATTCTAGTGTATCATACTACTACACGATAGCCAGATATGATAGCCAGTAGGGGTATAAATAACATTCATGACGGAATGCACAGTTTCATGCATTCCCTAGACTCAACAAAGAATTCCTTCCTTGTAGCTTTTTTATTTAAATCTTTCAATTTTTAAAATTTTTAAGTAACGCAACTATAGTATTACTGTTTTCTTTTTAAAAAAACATGTATAATGTTTATTAATTACTACACCCATTCTTTTCTGCTTTAATTGCCTAGCAAGCATTTGACTGCGCTACTTTTTAACGTTTTTATTTTTTGAGAAATGATCTCCAGGGAAAAAAAATTATTTCTCAACAAACATGTTAACACTTTTTTTAAATACATTTCAACGTAAAGTACGATATTAACAGGTGTTTGTCTCCTTCCGTATGCTGAAAAGTAGATATTTTTTAAACCTCTGTACTTGGGCATTGGTTTCCTCGACATTCCTACTTCAAGTGGTTAAGAGAAAGAGGTGCTTTCTCCATGCATTTAGTTCATTGAAGTGCAGATGAGTTAGTTACTAACATTTCCTTCTCTGCCTAACACTTTCTTGACTAACCCAGGCAATATTCTTAACCGCTGCTCCCGAGATTTGGGCCTGATCGACGACGTAATCCCTCCCACTTCTTCTGATTGTATAGAGGTAACACTTTGCTTCCATACTTCTCACTAACCCCGTTTATGTGTGTTGATGTTTTGCTGGATGGCTTCAATATAGGCTCAACTCGTGAAGGTCTTAACCGTTTTTTTAATTATGACAGCAGATATAAAATATACATTCTTAACAGGAGAATTCGTTCGTTTTTTTTATTTATAAGGTTAATAGCAAGAAGAGACTTGCAGATTATCTTAAGTACTTTAATTTTAGCATAACTCGGTTTTTATTACAAATTAAACTCCCATAAACAAAAAACTTCGAAATTTACGGTTTGGGGTCTCTGCTAACATTTTTATATTTCAGTACTTTTTTTTACTTCATCTTGTCTTCTTAGCTGGTGTCACTTGATTTTATAAATCTTTATTTTGACATTCACTCTTAAGTACTCTAATAAACTTAATTACTCTATCAATGGTATGTGGTTGAATTACCTTTAAAAAAAGTTAAGACTTATTCGGAAATTGAGTTATTAAATAGTCCAAAACAAACTCGAGAAATGTCTGAAATATGTTTATAGATGAGCCTGTATTGCATCTAACCTCCTTGTCTTTAATGTGTTTTTGATTCTTAAACGAAAAAAGAAAAAAACCATGAAAGTGTTTTTAAATTTTTTAACAGAAATTTTTATTTAGGTACTTTTTAACTTTTTAAAATATTTAAAGAATCAAATTTCTTTCATGATTATGAGTTAAAATAAGGATAATCATCCATTGATAATGGAAGTTATCTTTATATTTATTAACGCAAACACTAATAAAAATTTATGCTAATTTGTTATTAAAAGATCATTTCTCTCTATACGTCAATACAAATTTCGTATCTCCCAATATGCCTAACTCCTTTTAAAATTTTCCTGAAGATCTTCTGCACCCTGATGGGAATCTTGTGCGTCGTTGCCATAGTCGAACCCTACCTCCTCATCCCCACTCTCATCATCAGTGTCGCCTTCATCTTCATCCGTCGTTTCTACCTGCCCACCGCTCGAGATATCAAACGATACGAAGGAATAAGTAAGAATCTTTATTTTGTTTTTGAAAATATTTTTTCTGTAGTTTCTCTTGAATCGCTTTCAGTGCTTCAGAGTATAATGTCGATACTTATCATTAGTTATCGACGATAAACTAGATTAACCGTATAACGCGGCTTCGTACAACGCGACTACATTCAGATGGCGTGATTCTCGTATGACGAATAAGTTTAAAATACCGGGATTTTCTCGTCAAACACAGTCATAGAAACAGTTTTGTATTGGTCTTAATCTAGCGCAAAAAATAGTTTAAGTGGAAAATTTTCCCATCAAAATTACTTTGTTTCCTATAAAAATTATTTTGAGCTGTTAACAGTATATAGGAAACAACAAAACGAATGTAAAATACATATAAAACAAACTATAGGATGTAATGTAACACAGAAGTCATTAACGCGTTATGCGTCTGTCTAAATTTATAATTTCTATACTTCGCATAATTCAGTGTACTTAAGCGAATTATTAAGTTACTTCAGGATTCCTTTCAAATGGACAACTATTCAATCAAAATATTTAGTTTTATTTTCACTTGAGAGAGGACTTTCAAGCGAATGTCTCAAACACAAATATCCAATTTCAGCCCGAAGCCCTGTATTTTCCCACCTCAGCACGTCTCTGTATGGACTGACCACCATTCGTGCGTTTAAGGCTCAACGGCCATTTGAACTGAGCTTTGACCATTATCAAGACAAGCACACAGCTACTTGGTTCATGTTCATCTCGGTCACTCGATGGTTTGGAATTGTTCTGGATTGGCTGTGTGTTATCTATATCACTTGTGTCACGGTCTCCATGGTGATACTTTCTGAAGGTAAGATAATTAATTTTTATTAAGACAAGACAATATTTAGCTTTTACTCCTCGGTACTTTTCTAAAGAGTATTAGCAATTAAGACTTATTTTAACCCTTATATTAAGAATATTCTGTGTTGGTAGCAAGTATTCACTTCTTGGCTGAAGGTACACGTTTTAGAGGTATGAATTACTATATCGGTTTATTTCTCTTGTTATAGATCCTTCTTATGCCAGCAGAGCTGGATTGGCCATAGCATCTGCCCTTCAACTCAGTGGCAGTTTCCAATGGGGTGTAAGGCAATCGGCAGAAGTGGAGAGTCAAGTAAGTAGTAGAATCCATGCTACTTTGGTGGATAGGAAGTATTCAAAGCATAATTTATTGAATCTCCAATAACCTTAATCAGCTTCAAAGGTTAGGGGAGAAGCAGGGCCCGCATTCCCTATTTGGTTAAAATATTTAAGTAGCTAATCAACATTTTGGGAGAATTCTACAGAGTTTAAACTCAATAGTGAATGATTAACTTGAGAGGTAGATTTCCCGTCAATTCTAATACGCCATCTTAGGGTAGTGCTTTTAAATTGGTTTGGATTTATTTTTCTAGTGCCTTTACGGTATTAGACATCTTTTTATGGATTTATCATTTTTGGTTTATGTGTGAGTTTTACATTACAATGTATTTCTGTTTCATTCTTAGATGACATCCGTCGAGAGAGTAGTTGAGTACAGCAACCTGGAGCCTGAGGCAGCATTGGAGAGCGAGAAGGAAAAGAAGCCTCCCAAGAACTGGCCCAGCAAGGGATTCATAATCTACAAGGACGTCAGTCTCAAGTACGCTCCTGATGATCCTCCAGTGCTCAAGAATCTCAACTTTGAAATATATCCCGAAGAAAAGGTGAGAACTAATGTGGTAATCGATTTAAAAGAAAATGAAAAGAAACTCTGCCTTTTAACTTGGGAAAATTATCAAAAAGCGATTTTTCAGCGGAGGTCACAGATATAAAAAACATCCTTTTAGTATACGTATACTGCATAACAGACTGTTTGAAAGAGGCTAAATCAAATACTATGACGAGCGATAATACGAAAGATTCAGTCCCTATCCAGCTATTATTATTGTATGAACTTTATAGTAAATCACCCACCTTTACCTTCTGCCTAATTCTGAATAACATATTAAATGAGAAATAACTATCTAGAGAAGAGTTAGTAAATATGTATTTTTTTCTTCCAATTGTCTTCCTACAGTTAAAATTAAGCAGAGTAAATGCTTTTTTTTCTTCAAAATGAAAAGCGTAAAAAAGGTACACATTTTTGACATAATTGTTTTCTCCGATTTGTAGATAGGAATCGTTGGAAGAACTGGCGCTGGCAAAAGCTCCATGATCGCCACTTTGTTCCGGATGACTGAACCTTACGGAGAGGTGAAGATAGACGGAGTTTGCACCAAGGATATTGGCTTACACGATTTGCGGAAGAAAATTTCCATAATTCCTCAGGTAAGTACAGACGCAGATTTTCACTTTTACCAATTTTTACACTAAAAACACCCATAAATTTTAAATATTTTAGACTCTAATTTTTTATTTACTTTATTTAGTAGGCAGAACTAAATCAAATGAAATTCCAATACTCTATGGTGACAGTTTTATCTAGTTTGAACCTTGAAGTTCAGACAGTGCGAGTCTATTATATTTCCAAAATGATCTTTGTTTTAAGCATAAGTATTTTGTGTTTCAGGATCCTGTTTTATTCACTGGACCAGTAAGGAGAAATTTGGATCCGTTTAGTGAGCACAATGATACGGAACTGTGGCAAGCTTTGGAAGAGGTAAATTTAAACTTGAAAATCTATTTAGTTCGTCCAGAACGCCCCTAAATACCGTTTTAGAAAAATATTTGCTTTCTCCCTCACTTCTTCCTATTCCTCTACCTCATTCATCCTTGTGTGATTTGACTCTTCTACTCATTCCACATTCCCCTTTGCATTTCCCTCTTATTTTATCTAATTCCCTCCCATTCTTTCTCTCGCTCTTTCTAACGCAAATAAAAAGGAAACAATGAGTTGCATATCCTTTTAAAACACTAGTTCACCAGTCTAAGGAATCATTTAACTGAACGGCTTACACTTATACCAATTCAATCCTTGGACGTAAGGAAGTGTAGAGTTATAAAATCCAGTCTACATAATGTCGACACCGACAGTGAATCTTAAGTTATCAAGTGTTTTTGAGTCTTAAGCTTTTACCAATTTTATCACCGGACTAAAAAAATATGTAACGTTAGTACAATCTAAAAATATCTTTCAGGCATATTTGAAAGAATCCATTGAAGAAATGCCAGGAGGCTTAGATACAGTGATATCTGAAGGGGGCGGCAACTTCAGCGTTGGTCAGAGACAGCTTGTTTGTCTGGCCAGAGCCATTCTCAGAAGGAACAGAATTCTCGTCCTAGACGAAGCAACAGCCAATGTTGATCCAAAGTAAGACGGTCTGCTAATTAGGCTCTAAGGAAGCGTTTCCACTTATCCGGATTAGTTGCGGCACGCCAATATAGACGAATCGTAGAAAACTAAACTAACGGCAATTCGAGCTGTTTTACTGCAATCGGCCTGTTCCTCCGAACGCAAGGTGCTGGCTAAGTGTAAACGCTCCTATAGCGAGTTGAAATGAGGAAACTAGAAGCCAAGGGGTACAAGTGCAGTTTTTTTTAGTATTGGAATTAAGTGCACTAAGTAGCATAACAACTAAGTAGTATAATAACAACTATACTTAGTGCACTTAACTCCAATGCTAAAAAAACTGCATTTGTACCCCTTGGCTTCTAAGCTCCTCAAATGTGGTGTACGGTGACTGCTGATTTCTTGTTATTTAAATTCAAACTTTGAATACCTATTTTTTTACTTTTCAGTACTGATAGTTTGATTCAGCAAACCATTAGAGACAGATTTGCTCACTGCACTGTTTTGACCATTGCTCATCGTCTTCATACAATCATGGATTCAGACAGAGTCCTGGTATGTAACCAAATTTGAAGTTTCTCTAGTTAATAACGAAGGGGTTTTTTGTATGGAAAACTGTATAGAGCATTGCTAAGACTTTGCCAATCACATTACTTAAAGACTTCCTTGTATTACAGGTCCTGGACGCAGGCGAGGTGAAAGAATTCGACGCCCCTTTCACCCTTCTCCAAGACCGCAAGAGTGTCTTCTCTCACATGGTGCAGATGACTGGCTCGGGCATGGCCCAGCAACTGAAGGAGATTGCCCGCAACGCCTACCTCAAAAACGCCGCCCCCAAGCATCCGCCAGCCAATAACGTCTTCGGGGGCGTGGGTGGACGCGGTGATGACGTCATCGATATGAACGGATCCGTAGTCAATGGTGGACTGCTCAATGCTCAACCTAACGGAAAAGTCAATGATGGGCTGGACAACACGGAAATGACCTACTTATAATAGTGGTGGACGATAGACTGTTTTGTATATAGTTTTTAAAATATTTTTAGATGAATGTACACGTTCTTTGTAAAGCTGCTTATGGAAATAAATTTATTTACATTTGCACTTGATGGAATTTCTTAAATACAGGTGCCTACATTGGCCTACATCGAAGGGATTTCCAACTGGCGGCCTCCTTTTGTGTGAAGCCCGCTTGAGAATCCCCAAAAGTAGCTTCGGAATACTCTTTAGCATGCTTAAATTCTTTTCGGACCCCCGAACCTCCACCCATTTTCCTCTTTCTCATGTTATGGCGTAGCAAGGGGTTCAGGGCTTAGGTCATCCTTATCACATGTGGGTTCCAGTATCCAAATTCTATAGAGAGCCTCTGAAATGTTTGAAAATATACTAGTACCTCCACTCTAAGTAAATGACCTTCTCTCGCCAGAAAAGGACCCCCAAAAAATATATCACGGATACGAAAGGAGCCTGTTACTTTAGACTTGTGAGTTGGAAATCCCTGATCTATCAGCTGCTCTCCCCACACCTCCCTTCCTGATTGGGTATCCTTTGCTGCACCTCCATAAAAGCGAGGTTGCAGATCTCTTCCTTATGAAATATTTAATGTAACTTATTCTGTTTCAGAGACTAAACTCAGGCCCTGATTACTGCCTAGGCCTGCAAGGCCCGGGCCTTGGGCCCATGATTTTTGGGGGGCCCCAAATGGTCTGAAAAATGTTTTTTTGTCACGAAACATTAAATTTCATGTGATAAAATTTTATACTTAAAAATTATAAGAAAGTTATTTTTCTAGAAGTGCATTAAAACTAAAATAAAAAAGGGTGGTGTATAATTTTTTTCTAGGTTAGCATTGTATTATATGCATAAGTAGCAATAGTAACCCAATGACGCAGTTTCTTATACATTTTTATCGTGAAGGGGGCCCCTAAAAGCACCTGGGCCTTGGGCCCGGACTTGCCTTAATCGGGCCCTGACTAAACTAAGAAGCGGAGATTGAAGGTGATCGGTGAGTTAGTAGGTTGAGGTGACACACCTTCCTTCGAGTGATATATGTCACAAATTTCAGTCACAAAGCATCGCAAAAGAGTTTTAGGTTTCATTTCATCCTTCTCCTATAATCCCCATTCAAAACACTTAGAGAAATATAACCTCGTCAAATTATTAAATTGAACGGGTATAGGATCAAAGGGAGAACGAGAGGAACATGTTTTTCCTGTTACTTCTAGTAGCAGATACGTAAACTTGACATCTTTGGTAAGAAGTTTAAGAAGGTTAAAGCGACGCCCAGGGGTGGGCTTTGGGATGGAAGTTTCATAATAGTACTTTCTTAATTACTTAATTAAATTTATTTCAAAATTAGTGTAATGCATTCAAAAAAAAATTTTCTATCCCCAGTTATTTTATAAAAGAAATTTCAACCAACCAATCAATACAACTTTCAACCAACCAATCAATACTAATTTGCATATTTGTCCGCCAGTACTTCAAAAATACCAGTACTTCAGGCACCACTCAAAAAATTAAGAAAAATTCCACAAGGGAAAAGAAATCCGCAGGGCGGTCGGTGGGGTTTGGGATGGTAGTGGAATTATGTTAACTTTCTTAATTACTTTAGATTCTTAAATTATTTTATTTTTCAAAAATTTTGTTATTTTTAAAGAATCTGACTGATAATAAGGTAAAAGTCTTCAAAAATAGGGGTTTTTTTTTAAGAATCTGACTGATACGGTTACAGTTAACGTTGAAATTTGGAAAAATTATGGCCCCCCGTGAATGCGCAGGAAAATTTATAAATGCCAATCAGCATTTATTTCCGGGTGCTATACCCACTGAGAAGGCTCAGACTCGACCAGGGTTAGATCTGAGGGCCTTTCGGATGGCAGTCTGGTGTGATAACCACCAAGCCATCCGTTCCTGCAGCTGTGATAATCTTCTAATTAATTTGAAGATGATACTCCTCCATTATATTGTTAATTTTATTTAACTTTTCATAGTATAGATGGCGGCAGCATCGTGTGACGCATAGAAGTTGAGCTGCTGCGCCGCGTCTACTGCACATTATTACTACACAGTCCGATCCAAATGCGCATGCGTGTCATTTTTGCTATTTTAGGAAAGTTTAATAAAATAATAACCGGGGATTGAACCCAGGTACAGAGCATGCAAGCCACACACTCATCCACTGAGCCATCGACTTACACTAAGACAGAAACTAAAAATAGCTGTGAATATTAATTTTTAAATTTAAATAAAAATACAACCAGACTCTTTTGTTTTTCGGGAAGGTTTTGACTCTATAGCAGACTGCACTCGCTCTGAGTGGGGCATGATCCCGAGCCCCCACAATCACCCAGAGAGCAGGCGTTAGCATCCTGAGCCAACACCCCGCGCTTGCAGCTACTTGCAGCCAATCAAGACCCGATTTTAGGTTTCGGTTCGCTGTGACGCTCCCTTTCCCTGGGTCGAAAATAACCAGACTCGCTACGAATGCTCCCTTCAGCAGCAGCTCCTTATTTATATGGAATTTTTTTTAGGAATTCAATTAGTGATATCCCCTAGTTTTTTGTCACTGTAGAAAATAATAATGTATTATATAAACTTTAAGCTCATTTGGGCAATGATAACACGTGCCACAAAGGCCTTGAAGTTTCCAAAAAGTGCTGATTTTCTTACAAAACAAATAAAAAACCTAAGATTAAATCCTCACATTTTGTTCATGATTTTTTTATGAGGAACTAATATAGTTATAGATATAATGTTCCAGGTTTCATTCTTCTATCACCCCTCTTTCGGTAGTAATAATTTTTTAATGTCAAAAGAACTTGAGTTTTTTCCTGCATTTTGAACTCTAGAACCTGGTTTTTCCTGCATTAATAACTCTAGAACTCCTTTTTCAAAACAAAAAAAATTAATAATTTTTTTAAAGTTTTATTAAGAAAATTTAAAGCTTTTTAACTCCTAAAATAAACTTATCTACCAAATTTCAAGTTGAAAATAAAATTTAATCATGTAGGAAAAAAAATAATAAAATCTTTGAAATTTCGGCAAGTCTCTAAAAATTCCCTCAAATTATACAAGAGCAATTTATTCAGGAGAAAATTTGAAACATCCCTTGAGGTTGTTCATATGACTTACAACATGCCGAAAAATGTCTCATATTATTACTAACAGAATAGGTATGAAATATCTTACAGAGCTTGTTTCCAACTTTAAGTTAATTCAATATGCATCAATTTCACCTAAATATTCCTTAGAATTATGTTCAAATCTATTTTGTTTTACTCGTAACATGTCACATCAAATTAAATTAAAAGTTTTAGAAGATGATAAATTTAGATATAAACATAATTTTCTAAGGAATATTCACATGAAATTGATGCACATTGAATTAACTTAAAGTTTAGAACTAGTTCTGTAAGATTATGTACCGAATTTGTTAATAGTTGTACATTCTGAAATTTATGTGAAATTTTTTTGCATGTTTTAAATCATATGAACACCAAAAAGCCATTTTATTAATTATCCTCGAGTTAATCCCTTATTGTATAATTTGATGGAATGTTTAGGGACTTCCATAATTCAAATATTTTTATTTCTTTCTACATGATTAAATTTTATTTGCAACTTGAAATTTGGTAGAAATGTTTATTTTAGGACTTAAAAAGCTTTAAATTTTATTTTTGTTATTTATGTTTTTCTAATTTTTATAAATTTTGAAAAAGGTGGTTATGATGACCATATCATCATGATGATAGATCCAAATCAAAGAGAAAATTACAAACAAAATGTTACTGAATCCAGGTTTTAAGAGTTTGCATAGTTCTAGAGTTATTAGCATTCTAAAAATGCAGGAAAAACAACTTTACAAAAGTTCTTTTGACATTAAAAAAATTACTACTACCATAAGAGGAGTGATAGACAAAAAAAAACTTGACCATTATATCTATAACTATATTAGTTCCTCATAAAAAAAAACATGAACAAAATATGAGGGTTTAATCTTTGATTTTTAGTTGTTTTGTAAAAGAATCGGCACTTTTTTGAAACTTTAAAACTTTTGCAGCACAGGTTACAATTTTTTGATTGAGCTAAAATTTTGCAATAATAATTTATTTGTATGATGAAAACAATTTGGGGGGAGGCATTGCATAAAATTACTCAAACTTTAAAAATTAGGACCCCTAATAAATATAATGGTAAGAGGCTGATCTGAGATGGAGATGGTTTATTTAAATCTTTGAATAATTTATAGTTTATGAAAAAGTTACTTTTCCAGGTGAAGAAGTATGCATGTTGTTTAAAGATTAATCAACTGTAAAAGTCTTTTCATGAAAATTTTATTGTAAACAAGAGGCATTTTACAAATAGGGAAACTTGTTGGTTCAGACACAGAACCATAAATGTATCAGTAGTCAAAAATTGACCCACAACTTAAAAGGCATCAATTTCTAATTACAAAAAAAGAATGAATTTGAAATCTCAAAAATATACAGTCAAAGAATTTAACTTTTTAAGGTGCATTAAAAGTGTAAATTTTACACTCTCGGTTTTTATGAACTAAAAAGAAAAGGTGTAATGTGTGAACATGCAGTCACTTATTTAAAAACAAACTAAAAGTAAACTAAAATGTTCCCATAAGCATGCTGGAGATATAAATACAGAACTTGATAGGTGAGATTCACCCAGTGGTCAACTTGTCAGTTACAAATATATAAGAATTGTATTACAAAAGCCTAACAACAGATAAAAGTTCTTAAATTTATAGAGAATAAAGTTTTTTAAAAGGTTCAATTAACAATGGTTCAATAACCAGCAACAATAAACACATTATTCTTTTATTGCTCTGTGTTTTCCTATCGGTTAAGGCACGTTAATCACAGATTCGTATTAAAAGAATAAATGTTATACTTTTTCAGTTTAACTGTTTATGGCTAAATGGGATGATTATAGGCTTTGAAAAAAAAATATCTCATATAGACCTGAAGTGGTTTGGAAAAATAAATACCATGAATAAATATAAAAATTAATTAGATTGTTAGAATATTAAATGGGCCCAGTGAGAAATACATATCAACGGACTTAACCATAATGCTTCTTGCATGTGCAAATGTACAGGAAAAAAGAGTGCAAATGCAGTTAGAACAAGAAGTAGTAAGTCACAAATGAATTTTGTAATTGCATGCTCTATAATGTTTTTGAGGTAGTTATAGATTGAGAAGACTCTTTTCACTTTTTACATTGTGTGCAGCTTGCTCCATGTAACTGTTAGTTACATGCCGAAGCCTGTGCTATCTGGGTGCAAGCGTACACTAAAAATTAATTAAAGCTGTTAGTATTAATAAATCCAATGACCAAACTCTTAAAAACATCAACCCCATTCAGCATAACATTAACTACAATAAAAGAAACTCTATGGGTAAAAAAATGAAATTAAAAAGAGGAGAGCAATGTGAATTTTGTCATTTCGACCCATTTCCTCCGAACAAATGATTTCCATGTGGTAGAAGTGTAGAAAAAAACCTGAAGATGATGATTTTTGTGCTAAAATACCATGATGGATGAAGCTGGATGGTTGGAACGACACAAGATTTAAGCACAAAACTTAATGATTCTGTATAAATGAGAAATGTGAAACTGAAGAAATACAGCAGGTAGTTTTCTGATATGAGCAAGTAGTCATAATAGCTTTCCAACACCTTTCGTTCTTAGTCTTCCAAATAAAGCAATATGGGGGATGATTATAAATGTTTATCAGCATATATTTTGAACAGGTATTATTTAAAAAGTTAAAATTTTAACCTGATGTATAGAACTACATAAAAGTAAAGGTTTTCTGCTGCATGTTATATACATAATTTGTGATAATCATGTCTCAGTTCTCTGGCAACAATCTTAAGCTGATAAAAAGGCACATGATAAATATTCAATATTAAATACAACAATAAAATATTAAAACATTCATATTTTTAAAGTGAAATATAATAAATTCAACAATCCCAAAATATTTTACTCTAAAAAATTTACGAAACAATTACAACCACCCACAACTACTCCTTTATTTGGAAGACTAATATCTAGTAAAAGTTTCCTTGGTTAAAATAGGAAAAAATAACAATAATAATAATTATAAGCAAACAAATAATAATTACAACAATAAAATACAAATGAGAAAAGTAATTTGATCATTAAAAACACCACTACCAAGTTTAGAGCTGAAAGAAGTACGGAACAAAGTCCAAGAAAACTTTTACCAGGCAAACAACTAACAGCTTCCGAAAACAATCCTTTTCATTCAGAGAGTTTCCAGATAGCAAGATCAAACAATAGCAGAGTTCAGTTGCTATCTCTAAAGCCTTTGTACAAGGCAAACCCTGACAAGCTATACTTATTCAGTTCATAGCCATGTCAGCATAGTGTCCTTGTTAGCATTCAATAGAGCTTCAACATCAGACAGTATATCAGCATTGATTTCCTCCTATAAGAATTTAAAATATTGATTCATACTCAGTAACAAGAGAAGAGCACATTATAACAAGAAAAAAAAACTAATATAAAAGCTTAAGAGTTTTTCTTTCCAAAATACTTTTTTATAATTAGTTAATTAACATGGGAATTGCAGGTTTACAGAAAATAATGAAGAGACAATTGTTTCAAAAATGTGTTTCAGGATTTCAAATAATGAATTAGTGTATTAGTAATAGACAAAAGAAACATCAATTCATAAATATTGAAAAAAAAAATTATAGTATTTTAGAGAAATTTAAAAAATACTATTCATGTATAGGAAGGAGGTTTAAAAGAAAACAAATCAGCAAGGTAGAAACTGGATTTGATAAATAATATTATTAGTTCTAAATTTAGAATGCTCAACCAATAGTAAATGAAACTATTCACATACCATGTAGCATAATTTTCAGGAGATTTATCCCATACTTACTTCCTCTTACTTAGGAGATTTACTTTCTTCCCATACATCAAAAGTTTTTACATTTTAGTGACCCCTTTTACCCATCATGATGTCAAACAGTTAAAATATCACTTTACCCAATCTCAACATTTCAAGTATTACATCATCACCTTTTTTTCACTGAACTTTCATCACATGTTTTATATTTATGTGTGATCTCCTCTCTAAATCTCCTAAACATCATAATCGATATGTGAATGTTTCCAAAAAATCTTGTATAATATGCATAAATTAAATATAGTTTCTATTCTATGCAATGTTTGTTGCATATAGTTGTTTGAAAAATAAAACAAATAAATAAATGTTTCATTTATCTTTAAAAACTCAAAGTGTTTTGAAAATGTAGTGTGTAGAACACTTTCAACTGTCATGATAGTTTAATATAAAACATAATTTATTTTTTTTTGAGTATATGTAAAATTGTATTTTACCTGTAAACTTGGAACAAGATCATCAGTATCCATATTATCATCACCCAAATCCAAATTTGATTGAAGATCTAGGCCCAAGTCATTACTTTGGCGATCTAAAATTAAGCAAGTATTACAATTTCAGTATACTTAAAAAGATATGAGTAACACATAAGATTGAAAAATAGGTAATTATTACAATTTCAAATACTTATATTTTTAGAAAGATAATACATCAATGAAATGAAACATAACTTGAAAACAAACTTATTGACATTTCAAACATAGAATGACTAAGATCATATTCTCTAAAACAAAATTTAAAAGTTATTTTTAGTTTAGGCTTAATATGAAGAAATACTTTTCAGGTATAGTATAATGATACATTTTTATAATATACGATAATTTTGGGGGTATTACATTTTATACTGTCTTTTTTCTTGGAAGGGGACATTTTTAACTGAGGACTGTATAAAATTTAAGTTAATTTAGGTCACCAATTATTTTTATTTAGTAAAGGGGGTTCATAAATTCTTCTACTTTTCATAAATAAGAGATATCTGGCTTTAGTTTTGAATTTTCCCAATTAATGTTTTCCATAATTTAATAAGTACAAATCCAAAAAGATTATTTTAATAAAAATGACTTCAATATTTATAAAATGTACTTAAATTTAACATATCGTAACATCCAGACTACTTTAAATCAAGGTTGTTTCACTAAGTTTTTATATTTACATTTTGAAAAATATGGTTTATGCGAATGAGAAAACTTGCCCATTCAGAAAAATAACAAAATTGAATCGTTTCAATTCTTTTTACAAATTTTTACTAAAAAGTGTGTATTTATAATGATTAATATTGTCTCACAAAAATTTGTTATAACAAAATGTTCTTCCATTTAGTGCATTATGTTTATAGACATATAACTTTTTCTTAGTTATATCAACATAAATCTATTAACAAAAGTATGCATATTGCTTTGATGTGCTGTGTAAAACCCAGAACAATAAAAGATGAAGACAGCAAACTTCAACTATGCAGTTTATCAGCAGAATCAATTTAGTTTGGATTATATTGCATTCAGTACTTACAATGGAGTAAGCATTTACTTGTGGGCAAACATTTGTTTTGATTAGATATTCTAAAAAGGTGAAAAATTAGAAATTCTGAAATGGTGCTCACCTTCCACATCATCCATGTTGCTTAGGAAATCTTCAGGAGTGTGTGGAAGGCTGTAGTTGGGCCCTAGTCCTAGGCCACTGTCAGCACTTTCTTGTCGGGAATGAAAATCGGTTCCTCCCTCCAAAAAGGAATCCAGGCTAGTGGTTAATGGAGGAAGGTCGGGATTGGAACCAGTAGGTGAGGCTGCCAGGGTTAGTTTTTCCCCAAGGCTTTGTCGTAGCAACAGTTCTTGCTAAAATTTAACACGTAAAATTAAAAATCATACATTTAATTTACAGACTTGTTTCTAAATTTTCTTGGAAATAATGCACTACTATCAACATCTTATAGTATAATAAACTACAATAACTAATTAAATAAAGGTTATGGTCATAAAATTTAGAGTAGTACTCAAATATTTTATATGTTCTTTCCATAATTTAAAAGTAAACTCCTTTTGTTTAGGCTCACAATTTTCAAGACCACTATATTTTTTTAAAAGCATAACTAAAATTATTATATTTATCCCTTAAATTGTTAATTAAATATTAGTTGCTACTAATTATAAAACTAGACATTAGATGTGGTTAAGTTATAAATGTGCTTTCATAACACAGAAAATGCTCTTAAGCATGAGAAGGCTGACTTAGAACACTCAAGCATTTCATAAACAGTTTTATATAAAATATTCAGGTACCCCAAGATATCAGAAAATAGCAGGTGCAAATATTCTAGTTTATTTTTTCTTGTGAAATATTAAGAGACTAAGAGAAACTAACCACTTCATTTGTATTGGACAGCTGACATTATGGATGTACAATGCACATAATACAATTTTGCACAATTTGATTTTAAAATTTTCAAATTTATAAAAGAAATCATTTGCTCAGAGTAATTCTAAATGTACTAGTCTTGGGATCTCATGGATCAAGGATTGACATCCAAGAATCTGTTATTGGTAAATACATCAGTTGGGTTAAAAAAAAAATTACCATTTCTTCAACTTCAGAAATATTCTAAAACTATTTTATCAAAACAATTTTACACCTAACAGACTCTTTAATAAATATTTTGTTTATAGAGTATTATTGGTAGAATTGGTAATTACATATAAAACTCATAATTAAATATTAGATCAAGTATATCTAGACATCTTTCAGAGTATAATTTACACAAATAAGAAAATATACCTGAAACTAAGGCAATAAAATGTAAAAAGCTAACAGATGTATTTTTATTCAGGCTTGAAAAAATGTATTGAGTAAAATGCAAATAAATTGTGATAGAGTAAAACAGAAGTGTATACTTTAATTACAAAGCACAATCAAATCTATAATTCTAGGTAAACTTGAGATTTTAAAAATGAGAAACAAACCCTGAAGGATTTGAATAAAATGAAAAATAGTAAAGCATATTAAAATAAAGTTCAAGTAAATCAAATTAAAGAGATAATAAAAAAGAGCTATATGGACCTTTATACTCTCTCTTTCTCTTTCCTGCCGCATTATTTCTTGCTGCCGTATTCTCAATTGCTCCCGCTCCATTTCTAAGCTCTGTACACGGAGGTTCTGTTGCCGCTGCTGAATGCTCACTGCAGAAGCGAGGGAAGGAGGTAACTTTATACTCTGAGCAGGGAACTGCCTCAACAAGTTGGCATTGTTGGTAGCTTGTACCTAGAATTAGAAATAGGTAGTTAATATTCTTCACTAGTTATAATAGAAGGAAGAGAAGGGTAGCTAATATTCTAACTCTAAACACTTTCATTCCAGAAATATTTCCTTAGTCTGACACACTGAAAGTTTATTTAAACATCTTTATTTTAAGTTAATTTTATAAATGAAGGCTTAATGCATTAAATTTTTATAAAGATACAAACTTCAGTTAGTATGTAGAATTTTTAAGATTAATTATTTTCTGTTTGTACTTAATTTAAGAAGATAATAAACTGTGATGAGTGCTGGTAATAAAATAACTTTTTTACCATCTCTAATATGAAAATGTATTTATGACTGTTTGCGTTATAGTTACAAAGTCATGTCCAATATAAAGTATAAAATGTGTATACTTAGCTATTATCTTTTTATAGCATACTATACAAAGCATAGCATTCACATAAAATTTTTTAATGATAAAATTTTGACAAAATAAAAGTAAAGACTCCTATAATATTTAATTAATAAAGACAAAACAATACTAAATTTAGTCTAGTTGCATTTCTTTAAATTTTAATATTAAGTAAAGTTGTTTTATTTACTTCAGGTAGTAAAAAGTCCACATTATCAGTTTATACTTCAACACTATTTTCAGTATAACATGTTTTTGTTAACATCAGTTTACTCTTACTTGATTGGGATTTGCTGTTTGGAGAATAGAATGATGTTGGGTAGGAGCAGTGACTGTTGGAGGGTTTTGAAGATGAGCAGCTGAAGGGGAAAAGACATAATTACTTTTTATTTTTAAAAGTACAAGAAAATAAAAGGCAGAATTTCAAAAGATTTGTTAATTTTTCCCCATTCTGGAAATTTTATATAGAAATCCAAAGAAATTTCATAAGATTTATAAAGCCACAATTCAGGAATTCACACTAAAAATTAATTACATAAAGAACAAAGTAGAAACATATAATGGACATGTCACTTGGATCAAAACATTTAATCTTAATTTTCATGGTAAAATGGCACTAATAAAATATTTATGGGGAGCCAGAGCAGCCCATTCCATTTATTTCAAAAGTCTCCATGTCCCTGTGTCCCATGTTTTTCTAAATCCAATGTGATGTGATGTAGATTAGAGACATTTGCTGATGCTGAGGCTGAGGCTGACAAACAACACAAACCGAACCCCAAACCAATGTGACTTGAGTTGAATTGTTGAAGAGTTAAGGAGGCATTTGCTTGCTCTAGAACGCGCCGCTTCGTTTATGAATGTGACGTGACTCTGTGGACGTGACCACACCACAGAGTAGACGTGACGTGGTCAATTGACCATATTTTTAAACTTAAAATCAGGACAACTTGTTACTGACAAAGGTTTTATACAGGTTCAAAATGTTAAGGAACGAAGAATTTCCACCCCCAGAAAAGTTTGTTAATATACCTCCTAAAATATAGTTTTAACTCATCTTTGAACATTTTAGAATTGGAGGACTGACGTCCCGCGTAAGGCTGACCACCTAACCGGGACATATATGCCTTGCACCCCAGGCCCACGGTCATCAAAACGAAGATGGGCATCGTAGGCCTAGGCTCACTAGGGCTGTTGCGCCATTAGTTTAGTTTAGTAGTAATAATATAAACTAAAATAAAGAACTTAAGTAGAAAAATAACTCTTAACCCATTTAAGAGTTTAAAATTTATAATTTTCTCGTTTGACGGAATTTAATAAGAAAAGCGGGACTTAGGTGGAAAATGTGGACATTCGGAGAAGGGGAGAGTTAGACAAAAAGCGGGACGTCTGGTCACCCTAAATCCTCAAACTGTCCACAATTTTGAACTCCCTATCTTGAGTTATCCCTCCCTACTATGTTGCTTAGGATAATAATTAAGTTCATTGTTAGAATTTCCAAACCGACGACAGATTATGACATCGATTTCGCGGTACAATTTGATGACGTCACACCGTTACAGTATTTGAGCTTGTAAGATAGATGGGTTAGATCAGTGGTTCCCAACCTGGGGGCGATTTGGTTTATCAAGGGGGCGATAAATAAGTGGGGGGGGCAATTGGGGGGCGATGAATATTCAAAGGGGGAAATTAAAATAATAGTATAGTTAAGGTTTACTGATCAGTGATCACCTTGACCAGTTAAAACTGACATGGAATCAAGATTTGACCAAGTTACAAATTCTGGATTGGATTCTAGATCCATTCTCGTTTGAAGCTGTGGATAAGCTTGATAACTCATTGCAGAATGAGTGTCCAGACTTGAAGTATAACTGTGAGGTGAAAATCATTTTCAAGATGAGCGGTTACGAGTTAGCCTGGGTGAAGCTCATGGACATTAATCCATCAACTGTGTGGAAGAAACAGAACCATTTCTCATCTTGTTCCTGTCAACATTTTTAGTTGAAAAAAGGTATTCTGTTGTCCAGCTCCTCACAAAACAAATAAGTTGGACCTCAAAGGAGACTTGCGCCTGAACTTGACGAACATAAAGCCGGATATTCAAGCTTTAACTGAAATCTACCAAGCACAAGGCAGCCATTGAAAAGATAATTTAAATTTCCAACAATAAATAATACAATAAAATATCAAATTTTCAATTATTATTACAAATTTTAACAGTCAACTTTCTAAATTTTTCGAGATTCAAATTTAAGAGTGACCTGATAAAACTGCTTTGGTTGTTTTTATATACGGTAATAAAATTGCTTTATTATTTACACTAAACTTCAAATTAAAATTAGACATACAATGAGAATGAAAAGGGGGCAATAGGTGTTAGTCAACCTACAGAAAAAGGGCGATGGGCCATAAAAGGTTGGGAACCACTGGGTTAGATCGATAAAGTCCTTTTTAATGAGCATTATAAGGTACTGTTGGCTGTTAGTAAAGATATACTAACTTAATACGCCATTTATAATGGTAAACTCTCTATAAGAAATTACTATGCTTACGTATTCTAGGATCTAACCAACTCGTGGTGCGATCCAGGTGGTTTATAAAATAGACCTCTCCTTCAATCGTAGTGGCCTGTTCCCAGCCTTTGGGGAGAGCACCGAGATTTTGCATATTCACAGAAGCTGCCATGTTGCCAGTGGTGAGTTTTTTGCGGGGATCCACCCATGTGGTGGTTTGTGTTAAATGACTGAAAGAAAAAAAAATTAAAGGTTAGAAATCAAAATGTTAATTACAGTTCCAACACAAATCAGAACGATATGAACAATTAACAACCTCATGTATTGTAAGGAATAACTACGTTAAGTAGTGATGCAACTGTTTTAAAATAATAATATAGTATAAAACTATAAAATAAATTTAAAATTTTTAAAATCTTTGAAAAAATATCAAAGAGCTAATTACTTCTTTTTGAGCAATTTTATGTTAAACAACCTAATCAAAGATAAAGTACTAACAAACTACTAAATTACTATAGTTGATCATTCAATAATTTTCAACAAACTCAAGGGAGATGTTGGGTTGATATATTTCCCCAAAACTCTTTCAGAAATTTTCTCCTGTTTGACCTCAGGAAACTATTAAACCCAACCCAAGCTATCTGAATGCAACAAAAAATTAGCAAATCGTTTTAAAACATCGGACGCGAGTGAAGGTTTCAAGTTTCTTTAATGCTAGTTAAAAGTTCCTTAAATGGCTATGTCAATCAATGGATCAAAGTAATGATGGAAATTGTCAACGAATCTCTTTTTGATCGAGTAGTATCTTTCCTGCCGGCTTTAGCGAAAGGAAGTAAAAAACCCGTGGGAATGGAAATGGGGCAGCTGATTACCATTCAAGGATGACTGAAATAGAAAGGAAAACTGGGAAGTGCGGCTTATATGAAACTACATAATAATAATTCCCTTTTCAATTTCGATCTGTTTATTGTCTATGGTGTGACCGCCTTATTGAAACGAGACAATTGCCGCACACGCGTTTTGGTTGACTTTCGATAGCATTGTGGAACGAATGAAATTTTTTACTGTCTCTTTTCTGTAAAACTTTCCGAAAAAAAAAACAGCTTTCACAGTTTCGAACAGTTTGCACCCCACCCAAACAAAATACCTTTACACGTGTGAAATCTTATATAATAAAGATGTAATTTCATAAAAGAAATTTTGGGAGGGTTTTTTAAAAATTTATGTTGAAAAGTAAATTGATGAATTTAAAATATGAAGCTTTATTTAAAAAAAAATGCTTTAGAAAGTTTCCTACATTTTTATGTATTGATAGGCAGGCCTCTGTCAGATTCTCAGAATTAAGATGGTATTGAGTTCAGACAGAATGGTTCAGAAACGCAGAAGTTATAAATTGAAAATAATAGTTTTGCACGAAAACTAGAAAATGTTCCACTGGAAAAGCTGCAATGCAGGTTTTGCGAGGAAAATACTTTTTAGGAATTATTTAACAAAGTTCAATAAACTCTAAATATATTCAGAAATTATAGTCTTAATGGACTAATTTACGCTAACCGACGGATACCCAGAAATTTATTTTTTGACAATAGAAAATAACTAAAAATGTACCATATCACCCCCCCCCCAAAAAAAAAAAAAACTTAAATATCCCACTTATTTCTAGTTACGACGCTACTGTCATAAAGAATTAAATCATGTTTGTAAAGCAGTAAAGTATCCCACAATACTATATTTAGTTCGTAAAATAGTTTAGAATTAGATAGTTTATTTCTCCGAAAATAGCACTATTTTTATGAAATTGAAATCCGACAGCCTTGTGAAAGGAGAGAAAGGTATATATGCAAAACAGGAAAGTAATACTCCATTGGCTTTAATTTCCAAATGTGTTCATAATAGTCAATGTCACGTAGAGTTACAAAACGCAAAGAATTTCTTCAAGTTCGACGTTGGTTTAATGCTGTAAAATGAGAATCCGATTTTGTGGAAACAATTGGGTAATAATCTCTTTGGAGGATGTGTTTATTCACGCAAGTCAGTTTGGTCAGAAAGCTTTTCATCATGCACTCCACATTATCTATTGTTTTTTGGACTCAATTGCGGTTTTCTCTCATATTGTACAACGAATCATATCCAAAGCAAAAATAACAGAGATTATTAGCAGTGATTAACACTTTGACCTTCAATTTCTTAAGTTGTCTATATATAGACAAAACTAAGCAACTAATTTGCATTAGGTTAAATTGGCATTTCAAATTGGAGATAATATTGATAATGAAGAAATGCTCTCGTTTTCAAAAGAAAGTTTGGGAAATACAAAATACATAAAACAGATCATATTTACATAAAAGCGGATACACCCAAAACGTACAAGAACATTTATCATAAGACAGTTATTAATTTAATCAATGGTTTATATTAATTAGGTCAATGTGATTAAAAATATCCCTCTATATTTCCAATCATAACTATCTATAAAAGAAATTAATATAGTATTTTAAGCTTTAAAGTTTATACATAAAAATGAATGAGCTAAACATAGAGCCTAGACATCTTTTATCCCAAATTTTCAGAAAAGGATTTGCTAAGCTTTTAGACAAAGTATGAACTGGTTTATGTGGTATGAAACAACTAAAGGTTTCCAAGATAAAATCTTCATGCTTATTGTTATTCCTATACAAAACATAACTACACATTAAAAACACTTTTTCTTTAGTCTTTATTAATAAGAGAAATTTCGTCTTCTCTATCGGCTTTCATAAACAAAAAACGTTTTCAGAACATATCTAGTATTAGCCCGTCTTAAGACATCGGTGGTTACGTTAAAATTCACATAAACCAATCAACTGAATTAAATAAATGGCCAGAACAGACATTGTTATGTCAGAATGAGGGTTTCAACTCAATTTTCAGAATACAATTCCCCAACTTTTCTAGGTATTCCAGTTAAACTTCTAATAATTTTCAGGTCGAAACACTATAGCTATCCACTTCGGATATGTTTTGCTCATACCAAATATACATTTTTAATAAATAGTAACTAATATATTTTTCTTTTTAAGATGCAAAAATGGAGACGTTGACATCATAATGGATTATTTTCCAAGTATGACTTTCCCAGGTCTTATCAAAAATAAGCAAATGTTTTTCCATTCCCCGACTTTTTTGGTCAAATTAAAATTCCATGATGATAAGTCCAAGGTATAGTTGATACTCCCGTGGGAAACCTGCACTGAATTTTCTACACGGGCAACGAAAATCATCACAACCTAGATATCCCGATGACAAACTTCACCAGAGACACCGTCGCAGGAGAAAGGGAACCACCATCCATGGCAGGACAAGTCCCTGGGGAACCACCTGAACATTGACCGCGGAAAAGCGGGCCATTGCCGCGGCTTCCGGAGAAGGCAGTCGTGGCCCAGAATCTGAAATGAGACGGCCACGCTCGGATGCCCGCCCCCTCTCTCGCCACCACTGAAGCAGGGGCGCTATTAGCATCACTAAGTGGCCCATTACCTACTGACGAACAACTCTTGAGTGTGGTCGCCCTCCCGCACTTTTCTTTTTTATTCCTGCTTTGATTTAGGAAGGATAGACGCTTCCAAGAAATTAAGATTATTTTTAATGAACGTTAAACAGGCCTGCCGTTTTCAAAAGAATATCCACTAAACTCAATTTTTTTCTTTTCCACTAATATACAAAGACTATGGCATCGTATGGTAAAGCATTTTAGGACGGAGGAGGCTCCACTATTACATAGCTGGGAATTCCCCGGTTGTCCCATCGTATAGCCACCCCTTTTAAAACTTTGTATACTGCCTAGAACATAAACAGATGGGATATCAAACTGTAGGGTTAATGAAATTGAACAAAGTTTACATCAAGATTAAGTCGAGTTCTTAAGTTTGGGTAAAGCTTTTCGACTTGAGTTGAGTACTCATCCTAAAATATAATTTTATGTAAGGTCAATGCGTTATTTGAATTCCCGTGTTTTGGTCATGATATAACACTTAAAAGGATATCTTCCATGAACCATTGTTCAATGGACAGACAATACGATTTGGTTGGATAACATCAGGCCAAATGCAGCAAATCATGATAGACCTAAATGAATGAATATAAGATACACTAGCTGTACAAACGTATTATGTTTTAAGACTTCAAAAGTTCCTTTAAGAGTATCTTAAGAATTTAACTATCTTTTGGAGAAAAAGGAAACTTTAAGCATTGGTCATTGAGGAAAATATTTTGGGACATTTTTGAACTTTTTTTTTTCATAAACATTGCTATAACATAACTCTCAAAGATAAAGCATTTGATTTATAACTTATAACTAAAGACAGTGAAGTGAAAATTGAACATCAAGTAATGAATCAAGAGAGCAATCATCAAATCAGAGTGATGTCTCACTCAGACACCTCATTTCAAAAGCCTCATATGAAACAATGAGGAAAACATTCGGAGTTTTGTAATAGTGGCATTGCATATGTCACCGTGATGGACTGAATTAGCGCTTGATGTGCTCTTTAAACATTACCACGGCTGACACAAGTCATCATCATTTGAAAAGCAGCAAGTTCATCCAAGACACAAGCGACTCAAATCGCTGCAGTTTTTCTGAAGCCATA
The DNA here is from genome assembly GCA_963680715.1 of Tetragnatha montana. Taxonomy (NCBI): domain Eukaryota; kingdom Metazoa; phylum Arthropoda; class Arachnida; order Araneae; family Tetragnathidae; genus Tetragnatha; species Tetragnatha montana. The sequence continues at coordinate 31,696,984 of OY796676.1, forward strand.
GGAAATGCTGTTCCATCATTAGGCATAATAATGGGACTTGTCCTTTTCCTATCTCCTGACCCCGAGCAAGTGAAGGGTAGCCGAACGATTGTGGGATCATTTTTGCGAATGTCAAAAACCTCGATTTCACTCTCCCTTTCAATGAATGAAACATTGTATACTACTAGCGCCTGGACACGCCGATTGGTTTCGCAGCAGCAGGACGCGAGCCGCTCAACTCTGCTCTCGGCGAAAGAAAAAGAAAAGCAAGCGTGCCTGATTGGAGGATGAAGGTTCGGCGACTGAGAAAAACGGTTCGTTTTCAGCATTTGACCAAGCAAGCAGGGGAAGATTGAGTCAAACAGTTAATGGAGCCTGAGATTGGGGCATTGAATGCTTGACTTTTACTTTTGGCAGCGCCGACAAGGACGGTCATTGAGGATTGGGACGGCGTATTTACAAATCCTACTAGGTAAGATGTTCGCAAGAGCTCCGATTGGTGGGCCCGAAGGATGTCATTCCTAATAGGAGATTTCTTGTCCCTCTGTGAATACTCCACTTGGTCCTTAAGAATATTTGTAAATTTGCAATTGGACGCTCTTAGGCAGCAAGACTCTTGTAGTAAATCTGAGAAATAGTGTAGAAGATTTTTACAAATAACAGGAACACATGGCGCCAATTGGAGTTAAAAGGTACAGTAAAGTGGACGTCGTTCAACCATAGATGTACAACATTGGAAAATTAAGAAGTAAAGTGTGAATCGTTGAAAAAAAATTAAAACGTGTGATGTGCCGCAATACTTTGATGCAAGTGGCGTTTTTCCATTGGAGACAAACCGTATCTACATCACAAATACTACTACTACTATCAGAAATCATGATATCAGAGTCAACCAGGTGCAAGATTCCCTCTCAACACCATGACAGGACACCCAATCGGCGTGGGCAGTGCATCTGTCACATCAGACGTCCAAAACAATGGACCACGCGCTCTGTCTGCTTCGACCACTTGTTGCCAGTGCGGCCGCCGGGGGGATGGAACAATGGCCGATCGGCGGAAGGAAGTGCGACACACAGGGAAACGCCGCCGACAAATGAAATGAACGAGAAAATAATAATAATAAAAAAACACCGAGTCAATGGGAGAGAGAGGTGCTGCTAGGCCTACTTTCGGGCCCGTTTTTTTGTGGGGACGGACAAAGCCGTTCCTCTCTGTTGTGACTCACGTAGTGCGGGGGTGGATGGAATATAAGTTTTTTTTCTCGTTCCTTCCACGATTGCGACTCGGTGTGTGATGTAACGGAATGGAAGTCAGTTGGAGAAATAATACTGGTCCTTTTTGTGGGAGATTATGTGGGTTAGGAGTGAGAGAAAGTTGTCAGCATGTATGTAAACGAATGAATGGGGGCCTGCTTTGTTGGATAATTGATAGGTACTGTATGCGAATTGAATGAGGTGTGCCTAATATGTCATGTATTTAAATGCTTAAGAGAACAATGAATGTCAAACGAGGCAGTAAATACGGAAAGTGTCTTGTCTTATTATTATTAAGCATGTAAAATGTTACTTTCAAGTCACAATAAATGTCATTGCAGGCCTAATCCAGCACAGCTGGAAAGTACTGAATGAAGAAACTGTTTAAAAAGTAAAGTGTTTCTCAAACTATAAAAAATCTGGGTTATATATCGATGGGAATTTTTTTTTAAATGGGAAGGTATGAAAATATTGTTAACGTGACCAAAAACTCAAACCCTCCCTTTAGCCATTCAGAAATATTAAAAAAGAAAAAAATTAGAGTCAAGACTTGGTCAAAACATTCTCAACAAAAAAAAATGAGATTGTTTCTCTTGACTACTCTATGTTCAAATTAAAGAAGAAGAAATAAGAATAAAAATTATAATACTTGCGTAAAAGGTATACAATCGAACGTGTAAGTTTTCTTACGTATGGTCACAAGGTCATAAATATACCTTTTAAGGAGATCACGAATTACCAACTCGTGGCATGCCCGAACAAACAAGGTTAAAACTAAAGCAGTGAAGGAACCTCGTCAATACAAAAGTGGATACTTTATGAAGAGTCATAATAATGGTTTCATCAACAAATCACGCTGAAACAAGTTATACCTATCATAAAAATCTACTTCTATTCAGATAATTGATTGTACAAAGCTAATTCTCCAAAAAGTAAAACTCAATCCCATTTAAAAATAAATATTTTTTAAAGTCATCTATCAATGGACTCTAACCGTCTGACGTCACACGGAACCAACACGTGACCTACTGAGCTTGCGATTGGTTACCACAGATACTTCACTAGTAGATCTACTAGTGCAGTATCTGTAGTAACCAATTGCAAGCTCAGTTGTAGGTCACGTGTTGGTTCCGTGAAGTCTCGAACCAGATAGGCGGTTAGAGTCCATTACGCAAAACTGAGGTTATGGTGTTTTCCCCAACAAATTGCACGCCAATTCTTTGGAACCACGATTTGCAAATTCCTGTCAGGACAGGAATTTGCATACAGGAATTTGCAGGAATTCCTGAATTTGTTAATACAGGAATTTGCAAATGTTACAATGTTGACAACCAATGGACTCTAACCGTCTGACGTCACACGGAACCAACACGTGACCTACTGAGCTTGCGATTGGTTACCACAGATACTACACTAGTAGATCTACTAGTGTAGTATCTGTGGTAACCAGTTGCAAGCTCAGTTGTAGGTCACGTGTTGGTTCCGTGAAGTCTCGAACCAGATAGGCGGTTAGAGTCCATTCCACCCAAACAACCAGATAATAAGCCTATTACCCATAAGAAGTTCCAACTCTCAATAAATAATTACGAAGAAGAAGAAATATTTTTTTAAAACCACCTCTATTACGGTAAATTGACGTCAAAGGGTGTATCAATAACCAAGTTAGTCCAAAACACGCTAAATCCTCCACATTCCGATCAACAATGCTGATGACAGCCAAGCTAGTATCATATTCAATCGGTATTACTAAAATCCGATCTCTCATTCGCGACGGTTCCTACGATGCGCTTCCTACGTCACGAAAGCGACTCTTGCCGGTTTTTTTTATTTACGTCCCGAAGAAACGCGGCAGGCACGTGAAGGGCCACATGAATTCCAAGGTATGACGGCTCTTACGTCACGAGAGCGGTCAGTGAAGAATCGCTTCGTTCGAACACAACTGTGACGAGTGCATCTTTGTGTTTGTTTACTACTGATGGGGGTTTTGGGATCAAGCACTTTTTGGAAGTTGCTAGATGTGTTGTAACTTTGTTTTTAAACCTGATGCAAGTTGAACTTTAGGGTCATAAAAGAAAAACGGCTCGATAAATAAAATGCAATGAAACTTGGGAATAGATTAGAAGAGGGGAGAGGTTATGAAATTTCATTTTCTCAACAAAAAGTTCGTTTAAAAACCCACCACACAAGAGAGAATAGTCATTGTTTTTATCATTGGTTAATGGTTATTCGTTAAGAGCAGATTTCAAACATAAAACAAAAATTAGCAATAATTTGTAACCTAAAATGTGTGACCATCACTCTCTTTTATATTGGTTTTAAACACAACAGATACGTTAAAGAAACGACTTTAAAAATATTCTTATATGTGTTATTTCGATTAAGAGAATATTTCATTCAAGCGCCTCTACCTCTGGTGGTAAATTATTTTTAACAAATTTTCTAGTAGGAAATAAAATCCCATGACTTCATTTAAAAAATTTCCAAGTATAACAACATTTAGTGTTCTTTTCACAACCACGTCAAAATGGAACTTTAATAATGAAACGTTGTATTTTAAGTACTTTAATTGAATTGAGTACATTACAAATGATTACTTGAACATGGCTTAAAACAAGCAGCTTTATATATGTACCCGACAGTGTTCAATGTCCAAGTACCTACCAAAAAAAAAGTGTTGCTTCCGTGCATCTCTAGTATACGCTCATCATCAGTCCTTAAATGTTAATTATAGTCACGGTCGATAGATTTTAATTAAAGCACAATTTTACAAGATACATCGGAACACAAAGGTTTGTTTCTAAATAATTCGACCCATAGCATTTCAATTCGTTACCCAATTGGTGTGCACTTAATGGAAAAAGTAATTAAGGAAGTTTATCTATATCTTCTTTGTCCACAAAATATTTCGTTAAGCGATTATTTACGGAACTAATACAGAAACAATGTATGTATTAAACTTGTGTCTGTAGTTTGTTTCCTGAGACTAAATTAATCAATTACTCTCCTCTGCCAGCTCTCACCTGATATTTTTTTTTCATTAGAACAGACTTCACTGAATTGATTAAGTTGATTAGCGCGCTGGTAGACACCTTTATGACTCTCTAAATGCTTATTAACCATCTTACAACAGTAATAGGTACCTATTGCCTTATTATGGTACCTTTTATCTAATTTAGTTTAAGGAATATGTGAACATGGGAAGATGGATTACATCACCAAGGGGTATTTGGAGATATATATCTCCCCTGAAAGTCAAAAAACTTTCTTTTTGACCATTAGGACTAAATTTACTACATATTCCCCAATTTGTTTTCTGGCTACGACACTATATATCCCCCTTTCCGAAAGACAGTAGAATTAGCGTTCCTAATCCTATATCAGGGAAGGTGATTCAGGACGAAAGTCAAATACAACATTTTAGATTTATAGCATGCTCGAAACAGCGCTGAAAAATTCTCAGTTTGACTTTTTAGCTATTAGTTTTCCTTCCCTTATTAGTATCTTCACACTCTCCCTATAATATCTACAATTTACCACAGTTTTATTACAAAGTTATCCATAAAAAATGCGTTGAATACTCCCAAATTCAAGTATAATATGAAACGAAATACATCTTCACTTTTCTGTCTGGAGCAGATTTTCAGCCTTCTGCAGGTTTCGGGCACAATCTCCTAAGACGTTGTTGAGTCGTATACACAGGAAACCGTTTTCGGCGCGTACGGGGCCGCCATTACTTCATGAAAGGGCGACGAAACGGCAAACCCCATTGTTCTCCGCATCGTTGTTTACAGCCCTCGAATTTATTTCAATCCGCTTTTTTATCATAAGATATTTTTCTCTCTCTCTCTCCCCTCCGGTTTTACTACTCGTGCGATTTGCTTAGAAAAACAAGGTCCTTTTCCCAGAAAGCCGGCATTATTCTCGCAGGCCATTTTCTGGCCAATTTTGGTCCTTTCAGAGTACGGAGCGCGGTGTCTTGAGAAACTCTCGGATAATAAAACACAATATATAAAAAAAAAGGACAGAGGTTGGTTATTATATTTCGCTGGGAAACGCAGCTTTTGTGGGAACGCGGGATAAACAGAGAGGGCAAGCGACTTTAATGAAAGAGAACCAGAGGGCAAGCGGGCAAAAAAGAGTGGAGGTGAAAGAAGCAGTGGGAGACACGCGTGTTGGTCAAACCTGAAAGTTCAATTCAATATACCAAAAAGGAATTTGCATAGAAATGGATGAGAGTCAAAAAATGCCATTAGAGAGATTCAGTGTGGTGGAGTATTGAAGAAAACGAGAGGTAGGAGAGAGTCGCCCAAAGCGGGTAGGGGCTTTCGAGTTTCGATCATATCCGATGGAACATCAGATTTGTTATATGGGGTGACTGGGCCAATATAAAATAATTTGATCTTAGCATGAAAATAAGTTGTTATGTTAGTTAGGTACGTAACTAAGGTCTCAAACATTTACATATATTTAGTTGTAAAATAGGAATTAACAAATTAGTGGGTTGGTTGTTAGAAGTCAAGTGACAAAGCGGGATAACTTCTGTAGGAAGTGGGTTGAAAAGTTTTTTTACCATGTGTGTCCTTGAATAGAAGTTTCACCTTTCCAAGATAGTTTATCAATAAGAAAACGGAATACCAAAACTCAACAAATTTTTAAATTAAACACTTTTAGTATATTTTAACACTATTATCTATTAAGCAAAGAAAACTTATCACTTCGTCTCAGAAAGGAGAGTGGTAGTGCATGGTATGGCCAGAAAAAGTTTCAGATGGGGTATTGGTTTTTCGTGGAAGGGGATATGGGCAAATTTTAATTGTTTTCTATGGTAAGAAACGAAAACTTCTGATTTCCCTGAATCAAAACTGGGTCCTGAGTCTGGGAATTAATTCTGGTTTCACTGAATTAAAAACTCTATCCACAAACAGGTGAATCCAGAATGCTACAATAAGCGGATAACGGAAAAATTCCGTAAACCTGAATAATACACATGAAAAAAAATATTTAAAAATGCAATCAAACCATTAAATTTTCAACCATTATTATATCAGTTTTCGATAGTACATAGTTTCAAAATAAAATAGGTTTGACAAACAAAGATGTCATTATGGTAGAAGTTTCCCAAACCCGAAGAGTGTTCTCCACCATTCGACCTCGAGCCGTTACCATCAGCGAGAGGTCGGCGGGCAACCAGTTCAGTCAACCCGCTGTGGCAACTGCAGCAGGACCAAATGGGATATTTAGGCAAATAAAGCGGTCCTGCTAATTGCACCTCGTCCGGTTAATGGCACGACTCACTTTTCCGTGTGGTTTTCTCCTCAACCGTTCTTTTAGGTTTACGGAATATTTACTTGTTTGTATAGGAACCTAATTAGTATCGAACAGCACTTTGAAATCAAAGCTCGAATAATATCAGATGCCTAAAAAACAGGGATTTATTACGAAAAATTAATTTTCTGGTATGCACATATACAGTACACACAGCATATATTCGGCAGTATTGGTGATATACCTACTCAGAGCACATATTCAGTATATATTCCTTAAGGATTTTGTTTTGTATGTACTACAATCTTCAATATCCTTAGGCTAACTTCCTCATTTAACGTAATTGAAGGGACCAACGAAAAATAACGTTCTATCTTCTAGCACCGCTTTTCCGTTATTCATTCCGTTAAAACTCCCCCAAATTGTTTTGGGCCGCTAACGATAATACAAATTACAATTTTATTGGTGGCTAGGTAACACATTTGGCGTTATAATTAAGTACTTAGCGTTTAAAAGATTTCAGCAATTTTTAACTGGATGGATAAATAAATATTACACAGAATGGGAGATGGCGATACAGAGGTTAAGAAAGATAAAATGGAGGAGAATAATCAGAAAACATATTTGTAAGCCAGATGAGGATTTGAGCAAGGGTAATTCACAGAAAGAAGAAAATGTCACGTTCACAAAATATTATTTCTCGTCCCTCCAAGTAAAGCCTTGAAAAGATCGATGAATAACTTTAATTCCACAGCAATTTCGAACTAATCCGTTCACTTTAATTCGAAATAATGACGACCAGAACCATTCTTTCTCCGAACCCCGCGCAGCACCGATGATGCCAGGCGACATTTCAAAGTCGTTTGCTTGATAAACGAAGTACAAAAGGAATGCAAATTCGTCTTCACTCAAGGTTTGGAATTTTCACTGCTACGACGCTTGGGAATCGGGCGTGTCCGCGGTTTGATTCAGGTTGAAGGGCTGCATCAAGGCTAACGGTCGCCCTGGCGGTTGCTATTACCGATTACTGTGAATTTTAGGTTTTATGTTCATCGTTATTACCGAATTTTCATTGGCAACATTCTTTTGATGCATTCATTGTAGTTATATGGCTTTCATAAAGGGCCCCATGAGCATTTAAAGGTCATCGATTATAAATACGTCTTAAAAGGAAATAATCGAAATGATGTTGGAAAAGACGGAAGTTAAAACTTTTTGTCACCAGGATGGTGATGTAGCTTTAGTGTTTAGAATATAGTTTAAAATATAAAATTTAACTGAACATAATCATTTGGAGCCAGAAGTAAACGGGAGTTCATCAAAAAAAAAATAATAATAATGCAAGTCTATTGCGTTACAGTACTAAAGGAGAGTCAAAAGCGTCTTAGTTCTTCCTCATATTCTCCTATTAAATTATATCTAAAAGAGGATAGCACTAAAGTTAGGATACTTCTTAAAAGTAGAGATGGACCGGACTTCGACATCTTTTAGGGACAGTATTGAACACATCTTTATACTATTTGCGCATTTGAATACTACTTAATATGAATACTCCCTATGACCTCCCTGATAAATAGGTCGATTAATCTATTTATCGTTTATGTTACATAAACTTTTTTTACACTTGTTAATGCCAGGAAAAGAATCTTTGAATCCAGAAACATTCCTCACATCCCAATTATGCTGTTTCTTGTAACTTAATCCGTGGAAAAAAGTATAACAATATAGTCATTCTATAAAATACCATCCAAATAAGCAGCGCGGGCCATTTTAAATGTCCTTTTCAACAACTTGGACCCAAGTGATAGCCAGTGATAGCGATCTGCTTGCCTTTCTTCTCTACAACAAATGCATTGCTAGTGAAGCGAAAAGTCTTGCACATGGTTATTACTCTGCATTGTAATCCTGAGCCCCTTTTTTGCAGTTTGTTATGGTCAGAGTTGATAATTAAAGGAATATTTTTGGATGTAAATAGACGGTTTGCTTGTTAGACACCTTTTAAAATGAATAAAAAAGCTTTTTCATTTCTCCATTTGAAAAATTATAATTACAAGCTGTCATGGAAAAAGGAGAAATGTTAACTTACAATTGGTAAGCATAGAATGGGATATTTAAAAAAAAACCATCCTATTGCAAACGTAACCCCCCCCAAAAAAAGTGACTTTAAAAACTGAATAAGTGGTGAGTTATAAAATATAATAATATACATATAAGTTGGTAAGGTTATTAATATGTGTCTTATTATCCTAACCAAGTAGTAACTTGTGTTTCTAAAACAGTAGCAGGAACGAATCTAGGTTTTTCATCTGGAGAAGCGCTGGGAATTAGGATAAGAGTCCCAACAAAACCGAGAGACGATTAGAAATCCTCAAAAAATCCCCCTAAGTAAAAATTTTGGGCAAATGACATTTTACAGCTTCTTAAAAAGTATTTCTTGAGGAGTCTTCCATGTCTTGAGGGGAAACATGTTTACCTAAATGTCACCAATAGCATCTCGCTCGCTTCTGTGATGGTTCAAAAACCAACTAACTCTTCTAATGCTTTATTAACGACATGAGGCTAAAGTTTCTTTGCATTCAATTCCTTTCCATACAGTTTCTTACTTCAACTGACCCTTGGACTTTAAATTCAGAACCTCAAGTGGGTTGTTTTTATTTTTCTCAATGAATAAAAATTAAATAGATATTTGTAAATTTCGAGAAATATTTTACTCTTAGGATTGAAATGTCGACACGCTTTCTTGTAATTTTGTATGCTACGTGTATAAGCTCAATATCTCGAAATCGAAGCGACCCGGATAAATTTCGAGATGAAAAACAGAGAAATACTTAATTTCAAAGGGAGTTAGTCGAGATAACGAGGTTATACTGTAGTTCTCAACTCTTTCCTGAAGCCCTCCATTAAAAGAACACACCATCCCTTCCCAGTCTTAATCACCACAAGACAGATAATTTCCGAACACGACTTTTCGCATCAGGCGATGGCCTCTGCAAACGCGGGAGCACAGACCTCGTGGATCCGAAGCTCAGACGATTATCTTCGCCAGCCACCCCTCTAGCGGCAAAAACAAAACGATCACAATCCCCCTTTTCATTCGCTGGCTATTGTTCCACCTCGGTTTTTCCCAATTCGACAGTTTGTTGCGTCAAGTGAAGCTTGCATTTTGGGAAAAAGGTCAAGAGCACTCACTCTGCGCGAGGCGGTACGGGGCTTTTGTAGTGGAAATAGGGGCTGCGGAAGAAGGTTCCGATCACTGAGCCAATCCCACTTTAGGTCTTTTTGTCATGATTTATCATGACTTTCTGATGATTTATTCAATCTGATATGGGACAAAAGATCAATCTTTTTAAATCAGTACAAATCACGTGAAAACAATACAGAACTGAAAGAACCGGGTATCCATGCCTATTGAGTTGCTTGGTGACCCTTGCTTTATAAGAATAATAGTCCTTTCATGCAATGTTTAAATTGAAAAAAGTAACATACTAAAAATTAATGCTTTTGAAGTTTTTAACCTTGCACAGTTCAAATAGTTGTCTGATTAGTAATAATAAGTTTTGTACCTTTGTATGTGTCTTTTTATCTAATCATCCAGAAGCGTATTATATTTTTACAAATTATGTCTAATGATACCTAATGATGCCAAAAGCCCTCCCAGAAATCAGGCTCTGAATGATGGAATCCAGAATGACAGATTGGGGGAGTTGGACATTTAGAATAAGTTCGTAGTTCCACATAGGGACGGGTGTATTCCAATGCACCAAAACAGTGTAACACAGAAAAAACTTAAAAATTCAGAATAGTACATCTTGGATGTTGTTGTGTTGGATCATCCTGTGTTGTTGTAGATTTCAACGAGCGAGTAAATAACATTGAATCCTTTTGTGTTTGTACCAAACCTTAAACATAGGGAACTTGTCTAAAACTGCAAAGCGAACTAAGTCCCGTTCTTTACGAGGAAGAAGAGTTAACTCATTCTGTGGTACTTTCTCTTCTCCAGCAAAATGGAACTACCCACTCAACGAACGAAAGTGAAGAGAAGCTCGTTTCATGAAGAACATTCCAACCACCACCGAGCGACTTCGTCAAAGGCTCCGTCATCCAGTCGCATCAAAAACGCATTAATGAACCTCAAACACCCCTCGACGCTCGCATTACAACGCGGGACGTTATCGGCACGGCCCAAAAATAAACTCGGCCCACCCCAGACATTTCGTTCCGAAGAGAGAAAAGAACGACGGATGGATAAATACCTAAAAAAAACTATTTACTCGCTAGCTTGCCCTCGCAATCATTCATAAACATTTTGCCCTACTGTAAAAGAAGCCTTGGCAGCTTGGTCGATTAAAAAGATCGTAGGCAATTTGCCTGGAGAGGGGAGGGCACGATGCCAGATCCGTCGACGTAATTTATGATCTTCCCTTTTCGACCAGAACGTCTTCTCCTCCAGAGTTGTGAAAGAGTAGTCAAGAGTCAAATGAGAGAAATTCGAGGTTCAATGAAACGATGCATCACTGATATTTATGAACGGGAGGTAAGTGCATTAACGGGGCAGAGACGTCGCTTCCATTAAATCTCTGTGGAATAGTACGTCAGAATGAACAGATTCGGAGCGCACTAGATATGACGCGAATGATGGAATAAGGAAGTTACGCGGAGAATTATGATGCTAGACCAGACCATCTTTGATTCTTTCGAAAGACATGAGACGAACTCACTTTCAAACCTTTACTGGATGCACTAAAAGGGGGAAAATCCATGCCGTATTTCAGTCTTTATAGCAAAGAATTAAAAAAAATGCGGGTTAAAGCATAGGATCCCTCAAAAATTTTAGTACCTTTCAATCCTATATCCTTGTGGATCAGTTGGACTGGTTAAAATCTATTAACTAGTGAGTTTGACCTTTGATCAAAAGAAGAGCCAACACCCACTGTGAACGCAAAATCTGCCACAGTCATAAATCTTCATTCTCTAACAACACCACTAAAGATTCCAGTTCACGTGAATGGTATGCATCGGATACTTTCCTTGGTTCCAGATACAAATTTCAGTAAAAATATTTTTTTCACGAATTGCAATGAGCTACGATAGTATTAAAATATAAGTGTTCTTCTTTATCAAAAGAAATATGAAGTAGAGACCATAGAATTTACTTGAAGGCTTTTTGCATTTTCTATATTTATTTTTCTAGGATAATTAACAAGGTGTCATCAATGAACTTAATTTCCAAAACTCTAGTAGCATTTAAGTCCGAATTTGAGTCTTATTATATTTATTTTCCATTTTTTTTTGTAAATCAAGCGGGATAGCTATATTAAAATCCTTTTTCTACTATTTTAACTTCATAACGTAATCATCTCGACACAAGTTATAATAAATATAACTCTATCATACTGTACCTCCTACAAACAGTGACTATAATCTTTCGTTAAAATTACGATATTCACACAGAGCAAATGGCAACAGGTCAAAGCCAACCGCAGAAGCCCCAGCCACCACCGGAGTGGGAGGGAAGAGGCCTCACCTGTGCGTCTATTAATGGGAGCACACTTTTTGCTGATTTCTTTTTTTTTTCATTCAGCACACCTGCACGATAAAGCTTGGGGGAGCTTTCGGCCCTTGAAGTAATGGGCTCTGCTGTGGTTAGATAGTGGGCGGGCTCTTTACGTGTCCCCCAAAACGGTTGCTTTTTCCGCGAAAACGGGTCTGGTCTATCAAATTCTTTCAAGGATCTCTCTGTGGTTATATATTATAGACTCTTGATAATGTAATGGGGTTTTTAACTCTCATTTCCGTTTCAAATATTAGTTTTTAATAGGTTATTTTGAGGTCAGGCAGAACAGAGCATGATATTCAGGTCGTTAAGCAGCCAAAGTATTTGAATATTAATGAAAAGCAATTGTGAACTATCGTTTTTTCAAGAGAATAATTTAATGTCAATTGAGTTTTATCGCCCAGAAGTGGTCATATTCAAATATTTACTGAGCAACTTAACTCTCTTTTTAACTTGTACTTTTTAATCTTTTTCTTTTTAAATAAAAACCCCGGAGAGACATTTAATTCAATAATAAGAGTATAATTTTTGATATTTTTTAGACTTTTCAGCTGGAATTTCGTCTATTTTTGTCAATCTTTGCTGTTCTTAGCACAAAGGATATTAATTGAAATTTTTTGTAAAAATATATTGAAGATGGTATGATAACAAATTTAGTTCCTAAGACCGATTGCAATATTTAGACAAATCTTAAGGTAGTATTTAATTCCTGTACCTTAAAGCCTTCTAATTAGCAACAAAAATACTATGAATATTCCTAGTTACAAGTTTTGTAGGGTTATTTAACCATATAAATCAAACTATAATTAAATTTTACTGCTTTTAAAAAGAAAACCAAGAAATATTATTGAACACGACAAATATATGATTCAGACAACTTCAAATGGAGCGGAAAACGCCATTGAAAACTGCACACTGCCCGACGCGCAGAGCAATACCATGAACACGCAGGACAATGGGAAAACTTCCGACTAAAAGTTAAACAATACAGAATAGCAGAAAGAACAAATTTTCAATTTATGAATGCAGGAAGTTGTGGGAGATAAGCGTCAACAAGATTGAAAAAACCATGAGATGCGCCTATCGAAGATCCACCGCTCAAAACAATACCTTTATTGTATGGAGGGTTTAATGCGAAGCAATTAAGCTCCAATTGATAGACACAACAGTACAGAGATCCGGATGCTGGCCAGAGAGAGAGAGAGAGAAGTGTCAGACAAACGGAAACGCTTATGAGATAACAATTTTTGAAAATCACACGCTAATACTATTAGAGCCGACCAGAATTAGAGCGAAATTCAATATGCACAAGACAAGGTAAGAGGAGATTACCGAACTAACAGTTTAAAAACAGGTTTGTCCTGAGACTTAAAAACTGGAAGATGAGCTATGCTATAAATAAATACTGTAAAACCTGTCTACTGAGGTAGAAAAGGGGAATAGAAAAAAAAATTGTCACGGTGTCGAAGTTCATAGGTTTCATTGTTGTTAATGAATTACAGACAGGGCCAAAAGGAATATCGTTATAGGCACTCTCACCGGTAATTACAATTACAGGTTTAATACAACAACAAAAAAGCTCAAGGTGAACGCCAGAGATTTTCTCCACACATACCACCCAGGATAAGGTTATTATAATATAAACCATTGCACCGTATCTATATTTAAAATTAAAATAAGATCTGAATGGGGTAACATGTTATCTTAAGTAACAATCATGGATCATACACACACATGCATCCAGGTAAACACACTGCTTGATAACTATATAATATTTTTTATCATATTAAGACCAGCCTTCTACATTTAGTCTATTAGAATTGTAGTTTCTATCCTTTCTGGTAAAAGGGTGGGAGGAACACACTATAAGATTTTATTAATCATATGGTTTCCCATGGCGACCTTTAGGAGTGGCTTACTTAATCAGTTTTGTCATTTAAAATTACAGTTTTGAAGAAAATTTTAACCATTAATCTGCAATACCCTGAACTTCAAAAACAAATAGGTGATCAGTTCTTGATTAAAAAATTGTCGATACTCTTTTTGAACATGTTTAGTTTGAGGAACAGCTGAAAACTATATAACCTTAGGTATAGATACTTTGATTTCGAGAAGTACCCTTTAGAAGTCTTATGCATTTATAGTTATCTAACGGTATTGAAACTACGATCACTGTTTACTTTAAAGGATATTAGATTAGATAAAAATACTAGTTTTATTCATCCTTAATAGTATTAATACTTCAATACTATTTAGATTAGGTATAATCCCGGAAAAGGCCCCAACAAGAAACCAAGATTGACATTAACTTAGAAACACCAGATTGACCATTTAATGAATGGGAAACAATGCGATCTCTAAAATAACCATTCCAATTAACCGTTATTATGCATTATGTAGCTTTCGATTAAAGTAATGCGAATGCAGCAGCCATGATATCTTATCCAAAAATCGTAACAAAAGAAACCCGACGGAACAAAATACTAAGAAAACATATCAGTAAAAGATATTGCTGTGGCTGACAATGATTTCTAAACTCTCTGAAGCGTAAATGAAACCTTTAAACATTAAGCAAAGCATAAATGTACTACGCCGACGAGTTTTAAATGCCCTACTATCATCTCTTATCACAACACCAAGTCTCGGTAAGACAATGCTTTCGGGCAATTATCCCGAACAATAGTGCATTCGTTAATAACGGCTAATGAGTATTTCGTAAATTTTTAAAAGAGGAAGCGGTGAAAGCGTACGGCAACACAAATAATACATCTTTACTAAAAAGTTTATAGAAGAACAGCATGGAAGTTTGTCATTGACCTTGGATTATTATTGTAATGACCTAGGATCAATGTTGACGAAAAATTGGATAGTTTTACATGCCATAAGGTTTTTTTTAAACATTTTTAATAACATTAACATCACAAGAACATGATGCGCAAGCTAAACGTACTGATCAACTACTATTATAGTATTTTATGCAGTGGCCTGAGGAATAGGTTTCTCTACTATACTACTTAAAACTGACGTTCCATGACAAGTAAACTCTAATAACATGCCAATGGTATGCAGTGGACTCTGGAGGGGCAAGCTAGAAACTTTTTATGAGGGGGGCGTGCTGTTTCTGATTACATTGGAAGTATCCTTTTACCATTAAAAAATTGAATATCTAGAAGAGTGGGGACATTGCTCACCGTAAATCCGCCTATTGTAATATAACTTAGGTTCATCAGATAAGTATACGTAGCTCTGATTGTAGTACTTACTAACAAAAGGTCTCTTTCCCCACTCAAATTACTTAAGATTTTAAAAAATGTTTTAACTGTAAACGTAGAACTGTAAGGTCAATCCAAAACATAGGAATTACGATTGCTAACACTCTTTTTCTAGGAAAGTAGGGCGTTACATAAGAAAAATAAATGACACACTGTCATACAAAAAAGCTCATGCCTTGACTGAAATGCAAGAGAGAGAGATAAACCACTTTTCAAATTTCTTATTAGTACTACATTAGGATAGTACATTTGCACAGTAAATTGCAGTCTGAACCTTTTCATTGAGGTATCGCGACGCTCCGAAAGGAATTAGATGAAAGGGTTCTACTACAAGGGCAGACCATCCGGTTACCAAAACCCCAAAGATGTCCAGCAAGCTATCAACATCCATTTCAAATGTCTCAGATGTGTCCTCGGTCTCCGAGTAAGTGACCCAGCAGAAGCCCCAGCCAATGGGATCGCCAATCCAATCCTTCGACTGGTCACTGCGAAGGCCGACGGTCGTTCGTCCTTGCCATCGGCAAACACTCGTTCGAAGTGAGAAAAAGGTCGTTGGAACGAACAAAACGCTTGCCCGACGAGGCTGCAACAGATAGCGATGACACCAATCGCCGCGTAGGTGTCAGGTAAGTCAAGCACTGATAAAAATGGTCGGAAGTGCGCTCATACGCGTCAGAGTATGTAATAGGTACGACATGCTGGGCTTGTTGGGCGGTGGGCAGAAGGAGTGCTTCGTCATTGACGGCCTGATGTGACCTGTGTGTCGTTTGAAGTGGTAAACCATCGAAAGGATTGTTATCAATGGATTTGCGGTTAAGAATAGTGGCGACGTAGGTATTACGTGGTATTTCGTAAATCTCATCAACGTCCGTTTGGGCAGTTGACCCATAGTAAAACTGGACTCATCAGCGGAATATCTGATGTCTCAGAAATGGTTTTAAAAGGAAGAAAAGGGGTTCCCCTAACTCTAATTGATGAAATTATTGTGAGCACAGTGAGTAAGGACATTTTATTTATTTGAGCAACATCAAAATCAAAGTATTTTCAAAATATGTACGAAATACTGGTCCCCTATCTGCATCAATTTATCCCTTCGAAATAAATTACTATGTATATATAGATATGGATGCTTAGTGAATAAAATATTTTCTTAAAACCATTATTCTGTTCTCCATTATTATTATTCTGTTCTCCATTATTATTCTCTCTCCATGCACTATTAAGATATATTTCCTTAATATCCTCCTTGCACTTTACTTTGGAATGATAGAGAGAAAATAGGAGGTATACAAAGAATAAGAGAACAATTTAAGAGATAGGCAAGTGAGAGAAAAGAGAAGAAATAAGAAGAGAGAAACACGAAAGATATTTTTATGTTTTCCATGCAATTCGGCTCAATTCTGTTCATATATTTAGGAACATTAACGCCACACACAATTATTGTCGCACATTACTTTGCAAATACAACCTTTGAAAATAGTCTTCTTTAAAGTAGAGTAAGTTTGATGAGAATCAGTAGTAAAAAGGTAAAATTAAAACGATTTACTGATGGCTATAATACCTACACTACACTAAGAGCACTTCATAAATTATTAATGAAACGACCATAAAATGGTTTGACTCTCGCTTTCTTTTAGACAGATTTGTAAAGTAAATGTGGATACCCTAACTGTTCCACAAGAAAGCTTTTAGATTGAGTCCTCGATGTAGTAAACAGAGTTGTCAGTCAGTTAAAATGGGCGAATAGCGTGCATTCATAAGTCAATATCAAAAGGAAAAACACCTTTAATTAGCGTTGTGTCCATTTGCAGAATCAATGAGGAGGGGACCATTGGGATTTTTAACCTGATTCTAGAGAATAATAGGCTTCCATATATGATAAGCAAATTATTAACTGGCATTTATTTAGATCCATTTTACAGGGTAAGGACGGGCTTCAAGTTGGCTTGCACTTGCAGAACATAGCAAAGAACCACGCGATGAGATTAAATATTGCTGTGAAACACCAAAAAGACGAAGTATGCGTTTTTTGTATTTTGGTGCTCTTAAGTTCAAAATTTAGGAAGCAATTTGAATCTAAGGTAAAATTGGGGGCGTCTGGGAAATTTCCCTCCTAAAAATAGTGTTCAATTCATTTTGAGACCCTTTAGGTTACACCAAAAGAGGGCCTTCCCATGTAAGTCATGAAATTATCCAGGAAAAACAGTACATAATAGAGGTATTAAAATTTCGAGAGGGTTTCGGGGTCCTCCCCCAGAAAAATTTGGAATATTTTACCCTTAAATGTAAAGTTTTTACTCATTTTGAGATCCTTTGGGTAACACCCGGAGGGGACCGCTTCTTGCAAGTCACATAATTTTCAAAGAAAAAAAAACAGTAAAAAAATTTTCTCCAAATTTTGGGAGGATGAACCCCTAAACCCCCCTATACTGCCCTGATTCAGGCCAATAGGCCATGCACAGCATATTGACCGGGTGTTTCAAACAAGGTAATCTTAGCTCAACCCCATAAGTTGTCATGACATGTTACACTTTTGACCTAAGAAAGAAGCCATCAGATTTTTTAAAAACTTTTCAACACAAAAAGTTTTGAAAGTATATTTAAAGCAACTTATTTATGACTTTTTTTTAACGCATGTATAAAATTCTCAAAGACCCACAAAACGAAACCGTACTAGTATATGATCCTACGGCTATCTATAAAATATCTCAAGCTAACATTAAAGTAAAAGGAAGTATAGCTGAAAAATCGGCAATAAGTAATAAGTAATAAATAAGTAACTGTTTAATCCAATTAGTATCTACCGATATGGACTACTTAAGGTGGTCAAGGCCATAAATGTAACAACCCGGACACTTCACTAACCACGCTACCGTGGTGAGCCACTCTTGGCGTGGTTCGCCCGATGAAAGCGACACCACAATGTAACCTCACACCACCGACACTACAATCAAACGTCTTTCATCTGGCTCGGCACTTGGTTAATCCGGGCCAGAGAGAACAAGGCTTCTCGGTCTTTTCGCAAAAGAAAACCTTTTGAGATTCAACGCACACTCGAATCGATAATGGAAGGAAACTACCGCACTGCTCAACCGATGATTTTCCGACGTAAAAGCGACGTGAATACGAAGTGTGTTGGTTTTATCGATAACTACGAGAGGTTCTTGTTCCGAGCGAGTCTTGTGAGAGTGCTTACTCTGCGTCTGGAGACGTGACGGGACTGGTAAAGCGGGCGCGGTGAGAAAATTAACGACGACTCGAGAAGTAAGTCGTATCAGGAGTTGCTGTCATGACCAGATTAGAGGCGACGGGATTTGAGTTCGGCCGTATGTCACTTCGGGTCGGTTAGTTATCAGATCTTGACCTGTTCGAGGCAACGGAGACGGTTTTCTGGAAGACACTTCTTGATGGTCCTAAGCGGTGAAATATACCTGCAGATAAGGTTTTATACGAGAACACGAGGGTCACACGTAGAAATAAGGCATTGCGATTTAAGTGAGAAAACGGTGAAGGGATAAACTAAAGTCCCATAATGTTTTTTTTGCTTCGGCCTTTTCATAGGATCAATCACCTTTCGGTATCTTCTAGCACCGAGAACAACCTGGCATAAGTTTCAGGCTTAGTGCCAAAAAACCTCACAAGATTATGGATATTTCTGATACAGGTCAAAATTAGGCTCTTACGTATATCGGTGGACGCGTTGTGCATACATTTGAATCAGTGACGTAGCCAGAAAAATATTTCGAAGGGAGGGGAAGTGGAATTATAGGGGGGAACGGCATTATTTTAGTTTTTTTCTATTGTCAAAAAAGGAAAATTTCTGAGATTAGGTAAGGGTGTATTCCCAGATCTCCCTCCTTGGATACGTTCTTGTCTTGAACTTATTCTTACAAGATAAGTATTTTAGGACACCAAAAGGTACAGGGAATCATAAAGAAGATATGGACTCAACTCATAAGGAAGGAATCTCTCCAATCAAATTTGATGTTTTAAAGGGGGGGGGAATACTTGACGGAGTATTAGAACTTCAAACTCCCGTCAGAACCAGACTCACTGAGTGAGGCTATTCAGTGCTATGTCAGAACGTGTGACTTAAAGTTAGCTCCGGACCGCGAAGTGCTTCCACTACCCCAAGCAGACAACGTTCAAGATTCCAATTTTTGTCAGGTATGGCCAAATTTCGTTTACTTTTAGTTGCAGTTACGTATAAATTTGACATATTTGGTATGAGCTAAGCTACTAGGGACGGTACTTGTTTAAAACAAGTACACAAAAATTAAAAGACTGTCTTCAAATCGTAAAAAAAATCCCGTTTAGCTGGGGATAAGTATCAACATTTTCTAGCTTTGGATAAAGTAATTGCTACAATTCGGTATATCTCTCATTTATCTACTCATAGAAAGGGTCGGGGGAACCACAAGAAAGATTAGCTAACATTTACCGCAGAAAACTGAAACTATCCAGGAACCCCAACAGCTACCCAACTAAAAGACACGGAAATTGGAGGCTCAGAATCATCCTCATCTACCCGTCCTCCAGTAGCTTTTGCCATGATGCACTGAAGAAGGCAGCGGGAGACAGCTCGCACATTATAACTCTCTCCACGTTGTAGTAACAGCACCATCGTCGCGATCTCGTTCTCCATTAGCAGTCCATCCGGAGAGTCAATTGCAGCAGTGGCAAATGAAGCAAGAGAACCGGCGCCATCCGGGAGCCGCTGTTTATTTACTACAATCGCTCATAATAAGGAAGGACTATTTTCGCAACAAAAACGCATCCCTCCTCCTCCTTGTGGAGAGAGAAAAAAAAGCGGCAGTGCCTCGTATTTTTAGCCCGGCGCACATATTTAGGGAAGGTCAACCCTCTCTTTCCACGTTATAATGAATAGGGGTGCCCAAAATTAACCGCAGCAACCACCCTTGCTTGCGGATGAAACGTAAATGACGGGGACTTGGCACCCGCTCGCGTGGGCAAGGTGTTTGGTGTAGGCCGGAAGAGCATCAGGGGAATTCACTGTCACCACGTCCGTTAGAGAAATGAGGGGTTGACATGGATTCTGTATTCCCAATGTCAGGTTTATCTTCTACAGAACCAGGAGAAATGATGGCATTGAGTGCGTTAAGAGATGATCCACAGGAAAGGTAAAACAAAATGTTTAACCCTCTGCTACGAGGAACATTAAGGTCCTCTAGCATGCACTGCAGGGATGAAGTCCTCGGTAGATGAGGACGAAATGTTTGGTCACGGCCTGTGTTAACTTCAATATTATCATGGCTGTATTCTCTGGCACTTGACCAGCGGTTAACCACCAGTCAATGAAGGAATCTTTGACTCTGGTTTGCGGAATCCTTTTCTTTGACTGCTGGTTAATCGTAGGTCAGGTTGCAGTGAATACGGCCGCTAACATACTGTACGCGTGACCAACTGCCGGTCCAGTTACTGCTGGTATAATAGCTGTTGTAGTCCTGGTTACTATTGGTACGTTTGCTAGCTTTTGATTACGTGAATACCACTGGTTACAAACGAATCTTTGAGTTGAAAAGTTTCAAAGTATCCACTGATTGGAAAATATAGAAAACAAATTCAAATAAATTATTAAAACAATTTTTGAACACCGAAAATAATACTGTTTTCATTGCAATGACGCTCATGCTAGTAAATAGCAATATGTATTTGAATCGTCTAGACCCGCCAGTATAGCTTGAAGGTCTTTCATTCCAGTGCCTGAATACAGATTGCAAGTCATCCAGTGACTGGCAGTCCAGCGGGTAGCCTGGCCTTAAAGGAGAGAGTATAGCTGGCATATGACATTTACTTCGATGTGTGACGTCACACGCACGTCGACCTTATTCCGAAGAGAGAGAGAGGATGTGGGCACGCTTTCAAGTTGCAGAAACGTTATATCAAAGGCTGCTCCTGGACATAAATAACAGAGTCCCGCCACAACAACAAAGGGCATCAGAAGGGGAGCAGCCAGGAAAGGAAAAATCTCTCGTCGGTGTCCGTGAACCGCAGCTTCCGACCTAGCACGCTACTTTTATAACCTAGAACGGAGGCCAAGAAGCAAAACAAAGTTTCCACTACTCCGCCACTTCTTCCAACTTACTTTCGTGGGAGTGGCAACATTGAGCTAACTACTACTAGCGAACGAAAACACTCCCAAGTCTCAACAAAGCTGAATGTCAAAAGGAAAAAGGTTGGGAAGTTACTTGCTATTGATTTATAAATAATTCCTGTTGCTCTGTAG
This sequence comes from Tetragnatha montana, assembly GCA_963680715.1. NCBI lineage: Eukaryota > Metazoa > Arthropoda > Arachnida > Araneae > Tetragnathidae > Tetragnatha > Tetragnatha montana. The sequence continues at coordinate 31,718,554 of OY796676.1, forward strand.
CACTCCAAATAGAAATATTAAAAATTAGATAAATGGGGGGAAAGGATATAGGTTTTTTCTAACACGACTTAAAAATTACACTATGAAAAATGCCCCTTCATTCAAAAAGTAGATATGTGAAAAAATGATAATATTTGTACCTAAATTTAAAAAATTATCGATAAGCTATAAATGTTTTTATTCTTCAACTAACGACTAACCAATTTAATATAGGTAGGGTAGAGCATCGATCGAATTAATGGAAAGACATATGGAGAGCAAGACATTCTACTGCAAGAAATTTCAGATACAAACTAGACTACATAATTTGTATTTACCACAGGATTAAGATACTAACTAATCTAATATGTAGTTTGATTTGAAAAGCATTTAAAAAAAGACAAAAATTACATTCCAGCGCTAGCCTTAAATATAAAAGCGGAAATTTCGCGCCCCTGTTTTACTGCATTCCATCACTTTGTCTAATAGAGGGGCTCCCAACCCAAGGATCTTTCAACGGAAAAATACCACACATTCTCAATCATAAAAAAGTGTTAAGTCCGCATACACATTGGGATATAGATTTTGCTGGTACATCCAGGAGTGGTCATTATTACGTCAAAAAGGAGGAGCAAGGCATCACAGCCATCTCCTTCCGTCGTTCAAGGCCCAATTCTTAATTGAACTCGGAAATGCCAGCGCCATTTGGCTTCATGGGCACGTGGAACAAACACAATTTATATCCTTCATTCAATAACACGATAAATAAGGAGAGCTTTAAAATTAGCCAAACGACGTATTGGTTCGCGATACTGCTTAATTTGTCACGTCAAGGAAGTGGCTTGAAATTTACGGCAGAACCATCATTGATACACGTCTGTGGACTGAACATAATCGAGCCATTTTGTCCACTTGGAGGCGCCTAATGACTGTGAGTTGGTGGTGCTATCAGAGGATTGTCACACTTTTCAATCTCGAGTGCACTGGGGAGCTATCTCTAGCTATAGTAAAAAAATATTTGCTTCAGTCACATTGCTCTGTGTTATCTGTCTGGTTTGTTTGAGGGCAAACAGACGAACCAGGGCTTTTTTTTCTCCTGAGACATCAAATACGAAGGAAGAATAGGAAAACATCTAAATAAAGGCGAGGCATCTTATCTGGCTCCATGCAGCCACATTACGTCTATTGTCATTTTCTATTTTTCAATTAAATGGAATGGAGATACTACTATAGCACGTTAGGATTATCCATTCAATAAATGATACAATTTATCCAAATATCTACAACTATTGCATAATTTTAAAACAGTAGGTACACGCCATCTAGTAATAGTTTTTACGTTTGTTACTAAAATACTTGAAAATTATTTCTTGCATGAGTTTCAAGCTTTCAGCTTTAATGGTAAATTATTCCCATGTACCATTTATAGAAACCTGCTTAGCATAAAACAGTTATCCTCATCCTTGAAGTTTCTTTAATAAAAATATTTTTTTTAATTCAGGACTCTATGCATAAACTTAATTTCTTTACAAGTATTTATAGTTATACAAGTGTCCTCAAACCAAGAAGTTATTCCCGCCGTATAAAAAGCAATTTTTCATTGAAATCGCGAAGGAAATTTCAGCCCATTTGCAACAAAAAACAATTAGGAGACAATTAGAACTCATAAATACGCCCTGTTTTCAAAAGAACAAAGAAGAAACGGGCATATATTAAAACTCTGCATATAAATTAAACCTAAGAAGTTCCGAAGCGACCTTTGGTCGCAAATTACACGTCGGATGCCGGCCCTGTAATTGAAAATGAGAAAGACTATGGTTCTCTCACACACAGTGGACAGCCCTTCATGGTCAGCTGCTTTGAGAAATAAAAATACGACGGGGGAAATAATTTTATTTAGTACTAAGATGTGCTTTAATAAGGCGTCATGCGTTTTTAACTATTCATCTTGCGTTTTGACTGTCTCGTTTAATATTTAAAAAAGGTTCTAGTTGGCAATGTTTTGTGTTTCAAATAAATAATTTAAACGAGTATAATAATATTTAATTTCTTAGTACTTATACCTGAGATATAAATTATCAATAAAAACATCCTATCTTTTTAACTTACATATAAGAGAAAGCTATGCACGAAAACCATAGCCAGCATGAAAATACTTCATTAAAATGATGTCAGAATATATACCTTCTCATCTTACAATCTTCTCTATGAACCACAATGTCTCGTAAACACTATAGTATTTTACTTACAAAAAAATTATAATCACAAATATTATCCATTATGTTTCTAGACTAATTTATTGATATCCTTAGACTTTGTACTGGAGGTAGTTGCTTTAATATCAATAATTTAGGTATAGATTCAGGAATAAGACAGGATAAGATTGACAGGGATATGATAAGATTGATAGGGATAAGATAAGATTGACAGGGATAAGATTGAAAAAAAAACCAAAGGTCTGAAAACTGTACGAATGACATTTGATCAATTTAATATTAATATCTTATTCAGCTTTAGTGCTAAATTAAAAAGAAGTTATAAATTAAAAAAAAACTAGTAATAATAAAAAATGGTTAATGTTAATTATTAAAATTCTTGGACTTAAAAATCCTTCAAACAATATTTGCAAATTCTATTGAATTAATTGACAAAAATAGTGCCTAATGAAAATATTTTTCACATTAAAAGAGAAATTACTTTATAAGTAGTTTTAGAATATTTGAACATCATACAGAAAAATCTGAAATCGATTATATTATATCTAACTATTAAAATTAAATACCTCATAGCATTCTTAATCATTCCAGGCTGAACGAAGTAAAATCATTTAGTTGAGTTGCATTCTGTCCCAAATATAAAAATTTAACACAGGAAAGATCCTTATGTCAAGAAAGTCAAAGAGTTATAAATAAATTTTTATCCGATATAAACGTCCCATTTCTGAAAAAATAAAAGTCGTCCGTAGAGATATTTTTTTGGAGATTGTTACTTATCCCAAACAAGAAATCTTTTCTGCATGGAGTACTACAATCTGGAGATCTATGCAGAGTTTGGGTGGACTTGTTCAAACATCCTGTAAAATGAGTTAATTCAACATTAACCTTCTTCAACCAAGATTTTTAAAAATCATTACAGATGAAGAAGACGAAGCGCCCACTTCGTGGTTAGCAAATGTCTTATAAAGAAACCAACTATCAACCTTCTTCAATCAACCAAACATCGATACTTCCCAAGCCTTAATACTCCCATCATCCCCCTCCACGTGGCTCTATGTACCAATTGCCTCATCCACTCGACCACACAGTCAATTTCAAAGAGGCCGCCCCTCCTAATCCCAAATTACGAACTGAGATTTCCCATCATCCCTGCTTGATGGGAACGAAAGACTTTGCTCGGACTTCCACGGCCCAGCGGCAAGCGGCACACTCCAGCGAGTCGCGATTCCTTTCCATCATCCGCCGGCACACAATGGCGCTATTAGCCGCGATGGCCAGATAAGCAGGGGATATACGAAACTCCGCTTTTGTCGCAAGGCTTGCCGCGTGTTGTCGCACGCTAATTGTCTTTTCGTTGTCCGCTGATTGGAGAGAAGATGAGAATGGAGGAGCTTTTGGAGAGAGAGGATGGAGAGAGGGGATTTGACTTCGCTAGAGGAATTAGGACTATGTCCCAACAACAACTCTTAAATTAAATATTGTTCGGTATCATCCTATCCCTTTAAATCTCTCTTGCACTCCGATTTGTCTCCCCAAATCATCCCCTTCTTTTTTTACTCACCCCCAAGTAAAAAAACAAGATGGTTAAGGAAGGAAGCAAAAAATTGACCTTAAAAAACACTAGTATCACACCTTTAACTCCTAATCTTATAATATTCGTGTTTTTTAAGGTCAATTTCTTCGCTCCCTTCCTTAACCTTCTTGATTTTTACTTGGGGATGCGTAAGAAAAAGTTTGGGAAGATGGAATGCTAATGATGGAGAGCTAAAGAGAGAAGGGTAAGATTCAGGGAGAAAAATCGGGGGTGGAGAGCAAGAGGAAAGGGACATGAGCAGGATGAGAACGACATTTAGAGAGCTGTTGTTTGGACTTATTCCTTTTTAACTGGCTAAAGTCTAGACTAGATCATATCCAGAAGACCATAATGAAGACAAAGTCATAGTAAAAGAGGGATAGAAAATTGAAATATTTTCTAAAAGGTACTCCCCGATCTCGTTCAAATTACATCACTAGTCAAAACAATTTTACAAAACAAGACACACTGGAAATTCAATGTTTCATTCATTGTGCTTCAAGGCAGAAAAAATATTCAACCGGTTGTATTTCGACAGGATATCTGAAGAAGATACACGCAAACAATAGAGAATAAAAAATATAATTCTGGAAGGATACATAAGTAGTGGAGTATGCTCACTTCTGGCATAAAATCTTAACATGTAAGCACTCTTAAGAGTTAAGAAACATAAACCCTCAATAGGTCTTACTATTCCTTAGCTCTTAAGAGTGCTTACATGTTAAGATTTTTTGGCAGAAGTGAGCAGTCACTATACTTGTGTGCAAGGAGATTGTAAAGAAAAACATAACTCAATTGTGACTCAAATCCTAACACAAGTAGTGACAGTTCACTTCTGCTATAAAATCTTAACATGTAAGCACTCTTAAGAGCTAAAGGATAGTAAGACCTATTGAGGGTTTATGTTTCTTTAACTCTTATGAGTGCTTACATGTTAAGATTTTATGCCAGAAGTGAGCATACTCCACTACTTACATAGAATGATTTTAATCAATAAATTAAATGCATTGGGGGAGTAGTCCATGGATGTTAGGGGGATGAACCCCACGCGTAGCCAATCACAACACACCAAACCCATACACGTGAGTGGCCCACGGCTGGTTGCTCCGGCGAAGGCGAAATTTTTTAAGCCCGCCAACCCTGACCCAGATGTCTTCCGCAGCAGTCAGGTGCGATCAGTCACAAATGGTCACAGGGGCGGAAAACGAAACCGAAAGAAAAGGGAAGGGGATACGGTACAAACACCCGAAATAACGCGCGGGCTCGAGTTACACGCGCTCCTAATTTAATTACGGCTCATTGAGTGAATGAAGCGACGACAGTGCTGAGCTTTGGTGTCGTCAGGGGAGCCTATTTATACGCTTTGTTTGTCCATGGCAGAAGAGGCAATCACCTGACAATGACACAGAACCCTGGATGAGGGGGTTGGGATGAATGGGGTGTAGTACCCCGAACTCATCACTGAAATTGTATTCCACCTTATGCAACACCTTCTAATCATTGGGTCATCGTTTGGGAAGGGGATGCCGTTAAAAATACACTCATTTTTTTAAAATAGAACGAATTTTTTATTATTTTTACCACGTTCAATCAACGATTCTGTTCGTGCTCCAGGCCTATAACTAAACTTTCGTTTCGGGGGGGGGAAGGATCGAGTTTTCACAAAAACCCTCAGGTGAAAAAGCAGAATTAAAGAAGCTTTTTAGAATATTTACAGGTATTTTTATTTTAAATCTTAGTGTACTTAATGTAACAATTTTGTACATAACACCGTGTAAAGGAAGAAGGGTTGGGGTCCTATCCAAAAATTGTTTATGAAATTTGACTAGTGAAAGTAGTGTTTTAACTTTTTTTTATGAAATCTGTATTTGGTATCTGATGTCTTTTCTTTCCCCCTCTGTGGATATCCACCACTGGTGCTATAGCTCTATTGAGGGACCTAACCTTATATTTGGAGCAAACCCCTGATATTGCTTCGCAGTCAATCAGCTAAATTTCTATCTTACGTTTGTTCATTGGTTATTTAATTAAGTCTGCAGAAGAGCAACTAAAAGTTCATAACTTATCCACATATTGAATAGAAACAACAATTAAATTATTTTTAAATTAGATTTGTAGTACGAACAGTTTATTCGTGAATTGCTTCATCGATAGATTGATTAACCGTTCGATATATTGCTTCGTAAATCTTATTTCCCGATACGCAATTTATTCAAATTCAGATCGTTTCCTTCTATCGATTCAGGAAATTCAATTCGCAATCAAATAGTGAATGGGAACGTCTGGGAAAATCTACGTCTGCTACGTCATTATTTCCGGACAGACATCACAAAAAGGGGATAGAAATGGCGACAACACAAAACAGGATCGTCTCCAGTTTTTCAAAGGACCTCCAAAGGGTCTTGATTTACGTGCGTTTGCAATGGCAGACAGCCCGATCGGAGTTCAATAGGGAAACAATGCAGTGGCAGGAAGAAACAAAAACCTTTATTTACGTTTCCGCACCACGGGTTTTTGTTTACAAGGCCTCGTGTCTGTGAAACCGGCCTCGGACGTCATCAAACAGGTTCGAATCCGGTTTGTCTTGCTGCCGATTTTTGACTCTCCTCGGAAAACTCTCTTCGCCTTCGCCTACTTTCTCCCCGACTCTCTGCCTTCGGTAGAGAGAGATTTCGGAAAAGTAGCCGTCATTTTAAAGCAAAATCGCCAATTGTTAAATAAAATGGCTGCTCATTTCTAAACCAGTAAAGTCGTTTTTAAAAATAACTCTTTAGAAACTTCGAACATGAGAATTTGTAAATGGTAAATCTAGATTTTAAAACTTTATTCAGGCCCAAAAGTGATTATTTCATTTCTTTGAAAATAAATTCATATATTATTAGGTTAAAATAACCTTAACATTAAGTGAAACTTAGAAATATTAATCCTATATCGTGGAATTCAGAATTCAATCTTCTTTTTTAACAGACGTAAAACTTCTAAAAATCCATAGATTGAAAGGAACTTAGAGAGAAACAAACCATAACATCATACTCAAGCACGTCATACAAGACACATTCAATGTAAGCATACAGTTTTAGTTTTTTAGAGTAAAAGTCAGAACTAAAACCAACAAAACCTTAATAAAATGAGAAGTTCAAGGTCAACATGAACCAACTTATGGAGGGTCATGGGGGAGCAATGGCCAGGACATTTTCAGGATAAAATTTTAAAAGGTAAAGGATGTTTTCAAAGCAGTCAGGGACAACATTCTCGCTAAAATCTCCGGCTTTCCCCCAAAAAAGTCTTCCTAATTCCGCCTATGAATATCCATCGAAGAAGGTCCACCTAAGTTTTCAGGTCAATATGAATATACCGTGAAATTGATGGTGCGATGAAAAGGAAAAAAAAAGTATTGGAATGTAAATAATACCCAGACATGTTTAAAGAGAAGAAGAGAGAGAAAACACAAATTTATTTAGCCCCATCGAAAACTTCCAGCATGATCGTGAAATTAATTTTACAGTATTTGATTGACTTCAGAAAGACCCAACAACGGAGAGAGAGTGTTCCATTGATTTCCATAATTTGTAATGTTGTCGGGCGAGAAAGAAAGTGCGGTGGTCTCACGTGAGGAGAGCGGCGAATGAGGTTTGAGGGTCGTTGTCCGTTTTTCCACTGGGTCATTTTCTTTTGTCGCGGAGGAGAAAGTGGAGGAGCAACTTCTCGGCGTAACGCACCGATGCCCGCCTGCTACTGTGTGCACCTCCGATCTCTAAACACTCTTTCAACTCAAATATCCCCCCTTATCTTCAGCCTCCTTAGTATTCGGAATATTTGAAAGATCAAGACAACTAGTATAATTTACTTTGGTAGGGACCCTCTTGACTTCATTTTAACGAGACAGAGACTTCACCCTAAATTAACATTGACTAACTCCTTCCTTATCAACAATTTAAAACCCCCTTCACCATGGGTGCCCCCAACTTTTTGAGAAAATTCCATTTTTATAAGGGAAAATCGGGTCTGGTTCGAAATCCCGAAAATCAGTTGCCCGACATCACCATCAATCATCAATGTAAAACAACGGGAAGGAAGGATAATTGTCGGGCAAATGATCGGATCCCGGGAAAATCATGTTTCAAAGGCCATCAGGGACAGCTTGTCTCCCAAGGTTTTCAATATGCCACCCAGGGTCCACAACCTAAATCCTCCCATGCCCTTCCCAACCCCCCTAAAAAATTAAAAACCCCAATTTACGCCCCCCCCCCCTTCAAAAATTATCCCGTCCCGGTGTCCCACAGTTTGAGAACCCGCTGTTGTAAGGAATCGCATTCCTTATAATGTCAAATTAGGAAATTTAGAAAGCTTACAAAATTTGAAAAATTATTTCCTGTATGATTTTGAATTTTCCTCACTCAATTTAAATAGCTTTTCTTTCTATTAAAAAAATCACGCAACTAATGGATGGTAGTTATTTAATTAAAATTTACTTCTAATTTTCAATTTCGTGTTTCACCTAAAATTTAATTAAATCAGTTTGTTACTGAAATCTAAGATAAGAAACAAAATTTAAAAAAAAATGCTAACGATGAGCATGTTACTTCCGAAAGGCAAAATACATGTTTGCTTAGTGTTGTGTAAAAATCAAATATTGTGAGAAAAGCTTAATTTATATTTTCCCAGAAAGTTGTGATAGTTAATGATGCCGATTCATGAAGAACATGCTGGTTAAATAACCGCATGTCTTCATCCTCATTTCTTAAAAAAATTCAACATTAGAGAAATCAAATTGATTTAGAATAGTACTTGATCGATATGTCATTGAAAGTAATGAGAAATAAGTTATGAAATAGCATTTGGATCTCAAATTAATTTCCCATGGAGAAATAGTGAATCGCAGACATTTCCCATCATTTCAAGATATATTTTTTTTTATTTCGAATAAAATTTATGTTGGACGAATATTTAATGCTCGGTGTATTAATTTCAGACGTCTGGCTTTAGGTTTTTCACACCGTGGATAGGAGGTCCTTGGGAAAAGATTGTTTTTCTTACAGAACCAGAAAAAAAATTATCCAATAGTAAGAGATTTCTAAATATGTTTTATTTTTATTTTCTATGCCCACAGAGGTTACACAGAGGCTGCATAAAACTCAAGAACTATTCTGTCATCCTATCAATTGAAGCGCCTTGCAGCAACAACTAAGAAAGGATAGATTCATCGGGTTTGGTGAAGAGGAAAGTATGTTTCTCCTATTAGAAAGTATCAACAGTAAAAATGAACTGTATACATACCTCCTTCACTTTCTATTTTTATTAATTAAATTTTTTTGCTTATAAAGTAACAAATTCTTCTCCTACCAATTTACCAGTGGCAGTGAGTGTGACCACCTCACCAAAGCCATAATTTCACCATCAGTATAACGAAATGATATAAATACAAAGAGAAATACAACTCTGAAACTCAATAAGCTATTATATGGTGTGGATAGCTTTCTATACTTAAACTTCAAACTACCAGCCCATTATGTCTTCAATATTTCCTCCTCCACTTAGTACTTATATTCCGAACCACTTGCTGAGGATCATTTATACGCATTAGAAACTCAGGGCGGCTTGTGACCATCCTCGGTGTGCGTGCGTCGCATATTTCAGGAAAACAGCCGTGCGCTTTTTCACGCTATTGATTTATGAGATATTCCCGAGCAAAGGCGGTGACTCACAAAAGCCAACCGAGATTGATTCACACAAAAAGAATGCACTGCAATATGTGTTTGCTGTAGGATCAAGACCAAAGACTAACACACTTTAAATTGTTGGTTACGTATATGAAAGAGAGGATCTTAATTACTTTGGGACATAGAAGATCACCCACTTTACAAAGCACACATCAATGCCTTTTTTTCTGATATTTTTAAAAAAGGTTTTTTAATTATTTAGAAGCGTCTCAATGAATGGCACCACTGATTAATCCAATAATGAACTCTTATATCTCTGGTACTGTCGACCTAACACCCTTGCACAAAATTTGCTTTCAACTTATTTACCCAGGTAATATGTAAACGGTATTCTAAGTCACTATTTGCAGGGGGACTTCCTAACTTTCTGACCATTGAGTGCCCGGAATTACTAGAAGAAAATGCTCGGTGGACGGGACGGTGGACCATATAAATTTAGACTTATAAATCAAAGGTCCAAGTGAAATTCTTTCTTACTTACAACAATCTCGACAAAAATTTAAAAAGAAATTTGAGACTGAAAAATAATTAAGACTTTTCAAAAACGTTCCCAGGGCTTTCGGTCACGAAAACGAATAACATAGCCATCGCAGGTCACGGGTCCAATAGGCTTAGGCGGCAAAGAGTTAAGCATATAGTTTCGTACAAGTTAAAGATTAATGCATGGAAATTTTGTACAATTTCGATGTATAGTAAAACCTTTTGACAACGATCCCCGATATTGCGTCCTTTCGTTTATTTAAACGACCGTATATTGTTGGTTCCTGAAGGATTGTTTCAACCAGGTTCTATACAGTTCGTACTATTTTGGTGTAGTACAAAAATAGAGAGAAACATTGTTTTCTAGACATAGAAACAAATATGTTGATTATTATTTAAAAGTATCTCTTGGGAAATACTGTACTAGTCGGTGATCTGAATGAATGAATGAATGGCGTTGGAGGAAAGTAGTCGGGGGGACGCAGTCTGAAAGGTCATTCCTTCAATATCCGCTCTCGAAGCTGATGCCGTCCCTCTGACAGCTTAACGGCCGTTCGGAAACAAATCTCAGTCTGAACCTGGCCATTCAGGCGAGGCTAAGCACACACGCCTGCATGCGACAATGGGAGAGACTCTTCCCGACCCCATTCGAAAGCTGTCAAGCAGCGAGACATCTTCGAAAGTGCTCTGCCGCAGTAATGCGGAGCGTCTTTTCTCACCAGCGACGGAAGCCGCGGAGACACCAACAAGATTCCCAGAAACGAAAGAAAGATGACAAAAAATAACATGGAAGGCCATTGTGGACTCTCGAATATTTGGGTTGGGGCATAAATTTGCGGGCGAACAAAACGTCAAACGTCCTGACAGATCTAGTTTACGCAGGCGAGACAATGCACATTGTAATGGAGCGGCGTATCCCATAGCACGCCTTTCAGCGTGCGCGCCGACTATGAGATTTCATAATTGTAGGAGGATGCGCGAATCGCCAGAGATGAGTGAGCATTATGCTAATCCACGGCAGCGGGTCACGGCTGTCCTGTTCTGGATATGCGGATGCCGAGGACCCTGTCCTTTCTTCTACTCCAGACGCCCCAGAAATCACCGTTCAAACAGTTTTAACACGCGAGGTTCAGCAGAGAGAACGCACTTTTCCCGTTACCAAGCTGTTCTGTCTACTAGATGAGTTTAGGCAATTAAGAAGTCATCGAGCCGAGTACGTCCCTGAGCTCATATCAGAATTTTGCAACCATCTTCCACTGAGTGGTGATTGGAGGATTCCAGCTTGGAACCATACTTGTGCCTTACCACCCATCATTTTCAAAAGACGAATTATGATGGTTTGGGTGCAGTAGGTCTTACTGAATACTTTACTTGCGTAAGACGCCCTTTATTAATTGCAGAGAGCTAAATTGCTAACTCTTAAAGCCACCCAATGGATAACTTTCACCACCCTTTGCTCATCACGACCTAACTCTTACTAGAAGGTTCTTGGTGCATTGATTAGAATGATAGGTCACTGCAGGTTACAGGTCACTCACAAGAGCCAAGACTACTATTCAGTGACCGAGTTGATCCATAGATTTGTTGATGATAAGAGTCTATTACATCATAGAAAAGCAACAAGGGTAGTTGGCTTAAAAGTCCTGGTCTGGAGATTGGATGAATTAGATGGTCAAAAGTCAACTCCTCTGTGCATTTAACTATGAAATTCACAAATAAAGATTTACAATTACAAATTTTTCCAGACTAGAGATAAGAGAAACAAAAAGAAATATATATTATTTATAGGATTCACTGCAAGCTAATAAATTATGTTTGTAAATTTAACATTCCATTACAGTTTTAAACTCTTAAATACGACAAACAATTAAGTACGAGTAGAAATACAACAGAGAACCACTAAAGGTGGATTCTTCAAAACGTAGACGTATAACCAGACACTGAAATTTGAATAAAACATATATTCCATTCCTAAGCTGAACACACAACATAGGGTGCAATCATAGGTAAAACATGGTTAGAAAACAAGCTTCCTACAACTTAGCATTTCATCACAAACTCGAACCAGAATATGTTATGGTTCCATAAAATAAATTTTTGCATATGGCAATTTGGAACTTTAATCCACATAAATCACCAAACACAAGGATAAAAAAGTCGAAAAATTATAAAACTTTAAAAAAAAATTTAAAGTCCAGATACATTTCAAATAAAGACCGAGTGACCAGATATCGTCTTTGGCAAAAAATACTTAGCATAAAATATTTTCTACACCATCCTACATTGAAAAAATAGTTTTAACTAATGAAACAAAAATAGGGGTTAAGTAAGTATTCGTTTTTCCATGCTGATGCTTATGAAATATTTTGGGGTAGCTTCGGCAAATTTACGTCCTTAAGTACGTAATTAAGGTAACAGGTATAATTGTCCTTTTATGATATAAAATACCGAATTTGCGCCACTCGTTTTCCATGGTAGGAAATAAGACACTGGACTGTACGCGTTTTAATTCTACTGGGTGTCGAGATGTGACCTTCAATTTGTTTCGATGAGACGGGGTTTGGCAATAGCTGATTCAGTAACAGAATCGTTAATGTCATTCTCCTAATACCTGTACCACCCGTACACTTTAATTTCATTCACACAACATGTCACTTGAAAAGGAGAGGTGTATTGGGAGATCGTCATGAATCAGCTGCATCCATGTGACACGACATCATGATATTATGAGAAAAGGAAACGTCCCAGAAAACTTTATTCTTCAAACCTTCTTAAGCCAAGTAAAAAGATTTCTTAGCAATTTTTGGAAGGGAAGATTTTAAATAAATTGTGTTTTGAAGAAAAAAAATATTTATTAGATTCAAGATTCGAGTCGAGTTAATTTTCATAGTACCACCCTACAATAAGAAAATTTTTAATAAAACAATTTATAAACTCTATTGAATTAAACACTGGTTGTTTTGCTATGGATAGCCGAAAAATTATTTAAAGAAACGAAAATTAAATTATATTTACGAAACGGAATATAAGAACTAATAAACGAAAAGAAACGAGGAAATTCAATTGTATTCATATGTGTGGTCTGAAAAGTTCCGTGTGGGAATTGTGACATTAAAATAAACAAAAGATATAGAAATGAGTATCTTTGAAAGCTGAAAAAGAAAAATCAGTCAGGGCTTTGATTCAATTAAAAAGTACAGAAAAGTTAATAACACTTGGAACAGAACCAGAAAAAACACGCACAAGAAGCAATTTTCCTCTCAAACTCCAAGCCCACAAGCGTGGGAAACTTTCATAATAATTCACTAATAAAGACTCCACGGATCTCCATGGCTCGAACAAAAAGCAATCCCATTCGAAAACCAGTTCTCAGTGTTTACACCACACCAACATCAGAACCCCCAGAATGAACAATTATAACGCACAATAACACAAGAATAAAAAAAACCTATTATCTTAATAATAAAAAAACGATGCGGGGAAAACGCGTTTACAAACGAAAAAAAAATAAACCGTCGATTATCGAAAGTGACGGAGAAGCCGATTAAATAATGTAAAGATAGTATCTGCCGCGGTCCTATCGCAGTACGGCACACGAATGGGAGGGAAAGAACAAAGCCCGAGTGGTGCAACCAACGTTTGTCTGGGTGACGAAACCGTATTCTTTTTCGCTTGAAAAGCTCCACTCGCTGCTATCAACTTAACCTATTTATCGACCGGGCAGGTTATCGAGGACTGCCGGCGATTGAATTGGTGCACACCGTTTCCGAATCGCCCACGCAACAGGTGTGCAATCGAACGGGGATGTTATACAACAATGTTGTTGGGAGTCAACGGAGTGACACTGGAGATTCAAGGGGATAGAAAATACGAGGAGTAGATAGTATGGGAGCTATACAGCAGTGATATGGACACATACATGACTGGGTGAGAAATCGAGTCATGTACGTGTAGTAGAGAGCACGAATGACGATGTTTGGTGGATGAAATTTAAAAAAACTTCTGGGTACTGAATTATGTACTTAGACTTATCACCACTACTAATAAAATATCTTTGGAAGCCAAGGGGAAGTGAATGCCCTATCAAGAACATGCAAAAAACTCGACTAGTTGGCCAACCCAGACCCAGATCCAGTACTGTCACTTGTACTCCTTAACCCAGCACTCATACTATCTCATTAATGGCCTTATTCACTGCTACCGCTACCTGACCATCGCAGTTAAAGAAGGATTCCACCAATCAGGGTCAGCGAAAAGCTCATTTTTTTCTTTAGCTGCTGCTTATAACCTCTGGTCAAGTGGCAGTGAATAAGGGCCGTAAGAGATCTTATTAACAAAACTTGATTTTAAAAAATGCAAGTTTAGATTAACTCTCTTACTACGAAAATACTAATAAAATAAACAATTGCAAGTTTTAGACATAGTAACTGAAAACCTCTTAGGTTTATCAGAATTAATTAAGAAAATTAATTTAAAAATCACCCAATTTTTTTTTAAAAAGATAATCAAAAATGCAAGAATGGACAGTAGAAATTAAGAGCGAATTTTTGACTTAAAAGTTGAACTTAACTGCTTTTCCAATATAAATTTCTTAATTTCTCTATCCCAACAATATAGGTAAAATGTAAATTCAATAACTATGGATTTCAAACAAAATGTTGTATGAAACTTTTAAGTAACAACGAAGGAGTTCAACTAAAAACAAAAAAATGCCTCAAAACCACTTACAACCAACATATCAAAATTGGATTTCTCCTAATCAGATACACGCGCACAGTCCAGAGTCGTCACAGACGCTCATTCAATTCGCTTCCCTCATACATCCCCGAAAACCACCCAAGTGATCTATCCCAATGTCATTTACAAAAGGAATCGCAAACACGTGAAACAGCTTTTTTCTTCCCAATTAAAATCACATTAACCGGAAAACAACAGAGTTATGGGCTATTCCTGGCTCTCCCTTTCGAATTTTAACAAACGTTCTGCGTCAGTAGCAAGGTTGAGTTTCAGTTTTATCAATCCATCAATCTCTCTCTCTCTCCACGATAACACTCCGAGGGGATATCTATCTCTCGAGGAGTTTTTTTTTCTTCTATTGCCAAGCAGAATTTTTCTGAAGTCTGGCAACCGAAGCCAAACCTCCGGGCTGAAAAACACGGGGAACTGAACAGCACCATTCCCTTCTTAATAAAATTGATGAAGTAGGAGTGTTGTTCAAGTTATAACAGTATCGATTCATTCATTTTGAGAGTAAATCAACAGGTGAAGTAGTAAGAAAACTTGGATTTTGCTACATGGCAATATATTGGTCTTGTGATACTAAGAATCTTCCCTTTCTAATCCCCCTAAGAATCTAAGAACCCTTCCAATCATTTCGTTCAGGGGTCACGGTTGAAAGCCATAAATATACCCAACGAAGTGAAAAGTATCCAGAATGCTGGATAATATATCCAATGGGCTGGTAAGTGAGAAGTGCTGGTTATACCCAAAAGACTGGATAAGTGAAGTAGTACCTATAGAATTCCTATTTAGTCCAAAAAATGCCCGACAGCCTGGAGACACTTTTTATTAAATTAAGAGCTACAGTAAAATAAAATGTCTTGCGGTTACTCTTTTAAATTTTCAGTAACGATAAACCCTTGTTAACCATTATAACGTGAAAATTCAAACTAATTCATCTAGAAAATAATTTGGTTTTTCTTATAGAGTGAGAGTAATAGCTCAGGCATTAAATGACTTCTCTTAAGAATTTTAAAACGGTATTAAAGAAACGGCAAGGAAATAAAACGTCTTCTAACAGACAAAACATCGAAAGGTCTGCACATCAATGAAATTCAATGAATCGTCATGTCATCATTCAACATCGAATTTTGAATATTATTGTAGCTATACACTAAAGTTGAAATAATCCAAATGGGCCGTGGTGGGTCAGATAGAAGTCTTTTAGTAGCCTTATCCGGCTGGCCTTTTGAGAGACCCCTGAATTAGAGGAAAGACTCAAGCAAACAAGATAAGATACACCAAAGGTACACTTATTGGCAGAAGATATGGGACGAAGCTATTAACTTTTTTTTTCAGAAGGACACATTATTCAAGATCGATTAGGATACATGGTAATGCAAGTATCCTGATACATGATACCACAAACCACGACTTAAAAGCAAAGAGCACGAAAAAACTCCAAACCAAAATAGTTCCACAGCAGAAACTGCCGTGATGTAAGCACATGGTATCAATGGGCAGATCCCTTATTTGGCAGCCCGAAAGCGGTGACGAGCTGAGACAATAAGTCTGCTTAATTCAGCTAAATCAACCAAGACACGAGCATCTCCTTGAATCCGCGCCTCGCCATCGACGTAATAATAAATAAAGTGTGACTAGTGTTTAAACAGAGGCAACTAAAAACGCGTGTTCTCACCAGACAAAAGAAGGGACTCAACGACAGTAGTTTTAGTTTTATTGATCACCGAGCAGGGGGGGGAGAGATCTGGAAGACTGTCCCAGAGACAATAAAAAAATAAGGTTTCGCAAAAACATCTCCCAGTGGAAGTCTGCCAACTGGGAATCTGTGAAAGAGACAGTCCGCGTTTTACGAGGTCTTATTATTAGCAGCAAAAAAGCTCTCTGGATGGAAGTAGTACCCAATCCTGCTGATAATTGTTGCTGGGAAGCTGGAGTTGTCAAACGGATTTAATGCGGAACAGGTTGAAACCGGTCTGGAAGTGCAAAGACCACGACATTCAACATGAAAACGAGAGGGATTATGTGTGTATTCCAGCTGTTGGGGGTTCGGAAAGAGCAGCCAAATTCGCCTGGATGAACGGTAAACAAGGCAACTGATGGGACCCTACAAGACGCCAATATACAGATGGCATAAGACCATTGGAGACCTCTACAATGTAGATTCTACATATATCCGAATTATTTTTATTTTCAACAGTAGCAAAAATCTGAAAAATTATTAATTCGCACAACACATGATTCGATACCTGAAAATATTTGAGACCTTCAAAGTACATTTTAAGCGTCACTAGTTTAAGAGGTATATGATTTTCATGACATAACTAGGGGCAATAAGCTGCCAATAACAGCACAAAATATATGTTGGTAAAGTGGATAAAATTATAATTTATCATTATAAAACTAAATTTTCAAATAAAAGAAGCTTATCCATAAAAATAATGCAATTCTAATTATAATGTACCATCCGTAATAAGATAAAATAAGATTATTAGAATGTTCTAATGCAATACAACGCAACTGTTTAAAATAAATAAGTCAAAAAAGTTCACCCTTTTCTCATAGAACACTTCAAGATATGTAAATAAAATAAGCAGTTCTTTGAGAGGTTGTGGAGAACAGGAAGATATCTATCAGACATACTGGTTCAGTCTAGTTTTTCTAGTTACGAGTATTAGCATTTCTACGGTCTTCCTTATAACTCATGAATCGTACATTTAAAACCTCAAGAGTGTTTCTAAAGAAGTAATTTAGAATGAAGAGTTTCTTGGAAACCAATTACTAATATGGCCGTTTTCTGCACAGTTCTTAAAAAGATCTCGCATGTTCCATCTATTCTATACAGTTAAAATCCTCTTCGATATCTATAGTTACTTTGTAACTAAACCGATGGAGGAAAGGAAAATGTGAATATTTAAATTAGCATTTCTAAGCCGTCCATATGTTGCATATAGTATGACCACCAAAACAGGGGTATATGGCACAATGGCACATACTGTAGGCAAATCACTAATGTTGTAGTTGTAGTTGTAAAAAGTATGTGGGGGACTCCCCTTTTCTTCTTTACTATTTTTAATGCTGTTTTTTACCTAAACCTATATATTTCGGGGGGGGGGGGGCGGTCCAAATAGTTTGTCCACCCCCTATCTTATTAGCTCTGCGAGTTACAAAGGCACACGCTCCACTGCAGAGAACGCCAGGTAAGTTGGAATTTACTAAATGCAATTATCTTTGGTCCACGCAAAACAATAGTAGTGTCACCCATTGCATTTATTATCCCTGTACTACCATTCAACACACCGCGTTTATACATCGGTGGCTTACGATAAATGGAAATTAGGACCTACGTCTTCTTATAATCATCTCATTGTAATACATTTCTATCGAAGTCTCTCGTATAGGCGGAACTTATCAACTTCGTGGGAATTTCGTTTTCTGCAAGCATAATTTTTAACAAGGTTTATTTATTCCAAGATTGGCTTTAGGGTTCCACCGAACCTTTATATAGTGCCGTAATACGCAGGTTTTAACCTGAACTCAGACGTGAAACGTGACGTAAGGTTTTAGACGTGTTGGTTCCGATTGGTCGATAGGAAACCCCACGTGCGATGAGGGACCCTTTCAGCGAATAATAACCGACGCGTTTTCATAAAGCACGGGTAATCACTTTTTATATCCAGGCGCGGATTCAAGGGGGGCACTCCGGAAAGTGCCTCCTCCTTGGGTTGAAAAAGAAAGGGAAAAAAAGAGAGAAAAGTCGTAAAAAGGAGAAAGAAGATTCTGAAAGACCAAAAATTTTTCAGTCATTTAAAAGATGTATACTTTTGCTTCTTTTTACCCTTTTATCTCTTCCTTTTCCCTTCTCGACCCTTTTTTTTAAACCCAGGGGGTCACTTTCCCCATATTGTTCAAACTTTTTCGTTCATTAAGTGTTTGTGGGTGATAAAAATGAGTTATTTAGGGTCAAAATTCTTATTATTTTCTGATGGAGAAACTTCATGGGGGGATCTAAAGAGATCTTTATGGAAAAAAGTAAAATTTTGTCTATTTGCGTCCAAAGGTAGAGGTGATCCTAAAAAAGTGCCCTCCCCTTGCAGCCCTGTTCACTTCCACGTTTTTGCTTTTTAGAAGCTGCATGCATGGAAGCCGGAGAGATACCTTGACTAGGTAGAATCCAGCTCACTAGTCTTCAAAAAATAATTAACAAGATTTATACTTCGCACCTGCATTTGTCAGTTAATGGCACAGCCTTCACCAACACCTTCACCATCCGGGGGGAAAAAGCCCAAAAAGAAAGGCGACATTAAAATTTCCCAGCGGGCTAAACATATCACCTCTGCACCGGGCGAGAAATAAAAATACGCGCAAAACTAAGAATATACGTTGGAGAGTATCGTAAAGAGCAACACTTCCCATCCCATCCCCTTTCACATCTCCAGAACGGGGGTACGTCCCCTTTTAAAAATAGCGCTAAAAAGCGGTGGCGCCGCGGTGAAAAAGCGGAGGGCTCCCGGCCAACCCACCACCAGAGCGAAAACAAGGCTCCTTCTTGAATCAGGCGGATTACCCGACTGTCACCACAGCACAATCACTTAACTAGTACCTTTGACACGGATTAGGGAGTTTGACACAAGCGGCCTTCGGTCGCCAATGATGGCGGTGTCAAGCCATTGTTGTCGTGACAAGGGATAGAAATTAAAGGGAGGTTGGTCGATGGGCTACGGTGGAGGTTACGACAGAGAGGAATCGGTACCTAGAAAAAACACCCTTCAACACGTGGTACTACCTATACAAGTGCTATTTGCTTAGTGCTGGAGAGAGCCATAATATGAAAGTGGCACGACGGCCTGAGGTTCACAGGGTTGCTTCCACTTGTCCTTATCCCACATGAGGGTCGACAGTCGTATATCAATTGATGGAGATTCTACCCCCAAAAAGCATAGACTTCGTGGTGTCATCAACGAATCGAAAAAAGGATTCTTAAGGCACGGAAGAAATGAAAAGCGAAAAAAAAAATCCTTCATTATTAAATAGTAAAATACAAAATATATTAACTGGAATATTAAATAGAAATCAAGGTATTAATGATCCAGGTTAGGCAAATCAATATCAAGGTGAAAATCAAGTTAAATTCAATCAGATATATTAACTGGAATATTAAATTGAAATCTAGGAATATTCCAGCTGGATCAAGCTAAATGCAATGCCAGCAATCAAACTGGAATCAATCTGGATGTGCATCAAGTGCCGAAGTTGGGTCCAGCTAGATTTCTAGTAATAATCCTGGTAGAGCAGGTCAATGTCAAGTCGGAAATCCAGCTTGACCCTGACTTACTGTGCCGTCCGGGAAACTAAGATGAACTAGGCAAAACCTCAGTATAAGAATATGGCCAGACCAGTTGAACTCCAGTGATGACGACTGGAGGATTGCAACACGAGATCATCTAAATTCATTGGGAAAGGTTTTTTTATTATAAGTTTAGGGTTTTATGTCAGAACCTCAACTTGCACTTCCCCGAAAAAGGAGGGAAATAATTTTTATACGGCTAAAAAACTTTATTATAAGGGGGGAAATAACGAAAAGGGAGTGCAGTTCAGACACTCCGTTTATTTTAAGACTGCTCTATCATTTGCTTATAATACAACCGAATCCTACTGGACAAGTATGATGACACCTTTGGAAACTAGTAGGGATGTAGTAAGATAGTCTTTTGTTATAATTTTTAAAAAGAGATTCAGGAACATTAAAGGATTATAAGATCCCATGTTTCATGTAGCATTTATTGAGCATTGTCAGAATAATTGGAATACAGGTTAACAAAATATTCTACAATGGTCAATTTCACAACCATTAACAGATGGGAGAATCCAGAGAAGTATAAGCGTAGAAAAATGTCCGGTTATAGAGAAAATTGGTTTTTTAGGGTGCTTTTTCTCTCTCAATGTTTCTCTGAATAATTTAAAACAGACCTAAACTTGGTTCCTTACATATAAAAAAACCCTAAATCTTAAAAAGAGACCCAAGTAAAAAACAAATTTCGCTCATTATGTAGCTATTTCTTTTTTAGTTAAGTTCTACAAAACCAGTTAAAAATTAAATCTTTAAACAGTTTCAAAAACTTAAATCTAAGGAAATCTTAAACTGCTCAAATACATGCACCACGAAGTCAGATGATCCAAGAACATCACTATAACATTCAGTATTTCAGACATTGATGTAATCCTCACTCTCTATGAAACATTTGAAAGATATTTCCATGTAAGTTTAAAGTACTTTTGCGGCACACAGGTTAACTCAGCAATAAGGAAACTCGCTTTATCACAAGATCTTTTAAGTGTACCGAAGGGCCAGCTGCACAGGTATAGGATTCAGTATTGGTTGAAATATCCGTTTGACCTCCCTCCACAGGTGTTTAATCATGCCTAAAAGATGGTTTTTGATAGAAGAGGCTGAAGCCGAGCACAACACTACAAGGGTTTCGAAATAGTGTAGTGTAGTGAAGAGGCCTTCGGAGAGAAGGTTTTGAATATAAAATTTACTGCGTTTTTAATCTTTAGGACTTAGGGATCGTTAAATAAAATGTTTTCTACAGGTGTGCGTACAGTTAAGAGAGGTCATTTTGAACATCGGGAACAAACATCTCCGTTATGGTTGAAGGATGAATCAGGTTTCGTAAGACTGTGTAAGAACTCCAAAGCGTTTTGAGGATTGCACTGAGAAATAATTTATTACATTATAATCTTTATAATTTAATGGATTAATATCAGAGTCCCCCCCCCAATAATAAATTGTTTCTCTTTCCCTATTTAAGAGTTAATATAGATTTTAATACACATAACTAAAATTATTAAAATTTCCCCCTTTTAAAAAGGGTGAAGCTTTTTCTCTGTGTATATGATTTATAGGGTAGCAAAGGCATTCAAAAGAACAAACTAATCAAAAGTTAATATTTTTTCAATGATATTGAAAAAAATTTAACAAAATTTTCTTACAAGAAAAATAAATCATGTAACTAAACTTAGCACAAAATATAGTTCAATACGAATTATTCGACAAAAAACTTCAGTTATAAGGGTTAAGTAGGTGTATCGATAGGTATTGGGTACACTTGGATAGGGTAAACTTTCAATGAAAAATACATTTATCTACAATTAAATAAGGTATTTCATGAATGAAAATAATTAACCGGTAAAAGGTTTGAAATCTGCCATCTTTCATTCACTAAATAAATATAATAAGAAAAACTCAATCAAATTCTTCTGAAAATGCAATCGGTATTTCACTCTAATTTTTTGCTTATTCACAAGTCTAGCAAAAAAGGTCTCGCTGAAATAACCGTCTATTACAAAATAAGCGTGAGTCTACTGTACTAAGTTTAGCAATGAACGAAGCAAAACTCCTCGAACAAAGGGATGATGCGATGTATCTGAAAAAGCAAATAAACGAAATCCATTCACCTATACTAGGAGGGAGAGTTTAGGAATCGCAAAGAGGGTCATTAAATCAACTAGGGTTAATGACTTCATGGGAGGGAATACCATACATCGCAAACACGAGTTTCTGACTTACACGAGAAGCTGAATTACCAATGCCTGCAGAGGAACTGGAAGCACGATAAAGAGTCGTTAGCAATTCATGTGACAACTAAACGAAATCGGACTGACATTGACTAATTGTTTTCTGATTAAAGGTAGCAGAGATTGGTAAGGTCCAACAACGTTACAGTACGAAGAGCATCAACTGTTTTTTTTTTCTAACTCAATTATCCCTAATGTGGTCAATTTAATTTTTTTTGGTAAAAGAATAACATTAAAAATCAAGGCATTAAGGGACGTCCATAAATTAAATGAGGTGTTTTTTCAAAATTTTGAACCCCTCCTGCTCCTTGGTGAGATTTAGTGAAACTTTGCTCGACCCCCCCCTTAAATTCTCTCGTGAGATTTTCTCTATAACTTTTTACTAAATAAATTTCTTTGATATGTTCTAGCCGTTCGTCTTATCAGCATCACACTTAACATACTGATTGCAAAACCTTTGATACAAATCCATGTTGAAATCCAAAACATGGTCTCAACTTGTAATTATCATGACTAACTGGCTAATGATTCGCTTGTTTGACTAATCAGCGAATTTTTCTTAACTTCTGCTAAAAAATATTAGTATATTTTATAAACTAAAAGTTGACGTGAGATTTTAATTGACTCCACCCTCCCCTCTGATGAGATTTGGTGAGATTTTGCTGGACCCCCTCCCCCCTTTTTCGACCACACGTAATTCATGGATGTCCCCAAAAGCTAAAGTGTACTTTAATTTTGAATTCTTCGTTCGTGACTTTTGCTTAGAATTCTTTGTTTTTACAGGATTTTTTTTTGATGGAGGTATCGGTGAGTTGCAGCTGAAAGTTTTAACAGTGCGGACAATATCTAGTTCTAGACGATTAAAAATTCACAACTACATGGGAATTATTGATGCCATTATAAGCATTAAAAAAGCTATTAAAGAAGTTTAAATCAGAACATAAACTAATGAAAAACTGAAATAAAGTAATATTTGTTATAAGTAGTACTTATTCACACAAGATATACTATAATAGGCTGCAACGTTACCTGACCCTGGAGAAACAAAACAAAGAAAGTAGTGCCCTAATGCGCGGTGTCCGAGTTTTGTGTGAAATTAAGAACTTCAATTTAGAAATATGATAGGTTTGTTAAACTTATGTATACTATAGCGTCTTTTTATCACGATTTGCGTACAAAAACTCCTTCTAGCAACCCAACAGGCTTTCTGTTTACTCAGTATTTCATTCCGTGTAGTGACGTCATAGGATCAAGACACGTTGCAGTCTAGTATGAACTTATGGGGGTGCTGTGTAATAAAGTGTTTTTACAACAACTCGCTACATTACGCTGAACCTGCGCATACCACGGAGTGATACAACCACGAACTGGTTCAGTATCATCCCACGAGAACTTCCACCATCTTATTAAGAAAATTAAATTTGAATTTCGACGCAGGGTTCGAACCAGGCCAATGGATAGTGAAAGCAATCACGACGCCAGCAAGAAAAAATAAAAGAGGATCCAGGAAACATCCTCCAAAGCACGGCTGGTAAATGACGAAAGCAAGGGTGGAATCCCACAATTTGACAAACCGTCCACTTTTTCTTTCTGCTGCCGTCCTCAGCAGTCATTTGGGATGGGTGATTAAGTACCACGAGAAGCAGAGAAACCTAATGCCTTCCCGCCAATTGACGAGGGATGGAAAATTGTTTTTCCGAGACGCCTTCGTTTGTTCCAAAAGGGACAAGAGAAGCTTTTTGTTCTGCGCCATCTTTCAATTGATATACCCGAGGGAGTACCGCACACGAGAACTTGTCGCAACTGCTTCTCACTCGGGAAATTTGTGTAGAATTTAAACGGGCGGAACCACCTTGGTACGAAGCCTAATGATTTCTGTAGTAATTACACTTCCAAGACCCGGGATGGGACGCCAACCTCTCTGCGACCCTTTTCGCCCAAGAAATGTTTGTCTAACTCGGGTTTTGGAAAGAAATAATGTTAAATAAACATGGAAATGATTGATCATGGACGTGTTTCATTCCATATGCATTGTTCGTGTGCATCCTATTATTATGACGAAATCAGAGGTGATATGGTTTGCAGGCCCTTTTTTACCCAGTATTAGGTAGCATGAGGTAGAATATAGTACCTTCTCAACTAGACGGATGGACAAGAGCACACCAAGTGCGGAAAACATTAAAATTTAATTTTCGATAAAATGGACAAGAACCTATAGGTTCTACAGTATACTGTTGTTAATACAGAAGTGTTATCACGGTGTTTTGGTGAACAATGTCCTATTTGAAAATACATCCTGACGAAAAACTTTTAAAATAGACTGCATTATCTTCGCAGCTACACGCGCCATCATAAAAGTAGTTACAGGTACTACCTTTTTTATAGATAGTAGTTTACATTTATTCTGTTTGTATTACAAATACCATACTATTTGTATCACAATGGTCTCAATTGAGAGTTTTAATTTAGGCACAATAAGAGGTAGATCACCAAAAAATACGACCCGACCGAGATTTTGATATCACCCTCATAAAAATAAGTATCCCACTCAACGCAATGAGAGAACGGTCCCTCCAACCACAAGTGAAGGACCCGCGCAAATTTCTCTCATTAGGGTAATTTGCGAGGGCTTCTGGCAGATCAAAGCCACGATAGTAGTCGCCATTTTTAAAAATCGCGCGGAGAGAGAGAGTTTGGCGAGGGTGATTCACGGCTTTCTAAATAAAGATTCGGGACACCCTATGTGCAAGGCTATCTGGTTTCCTTGAGAAACAGCCCACCACCTTCGCGAAAAGGAACAAGGTGATCATCCAGGCTAATTTCTTCCCATTGAGGCAGGTGGAGGTGTAAAAAGGGCCCTGCAAGGTCCGTTTCTAATTAGAACGTTTTGGTCGCGGTGGGCTTGGAGCAGAATTAGCATCCGTAGGACAAGGATGTCCACCAACCTTTTACTCTCCTACTTCAATGGGTCCATTGATTTAAGTTTTGGGTCGTTAGTATATCCACAGTTAAATAGAGGGGTTGCCCAGAGGGATATCGATATATATTCCTCTCCAAAAAAAACCCTTGATCATTTTTTTCTTCGTTTATAATCATAGGAAAAAAACCCTACAGGATCTACCATTATATCCCCTTTCCCTGTTTGAACTTCTTTTTTCTGAGAACGCAACTACCGTGAAATTTCTTATTACTGAACTGGGAATGCAACGAAGAATTTTCCCTTAAATGAATTTTTCTCATAGTTATAGGTTATAACTATGAGGTTTCAATTGGAGTCTATTAATGATCAAAAGGCATCGAATTTGAAGAAATAATGCGTTAATAAAGATTATCTTTGGTAACGCTTTTGTATAAATTTTATTAAAAACCTCTACGAAAGCTTATAACTCAAGTAGTAATTTTCCATTTTTGTTTGAGAGTGGTTTACTTCACTCCCCACATTGTAACTCTAAATATCCAATCCATAAAGACATTTTATATATTCCCTTAAATCTAATCAAATGTCGGATGATGGGTATCTAAACTTAACAATAATAAAAAAATATCCTACTATAATTATAAAATATTAATGGCTACCCGAAACCTAAGCCCACCTATGGCATTCCCTTAGTCCAAAGTAAATAAAATAGATAAAACATAACAGTTTTTTTTTCTATATTTCTTCAGTTTTTTGCAAGCTTCATAGATTTGAAGTAAGTTGAAGAAGCATAAGATAAACGACAAGTGTTTATGAAATTCTATACTTCCATGGGTTAATCATAGAGTTAGTAAGATCAAAAAATATCATGTGTTTAAAATAGGTATAGAGAGCAAAAGATAATGATAAGTTCTGTCACTTCTGAAACACTTTATTACAACTCAGCTCCAATATCTGTCTTGACGATAATCCGTAACTATCTTATCTCTGCTGAAGGATATTTTCGAGTTATAATCACGTATTTTAATCTCCAATGCTAGGTTTTCATGAGCACTCTATCTCCACACACTAACAGATTGCTAAATATAAGGCGCTATTACTCATAGGGGCTGATTACAATGAAGACATATCTAAAGTCTTGGAGGTTAATTGAATACGAAAAATAGATAAGGAAATTTTGATAGACCCTAATCATAATATTTGGATCATTCCCCAACAGAATATATCCGCAGATATTGAGAATTATATGTCAACAGGTATGAACAGGTTCCTCACGTTTTGACAGGGAATATAATTAGACAAACGACCGGCTAGCCAGACAAACTTTGATAACTTTTGTGCCAAGAACTTTAATAGGAAAATGCAAAATGCTTTTTCAAAATTTAGAATCTAAAAAAAGAGTGGAAGAGTGGATAAATTATTGTTTTTCTACAAGTATACTGGAGGACTGTTACTGTTCCTTCGGACAATAGTTTTTCAGAAAGTTACAAAAAGGGTAGCCAGGTTTTTTTGTACTTATAAATAAATAATCATAAGAGAATGAATGACTAACTCAGTTTTCCCATGTAGAATTAAATAACAATCGGTTACTTAGGAATATTATTTTTAAAAAAATCCTTAAACTATTCAATAAAACAATATGGAAAAAGCATATTGGATTAAGTATGAAGGCCTTAGGTGGATATGGCTCAAGGGGAGTTTGACAGAAGATTTTTGCGGTAATTCAACCTTTGGAAAACCTAAAGGAAATAGGTTCGCACCCTCAAGAACATTTTATAGAGCTAAATACAAGATTTTTCGAAACTGCCTTCGTTAGAACTTGTAGGAAAAAAAGTGATTCTTCTAGAAAATGAAACCTGTAGCGGGCGGGCGGGCACATCAAACGCAACCGCCTGGCAGGGGATGAGAACCTTACCTGCAGAAGGAGCCTCATTTGCATATTCGGAGCAGCCGACCTTAGTGGCAAAAGCAAGAGCTCCTCAGCTAGACCTGATGACCGTGACCGACGGAAGGTCGTCAAGACAACAGCTATTGTTTTGCTTCCGCATAATTAATCATTCACACCCAAAACATTTCTTCGACTCCATTTGCTCCTCTTCAAACTACTTATATTGTGTCGAATCAATACACTGTCTCCCAGGTGCGCTTTCTTTGAGAGAAAGTTACAAGTCTTGACGACTCGCCCTTTGGGAAATCGAAGGTAGTTCAAAGGTTTGGATGATGATCCGGTCCTGTTTTGTCAGGGAATCAGGAGTTTTGTGTTTGTAAGGAATCATATACCCTTAATCGTCAGACCAAATGTAAGGATGTTAAAGAAAGAGGTTCAAAGAGTCTGAAGGAAGAGTAAATTGAATACAAGACAATAGGATACCTTTGAAATGGAATATAATGGTAGTTTTTTTATCATTACAACACCAAATATCCACATGAGAAGTTGGGTGTATTGAATTTATATTAATAGGCAGATCAGTAATTTCAAAACCTCTCGTGAAGAGGAAGAAAATGAAGCATCACTTAACGAAAGAAGTCACATGGGAAAAATTATCGGGGAGGTTTAAAGATCATTTGCTTTCGATGGTCATAACACAGCACCATAGCCAGAAATATAATTCATATCAGAATCTTGGGAGGATAAGTTGTTTTCTGTTTGGGGTGGGGTATATATCGTCATAGTAATCAACCACAATTGGAGGAATATATAGCAACTTCTAGAAAAAATACGTGAAATGGTAGTATTGCCCCGATATCTCCCACTTTGGCTTAGCCCCTGGACCATTAGAAGACAACATAAAACTATAGACCACCAAGGCAGGTCTCCCTCGACGGAAATCCCATAAAAATACTCGATCGAGCTACTAAATAAAAAACATCTCGGCTTTTGTTTCCAAACGATGGTATATAATCGCGAGCGACTACGTGAGGGAGTGACGTCACCGTGTGTTCAGCAGAGATAACATCGGCCGGGGACGATGCAAGGACGCACATCTGATTTATTTATTGGAAGAGTAGAGAGAGATGAGTGTACAAAGCACATCAAAGGTGGGCATTGTTTGCACTGGGGTGGACTTGTTTACGGAGCTGTGTTTCGATTTCTGATGCAGCGGTGTAGGGATTTATTTCTGATGGGGCACACGATTTTGTACAAGGACGGCTATCTGTCTGGACAAACTCAATCCGGGGGATTAACCACACAGTGTGACTAAAAGATTTCTCATTCAAGGATATGAATTGGGGCAGTGGTAGCTTTCTGACGTTGACAACTTATGACCTGCTGGCAATGTATGAACAGCCAAAGAAACGCATTTAGTGAGATTTTTCAAATTATTTGATGGGGGAAAAGAAATGTTTATGTCATAATTGTCAATGAAAGGGGATATCCCTACGTATTTTTCCTTTCCCCTCTCTTCCACTCTAGGCTAGAGGGGGAGAGAAATAAAACTACATTCCGAATTTAAGTCACAAAAAATAAACAAAGGTGTGAAAAGTGAATTTCACAACAAAAATACTTCGTATACGTGGTTTCGATAGAAACACAATTTATCGGTTCCGTTGAGTAAAAAATTATTAATTCAGAGGAAAACTACAAGTAAATAATAGAATCTTTAATGTATATGTTACGGGCAATGTAATAAATCTGGGCATTATTAATAATGCCCGGGCAATGTGATAAATTCAGTGGAATTTATGAATGAAATTTATCACTTTGCCCGCCTCCACTTCGGGTATTATTAATAATGCCCGATTAATCACTTTGCCCATAACATATATATTAATTAGGAGATCAATAGATTAATTTAGGAGAACTAATTATGCTTGTTTCAACAAAAAAAGCTAACATAGATATTTCTTATTAATTAAAATTTGTCAGAAGAGTTAGAAAGTATCCCCACCGCATCCTGTGAAAATCTAGCAAATGCCAAAATTCAATTGAGAAAACACAGTGTCTATTAAAACATCTTTATCAGATGAATATCTACAACTGAAAAGCCCTATCAAAGATAACGCTCAATATACTGAGCTTCGATGTCCAAACACATTGGTAAAACTAAAACACAACACTTGATTTGGATAATTTTAAACCTAATGGACTGAATACCACCGTACATACTCTATTACAAAATACTTGAGTGGTTTCTTGAAATATAAGTTATCTAAATAACCCAAATTAATGACATCCCTCCTTGCAAAAACATTATAAATCAAGAACATCTATCTGAATTAGCAAGAATGGAAATCTGAGCAAAAATTACCGATCCTATCATTGTTATGTTGTTTTTCCTGCAAAGCAATCGTAACGGGGGAAAAGCCGACTTCTCAGGCAGATACCTTCCCCAAGGGAGGTCGCAACCCCGACCCAAGTTTTAGGGAAAAAAACTTTTAGGAAATCGGAATAGCTATATGAAAAAAAAAATAGGAGGAAAAGGGAATATATCTCTTCTGTTTAGATAAGAAATTTTTAAATTTTAAATTTGACTCTTCCATATTTATTTTTATAAGCACAATTTTTCTGTTTCTATTTTTCAATTATTCCCTCGTTATTCCCGGTTTTTATTAACTCTTTATACAAATTCTATGTTTTCCATTTAAGTATCCATGAGTTTATAAATTTATAAAAAATTTTCAAATAAAATATTTGAAGATATTAAATTAGTAGGAGTACCTACTGCAAATGACTATATAGTAGTAAGAAGTTTAAAAAAAACACATACTAGGGGTCTATATATAATGCAAAAAGCCAAATTAGAGACTGAAGAAATAATTTATTTAAGCAAAGAAACTAAGAACCCCAAGTCAGCTCTACTAAGAAATATATAAAAAATCAAATAAAAAATGCAGTTGACAATGTAGACAATGAAAATGAGTAGTATCGGACAAGTGATCAAGGTCATTAGTTTTCTGCTCCATTAGATATCAAATGAAACAATTAGGAAATGAGATTTAAGTTACTTTCTATTTTGTTTGGTAGCTTAGTTAAGAAGTTTTATTCAAACTTAATACAAAGAAGTTTGAAATAGTAAAGCTTTTATCAAGTTTTTAAAAGATAAAAATATTAAAATGATGATGGGATTTATAAATAAAAATCTTAAATCTCAATACAATATCTCAAATTTAGTTCCAGTTTATCTTTTACTTTCAACATTTAAAAATAACAGTACTACTTCTGTTCAAATTAACAAATTAATTTTTATATTTTACTTAGAAGTATGAAATCCTTTTGAAGTACCTATGGTTATGCTATGCATTACCAGTTATGAAAGAAAATGAATCTAAACTGTTTTTAAAGAACTGAAATAAGTTACATAACACTATGCTCCGAACAACAGATATTTAAGTTTTATTCATATGTAAATACTGTAAGAAGATTAAAAGGAATAAGAGAGAACAAGAGGGTCTAAAGGTTTAGAAAATAGTACTTATTTTTTAAACATGTGTAATCCATAGAAATAAATGTGTGATAACGAAGGTTTCAGGGTCTATTTTCTTTATGTATTTTAGCACAGCATTATGAAATTTCCTTCTTATCATGATTTTTCAATTAACTCAAATTAAAATTTACAAGAAAATAGTAGTTTTATTCCCTCTTGGACATCCCAAATAAATATAAGAAACAATAATTTGATAAAATATTTTGTTTGATACTAACCACACATAATTATTTTCTAAGAACACAAGAAGTAATTTATAAAAATTACCACATCAATAACACTCATTTGGCTTAAACTTATTTCATGAATTTTGAGCATGAAGTTGCAAATCTCAATATAATAATACACTAAACACTTTAATTTTAAAGCTTCTCTAACTTACAATTTGCAGTTTACAGAAAAATTGGAAATTTTTTAAAAATAGTAATATACTCAAGCTTTAGTCAGAGCAGGTAAAGTTTTGGGGAGAGAAAGAATATTCTAAGGTTAGGGGAAGAATGAGAGATAATTTAATTGTTTTCTACCAAATCTCTTAAGAGAATTCTTAATTAAAGAGGAATATACTCAAGTACTTTTTGCCTTCAAAGAGGAAAATATATGTTTGAAATCTTAGAAGCTTCAAAATACACCTTTCCCAGTAAATCAAATTTGAATACCCTTTAGAAATATTTTCACATTTTAAAACATTCATTCACACTTCAACCTAAACAGTTTTTTTTTGTACTTCATATATTAAGTCCTTTTTAACTGGTCCATCTACCTATTACCTTCATTGGGGGTAAGTGCCCCTGAAGTCATATTAACACGAACTATTCGTAATTTAACTGGCCGATTAAAAGATCGAGTTATAGAATAATTTGACTACAGTAATATGAACAAAGGGGGACTTACTTCAAGAAATAGGTCTGTCCAGCAGTGGTCTTGGCCATCTCCCATCCAGGGGGCAAGGGGGTGTGGTCGTCCAGCAGGTCCCCATAGCTCCTCTGCCTGAGATGCTGGTGCGGCGGGGGTGCACTCTTGGCGTACGCCTGCTGCAGGGATGCAGGGGAGGAGTGGGCCCGCGGGTGGTTGATCTGTAATCCGCTGGCCAGTTGCTGCTGTTGGAGGTGGGAGTAGTTGGTGTTGTCGGCACTCGACTCGCGAGAATGGGACGGCGATTTAGACCCTTTCTCTGGCTGCTGGAAGAAGGAAGGCGGCAAGTTCCTCAGCCGCATCGGCACTGTCAAAGGCACCTGGTAATCCTTGGGGTGGATGACGGCGTTGAACAGCTCGTCGAGCTTGGTTTCGGAGTCGCTGCGAATGTGCACCACCTGGTTAGGTCCTTTCTGTTCGATGACATCTTGGGAATGGGACATTTTATTTTGTTTATTTTTTAAATTTGAGAAGGGGGTGTTCTGTCTGTTCGAGTCCACACCTGAGCTGACGGGTCGCTTCAACAGCGTTTCATCCCTCTGCCCACTCTCCGTTCTTCTCTTTACCTGCGTAGCGATACCGCGGTAGGTCGGCTTCTGGGAAGTCGCCTCTGTTTTGGAAACACGGCGAGAATCCAGCGGAGGTTGCCATAGCGAAAACTTCCCCTGGCCAATGGGAGGGCCAGCTGCCTTCTCCGCCAACGGCTGCCAAAGTGCTGTGGGGGAATCCGGCGTTCTTTCTCTGCTTTCACTGCCGATAAGATACGTACTGTAAGTTGGTGGTGAAATAGGGGAGAAGTCTGTCTAATCTAAATTATTGGAATCAAGTCGGCTGCCCTTTCACAAAGCTATGGAGAGAGGGGGACGGGGAAGATTCCTCCGATTGAGTGACCAAGACCATGGTCAAAATCTAATGAGGCAAACCATTTTTCAAGCAGAACCTTCCCTGCAAAAAGTTAATGGAAAACGCCTTCTAACATAAAATTAAAAAACAAATTTATTATTTGGAAATTGAATTGAAAAACAAATAATATTAAGTAGCAAATTAAGTCATTTTAGAATTTACAAATGCTAAGCTATTACTGTAGTGACTGATTAGATAAAATTAATGATTTGCATTTTTCAATTTTAAAACTATTTATTAAATTAAATTATTAATTATATTTTAACCATTTGTGCAAATAAAAAAAAATAATTGAATCTCTTCATGTTCCCATCTTATTTATAGGTTTATTTAATTTAGAACAGATGTGATATGAAGGCATTTTCTTCCAAGATTTATGAAGACGAGTATAAGGTTTCAATCTTTTTATTAATTATATTGTTTCGAATTTCCAATCTTGTTTATTATATGCGGATGACCTTAAAATCTATAGAAATATCTCATCCCTGCATGATCCCGACACTTTACAATTAGAACTAAATAATTAGTACACTTGGTGTCTGAAAAATAAGCTTTTTCTTAATATTGATAAATGTTTCGTATTAACCTTTATACGTAAGTTAAATCCTGTCCTTTACGATTATACTATAAATGGTAAATCAATCTCGAGAAAATCTGCCATAAAAGATCTTGGTGTGACTTATGAATCTATTTTCAGTTTTAAATTACACATACAAGAAATAACTCTCAATACTACAAGGAAACTCGGTCTTTTAAAACGTACTACCTCAAATTTTAATGATGTAAAAGTCCTTTTTCTGCTGTTCAATACTTTGGTTCGACCCCTTCTTGAATACAGTTGTGCAGTTTGGAATCCCTTGCCAAAAATCTCTCATCATAACTATAGAAAAAATCCAAAGCAAATATTTTCGTTACATTTATTTTAAATCTAAGGATCCCTCTTACATGCATGTCCCAAACAATCTCACCCTTGAACTCCGTAGAAGAATATCTGTATTTAAATTTTTTTACAACATATTAAATAACAAAATTGATTGTCCCTCTATCTTGCAACAATTTAAACTCCATGTCCCTAAACATATCACTCGCAATAAAACAGTACTCCATGAACCTATTTACACTAATCAATATCTTCAGAACCAAACATTCCTACAATTCATAAAAATAGTAAATAATCTTCCCAATAATTATGATATTTTTTTTTTACTCTTTTAAAAAAATTCAGAAAGTGCTATAATACTTGCTTTTTATTATCTGTTTTGTGTGTGTATTTGTATTTTTCTTTGCCTTTAGGTGTTTTTATCTTGTCATGTAAATGGATAGTTTATATCTGTATGACAATATGTAAATAAATAAATAAAATAAATATAAGGGCAAAAATCAAAGGTTTTTATAAAAATTTCTTTATAATTGAACCTTTTTATAAAACGAGCAGAAAGGATCTACTATAATTGAATCCTCAGTTAGAAGAAGGGAATAAGTTAAAAAACCAAGTTTTGAAAAAATCGAAGAAACAAAACTGTATAAATCATGGAACTTTTGTGGTATAACCACCAAATTTTTACTGGAAATTCAGGAACTTATTTAAAAAAGGGCAATCTTCAGAGAAAAATATAAGTGCATTCAAAAGTATTTTACAGTTGAAAAAAGTTGATGGACTTTTTCCAACCTTATGAAGGAAAATCTTAAAAACCTCTTAAATTCAACGGTTAAATTATATTTTTGCTTAGATCTCAGTACAAAAGTGAGAATTAGGCAGAAAAAGACAAATAAAATTCAAAATTATTATGAAACTGGGTAATTAAGGCAGTATCAATGGAGTAAGTGAATATGAATGGAGTCAAACATTCTCTTGATAAAAAAAAATTAAAAGTACTTTTAAATTTTATTTCGGCTTAGTTTGCAGCACAAAGAATAAGAACAGAAAGACAAATTAACTGTAATTCTAAATTAACTGAAAAAATATAATGGATGGACATCGATTTCGCAACTTCAAGGGGCTCTACAGGGGGTAGTTATTTCCCCCCTCTTTCCACTCATGTGTAGAGATTGTTTTGAGCACAAAAAGTCAATTTGTCATTTTTTGGACTTATTCCCTTTATCAAATTGACGATTCAATGCCAGTAAACAACGATTAAATTATCTGATTTTGAACTTTTTTCATAACACGAGCATAAAGATTTATTGCTCGCTACACAGTTTATCACCCAATTTTCATCTTTACTTTTTGAAATAAAATTATAGTCAACTTCTTCTTACGAAAGATACAATCATAAAATGTTCATGGCATTTATCTAGAGTCGAGACGGATAAGTAAGATATAAGTAATGGTATATGTAGCTACGTTTGCAATTAAAAGCGTAGAAAAATTATGAAATTATAGAAATACATTACTCAAGATGATTTTTCATGAAGTTTTAATTTAAAAATTTACAAAAATTAATGGTGTATTGATTTTTGATCCTTTCTTAACTATAAGTAGTATTAACTTTTTTAAATTAAAACTGCAGACAATTCAAAAGGTGCAGGTGTTTGTTGTTAAACTTATAATATAAATGTACTTATATTCAAAAAAAAAATTTCTACAAAATTATTTGACTCTGAGTTATGGGACTTACATTCCGAGGAGAGGTAACGTTTCCTTTCAAGAAATATTAGCGTCTACTCTACACAGTGATTCCCTAAGTGAGCGGTACCGCCATATAGGTGATGTTGAAGCATTCTATGGGGGAGGTGAGGAGTTTAAAGGAAATCGGGGTGTTGGTGGAGCAAAAGGGTAATGAGAATGACTACTTTTAAATAATCAAATTATTCTCATTTTAGTGTGTGAAAACCATTCAAAAACCCTTAAAAATTTGTTTAAAATCACTTTTTTAGCATAACCCTTTAACCCGCTTTAACTATGACCTGGGAAAAGACATACTTAAAGTTTAGTTTCACTCGTTTTTTAAGCGGAAAATAAGAATATTTCAGTTTCAGTGGGTGATCCTAAATTTACAATGGAAATAAAAAAAGGGAGGCAGTTACATTCTTTTTAAGAAATGAAATTTCAAATACTTTCTGGAAGAGGACTCGAAATGAATACGTTCTTATCCTTATAAAGTGAAAAGTGATACAGAATGGTACCCGATTTATGTATTGAAATGAAAACAAAATAGGGGCAAAGCATTTTTAAGAGGGCGGCTGAAAAGTTTTAGCTTAAAAAGGGGAGCGCAGGTCCCAGAAAGTTTGGGAACCTAGAATCAATCAGACAAGTTTTTTTAAGTTTATGGTTTTTCCGTTTTTCCGCACTGACGAAAGTGAAACGTGAAAGGGAGACACTTCAAGAGCGATAACCTTGCGCCAATAGGAACCCCTCCTAAGACTCGCAATATCAATGCACTCTCCGAGTTCTCATATGCGTAAAAAACCAGCTACTGCGCAAAAGTAAATAAGGGGAGATGTATTGAATTATTTTTCTTCACACTCAAATAACTAAAAATCTAATGGGTGTTTTGCAGCTAAAATGTTTTCACAATGTTATTTCTTTATGTAGAGTTCAACAAAGAGAAAATAAGAGAATTATGAAATAATAATGAAACTAATTTTTAATTTTATTAACTGATTGCCTTGCAATAACAAATCGGGAATTTCCGTCCTGTCGGTACTTTGCAACTTTAGAACATATATCTATAAAGAATAAGTTCTTTCAATAAGGAAAATAAATTATGATAATAATAGATATTTTATAAATAAAATGTATATACCCTTTTAAGGAAAAATTAATACCACCATTTGGGAAATATTTTTTACCATTAATCTCCAGGTTAATTTTTTGGAAAAAAAATCATTTGTAGTTGTTAAACATAAAACTACAAAATACTATTATGAAACATTTTCAAAAGTAACTAATGGACTCTAACCGTCTGACGTCACACGGAACCAACACGTGACCTACTGAGCTTGCGATTGGTTACCACAGATACTACACTAGTAGATCTACTAGTGTAGTATCTGTGGTAACCAATCGCAAGCTCAGTTGTAGGTCACGTGTTGGTTCCGTGAAGTCTCGAACCAGATAGGCGGTTAGAGTCCATTGTGTGATAAACGTGACACTCGTAAATGTTAAAGCCGTAGTAAAAACAGTTGGTAGCAAGATGGGAAATTTATCATATAATCATAGCAAACACTCTACTTCCTCCGATTTCTCTTAAATATATTTAGAACATATTTTCATATGCGTTTATATTATAACATTTTATTAAATTTCGGGACATGAAAACTCTTTTGTACTGAGTTCGAAAGATATATTTTTAATGTATGAAAATTTATCATGCGCCCTCAGACAACAGCATTTAAATCCTTTCGCCCAACGCAAATGACTTTGTTCTTGAATCGAACCCTTTCGAAACATTTCAAACCTCTCTGAGTTTCAGCTTCGTTTAACTTTGTTTTCTTTCTGAAATTAACAAACCGTGCAATTTTTCCATCTTTAAATGTTCCAGTCGATTTCGATAGACGTTTTTTTTCTTCAAAATAACTAGTATTGCTCATAAAAGATATAAAAGGAGGCGCTTTGTTCTGCATTATGATTTTAAGAGTGTGGGATTCATAAGAGGTGGAAGTAGTGTCTCACTGGAGTTTGAAAACTAAAAATAGAGAAAGATAAATATGATATTAATTCGTTACTTTTAATTCCCTTGGAACTATATGTAATAATGGAAGTTATATGTATTACGAATTGCTTTTTTAAGAAAGGGTAACAACCGCATTCAAAACAAAATTATAGAAGTGGGTAAAACCTATACTCTACGATGATCAGGGTTTCAAAATTTAATATAAAGTTACTGGTCATAGGGTAATAATGTAAAAACGAATTACTGGTGTTACTAAAAAGGAATAAGTATTAATATAGTAGAATTAGTATAGAATTTAAGAAAAAGTTAAAAGTTACAACACTTTG
Organism: Tetragnatha montana; assembly: GCA_963680715.1. Classification (NCBI taxonomy): domain Eukaryota; kingdom Metazoa; phylum Arthropoda; class Arachnida; order Araneae; family Tetragnathidae; genus Tetragnatha; species Tetragnatha montana. The sequence continues at coordinate 31,755,940 of OY796676.1, forward strand.
TTAAATGATTCTTCGGAGTTTTCCTTCAATTCGCTAGTGAAGCATAGTTATTTTGAGAAGGGCGCAATGAGAAAATTTATTTCCTAATAGGGCGCTGCCCCTGGAAATTCTTTTTAAAAAACTTCATTTCGTGCTTTGTGACCTGGGGTAATCAAAGATATAGTAAAAACAGTTCCTTCCATTTTCATTAATTCAACCAAAGACCTATAAAAGATTCTTGAACTTGAAATATTTAAGTAAAATTATAATTATTTAACTTTTTTTTGGAGAAAAAACGGGTTATGGGTCTCTCTAATCGGAACACTCTTAAATACCTAAAAAGTTATTCCGTAAATTCCGTTAAGTTTTAATAAACAGATTTAGTAAGACGAAACTATCTCTAAATTATGAGAGTCTCCCCTCCCACTCTGTGGGTGGTGCTGCCACCTACCAGTAGGTCGTATAACTATGGCTCCCCTGCGCGATGGTGCTGCTACATGCGGAGGAGTGTGGTATCACGTCTCTTCTCTTTGGTAGAGCTCTTTGGTGCTTGCTAACTATGATTTTATAAGCAAGTGAAATTAAAGAAAAATTTAATTTAGCAAACATTTTTTTTACCAAAATCAAGATCTATCCTTCCTATATTTGCAGCACGTTTTAAATAATTCTGAAATCTTCCAAGTGTAATTTTTAAATCGCATTTATGAATTACTACTCTTCTCTTTTCAAGATAAAGAAAATTCTTTATTGACTCTCTTTCTCTCGATTGATTTGTTTGAAATTGTAATTATTACTTCAAAAACAATAAACATAGAAAAACCACAATTTTTGTTGGAATTCTTCTTTAAAAAAACATTCTAAATACATTTACTAAATCTACATAAGTAAATTAATTCTACTTTCGGTAATAAATATGTTATGAAATTAATGAAAACGTGATAATTAATTGCTTTTTTCTAAGCGTATTCAAAAGTTATTTGTTGAATAATGAAGAAGTGGGAATATTATACTATAGGTACTTCAAAACAATACTTTTAAGGCGGCTTTTTTTTACAGAACATAAGTATTACAATAGCTTCAAGGGTTAAAATATTTCATGTAAATTCTCACGGGCATCTCTGCTCTAAAAGTACTAGATTTGTTTGTTGATGGGAAAGCAGTGTTAGTTACACTAAAATACGGTCCAAAACGATTTCAAAAACAAAAAAAAAAACCTGTTTGATACCTAATCTTAATATCTTTATTTATAGGGTTTCATTACACCTAACAGAAAAATAAACAAACAACCTCTCCAAACTATTGATTTCATAGGAAAAGAGAAATACGATCGATAAGGCGCACTCAATGTGACAATCTTATCTCCTTACGAAAATAAAACCTCCTTTACTATCATGAATCGAAGAGATCGAAACCCCTTTTTTTACGCAGGTAAGGCGAAACCATCCAGTTTACTCAATCAATTCACTATCACTCCCTCTCCGTGACCACAAAATCCGGAGAAAGTGGGCTCAACCTCTTGCCCTCAATCGCCAGTCCTCTTTTCCTCCGTTTCCATTCTATTCAAATGCAATAAATAACCGGAGAAGTCAGGCGTCGGCTCAATGTTACAAAAAGCCGAAACGTCTCGCGCTTCTGCACGTAAAAGCGCGAGCACAAAAGAAATTACGGGCCGTGCAGTATCTCGCGATTTCGCATTCAACTTTTGCCGGTCAGTGTCTTCGAATGTAAATGGCGACCGTTTTGCTGGTGACATCGATTCTGCGGCCGAGATGGATGGTCAAAACTAACGGCGAGAGGCACAAAAAAAAGCTACAGGACCAGGGAGAAAAATGCTGAAAATATCAAGTGAGGGAGGGAAGGGTAAATTTGACGAATAGGGGGACTATAGGGGGACTTCATAGATGTGAACCTTTATGAAGAATTTATTAACATGAAGTATCAAAACAGTAATTAATTTCAATTGAATTGAAAAATTTAAGAAGAGGACACTACCTAGCCACGATTTTTTTGAGGAAAACACACAATATTTTGCTATTGCACAAAAAGTATATTGAAAATAGAAATCTAAAGGATTTTTAATGGTTAAGCTCAGTTCAGAAACAAGGAAATCAGGGTTATATCACTAGAAACTATTTATTTTTCAACACAACTCAATAAATGAACATGCGAAGCACTGCCATATAAAACATTAAATTTTGGAAAGGGCTTTGAAACCCAGAGAACAATACTTAATGTCAATTTGGGCAGAACCTGAAAAGTAGTTAAAACTAATACTTTTGATAGGGAGACCTGGATTTAAAAAAGCTGAAATTTAAATTAAACAAATCAGCTAATGGATAAGAATTCCAACAAAAGCTATTGATACTGAAATTACTAATTAATTTTTTATCCTAAAGGAGAGTAGTGTTAATGATATTAGAAGATAAGTAGAAAAAAAAGTTACTTCAAAAATCCAAAGTATGACAAATTAATGGAAAAGGGGAATTTCGTATTTACACTCATACTTATTAACATTTTTTTGTGACTGGTTGATAAATGATAGACATAAAAATAAATTTATTTTTATTGAAACACTGAAGCTTACATCAGAGCAGAATATTATTTAAGAACAGGTAATTTACATAAGAATATATAAAAAAAGATTAGACTAGGACAAAAGACAATGGCAGTGATATGCAAATTGTTAGCTTCTTAAATAGACTTAAAAGTCAAATGCTAATTGGCAGTGTCATTTTATAAAATAGCAATGAAATTTAGTCAAAATGTTTGTGGCAGCAATATAAAGTTTCTTAAGAATTAAATTTCATAACAAGAAAAAATTTCTACATTTATAGTAAGTCTCTAGAAAAATAATTTATATATGTACAAAAAATGCTTGATAAAATGTGAAAAAACTTTTATCATCAAAAATAGCAACAAGCCAGTCATTTTTTTAATGAATTTTCTTTTCAAGGCACCTTGTATTTGTACTTAAGCTCAGATACGATGCAGAATATCTAGTTTTAGGTAATGGAAATTTATTAAGCTTTTATTTATTTGAGCACATTATTGATTAATAGTTGAGTAAGAGTAACTCAGGTTAAGAAATGAAATATCTTTCTTAAGAAATTTTATTTGTGTTCCAAAAACTTTAAAAATGCATTGATTTTACATAGATTTTCAATGACTTCTGTTAATGGATAAATGAAAGTAAAATGCATTAAAAGGATCACAATAATTTAAATTTCCCATATGCCAGCTAAACTGCATTTGAAATGTCTTAAAAACGAAAAGCAGACTGAATGCATACAATAGTCTTTCAGACTATTTTTACTCATGAATTGTTGTTTTTAAGTATAAAAACAAACTTTTCAAATAAACTCAACAAAAAATTTTCACTTCAAAATGCCAAAGGTAAACCTTTAAGTCAATAAACTGAAAAGCTAATTCAGCATACGACAATCAAATATTGCACATCCGACGAAAAGGTGCGGTTTGTCAATAACAGATGCATTTTTCATAGAACTAATAAGTTTAAAAATATAAACAAATAAACAATATATATTATAATGTACATCTCAACACCAAATAAGTAAATCCATCCTTCAGCTGAGCAGGCAAGAGAAAAAGCGAAAAAAAAAATACAAAGTCCAGATGTGAAACACCCAATTTTAACGACGGCTTAGTCTATTACTCAAGTAATACTGTGCCATTGCTTCTGACAGGGACATGTTAAGTTCCTAAGACACCCCGGACATTTAAATGCTTTCAATAGTTTGAGTCTTTGATGCACACTGCGCAGCGACTGATGCGAGATCGCAGGTCTCCCGCCTTGAGCGTGGTACTCACGGGGCGGGAGAACTGGTCGTTCTGTTGTATGGTGGTGAGCCAGAAGCTCAGCTTGTTGGCGAAGTAGTGGCACGTGCCGCGAGCGCCATTGCACTCGATGAAGGGAGTGGCTCGGAAGTCTTCCAGGCAACTGCCAGGACTAGACAGGGACTGGCCTCCGCCTTCAGCACCCGCAGCAGTGTGCTACAATTACGAAATGAGAGTGTGAGTCTCCTGGATTTCTACTTAATTCTCTTAAATTTTAGCATTTAATTTGTATTGAAATGTTCAGTCTGTGATATTTTCAATGCAATAGTGTTTTGTAAAAAATATTCTGACAGGTAATACCAGTAGGAAAAAGCTGTAAAGGTTCATTTTGGGATTGTTATGTCTTTAAGACACAAAGTAATTAAATATTGTTTCCTGAAAACTATTCTGTGAAAGAATGTTTTGGTTTTCGATACAAAAGTTCTTTTAACAAGTTATAATACCTAACTTTTATGAGGGCATTAAAATTTCCCAGCTACCTTTCATAATTTCTATTATTCCATAGATAAAATACAACTATTGGAGTTTTTTTATCATAATAAAACATTAGCAAAGAGACAAGGAATATAAACTTAAAACTATCTAATTAAAAAAAACTTTATGTAAAACAAAAGTAATACCAAAAAATTGTCAGGAAAACAATTATAAAGAGTTTTAGAGTTATAAACAAAGGGTAAATTATCAATTATTATTATAAAAGGGTATAAGGGAAAGTCCAGAAACTTTACACTTAATTATTTTGACTACAAAAAATACATGAATAATTAATTAAATATTATATAAATTTGGATTATTATTTTGAATTTGTGTATTTCAGAAAGATTCAAAGGAAAATTGGGCCTTTCCCTCTGACTTTTCTCCACACAAAATAACTACTCAACATTTATAACTACTAAAAACTTTAAGTACACTGAATTTTTAAACAAAGAGTTTATAACTTTTTATGCACAGTGTTATTAATTCTTTCTTAAGAAACCTACATTATACTCATTATAGTTAATAAAATCGAAGATGAAAAATAAAGTTTATACTTACCATAGCAAAACTGTAACCAATCCAGAGCATGTTCCAACCAGATGGACAGTCAGGAATATTCAAAGACTGACTATGCACTGCAATGGCATTTGCAGGAGCTTCACATACTGAACACCTACTGATATACTCTCGTATGATGTTCTCACCAACGGGCATCATTGGAATTGGAGCATTTGTGGACAGCCAATAAGATTTGTCATTCCTACTAGCATAGTTGCAAACGTTGTTAAAGTCACAGAACAAGAACGGCATTGTGCTAAATCTCCTGAGACAAGATCCAGCAAAACCTAAGTAATTGAAAAAGAAAAACCCCATCAATAAAATTTATGCCTGTATCAGTATTGATGGAAAAAAGTAAAGCGGCTTCAACCAGAAAAATATTCTGATGAAATTATTCAAGTAAACTCCATGAAGAAAATTAAGATGCTTTAATAAAAAATATTCAAAAGAGAATTAACAGAAGCAGACTAATAACACAATAAGTAAAAAAGGTTGTGAAAGTTTAACTTAATAAAAGTATATTTACGACTTACAAAATATTTTCCCCACACCAACCCATACACTTAGAAATCAAATTTAACTCTAAATACTTCTATTTACAATTAATAATACTTCTACTTCATTTAATTTTAATCTCATTCAATTATCTCACATTAAATGAAAGGAGTACTTTTCACTTAGCTTTAATGAAATCACTCAGATACTTACCTAAATCTTGATTATGGGCTTTTTCATTGCCCTCAATGTACAGTAAACTGTAGCCATCCCACAGTTTCTGCATTCCTTGAGGACATTCTGGTACAAAATTGGATTGACTGTGTTTCACTAGCAGGATGCCCATCAGATAGTCTCCGCCTGGTGTTCCAGGAAGTCCAGCAGGACCTGGACCACCTCTCACTCCAGCTAACCCAGGAGGTCCAGGCAAGCCTGGTATTCCACGATCTCCCTTTATTCCTATAGGCCCAGGCAAACCAGGTAATCCAGCTGAGCCAGGTCGACCTTGTTCTCCTTTAAAACCTTTGAAAAGAAATTAAATATTAAATATGTTTGATTTTCTTGAGAGTAGTTTAGTTATCAACAAACTAAAGAAAGCAGGTATATTTTGGATGGTTTTAATAACTTTCAAAAATTATTACTATTCAATGTTATATACAATGATAAACAAACCTGGTAGCCCTGGTGGTCCATCAAAACCTCTAGGACCTGGTGGCCCTGGCTCTCCTGAAGTTCCTGGGAAACCAGGCTCTCCTTTGGGTCCTCTGTAAAGATTCAAGGGTGGGGAAGCACCCTTTTCTCCCTTCTGACCAGGGAATCCAGCATCACCTACAAATAAAACAATTCATAATAGAAACATTCCATTGACTTAATGAGTATTCCAATCATGATTGAAAACACCAGAATCTAGGTTATCAAAGCATAATGGAAAATATGTATGGAAGAATAAAAATATACAATATACATTGAAAAATTATAAATAACTGTCAAATTAATCATGACAAAGCAACACAATCTGAAATGTTATTAAATTAGAATGTAAACATTAAGGAAAAGAGTTTTTAAAGTACAAAGACTCCATCCTGAATTATTGGTTCATATAATTTAAAGTTCTAATTCACCAATCCAAACTTGGAAAAACAAAACATGGAAAAATATTTAAACATAGAATTGATGTAAGTATTCAGATGCTCCCTCTCATATAAAGAAATTAAAAATCAATTTTACTGAGTTAAAAAAATGTATGCATACCTGGAAGACCCTCTAGACCTGGTTGACCAGAGAATCCTGGATCCCCTTTAGACCCAGGGAATCCAGGTACGCCATTCTGACCTGGGTCACCTTTCACTCCCGGAAAGCCTGGTAATCCAGGAAGACCATCGCGTCCTGTACAAAAAAAGTTCATGGTGAGACTGATTTAACAAAAGTTAAAAATTTATGTTTGGAAAAGAAATAGTAGAGTACACATAATCACAGAGTATTATACATAGAAATAGCCATCAAAAAGATGTTACTGTTCTAAAAATATATTATTCAAAAATCCCAATTTAGGTATTTGATCTTTTTCTAAATTAAGTACTACACAAATTAAAAAAGGACTGAATTCCTAAATATTTCTTCAAATTTTTAGTGAGAATATATTTTTACTTGTTTGTACTATGTCAAGAGTGCCATTGTGATCCAATGCATCACACTCAATGCAGATATATTTTTCTACATATATTTTGATTTTTAACAGTATACAGAAATATTTATACATACCAGCTGGACCAGGGGGTCCTCTGAGTCCAGGAGGACCTTCAAATCCAGGCAATCCTCTATCTCCTTTTTCACCAGGGAATCCAGGTAGTCCACTTTCTCCTTTCACTCCAGGGAAGCCGTCTCTTCCTGGGGGACCAGGAAACCCAGGTTCTCCAGACTGTCCTTTCAAACCAGGTAAGCCTGGGAACCCATCATCTCCTGATGGTCCTCGAAGTCCAGGAAGACCAGGGAAACCAGGTTCACCTAAAAGTAAAAAAAGTATTCAGTATCTGTTATGAAAAATAAAAAGGTTCAGGCACTTACAATAGGTAGGATAGTTAAAGTTATCGAAAAATTTTTAGTTGGCTTAGATTTTGTTTCAAAGCACAAGATACGGAATTATTACGATGAGAATGTTTTGTAAAAATAAATTGTAACTGAAGTTATTACATATACATTAAATCCCTTGATAGTGCTAAACAATAATAAAAGTGCATTTAACAGACTTTAAGGATACTATAGCTGTTAAATCACATGAGACAAGATCTTTACTTATTACATGAAAAAGTTATCTTTACAAATTTAAAATGTCCAGAAGAATTTATTCTTTTGTACCTTAATTAAAGATGTGCAAAAGATTTTCATATGTTAAATCATGATCTCTGTGACGATATTTAAGGAACAGGATAAGGTCCCAAGGATACAATTATAAAGACTCCTGTGTAAATTCAACTAGTAAAAATATCCCATTTTGACACAACCATCAAAAAACATAGATAGATAGATGTTAGATTTTAACACAATTTAGTTACTTACCTTTGGATCCTGCAACACCAGGGAAGCCATCTACACCAGGTTTTCCAGGCAGTCCTCTCTCCCCTTTAATACCGAAACCAGGTCTTCCAGGAGCTCCAGAACGTCCAGGTATTCCAGAATCACCTAAAATATATTGCAAATTAGAAAAATAAAGATTACAGGTAAAAGTACAAAAATAATCAAATTTTAAAGTTTAAAATCTCGAACCTGGTGGTCCTCTAAGTCCTTCAGGTCCTGGTAAGCCTTCTAATCCAGGAATGCCTTGATCTCCTTTCACTCCTGCAGTTATTTGAATGAGATTAATAAGACTAAACAAGTTTGAAAAACATATTAAGCAATTTTTAGAGTTGAGGGTTTGATAATAAAAAATGAAAGTTTAACAAGACACATAATCAAATAAAAATGTTAAAACATTAAGTAAAATTTTTAAAAATCAGTAATAAAGTGAGAATAGAAGTTTAAAGTCATCGTAACATATTACCTGGTGGACCGGGAATACCATCAAAGCCTCTTGCACCTTTTAATCCAGATGATCCAGGTATACCTGGTGAACCAGGGTCACCCTTTTCACCCTTGTCAGCACGATCACCTAAGAAAATATTCACAAGCATTTTAAAAAGTTATTAATGGTTTGAAATCTAAGACACAGGAATACAAAAAAAAGTTTAAATTCAAAAGCTGAAAATTTGAAATAAACTTAGGAACTTCACAAAAATACTGCTCTTTTATACATTAAAATTAAATTAAATTAAAGATTATATTACATTAAAGGGACTATATCAAGAAAAGGGAAAGCAGATAAATCATAGACAATTTATGAGAAGAGCATGAAAATATTTTTAAATACACCTTCATAATTTAAAATAATAAAAAGTATGAATCAGATTAATTTCATTAAAATTATTTTTACCAGATAAAAAATGCTCTTTAATAGTGTGAAAAAATTTAATAAACATTTATTTTTTCTATAATACACAATTTGATATCTATGAATATTTTTTGAGTACTAGGTACACATATTTTTCCAAATATATAAAAAACATTCATTTTCAAATAATTTTCTTTAACTTTAAAAACTTAATATAGGGATTACTATTCCTTCTCCCTTATTTATAAAATGAATGCATTCATTTTAGAGCAAATGAGATTCACAAACCTGGAGGTCCAGGTAATCCAGGATCACCCCTTTCTCCTTTGAAACCATCTAATCCAGGTAAACCAGAAGAGCCAAAATCGCCTCTTTCTCCTTTTCCACCTGGGAGTCCAGGAAGCCCAGGGTCTCCACGCTCACCTTTAAGCCCGGGTATACCTGGAAATCCTGAATCTCCTTTTAATCCAGGTAAACCAGGCTGGCCAGGAAATCCTCGAGCACCAGGAAATCCAGGTAAACCAATCAAACCCTACAATATGTGTTAAAATAAGAAAGGCACAAATACATCCATTTATTTTTTATTAAAATCTACAGAAAGTTTTAGCCCATGATATCTCATTGACAGAATAGGGAACCTATATGTGTTTGTAAATTTAAAAGCTATTATTCATAAACATTAATAAAGGGCATTAATAATTGATTAAAAAAGATTATTCAAAGAAATGAAACTGTGTTACAATAGAAGAAAAATATCCTATTAATGGTACTGAATTTTAAATATTTTTTATTCTTATGGAATTATAACTAAGTTATTACCAACTATATGAACTTATTAACTATCTGAAAATAAATCTAATAATACTATATAAAGGAGGCATATTTACAACTAAGTGGATGGAAGACTATCAATGTTCATGATTAAATAAGTAATTTACTTTATTGATCCTCTATAAAAGTGCTTTGTGAATGGGTTTCATTCAAGTACTCAGTATTTTTCACTATTAAAAATTATGATACACACAGTAAATTCTTCAAAATATAGTTCTTAACCATAGAAACATTAATGTACAATCAAGAAATTAATGTAAAGAATGATGAAGTTTATATTAAAAAATATTTAAAAAAAGTGAAAAAAATAATTTTAAAGAAGCATTCTAAAACATACAGGCTCTCCTTTGTTTCCAGCAAATCCAGGCAGACCATCGGCCCCCTTTAGACCAGAGAATCCAGGTTGACCAGGAGGCCCCTGAACACCCCGCTCCCCAGGAAATCCAGGTGGACCAGGCAAGCCTCTTCCAGGAGGACCAGGATCTCCTTTCAAGCCAGGGAATCCATCGAGCCCTGAATTTAGAGTAATTTTATGCATGAGCTAAGCGCGTCATTATTTAAAAGGCATTTCAAATAAACTTACTTACTTATGCTCCTCACGCCGTATGGCGCATAAGGCATCATTTCAAATAAAAGAGATGCAAAAAGACATTAATTAAAACCCCCAAACTGCAGTAAAACATCATGTAAAGAGATCTATTTGTTTATGCATAAAAAAATAAGATTAAAAAAAATTCTTAGTCTTAAAAATATTATAATCTCAGAAAAACATAAATACCCCTGTTCATAAATCAAATCTCCTAATTAATTTCAAAAACTTTTCAAACTTTAAACAAATAAAAATAATGAGACTTGGACTAACACCCAGCTAGGAGGCACATCTTGTCTATCTTCATATTATCAAAAGGAAAAATTTCACAAAGCTATAAACTATTTTTAGGATATTCATTTATATAAAATTAATTATTATTCATATTAAACATTTAAAAATGGAATAAATTTATAATTGGACATTGTTTAGAATGAAGGTAAAATTGCTGTGTTTGGGGATTTTAATGAAAATTGACAGTTAAAACAGTTTACTACAGTACAATATACACCTGGAAATTCATAACATATGAAATACGAATGAGTTAAAAAACATTATTCAACTAGGGGTCTCTACCACCCCCTGCTCACTATCACTCAGTAAACTCAATTTTAGAGCTTTGGTAAAACTGCTAAGTCACATGAACACATAAGGAATCCACAACTTTCTTACCTGGTGAACCAGGGTTTCCAGGCAGTCCAATCAAACCAGGTAAACCGGGATTGCCTCTTTCACCTTTAGCAGATGCTTCGCCAGGCTGTCCTTTGGGTCCAGGAAAACCTGGTAGACCAGGTTCTCCCTTGGATCCAGAAGTTCCAGGGAACCCATTGGTGCCAGGTAGACCAGAAAGGCCACGATCACCCTTTTCTCCCATTATACCAGGTAAGCCATCCAGTCCAGATGGTCCTGGAGGCCCAGGAAAGCCAGCTATTCCTTTGTCACCCTTTGGACCTACGGAAGGAAATATAAGAATGAGATAAATGAAATATTGGAGGATTGTGGAGTAAACTAGTCACAAATGCTTTGATAAAATGCAAAAAAAGAATACCTGGTAAACCTGGAATTCCATCAAAACCATCTTGTCCGGGACGACCAGGTGGTCCAGGAACCCCATCAAAACCTGGTAAGCCAGGCAAGGCAGGGAGACCAGGATCACCTTTTTCACCAGGAAAGCCTTCAAAACCAGGTAGACCAGGATCACCCTTAGGACCAGGGAAGCCTAAAAATAAAAAAAGAGAGATCATTATAAAGTATAAAGAAACCTTTAACGGAAACAATTCTAATGTCAAGGACCAAGTGAGTTTCAAGTCATTAGCCAGTTTAATATCAGAGTTCAAAAACAAAAAATTATTTTAATCTCAGGCAAAAAAAAAAAATCTAAAAACAAAGCAGATCATAATGATAATGGAATGGACTCTAACCGTCTGACGTCACACGGAACCAACACGTGACCTACTGAGCTTGCGATTGGTTACCACAGATACTACACTAGTAGATCTACTAGTGTAGTATCTGTGGTAACCAATCGCTAGCTCAGTTGTAGGTCACGTGTTGGTTCCGTGAAGTCTCGAACCAGATAGGCGGTTAGAGTCCATTACAAGAAATAATACCTTTTTGTCCAGGGAATCCGGGAGATCCTGGTTCACCTGGAGGACCGGGTAAGCCTTCACGTGCAGGTTCACCCTTTCCTCCTTTGGCCCCAGGCAAACCAGATACACCAGGATTACCAATTTCTCCTTTGACACCAGGGAAACCTGGCAAGCCTCTATCTCCTGTAATAGAAATTCACTTTCAATTTTGTATTTTTTACATAATAACTGAACTTTATTAAAAGCTTGTTTCCATTTTTGCATTTACAATGGCATGATTGATTTTTTTTAAACATAGAAATATTGGTTGAAATTCCTTAAGGTTTTTTTATGAGTAAAATAAATTTGAATACTGAATTCAATGAAATTAACGTACTGACCTTGTAAACCGGGAGGTCCAGGGAATCCAGGATCTCCCTTCTGACCAGGAAAACCTGGAAGACCAGAGGGTCCAGGTCTACCGAGTCCAGGCAAACCTTGATCTCCTTTAGTACCTAAAACCGTTTAACATATAAATTAAAATGAGAAATCTAAGGAGCAATTTTAATGAGTGTTTTAAAGTGAAAGGCAAGTTAAATTTCCATGACCGCTTCCAGTCAAAATTATTTTTTAAAATGAACAGTAAACTTGACAGATTATGTAACTAACACACAAATAAATTTATATTTGAAGAAGATAAAAAAAGAATTACAAGTTTCCCCTAGTAAAATATTTAATTTTAAGGTTTTCATCTCATTAACAATAGTGAGTCAAGCAGATCTACTCTAGTAGAAAAATAAGCATTAACAATAGTGAGTCAAGCAGATCTACTCTTGTAGAAAAATAAGCATTTTTAGCCATAAAAATGGTAATTACAGGTTAATATTCGATTTTCGAACTTGGAAAACTTTGTATTTATAATCCACGTCTCTAGATACGTCTATATACCGAGTTTTGTCCACGCCTGCGGCATAGTTTGAGTGGAGATGTATTTTTCATGTTTTAATCTCATTTGTTACAATAGTGAGTAAAGCAGGTCTACTCTAGTACAGAAATGGAGAAATACACATTTTTGACCATAAAATTGTTAATTACTCGTAAATATTTAATTTTCGAACTTGGAAAAGTTCGTGTTGATAATCCTCGCCTCAGAATACGCCTATATATCGAGTTTTGTGCACGCCTGCAGCGTATTTTGGGAAGAGATGTAACACATACATACCCACACAGCCACAAACGGTTTTAGTTATACTATATAGATACAAGTTATTTTCTGAAACAGATGTTTCTAAGAAAGGATTAACAATAAATGGATTTATTTAAAACTTTAACATAACCTACAATTTCCTAAACTTCAAACTATTGCATTTTATTCTTTGACTAGAGAAAGATGAGAAGGTACAGCTAACAACACAAGCTCATTACATACCCTTTAAGCCAGGTAAACCAGGTAGACCATCATCTCCTCTTTCTCCAACATTTCCAGGAAATCCCATAGGTCCAGTGCTACCCTTATCTCCAATTAGACCAGATGGACCTAGTATAGATTAAAAAGAAATGTAAATGCATTGCTTACATTATCTTTATTCAGTTACTTAAGTGATTACATGGGCGTCATTTAGGGGGGGCAGGGGGGGGCAATTGCCCCCCCAAGGTTTCCACTCTTAAGTGAAAAATTGCTGAGAGTCCCTGGAAAATTTTGTAACTTCCACAAGGAGCAACAGAATTAACTCAAAACATCCCAAAAGCAGTTAAAGCACTACTTTTGAGGGTCTAATTTCAAAATTTTCTGGGGGAGAACCCCCAATCCCCCTCCTGACCTTTGATGTCTGTTATACAATTTGTCTCCCTTGAAAATTCTGCCGCTTACAAGAAGCAGTTCCCTTTTAGTCCAAGAAAGTTAGCTCAAAAAAGGGCTTCCTTCGGAACTAATTGTAAAAGAAAGTTTGATGGTTGATTCGTATAGGAAATTTTCCGTAGAAAACGATGGTGAAAAGTCTACCGAGCTACGACGTGTCCTTTAGCCAATATGGCGGATTTTCCAAAATGGCGGCCGCTTATTTTTCACATTTTTATTTTTTACGTTTTTACATGTAAATACATATTTTTTTTGCATAACATAAATTATTCTCTATTAAATTACCTATAAAATGGTATATTAACCAAGATTGTGCGATATTTAGAACCTAATAAAATAATTTTCAAAATGGCGCCCGCATATTTCAAACTTAGTGGAAAATGGATATTTTTGAATTCCTACCCACCTTTAAGAGTATTTACCCTTAAGTATCGGTAAATTATGATTACTCTGCTCATATTTTACTTAATAACATGTAAAACTTCTAATTTTTAAAAAAATACACAAATTTAAAGCAAACATATATTTTTAATCTTGACTACTTATTCTGATTATTACAACATTTTCCAACATTCCCTTTGATTTTATGCATACAAAACATTATTTTCTTTGAACAAATAATAATATTATAATACATTTCTAAATAATGTAATGAATTTTAGGTTAATGAAAATTAAATTTATTTAATTATTAAAACTTAAATTTAATTATTTTAATTTTAATATCGCTAAGTTCTTAATAAAAAGTAACCTTCACTAAGTTTTTTAACGTTATAATGTCTAATTATATTTTTAAGAACTATTTTAATCATCTTCCATATCTACATGTCCAGTATTGCAGCAGCTAACACCTCTACAGTCGCTACAAGCACTTGTACATATTGTACCTTGATTTCTGCATATACATTGTACGGTAGCACATTGGCTAATTTTAAATCCACATTTGACAAATTTCAAAAGATGGTCTGGAGCAGGTGCTTTTTGCATCTCTATAGGTCTCAAACCTCCTTCCCGTAATTCCCAACCCCAGTCACATGGGTCCATGGAAATTCCTATCCACTGCTGCTTGATGATAAACTCTTAAACAGTGAAAGTTATTAGAATCTATTGTAGGAGGCAATATTTCTGGTGTTACTTGGACTGATTTCGTAGCTTTTGTTTGAAAGTTTGCAGTCTTACGTCAATTAAAGAGTATCCCACTCTACCCCCTAGAGAGATGTCATTGCTCTATTGGCCAGCAGTCTGGATTTGTTACTACAATGGAAATCACCATAAAGAAGGACATTTTTCTTTTAAACAGTGATAATAAACAAGCCTTCATAGATCATCTATCAAACAAGTTAGCTGAATCTGGATGTATTACGAAACAAGCAGAAGACGATGCAGATGTCATGATCGTAATTGAAGGCATCACATCTGCACTGAATCAACCGACATCTGTTATTGGTGAGGATACTGATCTTCTGGTGTTACTAATCCATCATATGAACTCTAAGTCCTGTGACTTATTTTTAATACCTGAACCAAAAAAAACTTCAAAGAATTCAGTCATATACAACATAAAGGAAATTCAAGAGAAACTTGATGAGGATGAGTGTTCCAATATCCTTTTTGGTCAAGCTAGGCTTGGATGCGACACTACGTCCCAACCATTTGGCTTAAGAAAAAGTGATTGTCTAAAGTTAATTTCAAAAAACGAGGATTTCAAAAATCAATGTGATGTTTTCAAAATACCCGGACTGCTGGCCAATAGAGCAATGACATCTCTCTAGGGGGTAGAGTGGGAGACTCTTTAATTGACGTAAGACTGCAAACTTTCAAACAAAAGCTACGAAATCAGTCCAAGTAACACCAGAAATATTGCCTCCTACAATAGATTCTAATAACTTTCACTGTTTAAGAGTTTATCATCAAGCAGCAGTGGATAGGAATTTCCATGGACCCATGTGACTGGGGTTGGGAATTACGGGAAGGAGGTTTGAGACCTATAGAGATGCAAAAAGCACCTGCTCCAGACCATCTTTTGAAATTTGTCAAATGTGGATTTAAAATTAGCCAATATGCTACCGTACAATGTATATGCAGAAATCAAGGTACAATATGTACAAGTGCTTGTAGCGACTGTAGAGGTGTTAGCTGCTGCAATACTGGACATGTAGATATGGAAGATGATTAAAATAGTTCTTAAAAATATAATTAGACATTATAACGTTAAAAAAACTTAGTGAAGGTTACTTTTTATTAAGAACTTAGCGATATTAAAATTAAAATAATTAAATTTAAGTTTTAATAATTAAATAAATTTAATTTTCATTAACCTAAAATTCATTACATTATTTAGAAATATATTATAATATTATTATTTGTTCAAAGAAAATAATGTTTTGTATGCATAAAATCAAAGGGAATGTTGGAAAATGTTGTAATAATCAGAATAAGTAGTCAAGATTAAAAATATATGTTTGCTTTAAATTTGTGTATTTTTTTAAAAATTAGAAGTTTTACATGTTATTAAGTAAAATATGAGCAGAGTAATCATAATTTACCGATACTTAAGGGTAAATACTCTTAAAGGTGGGTAGGAATTCAAAAATATCCATTTTCCACTAAGTTTGAAATATGCGGGCGCCATTTTGAAAATTATTTTATTAGGTTCTAAATATCGCACAATCTTGGTTAATATACCATTTTATAGGTAATTTAATAGAGAATAATTTATGTTATGCAAAAAAAATATGTATTTACATGTAAAAACGTAAAAAATAAAAATGTGAAAAATAAGCGGCCGCCATTTTGGAAAATCCGCCATATTGGCTAAAGGACACGTCGTAGCTCGGTAGACTTTTCACCATCGTTTTCTACGGAAAATTTCCTATAAGAATCAACCATCAAACTTTCTTTTACAATTAGTTCCGAAGCAAACCTTATTTTTCTTGGACTATTTGGGAACCAAAGAGTTTGAAGCCCCTAGCCTAGGAGTCTGGTTTAAAGGGGAATTTTCAAAAAATTTTACTGGGGGAGGATCTCCGCCCCCCCTTGAAAATTTTACGTTTATTTATAACTTTTTTTCCCCTAGAAAATTCTATGCTTTACAAGGAACTGTTCTTTTTGAATGTAACCCAAAGGACCTCAAAATGAGCTGAAACACTACTTTAAAGAGGCAAATTTCAAAAACTTTTCTGGAGGAGGACCCCCAGACCCCCCTTTAAAATTTTTAAATATATATTATGTTATACAGTATATTTTACTTGAAAATTCTGCCACTCACAACAAGCAGTTCCCTCTGGGTGCTCCCCAACGAGGTTGCAAGGGAGATAAAACCCTAGTTTAAAGGGTAATTTTCAAAAAAAATTCTGAGAGAGGACCTCCGGCTCCCCTGCTTAAAACTTTGACGTTTATTTGTAACTTTTTTCTCTAGAAATTATGTGGTTTACAAGGGGCTGTTCTCTTCGGATGTAACTTAAATGTTGTAAAAATGAAGCAAATTTAAAAAATTTTATGGGGGTGACCCCCAGACCCCCCATTTTTACTTAGAACTTATGATGTTGAGTCACCCCCCCCCAAAAAAAAACAAGTCTGGTTACGGCGTGGCTCAGCCCCACTTAAAAAAAATCCTTGCCCCCCCCAACCAAAAACTGAAATGACGCCCCTGAGTGATTAGAACAAAATTTTATATCATTAACTATGAAAATGTATGATCAAATGAAAAGTTACAAGGTAATAAACATATATTCCTATTTACCTCTAAGACCTGGAGCACCAGGCAAACCATTATCACCAGATTCACCTTTTGCGCCTGGTTGTCCATCTAATCCATCATTACCAGGTTTACCAGGGAACCCTACTAACCCAGGTCGTCCTGGATCTCCCTTTGGTCCTGCAGGGCCTCTAGGACCAGGTGGAAGTTTCAGTTGATCTTGAGGTGGAAGTGTTCCTAAAATGACAAAAAAAAATCTATAAGAACACCCCTGGGGCGATTTTCTTAAATGAAATATTCAGAATAAATTAAAAGGCATGTCTTTCTAAAATGTAAGACTTCTTCCAAAATAAATTCTAATATCTCCACTCTCTAATAGTGTATTAGTAAGAAGTAATAATTTTTTCAAAAATACCCGTTGTGACATTTTAAAAGTTTCTATACCAGGTTCTCCTTGTTCTCCTGGTTGTCCATCATCTCCAGGTAATCCAGGAAATCCTCTTTCACCCTTATCTCCAGGAATACCAGGAATTCCAATACCTCGATCACCTTTGAATCCAATGATTCCAGGTAGACCGGGTAAGCCAGGTCTTCCAGGAGCACCTGGAAAACCTTGAGCACCCTGTTGAAAAAATATCCTCAATTATTTCCCATGACAATGTCTACAACATCATAAAATTGGTTTTTAATAGGCAATTAAAAATTGGTTAGTATTACAGTTGATGTAAATTGTTCAGTATCTTCACTCCAATCTCAAACTGCCATAACCAATTTTTTACACTATATTTAATCTCTTTTCAAACTTTGAAAAACAATGCTTTTCCCATTTTTTATTAAATAATGATACATAAGTTTTACTTTTTAGTTTGTGGCTTACAGTTCCTTTTACAATTGCACAGATATTAAGTCTAATTTGAGCAAACTAAGATTTAAAAGGCAGATAAAAAGGCTTTTGTAATAGAAAATGAGAAAATACAGCCCCAAAATAAAATTGTATTAAACATTCTGCATGAATAGACTAAGTCCTACAGATAATTTGGGTTAGTTTTAGTTCATTCCTTTGAAAAGTAATTAAATACAATATTCTGAATACCTTATCACCAATCAATCCAATAGGTCCTGGAGGTCCAGGTAGTCCAGGAGCACCAGGTTGACCATCTCTTCCAGGTAGACCAGGAAGCCCTCGAAGACCCTCATCACCTCTTTCACCTGTTATTTATAGGAATTCATTAAGACGTATTTTATTTAAAATACCTGCTAAGCGCAATTGAAAATCAACTAGCTTAGACCCTCTATACTATGAGAGTTTGCATCACTGCATGTTAATACATTGCTAGGTCATATGTTATGAAGTTTAATTAAAATTATCACAAAAGTGCACTCAATTTTGGCCATTTTGAATCATTCAAAAATTTGAGACAGATTGCTTGAAATAAATGGAATAATTCTATACTGAATGCATAGTGTACATTTTGTTGTAGAAGAGGCTTTCCTCTTATGCAAAGTTGATAAAATTGGCACCTTGGGCAACAGTAATATATAATTAATAAAAGACAACCCCTTTTAGTTAAATGCTTCCCCCCTATGATCTGTAGATTGCCAGCTGATACAAGTATACTAGCTAATTTCTAGTAACAAGAAACATGTTATAAGTGCAAGACTTAATCTACAATTTATATATAGAGTTTTATAAATCATAACCCAATAGAAAATAATCATACCCAATACAACATTTTATAATAATCTCTTAATAAAACTAGTCACCTTTTTCTCCAATAACCAAGTCAGTAGGTATAAAAGCTGGTGGTCCTGCCTCTCCCTTACTTCCATCACGTCCTGGGAGACCTGAGCGTCCCTAAAAAATTGCATACTGTGACTTTGCTATGAATTAAATGGTAAAACTTTTAGTTTTAATGGTTATACAACCAAATTACAAGTCAGTTCACATATTCAGTCATGATTAACAAATCCCCAACAACAACAAAAAAAAATGTTTTCTGCCTCTTACTTTGATCATAAGAGTGATCCCTTCCGTGACCCATACAATCGTTATGACAAATTCGTAAAAAAATATTATTATTATTACTATGTTAAAACATTTTGTACTTTAACCACTGGTTTTTTAAATGAAGAAGCTGTTGAAAAGAGGGTCAACTGTGTTACAATTGTTTTAATACAATTACATAAAATATAAAAATATATTTTTTGGTCCATTGTATAAACATAAAATTTTACCAAGTCTAGGCACTTGATCTAGAAACTAATTAGTTCAAATCAAAGTGACACAAGGTTGAAAAAAGACAACATTTCCTTCTAATCAAGATGTGTTCCCTTCTCATATACATACAATAAGAAAAATAGTAATCTTGTTTCTTCCAAACATATTTAACCCCATTAAACAGATTATTTATGAACACCACTAGGAAGAAAGTGTTCACTTACTTCATCTCCAGGTGGTCCTATGAGGCCTGGTAGACCATCGTCTCCTTTAGGACCTGGTAATCCAGGTAACCCGTTCTCTCCTCTTAGACCTTGTACGCCAGGCAAGCCATCAAGTCCCCGTTCACCTTTCTCTCCTTTGGAGCCAGGAGAACATGCATAGCAACTTCCTCCTGTTTCACCTATTCAATATCAAAACAAAAAGTTATAATTGTATACTGAGGTACCTATAGAGTAGCCCCTGTGTTTTCTGCCACATCAAAAGTTTAGAAAATTTATTTTAAATGTAGTAACAAATTGTTAGGAATGTGTTTTTAAGATTTTTTTTTTAAATTTGCAATGGAAAATAAAAAAAAAACTGGGGCAGAAAACCACAAGTTAGTACATTTTTTTAAATAATAAGTATTTTTATGAAAAATAAATACCTTTTACTCCAGGCAAACCTCCTAATCCAGGTCGTCCAGGGAGACCAGAAAATCCTCTTTCTCCTTTGACACCAGGTAAACCAGGCAGTCCAGGAATTCCTTCAACAGTGTCTCCAGGTGCACCTACAAACATCAAGTTGCCAGTTAATAACCGCTAATCCAACATAACCATGACTAAAATGAATAAATACAGCTCAGAGACTATAGGAGACAAGAACAGAACACAGGAAACTTGCAGCAAAACAAAAAAAGGTCAACATTAGTTATATCCTGAATACGTGAATACTAAATATATTTCATTCCAACTTTAAAAATTAAAATATCTTCATAAACTGATTTATAAATGTTAACTACTTCATGTCTATCAATTAAAAAATGCAGTAAATGACAACTGAAGTTTTCAACACGACTTAACCATAGTTAAAGGATAGATTTTCTATTTCCAGTAGTTTCCTTTCTATTTTACATAATTTATTTAACCATCTTATATGAAAATATTTTGATACATATGTTCAATTGTTCATGAGTAAACCACCCTGTATCACTTAAAAATGCTGCAACAGTACAGTGTCTAAAAGTGAGCTAATTTTACACCAAAATATCTACTTAGTGACTAAGTTCAATTTATATTACAGCGATGAACTCTTACATCACATAAGTTATGAGACTTCTCATGCAACAAGTAGCTTAAAAATATTTGTTCTCTCTATTAATATCTAACCTAATGCAATTAAAATTCCTAATTCAAATTTTAACACAAATATATCCCTAAATCTTATAAAGTGTTACCTCTTTCTCCTTTCGGTCCATACTCTCCTTTCTGTCCAGTTAAACCATCCAGACCAGGACTTCCATCCATACCACTAGGACCTTGAATGGAAAGTCCAGGGCTTCCTTTGATTCCAGGTTCACCCTTAGGGCCTGGAGCTCCAGGCAGTCCAGGTGATCCTGGTATACCTTCAAGTCCAGGTAAGCCACCATCTCCTTTCTCTCCTTTGAACCCTGGGGGACCTTCCCTTCCAGGGAATCCAGGAACACCAGGGCCACCAGGAGGACCTTGTGGACCACGCGGACCAATTTCTCCTAGAAAGGGAAAAATGTAATTAAATATTTGTAGAATTAAAAAAACCCTTAAATTTAATATGCTTTCTTGATACGTAAAAGCAGTATTGATTTTGAACCAATACCAGGGGTGCTACTGACTTAGCTAAAAATCCTGGAAAACTATTAGTTGCATTAGAGTCGATAAATATCCATCCCTAATCCCAAACTACAGTAATGCTCTAAAATCCAGAACATTTACAGATTTTTAAAATGTCTTTTTCTGAAGGTATTTTTCCCACAAAACTGCAATGCACCAGATAAACCATAAATACAGAACGGTCGAGAATGCCTAAACTACAGCTGTTTATAAACATGACTTGATCTTATAGCTACAACTGCAAACAATTTCTATCAGAATGAAGAAGTTACTATGGAATTGTGCTTAGAAATGATGAGGGGATCAGATTTTTCATAAAAGATGTTGTTGGAGCTACAGCTGAGCACTGATTGGACCTAACTTTGTGCTTTCTTGTTGTGCTCAAGATTTTTGAAAAGTTTGATAAAACCATGAATACATGCTATAAAAAAAATTATGGGGCTACCCCAGAAAAGTAGCACCCCTGCAATACATGTTATGAGTTTTAAAAACTCTAATCATAATTTTTGTATGAGTATGCATAATTAAAATTGGATTATTCACTTCCCCTTTTTTTATTATGTAAGAATATTCTTACAAATTTCTTACCTTCAGATGTCTGATAACCAATACAAGTATACACAATAAATTAAATTTCTTCCTATTATTACAAAGTTAAAATACACCTTGATTATTGACACTTGTATTGAGTCCACTTAAATTGAATTCTACTAAATTTAAAGTTTAGTACAGTAACTGTAGTAAGTATTCAAACATTTCTTGGTAAATAAACTTGAGGATAGGAGGGTCAAAATTTCAAATAGGATGAACAAAATTTAACATTACCAGATGTTCCATCAGTTCCTGGAAGTCCTTGAGGACCAGTTATTCCAGGAGGGCCTTGTGGACCAGGAGGACCAGCCCTGCCTTCAATGCCCTACAAAAGTTAAAGCTCCATCTCAGATCAATAATAAATACATTCTTTAAAATATAAACAGTCAAATTTTGTTTTCAAAAGATTTCTTATTAAAAATGTTAATAATTCTATACAATGACAGATTTAGTAATTCTTAGAGTAATACAAAGACGCTGTACTTGTGTATTAAGCCATTAATAATTTTGCTGATGCCTAAACTGTAGCCAAAACATAGAAAAAAAGCTACATATTAAGAATAGGGCTAAAGTTATAATTAGGTGAATGTTTTGATTTAGAAAAATGATTAATTGCTAATCATGTAGGTACTATTGATTTTATAGCCCCATCATTGAAATACAACATTATTCAAAGTAAAACAAAAGAAATGCAAATCATCATTTAAATTTTGGAAAAAACAGAACTCAAAACTGTAATAATATTAATAGGGAACAATATAAGACTGATTTTACTTACTCCCGGAGGTCCAGGCGGACCAGGTAACCCTCTTGGACCTGGAATTCCACCATCTCCTCTGTCACCTTTCATACCTTGAAAACCATGTAGACCAGGAAGACCATCTTCACCTCTATCACCCTGATAAATAAGAAAGCAAACACTTAAATTCATTCTCAAGAAAGTTGCACAAAAAACTTTTTTCAATGACAGTTTTTAATAAAATAGGTATTCAGGTTACCAACAACTTTCTCTAGATTCAATTCTGTCTGAAAACTGATTCTTGAAGGTTAAAACAAAATTAACTAAAATTGAAATTAATATTAATATTGAACATAAACAAGAACTTTTCTTAAGTCCATTTTACAAATAAGTATCAGCACAATTAAGTTACAACTTTTTGTTAATTAATAGATATTTTAGATATAAAGAACTACTTTAGAAATAATTGAAAATTTTATTGGATAACAATAATGTAGCAGGATCACATAACAGCTAAATTTTATGAAAATATAATTAAAACGAAGATGTATTGAATAAAAAGTCTATTCTTCCACACTAAAATTTCAAAATGGATGTCCTGAGACATATTTTAAAATATTGCAAAATGTCCAAACCTTAAACCCAAGTACACCAGGTGGTCCAGGGAAGCCATCTTTACCCTGAGTAAAAAAAAAGTTCTTCAATTGAAGTATTATTTCATATATTAAAGTGTATTTCAGAAAATTAAATAAAGTAAGTCTAATTTAAATCTAGAAAAAATCTAGAAATTTTACTTTAAAAACTCAAATGCTTTGAAATTTGTGAGATTTATGTTAATTTTTATCTACTCTATGATTTAGATAAGCAGTAAACTCCCTGTTATAAAACACGTGAAAAGCAGTGAAGTTTAGAGTACCATATAGCCTTAGAACATAACACATTTAAGAAAAAAAGCCAATATCTTACTCTAGGTCCAGGGTATCCGGGAAGACCTTTTTCTCCTGTCATACCAATATCACCAGATGGTCCCTATAATAGAATAATAAGCAAAAATAACATAGAAATTAGTTTCTTCTTTCTTTCTCAGTTTTATATTTTAAGTTTGAGGGATGTTGATAAGTTTGTAAGCCCCCATAAACTACTAAAGGGAATTTCCTACCATCAATCCAGGAAGTCCATTGAATCCTCTTTCCCCTCTTTCTCCACCTTCCCCCTAAGGGTAATAAAATAAACATTAATACACACAAGAATATAAACTTTGAACTGAAACCACATTTTCATACAATCAAATTCAATTAGCAAAACTAATTCAAACTATGAATTTTATTTATGGATACCTTCATGAGCCTACACTGGCTCCACATTTACTAACTAAGGAGTATCTAACCTTTTGTCCTTTGGGTCCCGGTAAACCAGGCAATCCTATGGTGACTCCCTTTTTCTCAAGTAGATAACCATCACATGCACCAGGTGGCCCGGGAGGTCCAAGTAAACCCCGTTCTCCCTAGAGCACATAAGTAGCATTTATTTAAGGGAAAGACAGAATAATAAGCATTAAAAAAAACAAAGTATATAAGTAAATGGGAAGTAGAAATAAAGACAAGAAAGATTAAAACTAATTTGATACTTACTCTTTCTCCTTTTAAACCTTGAAAACCAACTCCCATGTTTCCTTTTTCTCCAGATAAACCCCCTTCTCCTTTAACACCCTACATAAAAAGCCAAGATTTCAGTATAAAATAATACCATGATTGCTCCATTATTCATCAGTCAAAAACTTTCTGTCCAATAAGACAGTTCTTGAGAGTGATATTTAATGTTTAGCTTACAGGGGGTCCAGGGTATCCTCTTTCACCTTTAGGTCCAGGATTACCATCTTGTCCAGGTGGTCCCTGAAAAATAATTTTATGCTAATTTAATGTTTTTAATTTAATATGAGAAATAAGTTCAAAGTTTTAACTTAGAATGCAAAACAGCAGAGAAAAGACAAATGAAACTAATCACTTTTACAAAAATTAAACAGTTAATTCTGCTAAAGCTGCAGATAGTGATAAAACTAGTTAAATAAGAGGTAGTTTAGTGAAATTTTGTATGATAAAACTTGAAATAATCATTTTCTGAATTTTTAACTTTTTTTAGCAACAAAAAGAACTTAAATATTTGACAAAACAAACACATAAAATCTTCTTACAGCTTTTCCAGGTTCTCCATCTCTGCCATGTTCACCCTAAAATATAATAAAAATATATGTATGTATTACCTTCAAATCAGTCCCTTTAAAACACAAATACTACCCAGCAAAAACTCAATAAATAAATGTGAACACAATAAGATAATAAAACATCACTATTTTTGATGAAAACTGTCATTTAAACTATTATCTTAAACAGAATGAAGTATAAAAAAACATTAAATTGAAAACTATCTAGAAAAAAATGTTACCTTTTGACCTTTTAAGCCAGGTGGTCCAATAGCTGGTTCTCCCTTTTCACCTCTGTATCCAGGAGGGCCAGGATATCCCCGTGGACCAGGATCACCAGGGTATCCATTAGGCCCAGGGGGGCCCTTACAAGAAAAGAAACACATGTGTTAAATAGACAAATTTATATATTCACTGATTTTGGAACC
The DNA here is from genome assembly GCA_963680715.1 of Tetragnatha montana. Lineage (NCBI taxonomy): Eukaryota > Metazoa > Arthropoda > Arachnida > Araneae > Tetragnathidae > Tetragnatha > Tetragnatha montana. The sequence continues at coordinate 31,781,293 of OY796676.1, forward strand.
CTGTAATTATAAGAAATAATATCCTAGTCAATAATATCCAGTTACTTAAAGGAATATATATTAAATCTGTTACCTGTGTGAATGCAATTTTTCAGGGTTCCCATAATAAACAACTTTAGCAAAATTCTTTCCTATATTGTCTGGTATAAAATGAAGCCAGATGATATTTAGGTAAAAGTGTGCATTTAAAAAAACCTACTTTTACAAAACTTTTCGTTTATAAATAGAAATTTAAAGCAAAATTATGTCTCTAAGACTATTTTAAGACAAGCTTACTATAGATTATGTTTGTGAAATACATATTTTTAAATAAGTTGTAATAAGCTAATGGCTTGCATACACAATTTGTTTTTGAAGCTGTGGATTTCAGTAAGCCATAGTTATTTTTTCAAAAGCAATGTGTAGTTTAAACTCACATCAGTTCCATTGCAACCATCATCTCCATGAGGACCTCTAGGACCCATTTGGCCATGCAAACCCTGAATATTAAAATAAATATTAAACATTACTGTACTAAAAAAAATTTCATTTAAAGCAAAATTTGTCATGCTAAGAATTACTTTAAAAAAAAATACATACAGGAATGCCATTCACACCGGGAAATCCAGGAACACCCATTTTCCCCTGTTCATGGAAAAAAAACAATTGAGCAAACGATTGAAAATCATACCAAAACATCTAAGATTAAAAAATTAGCAATAATTTATCTAGTAAGGTCATTTAATTGCTTTAATTTAAAGTACTTTTGAAAAATAAACAATAGCAAGTAAATTTTTTTTAAATGAATGTGAATAATTTTTTAGGGAAGCATAGTATTTAGAAGAAAAATATAAATTATATTGAGATGAATCTATAATCTATATAAATCTAAGACAAAATCATTGTTAACTTCTTAATTAAATCTTTACAAAAAATGCATTAATACTTCTTTACATTCTTAATTTTTTTTTTTTTTTTTTTTTAGTTTTTTACACAAGCATGCATTATTAAAGTAGTAAAACTAAATAAAGTAGGCAAACAAAATAAAAGTTTATAAGAGTTAAATATTCAGCCTAAACATTTTCTAAATATTTTTAAACCAACTTTGAATAAATTTGTTATTGACAATAGAAAAGTTAGTAATAACACTGTGGTTTTTACCCTATCTCCTTTTGGTCCTCTTGGTCCAGATATTCCAATATCACCCTTTTCACCTTTTTCACCATGTAAACCTTCAGGTCCTTCAAATCCTTGTAAACCAGGTTTTCCTTGAGGGCCAGATTGTCCTGGTACACCCTATGCAAAGCAATAAAAAAACTATGACTAAAACAATTTGAAATTTTTTTTTTTACTTTTCCTTTTTTTTTTTATAAATAATTTTAAGATACAATACTGTTATCTATCTAATTAGCAAGTTGTTTATGCCAAATACTTAAACATAAAAACCTTTATAATCAGGTTTTTTTTTAGAATTTATTTGGAATTAAAAACTATTGGTAATTTTTAGAAGAATAGTTAACAAAAAACTGCCAACTTTTAAAAATTAAATTACTTAACTTATACACATTGGGTAGTGTATTGAACAGTCAATTTTTAGAGGTAAAATTGAACTTAAATAAAGAAAAAAGTATAATAAGAAAAGAAAATTAGTAAAGAAAAACTTATTTCCCTGAAAATTAACTTTACATTTAACATTACTCTAGAGTTGAAAATCAATTAATATATTTGGATAAGATTAAAACAAAGTTATTTTTTTAATTGAATAAAAAGGGAATATAAAAAAATAATTAAGATTTAGGGTTGAAAATTTATAACTTTGATTGAAGGCATATACCAGTTTAAGATTAACTTTTAAGGGGGAAAATGTCTGTGAATAATGAATATACAAAAGAATTTTACATACTCTTGCTCCTTTTTCTCCAATACATTTACAGCCATTGTCGCATCCAACACAAGGTCTTCCACTTTCATTCGCTCTTCTTTCATAATTGTATGGATCCGGCCTTTGAGGATAATTATATTGATCTGGCCTTTGAGGATAATTATATTGTTGCTGAAATTAAAACCACACTATAAGTTGTAACAACAAGATAGAACTGATGATTTTATAAAAATAACAGACAACATACACTACCTGTAATTTTCACACTACATTTTAATATGCATCACCAAAATATGTATGAAACCAATGTTAGATGAATGAATGAAAGTTTCAGTTTTACAACATAGTACCTAGTACTTGTAAAATATGTAGTGTTCGGCACTAGTTAACTAGAACTAGTTGCAACTAGTAGTTAACTACCGATCAACTAGTAGTTAACTAGTAGTTTAACTACTTTTGGTTTAAACTAGTTTAACTAGTAGTTGAACTACTTTTTTTTAATAACTACTAGTTGAAACTACTTTCAAATTTTCAACTACTTTTTTAAAAATTTTGTTTAAAATTTCAAAATTATTAAAAAATGTTATCAAAATATACAAAAAATTACACTGCTATTTATAACTACAGTGTCATGGTAGAGTTCTCAAATACCATAACCAGAAAAAAAGCACCGTTTTGAGCGAAGCATAAAGTTTTTTGTGATATAGGTAAGAAAGATGTTTGGAATTTGGGCAAAAAATAGGTTATTAAATTAAATAGACTAGTTAACTACTTTGGGAAATAGTTAACTACTAGTTGCAACTAGTCCCAGGAAAAAATAGTTAACTACTAGTTGCAACTAGATTTTCCCAGACTAGTTAGTAGTTGGTAGTTAACTACTTTTTGACCACTAGTTGCCGAACACTAAAAATATGTAATAAGATTACTTTATTCTTCCAATAAATAAATAAAAGAAATAGTTCACTACTTTAGGAGCATTTTGAAAAAGCATTAGGAAAATATTTTAATAATATTTTCGAAATAAAGATACTTTTTGAGAAACTGTTAAAAGCTAGTAACATATTTTCTACCTAAATAAAAAATGAAACCAAGACTTTTTAGAAAACTACAACTATAAAGGTTAATTAACTATGGAATTAACATACTAAAGATGAAGATCAATAAAACAAAATAGAACTGTTTGGAGATATTTGTAATTTGTAGCTTTGCAGGCTGAATTTAAAACAATTTTGAAGAACAAAAATGATTTTTGAAAAATCAAAATAAACAAACCTGATTTGAGAGTTGAGTTGAGTTAAAAAAAAACCGAACCTCATGTGAAAGAAAAATTTGCTGGCGCCATCTATACCAATTTGGTGGTACAAAAGTTAGTATTGATGACTCATATTTTAAAAAAAAAGAATATTTAAATTTAACTAGGTCCGAATTTACCATGCAATAATTTTAGAAAATACATATTTATTTTCTATACACAAGTTCAACTGGAAGTTGCTCAAATGGTCGAGCACTTCAAGTGTGTATTATATTCCATAGAAGATATAATCTGGTATTCCCGGTTTGAATTAATATAGATAGGAGGAAGATTTTTTTTTACAATAGTTGAATGTTAGCCATGTATTTGAGAAGTGGCCCAGCCATGCAGGTGGACCAACTGGACCCTCCAGAGGCTGATTGACCCAAAATTTTTTGAAAGTTTTCAATTGTGAAAACACGGAATCCTTCATTTGTAAACCGAAAAAAAATACTGTCTCAAGAGGACACCTGCACCATAGATGGGATGTCCCAGAAAAGGCCATAAAAGTTTTTGAAAATGTGATTTTCAATGCTTATAAAATGCTATTCTGTTATTCTTAATTTATTACACTGGATATAAATTAAATGTATTCTCAGAGAAAAGCATAATTAATATATTAGTTTAAGGCAATACATAAATAGCTTTAACGAATGAGTAAAATGTCATCTTGGTATTTTCTTAATGGAATTTTCTACGTTTGAGAAATTATAAAACTTTTGATTAACCAAATAATTATACCTTGTGCGGTATTTTATTTTTTGCTGGTTCAAACCCTCCCCCTCCAGAAATTTTGACGTGAATGTTTAAAACACTTCTTTCCTTGAAAGTACTATTACGAGTTAAGGAGTGATCCTCTTTGAATGCAACCAAGGGTTCTCAAAATGAGTTAAAATAACCAGATATAAGGGGGAGGGGGAATTCAAAAATTTTCTTTGGGGAAGACCCACAGTCTCCCTCAAAAATGTTAATAGAAATATACACAAATCTGTTTTTTTTTTCTAGAAAATTATGCGGCCTATACAGGGAGTGGTCTTCGATTGGTGTCACCAAAAGTGTCTTAAAATGAGTTTAAATTTTACTTTTAAGGGTCAAACTTTAAAAGTTTTCTTAGAGAGAACCCTCAAGCCCCTCCAAAATTTTAATGTATATTTATTTACTGTATTTTCTTTCTCCCTAAAATTCTGTGGCTTACAAGGAGCGGTCCTCTTTATTTGTATCCCAAAAGAAACACTACTTTTAAAGGGCAAATTTCAAAAAGAATTTCTTTCCCAAACCTTCTTTCTTACTTGGGGTTCAAATTGTTACACAAAAACTTCAAATAATCAAAAAGTTATAAATCAAAAATTTAAATAATTCAAAGTATTAAATTTGCTCAAAAATCCCTGACATCGATCTTTACGGGAGTATTTTTTGTAGAATTTGTCAATAGATTTGGCCACCCCCCAGAAGAAATTTCTGGCTGTGCCAATTTGAGTTACTCATAAAAGACATAGATGGAACGATCAAATTGATCGCAACAGTTACAAGTGATAAAAAGCAATAAAAGGTGCTAAAGAGGAGGAAAGGAATAGGGAAAGCAAATAAATCAAATGAAATTTCATCAAAACATAAATCAATCCGAATTTCGGAAAAAAAATAAATAAAAAGGAACACTGGTTAGAAGCAGAGGACATCCTCAAGCAAAAAACCAGTAAATCAACCAACCAACCAACCAACCAATTTGAGTCTCAGGGAAACAGCTGTCGGATGTATAGGGTTTCCTATACCAGGGGATGAGAAACAACAATAAGATGTCAAGTGGTTATAAATGTCCTTTTAAAGTGTTTTTTTAATTTAATAGTTTAGGTTATTTTTTTTATTTATTTTGTTTCTATCTATTACAATATAAATAATTTAATAGAAAAGGAAGGTTGTATCCCAAGAATTTCTCTCGTATCTATCTATTCCTCGTTCTATTTCTCTTGTACATTCCAAGAGTAAAGAGTTCACAAAAGTGTATAAAAACAAAATGCCAGTTGTTACAGTAATGACAGCTAGCAACAGTTCTGTAACCTACTACATTTTACACCCCATTAATAAAAAAATCCACTTGCACACATTTCCATTGAGCAAATTTTTAAACCAAAACATCTACTAATTAAATGAAGGTGATTTCTCAACCCCTTACAATATATTGTTTAAAAAACAACGAATAATTCCTTTTTTTATTTCAGTAAAAATTTACAATGCACATTTCTAATAGTTTCTCAATAATTTTTTTTTACAATTTTGTTACGAAAATTACATGAACGCAACAATATTTGTTACTGCTCTGAAATAGAACATCACAGTTACAGAAGTTTCTCCGTTTCGCATCGCTTGCTCTCTGGAAAGGCGAAGCGAAAAGAATTCTATTGTTTTTCAAATATAGAACTTTTTACAAAAAACACTGGACCCTTCAAGATTTTGCTCTAAAAATAAATGTAACTGATCTTGAAAACGTTTACGTAATTGTGATTACGTTAATCAATTGTCGGTTTTTGAAGTGACAATAATAAGTTTCGGTACCAACCCATACCAATCTACATTTCGAATTCCTATATAAAGGTTGGCCCTCGGTGTTGGAAATCATTCTCACTTTCATTCAGTTATCTTTGATATAACAAAATTAATCCTCTTATATCCCTTCCTCTCTTTAACTCCAATCTCAACCCAAACCATCATGCAGTTCGTTTATGTTTTCCTCGCTGTTACCTGCATTGCTGTCATGTGCCAGTATGCATCGGGAAAACCCATTGACGACATCGATGCCCGACACCATCATCATCATCATGGGCATCATCATGGACACCATCATCACCACGGCCATCATCATCACGAACATCACGATCATCATCACGACCACCACCACGATCACCATCATGACCACCACCATCATCACGGTCATCATCACGACCATGGTCACCATCATCACCATGGACATCACCATCACCATGGGCACCATCATGGACATCATCATTAGAGGTAATTTTGAATCTCAAAGAGCAAGCAAAGAGGCTCGCAAATCTCAAGGACTCATCTTCAGTAAAATATTAATAGTGTAATTTCGCTCATTTCTTGTCAATAAACCTATTACAGTTCATAAAGACTTGTCTTTATTGTTAAAGTATAATACCTAACCTGAAAATTTAATACCTTGCCTTCCTACAGACAATTTTCGGAAATTTGACCCTAAATAACTATCAGCACAAACGCTTGATTAAGGATAGAACCGAAGTCAAAGCAGTTTGTTTTAAATAGATGGAGGCTGGAAGAAAAGTGTTTTTTGTCAATTTAACTTCAAGATAATTTTCTGATGCTGGTTGTAAAATCAGAAATAAATACTATTTTACAGGGGTTTGCTACAGAGAAAAATTTAGAATTTCTAAAAGTCTGAAATGTGGTAGGTTGTATTTCGAAGGTGATATTACCTGAAAAGTCAGCTTTTCTACATTTATTTTGGTCAAATTTTACCGAAAATGATGCGTAACAAGTTATACATATTTGGAAAGACAGGAATCTAGATAAAAAATGTAAAATATCACGTCATATCCTCCATCCGTGCAAGGCCGGGTGAATCAAGCTAGCGATTTTTAAAAATCCTTCTTAACCTATAAATGTAACATTTAATTTCGATTTGAAACTATGAAAATATTATATTAAGAAAGTAATAAAGTTGGGTGAAATTAGTCTGTAAGGATTGTTGGTACTTTTCCGTTACCTATTCTGCTGAAAATTATCGCCAAGCCGTTTAAACACAAAAATTAGAAATATTCCCAACTATTGCAAACCAACCGATTAAAATATACAGCTATATTAATGATAACAATAAATATTTGGCCTTTAAAACAGCCTATAATTAACACAATTGAATGCACTGGATTATATTTCATGATGTACTAATTAAATAACAAGTAGGGGGAATTTTTTACGCCGGAAACTAAATTAAGATACCATTTGGGAAGCTTGACTCTGTCAAACCCAACCTCAGCTTTTATAACATTTTAAGGGTATTTTTGAAAGGGGAAAAAAAGACTTTTTTTAAGATCTCACTAATGAACGGAAATGGCTGTAGGATTATTGCCCCTTTGTCGGCGAACAAGTGTGACCGGGATGACGAATGACAGCAAATTTAACATCCGACAAAAGAAATCCATAAAAAAAAGTTTATTTACATTCCGTCCGAAGTAACCAGTAAGCAATGATAAACAGTCTGCTTGCACCGCTGGATTTTTTTTTTTTTTTTGAATGTCTCAAACGAAAGGAATTTTAAATAAGTGTGTGGGATTACTTAGCTTTCATTCAGCTCTTTACTGGGAAACGGGATTGACAAATGTTGGAAGGAAAGGAAGTTTCACCATACTTTTTTTCTCAGGGATCTCGTATCTGTCATTTTTCGGTGTGTTTTTTCTTTTCTTAAAAATTTTCTTAGACTGAGAATTGTACAATTTTACTATTTCTCACATGCTTTAAATTCTCAAAAGACTAGAGATGATGATTATGATTTGTACGTTTGTATCATTAAAAAATTACTTGTTGATTTTTAAAAATTCTCTAAATATTTTTTTTTAAAAAACAAATTTGGCAATCTCCAAAACGCTTGAAAGTTTTTACCTTGTCCGTTTTGTGAATTTCGGAAATACTATCCAGTGTGTGATCTCATGGATATATTAAAAAAAAACTTCAATTAAAATTACAATATATATTTTTATCCAAAATATAAATGATTTTATATGTAAAATTTAGTAGGACGATACTTAAGTCCACTTACATGATAAGGGAATTTTGGTGAGATATCTCGAAATCCCACACCGGCCCTCTCAAGTAGGTAAATAAGGAAGTGCAAGTAAAAGTTTCTGGAAAAAATTATTTAAAGGGCCTAAACGGAAGCAGCCTTGTTTTGTTGTCCTTCCAGTCTCTCAATGAGAGTTTTGGGAAGAGGACTACGTCGACCCTTTATGAGGGTCTTTTCACAAATTACGTCTCAAAATTTTCATTCATTACTCTCCTTCTTTATACTACTTCTCCCCCCTCTGTTACAAGTTGTCACATTTCAGTGATTATTTCCTCCCCTTTAACGTCTTGTTACTTTGAGGATCTCCCATAATCAAAAGGAGTCCCTCCAAATTCTTGTGGTGCTGCCATCTATAAGTGAATAACACTATTAAGTATTTTTTCTTTGGAATACTGTATTTTTTAACTTAAAAATATTAATTTTTAAAAGTTATATTTTAAAAATATTTTTTAAGTAAGGCTATAAAGTTTTTTAAACATTATATTCTTCATTTGTAAGAAATTAGCGACTTTGATCAGAATATTTAGATATTTCTACTCATTATTTAAACATGTTTTTAAAATTTATTCTGTTAATAATTTCCGAGTTGAAATATTTTTCAAAACAAAGCTTTCATATTATTTGTATTTTAAACTTTTGTGATAACAATAATGAAACCAAAACAAAAAAAAATGGTAAAAAAACTCTTCTGGGGGTTAGAGAGCGTCAGAGCTAGCAACTCAAGTCCTTAACTCAAGCAAAGCCCTTTAGTCTAAAAAAATTCTCTTAAAATGTACCGTTTTAGACTGCTACTCACTAGCCTTCTTCTAAACATCTAAAAAATATACATTTTAATATTTACAAAAATGAAACTTTCTCTGCTTAAAATAAAGAAAAATAAAATAATAAAGTAAGTATTGTAGTAAAGTTAAGTAAACTTTGACTTTGGAATGATAGTGACTTTGACTTAATTTCAAAGTCACTATCATTCCGAAAAATTAGATTAAATCTAAAAGGAGATTTCTAAATTTTAAATCCAAAGGAGAAAACGAGACAGTGTCATCATCTCAAGAGACTCCCGGTTATTCATGCTACCGAAAAATGCAATATTTATAAATTATTAAAAAAAAAATTAAAACAAGTCAGACATTTCAGTCATCGAAAAAATGTGGACTTGACCAGACTTAACCATCAGACAACTCTTGCACTGTCTTTCCCCCAAGGAAGATGTCGTCACAGTGATGACGAAATAGTTAGGCACATCACGAGATTATTTGTCATTCACTTCCACTGCGATTTCTCAAGACGAAAAACGACACTTATGAGAAAAAAAAAGCAAAAACTAATTTAGGCCTTTTCCAGTTTCAAAAATGACAAGCAAACCGATCTGCATGATACTGTGAGTCAGTGATAGAGCGAGAAACAAATTTTCGGGAGTCGTTTCTGTTCTTGAATTCGTATCATCCCTTTTTCCTCGGGGAAGGGGAAAAAACCGTTTCCGGATAGCCGGCTGAAAGGGAGCCTTGTCTACAGATGGAGATACTAAAGCAGCCCGAACGCATATTGCACATCCGATGACATCATCTGCTTCTGAAGATATCTCGCGAGATCTCTGAAGAGAACCGTCAGCTCAAGAAATCGAACACATTCAGAAAATGTTATAAAGAATCTTAAATTTTATGCCTAACAAGACACCGACCGCGAAATATTAATACTCATAAGTGTTCCCTCGTCTTTTATTTTTAAAAATTGTCTCTTTGGAAAAGAAAATTAACTGTTTGCGTAAAATTTCCGAGTTGCACAAATTAAACTTGATGCATCTACTGTTGTATGGAATGCATTGTATTTTTTATATTTGAAAAGTTCTATTTAAAACTTATAGATTTTAATCAAAGATTAAGGGAAATTTTACGCACTACAAAATTAAGTTTTATCAGAAAAATATTACTAAAGAATTTCCTTTACACAACATAATTTTCCAAAGAGATTAAATTTAAACAACCTGGTTATTTTCAACTTCTACCTACTTCTTTTCTTACTGAAACATCACTAATTACAGGTAAGTGAAATTTTCATTCAAAAACTAACTTTAAAACAGATATTCTTCTAAATTTCCATTTCTTCGCATCTTTTATTGCCTGGTGATTACGTCTACCACAAGCATCCAGCCTCAAAACAGCATCTAATACATAACAATTCCCCCACTATCTTTTTCCCAACAGCGCAAACTGTCATTCTATTTTGAAAGAAAGTAGCACACCCGAAGTAAAAATATCATGGAATACAAAAACTTTTCAGATCCACAGTGAAACGCCCCGGTATCACGCAGGTTACTTGGCAGAAATAAAAACATTCCGTGAATATAAATCAATTTGTATACAGTCCACAGATTAAAATCTTTCCTGGAAAAGTATTCTGCGCGTTTTTTATGCCAATAAAGAATTCACGGACACAGTTACTAGTGTCAGAATTTTTTCCCTCGTGTTTGCTCTTTCTTTTTGATCTTTTAATTCTCTGTTTCTTTTCTTCCTCTATTGCTAATGTCATATGGAGAGGAGAGAAAGATCAAGTTCAACTGCAGCGGCGTCGCACTTACAAAGGAACATCGTCTCCTTGCGTATGCTTTTAAAAAACGATCCCTAATGAAAAAGAACTCTCCACAACTTTCTGTGCTAGACATGGAAACGAGATTACTTTTTAGGAACGCGTTTCTCACAGACAAACCTGCGAATTTTTTTTAAAAAAATTGAAATGAGTATGAACAGATGTAAACCAGGAAATTAGAAGGAACGGAAGTTCATAAAGAATTCCATTGAACTGGCTTACAGAATTACTTTTTGCGAAAAGAGCAAGAGTTAAGAAGGATCCGTTGATGAAGGAAACTTCAGTCACCCCAAAAGAAAAAAAAAGGAAAAGAAGAATCCTACCTTCTAATTCAATGTATTAACTAAAATCTTAGCTTTTTCTTGATGGAAGGAGTAAAACAAGAACAAAACATTACTATATGGGTATATTGAAACTAAAACCATTTCTCACCGAAACCTACGTTTTAATCATTTGGAAATCCTGTACATGTAATGACTGCGTAATACTTATCAACAATCCAAAAATGTTTGCTGAAAGAAAACTATTTGAAATCAATAAATTAATCTAGTTGAATCGAAAAGATCATTTAAAATATTAGGTAATATGAACAGCATTGGGAACTAATAGAAATAAAAAGGATTTCACATTTAGATTCAGAGCCCGCCGCTATGGACAATTTTAAGTGTTCTTAAACTTTTGGCTTAACTTTCCGGTAGGCTAGTATGTCGTAATAATTTAAAAAACACCACGGACTCAAATATTACTAACTGATGACACCCTAAATAGGTTACTCAACATCCCTGCAGTTTTCCTAAAATGAATGCAGATAATAGTTTTTATAGCTTATCTTGCAATACATTTAACGGGATATAAGAACTTTATTGCCTTGTACGTCATCATCAATCAAATTCCAGAAAGAGAAAACATTTATACCTACGCAAAACATAAATTTATGCACAATATTCGTAATTCAAAAACTATTTGAAAGTAACCTGCATAAAAAATACGAATTCGCATAACACATTTCTCCCAATTTAATTACAACCGGTCTGATTCTAAGCACGTCCTAGCCAGGTAAAATAATCCTTTTTCGTCCCAAAACCGAATAATCATTCCCTCATCCGAATTCAGCCAGAATTAGTCAGCACACACACGTGCACAATGAAGCGCAGGCAGACGAATGAAAGACAAGTGTAGTGTGAAAACTATCTCGAAACGGAATATTGGGAAATACCTCGGTCAGGAGATACAATTTCAGTCAAGAGGGAATTGGTTTATGAATAGAGAGATTTTCAAAGAAAAAGTTTTGGGCGAAAAATTTAGATTATAACTTATAGAATTAATAGTACAATATTATAATGTAATTTTATCAAGACCAGTAATTATTATTTTAAACATTTTATCACCATTTTTCATTTGTGAGAAACTAGAGAGCAATAAATTCAACACACTGAACTAATTTACAGGTGAATCTAAGTTCTATTCCAAGTAATCCTATTGGCTATGAAATTAATTAGGTACCGATACATCTATTGCAGCCAGGTGCGGATCCAAGGGGGGCACTATGAACCGTGTCCCCCCCCCATTTTTTAAATGAATTACTTGAAAAAAGGAACTCAATTGATTTAAAATAGTTTAACACAAAAATATGTTGAAATTCCGATTACCATATAGGTTTATTTCGGTTACTATATAATACTGAAGAAACAACTACTTAGCCTCACCTTTTTGTTAAAAAAATATTTAAAATATACTTGATGGGTTACAGAAAAATAAATAATTCCGATGTAATTAAAGTAATAATATCAGAATCAGAAAATAAAGTATATCAATAATAGATAATTTTTTTTTTCATAAGGACACGTTTAAATTAGAATCACACTGTATTGGGAGAAATAATCCAAATAACAAATTTTGGAGAAACGCTTTTGTCTGGTTCTTAGAAAAGATAAAAAAATGTCCACAACTCTGCATAAAAAGATATTTCTTATCTGGAAAGATTTTATGAATATTTCTTTAGTCATTCACCTTTATCTGCGATAATTGATAAAGATATATTTTATTTTTATATTTGTAAATAACTCTGGAGTCCTTTTAGATAAAATTCAAATTCATAAAATAAGTAAAGTTAGAATTCAGAAGGTAAAACTGTGCATTGTGGTTTTATTTATATTTTAGAAGTTCTCTAAGCAACTATGGAATTGAACTAAAATTTGTTTCTTCTGTGCTGTGTAAAAATTAACTTGATGCAAGACCGGAAGCGTATTACAGATAAAATGATCATCATGATTATTTTAAACGAGTTTAATATTTAGATAATGTTTGGAAAATTACTCAGTACTTTTTATTAAAAAAATATGACTTTTATACACTCCAAAAGGAAAATTTTGATAAAAATCATGCATGGATGATTCTTTATGAAAAATTAGTTATACATACAAAGCAAATGGGAGGTTGCACAAGGTCAAGTCAAATTTTATAATTAGGTATGAAGAAGGTCTACAGAAAAACAACTTTAAATAAAATTTAGACTTTAAAGAATATAAAAGGAATTAATTTTGTTATAACTTCATGTTTATTAATTATGCATTTTTATTTGGATGTTGTTTTGTTATTTGTACCATTATAAGTGACCTATTTCCAAACGTCATAACGAAGACAGCTGGACACAATAAAAATTATATTTTTTCTCATGAAATAAAAATAAAGTGGTTTCTTTTACTTAATAAACCTTGCACACTAATTAAGAATACGACTTGCGAAAAGTATTTGCAAATGAATTAAATTAAGGAAATAAATTTTTATTTGCAACTGTGTTTTCCGTAGTTGGATTTTAATTTAACGTTACATTGAAACTTTTAAAAACTATAAATTAACTTATGGCCAATGAAGTTTATCCTGCATCTAAGAAAACAAGATGCACTAGCTTGATAGATACTTTCTAATAAGTAGGCCATTTATTGAGATCAAGAACCAAACTTATGTAATACAATGATCTAAAGATACCAATCTATCTTTAAACACTGACAACAAATTAAGTTAAGACTTGAAATAATTAGCTAGAAATTTTCCTACTTAATGCCTTAAAGATGTTCTGAATTAATCCCTATGCAAAAAAAGGTGCATTAGACACACAAAAATATACAGATTTTGATATCCAGAGCGCTCATGAAGAGAAAGGCCGGACGTTTTTCTCAACTCAGCACTTCATTTGGAGGTTTGTTATCTCAGATCTTTTATGGTCGCGATCATCAAGATAATAAAGGTAAAAGGTTCATAAAATAAACATCGGCCATTCAGTATACTTTTTCATCCGTTCCTTCTCCCGCCACTTATCTCTGCTCGATGTGATAAGTCGGAGACAATCTCAGTCCCTTCTCATAAGTGTCAGTCAACGGAAGAATTCCCTAGACTTTATAATTTGGTGCATTCTTAGTTTAGAAAATTGATTTAGTGACTATTTCGTGACTAATGACGTGACTTTAGTGACGATTTAGTGACTAATGGTAGAATATCAAAATTTAAATTCTATTGAATCTTAAATTTATTATTAAAAGAAAGGTAACAGTGCAAAATAACAATTTACTGTAAAATGCACCAAAGTATGAAGCAAAGAAACAATTATTATATGGTTTCCGGATTCCATTTTATTTTAAAAACTGTAAATTTGCTCGCTCCATGATGTTCACACATAAAAAGTTTTCTCTTATATCTACTTTATTGTATCTATAAAATTCGTTTTCCTTTTGTCAATATTTTTCGTTCCTTTCGACCACTTGATTCATTATCAAAACCAACATCAGTTTTACCTTTTAACATTTAGGTAATTGTGATGTAGAAACTAAACTTTTAATACATATTTTGACTATGAAACATTAATTTTTATATTTTTTCCAAAATAGTGACGATGAAAAAGACGTTCTCAACTTAACATCCCGTTATAAAAAGCCCGTAACAAGGTAAATAACCAGCTATTCTAAATGAAATGAGAAGACATTTTTCATATTAGGGATTGAGAAATTAACCAAAACGCATTTAAATAAAAAAAAAACAGCTCATTCAAGAAATTTGGAGTAATCTTCATGAATTTGGATCACAGATGGACATTTACTAATACAAAAATATGTAACCACACCCTCTGTCTTTTTTTCAACTGATCTCCTTATAATGTTTTGTTGATGAGGATTATTTGATTGAATTTAAAATTTAAAAAATAATCTGAATAGTTATTTTTTTTAAATTAAGAAAATTATAATTTAGAAATTGTGCCCGTATTCCCTTTTTGAAAATGGGGGAATTTTCTTTGATTTAAAGTCAAAGAACTAATTTTGCACAGGAACTTTAAAATGCTTATTTTAACCTTAAAACATTCAATGTAAATTTGACGAATTTCAAAAAGTCACATAAATTTGTCTACGAATATTATTTGATAATAAATGCGTTGTTATAGTTAATTTTGGTAATTAACAGCTGATTTCAAACATAAAGATCATCAGTCATCACAATATTAATTTTAACGACACTGTAATAGAAACCCCCAAACACCTTCTAATTGAATTGGCACATTGATCGTTCAATATGTATACATCCCACAAAACCGACCTTCAAATTCGTTGTAGTCACTTGCCGAGGCATCACGACCCCGATAACACCTTCTTCTCTACTCTCACTCGAGAAGGGAAAAAAATCTCTTCAAGAGATGGGAGACGCTCCCTTAAAAGACGTATCACAATACCCGATAAGGTGGCATGTAAATTCTCTAGAGTGGTTTCTAAAGAGATGTGGTTGCCTCCCTCGAATCATGAGATGGTACTTATAGAGAACCGACAATGCGAGGGAAAGTGGTGGATCCCCCACGTTATAGAAACGTCGAGGGGCGATTCCTAAAGTTACTTTTATTCTATTGGAAATGTATAAGAGTTTATGTTGGAATGAAGATTAGACGTTTAAAATTATTTTTTGTTTTGAAGGAGTATAAACATAAGAAATGTCATGTATATTAATAAAATTCAGTAAATTAATTAACAGTATACATTTAGTGTACAAAAACAAATAATCGATTGTAAAGCATATTTTTATGATGAGTCTCTATTTAATTCTCAGTGAATCTCAGTGGCTAATTCGAATATTATAATATGATTGTAATGAAGAGGAATAAATTTATATCTTGCTGTAAACAAGTATTAAACTATAAAATATCACAACTATCACAATTTAAGGATATTTAGTCAAATTTTGGGCACCAACTAAAGTTATTTTTTCTGTTTAATATAAAACCAATTGCGAAACCTTGCACGCATATTGTCTATTATATTTTTATTGGAACAGAATTTGAATACACACATGGGTATATTTTCCCTCTTTACCTTGATAAAAAAAAATAAAGTATGACCGCAGACCTTCCTTAGTAGCGAATTGCAAGAACCTCTCTCCTTAGCGTAAGCTTCCTCCCCTTCGCCGTGTTTTCTTAGCTTAATTTAGACAAAAGTAAACAGTCATGTAAGTCTCCCTTTCATGTATCTACTACTACTGAAAATGAGGATGAAATCACTCCATTTTTTTTTTTTTGCTTTCAAGAATATTGAACGGATCCTTGAACATCGAATCTAAAATTTTGTATCATTGTCAAATACATTCTTTTTACAGCACTCCGGTTCCGCCATAAAAGTAACAACGGGTTCAAATGATTCACAAGACCTTGAAAGAAAACAATAGTTATCTTGTTTATTTTATAACCAAAAATTTTATTAGTTTTATGAATAAAGGTAATTTAATTTAATATATGTATATATTTCTATAAATTGACGAAGGTCTTCAATAGATATTTTTAAATACCTACTGTTAATTTTCATTTACGCAACTTATATAACTAAAAATAAACAAATTTATTATTTTAGCGACACGGTCTTTGTTATTGAAACTATTTCCACTTACTTTTCTTATGGCAGCCCGGTGGATATTATTATTCACCAGATTTAAAATTAAAGTTAGATCTCATTTGTGCTACTCACATTTTGCACAAAAGGGTAAAATTCATAACTTAATTTCACGAGTTTAATAATTTTAAATTCTACAAGGAAGGGAAATTAATGTTGAAATTCCACACTACTTCACATTATTTCATTTTAAATTTTCTTATTTATAAAGAGTTGTTTACGAGTAACTTCTATGGATAGTTAAAAATTTAGAAAAACTCATTTTCACAAGTTATGAAAGATCCTCTTTATTTTAAATGCGCGAGTTGCCCAGCGCCTTTTTTCTTAAACAATGAAAGCTCAATCAATTTAAAAAGTTTTCCGGCAAAGGCTTGCTTGTAATTTTTTAAAAACTTCACACAACTTCATAATCGTAAAATGTAAAGACACTTTACTAATGGGTTACAAGTTATCTAAATTCTATCTACAAGTTATCTTAGTTCAACGCTTCAAATTGTAAATCAAGTTTTTCAATTTTTATTTTTGTAACGTTAGTCACACATTATATTAAATGATTGGGTTGCTAAAAGAATTTTTATCCTTTAGATAAGAATGTCGGCAATATCTTTTAATGAATCATAATAAGGTAAAAATAAAACTAAGAAAAATGAAACTTCAAATATATTAAAAGCTAAAGTTGTACTTAGTTCGATAAATACAAGAAAATTATAGCAGCGAAATTTTAAAATAACATAAATAAAAATAAAAATTGTAACGAAGATCCCTATGAATGGTAGTACTAAGTTGGAAATAAATGTTAGAGTTTAAAACGAAATGTGTTGCAGAATCAGTATTTTTGGTTCAATTGTATTCAGTAACTTCTTAATTTAGCTATACATTCACCTTTTTAGATATGCATGTTTCTAATACTGAAAATTTTTCTTGGCACTTTTAAAAACTGGGATAAAATCCAAATAATCTTGACTCAAATAAGCTAAATAATTGAAAGTTTTATTTTAAATCAAAACACACACGTTTCGTAAAATAATGTCATTATACCCCCAGAGAACATGGGTTTCATATTACACGATGGTATCTGCCTTGCACAAGACCTCTTGTGAATCATCTGTCAAGTATTTTGTATCCCTTAGAATTTAAGGATTATTGAGCACGAAACCAGTTTCTTGGGATCAAAAATGGGATTAGTATCAGGTTTTAGGGGGGAGGTCTTTCCAATAGGGGACGTTTAGTGGAATGTGTGCGGTTTATCTATAGGATCTATTTCTTTCTCAACATAATGTTTTTCAAATATTAAATTTCAGCTGTAAGTTTTAGGGGTATGGAAACTCTTCGGCTTGAGGTCATTCAAGTAATTGTATACTTAACTTCTTTAATTTGTTGCATGTACAAATCATGCTAAAAAACGTAACATTTTTTACTTCTTTTTTTAATAGCAAAGTTGTTTACTTAATCTCATGTATAAGCTTGTCTTCTTTGTTCATATAAAAATATTCATTCGACCAGACAAAATACTAAAAAGTGTATTTTTATTTCAATGATCGTCTAGTATGAAAAGTGACAAATTTATTAATGATGTCAAAATACAAGTACTTCGAATAATATTTTTTTCCATAACATCTTAATATTAATTGTCTCGCATAAAAATTTAAAAATCTGAGCTAGTACTCAAAACAGAAACTCATGAAATGGAATACTCTCGATGCGTTTGTAATAACCTGTAGTAAGTAGAAATACTTTCTACAGATGAAACCTTTAACCTATAATTATGTTCCCATTTACATAAATTTCATTTGTAATGGTGTGAAGGACATTAAGAGTCAATTTATATTTGAATAGCATGCAGATAATTATTGGAAGAAATTATGTTGATGTTAGGTTGGTGTTAATACAAGTATATTATACGAATTCTCTGGACGTAGAAAGAAATATTCTATCCGACTTTGGTGTAGGTAGTGTATTCAATATGTTTCGCTATTATAGTCGATAATCTTTGCAAAAGCTTTATTAGATTCCGTTAGTCCTATCTAAAATTAGTTTTTTCAACTGTTACAGGTTCCAAAAGAGTTCAATGAAAAGATTTTCATACGGAGCCCAAGTTTAAAAAAATACTAGATAATAAGATAAATATAATTATCAAAAGGGTATTTCTAATAAATATTTATAACTAAGGGGTTTATTCCAAATACATACAACATACAACTATTTTCCCCATTTCACAAATAGAATAATTATTTTAAAGGGTTATTGTAATGTAGTACCTGCTACTTATTATTTTTAAAAACGTATTTACTTTTTTGTTTTATTTCTTTTATTATCCTGGAAACTACTTAGAAGAAAGTTCCTTCTAAGGAAGATAGCCTCTGGGTTTTTTAAGCGAACGATATAAATTAACAATAAGGGATTAAAATGCTCTCCATTGTGTTTTTACTCTTTCAGCTACATTGAATTTTTAATTAAGAATTAAGTCTAAAAAAGGAAAGCATTTCAAAAGCTCTAAAGTGGCTTTAAATATTGCCCCATATTTTAGCTCAAATTGAATGCATGGTAGTGACATAACCCGTTCAAATGAATATTTCAAATATGTCTCTCCCTTGGTTTTTAATTTCAATTGATTTTTTAAAATCCGTAACATTATCTTCATATAACTACTGCGACTCACGATATTTTACTCAAGAGAAGATTAGCTCTAAATCCTCATTTAATTTCAACTCTTCCCAAGTTTCAGGTCTCTAACCCACCTGTCCTCGTACCTGTTCTAACACAATCACCACTAAATTAAATTCAGGTATTCTATTTCCACTACACAACAGACATCGGAAAGGGTTGCTTCGAGGATGAATAGACTTTCTCCCGACCGAGAATCCTACCCCTCCCAAGGCGATGCGTCTAAAATAAGACAATGTTTTGCTTAGAACAGACCGGTGATCAGCTGTTTAGTGTCTCCCGGTCTATTTTTCTTGCCCTGTGTTTAGTTCTTTCATCCCTTCGCTCAAGTCAAACGACCAGAGAGCTCTGGCATTTCCTCTCTGGAGAAGGGAACCTGGCGATGAGTGTACAGAGAGCTTAATTACTTTGACGGTGTTCGTAGAGGAGAATCAGGGCCTTAACCAGACTTTTGTTTCGGGGGGGGGGGGGTTTGACTCAAATATTTTCTGAGGTACCTCCTTACGGGTACTTTTATACTGGATTGAAATTTTGCTGCACTAAATTTCAAAATTGTATAAACAATATGAATTCGAAGTAAAAGGGGGGTCTGGGGGTCCTCCCCCAGAAAATTTTTGGAAATTTGCCCCTCAAAAGAGTGTTTTAGCTCATTTCTGAGACCCTTTTAGATTACCCCAAAGAGCACCACTCATTTTAAGCGACCGAATTTTCAAGGTAAAAAGATAGTATATTGTAAAAAATGGCAAAAAGTTAAGGGGGTTTTTAGGTTCCTACTCCAGAAGAGTTTTTGAATTTTTCCCCTAAAAGTGGCATTTTAACTCATTTTGAGACACTTTAGGTTACATTAAAGAGGACCACTCCTTGTAAATCACACAAGTTTGAAGGAAAAACCGTGTACTTAATAGATTTCAAAATTTCGAGGGGGTTTGGGGGTCCTCCCCAAGAAAAATTTTGGAAATTTTACCCTTAAAAGTAGGGTTTTGACTCATTTTTAGACCCTTTGGGTTATACCTGAAGAGGATATCGCTCCTTGTGAGACATAATTTTCAAGAAAAATAGCAGTATAAAAATTGATGTCAAAATTTCGGGGGGGGGGGTTGAACCCCTAAACCCCCCCCCCCTTGGATACGGCCCTGAGGAGAATAATGTAGTGCAGTGAAATCTTCCTCAGTAAGGGTCGATGTGTAATATGGAATCTTTACACAAATATCGTATATGGAAATAAATTGTACTAAAAGCTAAAAACATTTTCGTTGAAAATGTCTGACTGTGTTTCTTTAAATTCATTCTGCGGAAGTCATGACCACTACTACTAAACAGGAGATAATAACTTTTGTTACTACACCGGATAACTAGAAAGGTTTGTTATAGCCCTGTAGATGTGAATAGGGTCATTGTAATAAAATAGAAACACAGTTGTGGAATAATCTATAATATTAATGGATAAAATCACTATTAAAATTTGAACTTTTTTATACCTTGAAAAATGGGTTGAACGTGAACTTGCAAACGTATTCTCCAGCAGTTTTTTGTTGTTTGACGAACGTTTTTCTCTGTACGGAATAATACCAATTGCACTTGAAAATACTACAAATGATTCCGTGAAACTTTTTTATGACCTTTATTACTATAATAGTGCACTTCAAATTAATCACTGTGGAGTTGTTTAATGAGAATTTTATTTTCTTAATTCTAACTTAGCAGGTAGTAAATAAAAATATTCAAAGCAAAAAACTTTATTCTTTTCTAAAAACTTGTTAACAAATATTAGACTTTTTTAAAAAATAACGGAACAAATTTTCTATTAATTTTTGTAGCTGAAACATTTCATTCCCAATAACATTTATAACCTACCTTGCTCATATATATGGCAAATCAAGATGAAATTTTACAAAATGTATCCAAAGATTTAAGTGGGCCCTTTAAACTATTTTTATCTTTTACCTATTTTGCGCATTGTAATAGAAATAGAGACTTGAAAAATCATAGTCCCTCAAAGGGATAATAAACAAACTTCAAACGAAACCAAGGAGTTAAAGCATACCTATTGCAGATATTCGTTTTTTAAAGGAGCTTAAAATTTTTATATTTGGTTGTAAAAGTTTTGAATATGTCATGATATCAAAACAAAATTTCTCTTAAATTCTCTAAACTCTAATGGACATATCGCATAGTAAAAGGATAACTTAAAAAACATGCATTCTATGTCACTCAAATCAAACATTCACATTTAAAAGAGATGTCTCGAAATATCATAGCATTAAGACCAAATTTGAGGTCAAATGCTCTTCAATCCACTCTTTGTCGGGGCTTTTTCTGATTAAAGCATTCACAAACATAGTTGTTATAATTGGTATGGAGATGGATCAGAATTTGTTAGTGTCCTTCAGCATAAATTAGGGAAAAAAAGAAAACTAGGACGACGGACAATTATGACCTAGTTGTCACTTAGAAAGCGTGGAATGATAGTCCCTTTTTTATTTCTCATATTTCTCGCTGATTTCAGGATGCAAAAAAATAAATTAATGATATCTAAATGGAGACATTAACTTTTGATGCATTATTAAGATCCATGTAGTTAGTGAAATATTTAAAAGGTCGGGAGAAGATACTACTTTCAGTTTATTATGATAATATGATAAAATTAAATTTTTGGATTTGGAGATCGGAGTTGAGATTTTGATTTGATGAAACTTTGAACTGTCTTTTACAATTAATAATGATGATGATCAAAAATGTTTTTATAGGACAAATGTATCCCATCAGAGAAAAAAATCCAAGTAGAAAGGTTTTAGTCGTTTTACAAGTTAACGAAAATGTTAAAATTTCAAACTTTGTAACAAAAATTTTAAAAATATAGAAAAACCCCCCCCTTGAATTCTAGTTTTAACTAAGTAATTTTTCTTTAAATCTGAAGTGAAGACGTTCATATGAAATAGGATTTTTTATTTAATTTAAATTGCATATTTAAATAAGAAAAACAACTCTACATATTGAACTATGGGTCAACATTTGAACTAGTATTTACACCCATTCATCCAATTATAATCCCCACATTCCAATGTCTTTTAGGAGAGAGATTAAAACACCTCCAGAGAGAGACATAGGGTTGGGCAGTTATTTTTTAATTATTAAATTATGTAACTACTGAACACATCTGATGATCATTGAGATCAGTCTGGGGGATAAGTTGAAAACTAAATGGTATAAAATTTAAATAATATGGATTATGGATGATTTCATCTAACAGATAAGCCGAGTTTCTGATGGAAAGTTTTTTTATTTCATTTATAAATTTATCCTAAACGATAATTGATGGTTCTTCGACTTTTAAGAATCTCATAGTTTGTCAACAACTTGAAGATACTCATATCTGTTCTGATATATTGGAAGATACTACACAAACGCTTCGAAAAAAAAATACTAATTTGTCATCACTTGATCATTTCCTTATTTCCCCCAAACCACCTCACATCAAGATACCCCTCCCTTATCACAAATCTCTTCAACCGACCCAAGAAAGTCGACGTCTCCCAAAAAAGAGATATTTACTATACGAGGCTAAGTAAACACAAATAAGAGGAGCATCTAGCCTTACAGGATATGGAGCTTTCTTCACCGCCGCATCGAATGACCAAACAGCCAGCATATAAAGCTGGCATTATTGGAGCAGAGGAGACAAACACGTCTGTAATCAATATCCAAAGCCCCAACTTGTCAGTTTATTAACTCCGTATTTAAAAAGATAGTTAATTGACGGTGCCCTTGTTGAGACAACTCCGTTTTGCACAAGGCCAGCCTCTTCCCACGACATGGGACTTTTTTTGGGGTGAGTGGGCGTCAAAGTTGTGGTCTCTCTCTCTCGCGCTCTCTTTTTCCCGGGAACGGATTTTAAAATCTGGGGAAGGGATGGAGACAGCGGGGATGCCTTGCCTCTGTTTCGTAAAATAGCGGTGAGTGGCAGATGCATTAAGAGAGTAAACAGGAAGATTGTTTCTTTTGGGTAAGCATGCTGGGTTCCAGAGCACAGAGATTCGGTTGAACCGAAATGTACCGGAACGGCTCTCCAAGAGAATTATTGGATTTCCCGTTATTTCTCCCTGGCTCTCTCTTCTTCTTCTTCTTCATATCCCCCTCCCATACTATTTTCTTTTGAAACATCACACGTTGGTGTTGGTACATAAAAGGGTGTAGCATTCTAGTCATTTAAACACAACATTTTTTTAAATCCCAAACCCTTGATTTATCAAAGCAAATACTAATGTTTTTTTTTTATAATTTTGAAGTTTTTATGTTTGTTTTTAAGTTTCCCAATGCTTTTCGGACAAAAATTATTGCGTCATTATATTTTTATATCGTTATGTATAGGCGTACGATGTGAATTGTAATAAGATTAAATATAAGCACAGCTCCATGAAATTCTTCTTCTTTTCTCATAAAATTTTAATACCTGATATTTATAAAAGTTTATGTGTTTTTACAATAATCCTCTTTGAACGGGAACTATTTATTTTTCATACTGTAATATTATTATTATTTGTAGAAAATTTCAAAACAAATCGACATGAAGCGTCTCGATTGTTTGGCAATAAAATTTAAAAAATAAAAAGAAACTGCGAAAACAATTAGAAACAAATGAAACATTTTAAAATAATTTAATTTCTCTATTTATATTTTAAATAAGTAAACGATCAAGACCCCAAAATGAAATTTCATACTACGTATTTGGATCCACCCTGTAATTAGACATTCTTATACTATTATCATACGTATCAATTATTATTTTAATATTATTTCGCATTTTTAAGTTACTTACCCAATTACTGAATTTTAACTCTAAAACATAATATAATAGAACAAATGAATATTAGAAAGGTAAGGTATAATACAGCATTTTCATATTTTCACAAAAATTAAAAAGTCTTTATTTATGAAACAATTTTAAACAAACTCAATAGACGTAGAACATGATGCTTTTTTCCATACCTAAAATCCACAGTTTTCCCAAAACGGAGAAGAGTGGGCTCTCGTATCGCCAAACCATTCATCTTAAATCACGAACAGTGATTCATTCCAACCCAGACTAGGTGAATTAATATCAAGAAGAAACATTTTGGCACAGAATATGATAATATTCCATTAAAGGATAAGAGTAATGGCTAAAGACCGTTCGGGTTATCGGTATTCAATGTACGACCCAACTAGCGTAATATTTCCTCCATACCATCAGGGATGCTCTTGAAAACGACTTCTAGTTATGCATTATGAAAGAGGGAGAATTAGAATTTCACGGTCACTTTTTGATCCGTACATATAAATGAAACTTCGACATTCATAAAATTTTTGTAATTAAAGTATCATTAGGATGTTTCATGCTGTTAGTGGCTTTTTGTTAGAGTAGTTATTCACAAATATCCTATTCCTATTATTATTTATTTCAGGAAAAAATGTATTGATAATTATCGTGCATTTAAATAGATTGTTTATCACTACATTACTAAAAATATGAAAAATAGTTTGTCAAAGATTTTTCTTTGAGAAAAATTTGAATCATGATAATAACTACTATCATATTAGTAATAAATAATGCTATCACAAGTAAAACAATAAAAAAAGCTAATTATATTTTTACAGTATCAAAGTTGTTTCGTACAAAGATTATAAAATAAAATTTAAATTCGTATTAATAATATTAGTTAGGGGTATCGTATTAAAGGATGTTTCTAAAAAGTACTACCAGGTATAACACGAAAAGATTAATTTATTAAATGCAACAGTTAGCTAAAATATTAAATGATTAGAAATTTTAGATTCCATCACACTGTCTCTCATAACCAAGACTATCCCTTCTCCAAAAAACTTAATAAAACAATGAACAATCACACTTCCGCTATTTTTGTTTTTTAAATTTCAGAGTTTTTTATTTGTAGAAAAATTTTTGCGAATTATTACAGATTTTTTTTTATTCAGTTTCAAAGCAAAGCCAGCAAGCAACTCAATATACCCACCTCCCGAAACTAATGGTTGGACTATTTTTAGTAGGATATTTAAAAATTATACAACAGTCTCATTAAAATTCTTTAAAACTGGAAAATATAAATACAAGATTATTGAACTAATTTAAAAACTCCCCAAGTTTTAAATGTCTAAGAATAAGTTATAGACGCGCGAATTAAAAAAAAAGTATTAATGATAACACATGGGGAGAGAAAGATTATCTGAATGAATACTTGTTATCAGAGAAATCCGATTTCATTGAAGTTTTTTTCATGACCTTAGACACTACGTCATTCGGAGCATAAACAAGATTAAGTTGAAACTGAAAATGAAGAGAAAGGAACCGGAGAAAGTTTCTCAACGGAGCGCCTATACTATGTCTGTAGGAGTTTGTAATTAGTAATATATTTTTTTTTAAAAGTGAATGAATTTGAGTTTTAAGAATTAAAACGTAAATAAAATAAGTACAGAGTGGCAGAAAGTTTTTATGCATTCAAATACCTTACATCTAAAACGAATTATTCCTATATTTGTGTTTTAATCTTTTAAGAAACATTTCTCCAAAGGAATTTTTTCTCCAACTCGAAAGTAAAAATATATATATATATCCTTCAAAACCAAAGAAAAAAAAATTATCATCCAAAATCTGCTTTTTTTATAGTACGATGTTTGAATTGAGGGCAGAATAGAAATGTTTTTGTAGGATCGTATATCCAGCCTCTTCCCTCAGATAAATCCTAGAGAGAGGTCATAAACCTTGACATTCTTCTACCCCATTTCGGGCTCCCCTCTTTGTAGAAAACGGGGTAGTTTCGCCCAAACTGAGACCACCCGCACCGCAAACAGAAGATAGTTATCTGAAGGAGAGCTTGTAACGGAACTTGAGAGAACATCTTTTGGATAAATGATGAATCCATCGATTAAACCTGCTTAAAAGAAGTCTAATATTGAATTTTCATGTAAATAAGCATTTTAAGTTTTTTGAGACGTAGTTGGAAATGTTTACTCAAGAGAAGATTAAATTAAAATATGTATATCATCGGATCTGATTTCCATTTTTAAAATATTGGTATTTTAAGAGAAATATTAGAGGTAGAGGAAGCACACGTAAGTGTCAGGAATGACAGTGGGAAAATTTCCAAGGGTTAAAATCTAATAATTAATATTTTAAGAAAATAAAACATGGAATAAAATAAAGGAAAAAAAAACACTCAATTTAAGTAATATTTTTTCCCATGTAAAAAGTTTTTATAATTTTATTTTTTCATATGATTAAGATTCACAAAGACTAACTTCATCTATCTAAATCACCTATTATCTGGATAACTTTGTGAGAAAAAAAAATCGATACATAGCATAAAATATCTATAATTTAACAAGAGCAATTCAAGTATAACTGAAAATATAAAAATTATTTCCAGTCATAAAAATTAATGCAACATACTTTGATTATATTTTGAACAGTTTTCTTAAAGATATTTGCTTTTTCACCATTACCCAATTAGAATCTGGATCAGATCCAGATAATTAAATCAGATAATGGGAGTTTTGTATTTGAAATAGAAGAATAAAATTTGTTTAAACTAATTTTTATTCGAGATTTGGAGAAAAATAATTAATATGCTATACTTAAAATATTTCCTTTATTAATTATACTTTAAATTTAATTATTAGGTAGAAAATAAATATAAATGTTAATGTTGCTACCTCAAACCATTAATGCTTGTGACGGATACATTTCAAAGTTCAGACTAAAGAATGCTTAAAAAACTAAGCTGAAAATAATGCACTAAACTAAACTTAAAATGCAGTCTAAAATATCACGGACTGATAACACCCCGAAACTTCAAGGCGAGAGAGGCGTCATATTTTAAAATCTGAAGTGTTCGTTTTTTAAATAAACCCAGCCAGGGAAGTTGTTATTCACCCGACAAGCCTAAGTAGCTTGTCACCTGAAAAGCGGAAAGAAGGGGGAGGGGCAAGAGGTGATCAATTCACATAAAAACGTATCCTTTGAAGTAGACACCTTTTATAAATTCTCGACAAGGCCCCGATCCCCTGAATCCCACATCTTTAAGCGAACAAAGATTCTTTGAATGTGATAAAGTATTCACAAATATCCCTACTAGATGCATTCCAAAACGTGCGTTCTTTCATATGTTGCTTTGGCAAAAAAGGGGGGTTTGGGGGAGGGAACGCCCGGGGGCAGAAGAGGGCAGTTTCGAGATCGTTTGGTTGCCGCAGAGATATGGGGGGTGAGTGAAGAAATTATCTGGCAATTTGGACGGTGAGGTTTTTTTATTGTTTTTTTGTTGCCTTCTAGGGAGTTGCGTTACTGCAGAGAAAACAACTTAAATGTTTTTGCAATTAATGATATTTGTTTCGACGAAAGATCTCATTTAACTAGAAATGAGTGAAATTTTTTAAAAATGGAGGAAGTATTCATGGAATACAAAACTTCAGGGCTGATTCAAATGTTTGAAAATTATTAAATTTGGTTTTTTGTTTTATAATTATACTACTTTGATGGACTATTACAGATAAGCTTTTGAAGAAAAAAAAACCCTTTTTCTTCACTTTACATGATTAAATTTTCTATTATAAATTCAAGAGTAATAGATAACTGAATTGATGCTTCTAAAAGTATAACTACCGTTTTGAAATAAGACTTTTCACCACTGAATCAAACTGTAAAAACATTTGTGTCTATCCTCCCATAAAATATATAAAAATGCGCTTTATACAAAAATCTAAAGATTTTTGTAAAAAGATGCTCAATCTTAATAGAAATAACATATAAAAGTAAAATTATTCTTAAAGGGGTATTAGTGTCAGATGAACTTCGGGCATAGAAGAAGTAAGTGGATAAAAATCCTTGAAATCTATCACGAAACTCGTTATTTTTATCAAACTTTCTCCAGATAAATATGATTAAACTTTTCGTCTTTCGTCATCATTAAAACGGATTAAAGTCAACAATGTTTGTTCCTTGATTTTTAAGCCTCTTCCAAAAGAGATTGGCCTATAACGAGGTTTCGAAAGAAGTCTTCTAATGAATATAAGTAAATTGAATAAATACATATAATTTTCAAACCATGACAGAAACAATTTTTACGATACAAATATTTTATAATTTTCTTTAACAACATTTAAATTGTCGTAAATGAAAGTAGTAATTATGATGTTACAACGTTAATGTGTATACTTTATAATGAGAAAAACTTACGCGCTCAGGAAAGTAAAATCTTCCAGAAAAAATACAATGAAAAATATTACACAACCAAAGATTCAGAGAATTATTAAAGAAACCTTTACTACGCCCGTCTCTTAATATCTCTTTGAATTTATTTTTATATAAAACAGATAGACTGGAAAATAAATACTTTCGTCAAAGCGCAGTTTTTCTGATAAAAAGAAAATTGATGTAAAATTGGTTAGTGCTAATCAAACTTAAAAAATATTTATTCATATTTATAAAGTAGTACTTAAAAACTAATAAACAACATCATCACACATTAAAAATGAAATCTTAATTGAGAAAAGATCGATGGAAGATGTAACTTTTTAATTGTAACAATATATTTTAACCATATTTGTTTACAACTTTGCAACTTTTTCAACTAAAAATTTATAAATGAAGCTTTAAAAAGTGAAGCTGTAATTCTACTAATATAAGCTAAGAGAATCAAATTTTAATAAAGTTAAGAAAATAACCGAACGCTAATATAGTTTCTTACATATTAAAAAACATTTAATTTTTTAATAACTGCATTCCAATAAATTACTTTAATAATATAAAGTTAGAAAATCTCTACTAAATGCAGAATGGTTAGATACAAGAAATGTTAAAGAACTGTGATTATTAAAAATTTACCATATTTTTGAAAAAGAAAATTCTAAATTATTTAGCGAAGATGATTTGACCAAAGAGTTTGTAATGCTAAATGTAAAAATTCTAACATTAAAATTTATTATTTTATTATTACTCTCGTAAAAGAAGACAGGAGTTCATATTCCCCCCGCCCAAAGATTCAAGATTTAAAAAACCCTCCTCAACGTCGTAACTTCTGCCAGCAAAGGATCAGGCCTAAAAACAACAACCCCAAACTCGCGCCAAACCCCTCATCTTGGCGGTGATCTCGCCAACAGACAGTGCAAAGATGGACCGGAGAGGGACCGCGAAAGGGCTTCCCTCTCTATAATAAAAAAAAGAGGGAGGGATGCAAAAATGCAAGTTCTGGGGTCAGGGTCGGAAGATGCTCTAAACAAGGGCTTTGTACGAACATTGACTGCCCTCCTACACCAAATATCGTTTGCTCCCGAGACACACTGTGCTACTGTGAGTCAGTGGTATTGTAGGGCGGGAAACACGCCTTTTTGTTGGTATTGTTGTTATTAGTATTATTTCATCGGGACTATCCTGTTGGGTTTCTGGGCTCCACTCAGGGAGGGTCCACCCTGGGATGAAGAGGCCTTTTGAGCGGGAGAGAAATTAAGAGAATGACATCCTTTGATAGGAGGAGGAGACGTTCATTTGTCATGGTTTTTCGTGGAATGAGGGAGATTTTCTAAATGGGGATTAGGGAGGGGGGAATTAGGGTTTGTGATTATATGTAAGATTAAGATGGTTATTTGATTACGTCGATGTTAAATGATTCGTTCATTGACTATATCGACCAAGTAAATTAATTGAAATGCATTTATTGCTGAATTCTTTTTCTAGTAAAAAATAAGTACTATTTTTTTTTACTTAATAATCAGGCAAAACGTAATTGAATTAACGTCTTAGATTCTGGTCAAAAAGATTCAAAATTATCTTTATTGGAGTAGTTTAAAAGAGGCACAATCGGTCATTAGTATTTTAGTGTGAGATTTTAATAATGATAATGAGAAATTTCAATCATAAGAGTTTGCTTATTACATTAATATTGACAACGTTAAAAAATGTAATTAAAAAAAAAGAAACTTGACAGAGGAAAACAGATTAAGTAATTTTTTTTATTTTACTTGAAACATTTAAATTTTTATTCAACTTAAATGCAAGATAATAAAACCTTAAATGATTTTTACTACCGAAATGACGGAATTCAATATCCTATGTAGTTAAAATAATATGAAAATGATTTTGAAACAATATAATTTGTTTCCATCTTAAGCAACCAATATATTTATGTAGTTTGAGATGAATTATTGAAAAGGTCTATTCGCAGACAAAAACTTTATAGTTATCCTTGCTTCTAATATTTGTTTAGGATGTAAGATAGTTTCTTTTAAGAGAAAAATTCAACTCTATGTTGAGAAAACTGGCGTAACGGTAAACGGTGCGGTTTGAAACTTAGAATGTTTTTTCCTTACAATACACAGGGTTGCCAGTAAGATTATTCTGGAGAGAGCCAACGATCATAATCTGATGATAAGGCGGAGCACGTCTTGAATACTGAAACTTTCATTCTATCACACAGAACTTAATATTTTAACGAACTCTAATGTAAAAAAGATACTCACGGCTTCTATACATGATGTAAGTTCTAGTAGTACGATACACACCAGCAGGTACCTATTTATAGAAATAATGTAATTAGAGAGAGAACTCTGAATTAATTTTTTTCGAACATGGGGATAAGGGATACTCAATAATAAAAAATACACCTACTTTAAAAAGTTTCCTTTGGTTTGAATGCAAAAGAAAATTAATACATTAATCATATTAAAAATCAGTTATCCATATTTAATTAAAGAAGTATCATTTTTTATAATTAGGGAAGATAAGATTTTTTGAAGGATCTATGAAAATTGTTTCTTGTATGTTAATCATTATTTTTAGTTATGTAATAAAAATAATAAATTATGAATTTGCAGGGTAATTTCTATTTTTTAAGGTAATTTTTTTCCAATTCAGCATTGAGACAAGGGTTATGTTATTAATTTTTTTTTCATTTCATGATGTTTAAGACCATTTCAACGATTTTTCACAATTAAAAATTAATAATGCCCATAAAATTTGTAGTGGAGAAGTTTTTTTAAAAATACAGTGGAACTAAGACAACACAGAAGCCACTTATTCTAAATCGTGCATAACTCGCAGATTCCTCTTTTTTTCTTAATTAAATGAATTTAAATTTTTTAATTCAAAGTTTTTTGGCAGTCAGCTTCAGCTTTAAACTATTCAAATCAATATCACGCTAAATTTATTCCTTATTACAAAGTTATTCAAATATCAATAGTTATAAAGTTAATTAACAATAAAAAGGAGTAATTAAAAAAAAAAGTAAAATTAAGACATTTTTATTTATGCATTACCTTGCATTATTTTTTTCACATTATTTAAAAATACATCATTTCAAAAGATAATATCCATCATATGAAATTTTTATGGAACTAAATTTGATTCTTACCTCCACCTTTCCACGGCTCGTGAAATCACAGTCCTCACCCCTTCGGCAGGGCTCCTTACGCCGGTTCGGGTCCGGCTCTTCTCCCTCCACATGACTACCTCATTCGAGTGACTAGCATCGTCCGGACCAACCGCTCCCGAAACCTCCCCTGGACCACTACTCCTGAGGAAAAGAAGGATAAAAAATCCAGGGATCTTTTTTTAGGAGCCGACGATCCCGTGTCTATCGCGGACGCAGAGCTCGGCGGATCGCACTCCCGAGTGTTGGATCTGGCTCTGCCGTCGGAGAGCACGTTGGCCGATGGCAAGGGGCGGGGTCTCGCTTGCGTCATGGATGCGGAGGCGGGGCTTCTTTCGGTGGAGGGACCGATGAACTGTATCGGTGGTTCATTTGCGTCTGTCGTCTGGGAAATTTGGTTTGTGGGGGATACATGCCACTCTTGTGGTGAAGTGTACCAGATGCTGTGTGTTATGAGAGAGAGACACTAGTATTTTTTCCTTTTCAAAACTCAGCTTTATTTTTATTTCTAAACGTCTGAATGAAGCTAGTTTTGAAACTGCTAATTGGAAACATTTAATTAGGTTGCATCTCCATTTTTTTTTAATTTAAAGCAAATTACTTTGAAAGAGTTTTTTTTAGAAATAAGACGACGATAAGGAAACTTAACACTGCAGAAATTTCAAAGAACCTTATTGGGAGCAATTTTTACCCTATAAATCCTGGAGAGGAGTTCTAATAAGAAGAAACTAAGAGTCAGTAGAGAAATATTTTTAGTGTGGGATATTTTAAAGTGAAGTTTACACCAATCTCCCAATTCTGGATACACGGTAGCTATTTGAATATTTGTGTTTTATTTTACAAAGATAACTAAAAAGTAGCTGGATTTTAATTTTATAGTAGTATGTGATACTCATAACAGACAACCTTCAACATATAAAAATGCTTCTACTAAAAGCTTTTCCACTTTTTAGAGGACTTTAAATTAAAGTTTTAATAAAAAAGAAATTTTTCTTCTTATTTTTAGTATCACAATTTTACATTAATTAGAAAAAAAAGAAGAAATATCTATTAGATATTCAGAATTAAC
The DNA here is from genome assembly GCA_963680715.1 of Tetragnatha montana. Lineage (NCBI taxonomy): Eukaryota > Metazoa > Arthropoda > Arachnida > Araneae > Tetragnathidae > Tetragnatha > Tetragnatha montana. The sequence continues at coordinate 31,813,905 of OY796676.1, forward strand.
TAAATCCTTCGAGATAAATCACTCAGTAAGAGATTTTTACTGGATGTCATTTTGTGACAAAATAACAATTTCATAAAAAAAACTGAGGAGGGGGAATCCTGACTTTTGTTTTCCTAGGGGGTTTCCTGCATCCCAAAGTGTAAACAAAAAAAATCCTCATGTGTTCACACCTCGACCCCATTGGCCGCGACAACTGTCACTCTCCTCTCCTTGGCTCCTCCTCCCAGCTCCTTCATTCTCCTAGTCTCCGGCGTGACTCAAGTTTTATCAGGTTCTCCCCTCGTTTCATCTAGCACCACCTCGACACACCGCGGGCTCGAGCGAGGATGATGCCGCCTGCCCCGACGCCCGAGGAATAAAATTCTATTATTTTGGAACGAAATTTGCGGTAGTTTTTCCACCGCCGGTTATTGTGTCTGCAGACGATATGCGAGAGGAACTGGGAGAGTGAAGAAAACATGAAAAGTTGATATATCTGTTGTGGATTTACTATCATCTGTGGCTGCTAAAAGTGAACGGCAGTCATGAAGACAGTTTTGTTCGAGGACATTAAAAAATGTTCTCTGTGTATATTCGTCGTCTGCTCACTGTTGCTTCAAAGCCGAATAGTTGAGTCAGCGGTAAGTTCTAATTTTTTGATATTCTAAAAATTTTTAGAAGATGCTATAAACTCGTGCATAAACTCGTTTTGTATGGAGATAAATTCATCTTTAATTCAATTCTTCCGCGAAATATAGAAACCAATCAATGACAAACGCGATTGGTTGATAGATTTGTTTGCATGATGCGTTGATTTAATTAGTCATTGTGCGCATGTGTATCTTTCTAAATTTAAGAAAAAATATTTTTAAAACAGAGAAAAATTTTCATTAAAATTAAGTTTAACGTGTTAAATTATTCATTTTTTAAATCATACTCCCTTTTTTAAAAACGTTTTATGTTACCTGAAAAACTCCTTGAAAAATAAGAAAAAGAAGATGAAATTAGTTTCTTCCTGTAAAGGTTTTTCTAAAATGAATGACATAAATAAAATCTCTTCTCATGATTAATTGTCTTAATATTAAAAGATAGTTACTATTACAATTCTGGAAGTTATTTATTTGAAGTCATGAAAATAATCGTATTCCATTCCGTAACATCTTTTTCTTGACGCTGAGACACGTCAAAAGCTAAAAGCGCGAGTTTTGTCGCCAATAGCAACCCGGCCAAACTCTCCTATTCCGTGACTGTAAATACATAAAAAACTCCGACGAGTGTAGTTTTTTTTGCTGCCTCTGAGCAAAACAAATTCTCTCTTGAGTGATGTTCTAAGCATAGGTTCAAAGAATGTTTTGTCTGTGTAATGTAAAAGAATTTTTAGAATTTAAAATTTAATTCTTTCTTGATTTCCTTGGCATTTAGTAAACTGTAAAGATTAAAACACGTCTTTAGTTCAAAGCCATGGATTATTAGATTTAATCTTTTGGTCTTTTGAACTTCATATTAAATAAAATTTAATTTTTAATTAAAAGTTTAGGATAATTTGGATTCAAACAATCACTGTATTATTTGGGGATGGGGTCATACATTAATTGCTCTGCATTGAAAAAATATTCTGAATTAATTATAGAGGGCAGCACCACCATTAGGATTTAGAGGTCCCCTGAAATAGTTGTAATATGACTTTTTTTTTAAATCGGGGATCATTTACAAATTACGACAAATATTTAGGAGCAGGAGTTTGTCTTGTATGTGTGACACAAGAAAGGGAAATTCCAGTATTTTTGTGAAATCACTCCTAAATTTTTTTTTCACTGTTACGATGTTAAAAAGGCATTTCCAATATTGCTAGTTTTTAATTAAAAATGGAGAGTTTAGAGTTAATAGTTCTTAACCCTTTCCCATTCTCTAAAGTTTTTATTTTTCATCCCAAAAATTTTAACATTGTAAAAAAAATTAATCCTTATTTTTTTAATTGAAAATTTTAAATGAGTCCAGATTGCATCATTGGGATTTAGGGGATAAAAGAGTCATGCTGAATTTCTAATGCCATACTTAATCTCCGAGATTTCATGAATGGTAATATAAGTAGATATTGATATAACATTGTGTTACCACTATTTTTAACTATCTTATACATTTTTAAAAAAATTAATGTAAAAAAAAATGAAAATAATTTTTTTGAAGTAACGAAGTTTTCGAGATAATGAATTTTGAAATACCAAGGTTGTAATTAAATAGATATGTTGCATTTTTAATTAAGATAAAAACAGTCATTCATAGTATGTAGATGAGGTAAAACATTTTTCGAATTAACGAAGTTTTCGTGTTAACGAGCTTCGAGATATCGAGAGTATAATGTAGTTATGTTGTTCTTTTTATTTTTATGGATCAATTTAATTAATATACAAAGTAATTTATCAGAAATATATTTTTATTTTTGATTTATAGCATTTTCTAACATATTATCTGCGGTCCAGAAAGAGCTGCTGATTTGTCTTTTAATTCCCAATGATGGTGATGCCATTTAAAATCACGGCTTTTCAATAAATTCTAAAATTAAAAAATTAAAATAATTATTTCTTAGTAAAATTCGCAAAGAGCATTGTTTTTTTTTTTTACTAATACCTACAGTTTTATGGAAAAGGATTTTTTTTTTGAAAATTTAAAGGATAAGGAATAAGTTTGTATGCCTAAATAAAGATTCTTCTTGATACTTTTCACGTTAAAAAAGAAAAAGGTTGTGAAACAATATTTGAGCTTTTTTCCATTCCATGACTAAATGAGGACATACCTGACCACTTAGTAATGAGTTGGATGATGTAATATCTAAATCTAACCACTAATTATTATAACATCAAATATAAATTAGCCATTAGTATTTAATTAGGAATAAAAGATATATCCATTTTCATGTAATTTACTTATCTTATATATCATAACTTAGTTAAATATCATCAGTTTCCCCATCCATTTTGATGAATCCTTTTAATAATGTAGTTAAAAGAAGATATCGAGATTCGTTATGGCGGTCATTTTGAGCTAAGATCAGTGAATGTCCTCATTTTGTCTATGTTTGCTGTAAGATTTATTACCCTTCTTTCAATACAGTTATCAGTCTTCTGATTTTATCAGCTTTGGGTTGATACTTTGTGCTCTCTTCTAGACATACTAAAGATAACTTGATGATCTCAATTTTATAATTTGTATTCCCTTTTCAATTTTCTGGTATAATTTTTAATATATAGCTATAAAGAACTATAGCTATAAATCACTTCTATATTCAGTAATACGGTGTTTACCACCACCATACGAAAAAGAAATATTTTTCAAGAAAAAAAATATTTTTTCTACTCAAGATTTGTGATAATTTTGTAGACGCAAACTGAGCTAGATAAATTTAATGAGGGGTACTTTCAGTTGCTTAGTAAAAATAGACTTTTAAGACTTTTGATAAGACAATCATCTTTTGTTATTTAATAAAGATATCTTTGAACTTTTTCTTAGTTTTCCTTTTCTTTCTAACATTAACATATTAATGTAATGATGATAGTCATATTAAATAATATATACTGCAAGACACTTTCATACTCGAAAATTTCGACATGAAATTATCCTAAAAAATAATATCAGAAATAGAAAAATTCCTAAAAAGATGAAAATATTCCGTTAGGAAACTATTGAATTGGGTGCTGAAGAATGATTTTGATAAAACTTGATGATTTGAAGATGATTTTGAATACTTTTTTGTCATGTTAATTAAGTTATGAAAAATTTTTAACCATGTAATTACAATTTAATACCTATAAAATTGTAAAATCATCAAGTTAAAGTATCATATTTCATGAGACCGTGTCTGATTTTCAGTTTGTAACAATTGCTGCACAATCATCATTTAAAAATGAAAGATAATTGAAATAAACTATCGATATCTTTCAGTTCAGTAAATTATTCTTCAAATTATTAGTTACAGTGGTGCTTAACTTTTATAAGTAATATTTTCTTTGAGGCAGAAATGGAATTATAGTATATACATAATAAAGTTCTTGGTATATTGATATTTTCTTGTAATTATTAGATCATATGATCTTGGTAATTAAGAATTAATTAAAAATGCTATAGATAGTAATACTTTGGTTTGGTTTATACAAGTATTCACTTCTAATAAACAGTATTTTTCTAGTTTATGAAAATATTGGATAAATATCAAAATCTTGATACATATCCCGATATACTATATCAAAAACATCCGATATTTTGATATTTATATAACTATTATATTTGCCAACCCTGCTTTGAATATACAGAGATATGTAAATTCCCAAAAACAAGTTTATTCTTGTTACAAATAGGGAGTAGGATACTTAAATTTTAAATAACCTTTGCTTATTTTTAAAATAAAGGTTTTCGTTTAAAAATAACCGGTGGGGCAAATCGATACATTTTGATGAGGGGTACTTTTATACACTAGTTGGGCACATTGATACTTATCAAAGTTCCTATATTTTACGCTGGTGAAGAACATCTCTCAGCAATTTTTTTTAGAAAATCAATCAGTTACGTATAAGTTATATGCACAGTGAAGGGTATTTATGTCAATTTTCGAATCTTTGGGTCTTATCAAGTGATTGAGATTGGAAATTCTGTTTGTATTGTAGCTATGTGTATTTCTAAATTTTGTTGGGGGTTTTTTTAAAGGAAGTTTATAAATACATGACCAAACGATCAAATCAGGGATTCTTAAACATCTTCGAAGTTCTTAGCACTTGTACTCGTACAGGTAACAAAGAACTGTATTTTCAAAAATATAAGTTAAAACCAGTGATAAAATAGTAACAGTAAATGACCAAAAACTAACCAGTTAATTTGTGTCGCATTTTTAAATTTCTGAATAATTTTTTCAAAGGTACCTTAGAATTTTATGTAACTAATTCAGGAGTAATTATCCCCATGAAAATTGCATGTTATTTTCTTAATTAGATATTTGTTAAAAATGACCATTTGTTAAATTCTTTGAATGATTGTAATCCTTGAATAATGAACGGAAAATTTGTTATTTAAATGTCTCTCTATATTAAAAAAAAGTAACGGTCACCGCCGCCGCCGCCGCCGCTGTCGCCGCCGCCGCTGCCGCCGCCGCTGTTTCAGAAATTTTTATTTTTGAACTCTTTGACCTCTCACAACGCAAAAAGTACTTGACAGAAATTTATGAAATTTGAAATGTTTGTAGAGAAATGTTTGGAGAACATTCTCGAACGAAAAGCTAATTGATGTGATTATTAGTTCTGGGGTATTTTTAAGGTCAAAGTTGAAGTTTTTGTTTTTTCGCCGCGTAATCGCGTTCAGCGAAGACTATTAGCAGCAGAGCTTTGATTTTTTGCAACCTCATACTCTGATATCTGAAGATGTGCACTACGTCGCCCTTTTTTCGAATTTCGAATTTGCTTTAGAGTAATTAATTTTTAAATTTTCGAAAATTTTGACACTTTTTCGGTTTTTTCGGTCTAAAAGAAAAACTAATCACAATGGAAGTATGATTTTTTAACCAATTATGCTCTTAATTTTTAGAAAAAGATTGACGTTTAATTCTTTGAAAAATTTTAATTAGTTTTGGAATTATTAAGCATCAAAATTTCATTTTTTTCATAGTTTTACTAGGTCTTCATCAGACACGTTTAATGTTTATTGGAGATTTTTTAAGTTTTATTTTTGACGGCTCACTAGATTGTTGCGAGCACGCGTGCATATTATAAATTGACATGTTTCTTAATGATATGTTTTTTCTACAAGATGGTTGATGATTATTAATAGACTTGCTGGATATTTTTTTAACATTTCAATAAAATTATTGATAAGCAAGAGAGAGGTATTTTCCGTGTTACAAGAGGCTTAATTAAGCGGAGAAAAGGGTTCTGCTGGATTGTTGAGATGAACAAGCGAGCTATGCTGGATTAAATTATTTATAAGCAAGAGTGATATAAGTAGTTTCGGTTGTAAAGGAGCATTAATTAAGCCGACCAGCGGGGTGTGCTGGATTGGTAAGATGAAACAAGCGAGCTCTGCTCGCTGAGATCGCGAAGCGATCTTATTAGAACTGCGAAGCAGTTCCGGGGGTTGGTGAGCGATAGCGAGCAGGGGGCAGGCCCCCTAGTATTTTAAAAAATGATAATGCAAGAGAGCTTCGGATCCCTCTCAATAAAAGAACTTTTATTATTTTCCTAAATTTTATCATTAATTATTATTTTTGAGTAAATTAACCACTGTATCAACGTGCCCCACCTGTGGGACACATTGATACAAAATTGATTTTTTACGAAAGTCATTAATTTTTTTAATTTTCATCAAACTTATATTTTTACTTATTACTAGTTTCATAAAAATAATTCATTCTTAGATATTTTTAGGAAAAAAGTATCTGAATAAGTCATTTTTTCTGCTCGAAAATGGGTTTTAAATTTGGTGTATCAAATAGCCTCTCTTTCCCCTATATATCTATTTATTGTTGTTTTTTTTGGGGGGGGGAACAAGTTCCTAAGAAAACAATCAATTCAAAATTACATATAACAAAGCATTATTTTAATTCTTTACAAATTTTTAGGTAAATTATATGAAATGACTCTTTATAATACTCATCTGAGATCCAAACTTCAGAACAATTTAAACCACTACTTCCAGTTAAATAACTGTTAAGTTTTAAAAAATAAATGTTTCAAGATTATATTATCATAAATCTTTATATCTTACTAAGTTTGGAATAGAAGAACAAAAAATTCAATTACGTTTCCCATTTTGCTGCTCATAAAACATCATTGTATTCAAATTATGATCAATCAGACGAATAATAAAACAGATGGAATGAGTTCAGTATAGTACAGTAATATAGTCTCCGTTGGATTTTGATTAACGCAATTAGAAAAGGAGATGATATCAACACTCCTTAAAAGGATCTAAAATCTCTCAGGTGTTATTCAGCAGGACGCATATAGGATGCAGTTTTCACTCACAAAGGCGGGCTCTTTCAGTGATTTGTGATGCCAAATTTATTTATGTTCCCAAAGAATGACCTATCCCATTAGATGGATTGTACGTGGGAAGGTAGGGAGCCGGTTTCAATTTGAAATGCAAAGTCATAGACGTTATTTAGTTATGCTCAATTATCATGACAATGGATAAAAACTTTCTTATATTACTATCTTTAAAAGCGTTTCCTAATGATTTTAAACGGAAGTTATGTACTTAGCATAAAAACTTAACAGTTTACAAATATTAAAAATGTTTCTTTTTTTTATAGAGAATTATATTAAAAACAGGGTTTATCACAGAGGGACTGGCTAATCATGTTACATTGTACATATATTTACAAAAATTCCTTTCCGAATATTTATTCAAAAATTTTCTTATGCTTTACTTGAGAATACTAATATTTTTTTAAATAAAAACCCCCACTAAATTATTAAATTAAATTATATTTGAATTTGAATCAATTTATAAGGAAAATAAGAAAACAATCAAAATAAGAAAATCCCAATGATTTTCCCCTACGAATTTATTAAATTCTTTTGTAAAATTGAATTTTTGGATTTTTTAAGTGTTGTTGATGACAAAAGTAAAATAATTTATCTATATATTGCACATTTAAAACAAAATATTAGTATTTTCCAATAAACATTTAATCGTAGTAGGATTTCTAAAAACATCACCGTAATAATTTTCATTTCATTAAAATATCTTTTAATTTAAAAACTTGTTTTTCTTAATCCTTTTAAAAACCTTAACTGTATAATTACTATACTATCTTAACTTGTGTCATTTATAGTGTAAGAAATTATTTTAAATAATTTAAATTGAACATTTTTACTATAGTTTTTTTATTTATCCAAAAAGGATAATTTGTCTTGTCCATGTAGTTATTTTATTTAATAACTAGCAAAAATACATCATTGTGTAAAAAAGGTCAAAAATGATAAAGATGAAAAAGATGCAGATACAGCAAAGGGATGCTGAAGAGCAGAGAGATGCTCACGAGCAAATAGTTGTTGGAGTGGAAAGAGAGAAGCTCAAGAGCAAGGCACGCTAAAGCGAAAAAGGATTCGGAGAGCAGAAAGATGCTCAAGAGAAACGGATTCTGCAGGGTGGAAAAAGTCTCAAGAGCAAAAGGATGCCGGAGAGCAGAGAAAGACTCGAAAGGAAAGGTATGCTAGAGTGCAGAAAGGGTAAAGGGTAAATGGATGCATTCTTAAAAAGTTGAAAGATTCTCAAAAGAGAACGAATTCTGGAGAGCAGAGAGATGCTCAAGAGAAAAGGGATGTCGGAGACAAGAGAAATACAGTCTGATGAGTAGGGAGCAGAGAGTGGCTGAAAAGCATAGGTTTTCTGAAGAGCAGAAAGAGATCTTCAAGAGCAAAGGAATGATGCCATCACAAGAAAACGTACGATACATGGGATGAATATTCAAATGAACCATTTGTTGAGTTTATGAAGGTTTTGTACGGTTGAAAATCCGGAAGAATTCCCTCATGGCTGTTGTCCACAACGAAATCCAAAGATAGATTTACCAACTCGATCCCACTAATAGATCTCACACACTCAGTCAACCGTCGGAAATTATAACAAACGACTCCACGTTCTTTACCGACACTCTCAACGACTCAACAAGAAGACCCGATTCCACTCTCTTCAACTGTCATCCCCCCGGCAGAAGAGAGAACTTTGGAGAAAAGAGAATCACTCAAGGTGTTTAAATGCCTGTGTCTCCACACGCATTCTTCTGGCGGAACGTCTCGTGTAATTCGAATCTCGTGAGAAGTGTGGCGGAGTCACCCACGCACTCCCTCCCACGCGGGGCGCTTTGAAAACAGGAAGAGTGACACACACAGAGCGTCCCTCTAGTTAACGCTCTCCAGACGTTCTTTGCTGGATGCAGCGCTTCGGAAAATTTGTATTGGGAGAGATAACGGGGAAGGACGGATTTAGGTGCCCGTAAAGTAGGGGTTTTTCTTGGGACCGTCGGTTGGGACATCGCCCGTCTTGATTGGTTGGAGTTTGAAGGGGTTTTTTAAGGGTTGTGAAACAGAGTACCTATCACACATGGTGTTCCACTCGAGTGATGAAAATTGTGTTGTGTAGTTTTGTGTAATGTGGTGTATCTTGTCTTTTGATTACCAGGTCATTAAAAAAATTTCGATTTTCCTTTTAATATTGAACTAAGTGATATTGTTTCTGGTTGTATTAAAAGCTAGTTCGGAGAGTTAAGTTATATTTTAAAATTCATTTAATAATGTTGTACTTATACCTTTGAAATCGCTTTTTTCAGTTATTATTTTTCATTAAAATTAAGAATATTTGGAATAATGTTGAAAAACTAAATTTAGCTTTTCACTTATTTCTTAAATTTTAATTTTAATTTTTAATACATTAATTAAATTATATAGGCAGAGTAAACTTTTGGAGTCAAACTTTTGGAGAAAAAAACGTAAAACCTACTCTAGATAAAAAAAATCTTGAATTTCTCGGCATTTGTTTAAAGATCTTATCGTATGTATATCTTAAATCTTATGCTTAAAACTTTCAATAGAAAACTTCAGAAATAAAAATCTAATATATTTTTAGAAAAGTGTGAAATTAAAAATAGGATGAATTGAAAGTTATTGTCAAATATCTTTATTTCAAACCCAAGTACTTAAAGTACCTAATCTATATTGAATGAAGAAATAATTACTTATTATCTATCAAATATGTTTATCATATCTATTCAGGCGTAGAACATTTGGATACATTCGAGAGTGTGACGCTTTTTGGTAATTAGCCAGGAATTAAAGTGGTTTTTTTTTTACCCGCACATCTTTTAGCGTTTCTTTCACTGCCGCTTTTTTGTTGGCAGCTTTCCGAAACCTCTAAAAGTGGGTTCTGTCATGGAAGGACCACCGTTTATTAAAAAGGAATGTAAATAAACTTGTCGAATTCAGAAATGATGATTTAACACATTTCTGTTTTTAAAGGTTATTTTGCTTATTACATTTTATCTAAAAAAAAGAGGATTTTGTCTTTAATTTAAAAAGTAGTAAAATTGTCACTTTACATTATTGTATGGTTCTCAAATTATTTGGATAGTAAAGTTCTAACATAAAATTTTATTCTATATAAATACTCTTACATGTCAAAAGGTAATGTTGAATGAAATTACTCTCATATCTATACTATTACCAATGTGACAAAAAAAAAACACCTTTTTTTCAAAATACTAAGCTAATATTTATTCTAATAATCAAAATTCATGAAGTATATAAGCCTAGTTTTAATTTTAGATTAGCTGTTATCAATTAGCTTTATCATGCTTCAGAGTGTTCTAATTTTCATTTGTTAAAATGAATACGTGAAATAATTAGTTTTAAAGTTAATACCCATTTTGTACGTGACATTCAGCTTTTATGTTGCAACTCAATAAATTTAAATTAAGAATTTTTTTTTAGTTTAACATGCAAAGTGTAATGTTTTAAATCTCAATATTGTGTTGTTTCTCGGTTAATACTGGTTATAAAATATTTTAAAGAAACAATTTCTAATACGTTAAATTTTTCTCTTGCGCATTCTTCCAATTTTGAATGTTACCTTTACTTTATTCAAAATCATCTAAAAGTATCAATCTCGTTCATGTGCTTGTTTTTTTTTTCCATAATCCTATTCTAAAAGGTGTTATCCTACTCTCACTTTTGTTTCAACACATTTCAAGTTTAAAACAACTATTTATAACTTTCTTTCAAATTTTAAAGCTGAAATTTTTAAAAATGTATGTTTGTTTAATTTCAATGTTATACTATTTTTCCAAATAACAATGCATTTCATTCTAATATCTTCCCTTCAAAATAAAATACTTTTTGACAGACCCTTCACAATTTTGATATTGAGATACTCAGATTGTTTTAAGGTTTTTTGTTAAGCTCTTTGAATTAAAACAAATATTTATTTTCAAATTAAAAAATTCACATTTTTAAATTATTACGGTTTTGATCACAGTGATAATAACAAGTGTCAGTCTTACAATCCATTTTTGTTTAATTAAAACGGTATCAAGCATATAAAAAATACTTCAATTTTATAATGGAATAAATTCTCGTTCCATGTATAAAAGTAACTTTTAAAAGCTTAACTTATTAAAAAGAACTGATAAAAGTATTCGAAGAATTGTGAGTTAATATCAGTTAATTTATTGTAATATAATCTAATATGTTTTAGTTACCTGTAATCTTCTTTACAAGAATTTTTATCTTTTTAAATTTCTTCCAATGTTTGTTACGATTTTATAAATTTTAAGTTAATGTTTTAATATTAATATTTAATTATATTCATGTTTTAATATTAGCTTAAAATTGTTATTATGTTTATTATATTTTAATTATGAATTTTAATAATTAATTTAAAATTTTATACAAGTGTTGTTGTAGCCGTATTGCAATGCGGAAAATCCATGAATAGAGTTATTAACAAAAGTAGCGATGCAAGAAAATCCAATGTTGCTGAATGAAAATTGTGTGTGTATGATTTTATATTTTTTTTTTAAAGAACTAAAAATTTGAACTAAAACCTTTTATTTCATAATTATTTGTAATGTTTTATAGGCTTGTTGTTTAAATTTGATACTTCTTAAATACCTATATTTCGTAAATTTTGCTTTCAATAATTTTTTAATTGATTAGCCTGAAAAGTTTTTAAACGTGAAAGAAAAGGAAATAAGATTATGAACATCGAAATATAAAATAACTGGGGGTTGGTGAGAATCAGAAAGCAGGGAATGGTGCCTTCTGGTTTTATGAAAAAGTTTTTCAGAAAAACCTTTTTAACGAAAAAACTACAAGCCATTCATTTTCTAAAGCATTCTTACTAGAAAAATAACTTTAAATCAAATTTATCCTTTCTTATGTGTTTGTATTTTCAATTTCACTTTCTTCACACTAAGCACTAAGCTGATTATATTGTCTTGTCATTTAACTTGTCAATTTTATTTCACTTCCGTCTTTTATTATCCGTCGGCCATTTAGAAAATTGTATTAGAAAAGACGACATTATTCCACTCCATTCTTTACTGCATTATTTTGACTAGTTTAGGTTATTTATAAAACATTTTGGCCGTTTGTGATCTTTTCCCACAATATTGGTTCACAATGTACTAGGTAATACACGTATTTTAATCTCAACATAATTATAACATAAATACCCTTCTTTTACTTAAATAAGGATTTAACTAAAATTGATTGTAACTTTGCACCACACTAAACAAAGAAACTGATGTAAATAGTAATCTAGACTCACCAAAAATTCCAAAACCGGTGAAGAGTAGATTTTTAGTTTCATTTATTAGTATCTATACGCACGAGTTCATAACTATAAAATTGCGTCTGAAAAGTGGAGATGCCCCACTCTCTCCTATTATGTTTCAAGTTTTTACCTTTTACAAAATTAGTTCACCCCTTTTTAAATAATTTCCTACCTTAAGTATTTATTCTAAGATCAAAACACTTTATAAACTATAGCAGTTATTATAACAGAGACACCTCGTTGAAATGTATATCTAGAGGCCCTTAACTAAAGAATAAATTCGGGTCTTGACCCTGCAGTTTAATGTAATTCACTTAAATTAATTTGGACTCACATCGGACAACTAACATAACCCTGAATGATGTCAACGAACTTCCATTTCAGGAACCAACACAATTATTTTACTGTTCTCTTTTAACAGAAGGTTCCTTTGTTTTTAAAATAGCTATCTAAAAGTTGCTAACTATACTGCTTTTTGAAAAGATTTGTTTATTTTTCTATAGCTTTTAATTACTGTACGTATATACGAATTAAGTTTAAAAATAGTTAAGTTAAAAATAGTTAAATCAAGCATTATTTCAGTAAGACCACTTGGACGACTTAAAAACATCTTCAATTAAAAATTTAAAGTTTCATTTAAAAAATAAAAAATGACAGTAAATCATTTTTGTTTTCTGTAGAAAAGTTTAACTTCAAAGAAAAAATTATTCAGATATGACTTTAAAATATTGTGTTTAATATGCATGATAAAGTTATTTCATACATAAATTAAACATTATGATCATTATGACACGCACTAAAACTTCATCTTTTTATTATACATAATATAATAATAGAATGTTCAACTTAAGATTTTATACTGGTAAAATTCGGTGGTAGTAATAAAAATTAAAATCTTCCAGGCTGACGATTCAAAGTTAAAACAATTTTATTCTGTTCCGCCTAAAATAATTAAAATTATTTCATATTCCTTCAAATTATTTAAATACTTTACACTCTTTTGAAACATGAATTTTGATAAGCTCATGTTTCTTTTAAATCAATGGTTTTCAACTTCAGGAAATTAAAGGACTACAGTGTGTCATCACTCTATCGGACCCTTTGCTCTTCAACATCTTTTCTCCTCAGCATCTCTTTGAATCTTTGCTTCTATCTCCTCTTCAGCATTTCTTTGCTATTTAGCCTTTCTTTTTTCTTCAGCATCCCTCTGCTCATCACCATTTTGGACCGTGATCCCTAAACTCCTCTTCTGTGAAGTTAGAGAGATAAAAAAGTGAGCTAGAAATTTAAAAAAAAAAGAAAAATTGTAGAAATTTTTTTCCATAAAGAGTTGAACTATAATTCCATAAACTTTTATTGACCCTTAGTTTCATTAAATTATACTCTCGATACATCTAACTTTAATAATTAAAATAATTACTAGCATAGTTTCTTTAATATTTAATTATTTATTTAACTTTATTTGCCTATTTGTATTCTATGGGCAGATCTCGATCTACTTATTTATAAGTAGGCACAACATGCAGGGCTCCGGGTTATATGTTGATACTTTTTTTTTTTTTGGGTAATATAATAATAATTTATTATGAAAATTTTTTTTCAACCTTTACATCCAATGAAAGAGAGAGAGAGAGAGAGAAAAAAAAAGCGACATTATATTGTTCACTAAGGGGCCGAAATTGGCCCTTCCAAGTGAAACAAAAAGTGTTTCGATTTAAACATATATAAATAAAAAGAAATTAAGTACATAAATATAAAAATAGAAATAATTACAAGACATGGAAATGGACAGCACAGAAGTAGACATTCAAGGTTACATTGCAATAAAGTTTAAATTTTTATTTCTCTGTTTGGAAATGTTTAGAAAATATATCAAAAGCTACTCTTTGCTATATATTTATAGATACTTTTAAAAATTAGGGGTTCTTAAATCAATGTGACCCTAGTCCTGGGCCTCAGAGGCCTAATGGAAAATCAGGGCCTGTCTATGGGTCAGTTAGTCCACCTTTTTAGATGATCAGCATTCGTGTCATATATTAAGCAACAGCTTACAACATAAACTACCGCAACGCCATGTTTCGCACTTCAATCTTATACCCAGAAGCTCTCAGCCTACTACTCCTCTCTGTGTTGTTGACAACAACAAAAGAAACGCCAAAATTAAGCATTATTTCCGGCAAACGCCCTCGGTGGTGCGGTTAAACTGTCGTTTTAGTTTCATCACAAGTGTCAAAAAATCATGGCTTCTCCGCTACTGTCCTTCGGTGTCTGACGTTCAACCCCCGCCGCTGCTCTTCTTTCTATTTTCGGTCGTGACTCTCGTTCTCTCTTCGTAGAGAGGAGAAGTAGGTCTCTTGTGTAGGTTGACAAACTGAGCCGTTGGGTTGGACGGACAAATTCTCTTATTTCCATCGCTTCCTCTCTGGAGGGAGAAGGACGATCTGAGACAAGAGCCTCTTTGTCCACTCTTGTGTACGCTCGACCATACACGCGTTGTCTTCTTGCTTAGCTAAGGACCCTCTTCTAAAATTTTTTTTACTGCTCACTTTCGTAGGGGGCATCTGCTAATTGCTATGTTATCAGAGGCTCAAAAAGGGGGTAGGGAAGGAAAAGGTTCAACCTTTCTTTGTAGTGCTCTTAACCAGGGATCTCCAAACTTTTTATTCCAAGTGTCCAAGGGACACATTTAATAATCCGTAATGTCCCAGAAGCCACACTGAACTACCTTTTTAAATCCTAAGAGCAAAGGCTGCTAGCTCATCATACGAACGGTAGTTTAGTCCTAGTCCTGAACTATGAGAGAATTTTCGTTTTGATAAAATGTGATGAACCATTATTTATTTTCATATCATATTATTTATTTTCATATATATTTAGAAAATAATAGCAAATTTCCAAATATTTTTTATTGCCTGTACTTATATTATTCCCTAATAAAAATGAATAAAGGCAAACTTGAAAAGGGGTAAGTCCTGTCGGCTACCGCGGGATATTTTTTAAGGAGCTAACAATCCAGTTTTGGTCCACGGTATACTTTGGAGACCCCTGCTCTTAACGGCGGGTGGAGAAAAATTTAGCTTTTTAAAAAAGATCACTCAAAGCCTTTCTAGAGATTAAGGGTCAGTTTTGAAGGGACCGGATTTCTCCTTTGAAACAGTTTTCCTACTAATTATTACTTACTAATTATTTTAACATCCCCAACGTGCACAAAGATTCAGTCATGATCAGACAATGCTTCAGCAGTTTCGATATCGATAGTTCCTCAAGAATTTAGCTATTGGACGAATGAAATAACCTTCAATATGATACACGCATTCCCAGATCTAAATTCAATCGAGCACATATGAGAGTTTCTAAAAATAATGCGAGCATCCCTTAACCACCCGCCCAGGAACTATCCAGTAGCTGAAATCTGTACTAAATAAAGAGTGGGCTGATATCCCTCAATAGTTCCAGGAAAATCTTTTTCTAAGCTTTATTTTAAATAATGCTTTGCGTTTTGAGCTATCATAATATTCCTCACCAATTCCTCACCCATGGATTCTTCGATCACTGCTTTGAATATTATGGAATGGATCCTTATTATCAATGGAGTGCTCTTGTACCCCTTTAAATTTATTGTTCAGGTATATTTGATCACAAATCTTATACTATCTCTATTCATTGAAGATATTATGTTATTTTCATGGATATTGAACATGTTTTGAACATGTTTGTTTTTGTCTTTTGGAGGACAGTTTATTCATACGTATCAAATACTTAAAAAAATATTGAATATTATATTGAATTATTTTACTAGAAGATGTCAGTCACATTTGTAAATACCTAACTGTATTTGGTTACGGGTAGCGTGACGCATCAATACCTAATATTCAATGTTTAAAATCTTTGTTTAGTTGATCAAAAAAGTTCTTAAACTATAGGCCGATTTTCAGCGAGTCATAGGGGGATATCCCGTTATTTTTTCAGAATATTCCATATTTAAAACGTTAAATAATGTTTCCAGAGCAATTAGACATACACAGCATTTCACCCTTTAAGCTACTAGCTTGCCCCTCAGGATCTTCCTCCCTGAATCCTCTTTTATCTTCTTTCTTGGTTAGAGATACGTCCAATAGATGAGAGAGAATGTTTTTAAAACATTGGCGTCCTTGTCTGTCTTCAGGTCCTCAATCCAAAGAGGAACAGCGTTCTGAAATCAGATGCTGAATCTTGTCACGGAAGCTTCAAGACTAAAAAAAATATATCTTTCAAATATAAATGCGTTTCTCCGAATTCATTGAGCTTGGAGGTCTTCCAAAAGAATGAATGAAGTATAGTAGTTTAGTTCGTGAATCACATGTGATATTCACGTTATTTCTGTTTCATAATCGCTCACGGATTCAGTTGAAATTAAATAATTGTGTTCTCTCTTATAGCATTAGACAAACTTCTTGAATTTATCTTTTAAAAATACCTAGTATTAGTCTTAGAATTTCACATTTTGACAGTTTGTAAAATCATTTTATATATAGATATAGATATAGACAATTAATTGAGAAAAAAAAATCTAGAAAATTTTAGAAAGGATAAAAGGATTTTTAAGCTGAATAAAATCCTCACCATTTATCAAATTATTATCAGTTTCAATAAATCAGGTATATATTCGTTGTTTTCTCGGCATCGTTGGCTCCTTGCCTGAACCAAAGTTTACCGAAACCGGTTTTTTAGGTAGATTTTATGTCTTCCCTAATCCCTCCTCCCAAATGAAGTTGTGTACAATTGAAAATTATTAAAATTGCCTCATGCCCCACCCCCCAGCAGATAAGAAGCGACCTCCTTTAATTTTTTAGCCCAAACCCCTGCCAGTGATGACTGTATATAATAAATGATGACAGCTTAATTGGCCTTGAGATTATGGTGACACTTTATTGGTAAGATAATGTTGTAAATCGGTGTAAAAATTGAGACAGGTGAGTGTTGTCAGTAAATCCTATATGTCTGTGCAATGTGTGGGTAATGGGGATATACTAAGCTCAACTTTTTAGTTATTTTTTTCGAAGGTAAGCTATCAAAATGCTAATCAGAACCACCATCAAGGATCGTTTAATATGATTGATGTCTAAACACTCCTACGCTTTGTTCATGCTTCACTTAAGACGGGGAGAACCCGCAAGAGCGAAGTTCATAAGACATTAGTTGTGCTTCAGAATCAATTATTACGAGTGGTTGTATGGGACTGTTATCGGGGAGCCAACAGTAAACAACCTCTTGTGTGCCGGACTCATTAAAACTGAGTCATGTTTTCTTTTGAAATGAGAGGAAAAAAGGCTATGAGTTGAATGGTGATGGGGAAAACATTTCTGTCAGTTTGAAGTAATTGGTGTCGGCGATGGATAAAAGCTTGGTTAATGAATCGAAAAACTCCCCCGCCCCTATTCAGACTGTTTGTTTATTATTTTTATCCTGTGGTCGGTTACAGAAGATAAGAATTTCTCTTCTAAAATCTCTGGTTTAGCAAATTTTTCGTTCCATTGCAATAAATATTTGGAGTTTAACCTTTGATGTACTGGAGATGCTGATAAAACGATGCTTGTTTGGTGAGAAAGGTTTGGAGAAATCTGTTTGTTTGCACTTCAGAATGACCATCCAAGGTCATATGATAGAGCTGAGTTAAAATATAAATATTTTAAATGGCTCTTTTAATATCACGTTACACCTCAAATATGATATTCAAGGACCTAATGGGATAAGAATCCTTGAAAAAACAGCTTCTACTCTAAAATTAAATTGAAACTTCCACACTAATAAATTTAATAGTGAAGTTGTTTTTACAGTTTCTCGTGACACCTTAAAAAAATGTCTTTTATGAAAAGGAAGAAACGTAAACGTCCTGTAAATTTTTAAGGTTATTAAACAACATTCTTTCAAAAGTTATTTTGTTGTCATTTTAGTAACAGCCATAAGTTTTTGTGCCTTTAATCCTTTAATCTCGTCTTTCGCAGTCTTTCGATCCCCCCACACGTTCAGCGTTCTGCTGACTTTGCCACCCTTTATTGTAATAAACAGCAGTTCTTAGGAGATTCGCGCTGGCAACAGTTTTACTTTGTTTATTTACATTTTTGGGCCTACGCGGTTTCGTTTCGAAATTTGCTGTTCTGTTTCATGCTCGATTGTTTCATGTGTACTATCTCTTAAACGGTAGATTCATATTTTTGTACAAAAAATTTGGTACAATTCCGTTAGAGTCCCCGCTAAATATCACCAATATCCAAATCGCTAAATATATCCAAATATCAACAAATTTTTCTGACTTTTATTAATAAACTGAATATTTATTGATCTAATTAAACATTTTAATTCAGGAGTTTGAAATTATTTATGAATATTTCTACTTTTTGTAGTCTAAAAGAACCGGGCGATATATAGCGGGGATTCTAACGGAATTGAACCAAACATTTTATTAAAAATTGATTGTTATTTTCTCAAGATGCTGAAATAACTCATCTTGACAAACGTTTGATTGAAATTGAATGATTATCATGAAACTCTTGAACACACGTATTTCTAATTAATAGTCCAGTATGTTTTTATTACTAGAACTATTATTTCTGATGTTGGACTTATATGCCCTTTAAATCCTGATGCAAGAAAGTTCTAAAATTTAATCATGGATAATTTAAACTTTTAAAAATTGATAAAGTAACCAGTTCCTGGTTTCATCCCAGTTTCTATTCCAGGCTTGTAAAGGATGTACTACTCCACCATGCATTTGCACAGGACAAAAAGGACTTCAGGTAAGGACTAATGTTGGTTTTGATCTGTGGTTTGTATTGTAATTTCATTTTTTCATTGATTAGTAATTCAAGTTGATTTTTCTTACATTCTTTTGAGTTTTTTTTAATTCTTTTGCCAATTAATTTGTTCTTATCCATACAAAGTATTAATTTCTAATTGTATTGAAAATTTTAGCCTTTTCTTACTTTTGTGGTTCAATTCTGTTATCTGTCTGTTAATTATCATCTAATAATTTTGGTAGCCTATCAAAAGCCTATTAGCTGTGTCGCTGAAACTGATGGTCAACACGGGATACTATGTAAAGCCCAAAATTTTTAACTGATTAAAATATTTAGGCATATCAATAAGAACTTTATACAAATTTGTGAATATTTGATGATTAGCATAATTTTTCAATATTTAACTGGATAGATAATGTATTTGAACCTTTATATTATACCTACTCCAAGTGAAGCACGGTATGGAGCAAAAACAAGATAGTCTATTCCAGGGGTTCTCAAACTTCCCAGCATCACGACCCACTTTTTATAAACAAACTCTAACGCTACCCACCTCGACTTCAGTTAATTTTCCCATACCCCCTACAAGACTTTAGCTCCGCGCGCGTGGGATTTGGTCATCAGATATTTTGTTACTATAATAAATTAAATATAAGCAAGTATTAGGTATATTAACTTTATAATAATTTAAAAAGAAATACTTGAACCTAAGCGTATGAAATTGTTTGATTGTGGGAGCAACAATGAGGTCCACAATCAAAAGGGGGGTCTGGGGGTCCTCCCCCAGAGAATTTTTTGAAATTTGACTCTTAAAAACAGGGTTTTAACTCGTTTTTTTGGTAATCTGAGTTAAATTGCAATTACAACATCATTTCCTAAGGAAATTCGTAAATTCAAAAACTTGTCGCGACCCACCAAAAACTGACAGGCGACCCACCAGTGGGTCGCGACCCACAGTTTGAGAACTTCTGATTTATTCATTTCATATACCAGTTGAATTTTTTAGTTGGTGAGTTGAAAAAAGTATAGGAACAGCTTTAGAAAGAGCCAGCCACCATGTTTACCCACAGCTCAAATGATGTGAACACTTAAGCATGTTGCTGTGGAAGCTGTGGTTACACATGGGGACTTGATGACTCATTCTAAAGCTGTTCCAAAGTATACAGTGCATATTTTAGAAATTATGTGTAAAGAAATAATGAAAATGTTTTTCAGGGTTTACCTGGATTTCCAGGATTGGAAGGGCAAATTGGTCGCCCTGGAGATATAGGTCCTGAAGGACCTATTGGACCACAAGGTTTAAAAGGAGACACAGGAGAACCTGGTGTGTTTGGACCAAAAGGAATAAGGGTATTCCAGATCTTTATCCTTATAAAAATATATTACTTTATTTTACATATTACTGTTTTTTACTATTAGAGGACAAGGAAGTTAATCCTCAATGTTCTTTGTATTATAATGCATTATTTTATGTATCATTTATAGACATTTCACATTTATTTTAGGGTGATCCTGGTGTACCAGGGTTTAATGGAATTGATGGATCCCCTGTAAGTTCAGCTTAAAACTAAGTTTTGAGAATTTTAAGAATAAAAAATAAGCTGTTTTCAATTTTTTGAAATTAATGAAATGTGCTATTTATCATTTACTATTTTTATATTTGATAGGGCCTTCCAGGAAATGATGGACCCATGGGTGAAAAAGGTTATCCTGGGTGCAATGGTACAGATGTAGGTATAAATGAGTTAAAAGTTTGAATTTTAAGTTAAAAAATGTGTAATGATGTTTTATAGAAATTTAATGTGATCTGAACTGGTAATAAAAACCTTTTGTTTTATATCACAGAACAAAACTTCATTCTAAAAGTTCACCAAAGCAGGGCTTAAATTGCACCGGAACGCACCGGAGCGGAGCTTCGGTACTTCTTGGTTTTCAGTAAATATTTACTGATATTTATTCATTAATCAGTAAATATTTGTAATGCTGAAATAGTAGCGCTCCGTTACTTCTTTGGTTAGAATTTAAGCCCTGCCAAAATGTTTACTTGCCACTGAATTAAGGCACTAATCTGAGCATATATTGTTTGACTTGAAACTTGACATTTTTATATGAAAAAATTAACCCCATTATCTTAAATAATTGCTCACTTATGAAGAGTTAGAAAGTTACTAGTTTAAATGAGATCAAAATCTGTGATTACGAAGTAATTTAGCTTTCTATTTAGTTATTTGAATTTCAAAATTTATGTTGGATATTTGTAAGTTACTAGGGAAAGTGTAATGTTTCCATAACATTTTACCAAGTTTTAAATTGATGTATGCAAATACTTAAGACTTCAACTAGATGGGTACCTGCTCATACAATACCTTGTTTAGTGCAAAAATAACCAACATATCTTGAATACCAAAAATTTGAATTTCTTTTAAATAAAAACTGTTGGTTTAGTAGATTTGGAAATATTTATGTTTTTAATTTTAATTAATAGGGTTTACCTGGATTACCTGGTCTGATAGGTACACCAGGACCAAGAGGACCTCCAGGAGGATATGGTTTAACAGGAGAAAAAGTAAGAAGTTCTCATTAAAAAGTATTTTAAATTTTTAAAAATAAAACTAAAAATTGCTTTTCTGATTTAGCATGTGTGCTCTTTTGTATGATTAATTTCTTTATTTTTTAAGAACAATTGTCCGTTGAATAATAATTTACCCTTTAATTTCTATATGTAATGAAATGATCAAGCTCTATTATTATGATCCCAATATACCTAACGGAAGCCCAGTGGCGTAGTGGTAGTGCATCTCGCTGCCACAACACAGGCCTGAATTCAGTTCCTGGGTTGGGCAAGGCAGACTCAGCCTTTCATCCCTCCGGAGTTAGATAAAATGAGTACTAAGTTAATTTGGGGAAACAAGGAGCTTTGCTTCAGCTGACTGAGACTTTCAGTCACGTTATGTAACAGGTCTGCTCATGACCTCACTCAGTGAAGTTGGTTATACTGAAGTTTGAAGGTCTAACCACCTAGGTACTCTGTCAAGTATACCCCCTTATTTTATACCTAAGTGATGGTCTATTGGATTGCAAATACTGTTATCACCATATGCTTTTCAATGAATTTCTACTACAGTAGAACCTTGTTAGAATGCCCCCTCATGGGACACACAATATACAGTCGTTTTAACGAATAAAATTAACACTATGATCTGGACCTTTTTACAGGTTGTTGCAGTGCAGGGGTCGCTATATCGGAAGTTGTCGCTGCAAAGAGGTTCTACTGTATTAACCAACAATAATTTGTCCTATTAAAAATCTTAAAAGAAAACACTTTAAGTTAAAGACTTTCATTTCATACCCATTCTTTTTACATGATATGCATCTTACTTGAAAGGGAATTTTATGCTAAATGAAGTGAAGAGCAAAAGGGGCAAATAGTAAACACAATTTTACAAGTACATTAGATTTCTTAACTTAATTTTTTATTCAATGAATTGCATATTTCTACCTTTGATTTCCAAGGATTAAATATGTAGTTTAATATTGGAAAATTTTTAATCAGGTAGAGGCTAAAATTATTTACAAAGGTTTTATAATTTTATAGGGTGATCCAGGTGAAGGTGGAATTAATTCTATTGGAGTTAAAGGAGAACCTGGGGAACCTGGTAGATCAGGAGTCCCAGTAAGTATTTAAATGAGTTTTAGTAGAGAATAAACTTTCCTTCCTTTCACTCTGATTTTAATTTAATGTGTTACAACCTTTTTTATTCTTTCATGAATGAATCTAGGGATACATTGGTTTAACTGGATTTGCTGGAGAAAAAGGGATTCAGGGTGATCCTGGTCTTGAAGTAAGTTTTGATGTTCAAATCAATCAATCATTCCTAGATCTTAAGAGTGTTGATTCATCAGGTTGTGTATTAAATGTACTGAAACTTATGTCCTGCATCTTATTCTCCTATTTATGCACTTGACTGGTTTATGGTGGGAATAAAAACTATACTGTATATTTTTTCTGGTATAAATGTTTACTTCTCATTCAATTATTGTTTCTTTGTGTACACTGAATTTGTGCTCATAAAATTTCTTCAATATCTTAATTTTAAAATTTGTTGTGAATGCTTTTCAAAGGCATGCATTTATTGCTTATTTAAATTGTTCCAATACAAAAAGTTTTATTCACAAATATCAAAGTAAAATCTAAGTTTAAATTTACTATTAGTATTATAACCTGGACATTTCTGATTAGAATAGTAATACAAGCAATTTGTGATAAGTAATATATATGTTTCTGATTTCAGGGTTTGCCTGGAGAATATGGTGATAAAGGTTATAAAGGACCACAAGGAGAAGGCACTGGAGGGCCTAAAGGAGAAAAAGTAAGCATACATATTTTTATGATGCTAATGATATACTGTACCTAATGGCAGGCATTATATTCATTGAAATTCTATAACTGAATTTTTATGGTTTTAATGTCACCTTTTAATTTTACAGGGTGAACCTGGAACTCCGGGATCTCCAGGTCGTCCTGGGCCTTCAGAAAATGAATTTCAGCCCATAGTTAGCCCTGATGAAGAAACAATCACCAGCAAACCTGGACGCAATGGCATAGTAGGTGAAAAAGTAGGTCTCCTGTTTCAGTTCCTTGCTTCCTTTGAGAACTCACTGCTTTACTTTAAATAAAGTAATTAGAATACTTGTTAGATTTTCACTGTTTTAATTTCTTTTCATTGTGTTTGTTTCAAACTTGATCAGCATTATTTTTCTGAAGTATGTATGAATGAATCATTCTTTATGGGATTATTACTATTTTAGCTATAAAAATTGCTTTTACTGGTTTGAATTTCGCCCTTTCTACAATTGTTGTCTAACTTATAGGTTGTGATTTTGTACATAATTAAATTTAATTCAAAATTTTCTTTTATTTAGGGCGAAAAAGGAGAGAAGGGACCTCAAGGATTTGATGGAAAAAGAGGTGATATTGTAAGTAAAAAAATATGTTAGAAAAACTTTATTTTCTAAGTTTAATATTATTTTCTCTTTCTTTCAAAAATGCTTTATTATTATAAATTTCTTGTGACTTTTTAGGAAAAGCTTATTTAAATGTTTGTACTAAATATTTTAG
This sequence comes from Tetragnatha montana, assembly GCA_963680715.1. Taxonomy (NCBI): domain Eukaryota; kingdom Metazoa; phylum Arthropoda; class Arachnida; order Araneae; family Tetragnathidae; genus Tetragnatha; species Tetragnatha montana. The sequence goes on from OY796676.1 coordinate 31,838,091, forward strand.
GGACCTAAAGGATTTACAGGCCCAAAAGGAGAAAAGGGGGAACGTGGAGATGATGGGTCTCGAGTAAGTTGCTTTTTAGTTTGTCTTGCAGTTTTTATTCTTAAGATTTCAAGAAAAATCAAGATAATTTTAACTGGTTAGAAATGCCAGGTTTTTAATTAAATCTATTTGTATAGTCAGTCAATTATGAGATTCTTTAATTATTGCTTATTTTCATTATTATTATCATGTCTAATTTTAAAAGTATCAGACTTACAAATTTTTAGTTCTTTTATTTTAGTTCAGTTGTATTCAAACCCCTATTCATCTCCTTTTTACCCTTAATGAATTATCCATATCCTGCTCCTTTTTAAACTTAAAAGATACTGGTATACTGGTATAAACCAAAGAACAAATCGTAAAAGAAATATATATCTGAAGGAAGATTTTTTTAATTGTATCATTACTTTTGATTTCAATATTATGTTTGAATTCAGCTGATAGTGAACTTGCTTTTAGGGAAAAAGAGGCAAAGGGGGATACCCTGGTGTTCCTGGTGATAAAGGACAAAAAGGAAATCCAGGAGGTACAGGACCTGATGGAAGGACAGGACCAAAAGTACAATCATAACTTGATATAATGATTCGACCCTTTTCTTGTGCTTACTTAACATTGCTTTCCTTTAATGACATAACATTCACTTATTTTAATCTCACTTAATAACATTTCAGGGTTTAAAGGGCGATAGTGGTAGGTTTGGTGCCCCTGGCTCCCAAGGTCCTCAAGTAAGTAGTATTTTATCATTTAAGTTTTTGTTTGCAATTGTTATTTTATAAAATGTATAATCTCAACTTTTGTACTGCTATTTGATAGGGCCCTCCAGGATTATTTATTGATACTGGAGAAATAATTCCTGGGCCAAGAGGGCCTCAAGGTGTTCCTGGAGATAGAGGTCCACCAGGAGTTCCAGGTAAGCTAATACTGTATCTAAAGTCCTTAATATTGATTCAAGATTTAATCATTTGATGAATCTATACTGAATTATGAAATTAATCAGAAAAGTGTTCTTGAAATCAAATGTTTCATGTTGTAGATAGAAGATATATTATATTGTTAAATGTGTTTCTTACTAAGAAGTAAATTAAATTGCTACTAGAGTGAATTAATTTTTTCCTTAGCAAAAATACTTCTAGAACAAAAAGAGAAATTTTTTGTACATACCTCTTTTTTCAAACACTAACCTATCAACAAGCTAAAAAACAGTTAGTTTTTAGCAGCACTGGAGTCGAAGATATATGTTACTCAGCTCAATGTTATATACCGCGTTTCTTCCACCAGAAGTACACTTTGTTGTAGTCACAGACCTGCTTTATGACATTGGTTTCACTGTCAATAAAGATCCAATAGAGATATATCTGTACTAAAATTTAATTCTAATCATACCCTAGTCAATCACTACATTAACTTACTTTAATTGAAAATATCACATACTTCATTCTTCCACTCTCCCCTTCAAATGTTAATTTTATTGATTTAAACTGTTATTTATTCAATATTTTTATTTCATATTTTATTCAATTTAATCAGAATCAAAAAGCTAACATTTATTAGACTGCCAAACCGTGCATGATGACCAACTTCGGCCGTAATTTTTTAGTGACATTGAAAAAAAACTTATCCTTTTCAAAAGCAGCATAACTGTAGCCTTTTTCTGAACTCTTCATTCAGGTAACCCTGGCCGGTTAGGACCTGTTGGATACAGAGGAGCTCCTGGAGAACCTGGTCCTCAAGGAATATCAGGAGAACCTGGAACTATTGGTCTAAGCTTCAAAGGAGAACCTGGCGAAGACGGTTAGTGTTTAGTTGCATGTTATGAGGATTCTTCTCATTCTAACTGTCTGATATTGTTTTGTGTAAGCTTTAGGGTTTCTGTTTTAGGATTCCCTGGAATACCTGGATCTAGAGGTAGACCTGGTTATCCTGGTTTGCAGGGTCCATCTGGAGCTAAGGGAGCTCCTGGTATATCTGTTGTGGGCCCTCCTGGGTTGGATGGACGACCGGGTAAAGATGGTGTGCATGGTCTCCATGGGCCTCGGGGAGATCCTGGACCTACAGGTAAGAAATTCAAACTAGTGAAAACATAGTACTTTTATATTACCATTTCCATATCAAACCCATTATCCAAAAACTTCCAGTAAAACCAGAAAAATTCTTTTATCTTGAACTTTATCATTATTTTCACTCTCCAAAAGTATTTTCTGATTTTAGGGACTGTTTTTTAATGTATTCTTTTATAAGTCCTTCAGGCTCAAGCTGTTTTACTTGTTCTTTTAAATTGTAAATTGGGGGAAAAAAATGTGAAATCTTTTATTGTAACAAGTCCTTTAATAAAGGTACTTATATCTCAGCTCTGTTCACTTCAAATAAAAATACTGTACCTTATAAAAATAATTCTTTACATACCTTCTTTTATCAATCAATAAAATTCTAAAGATGTATTTTATTTTTCAACTTGTGTTCGAAAAGTTGGACGAATCATTCATTTATTTCATTATTCATTTTTTAGACTGTATCCATATTATAAAGTCAAATATTACCTGTTCTTTTACTAGCATTATATAACTCTAAATCTGGGGGAAAATACACAGTCCAGTTTACTTACATGCTTTCTGACTTGCAGGAGAGAAAGGTTATCCTGGATATGGTGTTCAGAAACAAGGTCCACCTGGGTTGGAGGGCTTACCTGGTTTTCCAGGAGAGCCAGGAGAACCTGGAATTCCAGGTGCAGACGGAAGACCTGGTTTACAAGGTCCTAGAGGAGATGACTGTGGATACTGTCCCCCTGGTATACCTGGCTTCAAAGGAGCCCCTGGAGATGAAGGGAGGGCAGGTATGTGTGTCTAGAATACTATTTTAAAAATGGGGTCATTGTACTTGCAGAAATAATTTTTTCCTGACTAGTTCTAGTAGTATTAGCCTTGACTTTTTCAAATATCCCCTGATTCTTCACCATCATTAAATATATAATCAACAAAGAGAAAACCGGGGACCATTAGGTTACTAGCCGTACACTATACCACTGGGCTATCGGTGCTGATGCCAGGATTGATCAATAAAGTAATTTTAATGTTATAAAACATGTAATAACAAACTTCTACTACTGCGTATGCTTCAACTGTCATAACATTAACCACTTCCTATTGAAAATAATCCAGAAGTTTACACATTCTATCTTTAAACAGGACCTCCTGGGCCTCCTGGATATACGGGGTTTCATGGTCAAACTGGAAACAAAGGTGAACCTGGAATCCCAGGTACTCCTGGTGTAAAGGGATTTATTGTAAGTACATCTAAATGTAATAAAAAGTGTATTCCTTCTAGTAATGTACAGAACCAATACTTGGATGTCTAGCATTTCTAGGTATAAAATACCTATACTAAGAGTACTAAAATCAAATACATTTATGTATCTAAGAATATTTTAACTTTAAAATATGTATTTAATGTTGCATACTTTATACCCAAGTACTATACCTAAAAGCCCAGTAGCAAAAACCATGCAGCATAGCAGAAAGTGTTGCAAATTTATCCCAAAGCTCACATATGCATTGAACAATTTTTCAAATTACAAAGACCTAAAGTTGAACAGAAAACAAAAGAATTGAACTATTGAAAACTTTTTATGTCTAGAAGATTGTGTTTATATTTTTTAATAATTAAGCTTTCTACTACTTTTCTCTTAGCTTGCATTAACTCAAATGTCAATTATAAACTGCATAAATATTTAATTATTTTCTCCATCTCCATGTATTATTGGTACCTGCCATATTCTTAAAAATGCAGATTTTTGCAATAAAACGATAGTAATTTATTATGACAGAAAGCCTGGCTAAGCCTTGTTTAGAGTTTAGAGTTACAGATAAATTTAAGGCTTTTGAAAGTGGTGCTGCAGATTGACACAGAAAATTCTGCTACTGGGCATAATTATACTAATTACACCCATGCTTTGTTATTTAACTATCAATGTTCAAAATTGAATGCAAACTCTGTGTTTCTGAATCTTTTTTATTTGTAGGGCATTCCTGGTTCAGACGGCAGTGAAGGTCGTCCTGGGCCCAGTGGAGACCCTGGAGAACTCTACTATCCACCTGGAATCAGGGGACCAAAGGGAGAACCAGGAGATGTGGGCTTGGATGGCTTGCCTGGAATAGATGGAAGGGATGGTTTAACTGGATTGAATGGATTTCCAGGTTTTCCTGGAAGGAAAGGAGAAGCGGTATATAATATCTTTTAAGTTTATTGATATCTTAAAATATAAGCTATCTGCAGCATGTGATATAAGTTAAAAAAAAATTTTCTCTGAAACTAAAATATATTGAAGTGTAGATTTTCTTTCCAATACTCTTCTCTTCTTTATGAAGTTTAACACAAGATTTTATGGTTGGTAAAGGAATTCTAACATTTCATTTGGCTCCTTGTTACATAAACGTTCCCAAACCATATTTTCTATCCTTGAAAGCAATTTTTCATAAATATTATTGATAAAGAGAAAATTTTTGGTGAAAATCAAGTTACCCTTTGTATTAATGTTCCTAAATATTTTACTTAAAAGCAAGCTATTTTTCTGTTTGTTTTGTTTTTATCTCTAGAAAAATAAGATTTAAATTTGTTTTCTGTTACAGTTGTACAATTTATTTTTGTTTCATTGTTAATAGTATTTATGTAAACTCTTGAAAAAAATTAGTTAATTTTAAATAAAAAAAATTTAGAAAATAATAAAATAACTTAAAATATAGGGCACTTACGGTGACGTAGGACTTCCTGGTTTGGATGGCTTGGTTGGAAGCCCTGGGGCCCCTGGTCCCAAAGGTAACCCTGGTGACAGTGAAGTTGGACTTAAAGGGTCAGTTGGTCCTCCAGGTTTCAGGGGTCTTACTGGATTTCCAGGAGAAAAAGGAAAAAGAGGTTTGTTTAATTTTTAGTTCCAATAGTTTCATTGTGCATGAGTGTATTGAGCACATTGAGATCTACAACTTAATATTAAAAGTATGTAGACATGTAAATTTTGGCATTCAAGAATTTTAAACCTATTTAATGCTATTTCAGTTCAGTTTATTTTAAGATCCTCAATCCTTACTTGATACATATTGTTGTTTTTTTTGTTGGATAACAATATACCTTGGCTGTATATGTAAATACCCAAATGCTAGAATACTATAAATGTTCTGACATACTTGGCAAGTTTCTAGGTTTGGCTTGTTTTATTAAAGTACAGTCTGGACTTCTTTTACTTTACTAAACATAATACAGTCTCAAGCTAAACTATTTGGAAATAGAACACATATTCTTTCAACCACAAGTTCTTAAATTCCACTTGTAGTTACAAATACTATTTTTTTACATATTTTTTAAACTATTCTTTCATATTAGGAGAAAAAGGAGAACCATATGCTTATGAAAACCTTCAACAACTACAATTGAAACCAGGGCCACCTGGTGACAAAGGCCCCCCTGGTTTTCCAGGTCTCCCAGGTTTAGGAGGTAATTATTAATTTAAATTTCTTACAAAAACATGCTTTGTTAAGCATTAAGAATTTTAGAAAAAACTAATAAATATAATAGAGTTTTCAGAGGGACCATGAAAATGTTTAAACTTCATAGACTTAATTTATTACCTTGGTGTTTTTGACTTTCAAAATCTTTACCACTAAAAATTAAAAAGTAATTTCTATTATGTTAGTTAGAAATCAATAACAGCATATGCTTTTTTACATTTGCTTATTTCTATGTTTTTTTTAATAAAGCCGGAAAATTTGTCTGAGTAAAAGCTTTGTCAATAAAAAAGATACCTAAATAGATGCTATTGAAATGTTTTCCTGTCTTATAATTGTTCTCATAAATAAGTTTTCCATCCCTTGTAATTGTAATGTAATTTCACAAACTATAAAAAAAGTATCTTAAAAATCTGCACATTTTATTTTTTATTTCTAAGAGTTTTGTATGTATTTTGTGTTCTGAAATTTCTATAAATTGGCTATTTCAACTACAGGTAGACCAGGTGCTCCAGGACTTGATGGACTACCTGGATTTCCTGGGATGAAGGGGGAAGGAGGATTACCTGGTCGATCAAGACCTGGTGATGTTGGGTTAAAAGGTTTTCCTGGATTACCTGGAGATTATGGCCCTCAGGGTCCTCCTGGACCGAAAGGTCTTCGAGGTGAAGATGGATTTTTCGGTCTGCCTGGACAAAAGGTAATTGCCATTTTTTAACTTCTAATTTGATGGAAAGGTTGTTGAAGGTTTTATGCGCTCTTTAGGTGTCTTAAATTTAATTTTTTTAAGTACTCTTCAAACCATTTACTACCTCTTAGATTCCCCATAATTTGTTTTTGTTTTAACATTTCATTCTTGAAACATTCTGTAACCAGATCTTATAAAAACTGTGAACCTAACATTTAAATTAATTGGGAATGCCTGCAATAATGTGTGAGGTAATTACTGTTAAATTTTCAAATTATTAAAAAAATAAATAAATTAAAACCTTAATTATTTCTTCATTTTTTAAATTCCAAATTCTATATCAGCCATGAAATTATGATGATGGGTGAACTCGACCTCTTGTTATTATTGATGAAGGATTATTTTACTGTTACATTATCTTGACATTTAAGATTTTAATTTTTATTGAGTGGTTAATGATTTCATTTCACAATTAGGTGTCTAAAAAACCTAAAATATTTGCAGAATCTATGAGATATTGTTTTTGTTATGGAAAATTGTACATGTTTCCTTTTGAAAGAAAAATTTTAATTTCTTAGGGTGAACAAGGGGACGTAGGATTTGATGGTTTTGATGGAGCTCCAGGTCTTCCAGGACTTTCTGGTCTAAAAGGAGAAATAGGGGACTTAGGATTTCCTGGAATTATTGGTTTTCCAGGTGAACCTGGAACTCCCGGTCCCTCAGGACCACAAGGTAACAGTTTTTCTGATAAAATGATCCCAACTGATAAAATGATTATTTTTCTACAACATTTTTATTACAATTTTTTCATGTCCAAAACTATTTTTCCACAAGATTAAAGTTGGAGATTTCAATATTGATGAGGTTATGCTCCAAAAAATGTTCCAAAATTGTTTTTGATGTGGCTTAAATTATTAATTTAGTTTAAAGAAAAATTTTAAGGCTTAATTATATGTGTAACAAATATTTTTTTTTGTTAAATTAATAATTATTACAAATATTAGGCAGATGAGATTTTGTTCTTATAAAATGCTATCTAAAAAGTTGAAGCTTCAGATTTCTGTTGGGAGCGATAAAACTAATAGATGACCATGGAACTAGTACAATAAGGAAGTGCCATAAACGGTCCGAGCTACCGGTTTAACTGAAGCCGATTTTGAGACTAGAAATAATCGCAACAAGATGGCGACCGGGCAGATTCGCGATGTTTGCCGTCTCTAACGCGTTTTTCGTTTTGAGCGTCGTAAGTGAAGAACGCGATATTTCTGCTTTACAAATTTAGGCAGTTAGTTCCCACTTCAAAAAAAAAAAAAATTAAAGGCATATTATTGCCCTATTAGTTACTCTCCCATAAAATATTTACCATTTTTTACTTACCTTTGAAAATTTAACTTCTTGACACAATTAAAACTTTTAAACACTAAACATATTTCAATGAACTTAGAAATGAAACAAGATAAAAATACTTTTTAGAGATTTTTATTGAAAATACAAGACTAATAAACAAATAAGTAAATGATTTTAAAAATTTTTTATCAGAAGAAAGTTTGAAACAGTAAAGTTTGATATTTTTTTAAAGCAAAAAACATGCTACTTATTTAGTAAAAGCAGTAAAAGAAAGGACTTTGTATATTTTTTTTTTTAAATGGGTATCAAAACCCAGGATAATTCGAGGCAAAATAAGTTATTCAGAAAATTATTATTTATAACAAAATATGTTTTAAACTTGTAAAAATTCTTTGAAATATTTTTCTTACTGTTTTTATTTTTAAGAACTTTGTCAGAAGTAAATTTTAATGCAAAGGTTTTGATTGAGCTCCAATTTTGCAAATATATCTTTTATTAAACAATTTTCATAGTAAAAATCTTTCATCATATCTTCCAGGGGTCCAAGCAAAAAGAAAATACAAATTTGCCATGGGCTATATACATAGTTAGAAAATTAAGCAGTTGAGATCATTACAATTTCTCTCAGTCAAGTTCTTAGTATTGAAACTCATATTCTATGTGCATAATTCGTATTCTGATGCACTGTTGATCTGAAATTTTAAAAATGCCATTAACATTTTGTAGACAATTTTATAATATTAAATAAACTTTGTTTTTAAGTATGTAATAAGAAACTTCCCCAGTGGTTAAAATGTAACCCGTGGATTTTCTCGTAGAAATTTACAATCAGCCTTCATATATTAATATAAGACTGAAGAAAAAGAAGAAACGTTATAAAATTTTCAAAAACAAATATATATGGGTGTTTTACTCTTCAAAAATTGCAAGACTGAACTTTGAACTAGCTTTTAAATAATTTTCCCCCAGTCTAGCAATTTTTTAAAAATTGCAGAAAAAGTTATAAAATATCATGTGAACAAATTGAAATATTAGGTCCTTAAATTTTAAGTTAAAGCTGTATCTACAGTATAAAACAGGCTTATTTGTGGACAAAATGTGCGATGTAAGTACTGAATTTTAGTACTAATCGCTGTCAATCAGTCAACTGATTTTGCATTTTGTAATAAAAACACTGGACGGAATTACATTCACAGAAATTAAAAAAAAACAGATTTCCGTCCCCAGGATGGAACCTATGCAAATATACTATAAATTCTCCATTTCAAAGTCATAATTAAAATTATTTAAATAAAGTATAGAACCACGAAATATTGATAAAAAGCCCTTTCCTTAATTCCTAAGCAGTCTAATATTATGATAATGTTTAGAATTCCAAATTTTTTAATAATATTTAAATAAGAATAATATTATTAATAATAATATTTTAAAATAAGAATGTTTACATGTCGTCGTAACATCCAAGAACATATGAATTAAACAGATCCAAGCAACACAACTTAAACTTATTATTTCATCAATTATTTAACATTTCAAACAGTATTACATAAATTTTTAGTTCAATTATTTCATTATTTACATAAAATAATGAAATATTATTGCATAAACACATTTAAATAGAATGAGACAAGTAACTAGAACATGAATTGTTTAACTTACCTAAAAACGTTTTCTAAGAATCGTCTTCACTATTTATTTCGCTGAACATGAGGCAGAACACTGTTCTTTCACCGAATATAATTATTTAAAAAAAATATCCAGGAAGATTACTATCAAATACACCGATAAAATACGTAATCACCCATTGCTTTGCATGGGAAATCGCAATGTTGTCATCGCAACAAGATGGCGCCACGGTTACAGGGAATGCTTCACTCGTTTCACCATACGGCGCTTCCTTAGTCTTCTAGTTCCATGTAGATGACCTATTGTGTACCTAAGAAATCAAGTTTTCTTCTACTTAATTTAGACATTTAATCAACTAATTACTTTAAATATATTAGCTATGTAATTATTAAAATTAATGAGGTTTGAAAAAAAAAACCCTTAATATCATCATTGCCCTTTTCACAATTTTTCTATAGGCACCCCTGGTTATGAAGGATTGCCAGGATTTCCAGGTCCTAAAGGAGAACCAGGAGATTCTGGACCTGGGACTAAAGGACAACCAGGTTTTCCTGGCCTTCCTGGGCTGCCAGGTATGCAAATGTCTTAGACTATTTTTCAACTTTAGCATTAGGGCTCTTAAACAACATGGTTATTTCTTGTAATCTAAAGGTTGTTGATTTGTCCTTCTACTGCAGATTAGTGAAAAGGAAGTTAAAATTAATTTATTAAATGATATTACTCAACATATTAGGATATTATTTTTTCATTTGTATTGATATACTGGAGCAGTTTTAATGGATTAATGTAAATAGATTACAATACTAGCAGTGTTGAAAAAAAACTAAAAAAGAAAATAAATTTTTTTTTGGCTTAAAACCTGTTTTAAACGTTTTTCCCTTTTGGGCAGTATATTTATAATTAATAAGAGTACAAAGAAGTAATATATGGAATATGGAGTATAAATAAGTAAAATAATAATAATTGTGATACATTAGTTAATGACTAACATTGATTTTAGACATTTAGAAATAAATAGAAAATATGAATAGTTTAAAATTAAGTATTTAAATTCAATTATTTTAAATTTTAAAGAGACAGAGAAAAGCTAAATGTATTCTAAACTGCTTGACTAAAATCAATTTAGTATGTAAGATAAATTTCTAAAATTAACTTTTAAAATATATTACTTAATAAAACAAACAACCTCTTTGTAGTTATAATTTTTTTCTCTATGCATGTAGAAAAACCAATCAGATCAAATTTTAATGACCTTATTCATTAATTTATTCACCTTTCAGGTTTGGTTGGTGACAAAGGTGAGCGAGGACTGGATGGGCTTCCAGGATTAGCAGGTATCAAGGGATTTAGAGGAGATGCTGGAATTCCTGGTGCTAGAGGTCCTGATGGAACACCTGGGCAACCAGGGTCACCTGGATTACCAGGAAAACAAGGATTCCCTGGCTTAAGTGGTAATTTTTTTTACCTGCCATAATATTTTTAGAGTTAATAAGATGAGCTTCTGTTAATAGCTAGATTTGTTTTTTTTGTGCTACACCTGCTATTATTGAAATGAAAATAGCATTAAAGGTTTAGATTTTGATGGTATGTTGTTTGTATTGAATTAATATTTTGAATAAACTATTAGGTACCTTGTTAAACAAATTGGTTGATACTTATCCATCAAGAACAATGAAACATCCTTTATGTTGAGACTTTTTGCTGTTACTTTTTTGTGAAAGCTTAGGAGATTATGTCAGTTTTGTTTTTATAGGATTGAAAGGTGAAATGGGGGATATGGGATCTCCTGGACTTCAAGGGTTTCCTGGTAGAGCAGGACTTACAGGTCTACCTGGCTTTAAAGGTATGATTTCTAATTACTGTAAAAATAGTATTTATATATGGCATAAGACAGGAAATATGTAGGCTAGTTGCCAGAAATTGTTTTACTAGTGTCAAGATTAAAGTAGCAGCTGTTGTCTTTCTAAACCTTACTATTTAGAACTTTTTTTACATTGTTTAGTATGAATTTCAATTTGTTAGAATATCCAAGTTACACAGTATTGAGTTAAATTGCATATATAAAAAAAATAATATATGTCATAGCTGTTTGGTCGTAATGCATTGATTTTATATTTAGGAGCATCTGGAGATGATGGTTTCCCTGGATTTGAGGGCAGACCAGGCCTTCCTGGATTAAGGGGTCTACCAGGAGACCCAGGTTTCCCTGGGTTAGCTGGTCAAAAGGGAGAACCTTCCTTTTTCAGTGAAAAGGGAGAAGATGGTGATGCTGGTCTACCAGGTAAGCTTTAATATGAGCATGAAATTGCTTCATTAGGTGCTGTATAATTTTATATTTGATTTCTTTCTCTTCAAGAATTTAGGTAGTTGCCCAAAAAATTCATAATTATTTTTTTCTTATAACTCAGTCTGTTTCAAACTTGATTATAAAGTTCCAACCATGTTTTAACTTTACCTTTCTGATTAGTTCTTTGATAATTCAAAGTCAGAGCTGCTTCTAAGTTTATGTGCTCGAATTAAATGTATGTATTCTTTTGAAAATGAGATTAAAAATACGTGAACATAAATGCAAAATTGAGTTGTTTTTTCTGTTTGTTTTTTTAGGTTTAACTGGTTCTCCTGGAAGACCAGGACTTCCTGGTTTGTCTGGGCTTAAAGGAGAGCGAGGTAATCCAGGAGCAGTTTTAGATGCTCTGCCTGGAATTAACGGTCTACCAGGTCCTAAAGGTTATCCTGGACCTCCAGGATTTCCAGGAAATAAAGGAGAGATGGGAGATATGGGATTTCCTGGTGAGTCACAGTTTTAAGTTGTTTTGTTGATAAAAATGCTGAGGTAGTATTTAAAGTTTTCTAAAATCAGAGTATTTAAATTAAACACATTTTTGATAGTCTTGTTTTAAAACTTTTTGTGTATTCTTCAGATTTTGTGAACAATAAGTAGATTAAAGAGTTGGCATGTACTCTTTTAAATGTTTCAATATCATTATTAATACAAAATTGGTTTTATGGTTTTTGTTTATGGAAAGGTTTTCATTAAAGAACAAACATTTTAGTGTATAGAAATATTCAACAGCGAAAACAATAGTTTAACTTATTAATCTTAAGTCTTAATAAATGGCAGTACTTAAGTCAGAACCTTTTTATTTCTAATATTAACTGAATACTTGGATAGTAAATTCTTTGTAATAATCCATTTGATTATGTGTTGTTATCAGGAACGGATGGTTATAAAGGAGATGCTGGACGACCTGGCGGTCCTGGTTTACCTGGAATTGATGGTATGCCTGGCATACCTGGAAGGAAGGGTGAAGCTGGATTCCCAGGCCTCCCTGGATTCATTGGTCTTAAGGTATGATTTCTCGGAAGTCTGAGAAACCTATGTCAAGCTACGTGAAACTTAAATATTTGTTGGCTAGTAGTTATAGCATTTCACATTTAAACACACACATGCACACAACATACACAAAAAAATCCACTTGAATTAATCAGTGATCAAATTAATTTTTTTAAACTTAAATGTTATTCACATGTTTAAGTCTCAAAATTTTCAGCAATGTAATAAATTATTTATATTTTGCATACAGGGAGTACCAGGTTATGAGGGTCTTGTAGGCTTTCCTGGAATCAAAGGAGATCGAGGGTTCCCTGGTGCTCCTGGTCTAGAGGGTCTGCCCGGAATCAAAGGAGAAAGAGGAGATACAGGACCAAAAGGTAATATTTCTTTTATAAAGACTAAATATATGTTTTCAAAATTTTACTAGGCAGTATAAGTTTGTTAACCAGATCCCCAATATACTTCCCATGTCTGTATGTTTTGACACTATTAGACCAATTTAACCTCATTGAACTTCTCTTTACTGTGTTATACACATTATATCTTATGTTTCTTACATGCATTAAAAATTTTAGTTTTATGCAATATAATTTAAATTCATTATTTTAAACATTTCATTATTAATTGTTTTTGTAAGAAGTGAAATCATTAACATAAAATGTTTTATTTCAAGGCTTTGGAACTGTGACTGAAAGTAAAGGTATACCTGGTGATCCTGGGTTACCAGGTCTTCCAGGCTTGCCTGGGTTAAGAGGGGACGATGGATTCCCTGGCTTGCCTGGATTGAAAGGTACTCCTGGAGACCCTGGATTAGATGGTAGACCAGGTATTGCTGGAAGAGAAGGCCCTAAAGGTAAGTGAATACTTTCTGAGAAAACATAAAGAAGTAGTGTTACCTTTAATAATCTTTTTTAAAGACTGTAACCTTGACTTTGTTGACTGTAATTCAAGACTTAATGTTTTTACTTGTAATGAAGTACTTTGTTCTTAGAAAGAACACATTTTATGAGTCATCCAGTTGCAAAAGCTTAATGACAAAATAAAAGAAGAAAAAAAATATTAGTAAAAAGATTTTTGTCTCTTTTATCAAATGGTATTTGTCTAAAAAAACCCCTTCAAAATACCTACCAAGGGCATTTGATCTATGAAATAATATGAACATTATGAAACAATAGGGTTAGGCTGCAAAGACCGTTTAGTGTAGTTTCTGTTCAAACTAGAAAAGTAAGATATATAGTTTACGTGCATTTTGCTGTATGTTTGTAAAATGTGTGTCATTTCAAAATTAACACTAAATGTATTGTTTTTAATAAATAAGTATTTTCAGTTTATCAAATTACAAGTCAAGTTCTCTTATATTTCTGTTGGTTTGTTCAATAAGTTGCTGCATGTATGCAAGAACCTATGGTCAAGTTGCAAAACCCAATAACTTTGCCAGCTTAGTTTTAAAACCCCCTAAATGAAGTATTTTCTCCCTAATTATTAAAAAAATATTTATTTACCATTTTTCACCTTAAGGAATTATAAATAAATTATTTTTAGGTCTCGAGGGTATTCCAGGACAACCCGGTGAAGATGGTCAACCAGGCTTCTCAGGTAAAGCACGTGAACAATCATAACCTTTTGTAGGTAAAAAAAAACAATGTTATTTATCAAGGTGTTAATCTTGGATCATTTTACAGATGAGAAAGGTTTGCCAGGTGACGAAGGAGACTTGGGTCTACCTGGCTTCCCAGGCCTTGCAGGAAGAAAAGGAGAAGCTGGAGATTCTGGCTTACCTGGCTTGAATGGACAAAAAGGATTTCCTGGTTTTGGAACTCCAGGAATTCCAGGAGAAAGAGGTTCACCTGGTCCAGTTGGTCCACCAGGTATGTTAGAAATATACATGAAAACAGTTAAGATCATTCTTGAAATTTAAAAAAAAAAATGATTGTTATTATCTTTTGCTATTGCTCTTTTTTATCTGTTATTGTTAAATAAATTTCTATTTGAAAATAATACATTGCAAAAAAACTCAGTTATTTGAGGATGATTTTAATATGAGTGTTTTAATAATAAAAAATAGTAGGTTTGTGAAAATTTTCATTAAATTGAAGTGTTTTGAAGTTATTTTTGGTTTTGTGTAGCTACAAATTTTTATAATTCCAGTTTTAAAGTTACAATTAGTCAGGTTGCTTATGACAAAATAGTTAACACTCTGGACAAATCTTTAAAATTTTGAAATTTGAATAGAGCTTCTATACCAAGAATATTAATCATCCATAGGGGGGGGGCTGATTTTATGCTCCTGTATCTCGGAAAACAGCACCATATGTGCCCTATTTTATACTTTTTGCTAAATGACATTGAAAATTATTGACAAGATATGCTTTATAAAAGTTCAGATTTCTTTGTTCTTCCTTTTACTACTCTATGATAAAATTGATACATGATTATTGAAGAAAGACTTTCTAAAAATCATTAAGAAATCTGAACTTTGAAATGGCATATCCTGGAAACAATTTAAGCTTTCAAAAGAAATTTGGGTTATGTAGATAATTTGTTCACAGAACATGTAAATATATGTATATTCCAAAACCAGATATTTTTGAAGATATTTAACAAAAAGAAAATTAGGCACTATATAATGAAATTGAGGAGCCTAAAATTGGACATCCCATATTGCTTGTTTATTGTCTGTTGTTTCAAAATCAATAATTAATATCAGGTTAGAATTAAACATAGAAAAAATCCCAATGTAGTTTGTTTAGTTTAAATATATTTTTAGGTTTTAAAATAAGTCTTCTAGGAATAGTTTGTTGTAATTTTTTTTTCAAGTATTACTTTGCTCAAAAAAGTTATTTTATGTCATAGGATTAGCTGGTCTAAATGGTTTACCTGGTCCAAGAGGTGATCCTGGTTACTCTGGTTTACCTGGAATTCCTGGGGATAGAGGTTTACCTGGATTGTCCAGACCTGGAGATCCTGGCCCAGCTGGTTTGCCTGTGAGGATGTTTTTGATTTATTTTCTTTGTTCACTAAAATTAAACTTTGTTCTTTCTGTTTTTGGATTTTTTACAGTATAATAAGGTATATGAATGTTAAGTAAGTTTCTTAAATAAATAGTTGGAGAAGGGTTCTAAACCTTTTTGTTAATCATGCATTGTTGAATAAAAATAATACTCTTATACTTATCCAAAGAAATTTAAATTTTTATTCATAATTTTTTCTTTTATACTGCTAATTTAACTAATTCTAATTTAAATAACAGTTTGTTTTAAAAGAAATAAATTCAATTATGAAGTATAAAAATTTGTATTTTGTTAGTTCATGTTTTAAAAAACAAGCCTAATATGTTAAGGTGGAAGTAACTTTGTGCGATGTACAGATAAGCAAAATAAACCAACAAATAGTTTCCTTCTTGTATAACCGAGTACCTTTGTGTTTTCCCTGCACTGACGAAGGGGATCGTAGCATCCTTGAAACTGTCATATGCCTATTCTTTTCTTACAATTCTGCATTAAAACATTGGTTTATTTTGCTTATAAGCTTAATATGTGCTGGTTGTTAAATATTTATCTGAGAAGTGAGATTTTACAAGTGTGAATGGGATAAAACAGTTACTTGGATCTGATATTGATAATAATAAAGCGATATCTAGGTTTCAAGCTTAACCCATTCAGTCCTAGCTACCCCAAGCTTTCCATAGGATTCAATGGTAATTTCAGGTGGCTTAGGATTGAAAGGGTTAAATTTCACTTCTTCAAGTTTTGTGATTTATCAATATAAATTTTTTTTCTCATTTGAAATCATTCCTTACTCTAACGCAAGTTGGTTCTCATCAGTTAAATTATTTTTCTTATTACCTTATAGGGCTTGGAAGGTCTTCCTGGCATTGTGGGCTTGAAAGGTGACAGGGGAGTGTCTGGTCTCTCTGGACTTCCTGGTTTGAAAGGTGAAAGAGGAAATGATGGGTTACCTGGTTTACCTGGACGCAAAGGACCATCTGGATTACCAGGTAAAGTTAAATTTTTGTCTCTAGTTAATAATTCAAATTTGCCAAACACATTTTAAAATAAAGCAATGGGTTAAGGATAAACTGTTCTACATAGTAAAAGTTATCAGATTCAACCAAAAATCAAACTTAATCAGAATGTCTTAGATGTATTAAAATCTATTCCTGTTTTCTGTACCTATTACTCCAATATTCCTAGGTTCAATGAATAATTTAAAAAACAATTAGTCATCTATAGTTATATTCATGAACAATCTACACTACCTAATTGATGTTTTAATGAAAATTAATAAAAAGTAGTGCTAATCTTAGATGATTCAAAAGTACTTCAGAATCATTCCTGAACATCATAAGTTTCTTAAGTAAAACAAATTGGTAGTAGCTGTTCAGATGGTTTCTTCTGAAGGAACGTTATCTTACAAAAAATTTTTAGCTTAGAAAACTTTTTATTCTAAATATCCGGTATTGAAAGTATTGATATTAAATTATGCCTCTTGTGCTTTTAATAGAAATATGTTACAAAATAGTGCTAGAATTCACAATTTCTCTTGTTATGATATGATTAGTTTAATTTTTTTATCCTTATATTATCATAGGTTTGAAGGGTGTGCAAGGAGACTCCTTTATTCCTGAACCAAATACGAGGATTACTGGCCAGGTTGGTGTTCCTGGCATACCAGGATTGCCAGGGTTTCCAGGAGAAAGAGGACCAATGGGAGATCCAGGTTTGGATGGCATTGCAGGATACCCAGGATCTCCTGGCTTGCCTGGATACGACGGAATTCCAGGATTCCCAGGAAACAAGGGAATGGCTGGAGAGCCAGGTTATAATGGTATGCAATTTTTCTCTTCTGAAACCAAAATTTAGAAAATATTTGATAAACTGAAATATTTTCACATAAAATAATTTCTTCCATCACTCACAAGAACAATTACAGATAAATTGTAAAAAGGTTTTCGTTTTTCTTTTTACAATACTATCATTATTTAATTTTTATGGAATTAAATGTAAATATTCCTCCCAATGTGCTAGAAATGTTTTATAAAGAATCAATTGTTGATTTCTTTCTTCTTTTGCTTTCTCTTATCTGAAAAGTTTACTCTCCTTAGCATGTAAAAGCACATTGTTGAATAAGCTTGAGTGTTATATTCTCAAGTTAAAAAAAGGTATGAAGATTTTTTTGATAGTTAAAAGTAGGCAATTTCTTTACCTATTTTGCTGTGTGACATTCAGGATGTTTTTAGCATAAACTTCATCATTAGCTTCTGGTTAATTTTTATAACTCTGATGTTTCAAGAATACAAAAGTTTGAAAATTGAATCTTCTAGGTCTGGAAGGATTCTCAGGTGTGCCAGGATCAATTGGAGACCCTGGACCTCAAGGTCTGCCGGGAAAACCTGCTGCATCTAGAGGCTACTTCTTCACTAGACACAGTCAAACTACTTCTATTCCAGAATGCCCATTCAATTCCCCTCCCATGTGGGTAGGATATTCATTGCTCTATCTGCATGGCAACCACAGGACTCATGGACAAGATTTAGGTCAGCACTTAAGATATTTTCTCCAATTATTTAGCTCCCTTTTTATAATATAAATTTCTTGATTGGCTTTGTGTATTGAGTTTTACCAACTTGCGTTTTCTCTCTATATTCATATTTTGATGAGGTGAAAAAAAGTTTATTAACAAACCTGGTAAATCAAAATTTTATTATGAATTATATTTTATTAGACAGTATTAATGGGAGAGATAACTTCTATAGAGTATGACATTACATCTGTGCTAATATATAACAAGCCAAAAGTGATTGATACAATTTATAAGCACAAAATTTTTACTGTCAGTCAAGTGTAGAAATTTGTTCAATTTAACCTTTCATTATCTACTCAGTCAAACCATGCTATAATCTGATTTTGGTCTTTTTTAGGTGCACCTGGCAGCTGCTTGAGACGTTTTAGCACAATGCCATTTATGTTCTGTAACCTCAACAACGTATGTAATCTAGCCTCTAGGAATGATTTCAGCTATTGGTTGAGCACACCTGAACCAATGACTATGTCTATGACACCAATTGTTGGGCAAGACATCCCCAAGTATATAAGTCGCTGTGCTGTTTGTGAAACACCAACTCAGGTGAGCAAGTCTCTTATTTATAAACCTAATAATTTACAAATACTTATTTATATTTATTATTAAAGCATGTTGTGCCAGTAAATTATGTTATACCTATTTTTTTAATTAGCTTTTATAAAATTTCCATATAAAAACATTACTTTCTATTCTTCGACCTATCAGCAACATTTTCTACTCAGGCTTTGTTTAATTTTTATCCTGGATGCAAAGAAGATAGTTTCAAAATTTTCTTTCTCAAACTCTCTTTAATAAAAGCATGGCATTCCTTTTGTGATTCCAGTAATGATTTATTTTATAACGATGAATGACGAAAATATGTAATGATTTAAAAAAATTTTGAGAAAAATTTCAAATTATACAAATGTTTTATCTTTGATTAAATAGAACTTTCAAGGGATCACGAGAAAATTTCAAATTTCCATGACTTTGAATAAAAGATGTTTAAGATTTGGACTTTATCAATATTTTTTCTATTCAAAAGCTATAACCATAGTTCCAATTAACTTTAGTTACTACTACATATTCAGTAAGCAACAAAAGTTCTAAGTAACTAACGGATCCAAAATATATTAAATATACAGACAGCTTTGACCATCTGTTTACATTGTTTTAAGACTTTTGATAAAGACTCCTGGCAATCCTCAGTATGAGATTTTAAGAATGGCTCTTAGGTTTGAGATGAGATTTTCAAGGTTCTCAGTGTAATAAGGTGGATTTTATTTTTTATGGTGGTGTAGTTATTTTGATGGGCCTTATTATCTGTTGTTAGGGAGAGGTTTAGCTCAAAAAACTGATCTTTACTAATTTTTGCTTCATAAAGATTTGATCACTCAGTATATTATTAATAATTCTAATTCAATGGAATTTAGCTGTAAAATAGTGAGATACAATATTTTGTGATAACGATAATTGTCATTAATTTACGATAATGTTATCTAATAACGCTATAAGTTATTTCACCCACCTCTATTAAAAACTTGGGTGGAATATTTTACTTCTAAAACTGTTTTGATTAAATTTCATTACATTGAAGTTAATAACCCAAATTTTGTCGTACACCTAAGTTTTTTCTTAGATCTAACTTAGGTTCATTTATATTTTGTAATCTTAAATGGTGAACGATATTATTCGGAATTTAATTCAATTAGTTGAATATTAATTTCATTTAATATGACTGCATGTTTATTTTAATTCTTTTGGGAAAATTACGAGATAAGACTTAAAGAATATAAAACATTTTCATCAGAATTTCAAATCCACATTTTTTAATATTTATACTTTATATTTTTTAGGTTATTGCTGTGCATAGCCAGACTATGGATGTCCCTGAATGTCCTCAAGGATGGGAGGGAGTGTGGATTGGCTACAGTTTCTTAATGGTAATACCAAAACTTCTGCTACTTAGGATGCTTTTTAAAAAGTGCCAAAAATTGTTAATAAAAGTCCCCCAGAGTATTACTAGATTTTGCATGATTTCATTACATCTTCACTAAAAGAAGTTATAAAATTTTTTTGTGTACTTTGAAGTATCAAAGTAAACATTTCTGTTACTTTATAGAAATAAAAATAATATTTCATTGCTAATTTTTTTTTATCTACCCTATAATTTTCTTTCATGTTCTAAACTTGAGCCGAGTATTTTAGTAATTGAACAATAATGAGTCCTTTCCATCAATTTCAGAATACTGATTCTGGAGCTGAAGGGGTTGGCCAACCGCTTGCATCCCCAGGATCTTGCCTAGAAGACTTCCGACCCTTACCCTTCATTGAATGCCAAGGACACGGGCGTTGCAATTACCACACCACAGCCCAGAGCTACTGGCTCTCTACCTTGGATAGAGTGGACTCTTATAAGGTTCCTCAGCCAGAGACGCTCAAGGCTGGAGACCTACGTAGGAAAATCTCCCGTTGCCAGGTCTGCATGAGGAGGCATTCTCCTACTATAAACCTGGGCATTAGACCTTCTAAATAGTTTGAATGAAATATCGTGCACACTTGAGAAAAAACTGAAGAACTCAAACTGAAAAAACTATATAATCCAACAGACGTTAAAAGTGATTGTTTCGATCTGAAAGTGCCTTCGACTATTGCTGATGTGCTTATTTTGTATGACACAGTGAATCTCATTTCTTTCCATAGTATATGCAGATGGCTGCCGATGTCTTTTGTTTATTTTCTGTGTTCTGTAAAACTTTTGTATGTTTTTCATTGCATTATTTAAAGAATCTGCATTTCTCAAGCTAAGTCAAAGATCTGAATTTTTTGTAAAAATAGAAAATATGTTTTTATTGATACAGGTTCCAACGAGAATTCTACTCATGTGTGCCAAATTTTTTAATGCTTTTAAAGAAGCTAAAATATAATATAGCTAATATATTTGTTGGTATTACTTTTATTACAGAAGTATTTTTGTTGCTTGGTCATCTTTGATTCTCAATAAATGTTACTTGTAAAGTTTGATGAATAAAACACTGCCAATTTGTTTATATATTTCTTTAGACTGTGTATTTGTTTTTAAAATTTACATTTTTCAGTATGTAAGGAAGTTCAAAAAAGGAATATTTGCATCCCTACGACATAACACTTGTTCCACCTGGTATGGATTCATGCATAAACATAGCTTTATACATTCAACTGTTACAGTTTTCATAAATATATATATTTTTTATTTCTAATGTTCTGGTTTGATCTTAGTTTCTTTTGAACCATGGGTGCCACTCTTCAGTCCTCAGGACGGAATTCCGTCTTTTTAAAAGTTTTGTGAACGGAATTCCGTCTTGGTTTTTAATAGGAAGAGTAAAATCGGATGCAATGTATTAAATTTTGGTACTTGCATAACTCCTTTTGCCAAGAAATAATCCTGTTTTACACAGATATAGCTTTAACTTATAACATTTAAAGACCTGTTCATGTGATATTTTATGGGTTTTTCTGCAATTCAAAAAAAAATCCACTACACTGGAGAAAAATTATTAAAAGGATAATTTCAAGTTCAGTCTTACTATTTTTGAATAGTGGCACCCATGTTTTGAACAATCTTGATGAGAAATTTGCTATTCTTTTATCATGCTATTTTGGAAATAGTTTAAAATTATTCTTCACCTTTAAAAAAGGAATCTTAAAAAACTGAAATAACTTCTAACAAATTTATACAAAACAATGTACAGTTAGTTAATAATAAAGTATTCTTAGACCCCTCTACACTTTTTGTGAAAATAAATTATGAATAACATACTATATTAGGATTTAATTTAAGCATAGTAAGTATATTTATGCTAATTTAGTGGGTGTAGGAATACTTTATTAACTAATAATTTATTTGGTGCCTCTAATCTTAGTTATCTGAATGTTGTTCCTAAAAAAATATCAATGTTTCTCCCTTTACACTTTTTATTTTCATGAAAAAGTATTCTGATGTAGGTAGGACTGTAGATTAAAGGTTGAAACATATTCTTAGTTGCATTACTGTGTGATGTTGCTAGGGTGAGAAATTATAAGATTTGAAATATTTGTTTTAACTTTTATTAAGTTTCACAAAGGTTTGTAGAAATATTGAATTGATTCCTATTGATAATAATATAGAATTGATTCCTATTCTATTTTAAGATGAATGGTTAATAAAAATTATTAAATGGTAGGAGGATAACACTTGTATTTTAAGTCCCAGTCTTCTTTAAAAAGATAAAATATAGTGTTTGGGTACTGAATGTAATGTGAATTAAAATGATAAAACAACATTTTAACAAAATCTGAGTAAGATAAAAACTGTTTGGTTCTGAAAGGCAATCTATATAAGGGAGAAACTCAGATCTAAACCAGCAGTGTTACTAGACTGAAGTAGGACTTAGGCAAAGTTACATGGTAAGGCTTCTATCCATTTATGATATAAACTCAAGTGTTATGCTTCATGCCCAAAAGCCATAATAAAAAGAACATTTTTTAAAAATTGTAAAAGGAGGCTCCATACTGTTCTTGGAGAAGATGTAGAAAAGAAAGAGAAACCCACATTTCCAGCACCCTATAGTTCTTAAAAGTTAAAGAGCATGAAAATGCAGTCATGTAGAGAGATGATGCAGAGAAAAACAAGAGAAACTCCATGATATAGCTCTCCCTATAGTTCTTAGAAATGATGCAAAATAGCAGCACACATGTAGTGCATTCCTTTGAAAATATGTGAAAGAGCACACGAGAATGAATGGAGCATTCCTTAGAGGGAATTTAGAAGAGAAAGGGATACCCCAAGATGGAGGGCTATCTACAGGTTTTAAAAAGGATGCAGAAGACACAAAAGAAACTCCAGGATTGATCACTCTTGAGAGAAAATGATACCTTAAGATGGAGCGCTCTCTACACTTTTAGAAAAGGTATGGAACAGCATACGAAGCGCACTTGGTGAAACACTCCTTAGAAAATGCAAAAGAGCAAGAGAAACCTCTGGAAAGACCGCTACTTAGAACGTAGAAGAGAAGGAGATGCGATATGCATGGATGACGCGCTCATTAGAAAGAATGCAAAAGAGAAAGTAAACCCACAGAGAGAGAGCTTCTTTTAAAGAGGGTGCAGAAGAGCAAGAGGAACCTCCATGATGGAACACTTTCTTCAGTTCTATGAGAGACTGTAGAAAAGCATGAGAACCACAAGGATAACGAAAAGCTAGAATCTCTGAACGAGCGCTCTTTTAAGAGAATGCAGAAAAGGAGGAAATCCTTCTTGAATGAGTGGTCCTTGGTGGTGCGAATACAGACACGGATGATACTTTCCCTGCCAGGGGCTTAAAATAAGGGGTCCTGTAGACATTATATAATCTTACTTTTATATTTTTTTTATTTAACCAGATTCTAGTTTTATAAAAGGCCTCGTACCATCGTTTATGACGGTACCTCGTAACCATCATAAAAAGTTCATTTTTTCAATAAAATAAATATATACCTATTCCATAATTCTTTACGTATACCTATTCCATAATTCTAACAAGAGCTTACAATAAAAAGGTTAAAAAAGAATTTTCTCATTTTACCTCCTCAGACTAAAACATTAAAATTAAAATTACTAAACATAATATCATAGTCTCTTATGGGAGTGAAGTTCACCAAGTAATTGTTCAGAAGTTGGTTTTGGTTAAAATAAGAGTGGGTTGAGCAACAAATTGGCTTTAGCCAATCTGGCAACTGCAGGTAAATAAAGTTATTAATTTGATTAAGTTATTAAACTAAACTAATATTAAAAATATTTAGGTAAATTAACCTAAAAATATAAAGTAGAAAAGAATATTCTAACTTATTTAGTAAATAGAAATTTTTAGCAAGACGTAGCTTTTTGCTACACATTTTTGTATTTCGTTTTGACAAGATTTTTTGCTGAAAAATGTACTTTTATCATATGGAAACTTTTTGATATTCCGAATTCCCATTAATTAATTTAAGAAATAGGCTTTCTTACAAGGAAGGCTTCCCTGGTATTCTTTGTTTTTGGTAAGTGATTTTTTTCTGTAATTACATTAAATAAATGATTCATTCGACGTTGTTCGGATTAATAGATAATTAGTTTTTTACTTTCTCTGATGTTTTCTGAAATGCTTATTTTATATCGTTCTATCTAGATTCTCATCACTTTTAAACCCTTTTATTCTTGAAAAAAAAATTGAACACAAAATTTCTGATTTAATTCTTATTTAAGAAAAACTTGTAAATACTGATGGGAAAAATTATGATAGAATTTCGTATTATTCAATCCTAGAATGACGAGTTTTTGAACCAGAAAAAAGTGCTTTTGGGTAATTAATTCCACGCGGGAGCCCATGTTAAGCAGTGGGGGAGACTGTTGTATCTACGCACGGTTTGTACCTTCGGGCACCTAATTTTAAAATTCGAAAATATTGGTGGTATACGGACACCACAAGTGACACCTTTGGACACGTTATTTATGTTTCTGTACAGCTAACCGCCATTTTTAAATCGGGTTTTGTTAATGTGAATATATCTTAATGCATGTTAAATTACTTCTGAATTATGTGTTATTTGTCGGCAAAAATTTTAGGTTCTACTTTGCATTTTATGTAAAATATAGTATAAAATCTGTAGCACCATTATCAGATTCCGTTTTATGATGCCGACAAAATTAAATTATACCGAAGAAGATTTGCAAAAGTCGAATCTAATTTTTTTACGGTTTTATATGAGTTTTGCAGGATATTAATGTGGGACGATCAGATCAATCAGCACGATGAATGAAACTATTAACCTTAAATTCCAATTTGAAAATTCCATCTGATTTATATATTTTCAGTAGGAAATTAATATATGCATCAATCAAGTTCTTTTAAATGATTATTTAAGCTCTAAAAGTACTTTATACTTTAAAAAATCGATTTCCAATTTATTACTTGCGAGGCATTATTGTTCATTAAAAAGTAATATTACTTTTTCACTTCATTACTATATCAATAAAAATTTATCGGTTTTAACTTTTTTCAACTAAAACTTCGTGTCCACTGGTACCGCTGGGTCTGTCCGTCAGGGGCGTAGCCAGAGGGGGACGGGGGATTTGGGGTATACCCCCCCCCCCAAATTCAGAAATTTACCTCTTTTGACCATAGAAAAATAATAAAGTTACCCCATATCCCCTCCCAAAATTCTAATATCCCCCTTTCAAAAAAATTTTCTCGCTAAGCCACTCTGCTGTCCATATAGGGATACCAGGTTGTTGCACCTATGAATGGACACAAATTTTATTACGTTATTAAAAATTATTAAAATCCAATTTTCAAAATTTGACCTAATAAAAAATATATTACCCTTTTTATTAGGATTGTGACTATAGGTTGGTCACTTTAAATAGTCGAAATGTGATTTTATTTGTTTTAGAAAAATTAAAATGTTATTTTTGTCCGAAGGTACAACAGTCTCCCCTATGAGCCTCGTATGGTTGGACATGGACAATGGACAATGGACATTCATGATAGACACAGACAGGGATTCCCAAAGGGGAATCATTAATGGGTATACTTGACCTACAAAATATACCGATTTGATTGAAACATGGTTTGTGACCTTAAAACTACTTATTTAAAGAAACTGGGCAGTTAGGATTAGTGATAGTAGGATTGGGAGTCAATGGTGAAGGTAAATTTCTTTTAAAAGGTCGATGCTGAGGAAATTTATGAAGCCTACTGCGAGAGCATAGAGTTACATAAATGTAAAGCGAATTGAATGATGATTTATAAAAAATGATTGGTTTTATATACAATCAGTAAAATAACAGACTCTAGAAATCCTATCTTCATATTTAGTAGTTAAGAATCCGCATTTAAAAATTGAAGAAAAAAATTATCTAACTCTCTGTTACAGGTAAGGAATACTGAGTTTATTGGGACATGGACCAAATTCATGTAGAGTTTGGGCCTTGCCCTATTGAAAAATCATTACCCCGTGAAAATATACTCGAGGAGAACCCTGAAGAAATCGATATTGTATCAGGTCGATTGTTTTTCGGTCAACATAGTTCAGATGTTAAGCATCTATTCTTCATGCTCCCTGCCAGTAACGAATCGATGAAAGACATAACTTATGAACTTACTCAAAACTGGCAGATGTTTTTACCCAAAATAGTGGTATTTGTTATTCAAAGCTCGTCTGATATGAAGTCCGTATCCCAAGTGAAAATAAAGGAAATAATTCTCAAGGGGTTGGTAAACGCTTTGAATACTACTGACATGTGGTTATGTCTGGATGGCCTCGATTATGGATTTAGTAAAGAAATCGGAGTGGCCTTCCAAAAGGAAATTTGGAGGCGAAAACATTTTTCGAAAGGATTCTCTCAGTATCCTAAGACCGCTTTAATAGGAATCTGTCCACTGGATGTTTTAAAATTTGCTGACAAATTGCAAGTCGGTAAAAGACATAAGGAAGACGAAGAAGAGAAAGAAGAAGTGAAGAAATACGGTATCAGCAGAGATTTCGATAAATTTATTTTCGTCAAGAATTGCGATGCCACGTCTAAGAGCTTTGTAGCGTTCGAGTTGAAACTCGCAAAGCACTTGAAACAGAACTTGCATTTTAAGAGAACAATGCGTGTCGAAAGGGCTGAGACATTTCCCGAGGACAATGTATGCGAAACACCAGTGATTGCTCTCCTCATTAATGGGAGTTTGGAGGATGTAGACATTGTACTGGGGCATCTCAAACACGAAGTTCCCGTTGTTTTAGTGGAAGGCAGTGGAGGACTGGCTGATCTTTTGGCGTTTGCCTATCATCTTTTCATTTGTCGTCCTTTTGGAATCAGCATAGCAGATTACAATGAATCAGTCTTGAAGCCTCAAGTTTGGAACAAGTTAAAT
This sequence comes from Tetragnatha montana, assembly GCA_963680715.1. Taxonomy (NCBI): domain Eukaryota; kingdom Metazoa; phylum Arthropoda; class Arachnida; order Araneae; family Tetragnathidae; genus Tetragnatha; species Tetragnatha montana. The sequence goes on from OY796676.1 coordinate 31,865,078, forward strand.
GAAATTTTCCCCGAAAACTCTTCCTTGGTCACGAAAGGGAGATTTTTGAGAGAGAAAATTTGCGATTGCATACAACGCTCTACAACACAGGATCAAGTCTTTCTGACTTTGATTAGTAGGCAAGACATGGAAGACGAGTCAATGCATTTGACGACTCATCTTTTCAAAGCCATATACAATACTAATCCATCAGGGAAAGCCAAAAAACAAGATTTAGATTACTGGAAGAAGTACTTATTCTTAGCTATGGATTGGAACTGTCCTGACGTTGCTCCAAACTTATTCTCACTTGAAGCAAATAAAGAACTCCTACATGGACCTGAAGCGTTTTTCAGAGCACTTGTCATGCCTCAAAGAGAAGAATTCGTATCAGTTTTCCTAAAGCAGGGCTTTCTGGTTCATAGGTTTTTAGACACTGAAATATTAATTAAATTGTTTGAAAACTCCTTAGGTAAAGATTATTTTAAAACAGTTATATGGGAGAACATTTTGGAGTTTGTACCAACTGACAGAATTGAGATACCTATGCTCTTCATAAATAAATTAGTTAAGATTTTGGAAAATTTTACTGGGATACCTGCTTTGATCAAACCACGTTACTTAAAATGGAACTATCATGCTCATTACTCTGTAAGAACACCTCAACAGGCTGAACGCGAAAGCATACTAGTACTGTGCTTATGGGGTATACTTTCAAACAGATTCGAACTTGTTAAAAATATTTGGAAACACTCAGAGCAACCGGTTCGTATCGCACTGACATGTTCAGTAGTTCTAAATAAATTGCAAGTGCATGTTTCAGATTTAAACCTGCAAAACGAAATGAAGAAAAACTCTTCAGAATTCAATGAAATGGCTATAGGTGTGATGGATGAAGCTTACAAAATGTTTCCAAGCAAGGCAATGGATATGCTGCATAAAAAGGACCCGATTTGGGGCGAAAAGCCACTGATAGAAGTAGCTTATTTTGCTCAGAATCGTGACTTCATAGCACGTCCTTGTTGCCAAGAGTATTTGGACAAACAGTTCATGGGTAAAATAAAAATTAAGGAGTTGCCATTTGGAGATTTGACTATTCCGCTATGGTTAAAAGTTATAATGTCAAATTTCCTTCTCTTTCCGATGTTCTTATGGGTAGAGTTCAAAGAAGAAAAAAGTAATAGAAAATATTCATCCAAGGCATTAAGTTTACCACAGAAGCTTTACTACTTATACACTGCTCCAATATCCAAATTTTGGAACTTTCAAGTGTTTTACTTGGCCTTTTTATTTTTTTATGGTTTGGCTGTGATCTGGCCAGGATGTGGAAGCATGTACCTTGACTTCCTTTGCAGTATGTGGATCGCAGTAATTATCATAGATTCCTTATGCGATACAATTCTGTCAACATGTAAATACAGAAACAGAAGCATGCTTTCCCAATGGATTCAAATAACATTAATAACTCTGTTTTGGGTTTTTTATTTCTTGTTCCGAGTTTTGTACATCAAAAGTATACTTTCAGAATTCAGAATGAAGGTCATGATGATTCTGGCGCTCCTTTTCTTTTACTATCGCTTCCTTTTCCTAGCTTTTCCTATCTCCCCTAGATTAGGGCCTTTGCTCTGCATGATGATAGAAATGACTCTCGTCGATTTTACGAGTTTCATGCGGGTGACTATTTTAGTAGTTATCAGCAATGCTATCGTGATTCACTCGACAGTCTATCCCGACTATCCACTAGGATGGGATTTATTGAGAAGATCCTTATATGATGGATTCGTATCATTCTTCCTCACCCCAGATAAATATCTTGGAGAGTCTGATATGACTTGCGTGTTATTGAAACCCCATCCGAATAAAATCGGTTTCTTAGGATTTCCTGATGATGTTTGCAAAGTTGGGCGCTATTATCTGCCAGAATGCCCGAATCCGGGAATATGGCCTGCTTTATTCGGATTTCAGTATTTTTTGCTGCTGAGGCTTGTTCTCATAACAATGTTAATGGTTTTATTTAGCAGTACTCAGATGAGGTTTCTTCCTGAAGGAACAAAGATTTGGAAATACCAGAGATATGAACTAGTCTCGAATTTTCACGATCGTGTTCCGGTCCCGTTCAGTCTAGTTAGTCTTATAATTACTTTTTCAAAACGTTTCTTGAATAGAAAGAAAGAGAAAACGGGCCCCAAGAAGGAACATGATAAGGATGATGAAACATACTGGAAGATCTTGGCGTCGAACTATTTAGAAAGAAAGCAGTCTGGAAAAGGAAAAGACAATAAAGAAAACATTCAAATGCGCATGCAGAAATTGCGTGTCTTGACACACGCAATCAGCAGTCAGAGAAATCAAATGGCAGACATCATGACTGAGTTAGGAGAGCTTCAAATCAACGTCAGCAACACGAACAAGCATATTGGTGAAGGCATAATGCAAGTAACTCTTATAGAACGCTTCAGATCGAAGATAGTACCACAGGTGTGTTCCAGAATGTCGCCTTACCCAGGGACCACCATCTCCAGGGTGCTCGTTCCTGACAATTTAGTTTCTTGGGAAATACCATGGAAGAGTTACGATCCTGTCACGTACGTCAAGCCTCGGAACTCCTTCTCTGCCGACATTAGAGTACACGTTGACGAGGATATCCAGAGGAACTGGGATATGGAAGAGTTCCAACTGCCGGTCTTCAAATGGAACACGCAATACATCACCCCCAGTGGAATGTTCATCGACCGGCTCACGTGGATCACCGATCAAAACAATCAGCTGATTCAATACGAACTGGACTCAGACGGACTTCCCAGGAACCCGTGTGGCCGAACTGGAGTTAGTGGAAAGGGATCCTTACCCCGATGGGGCCCCAACCACTACATCTATGTCGTAATATCAGAATGGCCCAAGGGTTTCCAGATGCGTCATAACTTGGAGGTTGTTTTATGCACCACAGACAACGGCTTCTCTTTACCGGGAGGATTAATTCTAACTGAAAACATGTACTCCGTCATTCATGAATTATTCGAGTGCGACAAAGTTTGGGAATCTAGACACGAAATGGTTGATTACTTTGAAACCCTATCTACAGATGCTTCTTCTAATGATGCTGCCACTCAACCGACTCTGGACTCCAGACTAGCTATGAGGGAAAAATTCACAAACGAACGCATCAAAAAAGGGTATTTGGACGAAGCCACCAATACAGATCAGGCCTGGTGTGAAGCGGAAATATGGCATTTCCATTATAACGGCTCCAACAAAGTAAAAGAAAATTTAAAGGAAAACTTACGTTTTACATTATTAACAGAAGAAGTTTTAGAAAAACTTCCCCAAGGTCAGGCGTACGTCTTGTTTTCCTTAAGCAAAACTAGGAAAGCAAGTTTAGTAAGGCAAAACTAGACTCTTGAGGGCCTTCATAATTTAAGATCAATTCCTGAAACCTAGAACAATATTATTAGAGCTCTTGCACTTCCAGTTCTGAATTGTGAAGTGATTTTTATCAATTTAGACTGGAAACTGAAAACTAATAGTAAATACTATTTAGATTTATATTGACTTAAATTTAAAAAAAACACTGTTTTAAGAAGTCTTAAATAGCAAGCTCTTAATGCTTCAACACCATAATTTGTCGTCTGTCCTTTAAGGGTATCCTTCAAGGTCTCATTGTAGTGTTCTCATTGTGTCTGTACAAGTTCTGCGCAGAATAAAAGAGTTAATCTTTATGAGTAAAATTATTTGATATCATTTTCTTCTTTCTTTCAATGATAGGTACAACCAATATTAAAGGGCATGTTACTTCTCCACAAGTGAAGATATAACTTTTGACTTCCGTGGGGGGTATTTATTTTGTAATACATATTTACTAACTTAAGAGAAGAGTTAATATAATTTTCAACCATACATGAATAAATACATGCTATTAGACTTAAAATACATTAGATCTCTACTATATTTTAAGTCTTTCTATTTTTTTGGATTCATTAACTTCTTGTTTGACGGTGAGGCATCCCCTGGATCCGTCTGAATTTTGGGTTATTTCTATGGATGTTCCAAAAAGACAAAAAAATATCATCTAGCCTTATAAAGTTTCATTACATTTTTAATGTAATTCCAAATTTCCACTCTTGTTAACTAAAGGCCTAATAAAATAGAATGTTAAAAGAAAAAATAATTAAAATTTTAATGTATATCTATATTGCCTAAAAATAATTTTTTTTATTAAAATTTTCAAAAAAAAAAATATTGTTAAGATTTTATTAAACATAGACATGAATTTATTGCATTAAGCGCGTGGCCAGTTTACAAGATAGAATACATACAAAAACATATACATACAATTTATATAGACAGAAACACTCAATAGCAACATAATTATACAAATAAAGGGACAAAGATAGACATAAATGACAACATTTAGAAGAAAAATATAAAAAAATATGAGATCATCGAACTAACTCGATTCAGCTATTTTGACGGAATTTGAAGGTAGATATTGTAAAAAAAATTGCCGGTTGAAGAGAAGGGATTAATATTTTATTACATTTGAATTAAAAAATTAAAGATTTTTTAAACGAATAAAACTAAATAAATTATATTATATACTTTACCCTTTGTATATCTTTTTAGAATCTACGTTTTTTAAAGTGAAAGATTCTTTGTATTTTAATTTGTCTTTTTATAGAAAAATATGCAAAAGTTTTATATCACATCAGTTTGAGAAACAACATATCACCAGCTTTCTGAACTTCTGATAGCCTAATATAAAGTTATAAAATTAAAAGAGAAAAGAAAGGTATCGTTAAAATAAAGTAAATTAATTTAATCCGCTGAAAGACAGCTTTAAAGAGCATATTAATACATCATGACTATTATAGGAGGTTTATACCTTAATCATTATAAGTTAAAAAAAAATATTTTGTCTTTTGGGGATTTATCCTGATTGATTACAGCTCTGAATTGATTATGTTTGACACATAAATCTGCTTTTCCTGAGAAGTACAAGTGTTGGAGTGCAAGTGCACTATTACAAAAGCTATGATTTCATTAGCAGTACAAGATTGTTTTCATTAGAAAAATACCAATAAAGGAGGTAAACCAGACATCAAAACCTCAAGAGAGCATGCCATAATCTTCAAATAGCCCTCCACAAAATATCCATGTGGTGTAACCAATGGCATCTCACCATTCGCCCTCAAAAATGTAACGCCATAAACTTTTCAAACAAGAGAGAACAGCCACAGGACTATTTTATCATAAATAATCAAACCATTCCATGGACAGAACACATAAAAATTCTTGGGCTTTATTTTTCGAAGAACCTATCTTTTCAATACCATTTCAATCATCTAACAAAAAGTTCCGAAAGAAAATTAAACGCTCTGAAAGGAATAGCAGGAGCATCATGGGGTGCAAGAACCTACCATCTAATTCACATCGTAAACGCAACCATCAGAAGCGTTTTGGATTTTAGCAGCCAAATTTATTTCTCATCCTGCAAAACCTTATACAACAAATTAGAAATCATTTACAGGAAAGCCTTAAGAATAGCAACAGGTCTACCTCGCTGGACTCCCATCCCATTACTCCTCAAAGAAGCCGAACAACTATCACTATACAGAAGACATAAAATCACGCTAATTAAATTTGGAATAAAACACATCGCTCATGGAGAGAAGTCATCATTAAACATCTTATTTTCAAAAACATGTCAAAAACCAAGACTAAAAAGACATCCATCGATGCAATATAATTTTCATGAAATCATGAAAACTTTCTCCATAAACTCCAAACTAATAATAGAAGGCAACTCAAACACCAAAAAACATCCCAATTTAAACCTGATCCTAAGCAGTTATGAATTCCAAACGAAAAACAGACCGGATAAAGTTATCCAGGACTATTTCAGAGCTTTCAAAGAAGAAAACACCCAAGACAAAATCATCATAGCAACTGATGCCTCAAAAACATCCGCCCAAACAAAAATAGCGGCAGTAAATACTACCACATCAGAAGTCCTAGCGGGAGGAATACCAAATTCAAACTCCATCTTCACAGGAGAAGCACTAGCAATCGTCTTAGCAATAGAAAACTTCATCAACGAAGAAAGGAACTATATCATTTTAACGGACAGCTTCTCTGTAATCAAAGCCCTAAAAGCGATAAATTTAAAATCACCCAAAATTATTCTCCAACTCATGAACTCCATTAACGAAGCTCTGACAACAGCCAGAAGTCTAGACATCATTTGGATTCCAGGACACAAAGGAATCCCAGAAAACGAAACAGCAGACAAAGAGGCAAAAAGGGCCACTAATACCTTGATCAAAAATTGCCTATCCCCAGAGGATCTCAACATAGAGCTAAGACAAAAAATCAAAGGAGAAGCCGAAATGGAATGGAAAAATTACAAAAAATACGCAGACTTCACACACATGGACAACCAGAACCTGAAGACAAAATTTCCCACATCAAACAGAAAAGAAGACGTTATGATATCCCGAATAAGAACCAAAACCTTCCCCACCATGGCTAATCTTTTCAAGTCCAATCAAATCTCTAACCCCATATGTCTTACATGCAAAGAAATAGACTCTAATGATCACATGCTGTTAATCTGCAAAAAATACGACAAACAAAGAGAAAAACTAATGAATTCCCTCAACATAACTTCCTTAAATTATTCTGAAATCCTAAAAACAAATAAAGGAAACGGTAAAAAGAAAATCCAAGCCATAATCGCATTTCTCAAAGCAAGCATAAAACCAGACTGAAAAATACAGAAAAAACCATCCTCTTCACAATAATTCAGAGAAAAAGTTTCGGAAGAAGAAGACCAAGCAGCTCCATAGGAGTCAGCAAATGTCTCTAAATAACCAACAAGAACAAGAAGGAGGTAAAATTATAAGACATGTTACAATTAATGAATGTCTTCTTTGAAACAATTTTTAAAACATTTCTTTTCATAACTTCTTTAATTAGATATTTTTACCAATAAAAAACATTGACACCATTTCTTTATTTTTCTCTATAAACTTTTTATACATCTTTTTCTTTGAAAAAGGTTTTGCATACCATGCGAAACCACTAAATAAAACAAGCTCCTTATCATCTCTTTTTTTTTTAAATCCTCACGGGTCATAAAATACTTTCATTTTTTACCTACATCTGCATTTATTTTATTACAAGGGACATTCATTTTAAAGCACTGCTTTCAAGATGACATGTGTTCCTAAAGACGCCGAGCTTAGAATCGCTACTAGCGGGGATTTACAGTCGAGTTGTGCTCAGGCTCTGATTTATAAAGACATTTTTATTCAAGTTTGGGTAAGTTTTCTCTGTGATAACGCATGTTTATTTGGAGAAAACTTCTTGAGGTAATAGTATAGCACAACTCGGGGAAATTATCTTAATTCTATATTAGTACCTTGTATTTTTTTTCGTTACATACATGTATACCCTCGCCCTAAATTTATATAAAAGTTACTTAAATAAATTACTTTTATGCAAAAACATCGTTATGAGTGTATGAGATTATTCAAAGCACTACTACAATGCATAAGAAAAATAATAATTGGAAGTTTGGAAATAACTTACTCTCAATTTTTCGCAATGTCTCTAAAAACTGTATTTTTTTTAAATTTACGAAGAATTGAATAATATAGTAAGAGAGAAAAAACTTAGTAACTTTAAAAGTTTGATTATTCTTTAATATTGAGCGAAATAAAATGTATATGAACAACTAAATTATGTCAGCTACTAATATGGAGGAGCTTAATAAATTTATCCCTTTGTGCATTATTAGGTATATCAAATTATTGCAAATTTTAGCAATAAATTAAGAAGACGATAAAGCTTTTACTTCGAATTCGATGCATAAATAAAACACACAATTTTTATTGAAATCACTTTGCATATTTTCTTTCAATATCTTCATTAAATGTAGGTTTTCTTTTACCATTCTAATAAAGAATAGCAAAATAAGTTGGATTAAGCAGATGTAAAAATATATGTAGAATGCCTAAATATTCTTCTCAAAAATGACTTCTTGAAGGAATTTCTTACAAGAAAATGGAAATACGTGTTTTTCATCTGTGACCGCAATATATCACTCTGCAGTAACGCTCAGAAAACCTGTCAATTTCCCTTGGGTTTTCATTTTAAATCATGAATTTTCATGGCTTGGACTCAAAAGTACCAACTACTCCAGACCCAAGTCGCCAAAATGTCGGGAAGAGAGAAACCCCAATTCAGAAAATTGAAATGAAAATACACTTCGCCAACACTATTCGGGTGACCAAATATTTGGAATGGGGAAAAATACGGCGCCGAATATCTAGGTCTTATACAGCTTCTCAAAAGAATGATTTCTATTTATTCTAGAAAGTACTCTCGAATAAAAACTATAACTGTCTTAGAATTGTCTTCATCTGTACCACTTACAAATGATAAAAATTTGTTATGGGAACTGAAATATCTAAAGTGTGTGTGGACGAATAATACACGCAGGGTTTGGACTACTAAGTTACAAAATTTAATAATTGTTTACCACAATCTTATTGATGCTTCTAGTTTAACATTTTCTCTAATGCAGAAAATCAATATCTATGAACTAATATTGAGGAAGGTTAGAAGATAATTTAAATAAAAAAAGTAAATTCAAATAAAAAAAATTAATATCATCATCACACAGAATAATTTCATCATATAGACACTATTGAAAACAAGAATCAAAACATAAAGTGATCAAATAAACAAGTTATGGCATTTATTTTATCTTAAATGTAGATGCAGAATATCTCTTTAAAAAATTTTTACCAGTAGGATGAATCTTCCATAACAAACTAAAATGTTTAAATGGGCTTTTACTGTTAAAATTTTTCTATAGCTAAAATATGTAAAATTATCTACTTTAAAAGTTGATACAAATTTTAATAATATGTCATATAGCTATAACAGTTATTGAACAACGTAAATTAAAGATACTTCATTCAGATAAAAACAATTCAAGACCTTAACTCAGAAGAAAGTAATACTAAGACAAAACTTAGCAATAAATTAACTGCTATTAAGAGGGCAAGTTAATTAAAAGTGATAAAGAAGTTTAAGCGAATAATACTAACCATAACTCATAAGCATTCTTCAGCACTATAAAGCTCTATTGATTACATCCATTAAGTACCTACATTAAAAAAAGCGTAAATCCTCTAATAAATTTTGTAGCATAACTATTTTTAGAATTTTCGATCCAAACTTTCAATAATATTGACTGCTTATTTAACATTGGGGACGAATTACCAACACCAGACTTGATTTCACCATTCTGTTTTCACTGGAAATTCTAGAAGCTCGTCCAGGCTGTTGACTCAGAAGTTGGATCAATACTTTTCAATCATCGGCTGCATGTAAAGAAACATCACCTGCATATCTCAAGCTAGGATTTCATTCCGGGTCTTCTTTTAGGGAAACTCCCTTGCGGGCAGATAGACAGCTATTTAAAAGCTTATTTCTCTCCCAGCTTAAGAATTTCAATTTCGTGGCTTCTTTCAGACATTTCCAGTCATGGATTGGTTTTATGAATATTCACGGTGCAGGCATTTTATTTTGAACTTTGTAGAAAACTGTTTTCGTATTACCGATTACTTTTCACACTTTTTAGAATGGGTTTTTGAGTAATGGATTAAATATGAAATCGTGAAGATATTTAGAGTAACTAAATCATAATTGGAGTAAAGCATGTTTTTTTATAATTTTAAAATTAAAAAAAATATATAGTTTATATTTTATGAAAAATATGTTAAGTGTAAGGAATTCAAAAACAACTATTTTTTTGCTTAGATTCTCACATAAAAGCACTTTTACAACATCAACCAAGATATCTTACCAAAAACAATGTAATGTAATACTTATAAGGGAAGAAACATTGTTTATGTAAAAGAACGAGTCTGAGGACATCTATCAGGCTTTACTTTCTATAACATAGGCAACTTTGAGGGATTTTTACTGTAACGAAACTTTAGTAGAAGAATGCATGCTAATTACTAGATTGTGTAAGTAGATTCCTAAACTTTGAGAAAAGGGAAAAAATTACCTTTGAAGCGATAAGAATAATTATGAAGAGAAATGATAATGTTTGATTCAGTTTCTTTCACTTTCACGAAAACAATATGAAATTAATACCAATGTATTAGAATTAAATTTTTATTGAATAAAAAAGGAAAAAATAATTACATAATTTTTTGTGTGTTCTTTCTTTGAAAGGAAAGTGTTGACATTAACAGGGGCAAATATTTCACACTTATTCTTTAACACACAATCTGTAGTGTTTTTATATCAATTGCGTTAAAAAGGTATATGTTTTTATTAAACTTATAATGATGTGTGTCTTGATAAAATAAGAAGAGGGTATTTTCGAACAACATGAAATTTGTTGAATCATTTGGTAAAATGAGGTAAAGGAGAGCAATTATACATAACTTTTAGTGTTATTTCATTATTGTTTCTTAAGGATTTAAACACTTTAGGTTGCTTTTTAGTCTTATGCTTACTAGCAATATAAAGAGAATTTATACAAAATCATCAGCAGACAGAATTCGACCATTATAAAAATCCATTCAAAGGACAAAAAAAAGGAGCAGATAATAGAGGTCTTTTTATCTTACACAGAATACTAAAGAAGAGTTGAAAGTTTCTTTTTCAAATGTGGCAGCGATAAAATAAGAGCCCACGTTACGGGTCCGGAAGAGCGGAAAATAGAGATTCTGAAGAAGATAAATACCTTGCGATATAAAAGTCGAGAATGGCGCCCAGTAGCCACCTCGTAAGATGGCTTAACAGGATTAGATGGAGATAGAGAACTTGTTTTTTCGTGTTCATTACGGGTGCTAAAAATAGAAAGAGAGGTAATATCAGATGAAAACTATCCAACAACACTAGAGGAACATGAAACTTCCAGTAATTTACAATTGATCTTCTTTAAATTTTTGAAAGAAACTTCCAGTTAGCGAGGCAGTAGAATACTTCTGATTGGGAGTTTTATTATGAATTTTAAGAGGGATAGAGCAGTTCAAAAGAGGTTGGAAGTAATTAAGTAGGAGGATATTTTGGAAAGTATAAAACCTTTTCTTGATAATTACAATTCTATAGGAAAATTTCTGTATGAAAATCCTACTTGGCTGGCATGCCATTTGAATGAATTCTTCCTGCATACTAAGACTTTTTTAAAGGAAAAACTTGATTTTTTTTTACAGGCTACAAAAATGTTTTTAAAAGACGTCCTTTTCTATGTTATATGCTAGCCTAAAATTCCTACACACATTCAAAAAACCTAAAATTTTCTAATTAATGTAGGTATAATAGAGAAATATATATTACATGCTTCAGAGTACATACGTATTTCGAAATAGAAATAGCCAGAAAAAGTTTTCTCGAAAGGGTCATTTGGTTACCAGAAGGGGGAATACTACTATTGTTTCGCAATGATGGATAGTGCGAAATAAGGTGTCTCAAAAGACACTTACAAATGTTATTCCAAAAGATAAAACCTTACAATTTTCTTGATTTTTTTAAAAGATTTTTTATGTGTTAATCTATATCTATAAAAGCCAAATACCACTGACTGACTGACTGACTGACTGACTCATTCACTCACTGGTAAGTGACAAACACTCAACACGGAATCTCCGAAACTTCTGGACCCAGAGGCTTGAAATTTGACAGAGACCTTCCTCTCAGCTATGCGACGCGCACTAAGAACGGATTTAAAAATCGAATGACTCCTCCCCTGTTTTTCGGCGCTTTTTCTACTCCGTTTTTCCCATTGAAATAGCATTATGCATTGTTGAAATGCGTAAATTGCAGTAGGTTTATTTCTCTCTTGAAGTTTCGTCTGGCCTCATGTGATAAAATATAATTTCAAAAATTTCATAATTTATAACAAATTAAGACGAAAAACACAGTGTAAATTTCTATTTCAAAATTATAACAATTTTCAGGAAACATATAAATTCAAATAATTAATTTTGAAACAACATTTTCCTTTATTTGTAATTTAATTTTTTTCTAAAATAAATATATTTATGGAAAGGCTAAAATAAATGGTGTCCATGGAAACAGAGCTGAAATTATTTCATTGTTTCATTGGGCATGGTTTACTAGACTTATACATTCACTAAATTTTTATTGTTAAGTACTAGCAAACCGTTTTTACTAAGAAGTTGGGCTATCATGATAAAAAGAAAATGAGATTTATCAAGCATTTTATTATTTTGATGAAAATGTTTTTATTTTTGGAGATGTAGAATCATACAAATAAAAATGGATTCTTTATCATTTTTTAATATAAATTAAATTAGGCATAGTTAAATATTTTGCTTTAGCGGCGGGAGTTGTTGACTGAATTACACATCGGGATTATTTTTTGATTAAATTAATATAATTTTTAGAAAACGATAGAAATTTCATAAAATACGGTTTGTAACATCCTGTAGGAAATTATTCCCAGGGGGCTCAAAGAGGGTTGTGATTTTTACTTCCTAAGTTTTTATCAAGGGATTTATAAAAACCGAAGCGTAATTTTTGAAAAGGACATCGGAAATACTTCATAGAAATTTTGTTTAAGATTTTAAACTATAAATTTCAAAAGACTGATGATTTCAATTGGATTGTTCTTTTACAGCCACAGTAAAATGCGGGACGGGATACGTTAGGGTATATTTTCACAGAAAGAAACCGGGATGAAAAAGACGACGGGGACGACGGGATGATAAGTGATTGCTAACCAGGAAAAGAAAACCCATATAACTCAATAAACCTGATGATTTAAATTGGATTGTTCTTTAAGGGGACTTGGTACCAAAATTTGGTCAAAATATCAAATTTGAGATTTTGCAATAAAAGTGAAGATAGTACACTCAGAATCATTCCTACCAAGTTTCATAATGATATGGGGATTCTAAGCTTAAAAATTTTGAGGTTTCTGAGGCGTAGATAGGCTTAAGAAGCCTAGTTTTCTATCTTTAAACGGCTTTTTCTCAAAACAAGGTTTTTAATGTTTAAAATCTAAAGGCTTTTTTTCCAATCATTCAAACCACTTCAAACTTTGTAGTCATTATCAGTAACACCTGTTTAACATCTTCAGGCATGGATTTTATAATATATTTATTACAATTTTTTTTACGGAGCATTAAAGTGGAAACTTAGGGTATTTTTTCGAAAAAAATGCCAAATTTCACAGTTTTTTTTATTTTTCAGAAACTTTTATAGATAATCAAATTTCCATGCCTACAAGTGACTATATATGTTTGATTTATGTTAAGAAAAAAAACCAAGTCAAAATAACATATATTAAGGGAGGAGATACAATTTAAATATAGGGTCATTTCGGGCATTTTTTTGAAGTTTATTGTAATTTTTCAAAAAAATAAATTTTTGAACTCGCTTTTTGGGCTAAATATGAATTAGTATGAAGTAAATACATAATTTAACACCTTAAAAGATAATAAAATCCAGTTATTAAAGAAAAATATTTTTTTGGTACCAAGTCCCCTTAACAGCCAAGGTAACAACCAAAGTTAAAAGCGGGGCGGGATGAGTTAGGGTATATTTTCAAAGTAAGGAACCGGGAAGAAAAACACGACGGGGGTGACGGGATGATAAGTGACTGCTAATCCAGAAAAAGAAAAGACATATAACTTTATAAACCTGATTATTTATTTCAATTTGATTGTTCTTTACAGCGAAGGTAACATCCAAATTTAAATGCTGGACGGGATGAGTTAGGGTACATTTTTACATTTAAGAACTGGGATGAAAAAGACGACGGGGACGACGGGATGATAAGTTCCAGAAAAAGAAATCCGGAAAAGAAAAGACATAACTTGAAAAACTTTTTTAAAATATTTATGAATTAACTCAACCCGTGCAATGCCGGGTAAGTCAGCTAGTCTATATCTATAAAAGCCAAATACCACTGACTGACTGACTCACTGGTAAGTGACAAACACTCAACACGGAATCTCCAAAACTACCGGACCCAGAGGCTTGAAATTTGACAGAGACCTTCCTCTCAGCTATGCGACGCGCACTAAGAACGGATTTTAAAATCGAATGACTCCTTCCCTGTTTTTCGGCGCTTTTTCTACTCCGTTTTTCCCATTGAAATAGCATTATGCATTGTTGAAATGCGTAAATTGCAGTAGGTTTATTTCTCTCTTGAGGTTTCGTCTGGCCTCATGTGATAAAATATAATTTCAAAAATTTCATAATTTATAACAAATTAAGACGAAAAACACAGTGTAAATTTCTATTTCAAAATTATAACAATTTTCAGGAAACATATAAATTCAAATAATTAATTTTGAGACAACATTTTCCTTTATTTGTAATTTTAATTTTTTTCTAAAATAAATATATTTATGGAAAGACTAAAATAAATGGTTTCCATGGAACAGAGCTGAAATTATTTCATTGTTTCATTGGGCATGGTTTACTAGACTTATACATTCACTAAATGTTTATTGTTAAGTACTAGCAAACCGTTTTTACTAAGAAGTTGGCTATCATGATAAAAGGAAAATGAGATTTATCAAGCATTTTATTATTTTGATAAAAATGTTTTTATTTTTGGAGATGTAGGATCATACAAATAAAAATGGATTCTTTATCATTTTTGAATATAAATTAAATTAGGTATAGTTAAATATTTTGCTTTGGCGGCGGGAGTTGTTGACTGAATTACACATAGGGATTATTTTTTGATTAAATTAATATCATTTTTGGAAAACGATAGAAACTTCATATACGGTTTGTAACATCCTGTAGGAAATTATTCCCAAGGGGCTCAAAGAGGGTTGTGATTTTTACTTCCTAAATTTTTATCAAGTGATTTATAAAAACCGAAGGGTAATTTTTGAAAACGACATCGGAAATACTTCATGGAAATTTTGTTTAAGATTTTAAACTATAAATTTCAAAAGACTGATGATTTCAATTGGATTGTTCTTTTACAGCCTAAGTAAAATGCGGGACGGGATACGTTAGGGTATATTTTCACAGTAAGAAACCGGGATAAAAAAGACGACGGGATTATAAGTGATTGCTAACCAGGAAAAGAAAAACCATATAGCTCAATAAACCTGATGATTTAAATTGGATTGTTCTTTAACAGCCAAGGTAACAGCCAAAGTTAAAAGCGGGGCGGGAACCGGGAAGAAAAAGACGACGGGGGTGACGGAATGATAAGTGACTGCTAATCCAGAAAAAGAAAAGACATACAACTTGATAAACCTGATGATTTCAATTTGATTGTTCTTTACAGCGAAGGTAACAGCCAAATTTAAATGCGGGACGGGATGAGTTAGGGTATATTTTTACACTTAAGAACTGGGATGAAAAAGACGACGGGGACGACGGGATGATAAGTTCCAGAAAAAGAAAAGACATAACTTGAAAAACTTTTTAAAATATTTATGAATTAACTCAACCCGTGCAAGGCCGGGTAAGTCAGCTAGTACTGCTATAAGTTTAATTTTTTTATCACTACTCTTCAGATACTAATAATTATTTTTATTGCTGTGGTGATGTTTCACACCACCCCATATTTTTGGGTGTTTAAACTCTTTCTTTATTTCAAGATGTTTTATTTTACCCCTTCACCATAATTGTGAAAATAAATTTTGTAGTGTTACAAATCCTTTCACCTTTCGTTCCCTTTTCTAGCATCTCCGAAAAGGGGTTTATAAGGGATACCTTCCTCTTTAATGCTATACACCACGTTATCTCCATCCACAATAGAATTCGCCAAATCCAAGACAGCCCAATAACGCAAAAAACCATCCCCGCCATAAGGCCCTTCAGAAAATCACACAAATAAACCTCCGTATTTCCAAATCTGTAACATCTTCTCCGGGTCACGTAGCAAGTATAAAAGCACCGGCCTTCACATCACTGAGAGCAGCAAAAGAAAAGGAAGTTCTTGTACGCGGCTTAAAGGATCTGTCGAACAACTGCGGAAAAGATCTCATTACATTTTCATGTCCTCCCACCCAGCGATGAAAGAATGCGGCTGCAATACATCAGTCCAACCCTTTTGCCCATCACACCCCCAAATGTTAAATATTAATAGCGTCTAAACTGGATGACGAACCTGGAATGTATCCAAAGGCGCAGAGGGCGTTAGTCAAAGCAATTACGAGATTCCGATTCTTTTTTCCTTTCATCTGCAGAACCTGCATTGTCTTTGAAGTAATGGGGACATAATTCCTTTTTAAGGTGACTCGGTGAGATACTTGAAAAGGATTACTTCTTTTTAAAATGTATTCTCTTTAGGCACAGAATGATATAACTCGGCTTTGTAAATTGAAATGCGAAGAGATTATTAGTTGTTTTCTTGGCAACGCTTTCAAATCGTCAGGGATTTTCGTATCTGTAATAAGTGATTCAAATGAGAGTGCGAGTTTAATATTCATATCTGTTGAGCGCTTGAATATTCGAGATTTTGTCATGTTGAATGGAAGAGAGAAAAATATGGCTTTAAAAATTTCATAAGAGACTTTATGTCAGTAAGAGCGGGCTTTACCTGGAAAAGGTAATGAGAAGTTGCACTGAATTATGACAGAATATGACGTAATGTAACGTTTATTTGGAAATAAAAATGGGAATTTATTTGAGCTTATGGCATGGATTTAGAACACATAAAGATTGAGTAATTCAGAAATTCTAAAGAATATTTATATTTAAATTCCAAGTTAAGGGATTTGAGGGATTTTACAGCGTTAAGGGAGATTCAACAGCTTTTGAAAGATACATTCTTTGTTTTAAACAAAAAACCCCTTAGCTTCATCATTAAAACCCCCAAAGTAACTTAACATTGGTTTGTAGTAAATACCTCCACGCAATCTTCATTAAAACTTCATATTATTGTTCCATAACAAATTCATAACTATTCCATTTCTAATTTGATATCTAAATGGTAGGATAGAACAAGCTATTATACAATTTTCTAAGTAATTATAAGAACATTACGATTTAATCAAAACGCTTTTGAATTCCTCGAAATCTTAAATAAGATATCTTAGAGAAATTATCTAAACCCGAATGCTAGTTTCATACCTATGTGTCAACAAAGTATAGTCTCATGAATTACTTTGTAATGTAGAAACTAATTAAATTAAATTTTCCAAGAGCTCCATTACTTATAATAAATGACTGCTCTGTGTAGACCGCCACAAGGTCCAGGCAGCAGTCACAGACAACAATTTCAGAAACTCTTCCCTAATTAAGTTGTTGCCAGAAATGGCGATGTTATAATAAGTGAACTTCTTGAGATCACTTAAATTGTCTTTTTGTTCTTGGGTTATCATTCGTTCTAATTTGACGAAGCTGTCTTTGAGATTGAATAGCTTAATTTCAGCTGAATTGTAGGGGATCTATAGAAATATTGAGTGTTCAAATGAGTTGTGAAGTTAGGTTTAGTTTGCTTCTTGAAACTTTCTAAGGAGAAATATTTGTTGATGCACTGCCAAAATTTCTTGGCTTCATAGTTTAGAGATTCTGAAAAGTCATATTCCTTTTTTTTATCAAAGGATTGTATAGCTGCCAATTTATTATTGCGTGTTAATAATTCTTTTCTTTATACACAGACTTCTTTGCATTGTTTACATGCAATACATTTTAATGTATACTTTTACTTTCTTTTAAGGCTTCAGTTTTAATCCACCAAATAATGAACTATGCATATTTCCATAAAATTAAAATCTAATAAGTTTTGTACATTATCATTGCGAAAAAAACCATAATCTCTGCATTATGTACAAAGAAACGGGTTGAGAGGTATACAACAAACAATAAGTTAGGTATGGTGTTATACATAAGGGGATATAATTTGAGATGTCTATAGAACAGGGAAGATATTTTTAAAAATTTATTTAATCCTACTACTTTTTAAATTATGAAGTATTTTGAGACGAATTACTATGTTTGGTTATTTTTTTCTATGTGTTTCCTCTGTAAAATTAAAAAAATGTATACCTCTTAATCTATATACTCTATACCTAACAAACTAAAAAGAAACCATCTCTTTCAATGTTCATTTATTTGCAAAACCGGCATAACTAACTATTTTATTTATTATACCTACTAAAAATTAATCTTGCATAACTTCTTCATTACCTATAGAGTTACAGAGTTACATGCTTATTTGTTAAGATACCCTTTCACCATTGAATTCATTGGTACCCATTAAGCTCTAAAGCTATTATTTATTCCAAAACCCTTTTCATCGTTGATACCTACCTATTACCTTAGAATTTATCTTTCTGATGATTTACTTCATTACCATTTATTTTTAACATCTTATACAGAGCTCATAAGTATTTGAATAATTTTTTTTTTCTGGATTTTAGGAGAATTTTAACAACTTTTTTAATAAAACCTTTTCTTTGAGATGTTACATATTAATAGGAAATGAATGTAGTAACTCTAAAACTAGTACTTTGAAATTTAGATGTATTTTTTTTAAAAAATTGGACTTAAAATGCTACTCCATCATTTCGTTCAAAAGTATTTTGACAAAGTACATAGGTATATTTTCACTTTAGAGAAGTAAATTATTATATGAATTCATTCTTTTTTCATGCATTTCTAATGCTTTCATATCTTAATAGTTTATAATCTAGTTTGAATTAGATTTCAAAAGCATAATATTGGTCTGTGGAGTAGTAAATGCAAATGATCATTCAAAAGTCGCTTGAGATTTCAAAAGCTAGGATGGATGTTTAGTCATTCCTAAATAATTTTTGGACTTTTTCAAATATTCTAAAACTTTTTAATGTTTTGTGTGTTTGAGTGTTTCTTCTCAACATGAACTGGTAAATATTTAAGTAATTTTTAAGAATTAAAAAAAAATTAAAAGCAATGGAGTTTTAATTATGCTTTTTAAAGTAACTTTTCAAAGAAAATAAACCCTAAAAAAGTTAAAACTCTTCAAATTCAGGAAGATGGGTTTGTCAAAATAAATTTTTTTTATTCTGATCACCAACTAAACACACTATTTTTAGACCGTTCATATTTGAAATTTGTAGCCCGGTGGCGTAGAGGAAGCGCTTCGCGCTCCCACACCACAGGCCCGAGGTTCAAATCCCGGTCCACGGGCACGGCAGACTCAGCCCTTCATCCCTCCGGGGTCGATAAAATGAGTACCAAGGTCACTTGGGGAAATCAAGAGGGGGGCTAGCATCAAGCTAGCCACTCCTCAGCTGACCGTGACTTTCAGTCACACGTTCTGTACAACTCAGCTCAAGCCTCACCCAGTGAGGCTAGTTATACCGGAGTTTGAAGGTCCAACGACCTAGGTACTCCCTCAAATATCCCCCCTTGATATTTGAAATTTATTCACGTGTCATAGCCCTGTGAACCCCAACTCTGATCCTTCAAATCAATTTAACTAGCATTAGCCATTAAAAATTATAGTGATGTAATTCTAAACGAACCTTATATCAAATGCGGCTGATATACCGTCTCAATGATAGTTGCATTTGATTATTATCGACCTGGAAATGATATATCGGTCTCACTCCTGACAAGTCTAATGCATAATATAAATTCCACAACTATCCTTCACATAACTCGAGGTCGATACCGAAGAAACTCAAAAATTCCACTCAAAACGCGCGATTTTTTTTTCTCCTCAAGGGCATTTTCATCCCGATTCAGCCGAGCATAAAATGGGAGTTTCTCGAGGGGGTTTGCCTCCGTTTCGTCCGTTCCATTAATCCCGGGATGTGGAAAAGCGCGATGGGACTAATACCAGTGCTAAAGGTGGACGAATTAAGGCTGGGGGGGGTAGGTCGATCGTGAAAAAAGGGGGGGAATTTCTGCCCTCAGGAAATAAACTTCTCCAGTTAGGAGTAGTTCACGCCTCTTCGTTTGAATTTGCCCTGCGGCGGTGCAGATCGTAGCCGGTGGTGGAAACTGGAAAGTTTGAGAAGTTTATGTTAAGGAATCGCGTGAAACTTGGCACTTAATTAACCAGATTTGTCCATTTGCATAATTGTGTGGAGTAAATGCTTCTGTTGAAGGGATTTATTAGGAATGGAAATTTGAAAGAATGATCGTGTAGAAGTAATATAAGTATTATGCTTGTTTATTTAGGTATACCTACTGAGAAATAGTTCTAAGGCGGATTTTATTATTTAAGTTTAAAATACAATTAAATTGTAAGTTGAATTGAATAAATATTTTACTGTGTTTCTTGAGCATTTCAACGAATTGAATAAAAAGCACTATCTAAAAATCTCTTAAAGATAACCCCAGTAACAAATTATTTTTTTTCCTGTCACCCATTTTTAAACTTCCTATTACTGTTTATTTTAATATAGTATAAATTATTTTAAACATCTACCTATATTTATTACATTTAATTTTTTAATTCTTAAAAATATCATAATGGATTTTTGCATGATTAATGAAATCACTTAAAAATATTTTACTTTATTGGTATTTAAACAAAGAACAAGATCTTTTTTAACAAAATTGTGTTAAAGACTTCAATAAAATAAGTTTCGAATGATTTTAAAAAAAATACACTGACGTTTACGTTCAGTTAGAAAAGGAAAAGAAAGAACACAAAGAACCAATTTTAGATTTAAATTTAGCTTTCAGAACAAATTCAAATTCAATAAGGTAGTTTTTATCAATATTTTCAGCCGAGTTATTTTGAAACCTCAGTACCTACAAACAAATAAGTCAAATATCTCTACCAAGAACTTTTATGTTGGAAGCATAGTCTATGAGATTCCAATAAGGTTTGTAATCGAATTCCTCAGTGGGATATAACCTGCCAGGATAATATCAGAGATATTCTAAATCTTGTCTGATAGCATTGACATATTGTATAAGATATACGTATATTCTTCTCTGAGAGTTAGGATATTTATAAGTAAATAAAGGTTTTATTCCAAGAAATTTTTAGATATTTGGTTTATGATTGATTTCTCAGAACTATGGTATGAAATACTGTTTGAAATTAAATATAAGAGTTTAATAAATAATTTTTGCTTCAAAGAAAACAATTTTTATTTTTATGAAGAGGGTGATATGAAAAACAACTTACTGAAATTAATAATATTTATCAAGAAAAATTATAGAACATATGAAACAAAATATACAACTCTAGTAGAAAGGTAATCCAAAACATTTTAAATTTTTTAGACTAGTATACATAATAAGAAAAGACGTTGAAATTATTATAATTATATTGATCTATATATAGATCAATATAATTATAATATATTGATTGATGATTGATTGATATTCTTTCAGTATATTTTTAATAGGTCGAGTTTCATTTTCAACTGAAAAACAACTACAGAAGGATATCATTTCATGCTTCATGCCTCTCAAGTCTAAATCCCTTGATGTTAGGGATTTCCTACAATGACTTACGGTCAGTGAAAAAGAAACCCCACAAGATTGAGATATGTCTGTTTTGAATGCTAAGTTATAGGGTTCTCCAAAAGAATCTCTAACTTCAAGTGGCCATTACATTAGCTTTAAAGGGAGACAAAATCTCCCAATGACTTTGACGCCGCAATGAAACGCAATACCCAAATCGAAATCATTTTAAACCGCTTCCAATTCGCTTTCAGGGGTCGGGAAGAGTCCAGACTTGACGGTTAACGACGCGAATGCCGTACAAGGTTCGTCAAACATCATTAGGGAGGCTTCGAATTCCATTTTCACCCCCGGTAGCATATAAAATGCGTGCTTTGCTAATGTCCCGGAGATTTTAGGGCCCGCATTCTGGAAATCACCATTCTCCACTTATCGTTGGGTTGCAAGCTAGCCGACTTTAATCACACCAATCAAATCCGAAGGAATGTTTCCGAGGCACATTAGGTCCATGAGATGTCGCCTGTTTTGCGAGGCCTCTTGGCAGTAAATTTAGTCCGCCCCCTCGTTTGTAGTATGTATTTAGGCTGTAAGCTGTATTTTGAGTGATTTTTTTTATTTGGGTTCTGAGGGTTTTCCCGTGTCTTTTGGGATCCCAATGCTTGTAGTCAGTTTGATTGTCATTAGATGAACATTTTATTTGGTTTTATGAAGCAGTTTATCTGTTTTTAAAAAATTAAGGACCGATGTTTTTCAAAAGAATACATGAGATAAGAGTTATTCGTGTCTTCATTGATTTTGTCAGCTAAAATTATAAAATAAGGAATTGAAGTTTGTGATGCATAGGTGAATAAAAAGGTAAAAGGTGGAGATAAATGGAAAGTGAATATAATACAAAACCTAAAATTTTCATATTTTGAGAGTTTAGATGAATTGATTTAAACGCGAATGAATTTGAATTTAAATAAAAATTTTAAGGGTTTTTCATAGAGGAATACATATTCAAGAATTTGTTTCAAATGTAAAATAGAGAATGCTTTCATCTAAATACTGCACCAGTAATAGAAAGTAGAAATATCTGGTTTATAATAAAGTACACAACGTGAACTTTCACAATTGAGTCCTATCTCCAATGCAAAGCGAAATATAAACACACTGTTAGTTTTATAACATCAACATATCAACATTTCACTAAAAAGTAAAAATAGTTTTCCTAACCAATTGGTATTCTGTAAAAAAAATCTGTTGAGGATAACAAGACAATAAAAATAACGAATTTCGAATTGAATGAACTCAATTGATAAAACGCCGGTATCTTTATCTCAACTACGATGTGGGAAAAGGTAATACATTTTATTAATATTATTTTGTAATAGTGACAATTCTTTGCCTTTTCCCTTTTTATTCGTCACTTTCTTTCACCATTACCAAGCCATAAAACGTGTCTACGTAAGTACATCTGGAGGTACCTCTCCTAAAAACCATCAGCGAGATGAAGAAAGAATCACATTCATCTGGAGCATGTCATTGAACCTGCCAAAACGATCTCGCATGCAAACGGCAAATCATGACTGATGACCCCTCCGAGATTAAACATCCGAGTTTTATCAAACGATCCCGAAGACAATCCCATCCCTTTTGTCCTCGTGTGGACAAAGGGCCCGATCCCTCCCAGATATATGCGGCCCAATAATGGATTATCGCAATCGGTTCATAATTTAACTGGAATTGATAAACGATCCGATCGCCAGTTCTTCTCGCAGCGCCATTCATCATGCGGTGCCAAATTAAACTGCTGTCTCTTAATAGAGAGTCGGATTTTCATTGGTGGATTGCCGTGATTGCTGCACACGAAGGTAATTTTTCAGAGTGGGGAGGTGTTTTCAAGGGGTGATGGATTGGGTGTGAATTATTGAGATTTGAATTTGCTTGAGAATGTCGGAGAGATTTTTATCTTCGGTTCCGTTTCTTCCGACTGCAGTTTAGTTCGATTTGGTTCAGTGAATTTTTTAGTTGCAAGGATAGGTAGGATGCAGTTTTGTTAGGAAGTCTTATTCAGAGAAGTAGGTTGTGCGTTTTTCAGTAGAATTTCATTTCTTCTATCCGTTTTTTTACGAAAATTTGTAACCCCCCTCTATTTTTCCCTCTTCCGACACAGACCGAAATTTGAAATCAGTCTGGTTTTGTTTGAAGGGACGTGTGACTATTTTAATAATGGTAATTTAAAATAATGGTGACTTTTCTGTAACCTTGCAAAACTCAATATAAAATAAATATCAAGTTTCATATTAATTTTGAAATGAAAAATTTGGTCATTTGGAGATAAAATCCGATACAAACTCAACTTTTTTAACTACTGAATTACAATGCTGGAAATTATTATTATGAATTTATTTTAAATCACATATTCCCATTTAGTTCAAGAAGATAGTTAGTTAAATAAATTGGTTCAATAAAATCTTAACTCAAACAATGAGTGACAAATTTCATTTCATGCTATGAGTTTAGTCAGAATAAAATGATATTTGGCGATATTTTCAGCTACTCGTTCCATTTCATCAAAAATGACTGACGTATAAAACACTAAAATTTTATGTGGTGACGAGTCGTAAATATTTCCTTCAAATAGCTTTTTCGGACTCTTTACTTTGGGCGTGGTCTACCAACGCTTAAGAGATTGTTATTGAAGAGGAGATAACAGAAATTCGGACGGCCGTATGTAATATTAACAATAGGAATGACCATTTCCTAATTGGTTCTGAAATAAAATTATACCTTTCATCGTAATTAAAGTGAGTGAGAGGATTATGAATAGAGATAATCTGGCTTTACGTGGTATGAATTTCTATGGGAAGTGTTGCTAATTAACCTTCTAGAAAATGATAGAAATAATAGAAACCATAACTGTACAATTAAACAAGCTTTAAGAACGATTCCACATATATCTCTCAGGGAATTTTCATTCTGTTTAAATATATTTCCTCAGTTTTCACAGTTCTGTGTTTGATTTCTGTATCTTTAGAAATAGTGGGCATTTTTGATCGTAAATTTTGATTCAATATCACATTTTCCTCTTACTTGATAATATACCTTAAAATTAAATTTCTTTTATTGAGAAAAGTAAGCTGAAACTACTTAAGAAAATGATTGATTACCCACAATTTTTTTTATTACCTATATTTGGATTAATACTTGGGCGGTGAAAAAAATCTTAAGTGCAACCCTATCTAACCAAGTTTCACATGACAAAGAAGCTCACACAGAAATTTGAGCTCAGCAAATCAATACTGGTGTAAAGTAAAAAAATATTTGTTGTTAGGTGTGTCATAATATAAAAGAATAATGCAAAAACGATAAAAGATTAAGATTAAAAAAACTGAACGGGGTGGTAAAGCAGCAAGGAGATTAACTGAGAAAAACACCTTAATACGCAATTTCTTTACAAAACCTTCACAAATAGGTAATAATAATGCTTTAGTTTCTTTTTTCTCCTAAGGTGTTATCTTATGCACTTATGACATGGGCATCAAAAATCAATTCCCGGATGTTGAGGTGAGAGGGGAGGGGAAAGAAGAATGTGAGTTGAAGAACTTTTATATCGATTATCGATCAGGGTGTGTAAATTTATTTTGTGTGCATTATCGTTATCAAAAGCGATTGGTTCATCGATTTTGGCCATTGTATTTTCTTTGAAAGTGAATTAACTGTTAGCGACATGTTTACTGCTGGTAGTCATTTAATGTGTTCATAAAAGCTTATTAACTTTAATTAGATTTTATTGTTCCCTTTTGGAGAGAACTTCAAATACACAAATGTTGGGAGTTTCACTTACAAAACTACTAATGTGTTTTGTTCGTATTTAAAAGCAATCGTCGAAATGAGGGAAAATAGAAAACTAAACATTCCTAGAAAGACACCTGAGAGAGTTTCTTCTACACCAACAGCCATATTCACAGCCATCAGCATCGGTATTAAATCCTTGGTCCAAGAAGGATTCCACCAATCAGAGTCAGGGAAAAGCAAATTTTTTTCTTTCTTTAGCTGCAGGTTAACACCGATACTGAATATGGCTGTAACATGATGTGAAAGAATGTTTTTCGGATTAATCTTTATTTATAACTAAATAATAATAAGTTATGATTTATATTTATGGGCATATTAAGATTAATATAATAGTGAATAATTTAACTTTTTGTGTGCATTCATAAAAAATAACATTAGTCTTCCAATATAAGTATTTTTGTTTAGAGACTAGGGGGCCTGCCCCCTGCTCGCTATCGCTCACCAACCCCCGGAACTACTTCGCAGTTCTTTTAAGATCGCTTCGCGATCTCAGCGAGCAAAGCTCGCTTGTTCCATCTTACCAATCACCCCGCTGGTCGGCTTAATTAATGCTCCTTTACAACCGAAACTACTTATCACTCTTGCTGATAAATAATTTAATCCAAATCATCCCGAAAAAAACTATTGCTGAAATATTACTTTCCTAACTTAAATTGAAAATAAAAGAAATCACACATAGTGAGCTATCGCTCACCAACCCTCTGAACTGCTTCGCAGTTCTTCTCAGATCGCTTCGCGATCTTAGCGAGCAGAGCTCGCTTGTTCATCTCAACAATCCAGCAGAAGCCTTTTCTCCGAATAATTTAATTGAAATGTTAAAAAAATATTCAGCAAGACTACTAATAACCATCAACCACTATGTAGAAAAAAGCATTGTTGAAAATAAAAGAAATCAGACTCATCAATAAAACACGCATAAAACTCGTCTGTTTCTCTAGTGAACGGCGAGAAAGAGAAGAAAAAATTGAAACTTTGAATCTTAATAATTCTAAAACTAATTAGAATTTTTGAAAAAACAAAAAGCCAATATTTTTATAAAAATTATTTCTATGTGTCTTTAAAATATCATAGTTCTACTGTGATTAGTTTTGCTTTTATAACGAAAAAACAGAAAAATCTTCAAAATTTTCGAAACTTTAAAACTTAATTACTCCAAAACTAATTCGAAATTCGAAAAAAGGGCGACGTGGTGCAAAACTGCACATCTAAGAGTATGTGTCTGCAAAAAATCCTATTTCTGCTGCTAATAGATTTTGCTGGGGGCGAACTCGCAGCAGAAAAAAATAATTTTCGACTTTGACATTAAATAACTCTAGAACTAATTATCTCATCTATTAGCTTTTAGAACGAAAACGATCCTCATACACTTGAATAGAAATGTTTAAAATTTCACAAATTTCCGTGGAATAGTTTTTGCGTAGTGAGAGTTCAAAGTGTTCAAAAATAAAATTTTCAAAAGCAGCGGCGGCGGCGGCCGCGGCGGCGGTCACTGTTACTTTTTTTTAATATAGAGAGATATTATTTTGAATATTTTTACTATTGTAAATATGAGAAACATCATTGCTAAACTATCTTTTGGATACATTTAAACCAAACTTCGAAAAGTTTGTTTTTTATTCTAATGAAAAAATATGTACTCAAGGTTTTTTAAAACATGCAAACATGTAGAAAGAACATGGAAAAATAAAAATACATATTAAGAAATATCAAAACACACATTGAGAACCGATGTTTTCTATGGGACAATAGAAGTGTTATGGTAGATATTTACATTTTCCTAATACTACAAACTTTTTGTATTTTTAGGAAATTGAAAGTAGAACTGTGTATATAGAAAGTATAAGACTTTTTTTCCAATTCAACAATTATTTGATGCAATGTTGTGTGGCTACTTTTTCTCATAAGAGAAATGTAGTAGTACAAAAAAAGGTTGAATTCCGACTTCGAAACATCGAATTTGTTCATGTTTGTGGTAGGAAAAACTAAAAGGAATATTTTCCATCGAATACTTTATTGAAATAAAATTCCAACTAAATTTTTTGAATTATTATTGATTTATAGAAATTTTTATAAAATAGCATGTTTACATTGACTATTAACTAAAGTGTTGATTAAAAATAGCCATCAACTTAAAAGGATAAACTGTTTAAGAAACCTTGTAAATTGTAAATTTTAAGGAAGATTTAAAAAAAGGTGATATTTTATTTAAAGTAAAAATAAGTTTAGTTATTCATACATAATTTGATCTTTTAATTATATGGATTAAAATATGTCAATACAAAACCTTGAACCTAATTGTTAACCATGAAATTTCATAATTACCTAATTGCATAAACAATTACAACACGTAAAGTAACGAAGTTTTCTCAAAAAGTTGTGCAATGTGCATATAGCTGAAAATGTAGAGGAGAGTCGCCCAAAGCGGGTAGAGACTCGTATTTAGTTTAAGTTAGTTTAGTTAGTAAAGTTGTAACCCCCCTTAAAGTATAGAAAGAAGCTTTCGGGCAAATTGGGTAGGTATTCGAAATGATGCCTCCCAAAAGTACCTAGCTTAACCCCCAGGAACTTCTTTCTAAATCCATCCATGTTCTCAACAATAGTTCTAAAAAGGATTAATTTGTGATAAGATTTGTCTCGTTTGTAGTTCTTACCCGCTTTGGGCCACCTCGTGGGAAAAACGTTTTTTTTTTCCAGTTAAAGATCATTACTTGGTACAATCCAAAGCTATCGTGTATTTTTATTTTATAGCTCCTTAACTCACCTATTATATAAAATCAAATTTGTAATTACAATCAAACAATAACTAAGATTTTTGAGCTTCTACCGGCTTTGATCTACTCTCCCCTACTAATAGTATTTTGTGTATAAAAGTAAGAGATGCATGAGATTTTTTTCAAAACTGTTATAAAAAGTTACACATCAATTTCACTAACCGTCAAATCATAATTCCTTATAAAATGCAATCAAAATTCAAAGGACATGCGAGACAGTTCTTTCTTCATAAATTGCACCCAATGGAGCGACTACACACAAGTTTCCATTCTTCCATTATATATTTTATAGCGGAGCGCCAAAAGCGTCCATTCCGGAAAAACTGAAAACAGGAGAAAGGGTGGGGGGGGAGAGGGGGAGTTCTGTATTCCCGGTTTATCAGGATGAAGACTCATTCGGCTCCGGGATTTTGAGCGGGAAACAACGCTCCCGATTCGCTGCGTGCACGTCACTTCGTTTCACCGCTTGCGTCGAATCGTTTGCTCTTTAGAAAGTTATTTTCTCTGTTTATGGACTGAACTCACCGGTATTTACGAAACAAATCATTGTGCCCAATATGGCAATTAATTAAAAGTTTTGAAATATTCCTATTTCTTAATGCTAATGGAAAATAAGTAGGGATAAAGATTCAAATCTTCTTCAAGTTGTCATAGAAGTACTTACATTTTAATACTTCAAAGACAGTTGTTGCTTAGGGAGTAAAGAGAACTTATTCCATATATCTTCTTCATAATATCTTCTTAAAAGTTTTGAAGTTTTTATTAAAACTGCAGTAAAATGGAAGTTATCGAAAGAATTTGGATTTGGATTCTCTTGTGTGCAATTTATGGGTATTCGTCTGAAGCAAATCAAACTTTGCCTGAGTGTAATAAAGATGTTAACAGTTCAAGAATGGAATGGAGAATGGAAAAGCAAACCACTCAACTTTACTTGAATTCTTCGAACGTAAGTATCTTCCTAGTTTGAATACTATTCGAAAGAAAGTGTTTATCTCTTACAGTGTGTACTCCTTACTCTAACTAAAAATTCAAATAATAAAAAATATAAATATTTTATAAGAAATAATTTACTTCCTTATATAGAATGCTGATATTAATATTGACTAAATTTACAAATCGTAATTAAAACGGTGTTGGCGTAATTAAAAAACTTAGGTTACATTTTTCATTTGAGGTTTTACAGTAAATATAATCCTGTTTAGTATGAATATAATAACATTTTAAAGTTGCTTCCTAGAAAAATGGAAATTGTACTTTATTGTACAGGAAACATTATTATTTTCGTGAATATTGTAATGCAAAAATTACGAGTTCAAGAGAATCAAAACATACTTAAGTACACATATGATAAAAATTATAAATTATTGCAGTTCTAGATTTTTTTAGAAATTCAAAAATACCAGCCAGCCCTTCTTTTAGAAAAAAAATTGAAGATTTTGTAAAAATGTGTTTAAAATATTTGTTGCGTAAATGAATTGGATTTATACGTTAAATTTAAACTTTTACGACTGTGTTTCAATCACTTATCGTGTTTTCCAAGAGATTACAAATTTGTCTCTCTCTAATAAATTTGATCATGGAAAGGACTTTTAAATTAATGGAGAAATGCATCATATTTTTTTTACTATATTTGTGAATTTTATCATTTTTATAGAGTTTTGCTGTTTAGAATAACATGAAAGTAAGTCATTCCACAACGTATTTTCAATTCAAGGTTTTGTAACAAACCTTAGTGTTAAAACTACAGAGAAACCTTTTTTGTGGAGGCCATTACATGTTATGTTGAATTAGGCAGCTACCTCACTAAACAGAAATAAGAAAGAATTTAAATCCATTCTTAGCTCAAAATTTAATAATGGACCTTACTAAATAAATTTACTTTACGGTCCTTAGTTTAATATAAATTGCTTTAAGAACTTATAGGAAGGGAAAATTTTTGTAAAAAATATAACAATCTACAATATTCCAGAGAGAATCCCCAATATTTTTTTTTGGGAACAAAGTTTAACTTCCCCTATTTCTTTCTAATGTCTACTATAAATATGAGAAGGAAATATCTAAATACCTGGAAACTAATTATGTAAAGGTTTTGTTACGACTTATTAATTACAAGATTGATTGTTTGAGTAGAAATTTGATCCTGTATTTCTTTAAAAATTATTGATGCCG
Organism: Tetragnatha montana; assembly: GCA_963680715.1. Lineage (NCBI taxonomy): Eukaryota > Metazoa > Arthropoda > Arachnida > Araneae > Tetragnathidae > Tetragnatha > Tetragnatha montana. The sequence continues at coordinate 31,895,218 of OY796676.1, forward strand.
TTAAACTAAAAATAAGAGCAGTAAGCATATGTATCTTTATTCACCTTGAATTGACATTGTTTGTTATCATTTCATTAAATTAATGCCTTAGCTATTGGAAAAGCTGATTGATGAAGCGCATAATTTTGACAGCTTTTATTACGCTATCATCTAAAAGAATATGTCCGTGAATGTGTTTAAATCTATAAGTTGGTAGGTAAAGAGTACTGAGAGGAATGACTGAAGGCTTCAGGGAGAATCTGAGGATTAAATTTGTTAGTGACATAAATTCATGAGACATCATTGGTTCAGGTTGAGTAGTTTCATACCCTGACCCCCACCACTGAGGAATTTTAAAAACATCGCAGTTAAAAAGTAGAGATTTTTTTTTTACATAATTTCTTTTTGTGTTTTACTCTAAATTTTGGATTGGTTTGAAAGTTATCAGTTCCCCCGCCATCAGTATGTAAAAAAGATACGGAATCTAGAAACTTCTCACGGGTCACACGGATGATGAAAATTAGCAAATATAACTACCGAATACATTCTCTGACACCATATCAGGGATTAAATAAACAAAATATAAACTCACTTTACTGACACTTAAGAATGCCTGACTACACATCTAATGCTAAAAGTCTTGGTGCAGAAACAAGCTTACGGTCAAGCTCCCTTAATTACCTTTAAAAATACTATACTTGATTTCCGTTATTTTATCAGTGATACCAAAACCCATAAAGTATTTCATTAGGTTGTCTTCGGAAGATACATTTATGTTTAAAAAAATATTGATCTTAAGAAAAAAATATCTTGCGTCTATTATAAAAAGCTAAAATGTGATAGTGTGAGTTATATTTTCTTGTCATTCAGTTCAGAGAGATATTTTACGGAATATAAAGCTGGGTTAACATAAATCATCAGAATGTATTTATAAAATATACACATAACGAAAAAGGAATATTGAGAGATAGAATTTATATCCTAACTTGAATAAAACAATACGTTCTATATTGTTACACCTGGATTTCTAATAATTTTTCCCACTTCATAGTCAAAGTAATACCTATAAATACTTATATCAATTGCTTTTCTTATTAGAAAACTATGAGTAACTCCTTGTTTAATTTTCAATAAGATTTTTTATGCAATTTTTTGATGTTGAAGATATTGCTTATTGTATTATTTATCAACCCATTGGAAAAACGCTACTTTTTTGAAATTATAACAAAATTTGAAACTTTTCATTAAAATATTACGAAGAAAATATTTTTTACTTTAACAATGCACATTACTACAATTTCTCCGTCTTTAAATATCAAACCAAATCCATTACTACTTATTATTTTTCCAAGGAAACTCAAACTGTTTTGATTTCATTAACTTAATTCCTAGGAATCGAAACATCATCCATATTTACTCAGTACGATCAATACAAAACTTTAATCCATCTCAACATCAGAGACCATCCCTTATCTAAGCATTCACAAAGTTATCATTAGCAAAGGACAAATCTTTCCTTTAATCCATATTCAACAATCCGGCATAATACGACTTTATTTCCAAAACGATGTTTAATGGAACGAAGGCCATCCCAATGTTTATTCTGAGCTTTTAGAAATTAAGCTCCTTTCTCTACACCCCAGTGCTTAGGATGGATCCGTGTACCCCGTAATATGCAGAGTATAAAAGAGTAAATAATATTTGAATGGCTGCTTTAGGGGCATGAAGCTTTCCCGGGCAAATTAATGCTTTAATGAAAGGCTAGTCACCTTTTCTGCTGTCTCTGACTTCTGGTTAATCCGGCGATTCTGCCCGGTTTAATCGAAAGCGAAACACTGTTGATATTCAAGTTGAGACGTGTTTAGAGAGCTCTCTGGAAGGATTAATTTCGGTTGAAGAACCTCAGGGATATTAACAACACCTCTTTACAAACAGTTTTCAGGGCTCATATTTGCAAGAGGGCGGTTTTGGGGGAATTATTCAACTCAGCTTTTCATATTTTGAATTAATAGGGAAACATTGATTGGAGGAAGTAAGTGCATGGTTATGTAATGAAATTTACTGGGAAATAAATTAATAAGCTTTTTGAGAGTGTGGAACCTTGTTGGTTAAATAGTATGAACTCACTTAGTGTATTCACAGAGATCTGATCTTTAAAGCGCTAAAATGTTTTACCTATAGTTATATTTTAACGTTAAAAATATTGCTTAAAATGAAATTAATAATGCTTCTCTTGTAGTAAATATTTATTTCTTTTAAGTGAACTTTATCGCTTTTGTTTTTAGAGGAGGGTGTTTTTTCACTGATACTGGTTTTTAGTTCCAACTTAAATTAAAATTATATCCCTTGAATTCATGGATTTTTACATGTTTTTGTTTAGGGGAATATAAAACAACGAATTAGATAAACGAACGCATTTCGAAAATATATTTAAATACTTCTTATATTATAAATTTATTTAATATAGTTTTACCACTTTATTTTTTAAATGTAAAAGGCTATAATAAAACTGTATATTTAGAGAATGCTTAAGATTTTACTATCTTGTCTATTATAGGTCCTAACTACCATTTAAAAGATATTCAGAAAATATTAAAAAGAGAAATGTTATAAAATATATAATAAATGAAAGAATAGTAATAGAACAAAAGAAAGCATTCACAAATTATGTACAAAATATAAATCTAGTGAGATTGAAAATAAAACACTCCTGAATTTCTGCTAAAAACAACTTATTATATCTTTCGAATAAATATTATTATAAAAAATAAATTAGCTAAAAGATTCATGCTTATCCTTTGTATTAAAGGCAAAAACAGCATAAAAGTTTGTGTTCGTGAAAACATACCTTTCAAGAATGCTTTTGACAGGTAATACTAGTCAATATTTAGTATTAACACAACTGAAATAACTAAAATTAATATATTTAACCCAGCTCTAGCTAAAATAAAGATGCTCTATAAATAAAGCTCAATAAGTAGCTTATTACGAAACAATTTCAAATAAATTATTCATAAAAAAATCAATTCCTACTTTTAAGGGAGAAGAGGGTAATAAAGGTACTTCAAGATGGATTTTAAAGTTTTAAAAAGAAATACGCCTATCAAATAAGTGTCACTTTCTTTTGAAAATCATGACAGAAAATAAATGGTTAAAATACAATTTAGGGTTTGGAAATATTTCTTTTAAAAATAAATCTAATTCGATAAGAAACAGCTAACTCCGTAAATTGCAAAGTGATGTCCGGGTGTTTGATTTTTCTTCTTCTTATTACTTTTATTTCTATATTTGGCGAAAAGTGAGAGTTAAGTGGAAGATTAAGACAAGCTTATTGTAAAAATAGTTTGAAAAAGAGTCAAAAGAATTATTTTGAAGCTCAAGTAAAATAAAGTGTTTTTGATCTTTTAAAAGCCTACAATGGTTGAAGGAACTTTCATTCTTTAAAAGGAAAAGTGATGTTTGTTAAGTCAAGACTTAACAATAATTTCTACTACAACAGCTTTAATTTTTAAAACAACTCATTTAGATTTTGTGAATTATATTTACTTATTTAAATTTATTATCCCGTTGAATATGAAAATGTTCTTAGTAAAAATTATTATTTTGAATTCTGATTGTAAATTTGGGAAATTTATAATATTATTTTTAAAGTAATAATACCGTGACAATTTTAAATACATGACTTTATACAAAGTGCTCACTCTTAAAATGAATCAAAGGCGAACTCCTAAACCTTTCATTATAAATGTATAGGATTTCTAATGACAAAAATATTCAAAATGAAAACAACCATCATATTTCTCCTTGGTTAAAAAGGAATTACTGTAGGATACAATGTTTTGTAAGTGTGAGCTTCTTAGTGATACTTAGGAGGTAAATGTGTTTGGTATATATCTCATTTAAGTTGGGTAATTAATAAGTAATGCGTGTTTAAGATTTTCTTTTAAGTTTCTTAACTTAAAAGTAAATTCTTAAAACAGAAAACAGATACTTTAAAAATATACAACCTACTTTATAGTTTATGAATAAAAGTATTTATAATTTTGTGTTAAAAACTTATGTTTTAACATTTAATGCTTTTGTTAAGCAATAAATATACTTTAGTTTAATTTTGAAAGTTTATGGCCAGAAAAGGAGAAAACATCCATAAATATTATATTAAATATTTATACTAATTCAAACACTATGAAAAAAGAATTTAACAAAAATAAAACAACATGGGTTTTTCTAAAATTGCATTTTAAAAATAGAGAATTTCTTCTCTATTATTATTTATGGTCAAAAACTTCAAGTTGTATCCTACGTTCTTTACTCTACAGGACATTTTTACACAGGAATGTGACAATTATCCTACATTTGAGTAACTCTTTATTCACACAAATCGCACGTAAACCAGTCCTTCTCTTCCAAAAAACTAATTGAACAGGAAGAAACTCAATCTTTTCCAACTTCTTAAGGATTTTGTTAGATAACTTTTTTTAAGCTGAACTAGGACTATATTTTCTCTCAAAAAGATAGGGCTTTTCAACGTTTATACCCCTTTATACTCGTGATTTCTCGAGATTTTCCAAGATTAAAAGTGCTATTCTAAAAGGAGAGAAAAGAGATGTCCCAAAGATCTGTGAAATCTTATTGAATTTGTGGAATTGAAAGTGAAGATTCTTGCTAAAAGAATGTTTTATTAGATTGAAAACAACTATTCTAGATTCACAAAAAAGTCAATATTTAAACTTTATTACATCAGTTACGCGATCTAATTTTTTAGCTTAATAAAATGGATAAATTATTATTTGCACAAAATAATTTTAGCTCACGAAACTTGGAAAAAAAATCAGTAGTTGCTTTCTTATAGGTGCTATTTTAAAAAATATTTTTGTTGCATAATTTTATTATTTATAAAAATACTTTTATTCTCCAACAGAAATAATTTTCTTTATAAAAAACCCATATAGAAATTATAAAAAGGTAATGAAATGAAATGTTTTTAAAACCATAGACTAATTTAATTATCAATATAATTACATTGCTGTGTTTTTTAAAATTTTAAAAATGTATGTTTATTTATTATGAGTTTGTTTTTGCTGAATATTTTATACTTATTGGTATTGGATTTCGCAGTTTAAGCCAAAGTTGGATTGACACGGTAAGGTGTAGGTTACTTAAAAAACTAAAAGGTTCCTAAACTAAAATTTACTTATAAATAAATATTTATATTAGTAAAAAATAAATCTTACATTATTATTTTTTATTAGCAAACACGTAATTCGATAAGGATCTTTGGTTTGAAAAATTGTTTAATTTGAAGAACATATATTATTACTTTATACAATTATTCTTTATACACACTTTATACTTATTCCAAACTTAAAATTCTTGAATGGAAAACTTACATATTTTTTTCTTTAACATTTTCATTGTTTTAGTTGGACCCTTGTTTTAAAAGTATAATAAATTCATTTAAGTAAACCTGATGTTACCTACTCTTAATTCGAAATGCTAGGCTTAAGTATTAAGAAGCTGAATTATTCAGAAGCTGGAAAAACATTTTTCTTACCAAACGAGTTTTCCATAAGCAATACAATACCATAACCATAAAATTCAATAAAACCTTCCCTTCAAACAATCCACTTTGTTTCCCCGACCGAAACCCCCACAATCAATCATCCTCCCTCGAAACTTCACACCTCCAAAAACTTTCCACATTCTTGATTCTTGTAGCATTCATTCGACCGTACTTTCCAAAACAAAGCAAAAACTCCAGCAGCCCCGAAATCGGCCAGTGAGGTAAGAGCCATCAGAGGAAGCTATGCCCCCAAAACTACACCGCCCCAATCTCGTCTAGGTGGCGTCTTTTCTACACAATGTGTTCCAATATCCCTTCGCTGGCAGGTTGACATTAAACCGACAAATACGACGTGACAAGACAGCCCTCATAAAAATTGATTTTACGTCTCGGATGGGCCCTGCTTGTTAATGGATATTCATATTTTACAAAAGCACGGGGCTGCTTGCTTACCCAGGCTTCTTTGAGCGTAAATGATTTATGAAGTTAGAAACCGGGGAAAAGGAATCGGAATGGTGGTGGTGGACTATGCAAATGTTGCGGACCATTACTGGGGCAAAACTTTGCGAGATCGTTTTTTTAAAGGAATGTTGGGGCAGGAAAAGGTTTTTGTTGGGTCCCATGAATGTTGTTCTTTGTTATTGTGGAGGGTTCAGATGGAGGCTGCAATTCTATATCGATTTGGGAAGTATCGTTGGTTCCATTACATGCGAGATGCATTTTCTTGAGTTCTTTGCGTGCATGTATTTCCTCTCTCAGGAAGAGTGCATTTGAGAGTTGTTTCGTTTGAATAATATACCTTGCTTGTAATCCGAAGAATTTTTTCAGAAATAAAATGCTTCATCGGGTATTTCTTTTCATAGTAGTATTTTTACGCCTGAAAGGTTACACTGGTTGTTTAAGTATAAAAATGAAATCCTTAATTGTTCAAATTTTTGTGCTTGCAGTGCATATATATGCTATACATTGCGTTTAACCACTATGATGCGAGAATTTTCCTTTTGATATCGATTCGATAAATATATTATTAAAAATCAGGAATATCGAATATAAGGAATGCTTAATTACGGTTTTATAACAAATGTTATAAAACCGTATTTAAACATTCCTGACATTATTAGAGCACCTGGCAACTGGTGGACGCTTGTTTGTTAAGCAGCCGTAGAAACCAAAAGCTTTAGCAACCTGAATCGCTTGTTTTTAAAGAAAAATCTCATGCCATGCTAAATATTTTTAATGGGACTTAACATTATATCGTATTGAAAAATTTCCAAATATAATTAAAATGAATTTGTTGCTTTTAATAATTGCTTTGTTCTACTATTGTGAACTCATGAGAACCTTGCTATTGAAAGGCTAAGCAAGATTAATGTTCATGTTACAATAAAGAGATAATAAAACATTTGGCAGAGATGCTTAATTATCATACTCAAAGAGAAACTATTCTTAATTTAAAATGGAAAAAACTTAAGAAATACAAGATAAGTGTTGAATGAAAAATAATTGCTCTTAGTAAAAACTAATAACAACACAATATCTTGTGAAAACTTGATAATTTATTAGATGTCATATCCTATTAGAAGTAGAAAATGGAAATTAAAAACAAACTGTAAAAATAAAATAATCAATACAACCTTAATTAAATTCTTAATACGCATCGAAAAATGGTTGTTTCTTAATTAACAATGAAGAGCGTTTTTAGGTTGTTATAGAATGTCCGCTGAGGGGCTGTTATAATGTTAACAATGTTTATTTAAGCTATACAGCGCAAAGAAGACATTTGCAAAACCAAACACATTCTATAAAAACACAAAATTGCAAATGTAAATTAACTACTGCTTTTACCAGATAAATGAAATTTTAAAATAAATTCAAGTATTTTTACAATAGCAATCCCTATTTCAATATTTTTAAATCAATTGCTGCTTCTAATGTGCAGCAGTTACAGTTTCTCTGCTTATTACATTTGAAAAGAATATAGAAACTACAGTTGTTAATTATAAAAACTAACTACTTTTTTGAAATTTTGTCGTTATAAATCTAATTTTGAATTTGAATACATGCATGCAAATAAAATAGATTGAATAATTTATTGAATTTTAAATAAGACTTCTAACACTGACTCTATTTGTTTTCCCATCAAAAATTATGTTGTGCAGAAATAAAGCTTTCATTAATTTTGATTTCATAAATAACTGATTAGCTGAAAAAAAATATATTGGAATATTTAAATCCATATTATGGAAGTAACAAATTCTCTCCGACACATATTTTCTAATAGGTCTTGATTTTTAATTCTCAGAAAAAATCAAGGGGGGGATATTTGAGGGAGTACCTAGGTCGTTGGACCTCCAAACTCCAGTATAACTAGCCCCACTGGGTGAGGCTTGAGCTGAACTGTTACAGAACATGTGACTGAAAGTCACGGTCAACTGAGGAGTGGCTAGCTTGATGCTAACCCCCTCTTGATTTCCCCAAGTAACCTTGGTACTCATTTTATCGACCCCGGAGGGATGAAGGGCTGAGTCTGCCTTGCCCGTGGACCGGGATTTGAACCCCGGGCCTGTGGTGTGGGAGCGCAAAGCGCTTCCTCTACGCCACCGGGCTTCGATTCTCAGAATAAAATTTCGATTTAAATTTTCTCAGTTTATTACTTTAGTTCTTTAAAAAGAAAACTTCCATCATTTATCGGTTTAAATTTAGAGCACATCGATGTATTTTTAGTGTTTTGAATACAAAGCGTAAATATAATTCATTACTGGAGGAAGTTTCAAAGTAATCGTCTTGATTTTTTTGATAACCAATAAATTCTCAACAAAGAAAATATGATGCATTAAAGTAAAGCAGGTGAAATTTAATTTTGATTCAAGAAAAATATTTTTTATATTTTATTCAAAGAAAAACAATTCTTTTTCTACCACTAAAATTGAATCATCCAATTTCAAGGATTATCCCCACAGTCTCCTGGCACAAAAATTCAATTACTTTTTCTTTTTAATACAAATCCTCTTAGAAAATATTCTCTCTAAGCAATCTCAAACCTAGTTTGCATAGCCCCTTGTTGCCAAATCCCACGACAAAAATACCCAAACTTTATTCAAGTAGAAACACATTTCCCAAGTATACAGATTCCCTTCTCTCTCTCTCTCACCGTCATCTGTTTAGTTTCCAACTGCAACTGAAGAGAAGCTTCTCTACAACTCCACCCAGTTAAGGATTGAATAAATGTTTATTGTATAGAGAAAACAAAAGCTTCGAAATATCGACTTCTTTGCAACACAAAAGGCCTGCTATCAGCGCTTAAGTGCTTCGCCCTCACTGCATTTTCCAAAACGAGTGCAAGATAAACTTTGAATGATGTCTTCGGTTTTGTTTCGTATCTCGGGAGATCTGGTTTTCCGGGAATTTATGGGATAAATGTTTCGGAAAGGACTCCGACACGGCAATTTGTCTCCGGGAAAATTGTTAACCTACTCAGGCAGCAGAAAAGCTCTGAGCTCTTCTTGAGCGATGTAGCTGTCACAGAACGAAATGACACCTCGTAAAAAATGCCCCGTAATTCAATCATGAGAATGAGCTCTCGAAGGGACAGAGTGGCTTTAGAGAGAAGAAAGGTCCAGTCAATTCCAAAAAATCCTCAAAGGATCAATACAACTTGTGTATCGATTCTATAACAATGTAGATTACCCTTCGAAATTCTAAAGGCCTATTTAGGGATTTGTTTGAATGCTATAAGTAGAATAGCACTGGCAATTATTAGTATCATTTTCAAACATATGACCATCAAATTTTAGTTCTTACCTATAAACTATTTTTAAAATCATTGAAACTATTATTTGAGTTGAATTTTTACAGACTTTACAATTATTTCCCTTTGGTTTTGTACCTAATAGGTATATATTTTTAGTGATGCAAAGAAATATTTCCCTAAAAACTTTAAGTAATTTAATAATTATTGTAATTATTGTTCTATCAACTTCATATTATCACACAATAGTACCTATCTTAACAACTCAATTTATTTTGCATACATTATTCAGTGGGTAATTTCCTCATTTTTTGAAAACAGAAAAATAATGCACTTAAATAACTTACGGTTATAATTATCTGAGTTATATTCTAATTCTAAACAGATATTTTAAACTTAGTCATTAAGATCTGAATCTTTATATACTTATCAGATGATATACTACATCATCCATAATACCTAACGCTCCACAATGGAATTCTCTTCTGAAATTCGGAGGCGATATTATTTCAACACAAAAACGATTCATCAAACAAACAACGATCCTGACCATAACGACCTCCCCGGCACTCACCATCAAATCACTCATCAAATAACACGGCTTGCAACCCATTCCCGTTTCATTTTACAAAGTTGTTTTACACGGCCACTAGAAAACGGAACCAAAGAAGAATAAGGGCAATCAGACGAAAAGAAGTGTTTTTTGGAGGGGCAAGAGAAGAAGACTCGAAGAGAATCATTCCAGAGTCATTCCACGCACGAGTCGAATTCTTTTCTTTTTTTTCCAAACTTCTTACCGAGGATGATGACGGTCGGCCATGTTGATCACGTGACGTTAACTCGATTGAATTGCTTCTGTCATCCAATCTTCCATATTCAGCTCTGGCCGAAGAGAGTCGGGTAATAATAATGCCGAGCTCTGGCTATTGAAGAACTTCGGAGGGAAAGGACTTCTTAACACGTCGTTGGACAAAATCTCAATTTCTTCCGTATTCAATCATGGGCTTCGATTTTTTTTTTCCGGGGGAAAGGGATGATGAGGGAGTGGTGGTGGTGGTTAGTGGTAAAGCAATAATGTAAGTTTATTTGAGTGTGTTTATGGAAAAGCGATTTGGGAAGTAGTGTGCAATTTAAAAGTCGATTGCCTTTGAGGAATAAGAGAGGAAAGAAATGGAGTTTCTAGAATTGTAAATGAAAGTTGATGTAAAGTAGTTGAACGAACTTATGTAAACAAGGAATGATTTTGGTTTGAGTGAATTCGTAAAAGCAGTTGTCTACTTGAGCTACATTGAAAATAATTGCCTTTATTTCAATGAATATTTTCAACGTGTTGTATGAAAAATTACGTATAAGTTAAAGAATTGCATCAGATAATATAATGTCTCCAAGAGATGATATAAATTGTAGTTTAAAACGGAATTAATTTTTTATTTTGCATGGGAGGGATTCAAGAGAGAAGTAGAGATAATAGTAATAGCATCTTAGTATGTTCTCCTCTCCCCCAAAATAAAAGTTCAAATGCTTTGTTTTAATCAAACTATTGGTTAACAAGAATGCAAATAGATGAGGTTTATGTGACGAATGATATTTTAAAATTCAAAGTTGTTTTTAATGAACATGAAATATCATGCAAAAATAATTTATTTAACCGTCAATACATTTTACAATGTAAATTAATAAGAGGTATTTTTCCTCTTATAACTTTAAAATCCAAAGTTTGGAAACATATTTAATAATTCGAGTACTATTCACTCTCTGATTTAACTATAACTTTTTCTTTCTTAAGGTATAAACCTTTCTTTCCTTCAAATCTAGCTGTATTTGTTCTATAATTTACCTAATACTAAACATTAATCAGTAAGTTTTTCGTTAATATTCAATCTCAAAAGCTTTAAATTTGAAGTTTCATTATAACAGTAGTACCTATACATAAAAAATCCTTTAGTATAGAAGTGAATATTTTAACCCCATTTTAGTTTCTAGTTAAATTTCATTATTTTCTAAAGGGACCTAAAATAAAAATCCTAACACAAAGAATATATTCCCATAATTGCCTATGAATAACTTAAGAAGAATTAAGTTTAAAATAAAACTATCAAAAATAATTTGAGACTTAACGAGGATTTAAGTTAACGAAAACAATATTCCAAACTGACAAAATCTCCTCGTCACAATCATCGCCACTTCAAAGCAACATATTCCTTCTGACAACACTCCAAGCATTTCATTAATTTGCCTCTGAAAGACGCCAAATAAATAAAACAACTTCTTGGAATTTTCTATTCATTAGCGAATCGCCATTTTTTCCCATACAAAAACACGCTTTGCTGATCTCACAGTTCCCTAATAAATGAGAACTGTTTGGATTTTCCATAATTAGCGATCACTTCGTCAGCAGTAATTAAGTACAAAGTGCGAGCACTGCTATTGAGGTTATAAAGGAAACTGGAGGGTTTTGAGAAAGCGTTTATTAAGTTGAGTAGTTTTTTTGTCTTCTTTCGAGCAACAAAAGGTATTATTGATTGCTCCGAAAGATGCTTCTTCATGGTAGAAATACTTTTCCAAGTTATGACATTTTAAGTCCATCGAACAAGCTGTGGAAGAGTCTACCTGAAAAATGAGCTCGTAAAGGGGAAGAAAATGATTAATGCTTTAGGTGGATTGTAAGTCAAACATTTTTTGAGCAGAGCGGTATGCTTGTCTGGCTTCAGAAAGGATGAATCAGTCATAGAGGCATTTGTTTTATTTGCTCGTCTTCCGTTGTGTAGCAGTTTTAATTAATTAATTTACCATGGATGATATCATAAGTTAGAGTTCCATCCGTCTGCACTTAACGGGTCTGACCTATGAAGAACTAACTGTATTTCGACTATTGGATGTAGTACGTATGTACACATTTTTATAAATAATTGTCTCAACTGAACGTTCTTAATTAATTTAAAACTGTGTACTTGCGTATTTAGGTCTGGAACTCATGAATAAAATAAATATTTTTTTTTCTAAATTTTTATATAGTTTCTTCTTAATTTTGAATATTGGAATCCATCAAACCGTAAAGTAATTCGAAAAAAAGTTCATCTTTATCAAAATTTGTTTATTATAAATTATTGATAACATATTATAATTTTAACTATTTTCAATCCTTATACAAAATAAATTTGTGAGTAGCAAAGTATAATAGTGGTTTAGATAGATACCTAATTCTTTTTTTATGCAAAACGAGTAAAATTTCGAATATTTTAATTCACAGGATAATTTAGTATTCTGAGTACTAATAGAAAGTAAAAATAATGATACTACGAATAGTGTTTTCAGGTGACGTCACAACCGGTTATTTTCTTTTAACTGTGTATCTTCTGTAGGGCTTTTAACTGTTGCTAAGGCCGTTGTTTATCTGTTGCTAAGGCGGTTTTTAGGTATGGGATCACGTGACTGCAAATGCTCCAATAGAAGAATTCCACGGCTAGTCATTTTCTGTAACTGTTAACCTCTGTAGGGCAAAAAACTGTAACACTTCTGTTGCTAAGGCAGTTGTTAGGTCCGAGTCATGTGATTGAAAATGCTCTATACCAAACTTTAGAGTGTTCTTGGACAGTAAGATGGATAAAAAAAAATTAAAATATTTATAAGCTATGATAATCTATTTTTAGTATTTCACTCAAAAGATAAATTACGGCACTCAAATGCCTTAAATTACTTATTTTCCGATAAAATCCTTCATATATTATAATTTTTAGGGAATAAAGTCATACACTAGATATTAATAAAGCACTTAGAATGATAACATTAGCATTAAAAGCTTTCACAAGAAAAAAAGGAAACAATTTCATTCTTAATGGAAATACTTAGCTTTCATTATTTACTTGGCACAATTGTAACAGCATTGATAAAAGATATTGGTGTGTTTCAATTTTTCCTGACTTTAAACCTAATTTTTTCTGAGAGTAGGCATTACCTATAATTTTACTGTTAGGTAAATTAAGTATGAAAGTGAAAAACACTAATAATATAAAATGTATTAATTCTATTGAGGCGATGTGGATAAAATCCCCGAGAAGGCAAAATTCAATAATAATGATTGCTAATGATTGCTTTCAAAGTAAATATCATTGTGGCGTATGCTTCCTTCTGAACACGTGGTATCGTTAGAATTTAACTGCGTTACCACGTGAGAGTTATGTGCTAGAAATGTTTAATAAATGTTTATTTTCCCCTTTAAAAGCTTAATACACATCTGTAGTTAAAAACCACATGTAAAATCCAGGAAAAGTAATAGTGCGATTTTTCATGGATTTTTAAAAAACAAGTTTGATTCTAGTGTGGATTATATATAATTGTTGATTTTGTGATATATTTTTGTAAAGGATAGAACTTAGATCAGGTGTAGATCAGATAAATCAGGTGTATTTATTATTATATCGTAGAAATTAGAAAAATGCTTAAAAAACTAATTTATGTGAGAGCAGTGAATTGATGTAACACAGAAAAACAAAGATAGATAGTAGTGGTGCAGAAAGTATTAGGTTTAGTAGTTTTATGACTAATTTTGAATATTCTCAAATTGATCTTTGAACGAGAAATATTTTTATTTAATAAAATTAACGAGATTGTATGTTATACTCAAATTTCTGAAATTTTTATAAAACGTAAAGGATTTTTTTAATATGAATGTGGCTGCTTAATAAATATTTGCTCTAACTATAAATAAAAATAGTAAGATAAGTGCGCAAAAAATCTTCTTTTGGTGGAAAGTTTTCTTTCCATGTAACATATAGTACTGATAATGTTTACCGTTGAAAGTATTTAGTCGTATTATAAAGATAATTTAATGAATTACTTCCAATATGTATGTACTAATAGAATGACTAAAAAAAAAGGAAAACTTATTTAAAACTTCCGATAAACAATGAAAAACGCCACTAGAAACCTTCGTTAAAAGAATATTGGATTCGCAGAAACATTTTCCCCTCACTTATTAGGCTGTCATCTCCAGATTTCGCAGCTAAATCTTATACAATGGCAGTGTTTTCATAGATGTAACAAATAAAAAGTGCTCTTCGGCGAATTCGGAAGTTTATCTTTGTCGCCAACAGCTGTACGCCATTTTTTCTCTGTAAATTAACCTCCTCAGTCCAAAAAAAGAGTGAAACCCGAAACTTTTCTTTCCCGCGCAAACTTCTTTCTACGCGGTGTGTAAACTAAAAACTTTTCATTTGGAACAAAAACCTCCACCTCGATACTGAAAAAGAACGCCCCTGCAACCTTGTTTCGGATCGAAAAAGCAAAAGCGCGGGAGATTTTCATGATGCCATTCTTCAGTTGATAATAATAGGAGAAATAAGTTGCGTGTCTGGAGAGCTTGGTAAATATCCTTCCGGTTCTAGCGTTTCAAAGGGGGCGGCATGAGTGATGGGCCAGCAGCTGAAAGTTCTGGAAAAATTGCACCCACACCGTTTTGTTAAAAGCGCCACTGCCACTACACAATGCTTATTTTTATAAACGATGGGGAGTTTATTGAATGAAAATAGAATTAGAATTCTATAGAGGACATTTTCACTTGAATATATCGCTGAAATATTTTCGCAGCAGAGTACCAAAACACGCCAAAGGGGGTCATCATCAGTTTTGGATTTTGTGTCCGACCGCCAAAGATAAACATAACTTTCGAAGGGTGCGTAGGAGAACTTTTTAAATGCGTAGCTATTATCTCTTTTTAATTTATTAGTGTTTTAAAGTGTAAACATTTTAGAGAGTCAAGTAAATGTTTATGATAATTTCCGTTAAAGACTAACTTCGAAATTTTCCTTCTTATTTTCAAAATCAATGTTAAGGTTTTCAGTTTATGTTGTTATCCTTTTGTTACTTATTATCCAGAGGTATAATAGTTTTCTTTCTAAAAAGTTTACGTTGTTACCTTTCATAAACGGTTAAAAATAAACTAAAAATAAGAATGCATTCAAGAATACAAAATGAGTTAATTTCATAAGCTTTTCAACACATTGTATTGTAAAGCATGCTCTAGAACTTAAAGCCAAATTTATCTTTTAGTAAATTAAAATATTTCTCCATTTAATTAGATCATATTGGATTAAAAGTAGCTTTTATGTGATTGCTTATTTCTTTTCAAAAGTATAAAATAGGCATTAAATACAGCCATACATCTAGAAATAAAATTAACTTTCAATAGCAACCAAGATTTATCTATTCATTATTTAACAAAGGATGCATAAAAATTAAGAAGATAGTTATAAATTAACGATAATCTTGAAAATGAACTCTTCAAATAAAAAATGTATGAACTTCTTTTTACAGCTTAAAGAAATAAGTAGAACATAACTAGTCATAAACAACAACCCAATCCCGTTAAAACTCTCGAAAAACGCTTGAACGCTTCCATGTATAAACATCGTGTAGAAAAATTAAGTTCTCACTAAAGGTCTTTTATAAATCTTAAAGAAACGCTCTTTTATTTACAAAAAAAAAGGAAAGGAGAAAATAAGAGGAAATGTACACAAGGGAGTAAATATTCTTTTTATTTCGATCCAAAAGATAAAGAACTTTCTAGTAGGGAGTTATGATACAACCATTTCATATAAATTCATCCTAGCATAACCCACAGAAAAAACTGTTTCTCTCAGAACTCGTAAAAATGGAAAACAAAGCAAATTTCTGTTTTTTCCTCAGAGAAATTTTCTTGGAAACAATCTCTGAGAGCAAGTGCCCGAAAAATCATCCGTCTTTAAGGCTTTAGCATTCTTCACTCTGAAGAAAATGAGAACTCTTCTAAATCTTAATGAATGGTCCTTTTATGCGAGTAAATTTATGTTGCCGTTTAGGAAGGACTCATTACCGCTTCGTGCAAAAGAGAGTCGCGAGGTTAAGATCGTAGTTTTACCGTCTTCATTTTAAAATGAAAGCGCTGTAACATGGGAATACAGGTCGCGAGAGTTTTACTTTCTTGTTATAGATTTTCAGCTGAGGTTTTTCCCTGAACTGACACTTTATTTTAGAATGCTTTTATGAGTATTTTTATGCTGAGGAAGGCTCCTTTTTTACCTTTTGTGTTTCTTCTTTTTTCTGTTTCCTTTTATTGGTGAGGGAAAATCGAAGTTTTGATTTTCTCTCTTTGTTGCAAACACAAGCATTTTATGGATTTTGTTCTGAAGGCATGATTGGGAATTTTTAAGCAGTCGTTTGATTAAGGTTAACATATACGCTTAAATAATTTATTTTGTAAGAAAAATTTCATTATTATCCCTTTTAAATACTTACAAATGATGTTAATACAATTTAAGTACATTTTAAGTACATTTCCCGAAGGCATATTTACAAAGGCTCAACACGGGAGAGCCATTTTGAGAAATTAATTAAATTATTATTAAATTAAATTAATTAAAATTTTAAAATAATGTAATTAACTTTTTCAATGGTACAATAGTCCATTCCAATGTTCCGGGAAGCCTTTGTAAATATGATTCCCAGGGATAGACATAAATAGTGACCTAGTTTATTTTCAGATTATTCAAACTGAAACTAAATGAAATGTTGAAAATGTTTATAATAATCATTTTTCAACTTAAAAAACTCACAAAAGAAATAAAAATTTGTACCAAAATAACCTAGAAGTCCCCAAAAATTGGTTACGTTATTAAAGTTTACTTTTAGATACAAAACATCAATATTTTTTTTCCAATGGCAGAGCACAACACACACACACTATGACCGTGGTCATCGCTCCAGACATGCCGAAATCAGTACTTACTTCTCGTTACCCAGTATGCACCTGTGGACCAAAGCCATGGAGGTGAAGTACTGTTGCTGTTGCCCACGCCACACACACACACACACATTCGCAGGCACAACCCCTTTTTACATCAATATAATATAACATTTATATTCTTCTTTTCAAACTTTTGAAATTTAGGCACTAATAAGGTGCTTATGACTTACACACATCCATTTCATTATTATTCACACATTAATCCTACAAAAATCAAGCATTTGAGTTTTATAATAATTTCACCATTGGTTATAGTATCACTAACATCTCCCCCAACAAATATAAAGAATTGGCAGTAAAACACCTCTGAAATTCAGAATAAAAACAAATAGAATCACCAAATCCAATTCAACCACCCCTAATTGTAATGTTCGGCACTAGTTAACTAGAACTAGTTGCAACTAGTAGTTAACTACTGATCAACTAGTAGTTAACTAGTAGTTTAACTACTTTTGGTTTAAACTAGTTCAACTATTAGTTGAACTACTTTTTTTAATAACTAGTAGTTGAAACTACTTTCAAAATTTCAACTACTTTCAAAAAAAATTCTTATTAAAATTTTTATCAAAATATAGAAAAAATTGTACTGTAACAAATTTAATTAAGATGGTAGAGTACTCAAAATACCATAACCAGAATTAAAGGCCCTTTTTGAGCGTTTTTTGTGATATAGATAAGAGAGATGTATTAGAATTCGGACAAAAAATAGGTTATGAAATTAAATAGACTAGTTAACTAGTAGTTAACTACTTTGGGAAACAGTTAACTACTAGTTGTAACTAGTCCCAGGAATAAATAGTTAACTACTAGTTGCAACTAGATTTTCCCAGACTAGTTAGTAGTTGGTAGTTAACTATTTTTTGACCACTAGTTGCCGAACACTAGCAACTTCACCCTCCCTTCATTACACCCAATTCGACATCCGGCCTGTCCCAAATCCTAAGAAACCGTACCGCGGAAAAAAAGCCCAAAAAGGAATTCCTCACTCCCTCCTCTCTCTCCTGTCTCCGATTCCCCAAACCCGGCGAATGCAAAGTTTCACTCCCCAAACTATTTGACTCGGATCCGTGATTTATCTTCCGTTGAAAATATTCCGCGGCCTATCCGTCGCTGGCGGGAAATTTTCTTCAAAAAGTCCCGAACTTGTAGATGCAATTACCGGATTTGGGAATTTATTGTTTTTGCGAAATTCTCCGCTTTCTCCTTACTTTGCGTTCCGCGCCTCGTTTATCACCTCTTCTGATGGATAGAGGTTGGTTGCTTTTGCGCAAAAAAATTGCCTTTGAAGTATCCAGGACTTCATAGTAGATTGAATGTAAACGAGAGGGGTGTTTTGGAAGAGGCTTTGCCGCCGACCCAACGCGCTGTCTTTTACTTGTTTTGGATGCGAGGATTTATTATGCATATTGCGATTTGTGTCTCTTGGGTGTTGGGCTGATTAATGGAAGAAGAGTGAATGAAACAGATTATAGTCTGATTTATTTGATTCAGATAAAAATTTAATTTACAATTTCTGAAACAACTTTATCACAGTGTTTTGAACAGAAATAAATTTAAAAGAGTGTCAGTGTTTCTACCATGTTTCCTTTTAAGATTAACTGATTGAATGGTTTATGTTTACAACTTAAGTTTAAGTGTGATTGAGAATAATGAATTTAAAAGAGAAGGATTTAGATTTTCAATTTAGTTCATCGTTTAAATCAAATTTAAGTTTGGATACATACTAGTAATAAGTTTTAGTTATATGAAAATTTATGACTCTAAAATATATAATGCCAGTAATGGAAGTTTGATTGTAGTTTGGAACATTTCAAACAAACTTTGTCATTATTTAAATTCATTTTTCCTACCATTCAAGAAAAAATTTTAGATTTTTCTTAGATTTTATTTTAAATTTTACAGTAGGTAAATTTGAAAGAAGTATTGAAATATAATTTATACAACTTGTTTTCACATAAAAATCAAGTTGTATCAATGAGTTGTGTTAATTAAATTTTATGTTCCAAAAATTTCAATTTCATTGTGGAAATAATAGTTCAGTTATAAAAAAGTAGAAATTAAGAAATTTAATCACCCTAATTTACGATATAATCTCTTAGTTCATTACATGTAAAACAAAACTTTAATTTTCTTTACATAAAATAGTTTAAAATAAAATGTTCAAGTTCAAAATTAAATTATTTAATAATATAAATTCCAATAATTATGTAATACCTACAGCCTGAATATAATAACTTTTGCGGCTTACCTAAAAGTTTGAAAAATTTTTATTGTAATATCACCTGAAATACGTATATGTTTTAGAAAATAAGTATTTAAATAAAATTATCGGGTTATGAATGTTTTAGAAAAATATCTGAGGAGCATATTTCCACTTTTAATATCTTAATGGACCATAACTTTTAACATCAGTCGAAAAATATTTCAATATTAAACCATAAATACGTTTATTACTGGATTGGATTTCCAACTTCCTCACTTAGCAAGTATTATTTAAAGCGTAAGTAAAGCCCATTTGAGGAAAAGGAGCAATAAATAATTATAAAGACGCCTCATATCTTTTAACGATTCTGGTGAGCTCAGCTCCCACTAATAATAATTTCGTTCGTTCTTTCTTCTTCTTCTGATAAGTACCGAGGTAGTTTTACGGTGCTACTAGTGTAATAAATTAATAGATAACGTTTATCATTTTTTATGGATTTGAACTATTACTTCTAATTATAAGGTGCTTCATATTTTAATCTTACCTCAGGCATTCTCTCTTTTTTTTACCTTATAAACGTTTTAAACCTTTATTTTTATGCATTGCTGGGTAGTAATTTAAGCTTTTTGGGAGAACAAAAAATACTTAATGTCATTAAGATCTAAATAAAGTTAAGAATACGGATCAAATGGATCTTCTTTTTATCAAAAATAACGAGTAAAAGTTTAATGGGAATACTGGACTAAAATGAAAGAATTTAATACTTGTTATAAGCATTAAAAGTGACTAGGTATTTTTTTGTACTTATTGATATCTTTAAAAAAACTTTAAAATGTATTTTTAAAATAGAGTACGAAATTGAGATTATCATTATTCTAGGTCTATAGGAAAATATAAGTAAATGAAAACAATCCGTATGTGGGCATATAAACACATACATTTTTATAATTATTGTTTTACAAAACATAATAAAAACATAATAATTTCATAAGAAATGTTCATACTCTGCAAATACAATATAAAAAAGAAATACCTTTGGTTGTATTATCAGGGTTTTATGTAATATTCTATAATAATTTTATGTAATATTTGCCTCAATGCTTATACAAAATTAGGTTTGAATGGAATATAATTTCTCTAACTCTCTAACTCAAAGACTCTAACTCTTGACTCTTCCAAATTTTTGTTAATTTATTCTAATATTTAAACTAAAAACTTCCACATATTAATTTCAAAGAACTTTTGCAAAATTAGATCACGAGATTTTATCTAAGAACATTGATGCATGCAGGGGAAAGGATTAATCGATGAAGAACCCTCAACAGTGTAAGATGAATCTCCACTTCAGGAAAAATGAATTATTAGTACTACAAAGACCGTCTTTGCAAAACCTGGGTAATAAACTCTACCACAAAGAGCCTCCCGTGAAAAGCTCTTCAGTTCAGTTTACACAACAATATTTTTAAAAGGACGGGGAATTTATTTTTCAAGGAAATTTCCGCCATCGAAATTTCTCCTCCTCAGGTGTAGACGCAAAAAAAAAAAAATCCTGGAGAGGGAATCTTTAAAACTATTTTCCCTTGGGAGTATGCAGTGAAAACCGGAGAAGGCTAAGTTAAAAAAAATCAACTATCTGTTTTTTCGAAAAACTTTAAACAATTTTGAACGGAGAAAGGCGAGATGAAACAAAAGAATAAAGAAGTTGGAATTCCCCAGAGTATTTCCTAGAACACGTGTCCTATTCCTTTTCCTTTATGGAGGTTTTCTAAGGTTGCTTGTTACGAGAGGCGTATTTGTTGAAAATTTTGACCAGCGAGAGGTTCTATTAGGTTAGTAGCTTCAGAATGAGAAATGCTTCTTTGAATGAAGATATATTCGTGGGAATGTACCAAGTTGCAGAAACAGTAGCGTTTCCTACCTATCTAAAAATTCAGGTTCTGAACTTATTTTAATTTGAATATAATTCATTTCACAGAAAAAAAAGTTGTGTATATTTAACTTTACTTTTATCGATTATTTAAGCATTTTTATTAGTTGAAACCGATTTGAAAATTTTCCAAAATTAGGTATTTTAAAACGGATAGCTCGTAAGTTATATCATGTAATAGGTGGTTCTCTCTTTATAAAAAAATTAAACATTAGGGGAAAGTGGGGGCTAATGGGACATTTTTTAAATAAATCTTATTAAAAGAGCATAAATGCAGTTATTTTTATAATTTTTATGAATTTAAAACGATTTTATATTTAAGTTTATAAAAATATTCCTGGAAAGTAAAAACATTATTCATCTATGTTTTATGTCGACTTTTGTAATTTAATACTACTGTCCCATTAGCCCGGGTCTATTGGGATACAGTGCAGGGCTAATGAGACATGTGCTATAGAATTCAAAAATAAAAGTCACATATGAATTTTAAATGCCTTTTTTATTAACATATGCTACTGTACTGAATATGCAAAAATTGTTTTGGATGGAATTTAAGCATTGAACAGTTTAATTCCACAATGCTTTCTGCAGTGTTTAGTTTCACTAATCCTAACTATTTCTTCCATAATTGGAATTATCCTAATAGGATAATTCTAGATAGGATTAGTCTAGATACATATATATAGGAAAACAACTTTGAAGGGTATTTGAAATTACTAATTTGTTTGCCTAAAATGTTAAATTTGTCCAATTTAAAAACTATTTAGTTCTTTTTAGTTTTACATGTTGGTAATGACTGTCTAATTCTGTTTAAATCCAACCCAATCAAGTATGCAAAGTCAAATAAACATTACAATGTTCTTTTAACGAAATATTTTGCCACAGTCACTTATCCCATTCTATTAGCCCCTACGATATATTGTAGAATCTCAAACTGTCTTTAAATAAAATTACAATAAAAATACAATAATTCTTAAAAACTTACAAAATAAAATCAATTACAAAATTTAATACTTGCAATGGCTTGTGTAAAACAAACTTGGCTATTTTTGCGCAGTAAAAACCTGCCATGACAGATATTCCATGCAACAAATATGTGCTAGAACTGTTACCAATTAGTGATGTAAAAATATTTATTAAAATTTTTATAATATCGAAAAAAATCCCTGTCCCATTAGCCCCCAATTTTCCCTACAGCTCAATATCACTTAATATTATATTTTTGAAATATTACTTACTAATTTAAAACCGAAAACTAAATTTCTCGGTCATTTTACTTAATAAGAATCATATTAAAAAAGGAAAAATTTATTAATATTTCTACTCAAAAATACACAAAATTTTTAATGTGGTTTGTTATTTTTAAAAATTATTTATGGTTAAACTAAAACTAATACCATACAAGAGAAAACAGGTATTTAAAATAATGCTTACTTTAGCCTTTAAATGTTTAGGAGGAAACTGAAAAATTAATTGACCGTAAGAGCTATCCTAAATTTATTTAAAAACCTCATTTGAGAAAATATATAAATTAGTATTTACAAGCTTTAAACTAATAAGGAGGTGTTATATTCAATTGTGGAAAACTAAAACTTTTTAAGGCATTAAAACATCACAAGTTCTGAGTGTTCCAAATATATTTGAATACATTTGAATAAATATAAGGATATTGAAAAATTAGGAAAGAAAAATTGAAATTCAAGTGGATCTGATTGACAGATAAAAAACATAATCTTATTACTCTTACATTATTCTATCAAAATATTTATCTTCTGTCAAGAATATAGGAATTTATTAAATTACTTAAACCCCTTATCTTAGTTTTCTTTTTCTATTTCATGACTTAAATAGTATTTGGGAAATTTCCATTTTGCTTCAGACAGCTTACCCTTACCACAGATATAAAGTTAAATTGCATTATCGCTTTTTTCCTTAATAATTTCCACTCTTATGTAGTTTAAAAACAATTAAAATAAATTTTCTCTGAAACTTAAAAAATTATAAATAGTTTTATTTAAAAGAATTAACCATTTCAATTTATTAAAAAATATTATTGAATTATACTGGGGAACTTGGGCCTCTTCGTTAATTTTATTACCTTTAAATTTTCTTCAGTTGGTTGTATACTGTAAAGATGTGGTTAATTTTGTATCTTTAAATAAAGAAATTACTTATCTTTATTTTCATTGGAGAACATTTTCATTGGAGAACATTTTCATTCAGAAAACATTTTAGTGAAATGTTAACTAACTATATACTTTTATCAAGTAGGTATTTTCTATATTAATACTAAAGAACATAATATACTTTGGTTTTGAATACTTAACTCGTATTACAATCAAGTGAAAATTTAGTAACTTTACTGATACTTGTTTTAAAATTCTAAACTGGGCTATTTTTAACTCAGCTTTATGGAAGTATCAGAAAAGCCGTTAAAATCGTATCTAAATTGATGCCGTGCTTATGAAAATGACACCAGGATGCTTCGTGCATAAAATATGCATCAGCAATATGTTGCAATTGTTCTTCTCTACGATATAACGCCATCTCAAACTAGCGAAATCTCGTCATTCTGCAAACGACTGTTTTGGAAATGGTTGTCAATCATGGGACAAAATGGCGCTGATAGCCACCCAGAGAACAGAATGTTGGCATAGTTTGAAGTTCGTGACCGAAGTTTAATTTTAATCCCTTCCACTTCATGGAACATGGGGAGAATATTTTCTGCTATTGTTATTTATTAACATCAATGAAAATATTAAGAACACACGATTGCTTGGACATTTTCCAACTATTGATTTTTCACTAGTTCCGCTCAGTCATACAAAGATGAGCAAATATTTCTTCGCTGATTTTTTATTTGTGTGTTTTGGCAAGGATCTTGTTCGAATGTTGTTTTTATTTGTTTTCTATTTATTTGTTTGGAAATTCGCTATTTTTTCGACTCCCCGCAAGATAAGCTATGAATCACTCGTTAAAGGTGCTTTAAGAGGTATTTTTGTTGTCTTCATGATTTAAAAGACTTAATTTTTACATCAGTAAATATTCTCTAATAGCTAAATCAATGATTAAGTTTTTTGTCCAATATTTTATCTAATGCATTGTTACAATTATTTCTGTTTTATGAAAAGTTGAAACACTATTTTGTTACAAATTAGAACTAACATGATTTAAACGTTTATAAACTCTATAAAACGTAGCTAGAACATGGAATAACGCTTCTTTCTTTTATTACTTTAAAAACTTACCTTAATTAAATTTAGCATTAATACTGGAAAATATGAATACCATTTTTTCTTTTTTAAATTAAATATTAAGCAGAAAGAGCTAAACCACTGATAAAAATTTTGAAAAAGGAAATAATTAAACTTGAAAGCTCAAATGTTTCTTCTATAAAGAATAAGAAAAGTTTTTCCCTCATAGGGTTAAAGTAAATTTCTCTATTTGATTTGATTTTATCTTCATTTAAATTGTAAATGTGTTTTATTTTTAATTAATCAGAAATAATTTAACTCTAGCATTGTCTGGTAAAATTTGTATAAAAACTCAGCTTTTATTAATGAGAATTATTCATCACACCTGGTTCATCAAAATACCAAACCGCCCACAGATGATCAGTGGTGAAGAAACAATTATTAAATCTTAATATTAAGGCTGCCTAAATTAAAGAAAAGAAACTCCAACATACCTTTCAAAGCATAAAAAAACCACCAAATCTGCATAAAACTGCGCGTCTTATCTTCCTTCATGAATATTCACCATCTCCTTATTCATCGCATTGAAATATTCAAAGCTTCCTCAGTAATATTTTTCTTACGGTTTTAAAATATACAATTTCAAATCTCATAATGAGTGTTATTACACTCCGGCTGAGAATGTAAAATTTAATCTTCGTGTCTGAATCCCTTGTTTAACAAAAGGGACTCCTTAATCCCGTGGAAAAGAATTTACAAGAGACAAGGCTAACAATTCAAAATCTAATTTCCAAGTTGTATATCTTTCATAATCCTTTTATATTCCCCTACCTTACTCTTTCAAAACGGTCGATAAGAAATAATATTTCAAAGGATAGAAATTGGGAGAAATGGCAGTTCTTTCGGAATCAAAGCTATTTTAAAATGAAGAATTAAACTATTTTTTTATTCCTTATAGTTTGGAAAGTTGAAAGATAAGATTGAAGCAGATTGAAGTCTATAAGTTTTCTTTTTTTTCTTTTTAAATTCACAGAGATTTTCTTTTTAAAATATCATGAATGCTTTTGACTTGTATGGAATGTCTTTTTATGTATTCATATAGAAAGCATTGTTTTTTTGCATTTGGTTTGTTTAAAATTTATCTTGTAGTCTAAAGATATATTAGTATGTATTTATAAGGTTTATAAAAGTTTAGAATGATATGTTTGATGTTACATTCACTTTTCTTAGAAAGTTCCGCAATAAACAAGAAATAACTTTACTTTCCGTGTTTTTATATTTTTAACCTATGTAAGAAACTGAATCAAAGGTAAAAAGCTTTAACTTTACCTCTTATTAGTTTATTTTATTTTCATCTTCAAAATTGTGTTTTAGTCTAACTCATGAAACATTTCAACACAGCTTCTACACGGTGAAACTTTATAGTATTTTTCTTACTTTTGAAATGTTTTAACGAATGCTTTTAAGTATTAATTTTTATGAATTTAAAAAAATGCGATTGTTTTTATACATAACTACAAAATATATTTTTAAAAACTACAAGTGAATATTTCGTTTAATTAACTCCATGTGTAACTTACAAAGTGCCATTGTTTTTGTTATTAGCATCAGATTAATTATTTCCCTGGTTTAAGATGTGCACATTCACAGCTAAAGGTATTAACATTATACGTGGTCGCAATGTTATGACTGAATTTGGCTTCTGCACAATATCCCTTCAATACTGGGTAGTGGCTAAAGGGCTGAGGAATCACGTAGTATTATTGAGATCTCGTAAAGGGACACTTGACTGACGTTTATTGAGCCCCTTCACATAGTTATGAGAGAGGCGTCTGATTATATCAGGGTATATGGTATGGAAAGAGACATGAAACTGTGAATAATACGAGGAAGTAAGAAATATCTTCGGAATAACTGCAATATAAATTGGTGGTAGAAACAATAAATTTAGGCAAATTAACATGCTTATCTTTGGTAAGTTATTTTATATGAATCCTTTAGAAACTATCGTTTGAATTACTTTAGCTTCAATTACTTGAACAGAGACTATTTCTTTAATGGAAATACAAATCTTAAACAAAATTAATTAAACATATTTTACTGAAAATATCCTTTAATATACTATAGGAAAGTAGTCTTTTAATTTGCTAAACAGCAGTATTCAAGTACGTTTATTACTAAATTTCTATAAAAACTTAAAAATTCTCTAAGATTGTTACTTTATTCTTATTTTTAGATTTGCCAGGTGTAAAGAGGATTTTTGTTTCATTTAGCTTCTTGTTTTTTTTATCATAATGTCTTATTTAACAATATTATTTGTACAAAACAATTCAATAAAATAGTTGGAAAACGTTTTGATATAATTTCTCTTTTAATACCCCCTTAAAAGAGTAACTTTAACGCATTGACTTAACTTAGATGGTTTAAAGAGAGAAAATTGCTAAAAGAAGAATTTATTTTTCAAAAGATTTGTCTTTTTATGCCAATTTATGTTTTTGCAGAACGCATATAAAACAAAAAAAATACCTTTGAAAATTTTTTAATTTATTTTAAGAGCCAAACAATTGTTCTAACTTCAAAAGTTTATAACACAGTCTGGTTTGGAATTATGTATCTTTATTTTAGAATCTCTAATAAGTTGGGTGCACGTTTTACTTAAAACCATATAAAACCCAATAACTATAAAAAAGAAAGTCGAAATAACGCCTCTCTCATTGCTTTCTGAAAAATCAAAGCGACTATAGTCTTTTAAAAACACTAAAAAATCCATAAGCTTTACGGTTCTCCCTCTCCAAAAGCCCCAATCCAATTAGTACAATTCCATTAGCTAGAAATTATAAAAGATAGACCGTAAAAGCGGCATCGAGCCCTAACATAAACGCTAGAACCGAATTTCTATACAAAGCTTCCCGAAGCGTAAGACCGCACAGCAACAACAGTCAAACATTTGCCAGCAAACGGCCACCAAGAGGTCTCAAGTCGTTACTCTAAAAGCAGACAATTGAATTATTAGCCCAATGTTGTCGGCCACAAAGGAGGGACCAGGCAGCTTCGCTACAAAAGAGCGCTGGAGAGGGAGAGTTCATTATTCCCTCTGCGCAATTAAGTGCTCCCTTTAAGACCAGAAAAGGGCTTTGTTAACTCTGATTTAGGGGAGGGGAACACAGGCTATCTAGAGCTGGTACTCTTAGAAGGCTTTAAGCAGATTGTGCTTGGGATTAGCTTCGACAAATAACTGTTTTGTTGGTTGTCAAAGGCGGCCGAAGCTTTCTGGATCAGAAGGACTAGAGATAGCTTGTTAATTTTTCGACCCTGCAGAGTTCAGTTTATCTAGATAAATACATACTTGTGTAGCGTATTCTGACAATGATTTCTGAGTGAGTGAGAATACTTTTTATTTGAAATACTCAATTCGATTTAGCTTCGTGGTTTATATGAGTTTAGCTTTTGTATTACACTGTTGATCAGGTTAGAATTAATTTTAAAATATGTAATATTTACATTACACATCTGCACATTACATCTGCACATATATTTCATCTCAATGTTTCCAAAAACTGATATTTCATTATTCTCAGCATATATAATGCTGTAATCCCTGTAAGGACATAATCCCTGTAAGGACATAAAATTCATCCGGACAAAGAAAGATCATGCATTCATTCACAGTTAAAACTGTCCCGAAGTCCATCACACACCAAGACATATCTTTGAGTGCCTGGCTTTCGCCGCAAACGTAATTCTTGAGATATGTATGTGGGTCATTGATTCACTGCTGGAGATGTGTGTTAACTGTTTTTTTGTGTGTTTTTTACTCTTTAATTTCTTTCTGTTTCTGCACTAAATTAATCTTGCTTGCCTTGACCATGGACGTGAAAACAACAACAAATTAATGTGGTTGACGTTTTATTCCGAAAATATATTGACTTTAGGTAAAGTAGTCATTTTATTACTGATGGTTTAAAATATTTCTTATATAGACAATAATGTTGTTATATTTTAAGTTAATAATACACACAGAAAACATATTTAATTTAACATTCATTACTACTTTTGTTTTTGAAAGAGTACAATTAAAGTGAGGACTGTGTTATGAAATCTTAAGCAATATTAATTTATTCATATGAAAACCTTGAAAATCTATCTATTTTGTAATATTTACGAATTCTGTTTGTAAACAACATCCTTCTAAAACTATACCACTCGAAACTTTAAATCGTCAACACATCACTCAACCATTTCAACAAACCCCATCTAGATGTTCGTAAGTAATCAACCCCGTTAATTAAGGTCCAATTAATTAAATCCCCGATCGAAATTAATCACCCAAGTGTCAAAAACTTCACATGGGAATCACGTGTCGGATTAATATCACGTTTTCTCGTAAAAAAACCGCGTACGGGAATTAATTGTCAATTAAACCAAGCGTCACCTGGTCAGGAACGGCCTGCTCTAATGGATTTTCGATTACTTGGAACATGAGGCCAATTACGGTGTGGGTAAGGAGTAGATAAATGTATTGGGTTGGGTTAATAAGGTTTGCTGTGGGTTTTGTCTTTGGAGGAACTAATAAGGTAGATCGTATTCAGGGTAAGGAATGCGAAGGAACGGTTGTTATGGGGTTAATGAAAATGCAAGGTAAAAAAGATATTAACTTTATATATAGTTGGAGAGTATTGATGTGAAGATGTATAGTATACGTTACGAATAAGGGGCTTTCATACTTGAAAGTTACTGGAATTTTCGTGTAAAATAATCCTATATTGTGTAGATTGTTAATAAATTCAATTTAGTGTTATATTTTGTTTGCGATGTTAAGTGTCAAATTTTATTTAAGCTTTGCTTCTTGTGAAATACTTGTATAAATGTGATGATTCCTACTTCCCTTGTGTGACAAATTCTGTTTAGTGCATATATTGAAATACATACATATTTTTCATGGATAGTTTTAAGAAAAAAATTACTGGGTAATGTCGAGAGGATATTTATTCTCGTGCGTAACGTTAGACTTTTAACCCTAAACAGGGTCTCTGGGGATCGGTGAAAATTAGCGGGTTTGCTTAGGTAGGGTTTGGGTCTCAATGGCTACGTTTTGGTACGTTTGAGTACATTGGAAAAGGAGTAATATAGTGAGTTACGTTTATCTAGAACTTTTTAATCATATTTTCGATGTTTTTGCCAATTATTAAATGGTTATAATAATATGAAAACTTATATCATTGTAATTTGCGATAGATTACGTTTTCTACTATAGGCGTAGAAAACGGGACTGATAACGTTGTAAACTCCTAAATATTTCAAGCTAGTAATATAAACAAAAAGTGCCTGAGGCTCAATTTAAACTACTGAATAAAGCAATTCCATTCAAGCATTGTTCAATTCAAAAATCCCCTTACCTTTTACTCCACCTCTAAATATAGAGTCGTAACGAAGTCTCCAGTTCACCCAAACGGAAGTCAATCAAGAAATACCAAGCCATTACCCACCAGAAAAGGGATCCCAGGTCCCTTCACTACCAGACTCCCCTTCAAAGACACTTGAAACCAACACAAAAGCATTCCTTGACCCCACTCCCGCGCTTACCCCAAAAAACAAAAATTCTCTTCATTCCATTGTTGCCCCTTTCCCTGCTTTTATCGCAGCGCTTCAGAGCAAAAACATACGTTGTCCACCAAGACCGACTTCAATAAATCAGAAGAAGCTTTTTAACCTTTTCCTCCAGACATTGGAATCCCGACCAAAAAAAGTCTGCAGATAATACGGGGACAGCGCAGTGGTCCTGGAAAAAGCAGCAGAATTTCCCCTTTCAATGGCTGAATTCTTTTGATCAGGGATTGTTTGGGCCTGAGCCTGCCTTGACAGTCTCGTTTGTCAGATGAATCGCTACCTTTTATTCCTGCTCGTAGACGCGACGTCATTGTCTCCAGATTTATGCAGAGTATTCTTTTTCCCTTAGAGGGTGGGTTTAGTTTTTTGGCAGCGGGCTCTTATCGCTGGATAAATATTTCCGCAGGCGATATGAAGAGGGGAGATTAGTTGTTCAAACACGATGGAGGGCTGTAATGGGGTGCTGAGAGACAATGGGAGATGATAGTGGAACGATTTTTATGGGGAGGACTGTTTGCTTCATTTCTCTCAGAGAGATGTCTGTGTTTTCGCAGGCTTATATGTTAGTACAAGCATTTGCTGAACTAATTTGTATTGTATGCAACTTTTAACAAAGTAATGTGTTGTGAATACATTGTACATGAATGTATTGCTGAACTATAATTTGTATTGTGTATGCAAGTATTAACAAAGTAATGAGTTGATTAATATATTGTAAATTAATGTATTTCGTTCTATGATATAATTCTATGCTACATATATTTTATAAGTAACGATAAAAATCAGTGCCTTTAGCAAATAAAACAACTTTGATTTTAAGGGTTTTTTTTGTAAAAATTTTGGGATGAGTAAATTTAATGTTAATATGTGCTTTATTATGATAAATAAATGTTTAGGTTTTAATATGTTCACATAAAGATATTCGTGATTACTTAATAGAACATCTGAAAACTTTGAGGTTGAATTTTAAGTTCTAATTATAAAAAACTTTTTGATATCAAAGAAAAATTCACCATACACGCACCTTTTATAAAAAGAATCTTGAATTTAGTAGTATCACTATTTAATTGACACTATTCTTCGCCAGTCACATATAACATATTAAAACAAGGGATATAAATGACTATGCAAAATAATTTCTGTACTTAAGGTGAATTGACAAACTTGACGAATTTTATTTTACCCATGTGTGTTCTTGATAAGAAGTTTCACCTTCCCTTAGCTTTCAATGCTTAGCTAAGTATGTACCATTAAAAAGTAAGCGACTATCGGATAAGAGAACAAAATATCAAAACCAAGAAATCTGTTAAATTAAATTTTAAGCTTTTACAGTTTTTTTTTCCACCATGCATAGTAAACTTATCACTTACTGCTTCTTGTCCATTTGGCTTCCCCCCACTCAATTGAAATTCAAAGACGTGATGAGAATCAGAAAATTTTCTTGTTTATGGGTTTTAACAAACTATCTATAAAATAGAAAAGTTCAGCTTTATTTTTATATCAAATTTATATTTCTGATTCTTTTCTTTAAAAAGCACGAATATACGTATGTATTCATAACCATATAAACTTTTTTTTACTTGATTTCCCCCAATTAACTTTCGAAGAATAAACCGACAAAACTCTAATTTGTATTCTCTCCTCAACGCACAAAACTTTGCTATTTATGCGCGGGCAGTTCAAAGTCGGAAATCTTTAACGACTTCGTAAAACACAGCCCATAACTAGACGGCAGATAAAAATTGTCTGTGAGCCCTTTTATTAGCCCACGAAACTGAGGTGTCAGCAACCTTTTGTATCACCGACATAAAACTTTTGTCAATTCAATAATCGGAGATTGTAACTGAGCACTAAAATTCTCACAACACCAGATTTACTGTAGCGTTAAAGATACCCAGACAGAGCTTTTCGATGCCTACAAAAATTGACTGTATAGGCACACGAGAAGCGAGCTAAGTACTTTCGGGCTTTGCTGCGAAATTTTTATGGGGAGTAAAAATAATGCCGCGGAGGGGGGGGGTATTGGGTGTTGTTTTTGTTATGAAGATTTTCATAAATATTTACAAGTCCATACTAGTTAGGATACGATGCGATAATGTTTCTTTGTTATTCATAGCGATTATTTTAGTCAGGGTTATGATTAACGTTATGACTGCATTTTGTTAAAAAACCGAAGTCTTTAAACATTTTTGGAAAGTTTTGGCTTTTTTAGTTGTTGCAATCTGTTCTGTAGTGCGTGTTTGTAAAAAAGTATATTTGAGAAGAAAATTCCTTTAACTGTCAATTTTCCTTGTATTTTTCCAAATAGCATAGTAATAAGTTACTTTACTATATAGGCTTTTAAAAATTCAACCATTAAATAATATACTACTTGAAAACCCCTGTGTTTGAAAGTATTTCTTATAAATATAATGCCCCCGTTATAATATTGAAAAATTATCTAATATTTCTAATTCCGAAGATAACACAGATAAAACGTATTTTCCGAAAGAAATTTTCATTTCAGGGGTTATTTCAGTGTCCTCATAGTTACTCTTAAGCTGATTTAAACATGAGCACCACTTCCAGAATTTAATACATTTATTGTGAATAAATTCAGCTCTTTTGACAAACCCATAGCAACACGAATAACTCCTCCTGATGTTTCTCAAAAGCTGCAACAACTGCCTAATGTGATTATGAAAAGGGTTTGAGACCATTCTGTTAACCGAATGAAACTCGACCTTCACCAGTATCAAAGCAATCAACATAAACATGTTTACACATGCAGGACGCGGTGTTTGCATTGTTGATTGCATTTTCCATGTTGCGGAGCGGAATGGAGTCTCTATGACATAGACTCGACATTTTCCCATATTTAATAGTGTCACGGTTCGCTGTGTTCTAATATTAAAAGTGATGTGTTTAGAATAATATTAAAAGTGATTTATTTTTATGCTTAAACAAAATGTATGTTAAAAGCGGGAAAGATAATTGTATAAATGTAAAACTTAAACTCTTAAAATTACTCTTGGATGAGACAAAAATGCAGATTTATGGTAAAAAAATCTTTTGACGGTAGAATCGATGGGACTAAATTTAAATTACGTGAAAATATGAACAGCAAAATCATAAATTTAAAGATGGATATTTAGATATATATATTTTATTAGATCAATGGATAAACTGTTTTACAATGATACTTAATAACTTGAACAGTTTATGTTTCAAGGAATGTTTATTTTCATTTATCCACACTAACCCTATTTTAACGTAAATAATTTGAGTAAAGACTGATACAATAAGATACATTTCATACAATTTGTTATACAATGTTATATGTTAATGTTCAAAATTTCAAACAAATGTGTAAAACATAAAATATTTCATAATTTATTCTGTAATAATAATTGTACATAATCTTAATACACACATTTTAGTAATTACACAAAATTTTGAAAAAATATCGAAGTAAGGAACTGATAAACTGATAAAAGTAAACATTATAATTTATTGAGTAGCATCCAAAAGTTTGTTTAAAAAAATGTGACATGCAGAAACTATACTTTGTAAAAAAATACCTAACTTTGCAATACTTATTTTATCATGAAACCTAAACAGTTTAGGTATAGTACTATTTTTACAGATTGATTTCAAATCTAAAACCAAACAGGAATATTTATTTTGTGCTTTTTACACAAAATATCCAATTCTTCCTCTCCTTTTAAAAAATACCTATCCTGGAAAGATACAAAGTACAAGACACACGAAAACTGAACATCACAATTCCAACTAACCACAGAACCTTCTTTATATTGCCGAAACATCCGTCAGATAAAAAAAAAAAAAAACATTCAGTGTCGTGTATCCCGCCCCATAGAATGACATCTTCCAAAACTCCAGGGACTTGCAGAGTCAGTTCACGTTTCACAAAACAACTGTCTCAAAAGTAAGAAAGCAGTACAGTCGACCGAATATCGAATAAACAAATCAATCCTTCGAACCAGAAATATTCCTAGGAATCGCTGGGAGATAAATTGAAGCCTAGAGATAGATGGAAATGCATTGCGTTTTATTCTTTTTGATCTCGTATAAAATTCAATAGAGTCAAATTCACTGAAATGTGTTTGACCTTCGTTTGACTTGTGAAAATACGGTTTCTCCGAAAAGTATCACCCTGGCTATTCCTGTTATTCGGACTTCGATATTACTTTTCCTGTTATTGCTTTTAGAAACACTCATTGTGCATGGGAAATATGGTGGGATTTTTTTTTACAGATGACATTGGTGTTTTAATTAAAAGAAATTGAATTTTAGTTTGATCGAATGGTTGTTAGTTCTTAGTTATAAATAGTAACATTCTATACGTTGTAAAAGATAAATACCCTTAAAACTGTGTAAGTAGTTGAAAATTCGTTTAGAATAAATTGATACTGGTGTTTGTTTCATAAAGCACAAAAACTTTCAATTAGAAAGTTTAAAGACGAGATAAGTGAACCAAAGGTATTTTAGGCTTTAATTTTCATAATTATGTCTCAAATCTGAATTTTTGAAATTCTTTAGTTTTTCGCACACTCTTCCAGTTTAAGTAAAAAAGTAAAACTTTTTAATTTTAATTAAATAAAGAAGTAGTTGTAAATTGAGTTGCAAAAGAATTGAAGTAGTTATAAAACTTACAGCATTATAAGTAGATGATACTTCCTAAAATATTTAAAACGCTATTAGATGCAAAACTTTAAATAAAACTAGCTTTAGCAGGGTGTGAAGCAAAAGTTTCTCATGCATCTGAAAGTCTGTTAACCTTTCAAAAGAGCATTAAATTCCCATTCTAAAAGTCAAACTGTTGTAGCATTCCCATTTACATCGCACAATAGCTACATACCTAACCCCACTATAAAACGGATCTCATAACCTTTCCTCCCTTCCCAAGGGGAAGAAACAATCCGTTATTGCTCACGACCCATGCAAAATGCTCCAGATTCACCTCACAGACAAGACACGCAACTCCCAGAAGGTGCATTCATCGATTCTGGTGCAAACCAAACTAAAAAAAAAATCCGCCAAAAGATCATTTCGCCATTTTCCTTTTGCCAGTCAAAGCTACTTTAACGTCTCGTTGCGTTGATTTTTTGGCGTTGTTCGATGGAGGAGGCCAAAATGTCCTCCTCTCGGGAATCCGGAGATGTCTGCGTTTTCATTTCCCCGTGTGTCATGAATTATTGATACGGAAACCCCGGGAGAACTTGATGCGCTTCTTGCGGCTCACAATGAAGCAATTGGCGGAGGCATTATTTGTTTAGAAAGAAGCGAGGTTGAATAAGAATTGGAGATATCCTGAGTCTTATTGTGGTTCAGATGGGGGATCGATAAGACTAGGTTGGATATTTGGGATTGAAACAGATTTATATAGGTGACAACTAGATAAGAACTACGCAGTGGAGTTTATTTAGGAATAACGGTTTCCGATGATACATCACAAGATATCCAGAATATCGATAAATGAGAATTGAGTAAAGAAGGAGGGACATATATTAGCTTTGTTACAAAATGTTTTGAATTTGGATGTTTTTAAGTTTTGGTAACCATTGACGAGAACCGTAAACTGTTCTTTGAATGTCATTCAATAATACCTACAGACAAAGAGTATGGAAACCTGTGTATTTAATGAAAAAATATAACAAAATATTTTTAATTTTTGGTTGGGGGCTCCATAAGCGGAATTCACAACAGTAATTCTAGGTGACACTCTCAACCAGTCGTTGTATTTTTTTCCAATCGACCTGGAAAAGAGTAGTGAATTCCATGCATTGGATGATAGGGGTAGGTAATTTTTATTTGACGTTAGAATCAAATTTGGGGCTTAATGAACTTAACCCTCAAATGTATTACTTTATGGGTCAGAATATGTATTTTTTAGGAATAATAATAAATATTAATGATAATTAGCAGCTTTCGTTGAACTTTCTAAAGTTTCTATTAGTATAAAACACTATAGTTAAAATTCTTTTAGTATAATTACTAAATAAGCAGAAACTTAAAAACAAGAAGAACACAAATTAAAAATCTATACAATCGTAATCTATATATCACTCCTTAATTATTTTACTTTCATATTTACTGCAATAAAATTTACTATCAATCACATTCAAGGTAACTTACCCTTGTCAAACTTTTAAATGAGCACTGTGTGCACCTATTTGTAAAAATATGTATTTTTATATCCCCTCAGAAAACTCTAAACTCTTCTTAACGTTTCTCTCTATTCAATAGACAGAGCACGAACTATCCATCAATCCTGAATCCTGCTCTATCCTTGAACTTTAAAACCCCCTTTCAAAACACGCGAATAAAGATCAAACTACCTAACTCAACGTTACATCCCAAAACTTATCCCTCGGACCAGCCAACAATAGAAACAAACCAACAACACCAAAGCGATCCGTTATGCTTACAAATACATCGAGTAGACGCAACGCTCCAAGAATACGTATCATCTCCGTCTTCCGTAGCGCTTTTCTTCTCACATCTCCATCCATAGCCCAGCGGTGACAAATGATACACGTGATACCGCAACACAATGCCCCTTTCAACATGGCGTCGCAATTACCAAAATAATGTCCCCGATAAATCAGGCGGAACTTGTAATAATCTCCCCATCCCTCCCGAAAAAGGAGAAGACTACACACGGGCCCTGAAGCAGCCAGAGATCTTGCCCCTTTCTGATGTATTGTCCCATCAGATCTCGAGCCAAAAAGTTAGGCTGCGCTGGAAACAAAAGAAAAAAATGGCCCTAGTTCGCTTACACTGCAAACGGTATATTGAAGCTCGGTGTGGAAGAGTTGCTTATATTCTGACAGTGCTATCCGTTTATTATGGAAATGCTCTGGCGAAGATTGGCAGCAACTCGTAAAAGAAGTCCTCGCTGACTTTATTGGGTGGTTTGTGATTAGGGAATTCGGAAGTTCCGTAATGTGATGTGATTTCTCGTGTTTTATTTTTGGGGTTGACAGTGAGTAGATTATACGGAAGGTTAACGTAATAAGAGAGGAATAGTTCTTCTTTCCAGTTGTGTATCTTTTTTTCTGTTTTACAGGTTGGGGTAAGTGGCAAATCTCGATAAATGCGCAATACATTATTTTGATGAATCATAATTTCAAGTTCTAAAAGTTACCTATACTTTAGAAAAGTATTTTTCCACTTCATATATAAATTTTTGATTAATTCTCAGCCCACTCAGTGGGTAATATTTAGATTTTGATCGAGTGTGACTTCCAAGAAACGCTGAATTACAAATTTCAGCGAGAAGAAAAGTGAATTTATAGAATGAAAATTTAACATTGTACCGTTTTGCAGTGAAGAGGTATTGTAATTATGTTAACAAATGCTTTTATTTTCACTATAGTACTTATAAACATTTAATTGTTTTCTAAGCTTGTGAACAAAAAGGAAGACACACCTATTTCCACAGAAATTTTCTTCAAATAAATGTGATTGCTGATTTTATGTGTATTGAATACTGTTTTAAGCTTAAATTTACTCTTAGAAAACCATAGATATTTTAAACAAAAAATTCAAAATTTACCTAATGAATTTAAGTCAAAAGTATTTAAAACGATCTTTTTCTAAATCAACTTTGAGGGGGGCTAAAATTCAAGAACTGTTAATAAAATTTCCTAAAACCCCGTGGAAATAAAGAAAAATATTGCAGTACGAGTATAACAACTATTATGTGTATATGCAACTGTGAGAGGTTCTTTAAATTCTTTTAACACTATGTTTCGTCGTATCAAATAATGTTTCGGTGTCAGTGATTAATTTAGAGAAGAATGCCTCATTTGGTATTCAGTAAAGGTTTTTCTTTAGCATAATTCAATTTTCCCAATTCGATCTGGAGCCATTATTCACTCGTAAATATTTGGATTTGGGAATTTTATCGAAATTTGCATTGATTTAGCTGTCGATATTAGGAAAAAAAGAAGTTTCTTCATTAATCATCCCTTATCTGTTCAACTTTTTCATACATGGGGAGTGGAAACCTGGGATTTACTCTCCAGAGCACTTTTTAATGAACTTCTAGTTTGAAACAATGTTTCCCCAGTTTCATCAATATTTGTTTTTGAAAGTCCTACGGTTAGAACTTCTAGAAAATCTGATATATTTTTGTTTCAGGTTCTAAAACACTTTTTAGATTTGTGTTGCAACCATGAGAGGAGGATTTTTTCTATTAACTATAACTTTTGTAATTATTCAATTCTAAATTAAATTTTTAAAAATAATTTTCTATAAATCGTTAAAAATATCTGTTATAATTATATCTTCTACTAAAATATAAAATTGAGTCATAACTTTTACATCCTGTCAGACATTTTTATGCACATCAAAGTCTACAAATGATGCTCTTTTGTTTTAGCTAAACATTTCCAAAATTCCATTTATTTATCATTTAAAACAAATTTTATTTATTTTTAGTTTTATATTCTTGAGTGCATTACTCATTCTTTGCTATCCTGCAAAAGTCTATTATAAAAGAGTCTAAAATAAAAGTATATTATGTATCGGGATCATTTCTGTCGGAAATTATAAAATCTAAATTTTTATAAAAAAATAATACCGAATTTAACCCCTTGAATATAAACATTATCCGCACAATAAAACATAAATAAATTCTGATACCAAATGACTGTGAATACTTAAAATAGACATACTTATTATGGTGTGATTATTTCCAAATAACTGGAATAGTTTTTTACGTTTAATGTCCCCCATACTGCATTTTAGAATACATTATTTTTTAGCAACATAATGTGTTGATGGAACCTCTAGTTTCATTAGTCAATAATCTTAGCTATTCAGATGTTACAAGCATCGATTCTCCATTAAGGGTGTTTCAGCTACTCGATATTTATTCACCACAGAATTCGATATAATCCCATTCTTTCGGACATGGAGAACGTGCAATTAATGAAAGATTACTTCCGATCAATGTTTATTATCGGCATCATTTATGCACCAATTCTCTTTGGAGATGTAGTACATTCAGTGTTTCGTTCGAGATCATTAAAAAAACTGAATGATTCATTTGGGGAGAATCGATTCACTGCGAGACAAGTACTAAGTTAAGCACTCTTGCAATCAAGCAAGCTCTTTAATATAAAAATAAATCGAATATACAAAACGTAAAAAACCCCAGGATATCTAGATAGACTAATTATGGAATCCATAGAAAGAATTTCTGAAAGAGATGTCGTGTTTCAATTCATATACCTGTTTTATGAAGAATTCATGATGGAATTTTTTATTTATGCGCCTGTTAGTAAAGAAACTAATGGTGTGCGAACAACTCATAACTTTACGTAGAACAAACGTGATGCCAGAATTTGGTTAAAAAACGCATAACAATTTATTATAAGGAACTGTAGGAAATATTTTTAGTGCATTTCTTTATTAATTGTCATTATAATTGAGAAATTGTATGAAAAGTCATTTTGATTGTTTGATTGTATATGAAAACCATTTTAAAAATAATCCTCAAGAATGCATTTCTTTAAATTTGTTTTAAAATCTTTTTTAAGGGGATTAAAGTAAAATAATTTGAATTTTCTGTTTTCATAAAGAGAATCTTTCACCTTTTTTTTCTGCCATAACACTTAAACAAATTTTTATATTAAAATATAATTATATTTTTTAAGTTAAAAGGGCTTTGTTGGCTAGTATAGATAAAGTTATTACTTAAAGTGTAAAGACATTTTGACATACAATGATATTTTCATAAATAAATTTTTCATCGAGAAAATGTAAAATGTGTAGCTGCAAGTAGCAAGACGGCAAGTAGCAAAACGATTAAGCGGTTACTTTAATAAAAAAACAGTGGATTTTTTTTTGCATTGAAAAATTAAGAAATATTATATTTTATAACAATAATATTCTTTGGAATCTAAGGGAACAAAATATTTTTAGATGAATTTACTTTCGATTTGCTCTTACATACTATCACATACAACAGAGGGATATTATGAAAAAAATCTGTGAAACTACGATTGAATTCATAGTTTGTATCACAATTATTTATCACAGGAGTTAATAAATTTACTAAATCGACTCATTAATACCTCCAATATTCAATACAATAATTATTTTCTCAATCAATATTCTCCTTCTGTGAGAGAAAAGTATTCTCTACCAACCATTTCCAAGTACTACAACTCATTTCATGATATGAAGCAAAATTTCCTGTCCGACTAAAAAGCAAAAGGATTTCCCCCAATCGCCATAATAGACTGTCTTGCTCGATTTAACTTTTCGAATTTACTCAACCCCAAATCGAGTCATGAAGAAATATATAGGCTCTCATTTTTCATTCTCGTTCCCCCATTTACTGCTAAACGTATGACCGTAAGACCTTTAAGAATTTCTAATGGCCATTTGGTTTAGGCCAATCAATTACAGGACTTCGCTGGCTTCATTTAGTATTATGCACATTACTGATATAACTGCCAAATGAAAAGATATTTCATCTAGCAGGATATATAGTGTATTTTAGTACTTAAAGGATTTTAACTGGAAAATGTCTCGATTTCACTCGAATAAAATTTATACCTAGTAAAAATTACGTGCGAGTATTAGAATTAGACAGGACAAATCTTTGCATCATTTTATAAAATGTAATATCTTTCGATAGGTATTCATCTCATAAAATTAAATTTTTTAAATTTTATTACACTAGTCTCTGAAATCGTTTAAGTTCGTCTCATGATTTAAATATTCTGAATAATTAATTAATGAATTTTATGAACTTTGACACTTAATTCATTTGAGAAAAAATAACTGGGGAAATATAGTGGATTCATATCATAAATTGAGACACCTTATAGCAATGCACTAAGAATTTTCAAATAAAAAAATGCCTTACTTTAATCCTAACTAAGTAGGTAGTATGCGAGAAATATTGGGAATGAATGCTTATTTTATTAATGTAATTAGGGTACGTTTTAGTTAAAATGTTTACTTGAAACAATTATATTGACATTTAATTTGTTTGTTTTGTTTCAAATCAAGCTTTAAGAATGTTTCAATAGTAAGGAGGAATAGTAGTAATTTAAATCATATTAGAGAAACTTAATTTATTATATATTATAAAACCATTATGCATTTACTATCCAATATTAGAAATATAAAGTCTTAGTATTATTAAGATATTTTGTCAAAAAGTAATATGAAGATATTTTTATATAAATTAACAAAAAAACATTTTATCATTAGATTAGAAGGTATGGGAAACATCAAGTTAATCCCAGACTAAAAACCAAATACATTTACAGATACTCTCAAGAAAATATATTTACATTTAGTTTGAATACAAAAAAAAATGTTTTATAAATGATAGCAAAATCTAAACCGAATTATAGAATAATTTATTCCATGAAAGTATGAATACTCTTCTGTTTCATATATATTTCCCAAATAAATAAATAAATCTCTATTAAGTACATTTCATTGAAGGAACTCAACATAAAAATTGATGCATCTCGCTCAAATATAAAATGCTAGCTTACACTAAATGTCTTTTCACAAGATACACATAAATAAGAAGTGAATCTCAAAAATATGTCGAATATTTATTCACCCGTCAGTGATCATAAGAATAAATATTTATCTTCGACTCTTCGTCTGCTGAACATCCATCTGGAAATTTAGTAAAGATGAAGAATAATAATAAGGGGTGGATCAAGTCGCTCGGCGATTTGCATTTCTTCTTGAAGCATTAATTCGACTGAAAGATAACGACTCATATTGCCTTTTATTCAAAATCGAGCAAAATAAGCTTTTTCTTTGATTGCTCAATCTTTGAGGATTAGTTTTGCATTCGGAGAAAAAAAAAACAAAGTTATTTTTCTCTTTGGATGATTTACTAAAATATTAAAGAATACAGTACTTTCATGAGAAGATAAAATATATTATTCTACAAAAATGCTTTTGTCTTCCATTTTTAAGATATCATTCAATGAATGTACAAAAATAGAAACATTTCATTGTTCCATTGATTTTACATTAAATTTTTATTCTGACTTCAGATTTTCGCAATTTGTGCATTATGTAACTTATTTTTATGCTTACGCTTTGAGAATTTTGAGGGATGTTTTGCTTAATCTAAAATAAAATTAGTTAGATAAATCTAAGAAAAGATAATAATGAGGTTATTAAACTCATGAATATAAATTGCTTTGAGTTAAAAGTCTTCCATACGTTTTCATGTGATTTAATTTTGTAGTAAAATTTCTGAGCTAAATTTTACAAAGCTTTTTGTATAACCATTGTAAAAAATACGTGTTACTACAAATAAGACAATAATTTTTCTCGCATTAACATAACACTCACTCGTTCTAACATAATTCTTTATGAGTACTTTTTGAGATAATTGCAAATATATTATTAGCTTCTGAATTTTTCAAAACGGAAAAAGGTTAATTATTTGAAAAACATAATTTAACGTTATTCAGCAAAAGAATAAGTCATATATATTGCATAATAAATTTGTTATTTCATTTTCTTCTTTCTTATAACCATTTTATTACTTTACTTGCTGATCTTTTTTTCCTCGTTGTTTAAATATTAACTGGAATCTTAATGTTAAATATTTTCTGAAAAATCCAGAAGAGTATCTTTATCCAAATGTTATAATTTTTTTAAATAATTGTTGCACTTTTTATTCAAAACCAAGGCCATTATATTTACACAGTTCTACATGATAAGGAATAAAATTGCGTTAAGATTTTGTATGGTTGAAGGTAAAATAAACTAACGAAAATCGATACTTGATCCATTTAATTGCTCCTCTGGGGTTTCTTAATGTAAATATAGTAAGGTTATCTTTAACGACACTTAAACTAAACTAAAAGCTCTTATAAGACTTTGTGTCCGCTGTGTATTTTAAATAGTTATTCTCCTAGGAACTCAATGGTGATTATATCAATTAATTTATTAAGCTCTCTAAACAATGTTTAAGGGAAAAGCTCAATGAGGATTAAACACATATTTTAAGGAGTTTGAAGCCGGGTTCATATTATAATTTACAAAGAATCGACCTTTGGAGTAAGAATTTTACTTATGTTACGGAATCCTTCCCAATATTTTATATATTTAAAAAAAGAAAAGTTAATATTTTAAAATTTAAAGGGAAAAGTTTATACAACTGCAATTGTCCTACTCATTTTTTATTAATGAAAAACTATTAAATTAACAAGATTTTAGAAATGAAAACCTACATTAAAATAAGTTATAGAATATTTGTACCTTTGTAACATTTGTACTATAATTTATTTCACTTAAACTGTATTACTTTTTACTGAAAATGTTTTTTCGGTTACCCGTATAGGCCTATGACCCCTGGGTATTAATTCAATTTTGTGATTTTTTATTTAACATATTGTGTGCAAAAAAATTATTATCATTTATTTATTTATTAATATCAGGATTTATATTAGGTAGTATTAAAAAGTTCGTGTCAATTATTATAATAATTGAACATACAACAGTAAATTTTTATTAGCCCCTTTTTGCATTTAAAGCCCCATGGATGACCAAGAAAACCTGGTTGAAACCAAGGGTGTAGATAAATTCCCCTCTCTGTGTGAAATTTAGAACAAATTTTTCCATAACCTTAAACACTTCTTTTTTTCCTTACTAATAGTTATCGAATAACGAATTCCTAACTTGACAAGATTTGTTAGCCTTGCTCAGTTCTCAAGGCTACCAGTTTGTTACTACCAGTTCTCAAAACTTAACATGAACACATAATTCACTCACCATCAAAACTCGCATCTCCCTTGTCCAAATACTCCCAACTACTTTACTCCCTTCGAACCACTAACCAATAAGCGCATCTCCATGAAAACT
Organism: Tetragnatha montana; assembly: GCA_963680715.1. NCBI lineage: Eukaryota > Metazoa > Arthropoda > Arachnida > Araneae > Tetragnathidae > Tetragnatha > Tetragnatha montana. Next base: position 31,939,091 of record OY796676.1, read on the forward strand.
TCCCATTTACCTCCTCCGGTCCTAAGCACCCCGATAAAATCCTTATTCATCAAGGGGGCTAATAACCGGGGGTTGGGGGAAAAGTTAGAGCAGCTCGCTAACATTCGGACGCAGCAAATTAATCTCTCGCGGCACGCCCGGCCCTGCTTAAGTGAGTTACATCGATTGCGCCTTCTAATACATGGGGTCAGCGGATGCTCCTGCTGAATACGGGGCAGAATCGCGTTATGAGCCTTAACAGGAGTATTGGCGACGTGAAGTGTAGGTTGGATCGAATTTGTTTTTGGAGTAGAGAAAGGTGGTTGGAATGATTGTGGGTGCATTATTAATTTATTACAAAGGGAGGGATGGTATGTTGTATTTTATTATCATGTAGTATATTTTTAGAGACTTCTCATCATGATAAGAAAACTTTGCCTGTAATTATTCTGAAAGATGAAAAATATATCTACAGGAGTTAACGTTTTGGAGTCGTAGTTTTTGTTATCTAATTCAAACAGTTTATTGCTTCTTCCACACTGATTGTAATTTATTTTTGATCGTTACTTTTATGAAGATATTTTATCTTTGGACTCAATTTAATAGAATCATTTTCAAAGAAACAGTTGGCGTCTTCTACCTCTTCGTAATTTACTTTTAACTGTCTCTAACATGAAATTGTTTCCTATTTTGATTCAATTTAAGATGAACTTTTTATAACTTTGTGTGATGTGAATTTTTCTTTGAGCGATTGGCAATAAAAACAACTTTCTCCTCATATAAATATAAAAATATCACCAACAGCGGTCTCATTGAACAAAAGAGATTGCTATGTGAAAAAAAAAATTAAAATGATTAGTATCCCTTTCATTTGAATGGACAACAGATAATGCTCCTGCTATGTAAATCAGATAATCACTCATCCTTTGCCTGATTACAACACATATACAATCCGTTTCTTTTTTCATTAAGAAAGTCTCCTCATTTTACGATAACTTCCCGGGCAAAGCAAACATCTTTTGCAGTAATAACAGCTCAACACCTGACATACCCTGCGTCCCTCCTCTTGTCCCACTTTACAACCTCCTCCTCAACAAGACAAATTCATCGCTGTCTCTGAAACAGTCGTTTTAGAAACCATTCCCAAGAAAACAACAGCAAAAAAAAAGATCGGGACCGTACCTGCCACTTTCTCTGCACCACATGGAACGAATCACCGAATCGAAAAATATGAAAGAGCGGGAATGGATTAATAGAAGTGATCTGGGTCACTTTCATCCATTCTCGGGTGGCACATTCTTTACCCTTTTGTTTCGACCCGGGCATTTGTTATCGCCAACTTGCTCGGAGGGGTGGGGGATTTTTTTTGTGATGGTTTTGTTTGCGGGAAAGGGAAACAAATGTTTGTTCACCTTGGGACCCGGGTATAAAAAGTTTTGGATATGTATTTGTCGTTTAATGGCTTTTTTTCTGAGAGTTACGGAGTTCCTGGTTTATTTGTGTCAGATTTTTTTACGGAATCACATTATGCTAATGGGTAATTGATAATATAGAATGAATTTAAGGAAGTTATTGATGTTCTTAGAACTACTTTTTTAAAAAGATTGCTCTTAGATATATTGCTCTCTTCTATAGCGTTAATATGCGTTCTGAAAGGAAACTGTATTGATGGTTACTGGCATACAAATACCTACACTTTCACAATACTTTACGAAGTTGATGCTTATCCACTTTTAATACTAATAGCAATGTTTATTGGAATTACCAATTTGAAATGGGAAAGCTACATACATTTAAGATTCCTGAATAACCCTCGAACAATTAATTACACTTAATGAAGATTATGAGGAGTGAATGGAATCGCCAGTGTTCTGATACCTTATTACATTTTAATCCCAAGACAGAATTAAATTGAACTACACCCTTTCAGCTTTAAGGGTTAAATACGTATTTTAAATGGTGCCAACCAGATTAATAACTAATGAAAAAGCTATAACAGCCAATAATAAACCAACAAAATGAAATATTTCAAATTATATCATGTTATTAGATGTAGTATTTATGATATTAAAAGTTCCAGAATTAAAAATAATTTACAAACGTTTGTTGGGAATAAGGCAATAAAGAAATAATTTTTAAATGAATGACATTTACCTGTGGGATTTCATCAAGCAAATTCTATTTAAAAAACATAGAGACCTAAATTTCATTTTATTTAATTACTTTGTCAACTTTAGCTGACATATTTCTGAGTATAAAACTTTTTTACTTGACAATGTTTAAAAGTAAACTCGTTATTTATTTTTTTTTTGCTGCTTCATGGTGTTTGACTTATTAATACTCGGTGAGATTAAGGTTAATTAGTAAAGATTTATTTGTATGAATGTTTGAAAAACATAGATGAATTCCCAGTTTCCTTTTAAATTCCTCGAAATTAGTTAGGTTTCAAAATTAAGTTTCCCGAAACGCTTTTTAATTACAAACACGTGCCTTACAATTTATCTCTTCAAAATATTCTCATTACCCTTCTTTGTCACAATCAATAAAATTAAGAAGCAATTCAAATAAGCTTGTCCTAAAATTAGTTCCAGTAAATACCCATAGACTCTCGTTAATGAAGGAATATTCAAAGATGAAATGGCTCAATTCCTTCCTGAATTTTAGTAGAAGCAATACGTTCTTTCTAAGAAAGAACTAATTACCCGTTATCGAATTTATTTCGAGCCGAATAGCCCTTTGCTATTTCAATTATTCTAAACGCACTGGACCAAGCTTGGCAGAAAATTCTAATGAGCCCTTAAATTGATCCCAGTAATCGAACTTCCTTCTAGAAGGAGGAAAGTGATACTTCGCTCTTGGAATGGAATATATCCCTGTTTATATTTCTTGGAGAATGTAGTTATAAAATGTAGTCTGAATTCCAGTGCATTTTGTTTCCTTGTATATTTTTAAACTTTACATAATATTTTTTTCTCTACATATTGAAAAAAAAGTAGCAGTAACCAAAGCCGCCACTGATTCTGATTTTCTTTTTTCTTTTTGACCGCTTTAAACTCTCACTACACAAAAACTATTCGATGAAATTTTAAACACTTGTAGAGGAACGTTTGAATGTAATTTTAGAATAAAACCTTAATTAATTTCTATTGCTATTAATTAAAAATTTACTGCTGCGAAAACTACGTCCTCTTTTAGCCACATACTTTTATGTATTAAGTTTTGCACCACGTAGTTATATGAAAAAGAAAATATTTTCTAAGATCATTTGGTATAAAGTTTTCAGTAGAGCTTATTCTTAAATGGAAAATAAATCAAACAAGATGCGAAAACTAATGGTTACATTGTGATAACGCCATATTGTAATAGTTTTCTCAGTTCTGAAACGTCTGGCCAAATTAGAATTGATATCGGAATCCGATCAAGAAGAATCTCTCTACTGTCTGCTACGGCAGCTTTATATTTTTTAAATCTAAAGAAAAATGAACGAAGAATGTTTGTGGTTAAAATGTTATTTCGTATATGAATGCAGAAAATTATATTTGTAAATTTCAATGTTAATTCTAGCACTGTTCTCTTGTAAAAAATAGCCACGTACCAGTAGCGATAGTAGTTTTGATTTTCATTAATAATAAATTTTTAAACGTTATTTAAAAGAAATTATAGAAAAAGTAACAGTAGGACTCGTATATCGTCGTTTTACAGGAGAAGGGCACTAAGTCTCTTCTGGAAAATCTTTTGAAAGCGGTAGAATGGCGCCAACAAAGAAGCAGATACCAAAATCTCGCCAAGCTGATATGCGATCACCAAAGGTGGTGATGTTGCATGGTACAAAAGACAGCGATCGTATACCACCAAATTCAGAGTAACCTCTCGTACAGATTAGTTGGGCCAGGAGTGACTTATTGCCTTTCTCCTGCAAGCCGACGGTATGATCTGCTCTGAATAACAGTGGTCACCAGTTATACTACAGAATTTATCTTGTTCATTAAGTCTATTCCAGAAAAATACTCTTCCAGCTCTAATATTGACTAAGAATGATATAGAGGAAAGGAAATTTAATAGGGCCCTTTATTTTACTTTTACTTGAGTGGATTAAAAGGCAAAAGGAATACAATTGACAAGATAACTTCTGTATACGAGGTGGATTGGAAAACTTTCCGACTTTTTTAACCTTATTCACTCAGTTTAGTTCAGTTCACTTTCCTTTAGTTTCTAAAGATTGTTTAGTAAAAGTGATGTAAATCATAGTAAAGAATATCAAACTTTTCATAATTTTGTTAAATTAAACTTTCCATTTTTACAGCTTTATCCACCAGCCCCTTGTACCCCTTGGGTTGTATATTACACTCACTTAATAGTGAATAAGTTTTTCTTTCTGAAATCTTGGAAGTTTGAATTCTGATAAAAATATTATTGTCTGGATAAAGAAAACCTCTAAAGTTAATAAAGATTCAAATAAAAAATAGTTTATTATAGGATTTTGAATTTCTAAGATAATTAATGCATGGAATGCATAAGCAAACATCTTGAAATAAACTTTCTATTCGTTTCATTTTATTGTAAGTTGTGTATACCTTAAAAATCATACATTTTTATATTGTATAACATCAACCTATTTAGGACAGAAAAGTTACTTAAAAACTTAGTTGGAGACTATCTTTCACAACATAAAATAGTTTGATAAAATCCATTAATAACTTATCAAACTTCATTTTTCAGACTCTCATGAATAATATGAAAGCTTTCTTCAAAGTTATACCAAATCACAATACCAAGAAAGAAACTCTTCCGTAGCTCATTTAACCATGGACACAAACACAACATTCTTTCAAAACTCCCGAAATTCTCCAAATTTGACGATGATACCTCAACAAAAACGTTACCTTTATCACCTAAAGGCACTGAAAATTCAAAGAACCGACTTCAGCAACACAATGCACCTGAAACAGTTAATGGACTTTAAAGCGAATTCCCTAACAACAACCTGACGGAACCAATTAAAAAACAGAAACAACGCGCCACACTTTCCGAGATACCCAATTCCCCTTTTGGAAATTCCGCAAATTTCCATATCAAAAACGGGCGATTTAAAATGCAGATGAGACACACTGCTAATACAAAGAACCCCATTAGGGGTTTCTCCCCCTGCTAAATTCCCGACAACAGCTAATAGACGATGCGAAGAAATGGCGGGGATATCTTGAGGGAAATATTTTGGATGTCTTTTCAGGGGGAGGATTACCTGAGCGCGAATTCGAAAGAAACGCCGTCACCTGTTCTGAAACTTTCTTCCCTGGTTCATGCATAATGGATTCATGAGAAAACTAAAAGCGTTCTCTGGGATCAGCCGATTTCAGTTTTTTTTTTTATCAAAAAAAAGAAGCAAGCGAGAAAGGTTGAGGTGTGGCGGCTGGGTTTGAGGAATGTTGTATGTGTGACCTTAGTATTTATTTTAAGTCTCTTTTCATGTCTATACCTACTTTTCGTTGAACATGATTTATGTGTTCGTTGGAAGATTGGTTATGGGAACATCAATATATCCCTTTTACTGACTAAGTTTTTATGAGTCACAAACTTAAATGCACTTCATCTGTCTTGTTTAAAATAAGCAAAAAGGGATAGAAATTATTGAACTATGATTGAATAATTGAAAAACTAATTTACTTCTCGATTAACTTAATTTCTCATTTCTACAAAAGAAACTAAAACTTTTTTATTTAGAAAATGCTCACTTTTCTTTACTTACTTTTAATTTTTTCCAATACTTTGGTTTAAAAGAAAAAACTTTTTTTTCAATCAAATTTTAAAAATGTAAAAAATTTATTTCTATTTATTCTAAGCCATAACTTATGTAGTAGAAAATTATAAACTCTAAAATCTTAATATTATTAAAATCTTAGCTTAAAATCAATTATTTCATACAATTCATACATGAATAATAAACCCCATTTGTGGTATTAGTTTTATAGAATCTCCTGGCATTTGAGGTATCACTTTTTTCGTCTGAGGATGCATAGTCAAAAAGTCTAGACCTCACTTATAAAATTAATAATGAATAAATTTCCGGATACGTCCAATGTTTGATTATCTTTCTTTCTTTTCTTGGCTAAAATAGAGTTTGCGTGATAACGTAGATTTTTTTTACTTATAGTTACTTAGTTAATAGGGTCGGTTCAGGGTTGACCAAGTTTTAAAGATGTGAAAATAAAATTGAAAAAGGTTCATGAGATAAAAAATAGTTAGTTTTTTGTTTCTTACTTGTGAGAATTGGTTAACCATGGTTGAGTGATGAGGTATTCTTTGACAAACTAGTCTTCAAATATTAGTTCTATGTTTGACTTCAGTCAAGTAGATAGATCGTCTGAACCGTGATTGACTCCATTAAAGAATGATGGATGTATTAAATAGATATCGATCACTATCCTTAGGGAAAATATTTGTTGATTAAATGAATGCTTTGAAATACATTTTTAACATTATTCATTTAGTCACAACCATTAGGTATTATAATTTATCTCTTATTAGATTAAAAATACTTATTTTATAAAATAACTCTATTCAAACTAATTCCCAGTTTTATAGGAATTGTGAATAACACGTAGTGCAATTATAACTGAAATTGCATACAATATAAAACTGCTAATGGTCTTAATAACTTATACCAGTTAGGGGGTACCAGTCAAATCTAATCAATATACGTCTAACGCTAAATTACACTTACACAGTGTATAACTAACTACACAATGAATCACTAGTCAAACAAAGCATTTAACAATGTAATACCTACAAAGGTATTAAATGCTCTCACCACCCTAACTATACAACACCATTCTAAACAGGTCTTATCTCGAATAACTTTCGGTACACATTGGAGTTACATAACTCATATCACTACAACGACGCATCTTAACCATTAGGTTCGGACCCAGCCCAGTCGCTATCATTTATAAACCAGCAGATCCATTGAGGGAGTTGTTGTTGTAGTACATATGAGGCCTTAATCTTATCTCCACTGTTAGAGTCGTGTTCCGATTTCCATAATACATCAAAGAGGAAACTATTTGAGGGTTTACTTTCACATGCAAATCCGACAATCGGAATTCCATCGTGGTGAGGGGGCATTCGTCTTAGGGGCGGATTCGCCTTTGAGGGGTGGAGGTGAGCTATGACGGATTAAGGGGACGGTGACAGTAAGTTTGTCGCGTGTCAACTAGGGTAGGATTAGAACGATCGCGGAACGGGTCTGGTTTTAGCGTGGTAGGTTAACTGTGAAGCAAACATAACTAAATTCATTTATGAAATTTTAATTTTTGAGATATAAGAGTATGATTACGCTCACGTAAAATATATTCATAAAGTGTGGTAAAAATTTACATTTTGAAAGCTGCACTCTTTAGTATATACTTTGAGTTTCATAAGTTCAAATCTCTGAGTCTTGGGTAGACACAAAATGGACATGAAATAATGTCAGGCAATCTTACACTCGAGCTTTTATTAAATTGGTATTTTAACCACAAAGCTATTTTCAATGGTCATTAAGGTTTTTCTGTGTAGTGCAATGTTGTCAAATACAATCAGCTAGTCTCAAAGAGTGTCAGAAGCATAAATTATTATTTATTCGAAAAATATCCACCAAAAAGTAAATTATGTTTTGATATAAGTTATCAAAGCAAAAATAAAGAATAAAAATCAATTTAAGTTTATAGGTTGTAATAGCTCTGTTAAAAAACTATAACACAGTGTAAATGTCAAAAAAAAAAAAATAAATAAATAAAAGACGATTTATAAACAGCGCTAACTCTATAAGTTAAAAAAAGTACTATCTCTGTTTTGATTGAATAGAATTCTTGACAGAAAAAATATAAGTTGTGTAACTTCTGATGATATATGATGATGAATTGTGATTTATGACTCAACTCTTGAGTTAAACATACGTTTCTATTCAATATTTATCTTACAAAGGTTTTGTTAAAAATATGATTTATACTTACCCATTTCAACATTGAAAAGCTTATAAATGACTTAACTTTATAGTTTTCAAAACATGATTGTTAAGAAGTTTTATTTTTGTACTCTTGAAGGGACACTTGCCAAATAGAATTCAAATAGATGAAAGACAGACAAAAACTAAATATAGTTTCTTTAGATACTAGTTTTTAATTGAATTAATTATTATTTTATGAATGGTAAAACAATTTATTATTTGGAGTTCCATGATTTTTAACTGTGTAAATAAATGTTTAATTTTAGTAAAAGTCATTTAAATGATCAGAAGCTCTTTATCTTTTGAACTTATTTTCAAGGCAATTATGAATAGATAGAGTCTACATTAATTTTTTTAAATAAATAATGTGTTAAAAGCCATGAGATTCTACATAGTAGGGGGAAAATAGCTAAAAAAAAGGGCCATTTAGGGAACAAATTTGAACAAATGATTTGTCAACGGTTTTCGGCTCTACTAGATGTACTTAATGAGAAAACGAAAGTTTACCAAAATCGGATCGTGGGAAGTGGGTTTTTTTTCAAGATGGCCGCCATAAACATGGAAAATCAAGAAATCCTAAAAGTTTTGTGTTTAAAACGTAAATAAACGTTCTTCAATGTATGATTTGAGTAGAATAAGTATGGTACTGGGTAAACTGAATGATATAAAAATAGTTTGCAAAATCTGGCAACCGGGAATGGTTTTTTTTTCAAGATGGAGGGCGGAACTTTCATATAAAAGGATGTGATGATTCTGAATTTTTATGAAATATATTTTCACAGATTTTTATAAAATATATTATTTAATTTATTCTTATTTTAATAATTTTTCATTCTAAGTAATGTAATAATGCACAGGATACAATTAAGAGGCAGATTTTATAAGATGCAGGCATGCGGGGGTCATTATTGTGACCATTTTTGATTTTGATAAAAATTTATATTGTGGGTCCTTGTAATGATTTTAGAATACCCGTATTTTTTCTTTTTCCCCCCAAAAAAAAATTTCGGCCTAAAAAAATTCCGAAAGTTGGTCGCGACCCAGTATTTTTTTCTAATCGACATCATTTTTTACTCCTTTTTCTCTGTGCATTGAGGGTCAATCAAAGTAATTCTGGTGATAACAACATGTCCTTAGGTAGCTAAAACAAATTTTTTTGTGAATTTCATGGTTTACCTTCAGTGCAACCTGGAAGGGCTCGCCAAACTTTGTCACGGAAAGTGAAAAAACGCCAAATTTGAGCCCTAATGCACCCCATCATTGATGGTCAACCACAGTTTGGGGGGTTTACTTGTGTAGTACTACTCAGTATTAACTTATTTAGCCCATTTATTGCATCGTTGACCCTCAGGGCTGCCGGAAAATAGCTACTTTTGTAGCTAACAAAGCAAAAAAAGGTCATTCTGGTGACCCTGTATTTCAGAGCATTAAGGGTCAATGAGGAACTTGAAAATGGAATTTGGTAGTATGAGACCTGTACTTTAAGAGACAATTGACAGATCTTTGGTTTTCGGCCCTGCGAGTACTTAAAACCAGGGTTGGAAAAAAACATGTTTTTTTCTAAAAAATACAAAAAACGTGTTTTATTTGTTTTAAACGTGTTTTTTTTGTTTTAAACGTTTTATTTGTTTTTTTTACCCACAACACAGAAATTCTAAAAAAAACCCATGATTTTAAAAAATTAAATTAAGTTTTTAAAATTGAAAATGGATTAACAAAGCTATCCCTGACATCAAATGGCATCTTGAGCTTTTTAGCACCTGTTGCTTTGAGCTTGGCTGAAGTAAAATGATTGTTTTGGAAATATGATACTATGTCAACAACTCCAGCTTTAACATTAGAAATGTAAATATATTTTGCTAAAAGGTTTAAGATACGAGCTAAACATTTATAAGTTATTATATTCATAATCATATTCATTTCAGTGCTTTTCAGGTCATTGGGTATTTTGATGACATTAGCAGCATTGATCGTTTAAAATATTAAAATAAAACATAAAGAACAGGTCAATTATAAAAAAATATGATTTTTAAACAATTTTATTTGTATTTTTTATTAAATAACTTTCTAGACAAAAATCAAATAAAACAGTTGAAAGTAAATACTAAGTTTTATATACTAATGCCATCTGTTCATAAAGAATTACTAAAAAAGTACATGTGTTTTAAACAATGTTTTTTTTGCTTTGTTTTAAACGTGTTTAAAACAAGTGTTTTAAACAAAGTGTTTTAAACGTAACAACCCTGCTTAAAACTGACTTTTGTAACTAACAAAACGAAAAAAAGGTCAATTTGGTGACTGTATTTCAGAGAATTTTAGCTTATAAAAGTAGCTATTTTCCGGCAGCCCTGAGGGTCAACGATGCAATAAATGGGCTAAATAAGTTAATACTGAGTAGTACTACACAAGTAAACCCCCCCAAACTGTGTTTACCCTCAATGATGGGGTCCATAAGGGCTCAAATTTGGCGTTTTTTCACTTTCCGCGACAAAGTTTGGCGAACCCTTCCAGGTTGCACTGAAGGTAAACGATGAAATTCACAAAGTAATTTGTTTTAGCTACCTAAGGACATGTTGTTACCACCAGAATTACTTTGATTGACCCTCAATGCACAGAGAAAAAGGAGTACAAAAAGATCGATTCGAAAAAAATACTGGGTCGCGACCAACTTTCGGAATTTTTTTAGGCCGAAAAAATTTTTTTGGGGGAAAAAGAAAAAATACGGGTATTCTAAAATCATTAGAAGGAACCCACAATATAAATTTCATCAAAATCAAAAATGGTCACAATAATGACCCAGCATTTCTGCCTGCATCTTATAAAATCTGCCTCTTAATTGTATCCTGTGCTGTGCATTATTACATTACTTAGAATGCAAAATTATTAAAATAAGAATAAATTAAATAATATATTTTATAAAAATCTGTGAAAATATATTTCATAAAAATTCAGAATCATCACATCCTTTTATATGAAAGTTCCGCCCGCCATCTTGAAAAAAAAACATTCCCGGTTGCCAGATTTTGCAAACTATTTTTATATCATTCAGTTTACACAGTACCATATTTATTCTACTCAAATCATGCATTGAAGAACGTTTATTTACTTTTAAACACAAAACTTATAGGATTTCTTGATTTTCCATGTTTATGGCGGCCATCTTGAAAAAAACCACTTCCCACGATCCGATTTTGGTAAACTTTCGTTTTCTCATTAAGTACATCTAGTAGAGCTGAAAACCGTTGACAAACCATTTGTTCAAATTTGTTCCCCTAAAAACCTTATTTTCCCCCTACTAACAAGTGACAATGCTGAATAGCTGTATACGAGTTGGGTCGTCATTTTTTAACCGTTGCGTGTTTCTTGATAAAAAGTTTCATTTTCCATTTTGGCTTCAAACGACAGTTTAAAAGCAGTGAGTGTAATGAATATCAAATCTCCCAGAAATAGTATTAAATAAAATTTTCCGGAATTTATAGCTTTATTCACCACGCATAGTTTTACTCGCTGTTACTCCTCACTTCTTGGCTTCCCACCCACTTAAATGATCTTTCCATCGAAGCAAATAATAACTCTTCTCTGCCTGAAACACGACCGAGATTCAAAACCGCCCATACCAACTCAACTCTCCCAAAGTCTACTTCGTTTAGCCTCTCCTCATCTCCCTTTCAATCGATAAATCATTCTCGGAATCGCCATCGAGCAACACTACCGCACGATGAAATGCCTAACGACCCCCCAATCCAAAGCAAGCCGAGACTTAACGAGCCTCTTCATTAAGCTGGCCCCGTCCTAATGAAGTTTAATTAAAACCCTTTTCTTCGCCGCGGGTCGATGGCAGGGGACCTTGAGAAGGTAGGGTGTGCCCTGGACGACGCCCTTGATTTGTTATTAATTGCCCCACGATCACCGGGAGATGACGTTGCCGATTATGGGTAGGGGGGGGACCCGGTGATTTGTCACGTGGATCGGGTGATTTACCCCCACGGACGGAAACTTTTCTCGGAACAAGGGTGTTGAATTGATTCGGTCGGGTTAGATTGTGGTATTGTTGGCGGTGTGATGAATCTTTAGGGGTATCAGGGATTAATTGGGAAAGTGACTATGACTAATGCATGAGAGTCTGAGATGTGGGTCTTTTTGAAAGATTGATTATTTTATCCTTTAAAGCTGTTTTGAAGACAGTATAATTAATAACCTTATTTAATTCTACTAGATCAGAGATACTCAACTGAACTTTAGTTTAAAATCAGTTATGTTACCCATGGAGACGGTATTGTAAAGGACAACCTATGAAAGTAGTATTTAATAACGAGAGAGGGAGAAAGAATAAGAGATAGTATTCCTATGCAACTAGATTTGGGTATTCAACAGGCATTTCGAAAATGAGAGGCTCATTCTGCTTTTAATTTATTACACCTAAATGGAAACGTATTTTCAAAGCTTGACAACTTATGTTTTAATGTAATGCAAGGTAAACACGCTGTAATTTCAATGTAAATCTATTAGCTCATTGTTGATGCAAGTGCCTCCATTATTTACTTTACGTTTAAATGTCAGAAAGGATAACATGAGTAACACTTGTATCATAATTGAATAAGTATAAAGTTGTATAAAACGGGCAAAATTGTTTGCATAATTAAACTAGAGTAACTTTGATTGATACTTTTTGGTCTGAATTATGGGTTTGCTTTTATTAAATCTCATGGTTATTGTTATAGTGTAAAAGTATCAAATAGTTTTAAAAAACAATGAAGTTACGGTCACACAAAATATACTTCAATTTATTTAAAGATGCCATACATAAACATAACCTATAGCTGTCCTTTAAAAATATGAAGACTGCTGAAATTCTATTTAAATCCGAAAACTTACTGCAACATCCTTAAAAACAATGCAATCCGTTGACTCTTTAATTTTGCACAAAACATATTTTGTATATTTGTGTAACGTTAGTTGGGAATTTAGTCTTCAAAATTCATTTAAATAATTTAGTTAAATATTTATAATATTTTGAAACTAAATACTTATAATAAATTATACTTTAAATAGGATAAAACTACTCAAATATGCGATTTTCTATTCTTTTTTGGAATTATCATCCGAGCACTATAGTACATGAATTATTTCATAAGTGCAGTTAACTTTTGCTTATAAATACCATGTCTTATTTGAATAAAATGGTCATTCTTCTAATACTTTTCTCCTCTTTTTCCATAGGTTGCTTGCTATTCGGGAGAAATGTGTTCTAATCGAACCGACAAGAATGTAGAGCTGACGAGTCTTATTTCAGTTATTATTCAATCAGGCGATGAAATACAGTAAGTAGTAATGAATATTCATATATAACTGCCTTTTTCGGATTCTTTTGCTGAATAATTTATTACGGAACTCTATGCAATGAAAATAGATGATTGCGTGCATGGAAGTTTTGTTCGTGTAATGAAAAAGAATATATTGACTGCATGAAACCTCTTTTCAATAGATAAGAGTCGATAAGATATCTTTTTGATAACTCCATTACAACATTTTCCATAAAAACATTTAATTATAATGATTATCATATATTTTGATGCATATTTTTGATGCATTACTTTTTATAATAAAATGAAATGGTTTAATGATAAAGAATGTCAAATAAAATATACTTAAATACAGTATATATTTTTATGTAAGTAAAATATACTTATATAAGCCGTTGAAAGGTTTAATGTAAAAATATATCTCTGAAAAAGATTTTTACTTTGATGTCTATATTTTATTTCATTATTATATATATTCACTGTGCATATATGAAAGTTTAAGTGAGATAATATGATTTTTCAAATAACTTCTCACTTTCTGCAATTTGATAGTCTTGCTGACAAATAATTTTGATAACTTTTAACAAATCACTAAATTTATTAAAGTAAGTTACCAAAAAAACCCGAATAAATTGGGAAAGTTAAAATATAGCAACTAAGAATATATGTATAAAATTTTAAAGTTATTAGATTTATGTTTTTATGCTTTACACACATCAAAGGAATCGAATATCGCATATTTTTCTAGATAATTCTTTGAAGGAGGCAAGGAATAAAATAAGAACTTATCCTTTAAGCGTTTAATGAAACACCTAAATCGACACGCTCTTCCCTTAAGGCTTTCTCTACACCACAATTTCCAATTCAAATTGTCCTTCCATTCTTTCTTAAAATACTTTCACTAGACATTTAAGTTCCCAGCCAAAAAGAAAAGATCACCCTTCTTTAATCGACCAACACTTGCGACCGGCTCCATTTTTGTCATGCAAACGACCGTCCCCAACTCCAAACAACTCAACTCTCCTCAAAAATTACCCCCTGCCACAGTAATTAAAGCCCTGGTTCGAGACCTACTGAAATAAACTCGTAATCTTTACTCCCTCGGCCGGCCGTTGTCATTAACTTCGACGTTAAAAGGTGGCGCCTAAATCATAGCTTAACGACGCTCACTTCACTTCACTTGGTTTAACTCTTTCCAGTTTATTAGATCGACGGCCATTGGAAACAGGATTTTTTTCTCTTTCTCTCTTGTCGTCGTCCCAACAGCTTAATCAGCTGAACCACCAGGACGAAATAAATTCGGGGCGTCATTATCGACTGGGTTCGAGGCTTGTTTTTTCTTGCTGCGGTTACCGCCTATCACCTATCATATTTAGGTGTGGAGGTTTTCGGCATATCCAAAATCGGCGACAGGCTTGATATATAGCAGCCGGGAGTTGGGTTTTTTGAAGCAGATGGGTTAATTATCCGTGAAAATGTGTGATTATCTTGTTAGAGGAGATCGTGAAATCATCTTTCATTTTCCAGACCTTTAATTTTGGGGTGGTTTTTGTTTTTTTGGAGTGTCAAAAATTTTACTTCGTTGTAAATAAGTAATCTATTTCCATGATTAAGTTCTTGAGGAGTTTTTTTCACTGCTTTATGATTGTTGTTTAAAGATAATTGGGAATTTATTCTAATTTTGTTCTCTAGAAGTGCGAAACGAATTCCGTATTGATCAAATAAAGAATTGTAAAAGTATCTTTACTTCTTTTGTTGAAATTTATAAACTAAAAATCAGTTATAAAGTGAAATTAAAGATAAAAATAGAAATAGAAAACACTTACATACGTTTTTACTTTTTCTGAATTTTCAGATGATTTTTTTGGGAAATTTTAATTATGGATTTAACGGGAAAAAAATAGATATTTTATGTAATAAAAGAATGCCAGGCCTAAATCAAAGGTAATGTTTTGGGGCTGTAATTAAAAATCTATTTCTCGCAGGACAGTAGCTCATGATTCAGATAACTTTATTAATATTATTGTGCAATATATTAGCTACGATTAACTCCTATTAAGCTTTTTTTGTTCATTTAATATCAAAAAGCCTTTTTAAAATCCCGCTTACAAATGTTTGTAGACGTTTTGTTTATTGAAGGTTTTAAATATGTATAAAATACTTTATTAAAAAGAGTAACATTTATTTAATGCTAATTAATACATCAATTCTTTCGTTAAAAAAGGAAAAATTGATTAAAAACAAATTATTTAAAATACCAAACAAAGTGAACCGATTCTTAAAGTATAGTTTGTTTTGCTGCGTTAAATGTTTTTTAGTAACAAAAACCGTTTTACAGGAACTTTAAAGCATTTCTTAAAAACAACTTTACAAATTAAGTTAAAGTGTGAAGTTTGTTTTTCAGTACTCAAAGGCTTTCAGTAACAAAACCCGTTTTACAGGGAGAAAACACCCTGAAAACAACTTTTTGCAAATTGACATTTTCCGGCTTAAGATATTTTCTAAATTCATTTTCATACTGAAGTATAGCGCACTCCTACACTCTTAAATTTTGATCTTAATTTTTTATATAAAAGGGAGTTTCAGAATATACGTTTCTTGTTCTTTAATTTTTGAAGTGTTATCTTTCTTGTCCTCTTTATTTCTGCACTAGCAAGATGAAGAAGTTTATTTTAATATTTATTTTAAAATAAAAATGTTTTTTTTTTAGATGGTATAAAAGTATAAACGAGTACAACTGTGTGACCTCTCAAAGACACCGAAGCCTACCGGCTCTATAGTTCAAACTGGAAATACTATTTATATTCAATGTTATAAAGTATAACACACCGGAAGTGTTTGGGGTCTTAGGTCAACTTCCAGTTGAACTCGTATATTTGTACCAAGCATTCAAAGATTTTTGTCCATAATGCATTGATGTTCACTTTTTCGCATTCAAAGTTTTGAAATAGTTTAGTAGTTAAATATTTGTAAAAAGTATATATTTTGCTTTGTTTGCTTTCTAGACTATTTTTCGACACAGAAAATCCAAGCGATAACTTCACAAGTCATATTTCAATCATCACAAAGCCAGAATTCACCTCAAAGTGTGACATTGAAAATCAAAAAACACTCATGACGTCTGAAACAAAAAACCTGACGCTTACAAATGTAATCCTCAAATCTGGCGAATTGAACGTTTTTGGTATGCAAATTATTTCCTTTAACAGCATAAGAATTGAAATAGCAGTTGCGTGTTCATGTTAAATATAATCTTCACTTTTATTAGTACATTTGACAGAAGAAAACACAGAATGTGATATGATTTGGCGACTTCAGATAAAAGTTCAAGAGCACGAGTGCCAAAGAAATAAAGATCAAACACTCTGTTCTGGAAAAGGCTTCTGTGATAATTTCTCAAACACGGTAAGGCTATTATTACTATTATGTAGAGTAGATCATAGGTTGTTCTGAAATTCTTGATATTAATAAAACGCCCCCAATGATTGTACCTATTGACTTTACTAAGTAAAAGATTTGTAATAAATTAAATACATTAAATATTCCCGATAATACCACTGTAATATTTTTGCTGTAGGTAAAATTTTGGCATTTTTTACAATTTGAGATAAAAAAAATGCCCTTTTAAATTAAAATAAAGAATTTATTGCGTGCTTATTTTATTTAAAACTCAATAAATTGTAATTGTTTATAAATGTTTTTAAATGAAAAGAGATGATATACATATTTTTAGATTTTATCTGGTTTTAGGGGAATATCTTCTGCAGATGCATTTAAATAAGAAAAAGAATACAGGAAAACGCATTTATTTTTTGGCTAATGTTGTTATTTCCTTAACGCCACATTAAAATTCCTTTTCTCCCTTTCTTTCAAACCCAGAACGAAAAGTTTCTTTTTCTAAATTGTAACAGCATACAGAAAATAAAAATATGGAAAGCCGTCGTCAAATACTTTACAGGATTTTATTTCTAATACGAAAGCTTCCAAAATCAAATAAAGTATCCATTGACAAAAAAAAATTGAATAGTTTATGTCTAATAAGACCGTTACATTCCTCCTTTTTTTGTTCCGTTATTATTCTTAGGTGTTACAACTGTAGCGAAAGTAACAATCTTGGTTCTTTGTCAGAATATCCTTGTTATCTAGGTTTATGGTATCTATCTGGGGAATATCATTCACAAAAAAGATCCATGGTTTTTCCTTTAAGCTACTGTATTTGGGGAACTATTTTTTCGAAGTTTCGGATAAACTCTGGTTTCAGGTCTTAAGTTTATATTGCTGAACAAATAACTGCCCATAAAACAACAAATAAAACATTGTTAAATTAACTATTGAATTAGCTGTATCAATCTTTTCACATAAAAATAACTTAGAAACGAATAATAAAAATAAATAAAGCCGTTTTTGCAGATTTATAAATTTGTAAACTATTGTTAATTAAAATAACCTTATTTTTTGAAAAAATATTTTAAGGTTTTACTTTTTCTTAATCCAATCATTTATAGAGAAAGATTGAAATAATAAAATTATAATAGGGTAATTGAAAAAAATATAGAATTTCAACTGATTACTTAAAATTAAAGTATTTCCTTGTTTTTTTTAAATAAATAAAATAAAATTAATGAATATAAAGTAACATATTTTTTCTCCCAATAATTAGAAAACAGATTTCATATACCTTCTACCGTTGAGTTAGTAAAAGTAAATTTTTTTTTTTTTTTTAATTTTGTTTAAGCATTTAAAACACAAATATTACTCCTCGTTTATTCAAAAGGTATTTTGCCTTATTTCATAACATAAATTCTTATAAGTTTGACAGTGCTTAAGAAATGCAAAGTTAAACTTTTAACATTCCCAATGCAAAAAGCAATAATAAGCAGTCTAAAAATATCTATCAGCTCCCGGTACATTCTCTTTAAATATAGCCAACTACTAGAAACTGAAGGCTCCAAGTACTAAAAACCTAAAAATATCCCAATAAAACCCGTCAAAAACTAACACCACCGGAACCCAAATTTACCTAAATGAATCAAAACCAACCTTCCTTAACAAACAAGCAAATCAGGAAGCTCCAAGACATTACGCATGCAAACCTTCCCTGAACCTCGAGGGAGCCTCAATAGTTTTTATGTGGCAGTAATGCCTCCTTTAATGACCGAACTCTTTTTCTTTCTCCCCAGGGCTCCTTCTCTTGTCGTTGCTGCGCGGGATTCGTCGGCAAATACTGCGAAGAGAGGGACGGTTGCTATGGAAACCCATGCCAGCACGGGGGATTCTGCGTTGACATTGCCGAAGGTCTTGTCGGTACGACGTTCCAGTGTCTTTGCCCGCACGGTACATACTTGTTTACTCTTCCTCTGGGACGACTTCTTTCTTCTTGGGCAGAATAAGACTGTTTCGGAACCTGTGGGGGGGTTGTACTGTTTAAATACGGGGGCTCGGTACTGTTAGACTACTTGGTGGCATTCTTTGGGAGAGCATGTTCTCGTTAAAGTTAACTTTTGTATTCCTTTTATCCCTGTTTAATGAATTTTTCAAGGCACGTTTGTGTTGGGGTTACATTGCAAATCAAGTAATACCGATACTTAGCTATTTATTCAGCATTAGAGTTTAAATGGTATATTTAATTCAGCAATTGGAAATCCTCTAAAGGGAATTGAATAGAAAATTGTATTTTCTCAAAAACTTTTATTACATTTTCAAAACAATTTATTTTAGTTTATGAAAGGAAAGTTAAGTTAAAAAGTTTTTGATTAGAAAAGTTGATTAAACATTTTAAACTAAAATTTCAAGAGTATAGTTTTTTTCTTCATTTCTTTTCAAAAGCATTAATCTTCTATCTAAGTTTTAGTTTGAAAGATATGAATTAATGTATTACAATTTTTAAAAGCTAAAAAATGGGTTTTATATAGCAACAGGCATTCTTAATAAGGAGTCTCATGGAAAATCATTTATTTTTAGATTTAATGATGAAACAAACACATTGGGAATTTACTTAAACTTCCGTTTATGCAGTTGTTAAGAATCGTAAAAATTCCCATCTCATTATACTCTTCACTGATGAAGTTAATTGAATTATAAATTTTGAACTGTTAGTACCCACAAGTGCAAGTATTGAGAAATACAACTTTCTGGGTTTATATAATTTAACAAAGGATTAAAAATGAAGCAACATATTAATTCGAGATCATATCAATTGATTTCCTATCAAAACCAATCAAAAGACGCAACTGTTTAAAAAGGCTAAGAAAATTTTAAAAAGATGTGTGCTAATTAATACCTTTATTGAAATAGTAGTTGAAAGTAATTCAAATATTTGTGTAATAAAATGAAATCCAACCCAAATTTTAATATTTAATCACGTTTATATAAAAATAAGTTGAGAATAGAAAAATAACGATAGTGTGTGATATTTCTTATTCTCTATTTCTTTTTGTTTATTGATAGTTTGTGTGTTTTGAAAAAAAATAAACTAAAAAGTAAATACAAATTTAAACTAAAAGTATTATTAATAGGAATTTCAAAGACTAAGATAGAACAACTATATTCAATAAGAAAAATTATAACACTAAAAAGATAAAATAAACTCTTTTTTTTTTTTTTTTTTTTTGGAAAGTTATGATTACAAAAGCAGACAAAAAGAATATAGAATTGAACATTACAATGATATACATTATCATTTCGTAAACATTAAAAATGAAACATGATAACCATTCATTATTGCATTTGTAATTTATCAGGAAACACTTATTCATTCAAATATCCAAAAAGTAATTTCAGCTGACGGCACTTTAATATCGATGATTCTTTTGGCCATTATGCATGGTGATTTGGGAGGTCATTTCCTTTAATGCATTTGTTCATTCTGGTATTAATTGACCTTTCAACCACAGAAAAACCATTATTAAACATTTGGATGTGCAGTTAAGGATAATTTAGAATGATGAATGGAAGATTTTTTTCAATAGTTATTTCAGAAAATTAGTTTTTATAGAAACTATAAGCATTAATATTTCACATTGCAATGTTTTTAGCAATGAAATATTTCTTATAGCTTTTATTGCTAATGTTTGCAGGATTAATTATACTTATTTTCTTCACTAATAAATGTAAAAGTTTGAATTGATAAAACATTTTGAAAACTGATCTAATAATTCTTATTTGTAAATATAGTATTTTTAAATGTTTTTTAAGTTTGATTTTGCTAACTTTTGAAGGTTATTCATTAAATTTTAAGCTATATACATATGATTTTTTTGAAGATGATATGAAAAAAATTATAACCCCAATAAAACCCTTTCGAAGCAATGTTACAATGGAGTAATTTGTAGATGCTACTCTATTTTTTACTGTATTTCTATATTTTTACATAGTTAAACCAATGAATAATATACTATTATAGTATTTACGATGCCAATAAATATTTTCCTAATATCCGTAATTGAAAAACATATCTTTAGCTAACGTGATATTTTTATATCAGCTTAATAGTGATGAAAACACAAACTGTTAACTAATTTTAAAGATTAAATTAATATTTGTTTAGAAATAATCTTAGTTACTACTACAAGTAATCAGTACTTGTAATAAAAGTACTAATATACTTAAAATCATTACTTGTCTTCCCAAGATAGCAAGTATTTAGATACCAAAACTTGCTTGCGTGCATTCTACCATCTGGCATGATAATGACCATGATAATATTCCTATTCCTCATGTAGCTAAAGTCTAGTCTAGCGCCTACAAATGCAATCTAAATAAGTGGTTTCTGAAGTGGGGTACCGTGGTGGGATGTCAAGGGTAGCAGGAGCTGAAAATAGGTTTTAAGAGATTTTCATACTGAGGGGGGATCTATTCTAATCTAGTAGTAATATTCCAAATAAATTTTGTAATTTCTTAACTTGGGCTAGATTATCAGATATTCCATTAAAATAAGTTACTGAAAACTGGAAAAAGGCATTCAAAATTTAATGTTGGGAAAAAAAATTCATTGTGTTTGTAATGTATCAATCTTTATTTCCTGATTCTAAGTATGATGTACTTTCATCTGTATGATAAACACAAACAGGCCTTAAAATTTTATTCTCCAATTAGATAAAAGAATTTTAAAAAATTTCAGAAATCAATCAGTAAATAATCAAATAATTCAGATAGAGTTTTGATGACTGTGGGGTAGGGTGTCCCAAAAAAACGCGACTTTTGAAATGTTTAACTCTCACCCCCCAAAAATGTTCTTTATGTGAATATAAGACACTGTGAATTTTTCTGGAATTTTTGAAAAATATTTAGAGGTCCCCCAAGGTCATTGAATTTTCAAAAAATGGCCAAAAAAGGGTAAAATTTAATATTTTTTCTAATTTTTTTAAAATAACCCTTAACGTTCAAATGGCATTATTTTCATTCATTAGAGCTATTTATATTGTTTTAAACCAATTCGGTACTAATTATCTTGGTACGAAGTAATACGCGTTATTATTAAAATCAAGAAACGTGCGATATTTTTCGATATTTTTACCTTATGTATACTATGCGACAAAAAATGGGTCAAAATGCCACAGAAACTTTAAAAGCAGATTCTTATGTAAAATGACCCCCTGAATCTGAATCCGGCAACCCGTTTTTCTCCATCAGCCTCAGATTTTCGGGGAACAGCCCCTCCCCCTTTTTACGTTTTTCGATGACTTTATAACTTTGAACTCAATTTCCAGGGTCAAAAAGCATTGTTTTAGTCTTCAAATTGCCCCCCAGGAGACAAGAAAGGTTCAAACTAATAAAATATGAAAATTTGTAACAAATGGATAGGTTTAAGGGGTAATTAATCCCCTAAAAACGCAAACAAATTGCCAAAGATAGCAGGATTTGTTATACCGTATTTATTTCACTTATTTTTGAAGCAATTAATTTTTAAAGGGCCCTAACCGTTCCCCCAAAACCCAAATTTAATAATGATAGGCAGCAATGATTTTTAGGAAAAGCGGTTGAGGAGTTATCACCCCCGAAGCACCCGCGGAAGGGTTCGGAACGCTCTGGCGCATGCGCGCTCAAGAAACATGGAATACCTCCATAAAACCGGCTAGTTACTAACGAACCAATGAATTTCTACTTAGGAAAGTCTTATAATATACGAAAAATGTTCTTTTTAAAATTTTCAAAGCATTAATATAATTTCTTGAGCACGCGTGCGCCAGCGCGATTCAGAGAGTCTTTCGAACCCTTCCGCTGGTGCTTCGGGTGCGATAACTCCTCAACCGCTTTTCCTAAAACTCATTGCTGCATATCATTATTAAATTTGGGTTTTTGGGGAACGGTTAGGACCCTTTAAAAATGAATTGCTTCAAAAATAAGTTAAATAAATACGTTATAACAAATCCTACCATTTTTAGCGATTTTTTGCGTCTTTAGGGGGTTAATTACCCCTTAAACCTATCCATTTGATACAAATTTTCATATTTTATTAATTTGAACCTTTCTTGTCTCCTTGGGGGCAATTTGAAGACTAAAGCAATGCTTTTTGACCCTGAAAATCGAGTTCAAAGTTATAAAGTCGTCGAAAAAACGTAAAAAGGGGGAGGGGCTGTTCCCCGAAAATCTGAGGCTGATGGAGAAAAACGGTGGCCTGATTCGGATTCAGGGGGTCATTTTACATAAGAATCTGCTTTCAAAGTTTCTGTGGCATTTTGACCCATTTTTTTGTCGCATAGTGTAATACATAAGATAAAAGTATCGAAAAATATCGCACGTTTCTTGATTTTAATAATAATGCGTATTACTTCCTACCCTAATTAATACCGAATTGGTTTAAAACAATATAAATAGCTCTAATAAATGAAAATAATGCCATTTGAACATTAATGTTTATTTAAAAAAATTAGAAAAAATTTTAAATTTTACCCTTTTTTTGGCCATTTTTTGAAAATTCAATGACCTTGGGGGACCTCTAAATATTTTTCAAAAATTCTAAAAAAATTCACAGTGTCTTATATTCACATAAAGAACATTTTTGGGGGGTGAGAGTTAAACATTTCAAAAGTCGCGTTTTTTTGGGACACCCTACTGTGGGGGGGGGCGTGAGACAGTTTCATCAAAGGGTGCCATTGACCTCGATTCTATTTCTTGGGCAGGTTACCGCGGGCGCTCGTGCGAGGACGAGGTGAGCCTGTGCGACCGAAAGCCCTGCCAGAACAACGGTACCTGCACCGGTAACCAGACAGAGTACTCGTGCGAGTGCCCCAAGGGCTTCGCGGGGCCCACCTGCGACACCAACGTCAACGAATGCCTCTCCAACCCCTGCGTGCACGGCGTCTGCGAGGACGGATACGGAGGCTACAAGTGCTACTGTCTGCCAGGTGAGCCCACGCTTCCGAATAGCCTGAGTACTGGCCTAGTGACTGCAGTTTGGACCATAGGCGCCGACTCCATAGGGTTTGAGGAGGCTTGGGCCCCCCAATGTTGGAAGAAGGGGAGCTAAGCCCTCCCAATATATTTTATTAAAAAACCCAATAGTTTCACAATGTGTCCTAAGAAATGGAAAAAAAATTGTGAAGTTTGGATATTTTCTAAATTGGAATCCAAGCCTAAGGTCTCTGATACAGGTCTCAGGTCTCAGATTGAGTTAAAAATTTCTTTTAAGGGTCAAATTTAAAAAAACAATTGGGGTAGGACCCTCAAAATGTTGATATATAGTAGTTTTTTCATAGAAATTTGGTGGTTTACCTCTTCATTTGTAACCTAAGATATCTCAAAAGGAACTTAAAAGCTTATTTTAAAGACAAATTTCTAAACTTTTTATTGGGGTGTCCTCAGATCCCCCTTTTTATTTCAGGCTCACATTGCTATACTTTTTTTTTACTTTTATTTACTTTTACATTTAGTGCACCTCAAATAAATACCTTGGCGATATTTAAGGGGACATGTAACGGAATTTAATTTATTCATCTGATACAAAATTAGGTTATTTTAAATTGTGGCACTTAAACTTAATGGTTGGGTTGTATTTCTTTTAATTTTATGTTATTTATTGTCTAGTATAAGGCCCCCCCTAATATTTTTGAGAAGTAGGCGCCTATGGTTTGGACTATACTACTAAATCTACTAAACCTTCTATCAAATTCAAAGGTGAAAGGTAGTGTACAATAATATTTTAGTGAAGGTTAAAATACTATTTATTCAGAGCATTCCATGCCAACTAATCTTATGTTAGTATTACTTTTAAAAATACTTATACCTGAATATTGATTTTAGCCCATGAATAGATATACTATACTCGCATTAATATTAATACAATAATGGTGTTTTTTATGGTCAGAAAAGTTTGTATATGTACTTCCCAAATTTTATGCGTAAAGATAGTGGGTGTTCAAATATTTTTTTTTATAAATTGGTTAGAGAAAAAATACATTTTTGTATTCATTGCTATCCCTTTCTCTCATGCATATTTTATGAGAAAAGCAAACCTAATACTATCAGTATTCAAAAATGGTATGCCAGGGAATAACCAATATGAAGTCCTTAGTATAGTGTTACGTAAGGAAAAGTATTAAATTTATGTAACAAAAGTATTAAAGGGGAGTATTTCAAATTCAAAAATTGAAACTTAAGTACCTACTATCTTTAAAGCAGATTTAAAAGCAGACATTTATATGTTTCAATCAATATTATTTTATCCTCTTTGCATATTTTCTATTCAGACATTTCAATCACCTATTATAAATCACTCTAGAACAAATATGTTGGTTTGAATTAAACATTCTCAGAAATTAAATAATCTCATTACTTTTTTATTATACTGCACATGTCTTGAAGGCAAAATTATTTTTAATCATATCTTAGAGTTTCATGACAAAACCTTTCATTTCAATAACATAAAAGCCTCTCTTTCTTTTAATATTCTTCACCATAATTGAGAATCCCTAAGTAAATTAATATAAAGAAAATTAAATTAGAGGAATGTTCTTATCACTGGGGATGAGAGGACCATTATGTCTTTTTATTGATATGGAATAATTAATTTAGATTCAAATGAGAGTTCCAGTAATGAGTTTCATCAATAAATCAAATTAATGTTGCCATATTTCCTTCGAAAATTTTCTGGAATTGATTACAAGAAATGTTTAATATTCTTATAATACAATTAGATGGGGTGTTGAGGGTGTTTTATGTTTTTTAATTTGTTTTTCTTATTTATTACCTTGATGGGGGTAATATGTCAAGTAATTACGATTTGGCTGTTGAACTGCATTATTGAAGGATGTCTCTGATTAATTAAAGTCTTATTTTAATAAGAGGAGCTTATTTATGGAGTCAAGATACTAGCCATGTAAAACTACGAATATAGAGAAGTGCCATGACAAAGGCATGCAGCTTCACAGGTTTTGAACGCATGCTTGCGACTTTCAAGGAACCCTTTTCTCTTTTGAGTTTTGATGCCGTAAGACAATCCAGCAAGACAATAGAATGATTACGGTGAGAAAAACGTTATAATCATTTATCATTTCATTAGGTAAAATGATGCCTTTTTTGTGTTACTCTGATTTGTCCATTGGTTTGCCCAATTGCCATACCGCCTCAAAACGCCAAAATGGAAACGGCTTTTCACTCCCAAACTGCAGAATATATGAAGCGAATAAAAGGCCGTTCACCTGGTTTCTGTATGATTACGTAATATGAGATGACTCTGTAGAGAGGTATTCAACAAGCACGTTTGTTTTGGATTGATGTATTTCTTTACGGGTAAAGGCTCTTCCTCAAGGGACCGTTTCCACTTTGTCAGTTTGTTAGGCTACGGCAGTCCGGCGAGACCAATGGACGAATAACCGAGGGTCTAACGGGGCATCATTTTTAACAGCCTCCCTTAGTTTAGTTCTCATCGAATTGCAATAGAGCATTCGCACATGAGGTCACGACCAGTTATTGTCTTATAACTGTTAACTGCTGGAGGACAACACACATATTTCTAGGGCGGTTGCTAGGTTTGAGTCATGTGATTTCAAATGCTCTAAAACGCAAGGGGCTGGATAAGTTAAAACACTTCTTTACTCCTTCTTCCATAATATCCAACAGACACGTACAAACATCTCATCAAGAGCAAGCGGGGGGGGGCTAGGGTTGAAGAGATATGCGTCTCAGGCATACCAGTATCCCGATGCCACTATCCAGAAGGTTAGTGGGAGCAATGTGTATTGCACCCACTCCTCTTAGGTGGTTTGAAAGCCGGGGGAAGTGTTCGGTCTTTTTTAACGGTTTTAACTATCCTTCCGGTAAGGGGCCAAGATGAGTTTCTCCTTTCTGTCCCACTGAGGAAATCTGTGTGCGTTGTGGGATGACCATAGAGGAGAGATAGTGGTGGAGTGAACAATGGTGACCCTTAAGAGTGGCTAAGAAAATTTCTAGAAAGACCGCCAAAGACCGAGCCGTCACGTTATGACCGCTTCACTTGACCACCGTCACGTGATGGCGGTCATACTGTATATTGTTTTCACTGCCGAACTTTCATGCCATGCAGTGTTGCATTCTTGGCGTCGAATTTTGAAGCCAAGCTTTAGCACATGCCTGTTTTAAATTGCTTTGCAAGCGATAACACGCCAACTCATCCAGAATACCTAATTTTTGGAGTCGATTCAATAGGAATGCTCGCTCCACTTCTATTTCTCTTGTATGGGGATGACCATGCCCATGATGAGCAATGGGGCTACGGTAGCAGAAGACACTAACTGACATCGACAACCTGTTGTTGCAGGGTACGGCGGCGACCATTGCGAGTTCGAGTACGACGAGTGCGACTCGAGCCCCTGCATCAACGGGGGGGCGTGCGAGGACCTGGTGGCTGGGTACCGCTGCCACTGCGGCCCTGGCTACGAGGGGCGGCGCTGCCAGGTGAAGGTGGACCTTTGCAAGCCCAACCCCTGCCCCGCCCCCGCCCAGTGCGTCGACAGGGGAAACAACTACAGCTGCATCTGCCACCCGGGATACAACGGTGAGTGGACAGAAATTTCCCTTTTAGATCACAAAAATGCAACTAAAAGTATCCAATATGCACTCAAATAACAATATTAGCGGTCCAAATTTTTCTTCTGTATAATTATACAGTATAAGTCTACTTTATAAATTTTACAAAATAAGAGTACTCCCTTTAATTTATTAATTACCATTATTGTGAAGCTGGTGGACGGTGTAAAATAAATTACTTCAAACGCGATATGCAACGTGATATACATGAATTTGAGCGGTATAGGTATAAAAAAGAACTTCCCTCTACTCTAAGCTCCTTATATTTTGCTATACCTTGCGTATAATCTGTAAAATGTTATTCTGTAAGGACAAAGAGCAGGAAGAAGGGGTAAGACAGAGAAATTATCAAAGTGGGGAAAATCAATTGAAACATAGTACACACAAAAGCGAAATTATTTTTTTTTCATCATTATTTGCCATTCTTTACTTCTGTACACCAAACAAATTCATCTAGTACCAGGAGAGAAAGAACTTAAGAATGTTAATAGAGAGAATTAAAGTTTTTGAGTAATGTGACCACCAAATTAATTTTAAATTTAATTTTTGGTTCATAAGGCAACCTTAATCTGTAAAATAAATTACAGTATACATTATTTATTATATTAAATTCTATATAAGAAACTAATCCAAGAGTCAAGTTTGTTGTTCATTAGTTTAACATTATTTAGCCATAATACCTAATTTAGAAACATTCTAAATTTTATCAGTACATTTTGCTAGTTAGTGTAAAAATTATCTAAACCAACCACATAAATAACGCAGAACAAAACCTCAACCAATATTTTCCCCAAATTAAAACACAAAATGAAAAATTTCTCCAGAAAGAAAAGCCCTTTAATCCCCTACCAAACCTAACAAGAAAAAGAAAACCCACAGAAAATGTAGCCGAATCTGAGTCGTTAGCGTCTGGATTAGCCACTCAGCGACCTCCTCTAGCGCTGAATTCTTAATGATGATTGCGAAGAATGAGAAAATTAACGAGAAAATCACTCTCAAGTTAAATATATATGAAGAGAAGAGGACTTCATTAGCGAAGTGTGTTTGAAAGTTTAAAGATAAAAAGTCCTCACGGGAGAAAAGCAAACGAAAACTAACTAGCGTATATAACTTTGGTATTAATTAATGTTAATTTCCAGGCCCAGGTTGCACACAGCATTATGATCCTTGTTACCCGAACCCGTGTCAGAACGGAGGAAGTTGCTGGCCGAGCTTGGATTCTTATTTCTGTTCTTGCAATCCGGGATATACTGGAGATTTGTGTGAAGGTTTGTGTTTCCTTTTTTTTCACTCTTCGACTCTATTTAGCTGAAGTAAACAGGGAAAGAAAACAAAGTTACACAACAAACAAGCCCGTGTAGACTTGGGATAGTTGTTCTCGCTCGTTAAAGTTCTCCTAGTGTTTACGGAAGGGTGTTAGGATCCGAAGTGAGGGCTTTCATTTTAAACTAAGGGTTTTTGTCTTGGATTGGATAGTTTTATTAGCTGGTGAACTTTAAAATCACCAAATAAACTTGAAAATGTCATAATAATATGAAATTGATTATGATAATTTTAAAATTAAAGGGATTGATAGAAAATTTGTACCACGTGTTATCATTGTTATGTATGTCATTAAGGTAATAAGGAGTAAAATTGTATATTAATGAAAACATATTTATTTTTGTATCCTTTCTGTTCTACATAAAGAAAGCATTATGTAAACATATTGATACAATTTTTTCACTCCAAACTCTCTATTCAAAGTGACTGAGGGTAGTGTCTGCATTAATGCTAACTTCCTTGCTTATTTACATGAAAATATATTAATAAGATGGGAATAAGAAAAGCAGATCGAGTCTGTGAATAGCAATAAAGAGGGGAAATTGTTTTAGAGAATATGAGATAGAGAACGAAAGAGATGCGCCACGTGATTTTGTGGAAGAGAAGGGGAGGATAGGAATAACACAAATAAGTGGGAAACACAGAAATTTTGAACAAGAAAGACATCATATGAGATCGAGCGGTTGAGAAAGAGAAAATGAAAATATAGACTTTTTAAAGCGCACCACAATTAAATGTTTCACAACGTAGTGAAACTAATTTCTTTAATAGCACTCTACACTACTCTGTTGTTTTAATACTACAGAATGCAACAGCTTTGGCACTTTGCTTCGTACCAATCACAAATCGACCATAGGATATACATAAAGCACTAATACCATTTCCAGTGGGTCCTGATCTAACTAAATCAATAATCTAGACTTTATTTTTGAACTACCCATCAAACACAGATCCTCTTAACGTAACCTTCCGTTCCCAGAAGCCATGGTAGCGGCCCAGCCCCTTCCTCGCACTCTAGAGGACCCCGGAGAGCCGGACGAGCGCAGCGGTTCTCGCCACGAGCAGCAGCGTGAGTCTGTGGACCGCTGGCACAGCCTCTACCTGATGGGCACCATGCTGTGCCTGGCCGCCTCTCTGGTGGCACTGGTGGCCGTGGCGTGCCACTGCAGACTCAACAAGACCTACCAGCGCTTCACCAGGAAGATCAGCAGGTCCTGCTCAGACCTCAAGCAGCAGAAGATGTGAGTAGGCGACTCTTGCTTTAGTTCGCAACTCGTAGACTTGTCATTCTGTGCTCAAAAAAATTTTATTGAAGAAAAGCACCTGAGTCCGTAGGGTCTTTATCTTTGATTAACAATTAAAACAACTTAAATACAAAAACAATAGAGAGTTCCTTGTTTGACAAGGTTTTTTTTAAAGATATAAAAAACCACAGGCATGAAAAAAATTAATAAGTAAAAATATGAAATAAATTTTTTTAAAAACTTACATAAAATATACCACTGCACATCCGGCTCAGTATATCTATGCATAAAAGACCTAGTTCAATATCGCCCGAGGTCTCCTCCAGTTAACTGGTCTGATAGATTTTAATTTGAGGCTTTTAAGAATTATATTATTCCTGTAATAAAAAGAGAACAAAGTTTGGAATATTCGGCAATTCTTTTCTTTTTAGGTTCTTATTAGTTAAAGGTTATTTCTGGTAACCATTCAAGGTTCAATTCAGCAATCCCTAACCCCACTTATTCTCCATCACTCATTAAAATCCTTCATCTTGCCCAAGTTCTAAGGTGAAAGTTCATTTGCCCCTACTTATTATCATGTTATAAAACATTTATATACGATGTTGTGAAACAAAACTATTAGATTCGAAAAAAGGACGATATAAAATTTTGTTACCATGTTTAAGATTATCCAACATTCAACATTATATCTCATTACTTTAAAATTATTAATTTCCCTTTCCCCCGCCACAAATATGCTATAACACCTTTTTTGAAACTAAAACGATTCTTGGCTTTTTCCCAGCGAAGACCCAGGCAAGTTCTCGTTGAATCTTCGTGGGAACGTTTCTGAGCCGACCCCCAAGGAGCCCCCCTACGAAGCCACGAGCGTCGACCTGGGGGACAGTCTGGACGCCCCCCTCATTTGCTAAAGACATCCCCACCCCCTCATCCGGATCATTCTTCTCGCCAAAAGCGTCGCCGAGACTCAAATTCTTCACGTGTTCACCCTCCTCCGTAACGGACCACGCACAGCGAAAGTGAACTCAAAATATATTTTAAAGACGTTGGAGGTTTTAGCTCTTCTTCAAACTCTGAATCGGTTGGATGAGATCGTGTGTATTATAGTGACTATGGACACTCTGATGGAGTGGTTTGGAAGTAAGAAAGGATTTGGAATAATTATAGACAGATGGATTTTGAAGACGGAGGGGTCATTTGTAATTTACATCATTTTGTACGTAAATGCTCTTTAAATGAACAAGTGATGAATTTAACAATGCAAATGTGGATCTTGGAAATAATTTTCTCTCCTAATTTATTAAATTATCATTTAAAATTAAAGAATGGATTTGTTTCAAAATTTTCAGGATATAAGTATTTTAAAGTAATTAAATTATTTTATATATGTTACGGGCAAAGTGATTAATCGGGCATTATTAATAATGCCCGAAGTGGAGGTGGACGATGTGATAAATTCAATGGAATTTATCAATGAAATTTATCACTTTGTCCGCCTCCACTTCGGGCATTATTAATAATGTGCTATTAATCGCTTTGCCCGTAACTGTGTAAAAGTGAGTAGTATCTGGATTTACAGAATTCTCGGTACAAGAGTTCGTCAGAAAAAACTGTTTAAGATTTTAATACCCAATGATGGCCCTAGATATTAGAGTTTTCTAAAGGAGAAAGTATATCGTCTAGGAAAAAGGTATCGTGAAACTTCATCAAATTCATAATGTCTTTCAAATAAAAGATTTTTCGGAACTTTAGGATTATCCGGGTGCAAATCTCTCCAATCCGACAATATTGTCAACCTTTTATTATTTACACATAAAAATATAACGAAAATTAAAAGAAACACTGTTAGTTGAGATATTTTATTGGCGTTTTATTTTGCTGTTTGATTATTTTTGGCGATTTAGCATAAAACTAAAGTACCGATTATTTTTACTTAAATGTGGAATACTTCGAAGGTATGTTCAAAATTCTTTAGTAACATTTTCTTCAATGATCAATGGTTTTTTTCCTATTCTCTAAAAGTGTGTTTATAGCATTTTCAATGTCTAGGTTTTATACAACATACTGTTTTGACTTTTTGCCACTGCCTTGGCTTTCATATAAATTTTCATACATCTCAAAATAGCTTCATCTCGTTCAATTTTTAGTTTATCTCAAAGCAATTAGTAGGCTTTCAAACAATTTAATGACCTAAAATAAGTACTTCATAATGAATAAAACATTTATAATCCTTAAACTTATTTTGGCTATTAAAAATGACTGACTAGTGAGCACTAATTTGGAATCTTAAAATAAGTAATCATTTTCTTTGTATTTAATTTTAAACCTTATTAAGCTCCTTTTCTGCTTACCTATCCGTAGAAATCTTGATTTCCAGAAGTGTATTAAAAATAAAGGAGATTTATTTTCATCAAATAAACAACATGTTTAGGGTTTTGCCTCTTTATTTTAAATCAAGTAGTTCCCGTTTATTTATTTTCTTAGAAAAGAAGTAGGTATTATTAAAAATAGTATTTACTACTCATCTTTATGGTTTTTTTATATTTTGCTTTAAAGAATGTTTTCTAATAAAATTGTGGATAAAAATATTTCTCTTAAAATTTTCTTGTTGCCAAATCAAATGAAACTTTTATATATGATCTCTAATAAGTTGAATAACTAAATAGTTTTTAAAATAAATAATTCAAACTTTTTCTTAAGATTTACATTTGCATTGCCACAGTCAAACTGACTGATCTTGTTACCAACTTGTTCATAGGTAACAATTTGTGGGTACATTAGTTGTTACTGCACTTTTAGAGCACAAAGTTCTTTAGCTGTTACGATAAATATTGATTGTGCTTTTGTAATTGTGTTTAAGTGATGATTCAATATCTATGTGGTTAAAAATACTTGTATACTTCTTTTACTTAGTAAAAAGCAAAACGTTAAAAATGGTTCAGATTTGAAAACTTTAAAAAAGATAACCTAACCTGATACAGTTTTGAATTTTCATCAAATGAACCACAGGAAATGCATGAAAAGGTTATTCTAAAGAAAAAAAATCACAGTTTTGATAAAGATGTGGTACTTACACCTTTTTAGGACGCTTTTATTTGTTGGAATATTTTTATTTACTTACTATCGCTCAAAATTAGGTAATTTTGGTAGCCATAGGTTTTCTTTTTTTGCAAAAGATTTCAAATTGCAAAAGAAATATTTTCTTTTACTTTTGTGCTGTTAACTTTATTTTTATCAGAATTTTTATCTAACAAAGAAAATTTTTCGCACAAAATGTCTTAGTTCATTCTCAAAGACTCTCCTTTTTGAGATTTTGTAAATTGTGTCTCTATATTCAGTAAATATTGAACTGTCTTTTAATATGAAAATACTCTCAGCGATGGAAAAAATAACCAACAAGGACATATAACATGTTCTCCTTTTTATAAAGAATCTTTTTATAGACTCATACTTAATTTGAGAAAATATAGATAATATAAGTATAGACATTTACTAAATTTAATTTAGCAATCATGTAATAAAAAGAAATGTAATTACACTGAACTTAGTGTAGTACGATTAACTATAAATAATTTTTTTATAATGATATTTAATATTTTACCATATTATTCTGTTACAGAAGATTCATACTTAAACTTCACGTCATATATTTGAAAAGAACGCACACTGGTTAAATTTACTTTATTCAATAGGATAATCTCAAGAGTCTTAGAAATTTATATTAGCATGCTTTGAGAATCAGAAAACTGATTTTCTGTACCTGTACACTATGTAAGTTGGAAATGCTTGTTCATATATCGTAATGTGATCGCAGAGCTCTTGTTCAAATTGTATTTAAAAGCGCATCGCAATGTAATTGTGTTGAAAAAGTGAATTGATCTAAGTAAATAAAAACACTAAAGAGACTTGCTTGTCTTCTCTATTCAGTTTGAAAATTTGACGATTGATTAATCTTAGTTTCAATAGAAAGCACTGTAGAACAACTAAAGCAATTAGTAAATAAAATTCCGATTAAAAAAAAATTTAGAAAATGTATAAACATATTAAAATTTATGTTATCCATCAAATCTTTTTAAACACAAGAAAATAAATTAAAGGAGACATATTTAATTTTTTCCTTTTCCAGTCAATAGCAAAAACACTCTTAGAAAATGTTTTGAAATTATTTAAATCCTCTAAAACGTTCTAACAGCTTAAAACATTACGATAAAAATCAATTACTAAACCTTTAAACACAAATCTGAGGCGATGCCAAAAAAGTTTCTTTTAGAATAGGGTTATTATGATTTTATTGGAAAACCTATTAGGAAATCAAGTAAAATTAATGCTAATAATTTTTCCGATAAGTGCTTTATCCCGTTCTCTCCTTGAAATAAATATAATCACGTTTTCTTAATTAACATTTTCAAATAATTGCTCTTGGTCTAATCAAATCATCAAATCAAATTCTGCCCAGGCCTAGTGGCCCATCAGGCGTTGCCAATGTCCGTTTCATTAGCCTTCGGGTCTGGGGTGCTAGTACTTGCATAATATAACTTACGAGGAATTATTATAAGAATAACTTATGTAAAATCTCATATCAAGGAAAGTTATATTGATCAACTTTGTAAATTCAGTATAATTCAATTTCATTATACTTAGATAAATAGCCAACAGAAAATAAATCCGTTTTCTTAATAAAAGGAAGTTACATTTTTACACTGAAACACTGTTCAAGTTACACCAAAAAGAGGTAAATTGAGCATTGAACTTTTTCTTTTTTTTATCAAAATAAATAAATGTACATTATTTTAAGTATAAATAACTTTTGATGAGTTTCAACTTTGAAATAAAGTAAAGATTAATTTGCTTTTTTCCATAAGGATACTAAACTGTTTGAAGTACTACATACAATATTTTACAAGGGATAGACTTAAGCCTTATTTAGACCTAGCTTGTAAGTGTTAAAATTATTTTAACTTATCCCAGAAAATTAAACTAATTTGTTTAGATTAAATTGAATTATTCATTACATTTCTTCTAGCTTATTTTTGAAAAATTTTATGAATGTTATCTTCTTATGTTCTACAATAATTCATAAATTAAATTACGAAAAAGCATCATTTTTTCGCACCATAATTTATCATGTAAGTTATAAATATCTTTTAAATTAACTCAAGTCACACATATGCTTTTTTTATACAATACAAAATCTTACTAGAGAAATTCATTTGTTACGTAAGTTTAAGTCTGAATATTGAGTCAACCTATTATTATTTAGAATTATGATTTTATTTTATATTTTTATCCTTCAAACACTTTACATTAATTAATTTCCTTTGATTTGACACGTCGGAAGTGAAAAAATTAAGTAAAAACTTAATTGTAAGGAAAATTCAGGTGAAATAAGGCACATTGAATTAAGTTGGAAAGTAGCTGTGTAAGAATTATTTAATCCTTAAAATAACTTTATTACAACATCAGTGGTCTGTCCAGGGCAATTTTACTACCGTTTATAGGTACCTTCACAAATTCATAATTTGTTATATATAGGTACTTTCACAAATTCAGTTTTAGGATAAAGGTACCTTCACAAAATACATTTTTGAAAGAGAGTTCCCTATTAAGCTATATTCTCTCAATTGTTAAATTTTTATCCATTCTAGACTAAAATTTTATTTTGTTTTTAATGTTTACTAAATTGTGTGCTTGTTTGCACTTATTTTGCACTTACAAAAAGCGGTTGAGGAGTTATCACCCCCGAAGCACCCGCGGAAGGGTTCGGAAGACTCTCTGAATCGCGATGGCGCACGCGCGTTCATGAAATTATATTTATGCTTTGAAAATTTTAAAAATGACATTTTTTGTATATTATAAGTCTTTTCTAAGTAGAAATCCTTTGGTTCGTTAGTAACTGGCCGGTTTTATGGAGGTAGACCATGTTTCTTGAACGCGCGTGCGCCAGCACGATTCAGAGAGTCTTCTGAACCCTTCCACGGTTGCTTCGGGGGTGATAACTCCTCAACCGCTTTTTCTAAAAATCATTGCTGCATATTATTATTAAATTTGGGTTTTTTGGGGAGCGATTATTATCCTTTAAAAATGAATTGTTTCAAAAATAGGTTAAATAAATACGGTATAACAAATCCTACTATTTTTAGCGATTTTTTTGCGTTTTTAGGGGGTTAATTACACCTTAAACCTATCCATTTGTTACAAATTTTCATATTTTATTAATTTTAACCTTTCTTGTTTCCTGGGGGCAAATTGAAGACTAAAACAATGCTTTTTGACCCTGAAAGTCGAGTTCAAAGTTATAAAGTCGTCGAAAGACGTAAAAAGGGGGAGGGGCTATTCCCCGAAAATCTTAGACTGATGGAGTAAAACGGGGGCCGGATTCGGATTAAGGGGGTCATTTTACATAAGAATCTGCTTTCAAAGTTTCTGTGGCATTTTGACCCATTTTTTTGTCGCATAGTGTAATACACATAAGGTAAAAATATCGAAAAATATCGCATGTTTCTTGATTTTAATAATAATGCGTATTATTTCCTACCCAGATAATTAATACAGAATTGGTTTAAAACAATATAAATAGCTCTGATAAATGAAAATAAGGCCATTTGAACTTTAATTGTTATTTTAAAAAAATTAGAAAAAATTTTAAATTTTACCCTTTTTTGGCCATTTTTTGAAAATTCAATGACCTTGGGGGACCTCTAAATATTTTTCAAAAATTCTAAAAAAATTCACAGTGTCTTATATTCACATGAAGAACATTTTTCGGGGGTGAGAGTTAAACATTTCAAAAGTCGCGTTTTTTTGGGACACCCTAATGTATATGTAACGGGCAATGTGATAAATCCGGTCATTATTAATAATGAAATTTATCACTTGGCCCGCCTCCACTTCTGGCATTATTAATAATGCCCGATTAATCACTTTGCCCATAACATATACAGCTATCGAATTTTAAGATTTTTTTTGACATTAATAATAACTCTAAGTAACTCTAAAAAATAATAAAATATATTTTTCTCCAGAACAACCCTTAATTCTTAAGGTGCCTGCCTACCTATGGAGGCTTTTTTTTTAAATAATTAAAATTTTGACCTAATTTGTGGTTTATACAATTAAATGCATCTAAAAACTCTGAATAATATAAAAAATAATAAAATATTAATTTTAATTTTCATATTATTGATGAATTTATGCATAAAAATCACCAAAAAACAGCCTTTCCGCAAAACATCATAACTCAAATTTATATGAAGATATTTTTGTTTTGTAAACTTTATTATCCTCATAAATACATGCTTTAGGAGGCCTACTATTTTTATGTCTAAATTTATTTAATATCAAAAGTTATAGAACTAAACTTGAAAAATTATTAAAAAAACCCCAAAATTCAGTAAAGTTTTTAATTATACTATTCATAAAATAAAAAATATTACTCCTATAACCAAAAAAATAGTAGGACTCCTAAATCATATTATGTCAAGTATTGTGCCCATGTTTTATAGAAATTCACTTATAATATTTTGAGTTATGTTGTTTTGCGGAGAAGGAAAATAGCAAAAAAGTGATTCTGAGAAAAACGCGAATGAAGTATTGAAACATATAAACATACCCTTTACAACCCTATTTGGAAAATGTGTAACTTTGGTTCTAGGAAAGATAAACACAAAATTTAAACTGATTTGGAAAGCTAAAGATGTGCTTTTTGAAATTAGGTAATAAAAAATAATTTGAATTTTTGGTCCAAAACGGCTTTTATAGGTAGGCAGGCACTTAAAAGGAATAAAAAAGACTGCATTTGGACTAAAACAAGAATAAATCTTAAAATGTAAAACTTTAAGGCACATATTTTCTATGATAGATAAGAGGTAATAAGAGAGGATGAAGTAAAAAAACATAATTCAAAGTTCCTAAAAGTTTTTGGGTGTTATTTTAAATTCCAGTAGAAACTTAAATCCTAGAAAAGTGTTAAAAAATAAACAACTTTTAAGTGATTGCGATGCAAAAAAAGAAACTCCGTAAGCCTAGGTATAGACTGCATTTTCACTTTACTATAGATCCATTGAGAGCTATCGAGGAAGATTTCTGCAAAATGTATTAAAAACACTAGAAAAGTTATACCACATAAAAAGTTTAAGAGTTTTCTTTTCAAATGAATGAACGTGCTCTGGATAACTTCTCCTCAGTTGGGGGAGCAGTGCACTCTCTTTAATTTTCAAGAAATCAATCTTCTGCTTAAGTACGGTTGAGTGGTACTAGGCAAGCTTCACAATTCTAGAATACGTGATTTTTCTTTCTGTAGCAGCTTTTAACTCGTCGGAGTTTTTTTTTCACTGTATTTAAACTTCTGATCGTGATGTTTCTGTTTAACCTACGTCAACTGCTTTCATAATTTTAGATTTCTTCGTTATTTCGTAATAAGTATATGTAAGTTTATGTTTTTTTTTTATCTTGGCTTAGTTTCTTCTTTGCCAATTCAGTTTTAGCAACAGTGGAGAGGCTTTTCACCGTCTCTATTGTATAACACGAGAGTTCTTTGGTTGAGAACAGCGTTAATCCACATCCGCATATCCATTGCAGTTTAATGAAAAGTTCGGATCACGTTGATACAATTAGATCTTATATTCTTAGATCTTATATTATAAAAGATTGTTCTCCAGAAATATTTTTGAAATTTGTCTGAAAATAAATATTAAGTCTACTTAGAGTGAATTTAAAAGGTTTTCTTCCAGTTTACTATAGGTTGGAAACAAGTCTGTACGAATATTAACCATTTAGAACTTAGTCATAAGAAAATTAATGAAATACTAGTTAAAGTATGAAAATTTCTATTTCGTAGTAACTTAATCAACAGTAAAATAAAAAGTTCGTTCTTGTTTCAGTTAATTTATAATTTTTAAGGGAGCCACCCGGAGGCTGCATAAAATAAGTATTTTAATACCAAAAGGTCAAGTTCTCCGAAAATAAAATGTTTTCACTCAAAAACATATTTAAAAAAAAGTTAGATAAGAGTAACAGAGATGATTTAATAGAATGAAGGGCATGTTAAAAAAACAAAATTGATCTGAGTAAACATTAAGTATAAAATTATAGTGTATTTTACAGTTTATCGTTTATCCTATGCAAAACTTAACATCTTAACTAATAAAATACTTCTCAGATTTTAAAGGGAATTATTAAATATTCAAGAGAAAAGATTACGTTTCACTGACTTGATGGTTTTTTTTTATTTTACTTTTTCGCTTAGTAATCGCTCTTAAAACTTTAAACCCACATAAGGCTATCAAAATTGCATGTGATCAAGCCAGGAAAAACTAATTTTTTTTCTCGTGTTACTTGATAGTAGATATCACCTTCTTTAATTAAGTTTTTTCTCTAAAACGGCTTTGAATTACTTATTAATGACAGCATGATGCAAAAAGGTGAATTGGACACTGTGTAAAAAACTTACTGGAAGCACCTTTCAAAAGAAATTTTAGAGTATTAGTCGAGTAAATCTATTATCTGAAATTTCAAATAAATAAGAGGAGTTATTTTTTTTTTTAGTTTGATACTCCTATGCGAATTTAATAAAACATATTTGACCTCATCCGAATCTCTTTATAACCAATGCGTTTGTTATCTGAAACTTTTGTTTCCCTTTAAATCCGAAATATAAAGTGTTGAAAAATCCAGGGAAAACCACCCATCCCCTCCATTACATCCAAACACCACTGTCTGGGAATTCAACCAATAATTTCCTTCTCCTTTCCCGATGGTTAATATCCCCGTCTGTCTACAACCATCATACCATTAGCAAAGAGGAGCAAAAGTAAAAGAGCCTGAAGACGTTACAACTAGTTTATTGTTTGAAAAATAGGCGCCATCCTTTCTGTGAGCTAATGATTGGGCCCCTGATTACGTATAATTCCGAGTTCTTTTCTGCTGAAGGAAATTACATCGCATCCCTTCGATTAGTCTGCTTGTACCCTGCAGACAAAGTATGTTTATTGAATAAGGTGTCGGTGGATGCCTCTGTGGTTTTATCAATGCTTATTTCACTGATAGTTTTTGATATTTTATATAAATTATTATATTTTAAGGATTGAAATAACTTTACATATTTTTGAAATTTTTGTTGCATTAAAATGGTATAACCTTTACGCCATAAGACATCATTCTTTTTGTAAAGTAATCTTCAGTACATGCTAAGTACTTAACTGTTTCATTTGCAAAATAGAAAATTTTCAGAAGTGATGATTAAGTTCACTAATGATTTATCCGGCATTCGTGTTTATTTTCATGTTATTTATGCATATGGATTTTAAAAAGGTATTTACTTATTTACAGACGATTTCATAAATAAATATATTGTTGAAAATAGATCGAGACTATTTATTTATTTCAACCAAATAGCAAAAATACGCATTATCAAAATGTCAATGACAGCTTTTTTTATTTAAACTAATTCTTAACCCATTTAATGAATCCTAAATTTAATCATTACTTTTGAAGTCCATAGTTAAAATGTGAAAGGAATTTTAGATTTTTTACGTCTTTATTTATCGAAAACTACTGAATTTTCTTTCTAATTGAATCGATTTCAGCTTAAAATTTATAGCACATCGTTATAACAAGTAAACGTTCCTTTAATTGGATTTTTTCAAATAAATGTTTAAACAAATTTGTATAAATGAAAATCGACCTAAAAATTAACAGAATATATTAAACTAAAAGATTCTTTTATTAAAAATTCTAAAAGATGTAAAAGACACAATTGGCACTTTACTAGTCGCAAACATCTGATATTTCTTCTATTAATAATTCCATTAGAATTAAAAGAAAACTTCAACATTTACCGTTAGGTTAGTGAATTTTACTGAAACAAACATACAAAGAAAAACTCACTAAAAAATGGTCTTTCTGAGGTAAAAATAAATATGAAATTACAATATAACCAGTTTCAAGTTTAAGGTACAAACTTCACTAGATACATTTAAACTTTTAGAAAATAACATTCAAAAGACCATTGGGAAACTTTTGAAGCGGATAATTCACTTGAAAGAGAAATACAAAAAAAATACATTCAATGGTTGAATAAGCAGCGCAAAAGCAGGCGGAAGAGATTCTAACGTATCTAAAATTCCACTTATGTTTCATGAATTCGTCCCCCATAAATCGCAGACTCCCGCTTTAGAATGTTTTTTACACTGTCCCTCTTTTTACATTTCTTCACTTCTCATGGTAGATCTTACTCAATATTCTATATGGGGACTTTGATATTCTGATCTTAAGCTGTGATGATAAAGATATTCTTAGGACGAATATGGAAGATTCATATAAAAAAGGTTCATGGGAAAAAGGCAGGCAAGGTAGGTTAAACTTTAGAGTCGCTGCTTTTTTGCATGCACACTGTAAGTAAGTGGTTGGGTAAGAGCGTTTTTTAGAAAGCTCAAAGCCTCTTTAGAAAACATGATATTCTATACTATACGAGATTCCCATATTTCAAAAGCTTTAAGACATAGGGCACTACTGAATGTTTTTTACAGAATCTAGAAGATATAGACGGAAACTTCGTATTTAAAAAATATTTATAAAATAAATGTCCTTAATTTATTATAATCATCAAATAAAAATAAAAATTTTGTTTTCGTAAGTAACTGATATCAAACAAATAAAGAAGTATTATTTAAGGAAACTATAACTTTGACTAAAATATTACATTTTATCTTTTTTATTGATGACAATTAATTATCTAGCAACTTTGAAGTATTTTTTCCCCTTGATACAAAATTGTAAATGATGGAGTATATCTCGACTTCTGTCGCATAAAACAAATATATGTCGTTCTTTTATTTAGTAAAATTTTACTCTTCTTTTATCAAGTAGGAAAGGTTACAAAAAAAACGTGTCATTGATTTTAAACGCATTTGCTCATAACGTATAGCATTTCACAATGTTTTATTTGAAACCCACAAAAATGTGATTACAAAGTGGTTCTATCATTAAGACTAAGTAGTCTGCAATCAGATTCACATTAATTGTTTCCTTTTGAACTCTTTCTATGAAATGTTATCATAAGTCTATGAAAAATCTAGAAAAGTTATTGGAATATTTCTAAAAGTTTAAACTAAATGAATTAGTGTTTTACATCCTCTGAAAAAAAAACATACATTTTAATATCAAAATAGGAGAAAGTAAAGTAATAAATGCAGCTAGGGATTAGTTTAGTTTTAATTTATTAGTTAACAATAAAAGTAATTTTGTGACATTAATTCCAAAGTGAAAAGTGTACATTACGGAAACTCGAAGGTACAGCTCCCATGAGTGTTTGAAAAACTCAATCCGAAGTGGTAAGGAGAAGTTTTTCAGGGAACGCGAAAAATCTCCAAGGCACCAGAAAAAAAAAGAAGAGTTTCTCTCCGTTGGGTTACTCAATTTAATTATCATGTCATGAAAATACATCTCATCCAACGCTTCCTATTCCCATTGGATCTGTTAAACAGGAATTCGCATTATTATTTCATTCCAAGCACGAATTTGTGAGTAAATTCAGTTATACGTGTTTACAGCAGAGAAGATCCTGTTTTCTCTTCTCTATAAATAAAGAGCCTCTTTTCCGAGAACTTGTCTAGCTGTTTCAA
The DNA here is from genome assembly GCA_963680715.1 of Tetragnatha montana. Lineage (NCBI taxonomy): Eukaryota > Metazoa > Arthropoda > Arachnida > Araneae > Tetragnathidae > Tetragnatha > Tetragnatha montana. Next base: position 31,981,548 of record OY796676.1, read on the forward strand.
TAAGGAGAGCTACTTCACCCATATATAATTCAGTTTATTCTGCCAAATTTATTAAATTCAATACATGGGCTAACAAGACTCGAGGAATATGTGTTATAGTTAGTCTGTACGAGGTCAAAGACCTTAATAAAATGAACAAGATTTTCTGCTTGAATTCGAAAGCATCATAGGAATAAGTTATTTCTGCGTTTCGTTGAACAATGTGTAGCTTTGTTATATTCTCGTATTGTAATTTTCATATACATGGTTAAACATATACATATACATAAAGAAAAGGGGGGAAGATTCCGAAAAATTCCCTGCATGGAGTAGATAAAATTTGCCCCAAGAACTATACCTCTACGACGACTATTATTTTAAGAAAAATGTGACGTCTTATCCGATAAAACGTAATTATTTCATTCTTTTATTTTGGGGGTAGTCTTTTTAAAGGGGTAGTATATTTTCAAGAGGTTTAGTTCAAGAGATTTAGTTTAACTACGATAGTAACAAGAGTATATAATATATTAGTTGTAAATAACTTTGTGTCAAGATATTTTTTACATTTAACATTTGTTTATAAAATTTTCTTTTTCAAGTTACCTACATTCATATTGCTTGAAATTTGAAAAATTAGAATATAAATTAGAAGAGTTAAAATTAGAAGAGAAAATTCAATAAGACATTTTTTAAGAATTTATGTTGTAAGAAATGCTGTAATTTATGTTCACTGAAACTTACGGGCTTTTTAAATCAATTAAATTGAGAAAACATGTATTCACACCTTTTCACATTCGCCGAGTTTACAAAAAAATTTGGAACATTTATCACTTTTATGAAAAATTAAATTTTTAAAACCTTTAGTTGAAATAAATTAATACTTTTCAGTAACCCTTTTTTGGATATTTGGTATCTAATACCCACATGTGATGATGACTTTTTACTTTTTCCTTCTAAAATCTAAATCTTTATAATGATCCCAATATTTTTTAATCGATATTTCATTACCTGTTTTTTTTTCTTATTTCACAATTTAAACAGTAGTAATACCCAAGAGTATAACAAATGTTCTTTAAAAAAATATCTCACTCCACTTTAATAGCATGAACTTATCTTTATAAAAGCTCCCAGATAAGATTCCAATTACACTTTTCATTTCCAGTTCCCCCAATTCATTACTTAAAGATTTCACTCCATCAAATAGCTTAAATCGCGTTAGAAAAAAGACAGTTTCTTCCAACATTTCCCGAAGAAACCCAGTATAAAATTAATCGATCGTTTTAGGGGAACAAAACCGGGGGGAAAGAAAAAAGCGTGTACAACTCTCAACCCCCGCGATAACACTCCAGTCCAGATCTCGAAATTCCATGAGAGAAGATATTAATCTTTCTCAAGTCAAGATCGGTTAAGTGAAGACAGGGCACTCTCCCCCTCCCCCCCCCAGACTGTTTGCTTTGGCCACTTGAAGCGGTGTAACTGTAACTGCCAGGGCGGGTCAAGTCGGAACAAAGTGGGGCAAAAACGGCGGGAAACGAGAGAGAAAAAGAAGAGAAAGGAGAGTTATTGTTCTGGAGCAGCACACTTAACGAGTTGCAGAGGGGCGAATAAATCCGAAGAGGAGATCCCCTAATTTCTCGCGGGACCAGAGCTTTCTCTCTGATTGCGTGGAGTAAAGCTTCGAGAAACTTCACTGCACTGCTTAAGAGATTTGCTTGCAGAAGCTCTTGAAGGGGAAGATACTCAATTTTTAAATGGGTATTAAGTGCGAGTTCATCAGGTACAAAGCGTGGAATGATACTTTTGAATTTCATTGAACTGAAATGTTTGAATGAAAGAGGGATTTTGATTTCTGTTTGCTTTGCTTCTTCTTTAAAGTGAAAGTGTGACACTAAGCTTCGCGAAGAATTTCTTTTGGAATCTAAACTTTGTGAATAAAATAAAAGAAAATATATCATCAGTTTGATGGGAAATAATAAAATAATGTTAAAATTGCCTTTAAAAGCCTGATATGGTATCTAAAATATCTTTCTCATAATTGATAATTGCATTAAAATTATTGTTTATTATTATAAAAGTATCCTTGTTCGTAGTGAATGTTTTGAATTCAATTTTACTTCAAAATATTTGAATCTTTTGATTCCTTTGAGGGATTTTAAATATACTTTTTTCAGGTTCATTTACGGGAGAAGATTCAACAGAAAATAATTTTTAACTGACTTAAATGGGAATAAAAATTTTAAAAAGTAACTTTAAAATATACAAATGGGTAGAGATGGTATAATTTTTTTAAAAAAGCTCTTTAATGCTTTAACTTATATCCTATTACATATCAAAGAAACAAAATTACCTATCAGATATAAAATTTAAAAAAAAAAAACCTTATTTGAATCTGTCAACACTTTAGTTACATGTTTATTTTTATTTAATTAGTTCTTAAGTTCTTAAATTAGTTCTTGGTTTTGCAAATTACGATTTATAGGATATTGGTATTATAAAATCTTAAATATGCTTAAAACAAATGAAAACTTTAAAAAAAAGGCTAACAAATGTTTCACTGTCAAACTCCATACCTGATAATAAAAATATCAAACAAAAACTATTCGATAGCAATGTCGCATATATAGAACCGACCACCCACAAACTTATTATAACATCAATTATCCACAATACCTACCTCCCTTTCCAGTAAACCCATAACCACTATCAAATACCAAGAATAAATTTAAACCTAAGCGCAAAGTTCAAGTAATGGAGGGGTGCCTAATCATATTCATCTATGGCTAAACTTTCTATGGCATGTCATCTATAAACATATTAATCAAAGTGACATAATGTCTGCTTCGACAAGTTCATTTGCCTTGTAGAGGCACTACGAAGGACCATGTGTCACACTTAAGCAAGCTGTCTCGAATTTCGATTTTGCTTGTAATTAAATTGTCCACCTACTACCAATTAGTCCATGGAATAATTGCATTGTAATTGTATCTGGGGAAGCAAAGATTAAACGAGTACATTCTATTAGCGACTACGGTCATTATGATGATGATAAATTTGGAAATGTTTATAAGGATGTGTTCTTTGTAGTTATAGTTCGGGATTTTCATTTCAGTTTGTGAATATGCTCAAAATCTGTCGAAAACTTTGAAGATAATTACATCAGCTTGCATATATGCAGCTGGTATAGTAGAGATCATATGTTTTAAATAACATGTACTCGTGCTAAACATTTTCCCTCATATAGGTATATCTACTAATTGCAGTACGTACGGTAACGATAAAGTAAAAGATGGTTGATTTTTTCACTTGTTGAATTTATAAATTTAGGTTTTTGTTTACTGTTTTGTTTGAAAAAGTTGATCAAATTGAAATATATCTTTATATTGGAAGATATATTTCGGAATTAAAAAATACTTGTTAGAAATTTTAAATTTTTTGATTATTTATCATTTTTTTAATGTAAAAAAAGGAAATACTATTTTTTTAATATAGCACATTCAAGGCAATTACTATCGGGAGAACCTTAACCAAACAATAAATTTGAAGAAGTTGAAAAAAAAGCAAGAAGAAAACTATAGGATGGATGGTGCAGTTATGTTGTTAATAGCATGCAAAAAAAAATATTACTTTTACCTGAAAAGCATAATTAAAAACATGTTGAGAATTAACTATGCAAGGAAACATTTCTGTCACAAAACCAATTTCTTATAGAATTTCTTGCAGAAAACCAATCATAGAATGTTTTCTTTCATAGAACCTTCTTACGCAACTTTATCTCACTCCATCTTTTTAAATGTTAAAACCCATTCCTAGTAATCTCTTGTAAAATAAGATGTCATACTATATGCTTTTCTCCCAAAGATACGGCCAAATAATCTTCTCCAAATTTTAGAAAAGTCTTATCTTGCACGCTCCATATTTGGTCGTAATAAACGCAACCTTACAGAAAAGAAAACATCTTTCCCGCTACCAACCATCTTCACAATCATCCAATTTGCAAAACTCTCCAATAGCCATCCCGAAAACCCATAGTAACAAAAGACCTGCAACCAGCGAAAAACCCCTTCTAAGCGCACCGGTTTACAAAGCATAAATATGCAAAACTAGAAAGGCATTTCAGGAAAGAAAATGGCTGAAATCCCTCAGATTGCGCGGCATTTGTTGTGTTTTAAAAGGTAAACTTCAACAGTCCGAAGATTCGCAGAGCTTTCGGAATCCTCCGTAGAATAAAAGAGAAAAGAGGAAAATGAAGGTATAAAAAGTTTCCCTTCAAAGCTGAAAGAAAAAAAGAAAAGCCTTTTCAGTGTTTGAATAATTGATTCCTCTTATCCACACTCGAGAACACGGATTTTTGAGAGTATTCGCATGAACCGGAAAAAGGCGCTTTTGCGCCATTTTCTAAGAGCCTTAATATTCTTTAATGCTTGAAAAGAAATAATGAAAAATGTGGGAAAGAGGGGATTAAATGCGAAGTTTTATAGAAAAAAAAACAGAAATTTGAGTTGCGTTGTAGTTTTTGTGTAGCTTGAAAAATATTTTCTGTTTCAAATTACTTGCTAAATAAGAAAATTATGGTTGTTCTTTAATAAGAAAAGATATTATAGTTACAGTTAATACATATTATGTCCATCATTATAATCAATTTGATTAAATTTTCACTAAATGTTAAAACTAACTTGTAAATAATTATTTTAATAATTTAATTATTCTGTTCACAATAACTATTGTAACGAAATTACAAAAAGTTAATGACCTCTTGAAATAACACAAGAGTAGGTCACTAACATTACCAATTATAATAGTTTTTTTAGTTTCTGTACATTGAAATTAACTTTTCTCTTCTTATTTTTCCTTTTGGCGTCACAGATTTGAAAATTATAGAAAATACAGGTACTTTTACAAATAATATTTTGTAATTTTGCATGAAAGAGTCTTATTTTTAAAAACTAATTGGAGTATTATATACTTTTACTTTTTAAAATATTAGTTTGTGGTTTAATAATAAAGCAAATTTTATTTATAAAAAGATTGTCCCTGTTCTCAATTTTAAGTATAAAAAAGGCCTTAGTATATTTATGGTTTAACTTTTTTAAATATACGTTTATTTTTCTTAAAGAACAAATTATAAGTACCCTAAGTAAGTTTAAGTATAGTACCCATTTTTGACCCTAATTAAATTTATTCATCTTAATCTGTTAAGACGTAATACTTAGAGAACATAAAGAGCAAAGGACAATTAATATTTAAGACAAAAAGTAAATTCACAAAAACTACATGTCATAAGCATATCAGAAAATAGAGGCTCTCAGATTCAATAATATCTGAAAACGTATAGTAAAAGTAGGCAACCAAAATGTGTAATAAGAAAATATTTTAGCAAATATACAAAATACCTACCCTCCAGATTTGTTATTTAATTGTATTACACTCTGTATTCTGTTAAAAGTAGTGTTTTATCTTAGTTGTAAACACGTATGAAGTGAGCAAACTGTGAGTTTAGCTTACTTTCTTCCCACCACAGATGATACTAATTTAGATTCTGACAAATTAAATGTAATCCATCTTGTTTAAACAGAGAAGAAATTTTCTGTTAAAATAAATAAAAGGCTAAAAAGGCTAGATTAACCTAATTTGCTGCTTATTTGGTTACAAGATAATTTAAGAATAAGGGAACTTTATCTTTGAGTCAATCATAAAAAGCAAATGGTTTTTAAGTAGGTTTTTTTCATTAATTAACATTATATACCAACTTACTTTGCAACTAGCTGTAAGGAAGTACTATTATCAAAACATTTGAAAAAGTTTATGCACTATATTATTCATTCTTAGAGTAAAAATGTTCTTAATAATGGAACACAGCATATTTAAGCATGGTAATAAGTAAGAATCGTACATTGTGAGCCTTTCAGCTCAGAGGTTTTAGGCTTTTTTCTTAGGATTTAAAATTTTTAAAAATAAATTAAGAAAATTTTATATCAAAAGTTGTCACAGGGACGGTTTGTATTACGTTTTAACTGTTGTTACGTTTTAACATTTTTAAACAGTTGAGTATAGAAGTTTCAATCGACATAGAGTTCGTTTCAATTGATGTCGGATGTATTTTATATGTACACAAAAGCTGGATACCTTCTCTTCTATTTATTTTATCTAACTAGCTTTGCAAAATGTATAAAATAAACCTTACCCAAAGACACCCTTATCTCGAAAAAGTCTCCCTTTTCCTCACCCTCCTTTCATCAAACGCAGATAGTTACGATTATCGATTCTCATGAAATCAAATCGATGCTCACAATGTTCCGTGGTTTCAATCTCATGAACATTCCAGATCCATTAAATACGATAGACACGTTAGGATAGCAGTAAGGGGTGTGAATCGATCTGGCACGGATCGTAATGCATATTAATCTTAAATGACATAGAGGACCCTCGAATTAAATCCATTGCTTCGATTATCTTTGTACATTGTTTGACCGGATCTATTATCTATAGTAGTGTTTAAACAAGCCCTTATTCTGGGATTCATATTTGATCACATTAACGGCTTTTAGACAAAATTCAAAGCCTCATACTAAAGTACTGGGATTTGTATTTTAAAAAGAATATATATTGGTCCTATTGAGATTTTCGTTTCAATAGCCTTTAAAATACTTTTAATATTTCTTAATTATGGTAGAAAAAAGTAACATCGTTTAGGACTTTTGTTCATCTTAAAATCGAGATTTTAGGAAAGGTTTGAGAATTTTGTAGTTTTTTTACCCTGTACAACTATACATTTACTAATGTGGAAAGAATAAGTTACTTTACTTGGTGCTTTGTAGTATCAAAAGAACTTACTGGGTTTATACGCAAAAATATCTAGTTTCTTGACATTTACACCCAAAAATAATTAATTCCGTTTATGTTGCACTATTTTTAAAACATGAATTTTTTCAGCTAAAATGTTCTATTTGAATTTTATATTTTTCGATTAAATTAGCTTTGAGGTTTTGTTAAGTAATTGCAATTAATTTATATTTTCAGTTAAAACATATATTAAGACCCAACACAAACACAAGGGGATATATTTTTTTTGTAAATAACCTCTGTTTTCGATTACATCAAGAGTAGAATCCAATTATCATTCATATCTAAAATTTTTACTGAATACCACCATATAATAATAATAATGTAATACATGGATAACAGTATCAAACAACACCGAGAATCCAAAGCTTCGACAATGTCGCAATAAATGTTTTCCTTCCTTAAATTCATCCTCCAATATACCATCTCCATTTCCAAAGCAAGTTTTTCCCGGAAACGAAACAAGGTTACGTTATCCCATTTTCCGAAGAAAGCCGAACCGCCCCGAGTCACCCTTTCCCCGCTTATTATTGCCCCATCACCTTTTTCTGCTATCTTTCCATAACATTTCGGTTTTCTTGTTTTCAATCGGCGCCAATGTTGGAGCAGATGCAATTTTCTCTCTCTCTGAAAAGAAAGAGGTGATAACACTCTTCATCGGAGGCTAATCTAGAGGCCGTTGGATGCAGCGAAATGAAGAAGCGCCTTTTTAATACCGGGATATAAATTTCCCTATTTCTCAGAAGGCTAGGATTGGGATTCAGAGTGGGGTACTGAGTTTTGGGGCGCCATGTTTGGTCACGTCAAAGCTGTGTGATCTATGAAAGATTTTAAATATATATGATACCTAATCTAGTATCTTAATAGTCTTTAAACAATTTATATGTTTAAAACTATCTGTTTTTTGTACATAACCTGATCGTAAAGAATTAGGTTTATAAACAAACTCAATATAATTTTTTTTGTAACATACATGTTATAATGACTGAATATATTTTTTGTAATAATATTATTTCTGCCCAGATTCAAGGATTTGTGATACTGGTCTTGTTTCTATGATTCTATTCATTAGGAATATGAATTACATTTTTAAAAATACACAGGTAGGGAAATGATTACTTAAAATATCATAAAAAGTTACATTTTCAAAGCCCTCAAAGAGTTTTAAAGGAGTAATAAGTTCAACTATGTAAATACCTACTACTGTATGACAAACACAAATTTAGAAACATTATTTCATAAGAAAAAAATCGTAGTTATACCATCTTAACCCAATGTACACATACATGATACCAACAAGGTTTAATAATATTGGACCAAGTAAAAGGAAATTAAAAAATGCATATACAATAAAAAATGACGAAGATGGTAAATATTTCAGGATTTATATAGTGACTGATCTTCATAAATATATTCATCTTTTCGTATACATATAAAATATTCACAGGCGAAAATAATAGCTTCCTATCCAAAGGCGACAAATAACACCGCGTTAAACTTCATTTCCGCTGTCCTAGGCATCAAAAATTATCACCTTCCATTAAAGTTACCCAAGGGAGAAAAAAACGGAACACATCAACATAATTTGTCACATCACGCATGTCACCTAACATAAAGAGTATAATTACAATCCGTGCAAACAAATACAGCCCTAAATAACAAGTCACCCTACCCACGCTTATGCATTCTTGAGAATTAAGATTTAGGAAGACTTTTCTGAGACCGAGGGAACCCAAAGCATCAATCAAGCGTTTAGTACCCTGACTTGAATAGGTGGGGGGACTACCTTGGCAAAATGTATCGTGATGTCTTGCGTAGAATTTAAAGTAAAGAGAGAGAGAGGAGAAAGTTTTTCCAAGTCATTAATATTCATGCTATACAAGTAAGAGCTAATTTTAAGAGGAAATTTGAAACGAAGTAGTGGTGTTGTGCTTAAAAGGGTGGGGTGAAAGATATGCACGTAAATGCAAAGTTGAACATGCATTATGTTTGAGTTATGAAGTATCAACAAGAAATAATGTTCCAAGGGAATTTCAGTAAGTTCATAATATACATAAATAACGTAATTCGAAGTTATACAGTAAAAATATCTTTATTAATGTTTCTTTACGGCAATATCTCATATCGTGTAGTAATAGGTAGAAGAACAATGATATGAACGCTTTTTGATTTTGAAAGTTTTGAACTGAATTCTTATTATTATGATTTTAGTCAAAGAAAGAAGAAACTTAAATGTGTAGAAAAAATTAATCGAATGATAAGAGTATGATTCTAGTGTTTTATACTAATTCCCTCCATCCTAACTATCCGAAAAATTAAGTACCATCAAATTTTTAATACGTATAAATTTTTAATTTTGCATGTCAGAAGAAATTATCAAGGATATACATTTTCGTGCTAAATCTTTAAGCAAAATTTAATGCTCACAAGTGTCACATAACATACATAATAAGTACCTACACATATAATTAATCAAAAGGTGATTTGCGTGTAAAACCAATGCTTGAGTTCCCAAACATAAAACAACAGCCAACAGCTAGTCATTGAAAAATTAAATAGAGGTTTTAGTGAAACTGCTGCATTAAATAAAACTAGTTAGTTAGGTTCACTAATCTCATGAAACATTCAGTATTTCCTATTTTTACATTTCAAATGAGAATGCAGTCCGTATGAATAATTTAAGAAGCGTAACACAAGAAAAAGACTTAACTTTAAGAGCATGTCTACATTATCTACATCGACATCTCTTCTTCGAGTTCTGAATTCTAATGATCTATTGATACAACTTTTTGATGGAAATCCTCCCTTACATTCAATTCAAGTTTTCTTTTAAATTCAAGATAGAACTAATTAAAAGGGATGATTCATTTTCGATATCTTCTGTAATGATTCATCCAAAGATCCTACTGTATTGTGTTTTAAAAATATCCAGAAAATAAATCTACAAACGGAATGGTGATGAAAAAATGGAGTTCTTTCGTAAAGTATTCAAGTAAAAACGCGAATTCCTATATTGAGTTGCGCTCCCATAGTCCTGGAGCCTTATTTAATAGAAAATTTAAAACGGTGAAAAAATTATAGCGGTTTTTTTTCTTCTTTAAATACTAGTTGTAAAAAAAGTTTTAAGCTTCTAAACTAAAGTATCTGAGTAATTAAATTGTTTATTTAGAATCGATATGCTTGCCTTTTTACTTTAAATATATCGCCAACCTTTTTCGCAAAAAGAATTACAAAAAATACTCTGAATGAAGGGGTAAGTTGACGAAAGTATGGTATGACCATCTTTAAAAAATCAGCTTCTGTAATAGACGAAGGTATAAGTCCGACCTAACCATCGGTAATAAAATATATATATATAGAGAAAGATCTGGTTGTATCACTTTTATCCACTTAATTTTTATCTCCGTTACTAACTTGAATTCTATCGTTCTATTGAGTACTTCAAGTGTAAAAGGTATAATAATAACTTAATTTCAAAAGGTGAGAAAACCAAAAGTTTTACTTACTAGGACAAATTAAGTGAATCTCTTTGGACAGTTTTAGGAGAGGATTGGTGTTAGTTTTACCGAGTTCACAAAAGAAAAAGGCTCTCAATATGACTTATTATACAAATACAAATACAAATACAAATACAAATACAAATGCAAATATAGTCGATCAACTACAGGCTAAAAGCCCAGCAAGGTTGATCCAGTCTATTCAATTCAACCCCCCCGATTTCCAGTATTCGTCTACTTTTCTTTTAAACTCGTCCACCCCACTTGAGTTAACTATCGATTCAGGTAATGCATTCCATTTATCCACTACTCTATTAAAAAAATAATGCTTTCTACAATCCCGTTTAAAACTTGCTTTATTCAATTTTAAACTGTGACCCCTGAAGTGAATGTTAATTTTCCTCTCCGTTTTGGTCAATCTAATAAACTGATTCTGGTAGTTCTATTTTTAGACAATTTCTAAAATGGTCACAAGGGAAGTTACATTGACACCTTATGACTAATGACCGAGTTAGTGGTCCTACCTCGCATAGAGGTCTTCGAGACAATATTTCGAATTTACCAATTGGCTTCTCTGAAACTGACTATTACCGAAATTCAGAAAAAAATCCCTTTACCATATCATAACAAAGCAGATTTCTTTTTGCTAGTGACCAGAAATGGATACAGCCCAATAAAACATTCCTTTTTACCAACAAAAGAGCATCAATTTTCCCTCTTGTTTATCATTTGCTGATAAAATAGTCTCTCTGTATTACCCAAGCGATTTCCTCGTGCATTTGAGAGCCTATCGACTCCTCAATCCAGCGTTAAGACTCCCCAGATGGACTTATTATCATTGAACCTATCGTAAAACACTTGAATCCCTTATTTCACGCAAGCTTTGGGACTGATTCCAATCGGCTAGCCAGAAGACAGGGAAATTGCTTACCAGTTGCGACTCTGGGTATTAATACTTTTATGGCCGTTGGCATCTTTGGGGAATGGAAATTGCTTTTTTTTTTCTAGGAAATTTGGGTTGTTTCTTGGATTTTGGGGAAGTTCTATCTTGTTTTTTTTTTGTTTAGGGGGAGACTTTGGGGTCTGAATTCGTTCTCGTTTCATGCATTTTTATATACCTCTTATAAATTTTCAAAAAAAAAATATCAGGGAAAACTAGTTTTGCATTAAGCTGGAATGGATGGATGTTATTATCGACTTATAAAACATTCTATATCATTTTTCAAAGTTTCCAAGTAAAATAAACTTAAACATAAAAATAGTTTCCGTTGTGTTGCTGTAATGTGGCTTAATTTTACACATACTCTTCAGCTTGAGAAATGATATTGGTAAATAAGCTTATAAGAAGCTTGAATTAAGCGTTTTACTAGATTCATTGAATATTCGCTTTAAACAAAAAAGAGGCTTTATTCACACAGATTGTTTTATTCTGTTCGTGGAAAAATCAAGCCTTAATTATACACCATGAAACATTATCTAACATTTAGGTTGCATTCATAACATTCTTAACAAAAATATTTTTCTATTTTTATTCATGAAACATTTCAGTTGAACTACGTTTTACTAATCATTCTTAGCAAGATTTCATTATCTTTTATAACTTTGAAAAAAAGGTCAACTTTGGGAACAAATTAACCTGCACAACCAAAGCTATGAAAATCTAGTCTGCAAATCGATTCACGATTTTCAGTAAACAAATAATTTCCCAATCCTATCACTAAAGAGAGTTCCACAATCCACACAAATCATAACATTTGTACATTTCTGATTTTTATGGAAACTTGAACTACTAGCAATATATACATCCTCGGATACTCTCCTGAAATGAATAAGTGAACATGCCACGACTTTAAAATCCACGACTCGATCAACATCATTCCCAAAACTTCATGACATCCGGCAGATTCAGCATACCACGCAAGACAATTATTCACGCAACGAACACACACACAAATAACGGCTCTTACCATCTTTTTAATCATTTAACAATCCATCGTGACAAAGATGCAACGCACGATGTCCCTCCATCGGATCTCCCATTAAAACAAATCGCCTCTCTCGCCGTTTGGAAGGCTCTCGGAGTTAAAACAGCATAACTGGCGCCAGACAAGAGTTATGAAAACCCGCCTTACGGAGAATTGATTGCCGTTTTCCCTGTGAAGTAGGCTTCACGGTGAGCATTGATGCTCTGAGAGAAAGTGGAATAACGCATCGTTGTGTGAAATGGTATCTCTACCATATAAAATGTCAAATCATATAAGACTGATTGTTTCCAAGCAAATTTATTGTTTCGTCATGTCATTTTTCTGGAGGAATTCACATAAGGAATGTAATTTGTGTATCTATGACACTTCTTTAAGTATCAACTTAGTGGTTGTGGAAGAGATAAAGTGAAGATTCTTTCATGGAAATCTATCCATAAGTCATGTTTTAATACTTTTACTCGTGTTTTTAGTGCCTCTTCTTTTATAATTTCTCCTTGTTACAAAATGCTCGGTTTTTTCCCCTTACAATAAAAAAAAATAAAGAATTATTGAAACTTAACTTTTTAAAATATTAAAATGTATGTCTTCAGACTAATTTTTAAAATTTACATCATTATATTAAAGATTTTTTTCCATTTTTTTTTTTTTACTTGGGCAAAAGAAATCATAAACTAGAGAATTTATCAAGTTAATCGATTGAGTTCTTAATTCCACGTTAACACACGCAAAATAAATATACTTTCATTCTCTACAACCATAAAGTGTAAAGACACGCTTACTCTGCGTAGTTATTATTACAGAAACACAAATTTCATAATTCGTAGAAAGTGTTTAAAAACAATAATAGATAGGGTAAGCGCCCCTTTAGAGTTGACTAATTGATCAGGAGTAGTATACATATATTGTTTAGTATAGATGTTAAAAATTTTTCATAGTATGTTTAAATAATACTGTATGTATTAGGTACTGCATATACATCGCAAGTCATAGCAAGCTTACACACGCAAATTTAAAGCTAGAACTGCTTAAACCAGGAGTATCAAGCCACTATAATGTTTGATTTCACTTTTTGAATATAAGTTTTAAGACTATGCTCGTTTTTTTATTCGAGAAAGTGATTAAAAAATAGTCAATCAGAAATTCAAGTAACTCAAAGCATGAAGTGTATAAATAAAACAATAATAAAACGAGATGAAGGATTACACTGCCGGAGTCTGTAATTAAAGATGAGTTCTAATGAATGATAAAATGAAGCCATTTGTTTAGCTAGCCATTGATTGACTGGTTTATGTGAGAAAATTATTAGTGCCATCTTCATCATTAGCATCTTTTAACATCTTTTTGGCACTATCACCTTTTTGACGTAGCTACCTATTCCTTTTTTTTAAGTTCAAATTACAACCTGCTTTCAGTTGGAGTAGTTTAAGCTGATGATGATGATGACCTCCGAAGCTGAGGTTGAAACGTAATCTTTTAACACCACTCCTGAACTATTATATAGTAAAACAGCCCTAAAGACTCATCTTTAATAATAATAAATGTTATTTTACTTGATGGGTTTTCTGTGTAAACAATATACTAGTAAAACCGCTATCTCTCTATATTAAAAAAAAGTAACAGTGACCGCGGCCGCCGCCGCCGCCGCTGCTTTTGAAAATTTTATTTTTGAACACTTTGAACTCTCACTACGCAAAAACTATTCCACGGAAATTTGTGAAATTTTAAACATTTCTATTCAAGTGTATGAGGATCGTTTTCGTTCTAAAAGCTAATAGATGAGATAATTAGTTCTAGAGTTATTTAATGTCAAAGTCGAAAATTATTTTTTTCTGCTGCGAGTTCGCCCCCAGCAAAATCTATTAGCAGCAGAAATATGATTTTTTGCAGACACATACTCTTAGATGTGGAGTTTTGCACCACGTCGCCCTTTTTTCGAATTTCGAATTAGTTTTGGAGTAATTAAGTTTTAAAGTTTCGAAAATTTTGAAGATTTTTCTGTTTTTTCGTTATAAAAGCAAAACTAATCACAGTAGAACTATGATATTTTAAAGACACATAGAAATAATTTTTATAAAAATATTGGCTTTTTGTTTTTTCAAAAATTCTAATTAGTTTTAGAATTATTAAGATTCAAAGTTTCAATTTTTTCTTCTCTTTCTCGCCGTTCACTAGAGAAACAGACGAGTTTTATGCGTGTTTTATTGATGAGTCTGATTTCTTTTATTTTCAACAATGCTTTTTTCTACAAAGTGGTTGATGGTTATTAGTAGACTTGCTGAATATTTTTTTAACATTTCAATTAAATTATTCGGAGAAAAGGCTTCTGCTGGATTGTTGAGATGAACAAGCGAGCTCTGCTCGCTAAGATCGCGAAGCGATCTGAGAAGAACTGCGAAGCAGTTCAGAGGGTTGGTGAGCGATAGCTCACTATGTGTGATTTCTTTTATTTTCAATTTAAGTTAGGAAAGTAATATTTCAGCAATAGTTTTTTCGGGATGATTTGGATTAAATTATTTATCAGCAAGAGTAATAAGTAGTTTCGGTTGTAAAGGAGCATTAATTAAGCCGACCAGCGGGGTGATTGGTAAGATGGAACAAGCGAGCTTTGCTCGCTGAGATCGCGAAGCGATCTAAAAAGAACTGCGAAGTAGTTCCGGGGGTTGGTGAGCGATAGCGAGCAGGGGGCAGGCCCCCTAGTCAAGCAAAAAAAAAAGTCTTCATTTGTTTCAGTAATCTTTATGGAAGGAAAGTTACAAAAGTTCCATCGGATGCACTCGATACATCAATATATCGAAAAGAATCTTCAAAGAAAAGGACCTTTTTTATTAAAAGAAAGGGTATGGTGATGCATCCTTTACATTCTTGAAAAATGTGGTGCCTTATAATATAGTTTTATTTAGTTATCGAAGATCTATAGCTTTCCCTTTTGTAATAAGCAAATAGCATTCTTTACATTGGCGACACAGAACTGAAAGAAGCCTTTTTTTTTAGTTGATTCAGACTTTTTGAAGCTTTTTCTTTGTGGGGTTTTTAAATGAAGTCTCGAGTTTCAGAATGAATTTGCCGAGGAAAACTGAAGGAAAAGCTTTAAGGATATTAACGTAAAAGCTTGCTAAGAAGTTTGAAGGAAATGTGGTAACTTGGTCGACGTGTTACGGTTTCTGGGAAACTAAAAAGTTACGCTATATGGTATGTTAGTATCGATTGCTTTCTCAATAGAAATTTAAATGAAATGGGATGTCGTGGTAACCAAATAGAAAAAAGTTCAAAATATTTGGAAAGTAAAAAATTCTTTAAAAAGTTTTTCGGTATTAATTTTCTGAAAACTCTAATGCGGATAAGTTTTTACTGAAACTTTAAGAAGTAGGTTGATCGGGGTATTTATAACATATTTTTAAAACGGATTTTTTTTATCTGGGGTGGTTGGGGGGTGATTTTAGAATTAAAGTTTGAATCTGAAGAAAAATGTTATTCATAAACATGGCTAATACATTATAAAGAGACACTGAGTTTTAAAACAATAATTTGAAATATGAACATGATTATGTAAAGTAGTTATAGATAATGTGAATCAATTATGATTTTTAAAAAATTTATACCTGTATTTGAAAACTACTGGTTTTAGCCAGACTATTGGATGCTTTGTTAATATTTCTTAAATATTCAATTCAAATTATTCCATTTGAAAAAATAATACCGTTTTAAAAATTTCATGTACCCAATTATTATGTAAATCACTACAAAAGGAGTAACTTTTCCAAATAAGCTTAGCTACACATGTGAAATACAATACTTTTATGTAATGAATTTTCCAAAGATAATGAAAAAAAAAACAATAGATTACACTAAATAAGAAAATCTCCAATATTACAATATTACCTTGAAGGCATAAAAACTATCAAAAATAAAGGATAGGTTAGAGGGGAACACGTTTGCAGCACACATTTGAAGAACGATAATTTCCCTATATAATTTAAATTAAAACATCTGTAAAAAACACATATTTCGTTTGAATTTTCAGAGCAGTGGTTTCATTGGAATCCTCTCATTAATATTACTTTACATTATTATTAAAAATTACATGTATTGGGAAGTCCAAAGTGAAATTTCTTCTAATTTTATTCTTTAATTAAATGTAAATGAATATTTGGTAGCTTGTAAAAGTATTTTTTTATTATTTGTGCAGGCGTTCAAATGTGCCCCAAGAGGTGTTCAAATGTGCTCCTCCACCGGGGACAGAATTTCATTAATTTTAGAATTATGACATCTGTTAGAAATTCTAGATAAATTCATCTAAAATGGGTACCAAAATTTCAGGAACGGTGTAAATTTATATAGTATAATCACTTTTTGTTTCAACATGTCTTCAAAGTGTAAATTAATTGTCCTTTAATTAATGGTCCTTTAATTTTTAAAATTTCCTTACCTTACCTAATGAGGAGTCAAACACAAAAGAAACCCAACATTATCCCTCTCAATGGGTTGGTTAGTTAGTAAACATTAGTTAGTTAACCCATGACCTTCTCCCATTCCAAAAGCGACAAAACAATCGAAGCACCGCTATCCAATTCCGCCCACCCACCTAGGACAAGACTTGTACCACTGGCTGTTCCGAGCCCCTCATGCTAATTCCATTAGAGCAGGGCACGCAAACCTGAGATTGCGAATCCCGGAAAGGTTTGCGGAGCGTTTATTACCAGGTAGTGCAATTAATCGCAGCTTTTCCTTTAATTGCATCGCCTCCTTTCCCTGTGCGATCGTTGTCTGGCGATGTTTACGACACGTTATATGTACCTATAAGAGCAATGGCTGTTACTTAGGCGAAACAAAGAAAATTTGAAACGATTTATACGAGGGCGAGACTTGGGGTGTACCATCTTTTACGAAATTTTAATTTGGGTTAATTTTTTTATGAAAAGGTTAAATCCCTGTTTGGACAATATTGTCTAGTTTAGGGAATGCTTTATGATCTCATAATGGTAGTAAGGTCGTCATTGGTTACCTTGACTCTGCAAATCGTTTTACCCTGCTACCCATATTCCATCGTTTATTTTTAACCAGCATAACTTTAATGTATCTTGTTAACTAGTATTTTCTAATTAACCATGTTAATTAATATTTTTCTCTTTTATAAATTTTCAACATGCATTTTTTGGTCCAAAATATATTTAACTCCCTTTAACCAGTATTGGCCATCAAAGTTTTATCAATATATTGAAGGATATGCAATATAATTATATTTAACTATCAATACATTAATATTGCAGGTTCAAAATGTTGGAGAAACAGCACAGTTAATTTGATTCTTAACCTCTATGTTCTCAACATAATAACTTTTTCACGCAATTTGAGATGTTGTAAACCTTGTACAAAACAATGAAATAAAAACCAGTTTGCTTAAAGTTGAGATTTTTTTACTTTTGCTTTATTTTTTAAACAGTTGACCTTAATATATAATAATTAGAATCTAACATTTTCACTTATCATTTTTTTATTTTGTTCTTTTTAGTTAAACTTTCAAAAACAATCTTTAATTGTGATTAATAATAATGCACATGCTGTTTTTCTATGCTTTTTTTTATTTGCCCGTTGAGAAATTTACCCCGCAAAACCACTCTGTAACTGGAAAATGTTATAGGTATAGCTATCATTTTGAAGAAGCTGCCTACTTAGAAAAAAAATAAATGCTCACTTTTAATCAGCATAAATTAAAGAGCTTTTGAAAAATTTAGCTACTTTTTGAATAAGTATCATCATAGATAAATCATAAGACTGAAAATGTTCACACTTAAACTTGCCATTTTTTAAAATGTCATACTGAATCCTTATAAAATGTTCTGAATCCTTATATGTTGAACATATCAATATGAATTTCTTCTCAAACAACAGGCCCGTTAATACTTGTCTCTGCTGATTACTTTCTCATGTTTAAAAAAATTATGAGGAGTGAAAGGCTTTTATCTCACTTCAAAACACCTTCTAAGGTAATAACAAAAACCTACTTGAAAGATGCTGCGATAAAAAAAAACTACTCCAGTTCAGTGGCGATGATAATTATTGCTTTTGAATTTTGCTTCACATCTTATAAGGTATTTTATGTTTTTATGAGTATTTTTTCTACTTTTTTGAGGTTTCATTACACAAAAGAGTGTGAAGTTCTGCTAATTTTATTCTTTTCTATGAGAAAAAAGATGTTCAAAACTATTTACCCAAAGAATTTGAAGACACAAAAGAACCTTGTTTGTTACCATCTAAATTACATAACCAACTAAAAATCTAGTGGGGAAAAAAACAACGGTTCTTTTAGCTCAAAACTCAGCTAAAGATGTTCTAAACCGGAAGGATTATTTCATAATAGATTCTGAAATAAAAGGTATGTATAGAATTATAAATATAATGTTCAGAAATATTAATTAATTGGGTTAAAGGGATAAAATTTTATTTCAGGGGAATTATTTTCCACCCAAAAAAGTATCGTCTTAAAGGATATTTTTTCCAAAGAATAGATACATAAAGTTTTTGTAGAAATTCCCAAAACCATAAGAACTAATTTGTAACTTCTTATGTATTGTTAAACTAACGAATGTAATAGTTATCTACGATTAATGAAAATAAAGTATTTTATATTCCCAAAAGCTGACCTACTGGTAATCTGGTAATTCTACTTTTTTCTCCAACTTTAATTTCGATAAAAAAAAAAGAAAGAAATGGGTTTTTTTATTTTTCGTTTCATTTTGCTTCGTTTCTTTCCTAACCTCCGAATCCGATGGTAATTTTCTCACGATAACTTATAAAACTACCAGTTTTAAAAGTTTCTGGCAGAACTCAGCTTCGGTGTCAAACACATAATAAAGAACATCAATCAAGCGGAAATCTCTCCAAGTTAAAGCATGAACTCAATCCGAAGGGAAATTGTCTTTTTTTTATGGCTGTTTCACATAGATATGATCAGATATATTTTTAACTCCTCTGAGAGAGTATTTCACTCCTTGAAAATCGGAAATACTCTTTAAAAAACTAGCTAGGAGTATTTCCACTCTCTTTGAATTTTTCACAAAGGTTTAGCTAAAGAAATGCACCGCGTGCACCCCCGAAATCAACAAATAATATTTTTCTTCTCAAAACACCAACTGATCTCAGCGGAGACATTTTCGTCCTACTTCTTGCCAAAGTCAATTGCCAAAAGCTACGGCACCCTAATTATCATACTCTTTAATTGTGTTTTCATTCAACCATACTAATTTTTTTTTCATTTATTGTTCTGATGCTTAAGGAGTTTGATTGCGGTTTTCGTGTCTATAGATATGTAGTTCATGCTATTTCCGTATTCCACTCCTCATAATTGAATTTCACTCCTCCTAAAATAGTCAAGGAGTATTTTTACTCTTTCAAAAAAAAAATCCTAGGAATAACACTGGATATGATATTTAATGCTTATACCTGATTTTAAGAAAAGTAAATTATACCAGCCAATAAACCTAGAATCATTCCTTTTCCTTGAACATACGTTTTCTTCCTATTAATTTGTCAGCCTATTAAAAAGAAATTTTAATACGTTTGTCGTATTATATAACTCAATTTAGCATGAAAAACTACATCGAAGTCATCCAAATTTAATTCTGCATCTAAAATAAACTGATTGAATATTCCAAACAGTCAAAGAAGCAAAATACATATAAGGAACAAAATATCTTTTGTACGGCTCTACAAGGTTTTTGCCTTAAGTGCAAAGCCTTGAGCATTAATTTGTCTCTCCAGTGAACCCGCCATTCAAAGTCTAGATCACTTCCTCCTCTAAACATAATCCTGGTTTTAATGAGAAAATGGAAATACATTAAAGTCTGTAAGAACTCGCGTATGAAATGTGTAATTATAATTGGATTAAAGGATCTCCTGAGCTGGAGAGCTTATTAAAAAGCAGACTCTAGGAGCGTAGGCTGTCTAGAAGTGTGTTACGTGTCATTTTTTGGGAAATAATTTATTGGATATTTTTTTGTTTCTTTGAATATCTCTGCTGATTTTATAAAAAGCTTTTAGTAGTTTCTTTCGAAGAAAACTTATTGAGTTTGTCATCGTATATTTGAGATTTGCGATTATATTTAGAATTTTGGGTGAATTTATAGATTTAATGAGTTGATTTTTTTTAATTTTAAATAAAAGTTCTTCTTTTTATACTGATTATCTGTTAGTGTATAGGTAATTTTTATGCTTATAAAGAATATGGTGAACTTATGAGTAAAAATATTAATTAGAAACTGATTGTTATTGAACTTAAAAGCAGAATTTCTTTGTGCAGATTCAGGGATGCCACATCTGAATGTGAAAGTTTATGAAAGTTATGAAAGACTGTAAAGTTTACAGTCTTCCTTACAATAAGGATATAATAAAATAATTTTTAAAGTCACCTCACAACATTTACTTTAAATTTAAATACTGTGTTTTTAGATGGCTATATAAACTTGACTTTAAAATATGATATATAAACACTTTGTATGGGATAAAAGCAAAACCCCCATCATGTGTTTGACAAAATTTGCATATTTCCAACTTAGAAAATTAACATTTTGTTTTATAAAACCACACTATTGATAAAGTTTCTTAGCTTTAAAGCCATTTTTCTCGAAAAAACAAAACTATTAATAAATAGAGCATAATTATTTCAATGTTATTAGACATTATATGGAGGGCTCAGAATAAAAGTGGACCAAGTCCACTTTTTGTCATTTTTGAGTTGGCAACGCTATAACATGCTCCAACTATGTAAAATTTCAGTGCAATAAAGAACCAAGTCCTAGTTCTGATAATATCCGCAAAAAACGTTAAATTTAAAAACTGTTAACATTAATTTTCCTATGTAGCTTGAACTTTAAAACTCTGTAGCTCAAAAGTAGCTAAAGTGGACTTGGTTCACTTCTATTCTGAACCCTCCACAACTACTACCCATTTTAATTACATTAAAATTACATCATAATTACAACAAGCTATAATAAATTCTAGAATATAGAACTATTCACTTTGTCTAGTTTAGTTGCATTAAATATGATTAATCTTATCAAAAAGTAATTTCAAATTATTTTCAATTAACTTAAATGTAAGTACGAGAGACTATATTCAATGTTTTGTCAATTTCAAAGTATACAAATCAACGCAACAACTGTTTTGAACTACTATTTAACTCCATCAATTCAACCAATATGACATCTTCCTCTTTTCCTAAAACCCTTTTCAAAACTGAACAATCACCAAACTGTCACCAAACGTTTGAATCATCCCATCGACGATCGAACAAAGCCCTCCTAAACAGATCCGAAACATTTCCGACTCTCTCAAATAATTAATTAATCAAGCACAACTAACCGAACACACGATCCTTCAGATAAACAGCTACACAAATGTCCTCCCCGGACTTTTCAATATCTATCGTTACTTTCAAAGAAAGCCGTGCTCACCTTCAAAAACAAAGACTTCAATCTATATAACCACTTCACCACCTCATCAGGACGATAACAAATTAAGTGAACCGATTCACTCGAAAGTTGTTCCATTTCCTCGATCTCATTTGCATGCGCTCGCAAAACCTTTGGAATCGGTGGAGCAACCATCCTGTAATTACGTAAGTGTTCTGGTGGTGAAAAATTACCGGATTGAATCTACTGTTACCGATTGTTTTAGAGAATGGAACGAATTATATGCTTTGAATCTGAAGGGAGGGTTTAGAAGGGAATGGTGATTTGAATATGTGTTTTGTTACGGGTTAGTGAATTTTAGGAGAAGAAGAGTATAGTCGTGATTTGATCAAATAATTCATTGCATAATATATTTCCAGTTGAAAATATCACATATAATGTAAATATTAATTTTAGATTGGTTTTACAGTGAACGGAATCATAAAAATGTAATTCAATATTCGTTTGTAGAGAAAGAAACGATATAGAGACCTTCCATTTTAATCTTAGATGGAAACGGAATTCAATTGACTGTTAAATTTTGGTATGTAATTATTAATGTTTAAACATGAGATAATATCAGTTACTTTTGATCAACTAAATGAAAGATTTCAAAAATAATAATGAAATAATTCATCGTATTTTCTCTTTGTTCATCATGGGTATATGATGTGTCATGAAGATTACAGGTTTTGAATACTTAATTTGATCCATTAACTCCTCTGGGAAAATTATACTATTAACTTACGTTTAGCTCATTAAAATGTATTTTTATTGATAAAGTTTTGAATCTTAGTTAACTATAAATTAATATGTTTTTAATCAAGTGAATAGAAAAAACCTTATTGAAAAATATTTCATCAGTCTTGTCTACAAGACTGTCTTTGTAATAGTTTTACTCCAAAAATGTAGAAATTTACAATCGCTTAAACTTAAACTCTGTGTACTCTTTCGTTATAAAAAGATAAAATGGCAGTATTTCTATCATAAAAAAATTTTAAATACAGTTAGTTTATGGAGAAAAATAACATATTACATTAAAATCTCCCGACTAGTGATTTCTCTGAAACTAAAGATTCCTCTGACCATCACTCCACCAACCCAATACTCAAGAAACGTTATTATTCTCCAAGAAAAGCAAATAGTCTCAACAATGGCATCAGAGCACTTCTTTTCTGTCCATTAAGCATAAATTCAAAGCCTTAAGCGCCATTTTCTTCGGCTGAACAGTAGAACAAAACATTCCGTACAAGTCTGCTTCGCTGGCAGAATTCTTCTGTTTGTCTTCAGATATCTCTTTTTCTCTCTTTTTAATAAAAGAAAGAAACATGGCGGCTTTTTTTGAGTTCGTGATTTATGTCGGTGAAAACATCGAAAGTCGCCGTTCTTCATTCCATTTCTGAATGACGTTGATCTATAGCTGTAACTCTCTCTTCCATTGGTGAAAGCTTCGATTTTATGGAAGCTCCCCGCGTGGGGTCGAGAGAATGAAAATTAATCGTCGGAAGAACAAGTTGGAGATGTATGTGTACGGCTAGTATTCCCATATCAAATTCTGTGCATTGTTTTTTCGGGGGGATGGGAAAGAGTATTTGATATTTTCCAAAAACTTCGATTGAATTGTTTCAATCAAAGGCATTGTAAGTTAGTTAAGTCTAGTTTTGGGTAATAAAAGTTGTTGCGAATAAAGAATTGAGGAAACATTGCTGATTTAAAAATTTGTCTGACAAGAAAAACAATGCAAACAAGTTATCTTTCTTTTTTCGAAGGATGATCCTTTCTTCCTTTCTAAGTCTTAATAAATTATGTTGTGAATTTTTATAACATTCAATATACAAAAGATTTAGATGAATTTTTAATCTTAGTTTTAACATGATTTAACATAATTTATGAAACAGGTACTCCCATATCACCTAATATACTTAAAAAGTATAAACGAATTCTCGTCAACAGGTGTTATCTAAATAGGAATAAACCAGCTTAAGTTATATTCAGGGAATCAATTTTTGTTAGTTTCTAAATCAGTTTCTGCCTTAATTAAGGCGTTCAATTAAATCAAAATACTCATACAAATCTAGTTCAAGATTCAATGTGAAAAAGGGGGACAACAATAGGTTACTTTCATTTTTGCAATAAAAAAGCAATAACGATTCTATAAAAATACAATTAGTATTCGACACTATAATATAAATACGGATTAAGGATTTGGATGAGAACTTCCTAGAATAGTAACGTTGAATTAAATTAGTAGTTTTAAAAGTTTCTCTGGTTCATGACTTCTGTTAATTGAACAGTAAGTACATCCAGTAACTTTTTATTTATCTTTAAATTAAATTTTTAAAAATGACAAACAATAAGTTAATACATTGTAATGTCGCAAGCAATCATTGACAAGATTTAAACAACATTATTAAAAATGAACAATTTTCCACAAAGATATCCACTAAATGCGAATAAGATCTTGATACGAACATAATTTATCTGATCTTCGATTTTTTTCGCTCTCATGGACTCAGGTACTTCGTAACGAGTGATCTTCTGAAGGCCCCATGTATCACATCTGCTTCCCATACTCAGATGAAACATCGACTGAAACTCTATTGACCAGATGGTATCAGCTGGCTTCTGGCCTCGCATCCCTAAGTAGGTTTCCTTTTTTGAAGAGATAGGTAATAGGGCAACAGATATCCCGATGGTTTCAAATATGGGAAACGTAGCTTAAAAATTGTAGGGTATTAAAATATTTCTGATAGAAGGAGTTTTAGAATTTTATTATTTTGTGGAGGAAGATATATTAGAAAAGATTTTATATATTGTTAGACATTATTAGTTAAAGATTATTAGAATTGTTATCATTAACTTTAACATGAAAATATTAAACAGTGTAAGTCATAAATGATTCACAATAAAGAATTTAGATTAGAACCTCATAAACTGCATACAGTTAGAAGATTAGGATAACTTCACCCTATCATCTTTTTCCTCTTTCATTTCATATTTCGTTTTTCACAATGTACAGTGTAAGTCATAAATGATTCACAATAAAGAATTTAGATTAAAACCTCATAAACTGCATACAGAGATTAGGATAACTTCACCCTATCATCTTTTTCCTCTTTCATTTCATATTTCGTTTTTCACAATATTCATTATCTTTAATTCCTTAAGTTAACTTCACCAATAAGTAGGGTTAAAGTTCTTTAACTTTGATGGGGTATGTTATAAAAACAGCATTAATTTATGTTTTCAAATATTTCTTACCAATATTAATTCAGATGGATCAGATATTATTCTAGTTTTGAGAGAATTTAAAACATTTATAATGGATAAAACAAATATATCCCTGGCTTCAAATGAATGAAAAGCTCTTTAGGTATATTTTCAGAGAAAACAAAGCGCAGAAAATTTATTAAAAAAAAGAACTTAGTTTTTATTACAGAGCAATACACTCTAAACTAATTTAAATGTTATCAATAATAACAGTAAAGTATTAGATACCTCAGCCGTTGAAAATACGATGTACCTAACATGTATTCACTCAGAAAATTCCTTTTCCCATTTTACCCACATGAAATATATTGCCAGCTAAAAAATCCTTTTGGAGAGGAAAAGAGCAAACACAAGGAACAACTTTCCAGGGAGTAGGTTTCAAAACGATATGGCGAAATATTTCCCCATTCTGAGCTGATAGTAAAACAATTCAACCACGAGAGTGCTTTGGGAACAAATATCTCACTAGAGTATGAATTTTATAGCAACTTTATCCTCAAAACTGTCAACTCCTTTTTATAACTTGCCATATTTCTTATACAAGAATTCGTAAGAAACACTCATGTCATGAAGACAATTATAAAGAAATTTAATCTTATAATAAAAATTAGTAGTACTTTGTACTACAAGTAAGACTTTTTTGTTTTAATTTTCTTTATTTACATGTTACTTCATATTAAAGCCTTGGTAATTTTATTGCTCCTCACAGGAAAATATAGACATAAACATATTATTCTTAAAAATTTTGAACCAAAAACATTTACTCTTAACTCTTGAGACCTAATCAAGTTTTTAGAACTGATCTACGTTGTTTATTGTATGCAGTTATCCCAGAAATTATAAGGAAACCTAAGTAGTATCTTGCTTTATAAAGTCAGTTTATACCATAAAAATCTATTCAACATGTTCTTATCATCAGTAGTATATGAGAACTAATTTTCAAATATTTTCTTAGGAAACTATATTAGGAAACTTTATAGACTATATTGAAAGAATTTCTATAAAATCTATTAGAGGAGTCATAAAAATTTTGGATTCGAAGTACATATAATGGTCATTCACCACAAAATGATGAATTGAACAAAATTTCAAGACTGTAAAATAAAAACAAGTTTTGATTTTAGCTAATTTGATGCTAAATTTTATTAACATATACCTTTTACATCGTAAATATAACATTTTCCAAGGTAATAGAAAAATATTTATGATCTAAAATCTGATTTATAATTTTTCAGAAAACCTTCTATTATGGCTCATATACGCACCTAGTTTCATAATTTTCTCATTTTTCGTTTACAAATACTAATAACTTTTTATGTCAAACGAAATTCGTAAATTTGTTTTTCCGACGTTCTCAAAATATATATATGTAAATCGATTTCTATCAGTAGATACAGAGGAAAGAGAAACTATTACCTAATAGGTGCTATTATTCTCAACATTCCTACGATTTAAAAAAATTAAATAATAAATCTAGACTCTAGAGCATACATTATGGCAATGAGTAAAGGCAGTGCATTGGAAAGATACAAAAACTGAGAAAAAATTGGAGATGAGTGAAAATTTGAGAATACTTCACATAGAGAAAAATAGGTTTTGACTTGTTCTAAAAGATTTCAAAGCTTCTCATCATCTGACCCTTAATGCATTGTGATGATTGTTTACAGGGAGTTTCCAAATGACAAATCTTGTTCAGAAATATCAAAAAAGAGTTGCTAGATTTTAAGACAGCAAAAAACTAAGTATATTCAAAGTTTCCCCAGTTTGAAGGATAGCTTTTCTGCATGTCAGAATTTGTGTCAGTTCAATCTAATTTATTGTTTAGTGATAAAAACGGGGGGTAATACTGCTTTAATGCTACTTAAGTACTTTCTAAAATAAAAATCATGGGAAAATTGTTACAATAGCTCAAAACATTTTTAGGAATTACTCGAAAGATAACTGAATGTTCTTTGTCTTATAAAATACATATGCAACTTCATTCATTTTGGATCGAATAATTGAGTTCAGTTAATAAGACTATAAAAATGAGTAAAGTTGAAAGAATATAATTCTTAGAGTTTTAAAACATTATTTTAATAGGAAGAGTTTAAAACAAGTGCGCGGAATTACTCATTATTTTGAAATAGTGATTCGATTAAGAGGTTTTATTAAAAAGTATATTTTGCTGTAAACAGTGTTTCTCAATTTTTAAACCTTTCACCATAATTTATACTAGCATTTTAATTCAACTTTTTGAGAAAGCGCTCATATAATTAGTGCTGAACTAAAATTTGCTTTAAAATGTGTCTGTCACAAAGTGAGTAATTAAAGTCATTCCGTGGTAAAGGTGATAGATACAAATTTAGCACAAATTCATTCCAGTACATCTATCATTTCTTCAGCCTAAAAGAAAAATATTCAAAGGAATTGATTGAGACAGGGTCTTGTGGCCAAAAGGGATCAATACTAGAGTGAATTTGTTATGCAAAACAGAAGGGGCGATTCCATATGATGCTGTTGAAATTATTGAACGTCGCTTTCAAATTCATCCCTTCCATTTAAATAAAAACACATTTACCAACGCTATCCTAATTATTTCCATCTATTCATGAGCGTTCCAAAATATTTTACACAAAGTAAGTCAATCGATTCCATGGATTCTTAAAAGCGTGAAATAATTTCACACAGCAAATCTTTTGTTGCACTGCATTCAGAGATATTTTTAACTCCTCTGAGAGAGTATTTTACTCCTTGAAAATCTGAATTACTGAATTACTCTTTAAAAAACTAGACAGGAGTATTTTCACTCTTTGAATTTTTCACAAAGCATCCTCATTATCTTTTTCAATTTCATTTTGTCCATTAAAAAGTAAGCGTTTTTAATAGAAATTTTGTCTCTGCATATGTAGTTTATGCTATTTCCGTATTTCACTCCTCTAATTGAATTTCACTCCTCCTAAAAATCCTATGAATAACACTGACTGCATTATAACTGGTTTCAACCGATTTCTCGTTGAAAATTAGACAAGAACATGTTATTTTGAATACTCAGTCTTCTTTTAGAGGAGTTCAATTAAATGTTTTTTTAAATAGGGATTTCATGCACACATCATATATTAAATGTAGCTTTCTAAAACAGAGTTCCCAACCGGTGGTCTGTGGACCAATGGCAGTCCGTGAGAGCTTTGAGAGTGACCAGCGTAAGACCCCGATAGCACACATTAAAAAGTTGTGATTAAATACGGATTTTTAATCTAATATGAGTTGAACGAGATTTTCTCATCATCTTGTTCCTCCTCTTCATCTCTCTTATCTTCTTCATTCCTTACTTTCATCTTTGTCATCTCTTTCATCCTCTTCCTCCCTGTATTGCTCCTTATCCCTCTCATCCTCTTAATTCCCTCGCATTTGCTTCGTTAATTTTGGACATCTGGGTGACACCCCGGAAATTTGGGTACGGCACTGCTTCCAACTTAATACTTGTTAAGATGGCTCATGTGATGACTTTTGTTTAGGTGTGCATAAAAATCAGAATTCGTTTATTTAGGATTGCACTGAGGCAAAAAATAATTTCTGTAGTCGTCGCAAACATTTCAGATGCACTATAATTGCTCATTCATGAAATATTAAAGGCTCCTCTCTCACTGCTAGGTTAAAGATTTTATAAATTCAATATTAAATATAAATTTTGATGATTAATAGACATTAATCGATGACATTAGGGACACTTAAATCTACATCAATCTGTATCACTTCATTCTCAAATAAGAAAATTTACTCTCCTGGAATATTCAAAAAGTAAAACTAAATAAAAACAATTTCAAAATTTAAAATAACTTGCTTCAATTTAAAAAAAAAAACATCTGTTTTTGCCACATGTTAATTCTTGTTTATTTTCTTAACGCAACAAGCACCAACCTCCCGGAACGTATAAAAACATGTCTTCACTTCAGATCCTGAATAATGTTAGGGAAAGGTTCAAAGCCTTTATTGCCCTCTCGAGATTCCCGCCCCCCCCCCCTCCAGTGATGACGCTGGGGAGGGAAGACACCATTCCCTGAAGAATTCATTCTTTTCCCGGAGGAGGCGCAAAATCGTCCAGGAATTCCTTCTTTTTTTCACCCCCAGGTGCTATGTGGGGATTTTTTTAGGATTTGGGATACCCTCCGCGGATATTTGAGCTTTAGCCATGGGGCGGGGGAATCGAAAAGTTGGTAAGCGAAGGCATGAAAATGAACAATTTTCAGTTACAGACGTGTCTACGAAAGTCTACTTATATCTACCAATGGATATGGAATTGAGTTCAATCTGTGCTTGGGTAAAGACAGAATATTTTTTAAAATTCGGTAGAAAATGGATACTCTGAAGATATATTTTCTGAATTTAAGAACTTTTCAGCTGTAGTAGAAGATTTTTAGATTCACATTCTCCATTTATATCTGTATTGCTATGTAACTCGCATGAAAGAAAAATATAAAAGCACAGTTTGATACAAAGTCATTTGATTAAAAGTTTAGGGAATAAAAGCAAGTTGTTAGAATGAAATGTCAGAATCTTTCTTAAATATCGTTACAGATTTTATCCTTGAATAATATACTCAATAATCTTAGTTTTCTAAATATCAATACTGTAAAAATTAGCCGATATTTTGCACATAAAAGTGAACTAATAAAAGTATGTACGTAAAACTCGTAGATAAATTTTGTAATGTTGATAAAAATTGATTCTAAACTAGCGTATTCAATAAATAATCAAATTAACTCAAACTTGATTAAAGGAATTTTAAATATTCCCTTTTAGAGCCCAAATCTCCTGAGGGGCAAAACTCTACAACTAGTCTTCTCGAAATAAACTTCATTACCTCTTCCGTTACCTTCCAACCATTCGTTTCCTAACGCTAACTACACACCCTTATTCTGTAACGTGTCAAAGCCTGAACTAACTTCAAAGCTATTAGGAATTCAGAAACTCAAAACTACTTTAAAATGGCACACTACCTTGTAAAATGGAGGCTCCTCATTAAAAAGGCTGAAGCCCGATAATCGAAACCTTTTCCTAATCTGCTTAGCATAGTTTTCCGATGTTTTCATTTGGCTTAGATTGGATGATTAGGAAAAGCAGTTATCTCGGCTGTCAACGCAATCGGAAAATTACTTGGATTTAAATATAATTAAGGGATTCCTTCCCTGGGAGTTGGTTCCCACTGACACCCTTAGTAGTTAGGGAATGAGATCTCGGAAGAAAATACGAGTTGATGTTCCTTGAAAACTGCCTCAGGATAGTGTCTAATTGGGTATGAATAGATATGTTGAAAGGTGGAAAAGAATCATGATATTTTTGAATTATATCCTGTTTAGTCGTAGCTCAAGGAGCAATATCAGACTGTATAAGTATTAACATATAAATTTTATTTCAGTACAGACGAGAGTGCTTAGCGCACGTCCACTCAGTATGAGCGAGAGAAAGAGAACTGATTACATATACAACACAACATCTCCGCTAGGAGCGGAGGGGGGGGAGGAGAAACCGGTTAGCCCCCTAGAAGCAGGGAGCCAACGGAGAGGGCATAGCGGGAGCGAACATACCGGCCCCCGTTGAAATAATTAGAAATTTCAACACAATAATAAAACAATTTCAATACAATAATGGTACACTTCATGCATAGTGTAAAATACAAATGAAACATAAATTGTATATACATAGATAAATTTAATTAGATTCATCCTTAGAAATAGGCAAGATACAAATATTAGAAATGGATCTTTTGTATTCCCCTCTTGAGGTCTTTACCTTCACTACTCTTACTAAGCCATCCTTTCCAGGCAACACCTCTGAAATTCGTCCAATTGACCACTTCAGGGGAGGGAGATTAGGCTCCTTTAAAAGAACCATTGTGCCAACATTAATGTTATTTTTCACAAAATACCATTTGGTGCGTTGCTGCAAATGACTCAAATAACTGTTGGACCAATTTTTCCAGATCTGTTGAACCATTTTCTGGCGTCTTTCCCATTTATTTAAAAGATTGTCCCTTACATCCAATAAGTTAGGCTCAGGGAGACCAATGATAGGTTTTCCTATCAAGAAATGACCTGGGGTTAGAACCTCAAAGTTATCAAAATCAGCAGAAAGGGGAGAAAGAGGACGTGAATTTAAAATTCCTTCAATCTGAATTGAAATGGTTAGAAACTCTTCAAAGGTCAATACAGAGGACCCTACAGCTCTTTTGAAATGGTATTTGAAGGATTGAACGCCTCTTTCCCATAAACCCCCAAAGGAAGGAGAACAGGGAGGTAAGAACTTCCAGGTAACTTCTTCAGAAGATAAAAATTTAGAAAACTCGTTGTCAGACTCTGAGGCTTCTAGAAGTCTTCCCAATTCCTTGTAAGCCCCAACAAAATTAGTACCATTGTCTGAAAACATGATTGAACTTTTCTCACGCCTTCTTACAATATATAGGAGGCCCAAAGCACCAACATGAAAATACATATCATGAAAATGTTTAAATATTATTTTAGTCAGCTTCTCATTTTTAGGTAATACAATAGGATGTTTTTTATCATAACTTATATCTGCTTTAGGCAAGCGACCTCCTACTCTAATTATACCATTACTATCTAAATAGGGATTAAGATATTTCAACACACTATTTGATCCAACATAGTTTCCCTTTGTTAGGGAGTTAACCTCATTCTTAAAGCATTTTCTTTGCACATGTTTTAATAGGATAAATCTGGCTTGATTGAGCTCGTCCGCAGATAAAGAGCCTTTCACCTTAATGGTGTTTCTGGCATTTCTTATAAATCTGAGGACATAAGCCAAAACATGGATCAACTTAAGAAATTCGTTTGACATGTTCACAAAGTTATCAAAAAATACTTCAGAGGTCAAACTTGCTAATGATTTTGAAACTGGACCTTTGAACTCTCTTTCAACTTCTTCCTTTTCAGGAAGAGCTAAACTCAGATTAGAATTATTAAGCTCAGAATGTTTCGGTCCAAACCACCAAAGTTCACAATCAATTAGTTCAGGAGCATTTAATCCTCGAGAGGAAATGTCCGCAGGATTCAGTTCTGATGCAACATGTTTCCAAGTAAAGGATTCAGTCAGTTGTTGAATTTGCGAAACACGGTTTGCAACAAAAGTTTTTAAGAGGTGAGGAGGAGAGTCTATCCGAGCCAAAGCAATAGTGGAATCAGAGTACAAGCTTACCTTGCTGATGCTGAGGTGAAGTGCGGAAATTACCTTCGTGACCAGGGATGACAGCAAAAGGCAGGCTGACAACTCCAACCTGGGCACAGTCAGAGTCTTCAAAGGGGCAACTCTGGACTTACTGCACAGAAGTCGACTGGAAGGTTCGCCGTTTGAAGAGATGGTCGTCACGTAGATTACAGCGGCATATCCTTTGGTAGATGCATCACAGAAGCCGTCCAAGGAGACTTCCTCAGGATTCCTCGTCAGCATGAACCTCGGGATCTGAAGATATTCCAAGGCAGGCAGAGATCGGACAAAATCTTCCCATTCCTCTGAGACAGCTGCAGGAAGGATGTCGTCCCAGTCAAGTTTGAGCAACCATAACTTTTGCATAAAGAATTTGGCTTTGCTCACAACAGGCCCCAAGAGTCCAAGTGGGTCAAAAAGACGGGCTATTTGCGACAAGATGTCTCTTTTTTCGAAACTGGATATAAAGGGCAGCGTCACCTTGAAACTGAAGGAGTCAGTTTTATTGTTCCATAGAACACCTAAGGTTTTGACTGTGACCTCTTCCGACAAGTTCTCAAAATGGATTACTTGTTCATCGGCAGCTGTATTGGAGAAGCACCATTTGTGTAGAATCATTCCAGCTGCTTCAAACATCTTCGTGAGCTCTTCCTTGTGTATGGAGAGTTCTTCTAAAGTGGAGCATCCACTAAGAATATCATGGGATTTTTCCAATCTGTCCAATCCTTTCGAGAGCAAGCAGCAGTTGGAGTCGGGACTATCAAGGTATGACCCAGCCACCACAAATCCAAATTTTGACTCCACTAGCTTGAAGGAGGAGTCTTGAAGCTTTATTTGATTGCATCCGATAATCTCGAAAAAGAACTCACTTCCAAGCAAGCATGAAATCTCGCTTGGTATGTTGAAGTCCGGATCGGCCAGTACGCATCCAAAGGGAATTTTCAGACTGGAAACATCAATTTTTCTCGACGGATGCATCTGAATGATTTCAGGGATTACAAAAAAATTGGAGTTGAGAGAAAAGGAGTTGTCCGAATTCGAGATGTCAGCATTCACAATAGAAGAAATGCGCGAAGCTCGGTTGTTTAGCCCCAGCACAGTAGTATCAGATTTCTTCCTTCTCAAACCCAAAACATCCACAGCTGCATCGGTAAGGAACGAGTTTTTACTCGCGCTGTCCAAAAGGCACTTCAGGGGGGTTCGCTTTCCACCCCCGGTGGAGACGAAAACGATAGCAGTGTTCAGGATTCCGCGGCGAGCGGAGCGCTTCCCGGAAGACACGAAGGTCAATGACTGCTGGCCTGGTTGGAATGCTGTTGCTGAGGGGTCGAGACCATCTCGGAAGACAGGGGGAGGGTTCTGGGAATTATCACACAGTAGAACGTTGTGGAATGCGTCCTTTCCCAGCGTTTCGCAAGTGAAACAAGTGTATTTGCTGGTGCAGTTCGTTTGATGTGCGTAGCTTAAGCATCTGTTGCAAATTCGATGTTTTTTGACGAGCTCCTTTCTTTGTTGAAGGGAAAGCATTTTGAAGGAGTCGCATTTGTAGAGTGGATGGGGTTTGTTGCAGTCCTTCATTACGCAATTCTTCATTTCCTTGCTCTTCGATAAAAACACTTTAGGAGGGCGGTTATATGCCTTAGATGGAGGGGTATAGTTCTTAAAGTGTTGATTTTTTACGTCAGAAAAGTCCTGTTTGCGCACAGCTTCTAACTGTGTGCAGCGAATTTCCACAAAATTAAAGAAGTCTTTCAGAGTAGGTACTTCTGTTGACTTAAGGCTTAATTGAAACTGTTTTTGTGTTTCTTTATCCAATTTGGAGTTTAACACATAGAGGAAAATGGCATCCGAAAGCTTGTTGCAGTCCAGACTCATGTTGTTTAATGCGCGAATGTTACTTCGAACTGAGTCGATCATAGACCGTAGCAACACAGGATCTTCTGAATTAATTTTTCTTATATTTAAAATTTCTGTTATATAGATGTCAACTAAGGCTCTTTTGTTTTCATACCTTGACTCAAGGGCATTCCATAAAGAATCAAAGGTATCCTGCTCACTTTGAATGCGAGTTGCGTCATTTTTTAAAGCACTACGAAGGTAGCATAGCTTTTGATCGTCATCCAAACATGGATTTTTTCCAACGACATTTAGGAACTGTTTTTTAAACATTTCAAAGTCTTGGAATTTGCCACTAAATGTGGGCAGAGGTAGATCAGGGAGTTTAATAGGCATATTGATTTTAGAAGGAGGACTAGCCTTAAGCTTGGTTATACATATTTGGAGCCTTACCTCTAAGGTCTGAGCTTCTTCTTCTAAATTGATGGCCACATCTAAGTCTCTTTGTAAGTCCACTCCATCAGGGAGTTTAGAATAAGCCGAGAGAAGGTCTCCACATCCAGAAAGTAAATCCTTTAGGTTCGATAGTTTCACCTTAAGTGTGACCAACTTGGCTTCATCATCGTCATCTTCGTTTAGATGAAATTCATTAACGAATTTTTCTAGTTTCTTTAGCTTCGTTTGCAGCGTGCCTCGCTGCCTGTTTAATTGAGCCAAAGACATCTTCTAATGGTTAGCACTCCGGCTGTCGACGGACCAGTTGTTTAGTCGTAGCTCAAGGAGCAATATCAGACTGTATAAGTATTAACATATAAATTTTATTTCAGTACAGACGAGAGTGCTTAGCGCACGTCCACTCAGTATGAGCGAGAGAAAGAGAACTGATTACATATACAACACAACATCTCCGCTAGGAGCGGAGGGGGGGGGAGGAGAAACCGGTTAGCCCCCTAGAAGCAGGGAGCCAACGGAGAGGGCATAGCGGGAGCGAACATATCCCATTCCAATCAAAATATAGTTAATGTGATTGATGTATGTAACTTATCTCAAGAATTTTCTGTTTTTAATATGTTTTTCGTCACTTATTTTAAATTTATAAAGGCTAAAATCAGCAAAATTACTGCAGAATAAACTGCCGTAACTCCTTACCATTTATTATTTCAGTTGTTGCTTCAAAAAATTAATTTGTTCCCAAAAAAACAATATTTCTGCTTTTTAACATAATTTTTAAAGACGAAACATTTTTACAAATTAAGTACAATTCATTGTTAAGTTAAAAAAGTACACGCCTAAATAGTATAAAAACATCAGTCAAAATTTTCAATGAGATAACACTATTTTTGCTTTTAATACCTTTTAATACACTCTTTTAACATAAAGGAAATAAGTTTTCCTGTTGCAACATAGAAAAACGAAATTACATTTCCTAAGTATAAAAGCGTGTTCTTTTTAAGTTTGCAAATTTAGAAATACCTTATAAACTCAAAAGTAAGATGTGTTTTTTGAATAAATTGTTTCTTATTTCATAGCGCATATCAAAATAGCAAATCTTTATTATGAATTGCAATTTATTTATTTATTACTTAGTAGGAGATTACTGCGTACCCACACATCCAATTACTTCAGTTGGAAGAAAAAGTTGAATTGACAATTACAATAAAGCTTAACAAAAGACAATTTTGAAATTAAAACACCTTTGAAAATTTTCATAAAAGCAATTTTAATAGCTCAGTAACCAATTTTCTTACCGTAATTTTAATAGGGGAACACAGGAGATATCTACATAAAATTATGCTTGTAGATTCTCTGTAGAATTCGAATGCAGGAGTATTTTTTATTAATGTTGAATTTGCCCTTCGATTTTAAAGGATTTAAATAGGATAGGAATATTTATATATAGTATAGGAATATTTATATATATATCAAAGGATAGGAATATTTATATATATATCAAAGGATAGGAATATTTAATATTATTTAAATTATACTGATTTTTCAATTATTGCTTTCTTAGAAGAAAGTATATTTTATTTTGTTTTCATTTTATTACCTATAAGCTTTTTCTCAAATTTTTATTACTATTGAAAGTTTAGTTAAAGTTTTTAGAAAAAACCCTAAAAAATATTCTTAAACTTTGAAAAAGTAATATTCGTGTTTTCTTCTTTTCCAATTTATAACCAAAAGAGAACGTAAAACTAACTATTAGTAACTACATTAAAGCTATTAGTTGAGTCCAGAGTGGTGCTTCGGAGCGTTTTCATAGAACTTCAATTACCGCAACATAAACGTCTTTACAGAATATCCAGTAATGGGAAAACCATTCCAGTTCGAGAGTATAGAATAGTTCCTAGTTAATGGTAGAACTTTTTGTAAAAGAAGAAAATCTGAATGAAAGTAGGAGGGAAAACAGGAAGAGTTTTAAAAAAAATCCTCTCCCCTTTAAATATTCTGATAAACGAAAATTACGACAAAAACCGAAAATGGACTGTGATGTTTCCGGAATCAAATAAAGAACTTTGAGAATGTTCCTAAAATCACTTTATGAATTAATGTCGCATTCGATAGGGGGAACTGATAAAAAAATTATTTCGATTCTGGTACATTTATTCAGATATTTAGTTGATCATTAAGTAAGTCATTTTAGTGGAAAGTAAAATGAATTTAGAAGGGAAACAGACAGCTCTTTCAAGGCAGAGAAGCTAGAATGAGCATCCGAAATCAAATTTTTCTGTCATTTACTTTAAAATTAATTTTTTAGCATAAGGAATTGGAATTTATTCATTTAAAAACAATGTATTTATATAATTATTTAATTCCTAAATACAACATGGAATGAATGTTTTTAAGTAAAGGCAATGAAATATAAAGTTTTAATGGAATTTTAATATTTTTTTTTAGATTTAGAATTTTATTATTTCATCCATTGTTTTTACGTAAAATATCTCTTATTGAGCCCACTTATCTAGTACCTAATAACTAATTTTGCTGTTCAAATTGATTTTAACATAATTTCAAAAAAAAACCAAATCTCGATAAGCAAAACTTCGATTAAGTAATGGAATTAAGTATAGAGAATTTAAAAGATCATCCTTACAAAGTTTTTTTTGTTGAATACATAATTTGGAATTTGAAACTTTGTTCCTACACAAAAAGATTTTTCATTTTTTATATTATTGAAAAAAAATATATTTTAAATAATAGGAATATATAATAAATTTATAGTTTCAACCTCTAATCCAAACTACAGTAGAACCTTTTTAGAGCGACTCATCATGAGACGAAAAATTTACGGTCTTTTTAACGAAAGGACGTTATAACGAATAAAATTAGCACTAAGATAAAACAATCCGTACTTTTCTTACATGTCGTTGTGACTCAGGGGGTCGCTATTGTGGTTGTAAAGAGGTTCTACTCTATTTTATTTATACTTATATTAATCTAACTAATCGATTATTATTTACATCCATAATTGCTATCAATACCACCTTGCCAAACACAATCTACAGACTAGTTCCCTTCTTTTTCTTCATTTATTTAGTTCAAAAGTAGCATAAAACACCTTCCATTTCCAGCTTCTGATATCAACAGTGTATCGAGTAACTAAGTTACTTGGACATTAGTGGAAGGTTACAACCAACTTTAATTAATTAGTGTAGAGAGAGAGACGAGCACTGATTATAACTGAAAGACCGAAACCGTCAGCGCTAGAAAAAGACAGTTTACTCCTGTAATCAAATTATCCCCATCGATTTTTATCAAGATTCCTGGCAGAAGAACCGAAGTCCCGGTGCGTGATCATATTTGATTAAACGTTCCCTCACGATAAGGTTTAAAAGACCGAGGGGTTTTTTTCGGCGGGAAATTAATTTGGGGGCGCCATGTTAATTTCATTAAGAGAGACAGAAATAATGGAACCGCGCGTGGAAACCTCGTTAAATAGAAACGGTGTGTCTGCTCTGCCCGAAGGTTCGAGAACTCGTATTTTCGGCAGATTCACTTCCTGTGAATAATTGAAGTTTGTTGGAAGGGAAAACGGGCGGATTCAGCGCATTTTGTTCTTTGCTGTTTTGGAAAGGTACACACTTACACACGAGGGTGCAGATTGTTTTCTCCAGCTGCCCTTGAGCGGGTGCATTTGATGTTGCCATCCAATTACGTTCGGGACTGATCCTGGAAAGTAATTCTGGCTTTGCTTGTGTGTTCTTTTGGTTCGGCAGTATTTATTGCAGCGTTGGGATCCAAGTGACTGTGAACGATTTCCTTGGAGACAGAGGGTCATTAAACAAAATAGAGTGCAGTTGTCTCAATCTTTTTTTTTTTGGTATTCAGTAATGACGATTCCGATTACCCCAAAGGCTACGTAATTCAAATATGCAAATAATTGGATAAATGTATATTTTTATCTCAATTTCTATATTCTCTATTGGTTCAATAGATACCCCCTCAGACCAATAGACCAATTGACATTTAAATTTCGTATGTTAGAAAGGTCACTTTAACGAAAGAGCGTATTTTTAGATTATTTTGAAATTTAAATAGAAAACGTAAATTTTATTAGTAGGAAGACCCAAAACCTGTATATAA
Source organism: Tetragnatha montana (assembly GCA_963680715.1). Taxonomy (NCBI): domain Eukaryota; kingdom Metazoa; phylum Arthropoda; class Arachnida; order Araneae; family Tetragnathidae; genus Tetragnatha; species Tetragnatha montana. Next base: position 32,020,188 of record OY796676.1, read on the forward strand.
CTGGTAGTTAAGTAGATATTTTTATATGCATAAAAATAGTTTCCCCCTTCACTCAACTTTCCTTTTAGTCTGATTTTACTTTTAGATAAAAAAAAAAAAAAAGATTTTCCTAATATATATCTGTCTACCCTCTAAGCGATTTTATACGGGTAGAAACATCTCATTATTAGGAGTGTTGCCTAAAGAAAAAGTTAGAGAAAAAGTGTGACCCTGAAGATCATTTTGAAAGTGTCAGGCCAAACAAATTACAAATCAATAAGTTCACCAAAAAAGAAAAAGCTAATTACCACCTTTATTTATATTTATAAAAATATTGGTGAATCGGTGATACAATCTATAGAGGTACGTCACATTGTATTTAAAGCTTTAATCTATATACTGTAGAAGTAGAGAGAAGTGGAAAAAAAGGGGGAACATATTTAATGTGGACGTGGCCCCTTACTGATAAAGGTTCTTAACTCTTGGAGGAAAACAAAGTTTATAGCTCGGATAATGCGAGAAACACTTACATCTTTGTAACTCATCGTTTATCAAGAGGAATCTTGGGATTCTCTGATGATTCTCTTGGACTCCCATGGATTTGGACAAAGCAGGAGCTTAATCGAATCAAAGAAAATGAGAGTTTATGCGCAGCAAGACAAATTCTGATGGACTGGATAATGGATTTTTGATCCTCGAATCCTGAAATGATCGCAAAGAATAAGCCCCGGAAAAAATTTAATCAAAGAACAGGAATTTCAAAAAAGAATGAGAAAGAATTCAATCGCTTTAAAAAGCAAATTTTTAGCACTATTCCGGTTGTTCCCTTTGACCTGGATGGAGAAGAGGTAATTTTAGGATTTTCAAGAAGGGTAGTTCGTTTCTTTCGTGAAATGAGATGTTTTACCGGTTCCAAAAACGTTCTTTTGTCGTTACATTAAAATCTTTTGGTTTTGTTCTCAAATTAAAATGTCCCATGGAGTAGAAAATGTGTTAAAGGATGTTGAGTTTCCCGAGCTGTAACAGTTTTTTATTCCCAGAATAAAAGATTAAAATTTATTCTTGTGTGTTTTGAGTTAATTAAGTAAGATGAGAAAACGAAAAACTTCTGAAATACATTTTTCGTTACACTTGTTTTCCTTTAAATACTTATAATATTATGTTTTAATTGCTCGATGAAGTATGTGTTTAGTATAGCACTAATTTACTTCTGGGAGTAATATCCTTTTTATCTAAAAGTAGCATTTTTTCTCTCTTGCTTCACATCAATAATACCTGCCAATAAAACATGAGAAAAGAAAGCTACATCCATCAAAGATGATCCAACAATAAATGTCATACAAAGAGAAATGTTCATGTCAGAATATCATGATCCATTTAATAACACACTGGGATATCATCTTTTGTACGTATAGAGCTGAAATCTTCTTTTATATAACCCACCTTCCACCTACTTCTATTTATAGTTCAATGATGTCTCAGGGATATTTTTTAGGGAAATGATGAATTGCGTCTGGGGTATTTCATCTCAAAAGTACTAAAAATTAGTTTCTGTGCCACCTCTCCTTATATTAAGAGTTAAAAGACGTAAGATTGATACGATAAAAAAGAGCAATTATTTAAAATACTATATTTTAGGCTTATCTTAAATGTGATAGCTCAAATCATACATTTTTTTTTTAATTTAACATTCTGTTTATTTTTGTGATAGAGGTAAGATAGAACCTAATGTAAAAATCGTATACAGTGACTTTCTGGGTTTTATAAATTTTGCAAATTGCATACTTTAGAAGAAAGTTATCCAACATGTAATATTTGTTTCATCAATAAATAAGGAATTTTTGTGTAGTAAGCATAAGAAATTTTCATATTGGAAATTAATTTTAAAAAATTTTGGTGATAATATATTTCTGACGAGAGGATGTAGTATTTCTTAAACCATTAATAAAATTTGTGTAGATAGGACGATTTTCATAAATTTTCTAACGAATGAAAAACACTTTTAATCAATAGTAAACTAATAAGAAGTACTAAAAATATATTTTATGATGGTTGTTTTTTCTTTTACTTTATTTTGTTAAAAAATAACACTTCACTTTCCAAACTAGAAATGTGTACTTTTGAATCGAAAAGAAATTTCTAATAGAAAATTTGCATGTTCTTCACCATTCAAGAAGTTTCAACCCCATTCAACGTCAAAAAGTGGCTATTTCGAACAGCAAAACGAAAGTTCTCTTTACCTGGCCTCTCCCAAGAAGCAAAGCCACGACTCGGTGAAGAATTCGCAGAAAAGAATTTTTCAAAGAACTCTGATTTCCAGTTTTCTTGCATGCGAACGCTTCATTTAGAATTCTTGCCGAGTTCCTTCCTTTTCTACCAATACGCTGACATCATAAGTCGCTTGGCCTGGACGAAAGCATTTTCTTTAAAGCTTACTCTGACTGAAAGTTTTTCCAACTGCACTGCGTTGGATGATAAGCGCAGAGTAAAAAAAAATGGCTACAAACTCTGTGCTCTTCAGAAATCGAAACATTCCCCTTTCTCTCTTTGCTATACGAAGACATAAACTTGACAGGTATTGTTGGGATTATTTTATGTCCCGATTTAGAACATTTTGAGACGGATCAAACGGCACAGCGTAGTTTTCCATTGACCGTAAAACTGGGGCAAATTCTTTTCCTCATTTGCATTATTGACAAACGAAAGACGTAGATTTTTTTTTTCGGTATGAAGCCCTTTTTTTAAATTAGTCAGGTTTTTTTTTGGACTAAGGATTTAATTGCGGGTAGCTATTTTATTATTAAACATTCTATTTGCCTTGACTCTTTAAATTTATTTTTCTAATTCCCTTGTGTCTTGAACGGATTATTCAATGAGTTGTCCAAATTAGCAGTGGGGAACTGAAAAAAAATTCTTTCATTATTTCAATTAGCAAGTTTTCATTGATTAGCTATTTTATTCTAGTCCTTAATTTTTAAAGCTGGCATTTAGGTCAAAGACAGTCTATTTCCATTAAAATAACTACCTTCTTTAAATTAATACATCTTTAATTTTCTAGAATTCACGGGGGAAGGGGAATTATGCGTCAGGAGACACATCGTTAAAAATGTGAACTTCCCACATTTCAAGATCAAGATGATACCTTAAGTAAATTTTTTTTTAAGTTTTTATAATTATTTAAAGGCATAGAATATTATTCTCATCAATGTGCACTTTCTTGTTGTATGGGGAATTTGAGATGATTTATTTAAACCCTTACTGTGTTAATTATTCAAAATTATAAGTTGCTTTCTTTTTTTCTTCACAAAATAATCAATCTGAATCGAATGAAATTTGTCATCTTACCTTTTATGCCACTATTAATATATTATGACAATCTTAAGAAAATGATCAAAACATCAAGTCTCTGGGCATAAGTTTGAGTAAAAGCTTTTGAAGGATACAGAAAAATAAAGAAGCACTGGTATAGTTTTAAATGCTTAAAATATATGGCAGTCTTTTGTATTATACATACGATGCCCTCCAGGTTTGAGAAGTACCCTTAGACGCGACACTTTAAGACAGGTTGTCAACATTTAACTATTCCAGGGTGTTTGGAATACGCGACTGTCTTGAAATATGATACACTCCTGCATTTATATGACGGTCACATGGAGAAGAAATAAATGTATACGACTGAGGAGGGAAAAGTGATACTCTCTAAAGAATAGCTGAGGAATGATTTTTGCTATATTTTACCATCATGTAAATATAGGGCGTATAACTATAAAGGGGTAAAAAATATAGAAATATAAAGGCGTAAAAAGTAAATATAGGGCGTATATATAGGGCGTATAACTTGACGTATAACATAGACGTAATACAAAGACGAGGGTAGGATTAGGGTTTGGGGGGAAATAATAATGTACCATTTTAATTATTTAAAGTTAGAGAACAACGAATTGGTATTCAAGATTATTTAAAAATAATTATAATGATGCAGTTTTTACTTTTACATCTTTCTCTTTAGTTATGTTTTATATTATTTATCGGGTATTTGGAATTCTATAATTAAAGCAATCATAGTGATCTGTGGTCTTTATTTCTTTTAATTTACAAAAATATGAGAAAATAAAAAAATGTATGTAATTTTTTTTGTGTAAAATTTTATTTAAAGGGGAATAGGTTCAATGAAACTAGCACTAAAACATCTGAATACAAGGATAAACTCAACAAACCTAAAACATGTTGTATTTTTGATGTTCAAATTTTCCTAGTGGGAAACTTTTAAATCAAGTTTTACTCTGACCTTTCGTTGAATTTCCCCTTTGCATCTAGAAGGCCTCAATAATTCCAAAACATAATTATGCCCCTCCGACACGCCTCCATCCACGTCACAAACCCTAATATCCAATTAAAAGCTCCTTAACAAGACCGACACGGCAACGGTGAACTTTGCCCGCCCACGGATACATCATGAGCCATTACCCAGTGGTCCTCTCTCCCTTCGGTGAATGTTGGTGCTCGGATAGACGATTCTGCCCGCAGAGGTTGGGCAGGAACCAAGTAGTAATTGCGTTCGCCCTATCCGTTATGTGGAAGGGGAACAATCCAATTCAAGGCCAGGAGAAGGTTGCGTCAGCCAGAAACTATTCCGATGGTTTGCAGTTAAAGCGATTGCGTCCCCGTGGTGAGAGTTGGATTATTGAATTCATAATTCGCACCCTGGGAGAAAATGTGGAGGGGCTTGGTGCTAATGCATGGAAATGAGGTGAAGTGAAGAAGAACACGGTTATTGGAGTATTTGTTCGTGGAAGAGAGAGAGGATAAATTTTGGGGAAGTTTGAGAAATTGTCGAATTAAGTCCTGTTAGTATTCAAATAGTTGTCTATTCCTATATTTTCAACTATGGAAATATGTCAGGGAAAAATAAATATTTTTCATTAACAAATGATCAGTACCTTCACATTACATAAACAAACACAACTCAAGAAAAAAAACATAGTCGTCACCAGGGATCGCTTGATTCATGTTGGTGACCGTTTCGATATGATATTTACAATGAGACAAATACTAGTATAATAGTAAAAAAAAGAAATAATTTATAAAAAAAAATATTAACAAAAAACACAACTGGTGTGGTATCTTTTAAAATATATCATATTTTCAGTCACAACATCAAATGAATGTTGAAATGAATTGTTGTGGTTGTTTTCGTGTCCATGGACGAAATGTTCTTGAAATTGCTTAGATGTCCTTAAAGGCACTGATAACAGCCTAAGCATATGCCTCGAAGCAAAATATTTCCTTTTCTTTCTTGAGATAAAATAACCGTCAAAATCAAGTATAGAGAAACCAATTCAATATTATTGATGTTGGCATATCTATTTTTTAAGTTGAGGCGTTACAAAAGATTTATAAAAGTTTGAAAACATATTTTTTCACCAAGTGAAATATTTTTCTTTTATAGGTTCGAAAAATTAAATTTCAAATTTGGAAAAAAAGGCAGCCCCTTTACTATGTTTTCCTACCTTTCTGACGCAATGTGGGGCATGTGTTTTTCCTGATCATCATCAATCTTCTTGCGTTGCAGAATTAAACTGTCAACTCATACTTGCATTCAAAAAGTAGTAGGTAATATGAAAAGCAGGTTTTTACGCACGTATTTTTTAAAACTGTGACACTTCTGCTTCTGATAATCTTTTAATAATAAATTCTCTAAAAAGAAGAGGGAAGTAAAAAAATTATAAGAATGACAGGAAAAGGAATAGCCATAGATGTAAAATAAAAATGACAATCTACTTTCAATGTAAAACAGAATAATGTGTTCAAAATATTTTAACTTTTATAATTGTTTATAAAAGCAAAAACACAAAAACAAGATGATTTCTTTACGGAAAAAATATTTTCGATATTAAATGATTATTGTGTTCATATCCTTTTATTCAGAAAACCATAATATTACAATATATGTTGTTTGGAAAACTGTTTGGAAAAGGTGTACATTTTAAATAGGAAAAATTTTATTTTTAAATTAGCGTTATAAAGTAATAATAATTGGCTTCTCAGAAATATCCTTTTCATAATTCCTTAGTAAAATACTATTAATATTAATATTGCGTTATACAAATAATGATTTAAAACGTCTGAGTTTTCTACATAAATCTCTTTGTCATCCGTTTATTACCAATGGGGGAAAATCCTAAAAGGTGAAATGACGAGAAATAATTTATATGTTTAAAAGATTAATTATTAAAGACATTTGGCGTTGGCATAAAACTTTTAAACAAACTTTAATCTTATTTAAGATTCTATTATACAAACTTTGAAAGTTATTCCAGTTTACAGATTCATCAAGAGAAGTATTTAGAAATTTATCTAACCGCAGGAAAAAGATGATGGTGGGAGTTAAGAAGCAGAAAATTACGCCTAAATTTAAACAATGAAATTATTGGATCCAATGAAGTGTTCAAGGTAGTTAGTCGCCCTAAACGCTGAAGTAAATATAAAATTATTTTTCGAAAAACCATTTCTTAGATTTTTAGAACTAAATCTGTGGCTATTTTAATTTTTAATAGCTTTACTAGCTAGAAAAATTAAATTGATATAACTGACAAAAACACTGCTTAGAAACCTTAACTAACTGTTAACTACTCGACACAAATTCAAGCTTTGAAAAATCAATATGTTCATTGATTTCTATAAATTTCGCTTTCATTTGTTGAAAACTGCTTTTCTTTCCTTATTAGGAGAATTCAGCATCTCCGTTTGTTTAGAAAATAATGATAAAAGCTAACGAGCTGTCACTTTAAAGTACGATAATTATTGATTATTGAGTCCAATTTTTTTTCTAGTATGTAATAAGTTGTAGAAGTTTTAAAACACTTTTTTTCTATTGTCATACTTATTCTTCATTTTTATTATCACTGTAGATAGAAAATGGTATCTTGCTTTTTTTTCAGTTTATTACCCCCTTTACTTATTTTGACATTGAATTTCTATGGTTAAAATAATAAACTATTTATAAAAAGCAAGTTTCCCGTATATTATCTTTCTTTTTTATCTTCTAAACCATATTTTGCAGAGGGTGGTCAGTTCAACCCCTAATGTCACCCAAGAGTTCCAAATGCTAAAAAAAAACATCAGAAAGTCTCTCCTTAAAGACTTTCCTACTTTCCACAAAATTATATTCTTAAAATATATTTTCTTGACAACTTCATATCTGGGTTTCCCAAAACGTTATAGCTAAAACTTTCAACCACGACCCACTTATACGTAATTTACTTAAACCAATGAATTTTTATAAAATATGGTGGTTTTTGATTTTCCAAATAAACAGAAAACCAAACGAGTAATAGTTTAGCTTTAATAATAATAATACCCAGTCACATTTTCTAAAGCTCTCTTGGCCGTCATCCAGTCTGAAAGTAATGCCCACTCGAATTTTTATTACAGATTTGAGCCCTAGAAATACACACACAACTCATTCCAAAGTACCATATTTGCACTGCGTCCCCAAACACATGTTCCGAAACTCTTCAAAACCCATAAACGTGCGTATAAAGATTTAAAAACTAATACTTCCTCTTTACGCTTTCTCGTACCTTATTCCCGAGCTTCTATTTTCTCACAGGATGAATTTTTAATGGCCAGCGTGTTCGGAAAAGACTTCCCCATTTCTGCCGGAGTTTTATGAAACGTCCATTAACCTAATTTTTTCCAATCCTCCTATACCGAATATGTTGTTAAAGAGAGATTGAGGGGTTCTTATTTTCCTCGACTCCATATTTTTTTTGCTCCACCGAGTGATTTATTGCAAGCTTTACAAAGGGACTGGTTTTTCGAAGTCTAATAATAGCGATGGTGGAAAGAAGACGTATTAATAATTTTAGCCCTCTTTATATTCGTACGGGGTTTATTCTGTTATCTGGACATTTTTCATTTGGGAATACTACCCTTCAGGGGTCTTATTTCCGTTTAATGATGTATTGAATTTTAACTTTTTTTAGTCTTCTAGAAATATAATAAACTAGAGTGTTTTTAATAAAATAATAGTACTATTTATGTCATCATAGACTATTCCGAGTACCTAAAGTTACAATACTTCATTGACTAATTTATGTTCAGAGACATAATGCTGGTCCTCTTTGGTTTAATTTAAAAATTTCACTTCAATCCTACGCTTTTTTTAATTTTTGAGCGAAATAAGCATATTTAACCCGGGAGGACTCAAGTACATTACCTTCTTCCAGTCCTTCCCCCTAAAATTGTAATAAATGTGTTGTTATGAAAAGAAATAGAACTTAATAACTGAAAAGTTGATAATTTAAAGATACTTATTTAGTAATAATTTTAATAGAAAGAATTTTTGAAAAGGATAAATATTAGACTTAAATAATGAAAAATACTAGACGGTATTTTTGGGAGAATTACTACTTAAAATCGTCAGAAGTAGGTAATTAAAATTTTACGGTAATTTCATCATAGTGTAGCATTTACTAACCTAATTCATATGGCTGCTAATGTCTAAAAGGTTTCATGCGCCCAGTTTTTAAAATGTACGGGCCTCTCAGTGTCTTCGCGGATTAAACATGGACCGTTAATTTTCTTAAATGTTACTTTCGAAGCATTTGATATTCAAATTTTTGTAATAGTTTTATAATTTAAATAAAAACGTTTAAGTTCTAAGATCGAATATCCTTATATTTTTAAAATGCCTTTCAAATGTAAAATCTGTGTTATTATTATAAAGTGAGCATTAGGCACTGAAAAAAAATAAGTATTACATTTCATATTTTATTGTTTCCTTAAATATCGCTTAAACTAATATAGATCTCTCGAATCTTTCAATTTGTATGGTTGATAACTGTTTCTCTTACACATTAATCTAAACGTCATGGATACCTTCATCTGTTGCGAATCCCTCTCAATATGAAATACAACATTTTGATAGATTTTCCCACCTGATGATAAAAATAAAAGTGAGTTTACTGGTAAGATAAATATCCTCTGAAGAGAAATTCCATTTGTGAAGAGACGTTGTTTAAATGAGAAGTACTATTTGATCCAAATAAAAAATCCAATTTTATTAAAACAACTGGATGCGTTTTCAGTCAACATTGAAACAGACAGATGTTTTGCTGATTCAATCCAAACGCTTTTAGAAAAAGTGTTTCCTATTTGATTAAATAAGCAAGAGTAACACGAGCATAAGAAATGCTCATGCTCATAAAAAGCATATGCTGTAAAAATTGTCATTGAAAGGAACAGAAATGCTTTTCCTGGAAGCACCTTGCTTATTCTCACACAATGAATAAAATCAAAGCTCCGCGTTCTGCTTTTTTATTTTTGCCGCTATAGAAAAGAAGATGAAAAAATAAATTCTCAGACTTTTTTCTACCTTGTTCTTACACAAAGTTCTGCAGTTCGTGTTTTTCGGGATAGAATTTCGGTGCAAATTAATAATTCCGGATTCCCGTCCCTTAGTAATGAACCACTTCTTTTCATTTCAGTTCCATTTTTGCAGGGAATGGAAGTCTGAAAGAGATCAGGGTTTTTTTATCTTTCGAGAAAGAAAGAAAATGATGACTGAATTTTTATTAAAAGAACTTTGGTGCGATACAAAAAGCTATTATAATTCTTTCTTTCACTTCTTTGGATATGGGAAATGAAAAACTTCACTCCCTTAAAAGTACAAAACTAAGCAAGGAAGGAAAATATCCAAATTTAAGAAGGTCGATTTTAAAACTATTGAAATACTTTATGTTTTTGAAGATAGCCAAAATGCTCAATATAACCCTTTATGCTATGAATTAAAAAAATATTAGAAATAGGTGGTGTGTTAAGAAAGGCAAGAAGAAAAGAGTGTAAAAAGTTAGACAGTTAATACTTGCCCTTTGATTATTAAATGATTTAAGTTAGTAAAAAAAGGAACTAAATTTTTTTTAAGAAAAATCTTCTGTGATGTGGAAAGTAAACTTTATTTGCTTTCATGATGTATTTTTAAAAACGTAGATTTTACAGAGTAGGGTACCTACCTATTTTGGGATGCATCTTCCTAAATCTCCAAAAATTTCCCAATTTTTCCATTACACTATATCCACCCCCAAAATGTCATTACCTCCTCCTAATTTATCTCTTGCTATGCCACTGAATTTATCTAACATAATAAAGAGTTTAATCAATATAATATATTTATTTTTATACCTAATATATCTTATCTAAAAAAAACACATTATTTGAACGTATTTCTGTACTCTCACCTATCTAGCAAGAAAATGCCATCATCGCAAAATACGCCTACTAAGCCTTTTTATTACAATGTACAATAATTATAGGATCATAGTATGTTTCTCAATTCACGTTAGCTTGCAGAAACGCAAGATTTCATCAATCCTAGGGATCCAGGATTGCAGTTTCCTGACTACGTTTTCGGATGATAGAACTGAATATTATGCTTCGTTATTCACAGCACATTAATGATTGTAATGCTACATAAATTGAATACTGAATTAACCATGAGATACTCGATTCATTTTAGTCGAATATAACGAACATCGAGTATGTAATTAAATGTATATTAAATGTTGGAAGGGATAGTGAAAGTCCTGTATGTTATTTAATGCTACAATGTGTTATCAGAAGGAGGTTAAATATTCTTGGCCCGTATTAAAAACCACATTTGAAAACTATATTTGCACTTTAATATATTAAGTTCTTACAATCAAGCGTTTGTTTATAAAAACTTAACAAAGTTTATTCACTTTGTTGAAAAATTTTTCGTATTGTAAATGTTCTGCAATAAAATCCTGGTTCTACAAAGAATATAAAAATAATAAAACGTTTCCTATAATTATTGATATTATTTTAATTTTACTCAATAGCAAGTTAAAATTTCTAAGTCTGGCATTTATGTTTAGGCAAATAAAACTTATTTTCTAAAAATATTCTTCTTCAAAGATCCCTTGCTACCCTTGAATTTTGACTATTTTTTCAACTAGTGGGCCTGCCCCCTGCTCGCTATCGCTCACCAACCCCCGTAACGGCTTCGCAGTTCTTTTCAGATCGCTTCGCGATCTTAGCGAGCAGAGCTCGCTTGTTCATCTCAACAATCCAGCACAACCCTCATCTCAGCTAAATTAAGCCTCTTGTATTACCGAAAATACCTCTCTCTTGCTTATAAAACTGCTCTGCTAAAATTTTTTTCGGATCATGCCCCTAAATTAACAACAAAAATGTTGCTGAAATATATTCCTTTTCTAGCTTATCAATAATTGAATCGAAATGTTAAAAAAATATCCAGCAAGTCTACTAATAATCATCAACCATTTTGTCGAAAAAACATTGTTGAAAATAAAAGAAATCAGACTCATCATAAAACTCGTCTGTTTCTCTAGTGAACGGCCACAGAAAGAGAAGAAAAAATTAAAACTATGAATCTTAATAATTCCAAAACTAATTAGAATTTTTTGAAAAACAAAGCGCCAATATTTTTATAAAAAATAATTGTATGTGCATTTAAAATTTCATAGTTCTACTGCTATTAGTTTTTCTTTTATAATGAAAAAACCGAAAAACCGTCCAAAATTTCAAAAATGTAAACCTATATTACTCCAAACTAATTCGAAATTCGAAAAAAGGGCGACGAGGTGCAAAACTTCATACTGAGTATGCGGCTGCAAAAAATCATATTTCTGCTGTGAATAGATTTTGCTGGGGGCGAACTCGCAACATAAAAAAATAATTTTCGACTTTAACATTAAATAACTCTAGAACTAATTATCTCATTAATTAGCTTTTGAAACGGAAATGACCCCCATTTATTTTTCTACATATGTTTAAATTTCAAAATAATCTATTGAATAGTTCTTGCGTAGTGACAGTTCAAAATTGTCAAAGTGAAGATTTTCTGAAACAGCGGCGGCGGCGACTGTTACTTTTTTTTAACATAGAGAGATATGCAGAATAATAAATATTTAATTATTTATTAGATTTTAAAAAGTAAGAAAGCTTTACGTTAAAAGCTATTTTTTGTGTAAAATGTTCTCAGAAGTGTTTTTAAACTTAATTATTAAACTAAGCGAACGATAAGGACTCCTTGTGTTACATAGTTAGAGCATAAAATCTCATTTCCCCTTCAAGGAAAAGGGGCGAGTGGGACAAGGCGGAAAGAAAAATGTGTTCATAAAGCAACATTCTTTACTTTTGACACTTGTGACCGACGTAGGAAAACTGGCTGATTTTTGGGGGCGAAGAGGAGTGATACGAAAGAAATGTTCCCAGCTCTTTTTTTTTTTTTTTTTAGTTTCTCTTTATGCATTTCTTCGGTAAGGTAATACAGTGAGTTTGATTGATGATATTTGCTCTGGATTTCCAAATGAGAATATTTTCCTCAGCAGGAAATGATAACTTTATTATAGGTCCCATTCCGTTAACGGTCCCGCTAAATTCCGCCATGCTCTTTTGGACACCAACAAGTAGAAATATTGCTAAATAATTTTCAAACTCATAGATTAAAATGTTTAGTTAGATTAGTAACTATTCAGTTTATCAATAAAAATCATAAAAAAGTGTCGATATTTGAATATATGGCGTTCAAAAGAGCTATAGTAATAAAAATATATAGTATACCTATTTATAAAATCTGAGATAATTTTGAATAGTGTCTTTTTATTGTGTAATCATAAATAAAATTAATTTTTTGAACACTATGATTTTCTTTTTAAGTTTGTGTTTCTTACCAATTGATAAATAAAAGTGTTGTGCATGTTATATAATTTTATTATCAAGTATATTTCATTTTTATGTGTGTTATCAATTTATGTATTTTTTTTTAGTTGACATAGATTTTATCTTAATTTCTAAGTCTACATTCAAACATTCCAAAGTTTATTTTCATAGATGCGTTGCAAAGCTTACGAAAATATGTTGTGCAGTAAAGAAGTTCATATAGTAGAAGTAATAGTTCACTTTTTCAATTATGATTATTTCATGAATTTACCCTGTACTTTAATTTAAGGATGCGAAAAAATATTTTGACTTTATTGAGAAATTAAGTTACAAAAATTAATGAAAATTTTATTTTCTTAATAATACTATCTTACATTTTAGTCATTTAGTTTTCTTCAGTATGCGTTAATACAAGATAAAAAGTAAAAATTGAGCTTGCTATCTGAGATATTATATTTTGAGAATACTCGAACTTTGAAAAGAAAAACGAAGAAGAGTATTAAATAACTTTTAGAAATAAGAAATATTGGACAAGACTCAGCTATTGGTCTGGTCTAGTCTAGTCTCTGGATCTTAAGAGGGTGTATCTTCATGAGAAAAAAAAAGAATAGACATGGTTTGACATGGAGTGACAAGGAACAACAAATGAAAGTAAGATTTTATAGTAGTTTCTTGCTGTTTACTTTTCATAATATAAGCTTTTAGCAGTTAATCTTAATTAATAATCGGGATTTAAAATGAAATCTTATGAACTATCTGGCTTAATTCTCTTAATTGTTAGAAGTTTATCTTAGCAAAAATAATAGTTTAATGTATTTTAAAGAAATATTTTTAAAAATGTTTTTAATCTATTCAGATTTTTTTTTAACCTTATGAGAGTAAATTACAGTTTCCTAGGTTGAATGGACTTTTAACAATCTAATAAGTTTGACTTATTACTGTACGTTAATTTGGATAACTTGTCTTTTTTATCTCTCCTGTGTCAGTTCTTAAATTATTTTAAATGAATTGATTGGTTAGATTTAGTGGATTGTGTCAAAATCAAGTAAAATCTTTTGCTGGTTTAAAACTGAAATGAAAATTTACGCTGTTTAAATTGGATTTTTATACGTCCTTCAATGTTTTTTTTTTCGAAAGGGTTCTCTCCTCACTTGGGGGTCATGATTTACCCACCATTTCGTCCAGAATATATAAGCATTACTCATTGTGCTAACATAAGAAAATGCCATATGAAAGTAAACACAATATATCTTTTACAAATAAAACCCGAACCCATATTTGATGCAAAAGCAAACATTCTTTCCATACAAACCGACTTTTGAAAAAAGCATCAGTATCTAAAAATAACTCTAAAAAACTTATTTTTTTAAACGTATTCCAAATAACTTCGATATCGGACTCGGCTATTACTTTTAGATACATGTCAACCTATTTATTTAAATACAGAGAGAACCTTGCATGCCAAACTAAAACTGGAAGCCTCGCGGGTACAGTTATAACTGTTCCGGATTGGTTCGTCCCTGTGGAGCAAATACCTAAAGGCTACCTCCAAGAAGTTTCTAGAAAGAAATATCCTCTTGAATCTATGTATGGCTGCTGACAAAGATACCATTATTATCCCTTACTTTTTTGTGGGGAAAGCATATTGACCGCCAGTAGCATATAAAAATATCGATGCATATTTTATGTTTTCTTTATGATTCGTAGTGTGTTTGGGGAATGGACTGTACGTGACATACCTCATGAATGAAATGGCAACCATTCCGGTCAAAATGTGCATCTTTTGACGATGTTAGCATAAAAAAAGAACCATAGACTTTTAAAGGTTTAAAAATACGGGATTTTGTTGAGGTCCAGAATATATAATCAAAATCACCTATGATAACTCTAGAGAGATAACTATGAGATGGGTAGGAGATTGACAAAATATGTATTAACTTAATTTCAGTCTAATAGGAAGCTAATACTTTTTAATTAATACATTATATGTTGTTTGTTTTTAAAAGTATTTATAGATTTTATGATAAATTATCCATTTCACCAAATTTTAGTCCTACAGTCCTACTAAGTTCAATCAGTATTTTTATCAGTTATTTTTTTTTTGCCGAAAAAACGTAACTATAAATTTCTAAAGAAACGTAAAAATTTCTATAGAAGAACATTTAGACAACTGTCCAAGCCTTAAGTTAGGTGTAAAACTATAAAATTATTAATTCCCGCCTTTTGGAAATTTTGAAAAAAAAAACCTCGAAAGGACGACCTTTTACCACCACCTACCCAACATTCAAATATTAGTCATTTTCTCTTAATTTAATTTAAGATTCCCCATCAAAGGTAGCATTTGGGAAAAAAATAAGAAATTATCTCTTAAAAACTCGTTGTATTCCTTAAAGAAACGCTTATGTATAAGGTACTCTACTCGTAAAATCAATTGACTATGTCAAGCTGGACCTCAAAGGCCCTTTGAGGTAGAATCTATTGATTAATCAAATCATCTAATGGTCAAGTAGTTATCGATTAAACAACATTCTGAATCTGCTTTAACGTAGTTGAGGATTTTATACCAATAGGGTATGAGTGTCAATATGGGGAATAATACTTTTAATTTTTACAAAGTGGTAAAGGTCAATATTTTGTCTTGTACTCAATGTTTATCTAAGAGCGTGATCCATTTTAAAAAGTGTAACAATAAACAAACCCTACCATTTGTTTGTTGGTTTTCGGTAAAAGTATTTCCGTAGAAAATTCAGATACTATGACAAAAATTAATCTAAATATCGTAACTTGATTTTGTCCCAATATGCAAGGTGTCCTAAACATCGTATAGCACAAAAAATACATACATTTTAGAGGATGTTGTATTAAACCAAACAGTTTTTCTAACATGTTTTTAAATTTTAGAGAACATGTTTTTTTCATACTTAGCCAAATGAATATTTCTAAGATTTATTAAAATAAACTAAAAATGAAAATACTCAGCTATATCGCTACCTCAGAGCTACAGTGGGACATCTTCTATGGACATGCCATAGAAGATGTCCCATTGTAGCTCTGAGGTAGCGATATATGGTATGCAAATTAATTTTATCTATCTAATGACTGTGTTTAAAAGGTTAACATAAACTAAATAAGAAGATTATTGATAGGAGATATTATTGAGAGATACTAACTTCTAAGCAACGTATAACGATGAGAACAAGGCTAATCCGGCCCGGGTCCTAGAAGGACCCATTCGGAGGTCAGGAAGTTGAAGACGCCGCAACAGCAACCCAACACAGCCCGATGAGAACCACGGGAAAGGCATACTACGGTCTCCGCGGGGTGATACACGGGGAATCGAGACCCCCGACCACCCCACTCCCAGCCCTTGAGACTACAAAGTTTCGAAGCGGCCGAGACGTGGTAAATTACTTTTCCCTTAGGTTGGAATGTTTCCTTTATTTAACTGTAGAGTATAAATTAAAACATAACAAAAAATCAATGAAAGAAGGGGATACAGTTTTTTCAGTCAATAAAGTCATTAATGTCTTTCAAACCTCTTTCTTTCCCTTTTTAATGCTTTACAAAAAGATATGTAAGACGTTTTACTGAGGATTTCTTGAGAGGGTTATACTTTTTAAAACTGAAACGACCAGACGATTCTCCATCAGGAGTTGATGATTTCCTAGAAAAGTAAGAAGAGTCCATACTACCACGAAGTGTCTTGGTTTTGCTCAGCTCTGAAAATTATAAAAAAAAACTTCAGATGCACGATAAAAAACAGTGCAAATAATTTTTATTCAAAAACACTCCTGTTTAAAATCATTGACATAAGATACTGTAATATTCTCTCAATAATAAAATGAGAGGAAAAATTAAATATGAAACAATAAAACCTTTTTGATTTATTATATGTGAAAATTGATGTAGAAAGAAATAAGTAGATGAAAAAAGGGGTGAAAATGTGAAATGGAGAAGAAATAAGAGACATAATGATGCTAATAAATAAACAAATTTATATTAATATGTTTCTAAGATTTTCATACACAATATAAAGCAATTAGGTATTTTGTGAACATGTTTACTGCCTTTTTAAAGTTTTTCATAATATGAGGGAACTAAGAAACAAATAGGGTGCGCCACTATTCAGTTACATGTTAAACCAAAAATTTTAATTTTTGAATTAAGACTATCATGTTTCTCTGAAACTACTTAGTTTTTAAAAGTGCATTTAGTCATTTCAAAAATGATAGATAAAACGAGATGAATAAATTAATTGAACTCGTTGAATAATAAAACTTGAAATTGAACTTTATCGATGCTTTTATCCCTTAAGCTATAAATATTTGAATTTCCAACGTTTACTTTTTCATACAGTTTAATAAAATCTTGTATCTAAAAAATTTTAATTTTTCAAAACAAAGTTTATAATTCTAACTTTATTTCTACTACGCATTCAATAGCTGAAAAGAATTTGAAAAGATTTATGAGTTTAAAAACACACACACATTATGTTCTACAAAGAAAATGCTGTCCCAATTTGCCATCACCGATTAGGTTCAGTCAACTGAACTAAGACACGCATCCTATTTTTTTTCCCTTGAGAAAGATAAATTGTTTCGAGACTAAAATTAATGAACGTATTTCGGAGCCATTTTTTAACTTCTGTGAAAGTAGGGTTTTTTTCCCTAAACTTAAGTTCTCTAGCTTATCGATACAGTTTGCCTAGCTAAGCTTTAAATGTTGCAGGTAAAGCTTATTCCGGTATTGAAAGTTCATGTTTTTATACAAACTCTATCAAAGAATTTACTTGAAAGTTTATTCTTAAAGTAATTTGCATTATGCTTTATTTGACACCCTTAAACTTGAGCTTGCGAATATTGAAAACAATTTTTTCTTTGGACAAGATTAAATGCTTTTCTTGACATCCTTTTCTGTTCTAGTGGATAGTAAATTTTGGTTGGGAAAAATTATCCTAAAATTCTATGAACTTTTTTCAGAAAGAAATAATCTATTTTAAGAGCATTAATAATTTGTATTGTTTTTGGCATACAATAGACACGAACATTTAAAATAATTTTATTTATCCATGAAATAAAAAAGCAAAAAATACGTGTCCAAATAAACAAATAATTTTTTAAATTAAACAACAACTTAGGAAGGGAATCTTTAAAAAATCAAAAATTTTAGCTCAAATTATCTTTTAGTAATTCAACCTAAATGCCTCTTATTAAGGTAGCATTATTTTTCCAATATGTTTTAAAACTTAATTGAAAATAATTAAATATATTTAAGAAATAAGTAAGCAATGAATACACAAATTAAAATATTCTTCAAATTTTAGCTTTAAAGAAAAGAAAAGTAGGTAGATATTTTTAATAGTTCTTTTAACATAGTTAGCAGTTCTTTTATAAGTAGTATAAATTATTTTTAATTTTTAAATGTATTTTTTTTTGCTTTATGAATTTACTTAATGAAAACAAAAACTGAATTAAGAAAACCATTTGAAGAGAAAATAAAAAATAAAGCTTTTCTTAAATCCTGTTTTACATTTTATGTGAACTCTGAAATTCTTAAACAAAAATATTGAAATCAGTTTCTTACTCTTTTTATCAGCGGGTTCCATAATAAATGAATCTCCAATTATTTCGGAATCTCGGACACATTGCTTGAAGTGCCTTGATCCCCTCATATTTCCACCACACGTAGAACACTTCTTTGGCAAACGAGAAATTATATCAACAGTTTTGCAAATTTTTTCCGCCAATATCTTTGTTTCTGTGCAAATAGACTGAAAAAGAAAATTTTCCTGGTTTAAATTTGTAACAGTTTAAATGCTGTTTGTCACTGTATAAAAGTTAATATAAATAATAAACAGTTTTCTTTTCAGAGTAAATTTTATAACCAACTTAAATTAGATTAGTTTTATTTTGAGCTTTAAAAGTTATGCTAAGAACAAAAATTTTAAATAAATTACCTATTGTTATAAATGAGTGCTATTCTTACAAAAAACATCGTCCCCTTGTATTCGAACCAAATTTTACACTTAGATTTTCAATAGAGGCATTAAAACAAAATTTTGTAAACAGGGTTCATATACATTATTAAACATAGAAAAATTGAGGAGTCTTTAAGGAGTTTCAGTAGCAAATTACTAAAAAATCAGGAGTAACGGGATTAATTATTAACCTTTAGGCTACTTTACACGTTACGAGCTCAGAATGAAGTATAGAACAAGAAATTGCGATAAAGAGGATATTTCACACTTCAATGAAATTTTGTCAATTTAAAAAAAAACGATTATTTCCACCAAATCTATAATAAATTTAGTTTTGCTCTTGGGCAGATATTTTTCAGGAGTTAGAGGGAAAATTCAGAAGTAAAATATAATTTTCAGGAGTTATAAGGGCCCTTCGAAAAATAAAACAAATTTAAAGGGTTTTTCAGGAATTACGGGAGGGCATACGAACCCTGTGTTCAGCCTGTGTAAAGCAACTAGTAAAATTTAATAAGTTGGTTAGAACCCGAGGGGAAAAGTGACATTTAAAAGTCAATGATACTGCAAATTTAATTCAACAAATAACCGATCTTAAAATTTATACCCTACTTTATCACTCCAACCAAACAACTTTGAAAGCTAAGGGAAAATTAAACTTCTTTTCAAGCATCCACATGGTAAAAAAACCCGGGAAGTTCTCCAACTCTCCTCGTATTCAGAATTTATCCCATGCCTAGAATTATTTTCACCACTTAGCTTCCAACCCACTCAATTAATATCCTTCTATGTATATTAGGCATTTAAAATATTTTTGAGAAAATTGTCGAAACCATCACTCAATTTCCATCTGTATTATTAACTACTTATAAGATTTAGAAAGTGTATTTGTTACCTTTTTGCGATTAATAGCTAGACTACTGTTTTTCAATCGCACATACAAATAACATTCCCTAAAGAGCTCTTTTTTGCGTCTAAAACTCTTACTTCTATCTACTCAAAGGGGAAGTACATTTCGTGATTCTGGATCAAATACTAAAACCGTCATAAGAATGTGCAAATTGAGTTCAATTCCGTTAACTGTTCTGTTAGATGTCGCTATGTTGTTTTGGACGCCAAATGTTCAAACAACTATATATTCTACAACAAAATAATAACTATATATTTTGATCGGTTAGTTTGAAACTTTTAACGATGTTTCTAATATTTGGCGTCCAAAACTACATGGTAATGTTTAACGGACAGTTTTAACGAAATTGAATTAATATTGGTTCTTAATTTCTTTTACTTAATACTATGACAAATCAAAGCACAAAAACCAAAAAAGGAAATTTTACATAAAATAAAAATAATAGGTAATATGGGACCTATCATTAATTATATTACCTTCAGTAAGCGAGCCCGAGTGTATATAGAAATGTCGCTTTTGTCAGAGACGTCAGACGAGTTTCCATCAACAGAGGACTCAATGATGAACGTATCTCCAGCAACTTTTCCACAGTCTTCAAATATTACAGTTTTTTTCTTAGATGACACTACGTTTGCATGAGTGAGTTTCGAAGAATCTTGTATTTTATGTGTCTTCTTTTTCTTAGATGACAGTTTTTTAGGACATAGCTGTGAAGAGATGTCCGACAAGTTTTCATCAACAGAGGACTCGATGATGAACGTATTTCCAGCTACTTTTCCGCAGTCTTCAGAAATTACTGATTTTTTCTTAGAAGACGACACTTTCTCATGATAGGGTTTCGAAGAATCTTGTAGTTTACGTGTCTTCGTTTTCTTAGAGGGCGCCGATCTTTCAGGACTTAGCTGAGAAGATTCTTGTATTTTGCGTGTCATCATTTTGCTCATGATTGTCAAAGTCTCAAAGCTGCGTAACTGGTCTTGGAGAATATTTAGGTAAGTTTTCCACGTAATAAGCATTTCTGAGTTACTCTCAATTAAGTCAAAGTATCTATAAAAGCGAGATATATCGTCCATGCTGTTCGTTTTCCGTACAGTAAATGAAGCATAAGGGATGAAACACTGTTCCTCATTCAAACTTTCTTGGAAGCTGCTGTAGAGTCCATTTCTTTGAAACATAATTTTTCCAGTCGACATTGTGATATTATAGGGTATGTATTTTTCTTTTAAATTCTCAATAAATTAAATGTTTATCTTTTCTATCTTTAACAAAAGGAAGATCCTGTAATAAAAATTTGCAATAAAAATATAGAATAATCATATGTTAATCTTTCAAAAAGGGAAACAAACAAGAATATGAATGATATTTTAAGATAACAGGCTTTTTCGACTATTTTTTATCCTTTTATAACAAGAAATCTCCAACAAATAAGCATCAGTGACGAACAAGAATGTTTGTTTAATTAATAGTAAAAAGCTATCCAATCCAAAAACAATACATACATAAAAAGTTATAAACAAACTTCGCATAAAAGACAAATGACTAACTTCCTTATTGTTATTTTCTTTTCCAAGTAACATATTATTTAAATCTTAAATATATTAATAAAATGTTTACTACTTACTTTCTGGCTGAGTTTTAAACTGAACTATAAATCTGTTTCCAGATTCATACATTAAAAATAACATTTCTGTTCTCGTTAGAAAAACTTCATTCCGAGTTGTTTTATTGCTGATCTGAAAATAGTTAAAAATCTATTCTTGGAATTCAAGTTCAGTGCTTGATTTTTAATCAATGCAGTCACTTTGATTATTTATTATTAAGTAAAATCAATTTAAAGGTATAAAACAAGTAAAAAATACATCAAGTAATTACAAAAACATCTAAACTTCTCTTCGGTACTATAAACAAACAAAATTCTGACTTCTGACCACATATTCCAAGTTAAATTATATTTTGCTATGAATTACAACATTAAAAAATTAATTAGGTTTTATTAGGAATATTAAAATCACTCATCGTATAAATCAACGATGAAAGCACGATATCCTCACGGGGATAAGCATCTAAAAAATGTAATGCATTATTTTTGTTTTTAAAACATTGAAAATTGTTCATTTTCCATACCTAACAAGTATACTTCGAAAATTTCGTTTATTTATATTTGTTCATTTTTACATACTTCACACTAGTTAAAACGGCATTCTGTAAGGAAAACAACAAAACTTACTATCCTTTCAAACTTTCTATCTATCCTCATCGAGAAAACCACGCTCTCTCCAACCCCTAAATTACCAACTAAAATTACTTATCGGTTATTTGTGAATAACGGAAGCGATGTGCAGGTCATAACTTCCTCTCTCCTATTCATTTCATCAGAATAGAAAGAGGATGGGACGGAAATGAGAACTCCAGCAATTCCGAATTGTTCTAGGAATATGGCTTCCCCAATTCAAATTGCGCGGCACGATGAAAATTAAAGGTTTCCTGGAACCTTGAAATCGTTCGCATTTGCTGAAAACAAGTGCCAGGAATGATTATTATTTCAAATTCATTGTTGTTCTATTGAAGGATAATCGGTCAGCCTCAGCGTACATAAATTATTATCCAATGCAAATGTTCCCGTGCTTTCTTTCATGCATAGTTTTAACATTGATAATTTTTAAAGTTATCCTAATTGAGTAAAACTAGTCTTTTTAAAGTATTGAAGGATGATTGAAGGCAGTTCCAGTTCATATAAGTTTTTAAAGATTGCTCTTGAATTTCTCTTAGTTTACATCTTTAAAGAACAGAAAAATAATAAAAAAAAGGTTTTAATGGGATAAAAAATTAATAGGTACCTTAAAAATTTATACCTTATTAAAATAGTTTAAATTCACATCTTAAATCAATAGCAAATAATAATACTTGGTCGATAAGTAAAAAAAAAATTTTTTTTAATCTTATACCTACATCTTTAGAAAACACCTTCCTAGTACTATAATCATTGGGTCCTCGTCGCTTCCCTCAGAACACACTTCAGGAACCCCTCTTTTATGTATTGAAATTTTAAAGTACTATTAAAAATAAAAAGTTATCTGCTTAGGAAACAAAATTATTTTTAAAAAATTATTTAATTATGATGATGATGATGATAGATTTTAAAACTATAATTTAATCATGCTAAGATACTTTGGTGACCTAAAATTTACTGATGAATGTATTAAAAGTTAAATTATCTAAAAACCCCTTTTAATAAAGAAAATAAATAGTTAAATTTAAAAATTAGCTATTCTCAAGCTGAGGGGCGCGTTAACCCGGTGGGGCGCGCCAAGGCCCGGGCCCCTCCAGAAATTTGGACTAAATGGATATAAACGAGCAAAACCCTGTTCTTAGAGGTCAAATTTCTAAAATTTTTATGGGTCACCCTCAGACAACCCTTTTTTACTTGGATCTCACGCACACTTATTAAGTTTATAAAAATGCAGATCGTACCATGGCGGGTCAAGAGGTGCTTGTATCCCCAAGAAATAGCTTAACATTGCTTTTATCTCACTAAAGTTTTAAAAATTTTCCTGGGGAAGACTCCCAGAACCCCCATTCCTTTGGACACCGGTTCCTAACCGGTTTTCTTCAGGTAATATAGCTTTAGGGTCAAAAAATATTTTATTGCTTTGCATACATTGCTTTTGTTAAAGCCCTAGATAGCAAAGCTTAACGTAGATTCATCTAGGGATTTAGCTTTTGTTACTGTTGTATTAACGGGGAGAACAATGAAAATGACGATTGAAAATTGGGTCGCCAATATTGAAAGTTTGGGAAGCACTGTTATAAAATAGCTATTATTTATTTTATCAGGGCACTTACATCAGAAGTTACACCACTAATATTCGGTTAGATAGTTGGATTAGATGTGTTATAATGAAAAATCTCTTTTTTTT
Organism: Tetragnatha montana; assembly: GCA_963680715.1. NCBI lineage: Eukaryota > Metazoa > Arthropoda > Arachnida > Araneae > Tetragnathidae > Tetragnatha > Tetragnatha montana. The sequence goes on from OY796676.1 coordinate 32,043,676, forward strand.
ATCTGTAAAAGTTTTTAAGAAGGAAGTAAAGTTTCATCAACAAAAAAACTGTTTTTATTATTCTTAAGTTCGTTTTACATTTTGTTAAAAATTAATCATCAAATTAATTATCTTAACGCAATAAGGGTGTTCTTTTTTAGTGGTGAACAAAAGTTAGAAAGAAATCATTAAAGAAACAACTTTTAAACACACATTATAACCACACTAAACCTTTTTTTTTTATCTGTGATTGAGGCTGACAAGTAAAAGCCCCTTGAACTGTAAAAGTTTAAAAACACTTTCTAACACACATTCATAATTAAATCAACGCAACGGTGCTACAATTTTTTCAGTACTTTCTCGTGGGAGAACCTTTTTATGAAATCATTCAAAAAATGACAAGAATATTTTTTCCCTTTCGTCTTAAAAGCTTTTTAGAGATAATGACCGCCATGGGCAACACGGCAGATTTAAAAACATTTCCTTAAGATTTTTTTTTTCATTTAATTTATTCGAGTTTCATTTTCCAACAAAAAAAAACTCTTTAAAGTAAATTTACAAAAAAAAATACACAAAACTTTTAGGGAAAAAAGAGTATTGTTGTATTAATACCATAGACCTTATTAATACTGTTGTCTTTTAATTCTTTTTTATCTACAAATTAATCCCTTGCGTTTTAGACGACAATTAAAATTAGAATTACATTTATAAATATCTTATTTCTTAGTTTTACAAGCGCAGAATGCATTAAGATTTTAAAAACACTGTTATAGCAACTTAATTTTTTTCATTATTTAATAAATTGTTTGCAATTGAACAATATTTCTTACTTATTTCTATTTATAAAAATGAAACTAAAGGCACTAATTGATTCACCCTTGAAAACCGAAAAAAAAAATTACAACAGAAATACTCCCAAAAAAGTAATAGTAATATATTATGCATAATCGGATCATTGTAAACATGAAAGTATTTCTATTTACATTTAGTTTCGATAGAGGTCTCTGTCAACTATTCGATTCAGAGTAGAGTAAGTTTCGTTTTTATTTGTGTGATCATTTATTGTATAAAAAAAAGCTATATACATGCTTTCCCCGATTTTATAATTCAGTACACATACCACTGAGCTATAGCTCAATGAATGTTATATACAAGATCTCTATACGGTGGGTTATTTAATAGGAATTAAAAAAATTCCTTAAAATTACCTATAATTTTCTGTATTACTCTTCTCCAAAAAAAAAAAGAGACCCAACTATCAATTACACGAATGGAAATAAAAATTATTCGTGATACCTATCAGCTTAAAATGGAGGAAGTTAAAGAAAATTTACCTTTGTTTACGAGAACACAGGCTTCGAATTTTCATTCAGATTTATATTGACTTTTTCCATAAGCACTAAATAGAAAGACGTGGCAAAATTTGATTTGAATTAGTTCCTTAGGCTTTTTTGTTAGAGTTAAAAGCAACGCGGCAACTCGTGGAAGCTATGATGACCAAATGTGTAAGCCAAAGCAATTTTAAATTCATAACGTACTATAAGCAGGTGTTAAATCATCTGTTCGATAAAAAAAGAGTTCTGACCAGATGTTCTTCCATTAGATTAAAAAAAATTAGAGTTCTGTTTTTAAATATAAAAAATGCTTTATGAATAAAATCTAAATGGCAGATCAGAACTTTCCCCAATTGGTTTCTCTGATAAATCAAAAATGTTTTACTTCATTAAAGGGAAAATATGTAATTACATCTAAAAAATAATTGGTGTTAATCATAGAGGTTTTAATTTTTTTTTTTGACAAAACCATCTTATTATTCGGTAAAACTAAAACGTGCGATGAGTGATTCAGTCAGAAAAAACACCTGCCCTTGTCACCTGCTTTTGCCATCATTTGAAAAAGAAATGCATAGCAGTAACAATGGCTTTTTCTTTATCCGCTTTCAAGCAACAGCTAAATCGAGTTAATCCAATTCATTCAATACCAAGAGGTGGTAGGGGAAAGGAGGGCAAGAGGGCGCAGTTCTGGTTCTATCCGTTCTATCCATGGTTCTATCCGGCAATAATATACGAGCTATAAACGAGCTAGCCCACTTTGGGCGACTCTCCCCTACGCATTCAATTTTTTATTTTCTTTGTGATTTTTAACATATGTATTTGTTAAAAGCTGAAACTTTCTTTCTTATAAATTGATTTGTGAGTCAATAAACTTTTAAATTTTTGAGGCTATGGCTTTTAAAATCTAAAATCATTTTTGTGCGTATACTCTTACCCTCTTTTCCCCTATACTATGGAGCTTAAGATTAATTTTAATCGACCAATAAAGTTGCATTTTCAAAACAGATTTTCTGCACCCCTTAGAAACCCCTCTATGAGCTTATCTTCGCTTTACGACCCCTTATTTAAGGAAAAAGAAACAGCAATTACTTTTTTTGCATTGACAAGATCCTAATTTTTTTCCTCGTATGTAATAACTTCAACCGTTTCGTTGATATGGTTGAAAACACCGGTATACACTTCTTGACTGGATATTTAGGGAAAAATCAAAATATTATTGCCTTCTTCATACTACCGAAATTCACTGATTTCATTTTTCAAACTAGGCGTTATTAAATTTTAAATCGATTTAAATTTTTAACCAATATCGTCTTTGTGTTGGAAAATAAATAAATCCACTTAACACTATTAATAATTTAAAAAATATTCTTATTTTAGCACAGGAATAAAGAATATCTCTCAAAATTTCCTTTCTGCTTTACTTTATTGTTTATGGTTTTATCTAATCTCTACATATAGCACTCGAAACATGTGTTTTAAAATGGATATGGTAGTGGAAAACGCCCTATTTCTTTCAAAAGACTATGCTCAATAAGTATCCCAACTTAAAATAAATTGTCAATGCCTATTGGTCTGTTGTAATGTCATGTCCTGAAACATTTTTTTTTTCAGAAAATAAAAATACTTAAGGCGCAAAATATACATATTTACCTTTATCTTTAGTTTATTGTTGTTTTGAGTCAGAATTTTTATCTTTAAGTAAACGAAATATAGGCTAAGACTTTTTTAAATCAACTAAGAAAATTAGCTATAGATAATTATTTTTTCTATGTAAAGATATTCTAGATTTAATTTGATAGTTCTGATTTTCAAATATACTACAATTATTCTTTCTAACTTATTTAAAACCCCTCTTGCTATATAGTTTCAGAAAGAAAATTTTCAACTCCTGACTTGACACCAATTTTAAAGATATTCTCTTTTGTTCACTCAATTTTTCATTTGTTTCAAAGGTTAATGAAAATGGGGTTTTTTTACATCATGGTGAAGTTCTTTCATTAGAGGAACTTCACATACTTTTTAAATCTGTGAAAAAAGGGGAAAAACAACGTTATCATCAGCATTATTTCCGCTAGGTTAAGTTCAATAATTAGGAAATAGAATCTCTCAAATGTTTTTAGCTAAGTGAATTTGACGCATCCAGTTAAAAGCGATTATTTTTCAATAAGTCCCAAGCTGTCGGACAAGTTTATTAAATAAAGCTTTAAAATAATCATTTTGCATTTCAGAAGATTTCAAAATTAAGAATAATACTAGACACTGTCAGTATCTTTTTTATTTTCCGAAGAAAAAAATCTACTTAAATTACTTTAAAACTTTTGCTTAGTAATATCAAATTAATTTATCCAGCTGATTTTCACTGTAGTTGCAAGTGCTATCCGGTACGGTTTTCAGCTAATTTCTATTTGCAAGAATTTACATTTTACATTACATCAAGGATTATGTTACTATTTAATCTCATGAGGTAATTCAACTGTTAACTAGGTACTTTATATTTAAATTAAGTGTTAGTGCATGTGCAATATTAAATGGAATCCAAACAACTCATTCAAGTCTTTTAGACCAAAATTTTTTTAAATGTTTATTTAAATGCCCTTCTCTTATCAACTGACCGGCATCAGAAGTTTGACTCCCGGTTTTAACCACCGGTCAGGTTAGTGGTGAATTACGGCCGCTACAGACATAAAATTTAACTTATTTATTATTTATTTTGAATGAAAAATGTAGTAAAAATAGGTTAAAATTCGTGATGCTTATTGCCTTATTATGAAACGATAAAACAGCATCGTTTTAAAAATTTAGACAATTGGACTTTGACATCCGTCTGTAAACTTTTACATCCGTCATGTAAAACCACAAGGTTAAGATATCAGTGTCTTTTGGCTATAAAAATATACGATGTCTCATCCCCTTGTGATGTCTAAATTCAATTTAAAGCTATCAAATTGGAAAATTTAATTATATTAATCAAGATCTTCTCTTTCTTACTCTTTTTATTTTGCTGAATAGAGCATTTTCAATCACATGACTCGGACCTAACAACGGCCTTAGCAACAGAAGATGTTACAGTTTTTTGCCCTACAGAGGTTAACAGTTACAGAAAATGATTAGCCGTGGAATTCGTGGAATGGAAGGAGCATTTGCAATCACGTTAATCCCATACCTAAAAACCGCCTTAGCAAACAGATAAACAACGGCCTTAGCAACAGTTAAAAGCCCTACAGAAGGTACACAGTTAAAAGAAAATAACCGGTTGTGACGTCGCCTGAAAACACTCTATTGATAGCAATTATTATTAATTTGGTAACACAACCATCCATATTATTATAGAGTGCGTAATTATTACTTTAAAATGAACGAAATTTAGTAGTAAATAAATAGTCAGGTTTCTAGCTAGATATTTGTGAAATTCTATTGACTATTCTATTATAGATATATTGATTCTATTATAGAGTGCGTAATTTATTACGTTAAAATGAACGAAATTTAGTAGTAAATAAATAGTCAGGTTTCTAGCTAGATATTTGTGAAATTCTATTGACTCTATGGATAAAAGAAAGAGTTATGGGGGTAACCACGAAAAAAATATTGTTTGGGAAATTTCACCTTACAAGGGTTTAGTTTAACTTGTTTTTCTCAATCACCTAGTCCAAATTTCAGAGGCACGGGCCTCCTCGCCCTTCCTTTATGCCCCTGTTTTCATACTTTCATACATGAAGGAATGGAGATGAGACAAAACTTTTCGCTAAATGTATTTTTATCAATTGAGATTTTACTATATATATAAAAAGTGCATGGAAGACACATCCTTTTGACTCTATGCGCTGCCATCTATTGAATGTTTCGAAAAACAATTTCTGAGAACCCCCTCGGAAATCATTTAAATGAATTTTATACCTAAATGGATATATGAAGTAAAATAATACAGCGACTTGTTTCGGAATTAGGAATTTTCTTTAAAATAATGGATATTTTAAAATCTAAAAATCTACCCTATCTGTAATAATTTAGCGACTTAATTAATATGAGAGATATAGAGAAAATGAGAGAAATTCACAGAGATTATAAGCGATAAAAAGCAAAACCCTCTATATACAAAGCCTGACAACTACGTCACTGTGACGTCAAAGGTGGCGGAAAACCGCTAAATTTCCCATGTTAAGTCTATGGAAAGGTGGCGGAAAGTGTGACGTCACCCGTCCGAGTTGTGAGGCCATTATATAGAGGGTCTTGTAAAAAGGGAGAGTTTAAGAGAACATTGGTGAGAGTGAAGAAAACTTAAGAGAGGGGGCAGGAGGGAAATTCTGAGTTATTGAAAAAGAGAACCCGTTGGAAGAATAAAAGTAAATGATTTCAAAGAGTGTAAAGGAAAGAACTTGGGAGAGTATAAAGATAATTTTAGTGAGAGAACTATAAATGGAAACTTAAAAGAGTGAAAGTGAAAAATCCAGAGAGAATGAAGAAAAATCTGAAGAAATGAAAAAGGGAGAAGTCTTGGAGAAAGTGAGAGGGGGAAATTTGAAAACAAAAAGGAGCGCTCTCTCTCTCTCTCTTTTTCTGTGGAGAGTTTAACCGGTTCAACGTTATACTTTCACCGGCAGTATGTATTCCATAACATTACGTTCAAATCATTTGGATGTGTTCCAGGGATTCGTTATAGACGACTGTAAAACGTCACGATTCCCAATGAACGAAAAACTAAGAAAACTGCTTAAACGGTATTAAATTTAATTTTTTTTTTTTTGAGTTCTACAACTTTTACTTCGGCCCTAAAAAATTATTTGAGCTGTTAAGTTTTTCAAAGGCATTTTTGTACCTCTTCCCATAGACTTAACAATAGTAAATCCACCCCAAATATGCATAGTGACGTCAGATTCTATCTAACCAATAATTACCCGCTTACAGCGTACAGTTGATTTTTAAATTAAAATATAAAATTAATGGAAGGTTTTTAAATTTTTGACTCGATTTTCGGAAATTCAAGAACATCCCGATTTCAATCAATACCTGAGAAAATATGCAAGTTCCTCTTTCTTCGATAAGAGAGTAATATGTTACTGACTTCACCGAAAGTGTTCAAGAGGGATTATGATCAAATTAACCTTAGTAGCCGTGGTTGCAATATAAAAGATTTATCATCTAATTTTTTATACTTAAAACTAGTAGTAGGTATACCAGTATGTAAACATTTTAGAACCAATGGACTCTAACCGCCTATCTGGTTCGAGACTATAAAAGTCACGTGACGGTGGTAAAAAAACTCTCACTATCAAATCATCTCACTACGACTACAAACTCTACTGGTGTAGTAGTATCTGTGGTAACCAATTGCAAGCTCAGTAGATCACGTGTTGATTCTGTGTGACGTCAAACGGGTTGAGTCCATTTTATTGGCATAATTTAAAATGGACTCTAACCGTCTGACGTCACACGGAACCAACACGTGACCTACTGAGCTTGCAATTGGTTACCACTAGTAGAGTTTGTAGTCGTAGTGAGATATGATTTGATATTGAGAGTTTGTTTACCACCGACACATGACTTTTTATAGTATATAGGTTAGTGTCCATTTATGGCTTTTTAGCTATGTAATGGACTCTAACCGCCTATCTGGTTCGAGACTATTAAAAGTCCCGTGTCGGTGGTAAAAAACAAAAAAACTCTCATTATCAAATCATATCTCACTACGACTACAAACTCTTACTAGTGTAGTATCTGTGGTAACCAATGGACTCTAACCGCCTATCTGGTTCGAGACTATAAAAAGTCACGTGTCGGTGGTAAACAAACTCTCAATATCAAATCATATCTCATTATCATCATATCTCACTACAAACGCTACTATTACGGCCGTATTCACTGCATCCGAGTGAACATCAGACTCATTCAACACTAGTATAACGCGAGGTCGTGATAGCACCGTGTCAGCAGTGGATCCGTATTCATTGTACTCGGATCAAGTGAGTCCGATCCTGGCCTTGGCGATTGCTTGGCGAAGGTGTTTCGCGCTGAAAAGGTCTTCTCTGATTGGCTAGAGAGAATCACATCACTCGTAATGAGTTTGTTTAGTAAATAAAAACACATGGTAATGCCTTACGCTGGCCGATAGACTGAAATAAAAATACTGCTATGTTTAATACAATTGTATAACTATTATATATCAAATTAAATTAATTGCTGAGTGTATGTAACTTGATGATACATTTATAAACTGGCTTATACCAATACATTTAATTTAACTAGTAATTAATACTTTTACTGAGGTGTTTAAAATTATTAAACTCAAAGGCAAAAACCTTAATCAATGTGTTTCTATCGTTTATGGTGAACAATTTATTTTACAAACTATCATCAAGTAATGAATTTTGGGATATTATTCTGGAAATTTAATTGATTTTACATGTGCTGTCATAATTTTAATCAATGATTTGTAGGGTTTTCTTTCTCCCTATACCTTATATGTATGAGTCCTTTGCAACATTTTAATTTTGCATTATTTGAGATCAAATTAAAAATAAGGACATTCTAATTTATTGATAGATAGATTAATATGAATAAATTGAAATGAAAACCTATGCAATAAAAATGGCTCAAAACAAACTATGAAGAGAAAAGTGAGTGGCAAAAAGAAGCAACGAGCAAAATCAGCTGCTCTCTTGGAGTGAAAAAAAAAACATTGAAAAAGAAAATAATGAAAGGTGCTCTATAAAGAATAAATTTATAAAAACGATGGTTTTTCTCTTAGGGGCTTAGGCTTTGTTACATAAGTTTATATTAGGTACCTGACCTATATAAATTAGCATTGATTATAAACTCAAATTCTAAAACGCAAAAGCAGTATAAAGTATTAAGTCTCAAAAGATTTTGCAAAGCTGTTCTATAGTAAACCTGAACAAATTTTTGAAACTCAATTGAACAATAAATATAAAAACTATCTAAGATACTATTATTATTACTACCTATCAATTTAAAATTTCTCCCAATCCTTCCTTGATGTGAATAATAAATTCTGAAGCTATTAAATGAAGCTAGATTGTTAAAAAAAAAAAAGTTTTTTTTTTCCTTAGGATATTGACTACAATAAAAATTACTTAATGATTTTCAGTTATAAAGGCTCATACTTTAATAACACTACTAAATACTAAAACAATAGTACCTATTATTTTTACATCATGTATTTATGAAATAAAATTTAAAATACTCAAAATAGTTACCAATCTTCCCTTTATTTTTTTATTCTTGAAAAAAAAAATAGTATGAATAATTAAAAATGAAAAAAAAAATACTTATTAAAGCTATGATAGTATATCCCAATAGTAATGGCTAATAAAATCATTAAAATACATTTCAACTTTATACATAAGAAAAAAAAATATAGAGAAAAAAACATTTTTTAAGAAATAAAAGAAAGAAAACAGTTCTGCCAGAACACATAAACTTCCATGCAAAAAATATGACATTTTGAAAAATAATTCAGTTTCTTTTGAATCAAAAATTATATTCTGATTTCAAGAAAGTAATTAAAACTCTGAAAAATATTATCACTGTAAGCTACCATAATATACATTTACAAACTCATAAACAGCATTAATTAATGTGGATTTTTTATTCAATAAAAAGTAAATTGAGCAACTTTTTGAACATAAAAAGGCACAATTCTTGTATAATTTATAATGATATCAAATAAGAAATACAAAGAAATTATTACATTACTAATACAGTAAAATATTTTATTTCACAATTTAAAAAGAAAATTAAAACACTATCAATAATTATCAAATAATTTTTCATGGCACAAATAAGCAGCTGTTCAAAAGCAACTGTTTCTGAGGTCAATATCTGGAATAAAAAGAAAAATCTAAACCCTCAAATATATAATATCGAGATTAAAATTGATTTAAAAAAATTATGAATTGAATTTATTTGTTCTTCATGAAAAAGACAATATACATTAAAATAAATGTTTTGCTTAGATAAACCTCCAACAAAACAGTTCATTACTTAATTAAAATCACAGAATACTTGAGAACTATAATTATAAATGAGTGTTCTTAAATAAACAAATGCTTTTTGAATTTCAGAAATTATTATTGTATTTAGGTAGACAACTTTTTAATTAAAAATATAGAACAACAGAATTCACTAAAATCAAAAGTTCGCCGAACTTAAAAAGATTAAAATTGATCCAAAACATAACGTTAAACAAGAGGAAAATAAATATTATAGATAGGAGTTAATGACATCGTTTCATTTTAATACACCATCTATTTTGTAGTTCGCTCATAGCCATGTTTACATTGTAGTATCAAGTATATGCATAAACATTGAGCAAGTACCAGAACCAGATAGACATTTTTATGGGTTGTATTTATACAAAACCTACCTCTCTATTCTTCATTACATCATAGAAATCATTTCTCGACAAGGATCTGCTCAATCGGACCCATAATTATCTGGATTGGATGTTAAAAATTATCGGTCGAAATGGTCGGGCGGCAGCCATTTTATTTGAAGCTCTCTCTTCTCCGTGGAGAAGTAGTGACTGCGCATGCGTCGATACCGAGTCAAGAGTTGACACCTCCAGCTTCGAGGTGCCATCGTTAGGACGATTTTAAGCTCTGATTCGGATGCTGTGAATACGGTTTTCGGACTTACCACTTCGTCGCCAAGGTGTTAACTCTGATGCTGATGGCTGTGAATACGGCCGTTAGTGTAGTATCTGTGGTAACCAATTGCAAGCTCAGTAGGTCTCGTGTTGGTTCTGTGTGACGTCAGACGGTTTGAGTCCATTGTAATTATTTTTTTACAATCACAACTATTTTTTTACATTACATTCTTTATTTTCACAAATTGATTGTACTAAGTTATTAAAGTATTAAAACATAAAAATTAACAAAAAAAGAAATACCTTAATAGAGTAATAATAGTGTCGAAGCCGGGTTCCTGCTTGTAGCAAAGGACACATGCCAACTCAACTCAAGTATTAAAAATTTATATAAGTATTATAATTTTTTTAAGATAGTTTGACGATCAAAAGGTGGCAATTCCAAAGTCAAAATATCACTGAATCCCTTTTGCTTTAAAATAAAGCAAAACCTAGCATAAAGTCCTGCATGTTTTCATTGTGTTATATTTTTTTTAAACGTAAACTATATCTGCGTCATTTTGGAATTTAGTGATATGTGGATGTTACATTACATGAGGTAGCCGTAAAAATTTACCGAGACAAGTAATTTGATATAAATAATATTTTTTTATTTAAAACATAAAATGTCTATAACATTTCACAAACCAGAAAATGCCATAAATAGGGCAAATGAGTTTTTAGAACTTGGGAAATACGAAGACGCAATACAGTGTCTTACTGATATTCTCATAAACAAAAAAATAAGAATTTCAAAGACTGTTCATGAAGCTATAATAACTAAATTATTAGAAATATGTGTAGATAATAGAACATCTGCTACTGCAAAATATGGGTTGTATCTTTATCGATTTATTTGTCAAGGAACTAACATTAGGTCATGGGAGGACTCACTGAAACAGCTACTTTTTTTGGCTGGAGAAAAGGTTATGGTTGCCAATAAAGATTTACCAACATCTGCATCCAACTGCTGCACACTTAAGCTTCCAAATCAAAAAGATATGTTTAGTTCCGAGCCTCTAGAAAAACGTGAACTGAAGGAGAAGCAAAAGAATTTTCTTTGTTGGATACAGTTCATGTTAGAGTGCTATCAAGTTTGTTTGGAACTTCTCCGAACAGCTCAAACTGATAAACTTTATCATGAGATTGCTCGAAATGCATTTAAATTTTGTGTGAAACATTCAATGAAAAATTATTTGCAAAAGCTAGGTAATCTCATTCGAATGCATTTCGGATATTTAATAAAGCGCCAAACGCAATTGACGGGTGATGCATTGGAATTGTATTTGGAAACATGTATGAATGAACTTGAATGCACTCTTCAAATAGAGTTATGGCAAGAAGCTTTTAGAACCACTCAAGATATTCATAAAGTTATCACTATGCTTCAAAAACCCTGGAACCACACACTTATATCAGGATTTTATGAGAAATTGTCAGTTTTATTTTGGAATTCAGATAATTTGCTTTATCATGCCGCAGCTTTATGTCAGTTGTTTGAAATCTCCCGTGAACGAAAAATTGCTTTTGAAGTTTCCAGGGTGTCTGCCTGCATGGTTCTTGCCGTTTTGTCAGTCCCCTTTCCATTTTATAACCCTACTGCGGAGTTGATAACTGAACACGATTCCAACATCATTGAGAAAAAGCATATGATATTATCAGCGTTATTGAACTTGTCAACAAAACCCTCAAGAAGCTCGTTGTTGAAAAAATTAGAACAGTACGACATCGTTCTATCAACTCCCCTAGGAATACAAAAAATATATGCGCTATTAAAAAATGAAATTGATGCTTTCAACCTAGGCACTAAATTGGAAGCGTTTATTTTAGAACTTGGTAAAAATGAAAAAGCCTATTATTTTAACCAATATTTTTCCTCAATATATAAAATAGCAGGAGTAAAAATATTGACGAATATTTCTAAAATATATACGACTGTAACTATGGAGAGATTAAATAAACTAATTCCATTTTATAACTCTTTTGAGTTGGAAACATTTGTTGTTGTTTCATCTAGAATGTATAGTATTTCTCTCAAAGTAAATGATGCTAAGAAATATGTATATTTTTGTTCGGATTTCAACTTTCATCTGAATAAAAGCACATCACTGGATCAAAATCACAAAGCACGAGAAAGTGGTTGCTATATTAATTATATGCAGTTGCTCCTTCACACTCTTAGAGATCTCGCAATAAAAATAAAGCCTGAAATGTTTAGGGACCGAACAACTTCATTCAATGAAACATTTAAAAATAAGTATCTAGCCGTTCGAAATGAAGATCGAAGAAATGTGTTGGGACGGAAAAAACTTATTGATAAATATAAAGTAATGTTGGAAAATAAGAAGCTTAAAAAGGAACAGCTTGTGCGAAAGTTAGCTGCTGAACAGCATCTGAAATATGAAGCCGCTGAAAGGAAAAGATTGTTAAAAGAAGCTGAACAAAGAGCTGAACAAAGACGCATTCTCCAGGAAAAAGAAATAAAAAAACAAATTTTTTTAGAAAAAGTCGAAAGTTTGAGGAAAACGGAATTCAGACAAATTCTTGAAAAGTTAGATATGAGTAAATTGGAGAGTTTAGATCCAGAAATCTTGTGGAAAAAACATATTGAGCATATAAATAAGGAAAAGAAGGAATTTCAGAGCAGATTACAAAGGCAAGAGAGGGCATTATACCATTTAGAAAGAGCTAAAAGACAGGTTGAAATACCTTTGCAAAAGATTCAATACGAGAAGGAAAAGGCCATCGCCAAGGAATTGTGGGAAGAAGATGAGAAATTAAAAATTAAAGTTGCCTGTAATGAGCGGTCACGCGTAGTTCACTTCAGAGATAGATTTTTAACAATGAAAAAAGACTTAACTCAGTTTCTGGAAATTGTCAAAGATCATAAAAAGGAAGAGTTTGATGAAAAATACAGAGAATTTCAGCATCTTCTAGAAAGTGAGCTTAAGAAACGTTTGGAAGAGAGGGCTGTAGAAAGAAAGAACCAGAGAAGACAAGCGTGGTTGAAGGAGCAAGAAAAGCAGTCAGACCTCCGAAAACAAGCAACATTATCCAAAAACATTACCACATCTCCAAAAGGGATAAAAATGTTCCACAGACACGAGGGATCTCCAATCGCCAGGACTGTCTCTACTCAGAGAACCTTTAGGCTCAATGAAAATGCATCAGAGCAACGAAAAATGAAGAGGATTGATTACAATAAAGATCAAACGGTAGAATCTGTGACACTAGCGCCCTTTTATAAAAGTCGTGAGTTTAGTCCCAACAAGTGGGCTCCTTCTTCCACAGAAAGAAGTACTGATATGCCGTATCACATTCTTAAAAGAGAGATCTCACCAAGCACTGACAAGCAGTCATTTAGAACATTTAAAAGAAACCAAGTAAATGAAAGGGCAAGTCAATACAGAGAAAATACTCTTTTCTGTTTAAATTCATCCAAGTCGTCCAATGTAGTATCTGGAACGTCGAGAACGATGCAATACTACTCGAATAGACGGATTCTCAAAGATTTGCCATTCCAAACAGCAGTAGGCAAGTTGAATATTGAAGAGTCTTATGAGGGCTCATGGAGCATGAAACAACCACCAAAAGATGACATAAGATATTTATCTACGGTTTCATTGCCTAATGACGACATAAAGCAATCAAATGATGATGAAAGAAGTCAGATATTCAGTACTCACCGTTCGTGTACTCCATGGGCCAAGCTGAAATGTAAGGAGGACAAAAAGTAAACTCAAGTTAAATGTGTAAATTGGATATTCCCTATAAAAGAAATATTTTAGCTTTTAGTGTGCTATATGCCTTTTTTTTTGGCAAAAAAAAGTTTTGTAAATTTCTACACATTTTGCTTAGTAATTTGTATCAAACTACGAGAAATTATGTAATTTTAAATTGGGCGGACTGTGAAGGTTTCAGATGTAACTCATTTTACCTAGTTTGTCATAAAAAGTAGTACTATCCAACCATAAGGATAAAGAACACTTATAATAAAAGGAAGGATTAAAAACTCGTAATAAAAGAACAAGAAAGAACATTGTAATAGTGGTGTTGTAGGTACTCAAAAAAATCAAATCTTTATTTAATGAAATTCTTATATTAATGTATTTAAAAGTATTATAAAACATTTTCGTAATCATAATAAAATAAATTTCTCCTTAAAAAATGTAGAATTTTTAAGTAAACTATCCTACCAATTTTATTCTGCGTTGCGATATCTAAAAAAACATTAACGTAAGACATTTAAAGGTTGGGGTTTATTATTCAACTTTTTATAATTTACCTACATTCATTTATTTGAGGATGTGATGGATATTGTTGATTTTCATTAACTGAATACTTAAAATTCAAATTATTATCAACACACAAATTACTATAAAACAGATTGTCTGGGATATAAAACAATTCTCTTAAATTTGGATGATTCCTTTGTAGTTCTAGATCTCAACTCATGCAAGTCCTTTAAGGTAGAAGACATTGACACTTTCCCATTTGTGCCGTATCCTTCAAAGATTTCAGTATTCATAAAAATATCTTCTGTTGGGTCTGACAGCATATAATCTGTTTTAAAGGATTCATGTGTATTATCTCGTTTGCCAGCACTTATGAAATATTCTTCCATCTCTTCTAGTCTGCATTGTGCTACACCGTGGTGTTTTATCATCATTTGAAGGTATCCGTGTACTTTATGCCCGACAGGTTTGTGTTTGACTCTCTGAATAAGATCGGAGCATATAGTTTCTTGTTTTCGTTCTAAAACTGTCCGTGAGTACGCTGCCCCATATTTCAATGATAGCTGTTTCCAAACATTTTTAAGTTCCTTTACTTCTGTTTGTACGTATGGTGCCACCCATATTATGCTTGACACTGCTTCCACAATGCTTGGATCAATATCGTTTCTTTGTTCAAGTAAACTGTACCGAGCTAATAATTGTTCACAGAACATTTCGATCAGCTGAAATGCTTCAAATGAAGTTTCTTCTCTAATTGCAATTTGAGCTTTTAACGCGGCATGCGCAAATTTACCATCAACTAAATGCGAAACGATTTGTCTCTTTAATCTTATAAGGAGTTCAGATTTTTTGGCTTGGAGCACCCGCAACTGGGAACAGGCAAGTTGAAGATCGTGTTTGAGTCTCGAGTGCTGAGGTCCCAATTTCAACATTCTATCTAGGAAGATTAGTTTCAATTTTAAAACCAATAAACAACTATGTGTATTATTTCGTTTTTCTTTTTTAATTCTGTGTGTAGTAGATGTTTTTTGTTGTTATTGGTGGATTGTAGTGGATTGGTGTCATTAGATTTAAAATCCGTGAAATGACGGCTTTAACCAGTTACTCATTTAAATATTAATTTAAAATTGGGGTGGTGTTTTTTCAAAGGAATAATGACTTTTTAAAAATTAAATATTTCAATAATCGTAAAAAATTCTTAAAACAATATGTCCATACGGCTATTCAATATGGCTACTTACTACTACTACTATTAACAGAGCATTAACTCTGCCGTCCTAAGCTAGAACGCCCTAAGTCCATTTTTCAAGTTTTGAGATAATCGAGTTTTTATACCAAGTACTCTGCCGTCCATCTCGCTGAAGGTAGCGGAATTCTTCTTTCACCATCATCTTCCGAATCTATATCACCATACCTTGCCATTGCGTCACCAATCGTTTAAAACCTCATGTGTGGGTGATACTTAGTTGTTATTACCTAATGGATGGACATAGGACGTTCTAGCTTAGTAACATGCAGATAGGACAGCGTGATTCTATTTGAAGCTAGGCTAAAATGGCCTATGTCCATATAGCACTTCTCAGTGAGTCAGTTTCAGGGGGTTCGCTGTGAATACAATGAAGTGTCACAAGTTTAGTAACAATATTCTTTATTAAACATGAAGATTGCTTTGTTTAGCATAAAATAATTCCAGTCATTTTGAATCTTTTTGTTACTCCCAATGTTGTTGTTGTTTCCGATCCTTCAGGATCTAGCGGCAGCTAGATCAAATCCATGAGACCATGATCTCTAGCACGGTCAAGCACCAGTAGGGGGCTATTACGGACATCCGCAAGAGCGAGCCCCAAGCAATCGAGGATATGCTCGGGGGAAGCCGGCATCAGATGGCACTTAGTGCACGTCGGGAAGACTTTGCGGCCGCACTCAAAGGTCATGCACTTTATGTGCCCACTGATAAGTCTTGAGACGGCCGTTTGAGCCCGTCTATCAATCTCAAGATCCAATGCTCCTCCTGGTCTTTTCCTACTGAACCAGTGATGGGCGGGAGGGGTGAGCCAGACCTGTCGGTCTCTATTTTTTGTCCTGGAGAAAATCTCTTGAAAAGTAAGGTCGTAGTCGGTAGTTGCCATCATAGAGCATCCTCCTTTAGCCAAAATGTCCCCCCAATGTTACTCCCAATACAATGAAATATCACAAGTTTAGGAAAAAAAGGGTTATCAAACATTAGGATTGCATGATTGTTAGATTAACACTAAATATTATTTGTAATTGTAATATTTCTTCCTTCAAGCCTTACAACAGCATTTCAGTCGCTACAAATTGAAGGTATCACAAACAAGTAAATTAGCAAGTAGGTCACTTGAGATCCTTAGTTAGCCTGAGGGGTGTTTTCGAATTTTTTAAATTCACAACTTTATCAACATGAAAAAATATAACAATGAACGAATAAGTTATTTATGCAATTTAAGTTACTATAATATTATAATTTAAATTTAGACTTTGCTGATTTATTAGTGGCTTAAGTAGCCAAAAGGTTAGCGATTTGTCGCTAATTAAATTTGGAGGTAGGCAGGTACCTGTCCAGTTAGTAAGTCTATAAGGACAATAATCTGGGTCCACGTCCTTTTCTTTGACCACACGATGCAGCGATTTATTTGAGCGCGAACTTGACGCGGAGTTCTTCATTTCTTCGTCCTAGAGCGACGAACAGCTGCTCCACTAGTAGAAGGAGTAGAAGCCATGGCTTCTCAAAGAAATTAAGGAAAATCAATTGAGTAGGCAATCACAGACGCCAATCAGTGTTCAATTAAATTATTAGTAACACAACCTTTTCACTGAACATTCACAGCTTCCCGCTTCACCAACCCATGTTTATCTGATAACAGAGTTTGTTGTGGAAGTACTTTTTTGCTCTGGCTTTGATCTCAACTAGCATCACACATGTACGAGTTGGTATCCTCCGTTATACTGTTACGTGACGTCATCGAGTGAACACCACAGGAATATCCTAGTGCTACCCACGAAACTCTTATCACTTCTACTAAGCTAGAAAGTCCTATGTCCCTGAATTTCGTGGACATAGGACATTAGCTTAGGATGACCAGCAAATCTGGTGAAATGGACATAGGACAAAGTAAATTTTTATGGGTTCCTCATGGGCATAGGACTTTCTAGACTAGCTCAAAAGATGCGAGTGACCGAGATCTACAAGACCACGTCCTTATCTAAAAAAGTGGAAAAAATGGACTTAGGACGTTCTAGCTTAGGACGGCAGAACTATACTATTCATTTTTTTGTTTCCCTTCTTTTTTTAATTTAAAAAAATTGAGTTTCTTATGCAACGTTTTTCTCCGATTTTTGGTTTGTTATTATTAGGGTCATTTACAAGTGAAAATCGTTATAAAACCATATGTTTGAATAGGTATAGGATTTATCCTTTTCGCCCGTAGATCAGTGCCTCTCAAACTTTCAGTGTTGGCCACAGAGAAATATCCTAACAGAGGGTCCACGAGGCTATTTTCAAATGCGTTACTGATGTGAGGGCGCCACACTAGAGTCTGAAACGTATGCCGGCCGCTTAAGTCTCTCGCCAAATTAGAACTCAGCGCATGCGTAAAAATGTGTTTTCGATCTCCCATAGGCAGCCGGCGAACGATTTAGACTGGATCCAGACGCTAGTGAGTTTAGTGCGATCCCAGCGCCACAATTCTCCCAACCTGTAACAAGATGTCATGATTTTCAATTTCCATTATGGCCTATGGCCGTGGACTCTCTGTTCTAGTACTCTGTGGTGTTGGCTAACCGCTTTTCAAATATAATTTTCGTTGCGCCCCCTTTCAGAAAATAACAATGAACACAATGTAAAAATATATTATAATATAATATATTTTGACGCTAAAGCGCTACAATACGACTTTAAGTTTAGGACAGATTTTTGAAGGAATCCATTTCCAAAAGAAGTAACTAGACTTTTGATACTGGAGGCGGTGTACAGACTTCAATTCCATGGGTGAAAATGAAATGGATTAAATATAGCTTTTTATAGAACATTTAATTCGCGAACCATTTCCAATACCCAAGCACTTCCGGTGCTTGGGTTTCAATAGACGACATTAGTGTGACGTCACTTGCTTGTTTGGAAACGTTGATTCCATCCGTGATTGGTTCCGTACGGATTTACTTCCAATCACGGAACCAATCACGGATAGAATCAACGTTTCCAAACAAGCAAGTGACGTCACACTAATGTCGTCTATTGCATTGAAGATAAATCGTATTTCCGGTTTGATCTATACTAGTGTTGGGTTGGTTGGTGTTACATATATTTTCAGGTATGTGTGCTTGATCTCAAGGATCCGCTTATACACCTTCGTAAAGTAAGACAGACACAACAGAATTTTTACTGACACAATGAAGAAAAATACACCCAGGGGCGAGGTAAGAATCGAACTTACGACGGAGCAGTGCGCAGACTGCTGGCGTGAAAGGCAGAGAGCAAACCTAACGGGCCATCCGTCCCCCTCTACATTAGTGTTTCTCAACTTTTCAGTACTGGCGGTGGCGACCTAATTTTCAATCGTAATTTTCATCGCGTCCCCCTTTCATAACAACGTTATGTAAAGGGGGGCCGAGTGGCCTGGTTGTGTTACGTGCAGACAACCACGCTAGCAGTGTGTGCATGTGCACTGTATCGGCCGTCGGTTCGATTCCGGCTTTTGCCCTGGGTGTACTTTCTATCTCCTTGGCCCCGTTTACACATGGACCATATACCCGGGTATAAGTGGCCAGTATACCCAGCAATCCGAAAGGGTCCACAATCCCTAACAGAAGGTCCACAAGGCTATTTTCAAATTCTGTGCAAGTGTGAGGGCAGCACGAGAAACTCAATGATTGACAGATAGGCACTGAGCTATAAACAAACTGGAGTGACAACCTCTGATGATATAACATGCGACCGAACGTGCCGGCGCGGAAGGTCACAATTGCCCAGTTCGCTTGAGCGAACCGGGCAAAACAAACGAATTTCTCCATAGACTAACATTGTGTGAGTTGAACTATTTCTAGAAAACCCCCTTTTTTAAAAATATTTTGAGCAACATTTAGAATGGTCGTATCATGCTGTGCATACAACTGTGCCAACAGATGGGGAAATCTAAAAGAAGATGGAAATCTTTTCCGCGCAGACACAAACTTCGATAAGGTGTGATGCGGTTTCGGCACGCTCAGTTGTCACTCCAGTTTGTTTATAGCTCAGTGCAGATAGGTAGGCAGTACATTTTGGTAGTCAAAGCTGTGATTGGCTGTGACGTGTTCATTCAGTCTATCCTTTCGGAGGGCTATTGGAGGATCAAGCTTTTTCTCCGCCTCTCGTGACGTGAAGCGATCCCGGCGCCAAAATCCCCCCAACTTGTACAATATTCAATGCTTTTTCGGCCTATGTCCGTGGACTCTCTGTTCTAGTACTCTGTGCGTGCGGTCTCCCAAACCGCGCAACATTTTCCTCCCCTAGAGCTTTTTCAGGTGACGTCACGACCAGCTATTTTCTTTTAACTGTTAACCTTTGTAGGGCTTTTAACTGTTGCTAAGGCGGTTTTTAGGTATGGGGTCACGTGATTGCAAATGCTCCAATAGAAGAATTCCACGGCTAGTCATTTTCTGTAACTTGTTAACCTCTGTAGGGAAAAAAATTGTAACATCTTCTGTTGCTAAGGCCGTTGTTAGGTCCGAGTCATGTGACTGAAAAGGCTCTCTTCCACTCTTCCCCCTACCACATGCCGGGTCGAATTGAATAGAATTTTCTCCTAGCTTCACCTTTCGTGACCTTGGCACTTACCACAGTCTTTATATGATTTTTGAGAGAAATTTTCATTAATTTGAAATCCAGATTGAAACATCAGATCTAGGGAAAAAAAATCCAATCATTTCAAATTTCTAGTAGTAATGATACCACAAAACGCATGCTTCAAATGCATGAACTACATCAAAATCATTATTTTAGTTTACGAGATCGTAACCTTTGTAAGTATGATTTTGTTTTCCAAAGAGACAGAAAAGAAGATTTAACCAATCCACATTTTCCCTATTTTCTAATTTTTCCACCATTAAGACCGAAATATCCTAACAGAGGGTCCACAAGGCTATTTTCAAATTCTGTACAGGTGTGAGGGCAGCACGAGAAACTCAATGATTGATAGATAGGTAGGCAGGGGTATAGGCAGTACTAAAGCCGTACAATTTGGTGGTCACAAAGCTGTGATTGTCTGTGACGTGTTCAGTCAATCTGTCCTCTCGGAGGGCAACACAAGTGCGCAGACTGCAAGCGTGGATTTTTACTGCAAATTTCTGTATAAGGTAGAGGCCACAAAGTACTAGAACAGAGAGTCCACGGCCATAGGCCAATCGAAAAAGTATGAAATATTGTACAGGTTGGTTGAATTTTGGCGCTGGGATCGCGTCACGTCACGAGGGGCGGAGAAAAAACTTGATCCTCCAATATTCGATTGGCCTATGGCCGTGGACTCTCTGTTCTAGTACTTTGTGGCCTACCTTATACAGAAATTTGCAGTAAAAATCCACGCTTGCAGTCTGCGCACTGTACCGGTGCTGAGTTCGATTCTCACAGCCTTGCCCTAGGATTTAGAATGGTCGTATTCGTATCGTGCTGTGCATACAACTGCGCCAACAGATGGGGAAAACTAAAAGAAGATGGAAATCTTTTCCCCGCAGACACAAACTTCGATAAGGTGTGATGCGGTTTCGGCACGCTCAGTTGTCACTCCAGTTTGTTTTTAGCTCAGTGGCCCTAGGTGTATTTTCTCTCTTTGTGTCAGTAAAAATTCTGTTTGAGTCTGTCTTACTTGACGAAGGTTATCGGATCCTTGAGATCAAGCACTCAAACCGGAAAATACAATCCAAGTAGTCAGATGGCATCATTTATACAGTGTTAAATAGGTAATATTTTTCAACGAAATTGGAACGAGGTTTGGAATTTGGGAACGAAAACATCCAAATTCGAGTAGGGTGTGGGCTAGCTTGCTTGGCTACTAAAGCATCCCTTGGCGATTCTATTTTGAAAGGAGAGAGAAGAGTGAAGAATAAGTGACCTTTAAGTTTTGAAATAAGTATAATGTACCCAAGAAGGCACAGGTTCAAGATTTGTCCAGTTTTTGTCATGTATGGCCAAATTTCATTTACTTCTTGTAGCAGTAACGTAAACTTGACATATTTGACATTATTTTTTATGAGTGATGGATGATGATGAGAATGGAGGAAGAACAAGAACTAACGAATATGCTTCATTAGCCGATCATAGAATTGCTTTTATTTAGGACTTACGTAAGATAGAAATGAATGGAAAACCTGTTCAAAGTTGCTTTTTTGGCTGTTTTCATCTATGAATGAACCACAGAGTCCACAGAGTAAATGAACTATTTCATGAATTTTGTAAAAACGGTTTTTGAACTCTCTCTAATGCGGGGCCATCTGGTGGAAGTTTCGGTTTCTCAATCAGTACCGATAATGAATTTCACAGATGATTTATTTCATGTTTTATACATCTGGCATCACTAACTAACCTAAACCAACGCTTGCGCATTGAAGTTAGCGTTTAAAAAAAACATCTCCATAGGGAGGAATTTTGGATGTCTAATTTTGTTTTTATTGCTGCGTCGGATAAACGCATCTGTAATCAGGTCTATGTGTACTTTCCAGCTTTAAGATCTGGATCATATTTGAGAACTTACCGTGGCTTGTTGTGTGAGATTATGTGAATATAAGTAATCAATAAACAGTGACATTTATGTTATTACTTAGTAATATGGATGTGTTTATTTGAATCTACTACATTTAACTCTGCTGTACCTAAATTCAAGTAAGGCCTGTTTGATGTTCTTTTTTTTGCTTAAACTCAACTCAATAATTAATCTTGTATTGTTTTGTTGAGATGATTTGTTATTTTGTGCCAGTGATCTTCATAAGGTTCCTCAGTCATCAACTACTGTACGTACTATCTATTGAACCTATTTCGCTAATTATACTAAATTGAACTCGTCAAATTTTGATGCATGTACTCACACATCGGTTTTCAAAACACAATTCAGTTCCCTTCCTAAGTGTTTTCTGACTGCAATGGTTTGTATGTTGTATTTTTATGTGGTTGGAATGGATGATGGTCGTGATAAAATCGTTTAACATACTCTTAATTCATTTTACTCAAGATTCTCAGCACTTATTTGTAATCGTATTTTCATTCAAGTTGTTTGTAACCAAATCAATATATTTCTATCTTAATGAATGTAAACAACCCCAACCGTGTTTTCTATTCTGAAGTATGTTGAGTACTAACTACATCAAAATTTGGTTCATATGGTACAGGTAAGTAAAATGTGGTTATCTTAATCAGGCAATAGATTTTTGTTCTATAAATAACATGACCTATAATTTGAATTTCATTTCATTGTTAAGTAAGTTATAAACAGGATACATGTGGTGTTTGCATCTTTGCCATATTTATGTTTGCAGAGTACTAGGGAGTTTCTACTACTTACTATTAGTTTGATAATTTTATTTTTATTAACTTATCCTGTCTCCATATTAGTTTCAATACTTAGAGGGATTGAACCGACAATTTCTAACCTTCCATCATGTGTAAAACTTAATAGTACTAATTGATTTGAACTCAATTTATTAGCATCTATAGGATTCTGAATTGTAGTATCAAGTTTGACTCCAAAAAATCCATTCTGACAAAATTCAAATTTAGTTTTATTTTCATCATTTTATAGTGTATTATTACCTTATTTTACTAGAATTAATCAATAATTCTTATCCAATTTAACCTGCTTTATATGCAGTTTAATTAAAATACCTTACCAGAAATATTGTTTCTGCAGTTTTACAGTTTCTTTTCGATTGTATTTCAATCTTATAAAATTAGTTTCTTCAGTATCAGATAAGCATTTTTTTGTTGTGACATTTATTTCTTATCTTTCTACGACATTTAAAAAAAGATATTAAAAATAACTTATTTGAAAGTAAATTATTGTTCATTAATGATCAGGTTCTGCTTTATAAATTTTATGTCCTTTTGTCTTACCATAAACTCTAAGTTAATTGTAATTTGTTAAAGCTGGAATAAAGTATGTAAGTATATAGTACTATCTTTAATGTCTATCATATTTTAATCCCTACTAGTTGCCATGCATTTTCAGGTGTTTAGCATCAATATCAGTGTGTTCTGTAATCTAACTTTTAACAAGATGTTATTTTGCAGATTTTCTTCCCACATGTTTTGAATTTATTATTTATAATGTAATGATTTTATTTTCGTAAATTCTATTGTAACATAATTCATGTCTAATGCTTTGCTGTCTTATTTTGTTTTTAGTATAATTTATGTGGTATGGACTTGACATGTTCTAAAAATTTTAGAATGAACAATCAAAAGGCAGACAGTAAGGCCAGTGATCATGATGAAGGTGATCACACTCAGCCCATCAATCTGGTTGCTGCAAGGACAGTTGCACCTGCTACTTTCTCTGGAACAAGTGCAGCTGTTGCTGCCCAGCCACTTGCTATGAGATCCCATGTAGAACCAAATAAGCCTGGACTTATGGTACTTAAATTACTGTACTTTAACTATACTGGGTTGGGTGTGATAGTATATATTTTATTATCTATCCTGCTAAAAGTTGTCAAGCTATTTTGGGTGCCAAATATTCCAATATTAATAAATTTTTATTCTTCTTGTGATCAGATAAGGAAGAGTGGGGATGCTTGAGTTACCCGAATTTTCTTTACTGTATTATAATGATATTTTTTTATTCCGAAACAGGTGACTGGTGAATATTATAGTTTTGTATATGTGATAATACACTTATCTAGGTACTATTTTGAAAGTACTGTGACTAATAGTTGCTTTTTAATCTAAACTTTACTGATTGTTTACATTTTTTAAATCAATTATAAGTTCTTTAAAAATATGCATATGTATTATTTTGTGAAATCCCCTTTAAACAAATATGATGCTGGTTGGGTTACACAGCATAGTACTCGTGGTAAAAATTATTATGCAAATAATAATAAATAAAATAACTTTATTTTGTTAATATTTATTTTGTTTCTTTAGCTCTATTAAAATTTTCCATTTAAAAGTATAAATAATGTTATAGGTATGTAATTTTGACAATTGATGCAATATTTTTAAAATTTAATATGATAAATTATCTATTTTTAATTTTTTTAAATGTTACTTTTAAAAAAAGTTTTAGAAGCATCCATTCATCATGGTTCTTGTAATGTACTATCCCCCTCATGGAGATAATTTTTTAGGAATAATAGAAAAAAAGGTCTGAATAAAACAATTACCTACTTAATGTTAGAGAAAAAATATCAAAGTTTCAAACACAATTAAATATTTTTCTTTGCTGTAAATTAGTGTTAAACTGTAAATGTAGGTCAGCTATCCCTACTCTTGCCTACTTTAATTGGTTGTCTGCAGTTATTGGCAATACATACGTAATTTTTCATGTTTAAAGCTGCTTGGCAAATTTTAGCAGCATATAAAACATAAAAGTACCCTTAAAGGCTTGGAGGTTGTGAAATGGTTGTAAGTACAATAAAGTCCTGATTATCAGAATTAATTAGGACCAAACCTAACATGAAAACCAAAAAACTTTGTTAAAGCAAAAATAGTAAATAATATCAATCATGTAGGTTTGAATGCATGTATATCAACGTATACAAAAGTTACTATGCTCCACATGCAATTCATAATGTTATGATAGAGTTCTTTTACTTAAAAAAAGTTCTTAATTGGGTGTGTATTTGTTACTTTGACATTATGTTTAGCAGTTTCACCAATTTTTAAAACAACAGGATTTCTAAAAAAAATATTAGATAAGTTATTAAGGAAACAAATGATTGGGCCTTGGATTATTGAGGTTTTACTGTTTAATTCAAAGACATATTTGTACAAAACGTCTTTATTTTGGGGAAAAAATTGGAATTCATCTATAATTATCCAGTCTTTGGGATCATTCAGGACAATAAAATCTCAGTAATTTTAGAAATGTATAATTTAGATAATCTGGCTTGTTTACACTGTCTATCATTGTATGTTTAGTATTTTGTTAAAGACCGTCTCTTAAAATTCTTGATCATTCATTTTTGAGAAGTTATCACTTACTAAAACATATTTATTTATCCCCTCCTTAGCACGGCTCTCACATGTCCTGAGCGTTTGCTTTCTATTTCTCGCTCACGTTAGAGAGCTGTGCTGCGGGTATTCAATAGTAATGTTCCTAAATTTTAAAAATCTATTACTGAAGCCATATATTGTTTACACACTTATTTTATACAATTTTCTCAAATAAAAAATGGCACTTTTTTGACCATTTTCCCAAATTTTATTCGAGAGTTAAGGGGTTAACCTGATTTTAAGTACTGAATTCGGAATAATCCAAGGGGAGTTTCTTCATATTTTCTCTTATGAAAAAGTAATCACATCTTGTATGCATTTTAGCATTCTCTATTTTCAACTATGCTTTTGGTGTGTTATTTATAATGCATGTAGTTTATATCTAAAATTTGAATGGAACCATTTTGGTTTTGATTTTTTTGAGTTGTGCATGTTATTTGATAAGTATTTGAATTATTTTATCCTACATGAATTTCTTAATGGATTTAAACTTATTTTATTTAGTTTTTGAAATTCTAATTTCAGACATTGTACTTTCGTACTCCCACTCCAAGACCTCAAGGTCAAGTAATGGGCCCAGTTGTTGGTACCCAAGTATCTTCTACTTCACACTTTACTGCAAAGCAAGGTTGTAATATTGATTTAATGTAATAATCTAATTTATTGCATATTAATTTTCATAAATGCTAACATTCAATGAAATTTTTTTAGCTCAAGACTTCAAGAATAGCAATATATCAAGTTGGACTGGTAAGTAAAACTTTTTTTTCTGTTAAGCTTCCTCTGAATATATTTAATATTAAACTCATGCAAATGTAAAAGGCTAACTTTAGGTAAATATGTGGTTATTTATAACTGGTGCGGTGCAGAGCTACTAGTCTAGAATTTTCACTTGCTGCTAAACCAAGACATTTACCTGAGTATACAAAGTTTTATTTTTTGACAAAATTTGGTCATCAGCCTCAAATATTTAGTTACCAATGATGAGGTAGCAAACAAAACAATATCTCTGCTTATATATTTATCTTGTTCTAGATGTCTTTTCTTGTAAGGCTGAAGTTTTCCTTAAATGTGTTTACTAATAAAAAGGTAATTTCTAGTGATCCGGATGCCAACAAGTGATATTTCTCAAGGTGGAACTACAACTGCTAGTTCAAGTAACACCATAACACCTGGTATTTTACCTTCCGCTTTAAGTGGTACAGGTAGACACATGATTCCGGCTGCAGTTCATCCTGTTATTGCTGGGAGCTCGGGTCAGTCCATGGCATCTATTATAAGGAGTTCTCATCAGGGACCTCAGACAGGACATGTAATACACCAGTCTTTCTCCTCTCATGTTCCAAGAGGTAAAAATGACTCTAAAACCCTGTATTTCCTGTTAATTGAAAATAAAAAATGCTCAAATGGTTAATTAAAATTATATATTTATGAAGCAACTTTGTTTATTTGCTACAGGACCAGCTGCTGTTGCAAGTATTAGTGCGGCTCCTAAATCGGCAGTTGCCACACCTATATTAAGAACACCTCATTCTTCTACCACTATGGCTCTAGCTTCTTCATCTATGATGTCACTTCATACTCCTATCAGGGTATATAAATTTTTATGTCTTTTCATTTATATCTTTATTATCTGATAATACATCCATGCCAACTCTCCTCCTGTATCCTGAACTCCCACATTTTTTGGTAATTATTTGAATTTCATCAAAACTTCAGAAATTCCCATAAAAAAGAGTTTAGTAAAAGAAATAGGAAGAATTACAATTAAAATCCCTGTCGATGAAAAGTAAAAAAATCCGCAAATGAAAAAAGCAATCTGTTGGAGTGTTTAGAATGCTTATTTTGTAAAATCTCCATTCAATCTGAAGTTTCCTACTAAAGTCCTTACATAATTTTTTAAGTCTTGATTCTTCACTTAAAAAGTCTTCCAAATTTTCATTCCCCTTTGTTGGCAGATATGGATAATATTAACTTACCTGATGTGGTTCTAATGATGTTCTCTTTAGTTTCCATATTAAAAAAAGTTTTTTAAATTGTAAGTTGTAGAAATTAGTTTTGTAACAACTCTAAATTTGGTAATGTAACTAAATGCCTTGAATAGTTATAATTGAATTCAAAAGTTTTACTTTATTAAATATAATCCTAGTTGGACCTCATTAATTCATTTAAGGGACCAAGGCAGGATCAGAGCTCTAAAAAGGTCATGTGAGGAGAATGAATTAAATCATGTACTGAGCTCAAAATGAAGTTTAAAAAATTACATTAAATGAATAGAAAGGAAAACAAAGGTTTTGGTGCTTACATATTATATGCTATCCAAATGCCATATTGACAGGTTTAACTACTTTTCAAAAACAAAATGAAATCAATAAATAACAATTTAATTGGCACTAAATAAAAGAATAGGAATACAATTAAATCTAAACAAATAAATATTGAATAGTATCTTTGGAGAGTACTCATTGGCATGGTAATACATAAGTACCAACATTTTATGTTCTGAATATCTCAAATTGTTTAGTTTCAATATCCTGTCTGATCTGTTGTGACAAAGGAACATCAATCCAAGGAGTAGGTTGGTCATTCCATGCAAAATCAACCAATAGTCCAAAAACTCATGTCTTCAGATTAAATTTATTTTTAGCTCAAATACAGTACTAGCACTTTTATTAAAAATCTAGTTTTTTAGAGTTATGACCAATTTGAAGTTTTTGTCAATTTTTAAATGGTTGCTTCTCATTAACTATTTATGCTAGAGTCTTGAAATTTGTGTCAATTTATTCAGATTTGTGTTTTCTGATTCATAAAATTCATAATTTTTAATAAAATCTTAGTTATTCAGAGCACATTTACTAACCTATAATAGCTAGGATAAATTATTGATGATGAGAGAAAGTGTGTCTATGAAATCAATGTTTCAAGAAATGGCATACACATCTTGACTGAATCAGAATTTTTGATGCCTAAAAAAATGCTATAATAAACATAGAGTATTGGTGTTTGGGTCCTTTGATGTTTTCCAATCCATCTATGTTGTGCCCAGTTATCTTTTTCCTAAGAGGACTGGTTGCTGCTACTTTTATTCCAAATCTGACTTATTTTTCAAAAAATGCTACCTAATTATCACCAATATCAATAATAATCACCAATATCAATGTTTGTCATTTGTAGTGTAAACTTTTCAAGTTTAAGTTCTTATTTCCTGTATATTTTACCACTGAAATTTCTTTCCATTAGGCCAAATCACCAACTCTTGCTAACAGGACAGCAACACCTCCTGTCAATAGTTCTTCACTTTCTCAGGTTGTGGACTTACAAAAGTAAGATATACTTTTGCTATATCAAAATTTATCTAAACTAACAATTTAAGTTTGTACCTTCATTCAATTGCAGTTACATATATAGAAATTTATTTCAGCAAGGGCCCAAATATTCTCCTAAAATTCAGTTATTATCAGGCCCAAAGCTAGATTTTGCATTGAGGGAGAATTCCCCTTCAGGCCCATGCATATTTAATAGCCACAATGTAGCTTTCTTATACATTTTTAGATCGGACTTGCATCTTGATAAACTTAATCTCAAAAAAATTGTGAATGGGAGTTCCAAGTAGAAAGAGGGGGGTCTGGGGTCTTCCCCCAGAAAAGTTTGGAAATTTTACCATTTGATGTATTTCAAATAGTTTTGTTTTAGTACAATGAGTCTGGTAATAGCTGGTATACTAGTGCAAATTTGTTGGGTGCACAAATACTTCCTGGAGTGATTGTATACCCCTGTTCAATTGAAAATATGTGCTTTATACTTAAGATTTTCTCTTATAACTAAGACAATATTAAACTTTGTTGTTAAATCTTTTGCTATAGGAACTGCTAACAAGACTTTTCTTTTATTTAGGTCAAATATAGGACATTCTTTTTCATCAAGCAATACTACCCATATTGGGTTGGGAGCCCGAACTTTGGATGGATCAGTGGTTAGAAGTGGGCCTTCTCACTCGTCCTCAATAACTATTGCCAAGTCTATTAATATGAATCAACCCATTGTCCAGCATTTGCAACAGGTAATGAAATTTTTTTTATTACTGTACAACTTTCCCTTGATACTTTAGCCTTTCCTACACAACATTAGATTTTTTCTGAATTTTAATATACATATTTCAGTACGTAATTAATGAAAGAAAATCTGAAAATGGGTCCAAGGTACAACACCATTATTGTACCTTGGTTTCAAGGATAGTGTACTGTATAGTTTAAACCTATGTAAAAAAATTCTTAGTTTATTTCTTATTAAATGGATATAAGCCTTCTTTTAAAAAACTTAGAATTCTCTGATGAGATTTAATTGTGTGAAGGCTAATTGGAATGCCCTTTGAACTGATTTAGCCTCACTATTTTGTTTGCTTGCTTTCAAACATTTTCAAATGTACTTTTCTACTTATTAAATGATACATAGAACTATTGTTAGAAAACATCTTGGTCAAGGGATTGTTATTTTTGTAGTTAGTGTAAGGATGATTTTTCTCATTTGGTTGTTTCTTTTCAGGTGCATGACAAAACCAATCTGAAAACTGTATCTAGTTTGTCATCAACCACCAGTGCTGCTTCAAATTCAACCCCAGTACATCCAACCTCTTCCTCCTCATTCAGTGAAAGTGGAGTGATCTCTCGCACGACCGTCTCTTCTGGGTACTCTACCAGCATAATGCAGTTGTCGACTGCAGTGAATCAGCCCTCCTTGCAGACGTTGCGGGCACCCCACCAATCTATGCATTCTTTGTCTGGCGTAACTACTAGTGGAACGCCTCACCAAACTCTTACAGTCATATCAGCCAAGTCTTTGATGCCTACAAATCATTCTATTGCTTTAGCAACGCCTGCTCGATCAGGTAGTTATCTCTAGCTCTTTTTGCTGTTGATGTTTTTGATGGATGTCTTATTTCTCTAAGTTAGGCTCTGACCACACTCGCCAATTATAATCGCAGACGATCCTTACGAAAGGGGGTAAAGAAAGAAGGGGAGTTGACGGACTGTGAGCTAAACTACTCTTTTAACAGAGCGTTCGTTCAACTCGGGAAGATAAGGCAAGACTGCTCTGCTACAGGAGTAGTCTAATCCATGACCCATCAACTCCCCTTGTTTCGTAAGAATTGGTGAGGATCGTCTTCGATTATAATTGCAGAGTGTGGCTAGAGCATTAGATTTCAAGTGATGTTGATGTTTTCTAGCTTAATGGGTTTTATTTTCTGTAAGGTTTTGGTTTATTTTTCTTTTATAAATATGAAATCGGAGACAGAAGTGCTGCCCTTGTCAAAAAAAATATTGTTGCTTTTACTCTTCCTGCTTATTTTTGCTGACTAGGGGGGTAAAAAGACCAAAAACTTGCTTAAAATGTAATATTTGAACGGCCCCTACCCATAAAAATAGTAAAAGCAGATAACTATTTTCTTTTGCCTATAGTAACTGAATTCTTTGTTTTTGTAGTAGCAACTCCTATTACTAGTGCCTCTGCTAGTTCTTCAATAATACCAAGCTCATCATCAAGGCCACATCCAACTGTTAATTCCTTAAATCCTGCAACCATACCTGTTGGTCAGTTACATTTTATATAAAAATGAAAATTATTATATCTATTTAATTTGAAAGCTCTCCTAAATGTGTAACTTCAACTTTTAATGCGTTTTGCTATGGTCATTTGTTATGCTGATGCTGTAAAAAGGCATTAGTTATTACGTCAGAGGTTCCCAAGCCATGATTTTAGGCCCATATTTCTTTGATTAACAGACTTATTACTTGGGTTTTCCTAAAGAAATCAGTACAAATATCAATATTGTAAACAGTACTTGAGAAAATATGCAGGTTTTGTTAGCTCATTGTACTGATACTAGAGTTGTGTTTGAATTAATTTTAAACAGAAAGTTATCTGAGCCACTAAAGTTAATAAGGCATAGAAAAAACCTTTCTTTCACAAAAGGCCACAAGTAAACAAAATTAGGAGTATTTTCTCCAAGTGTCCCCCTTGTACCAAAATTAAGAAAAATTAAATAATTAACAAAGCAAAGTTAATAACACAGGAATTGTTTTTGTGGACATGAAAGTTATGGATTTCAGGAAAAAAGGAACTAATGTCATAACTGGAAGGGGTAGTCCCGTTTTTCCCCTCCTTGAATTTTACTGAAGTTCCACTGGTTTTTCTATTCTTAATTATGTTTGTTGATATTCTTTAACAATATTTACTGATTTTTGAATTTTGGACTTCAAATTAAATGTAGGATAGAAAAAGAACAAAGAGTTTCTATAAGACTTTACCACACAACAATTTATGGGCTTTAAACTTTAATAGAAACCTATACTATTCCATATTCCTGTACTTTTTATTAAAAAATTAATTTTATTTCTCTGCTGATAAAAATTTGAATTTGTATTGACAAAAACCAGAAGGATTTTCTGGGGTTTTCACTCTTGGTTGCAATCAATCAATCATCCTTGAATTATGCTTTGGATTTTAGTTTTATCAATTTAGGAACTTTTAATTATTATTTTGGTTTTGAAAAAAAGTTAAAAGAATAGCTTTTTCTCCTGCGAAATTAATTTAATACTTGATAAATAAACTAGTATTACCTATTGTTTTCTTGTATTTTAACTACAAATACAGTCAACTGAAATAAATTTATAATTATCTTTTAGCTAAAGTA
This sequence comes from Tetragnatha montana, assembly GCA_963680715.1. Classification (NCBI taxonomy): domain Eukaryota; kingdom Metazoa; phylum Arthropoda; class Arachnida; order Araneae; family Tetragnathidae; genus Tetragnatha; species Tetragnatha montana. The sequence goes on from OY796676.1 coordinate 32,075,756, forward strand.
TACCCTCAGTCACCTGCAACATCTAGAACCATCAGTGAGTCATCTATACCTAATAGCTCCAGAGCTGAAAGCTTTGTGACTCAGTCGGTTGGTTCTGGTTCTCGTATTTCAACTACCACTACTGCTTCTAATAGTGGTTCTCAGAGTGTTATGATCACAGAAAAACAAACGGATAAGTAAGTAGTTTTGTGGTTAGATAAATAAAATTTTTACTTTATGGGGGAAAATTGATCCTTTAATCAATTATTAAATCAGTAATGGCTTTGGCAAGTAAACAGAAAATATGAGTTAATAACCACCATCTTGTTTTTTCAGCAATCCATCAATTCGTTTTACTTCATTGTCCAAATCTCATACTGGAAGTACCACAACCTATGCCCCTTCTTCAACTACATACTTGTACCCTGATCAGTACTCCACAAATTTACCTATGCACCCATACACTACGAGTCCATCTAACCCAGGATTTGCCACACAGCTGAGACCAGTATCTTGTAAGTGACCTGTCATAGTTCCAATTTTAAGTTTGAGGTCACTAAAAAAAAGTAGCATATTTAAGTGTATGTATATATTTTTCAGTTTCTCAACATAATTCAAGCAATTCATCATCTCATACTCCAATGTCTGGCTCTAGTAATGTGCAACCCATAAACTCTGTAATGGTTGCAGTTGACTCTCGTCATCATGTTGCTTTGCACCCATCATTTGGTAGGTACATTTTAACTGCAGTTTTATGGCTTTGTATAATTATATATTTCTAATTAATTTTTTTTTTTTTTTTTTTCATTAGGCAAAGGTGCAGAAATGTCTTCACCTTCTTCCAATGGAAATCCTGTTGTAAATTCCAATTCAACTCCTGTTGTTACAACTTCTTACAATACTTTACAATCTCAAGGGAATGTAAATAATAATCACACCTCCCCCAGACCAAGTATTTTAAGAAAAAGGACTGCTGAAAGGTAAATTATGGGTCAACTTACCTGACTTGATTGTTCTTAATTGTAGTGGCAATTTCTGGCAACTCCTTAAATTTCTTTGATTTTACCTCTTTATTTAATTGTGTTTCAGTGTCAGTACAGTTGCAAAGAAAAATCTGACAAGTTCCTTAGTGGCCTGCAGTGATCCTATAAGTCCCAGACCAGACTCAAGCAGTATAAGTTTTGCATCAGTGTTGTCTCCTAAACCAAACAGGTAACATTATTGAATGAAATGTTATAAAATAATTAGATTTTAAAAAATTTATACTATTATATTCACTAGTCCTATAAAACTTCCATGTTTATAACTTTTTTCTATAGGCAAGCTAAATGTGATATGTATTTCCACCTAACAATAAATCTACACCCTATTTAGTAAATATGTACATGTCCAAGACAATCTGGGATAATAAAATGTTTTACTACTACTATGTTATGAATATTAGGGTATACCACCTATTGTTATATGAAAGTAAAAATGTATTGGAAGATTAACAGGAAGTAACAGCAAAAACATTAACCCTTTCATCCCCAAATTTTCTATAAGATTCCACAACAATGTCAGGTGGTACAGGATTAAAATGGTTAATCTCATCTCTTAGAGTTAAATAAATATGTTTTGTTTCAATAAAATATTTTACAATTTAAAAGATGTTTAAATTTTAAGGATTAAATTAAGAATTAAGTATCTTTATTCAAAATCATCTTTCTACAATTGATTTTTTTGTGCAGTATATCCTTGTTATCTTGAACTTAGATATCTTGAAAAATATTTCTCCTTTGAAATAAAATATTTCTCTAATGTTAATTTCAATTTCTATGTTGAAGAGCTTTAATCAAAAATTTTGATTTTTTTTTCAAAGCCCCAAATACTTTCTTTTTCTTGAAAATAATTCTGTAAACTTACACATGAGCACTTTTTGTTGTATTCCCTAATCCAGTAGTTTTTCCATAAACCTTTTCAACTTAACCTACTGGCTAAAAATTCTTCCATAGAACCCCTCTTATAAAAAGAGTAAACTTTGAAAAAATAAATTTTGTACTGTGTCATTAAATGATTTTTCTTTTGTTGACAATATCATTAAATTAAAGGCAGAATATAGGTACAAATTTACAAATATCTTTTGATTTTTTAAAATTTCCTTATTAATATTTTTCTTTAGAAATCAGCTCATTGCTCCTAATTACCTTTGCATAAATATTGCATTTAATGACAATAAAATCGGCTGAACTCTGATAAATTGAGCCTTAAACTTGAAAATTCACCCTTTTTTTTAAATTGTGAAAAAAAAATGTATGTCCTTGAATATTACAAGTTTTTTTTTAGTAGAGAGATAAATTGGAGTGTGGTATATGCAAGAAAATGCCATTATTTCAGAAAATGAAGATTAAGTTTGTAAAATCCTACTGTTCAACTAATCTGATATATCACTCAATAGCTTCCTATGATGAATTAAATTAATGGATGAACTAAAATGCAAATTTCTTTTAATATTTTTTTTTCAGAATTCAATTAAACATTTTTTTAATTACATATTTTCCCCCTATTTTTAAATAAACATTTTGCACCTAAAATAACTATATTATAGGTACATATTTTGAGTTTTTTTACTACATATAGACATCACAGCCCTAGTTATCACTATCCCAAGTTTTTGAGTCTCTTCGATTTCAAGATATTGAGGTTATACTGTGTTAAAATATATTTTCATACGTTTTGCTCAAGTGTTTTAATTTCTAGTGATAAGATCAGAGAAGCACCTCCTATGCCGGTTCCTATGCAATCAGAGACTCCAAATGCTTCATCTATTATTCAACCTACTGCTATCAAAAAAGAACCAGGAATTCTTGAAAGTTTGTTTAATTTTATTTACTCTTTAATATTGATTCTTGTTTCATTAAAGCCCTAATTAATTGAAAGTTAGAAATTTATTAAATATGAGTGTGTTTAAGGGTTAAGAGTGTTTTTAAGCATATAGTTTAATAGTAAGCAATGTTTAAAAACAACTTATGTTTACTAAATTTAAATGTATTTTATAGAAATAGTTCAAATTTTTAAAGAGTAATTTAATCATTTAAAAGTTTCCTGAAACTTGAATGCAGTGTGCTTTCTTTAATATTTTTTTATATTTAAATATGAATTTCAACCTCAAATAACAATTAAATTATTTAAAATAATTTTAAATCACTATTGCTTTTTGAGGTTGAAATTTCAACAAGGATAGGGTTTTTTTATCATTTAATTCTTGATAATGCATAATAAATTAGAATATCTAATCTCAAGTCTTATCAAGAATTTCATATAAACTATTTTTAAATGCTTAGTGTCAATTTAGACATATTCTAAAATTAATTTTATATACAGTTTTCTATCATCAGTACCTTTGAATTATGTTATAAACTTCTAGTTTATTTGTTTTTAAAATTAAATATTTTTTTTTATTATAATGTAGTGGTAGATGAACAAGATTTTTTCCACTTGCATGTACTTTTTAATTAGTTCTTATTACAAATACAAAGTTTTTTAGGGTCTGTAAATTCTTTCAATAATAAAAAAATTAATGAAAATGAAATTTTGTTATTCTGTGAAAAGTTGTGCTATGAGGCTGTTCTGTCTATTGTTCCCAATTTGATTTTTATTATTTCAAATGGAAATTTCAGACTGGTTCTATTAGTTTTGATCTCTTATTATTTTTGAATTAATTTAAAATGGTTGCTCATTTTTTTTAACTTGGGTATAAATTCCTCTACTTACAAATTTATTTTAATGGAACAATGGTGAATTTGAAAGCTGTCTATTTATTTGTATTTAATCTTTTTTTTTATCATATTTTGCATTTTTTTACAACTAAATTTTATTACATGTCAATTAGAAGAATTGTCTACCAGGCCATACCTGCCAACCAATTATAGCCATCTAAGTTGAGCAAAGCTGTGTAACAGTTTTAAATATATTTAAGAACTTACACTTAGTTGCATCATATGCTTTCTTCATACTCTCATGAATGTTAGTAAATTTTAATAAGAGTTTTGATGGGTTTTATGAATAACAATTTATTCACCATCTGATATGATGGAATTTTACAACTATCCACTCTTCATTGCTTGTTCAATTATTCTTGTTTAGTTTTAATATCATTTAAGGATGATCTGCAAAAGTAGCCATTCAATAAGTATTTATTGTTAGTTAGGACTAACCTAGTTAATTAGGAGACAGCATTTTTCAAAATAATTTTCATTTCTGACAGTTATTTACCATAAACTTTAGATACTTCAAGGTAATTTTTCTTTAACGGTTGTTATAAACCAATTACAGTTGTCACAGTATCAAAAAATTTCGTTAATACTTACTTTTTATGGAACATTTTGGTGGACTTCTAATTACGTATTGCAGTAGTGTATTTAAAAAAGTAAAAAAATGTTCAGTTAAAAGAAAATTCTTGCTTTTTTTGGTCAGAAACCAAATATTTTGGGGGTTGATGTTCCTCTCCAATCTCATAACTGGTCTAATGTCATTTTGGGATTTTTAGACACTTTGTCAGTTTAATATTATTGCACATTTAAGTTTGATAGGTTGTTAAAAAATAATCAATTTATATTCTTTAAAATATAAGGTGGAGAAATATTTTCTTTCTTTGAGAATATGCTATTTTGTGACCATGAGCATAGTTCAAACTCATTAATAAAGATAAAGTATCGTTTTAAGAAGTTTTCAAAGCTTTTTTGAAACTTGAATTTCAGATAACAATATCAATCCTTTTGTCTGGGAAAACTCTGTACCACCTCAATCCAATCTCACAAATTTCAAACACCCCTTCAATGTGTACCTGTACAGAGGTGCCAAGTATTACGATATGTCCGTAATAGTTACGGATTCGATAGAAAATTACGGTGTTACGGACATCGATGTAAAATTACGGATACCTATTCTTTCACGGATTCGTAATTTTTTTTCACTTTCATAATGAAGATTTATCTCCCTTTCCTAAAGTTGCAAATATGTTGGCCGTACATGGTTGCCTCTCCGGCTGTTCGTGAAATCACCGGCTCACGGCGCGCATCGGCCCGGCGAATGAATTTATGAATATGAATTTTGTAATCGGCCCCTGGACTTTTCCATGTGTGATTTTTTATAAATCTGTGATGCAAATTGGGGAATAAAGGGACTGTATCCAAATTGCGTTTGGGTTAAATCTTCTCTACCTTGGGTTTTGCCTTCTGTGCCGCGGCTGCAGAAATAATCACAACTCTTTTGCAGTGGATCTCTTGTTATGGACTCTCTAATTATTTAAAATTATAGTTCTTAAATTATCTGCTTTGGAAGATAGGGGTTCTCCAATATTTAGAATTAAATTCATAAGGTATTTCTAAGCATAATTTTTATTTTTATTAAACTTGTTTTCAAGAATTCAACTAAAATTACCTTGCCAGTTAAATTATTTAATTGTTAATACGTAAATAGTTTAGATTAAAATTTATTATCAAAATATTTTAATAAAATATCTCTCTCTAAATTTTCCAATTTATTTAATTCAGTATAATTTTTTTAGGATAATGAATAAGATAAATAATGAATTACCTAAATTTCTATTTATTCATACTAATCTTGAAACTTTACTTAAATTGGATTTGTTTTTTCTGTTATCTAATTTTTTTAATGAAATATAATTAAAACCAATTTAGATGCTTATTATTTAAATTTACCTAATTCATTATCCAAATAATTAAGCCAATCAAATTTTAGTGTTTAAAAATGTGAGTCAGGGAAATACTCAAGTTTGGGATCACATCACCTGAATCGCAATCAAGAATTGTAATGCAGTTAGATCCTGAGGACAGTGAGACACCAGCAAGGTTACTGAAAAGTTACTGATTACATCAGCTCTGGTTACTGAAAACTTTTGAAACTTGGCACCTCTGCCTGTAGTTGATTTTTTTAAAATGTCACAGTATCATTTTTATAAATTACTGTGAATAAAAAGATTATCTTTATGCATATATAGCTCTGCTCAGCAGTAGAAAAGTCAGAACATTAACGCTGATAAACTTGGTTGTTTTAACTGAATACTTAAGAATTTGATTACATTTTTTAATAGATGTTTTACTCTAGCGCTCAAAACCAGGGGTTCTCAAAATTTCGAACATTGCGACCCACTTTTTATGTACAGAATCTGAATCTAATGCGACCCACCTTATCTTCCATTAAAGTATAAAAATTTTTCTGGCCAGCAAAAGGGCATAGTTAAGTTTGGTCCTCAACTATTTTACTGGCAATAATTACATGCAAGCAGTAGGTTTAATGTATTTTTTGTTGAAAATTAAGTGATAAGATTTGAACCTCATTACACTATTATTTCAGTTTAATCTGCAACTTGAACACTTGACTCGCACAATAAAAAAGGAGGGTCCTCCTCCAGAAAGATTTTTGAAATTTGACACTTAAAAACAGCTTTTCACAACTCGTTTTCTTGTAATCTGAGGGTAATTTCCAGTTACAACATTTCTTAAGAAAATTCCCAAAATTTTTAATTGGCCCCCAATAAGACGTGCGTCACCACGTGTAGAAACTGATATGAATGAATTTCTTGCAGCACCAGCACATTAAAGTGACTCAAGATTTTCTTAACTTTCTATTACTTTTGACACCAAGTTTTTTTTTTACTTAATTCTTTTTTAATTTCTGGTAAAGCCTACATCAAATTTGTAAAGAATATAAAATTACATTTATTCAAAATACTGTCGTAGCCCTATCAAAAAGTGACTCGCGAGCCACAGTTTGAGAACTTCTGCTCTAAACTTTGTACCAGTGGGAACCTAAAAAAAAGCATGATTTATTAAAAAAAGATTGAGTTTAGTGACTTTTATTTTTCCTTATTGGAATAATAAATCTTTTTCTTGATTTGAATAATATATTCAATGTGTTTTTTTTTTTTTTTTTTTTTTTTTTTTAGATATATGTAGTTCATAAAAATTAAGGTACATAAGCATTATTGCATTAGCCAACTCAACTACACATTGAATTCAGTGTTTTGGATGCTTTCCTAAGCTGTCAAAATATATGAGTTTGTGAAAAAATTTATGTTTTTATTCCTGTCAGTTGAGTCTTTATGTATAGCTGCTAATTTTGTTTCGAATTATTTACTTTTCAAACAATTAAAGTAATACTATAAAGTCTAAAATAAATACTAAAAAAAATTTAAGTGAAATTTCTTTTAAAGGTGAGACTGAATTCTCCTTAGAGAGTCCATCAAGCATCCATGATTCAATTGTTTGTAAGTCATTCTGATTGTTGAAAATTACTCCAGGTTCATATTAATAAATTAATAAGGTATTCTAATAATTTTGTGGGAAAAATTTAATGGGATAAAACATGAAAAAATGGGATTGGGAAAAATGGGCCACAATGGGATTGCATTAAAAAGGGGCTTGAAGTAAAACATTAGAAACTAATCTTAGTTTCTTAGGTAGAAAACATTAATACCAGAACTATATTAATGATATAAAAAATGTATGAACAAGCTTATTAGATTAGTTACATTTCAAAATTTTATGCATGATAGTTTCACTGAAATTTCACTCTATAGATATTTATTTACTACTGATCAGAATTATAAATTATTGTCTGATAATAAAACTGACACTACAATTTTCATCTTTGTCTAAACTACTACTTACACTCTATTACCACTCTAGAAAATGCTTTAGTCTAGCTCAGAATGAGAATTTAATCATCATTCCAGTTAACAGTTGCCTCTTTTATGTGTGTGTTTATTTCAGCATCAACTATGTGTGCGATTTGTTGTTGGCAGGTATGCAATTGTAGAATTTTAACATTTGATTATTTTTACTAGTTAAACTTATTTAAAGGTAATAAGTACTCTTAAAGAATGATTGAATTGGAAATAAGATAATTCTATACATTTTTAACATCCTACTGTTCAAAATTGTTGTTTTCATCCCTGTTATTAAGTTGAAATAGCTTTGTAAGTTAAGTTGCGATAAACTAGAAAAGATCAAAGGAAGTTGCTTTTGACAAATCAATAACATTTGGACACTATTAAACAAAGAGTGTCCTTCTAGGCAGCAGCCTCACCATTTTGCAAAGCCTGGCTTTCTGTGAGCTCCTACTTGGATGGCTTCTGACTTTAGGTCATGTTTCACAGAAACCAGACTGTTCAAGGTAGGATTTTTGATTCTGCCATCACTTAACATGAAAGTGTTTAATGTTTGTTGCAGTTGCTTTTGGACACTTTGATTTTGTAAGAAGGCGAGTAGAATTTTGATTACCTACCTAAGGAAACTTGACTTTTTTATCTACTTATACTTCTAACATTTTAAGGATGTATTACTTTTTTTTAATCTTTCATGGGACTTTTGAATGTCTTTCTTTGATGATATGCGAGCAACATGCCTGCCAACTTCCTTGCAATGTCTATTACCTTAACTTCCTACCAGTGTGAAAGAAGTGAAATGAGCAGTTATGTTGCAAAGAACATTGTCAGTATTGAGCTTTACTTTTCCATTGCTTATAATTTTCTTGCTTTATAGCTATTCTTAAATAGAAGTTGAACATTTCATGAGTTGTCAGGTGTAAACAAGGCTGTTGTAATTTTCAAAAAGGAAACAAGTGTGCTTTATGGCATTGTAGTACGGTTGGCAGGTATGGGTCATTAACCTAGATGAGAGAGAAAAGCTTGTTTTATTGGTTTAAAGATGTCCACACCTGTGTAAAGACAAATTTTCAAGCATTTTCTAGTTTTAATGATACCATCAAATTAAATTTAATACCATCAAATTATTTAAAGTACCATCAAATATCAATTGTTCAATTCTTTTAAAATTTATCTTGGTAATCCAAGATTATATTTCATTTATCCTATTAAAGGTTATACACCAGACAAAAATGTTTACTTTCAAAAACTTTAAAAATAAATTTATGCTTCAATGGAGTATTTTCTCTTTCTTAAAAATCTCACCTGTATCTAAATACAGTTCCAATTTACTGAAGAATTTTTATAGTGTTTCCCAATGGCAGGTAAGTTTAGAAAGCTTCTAAACATTTGGAGAACAATCAAATTTTTTATGGGTTAATTGTTTTTTAAATTTTAGGATTTTTTTGTTGGTCAATCAATACTTTGCTTTGGTTGGCTTTTATCATGTGATTGACAATGGATAACCTGATTGTTAATATCCAAATGTTTTGATCATTCTGATTTCTAAAATGGTTCTATTATCTTTTCATGCAATGTTTTTTTGGAGTTTACTATTGTTTTTTTGTAAAATAATATTTTTTTCAAGGTGTTGGCAACAATTTAGATTCTATCAAGAAAGAAACTTGTTCAATTGAGGCATCACCCCGTAAAAAACCAAGAAAGCAATTATTGTAAGTATTATTGTTCGAAACCCCATGTTACTTTTCCTTTTCTGATCCATTCTTTAAACACTTATTGTTGTTTTTTTATAGAGCTGCAAATGAATTGATGGAGACACATTCCTCTGAAGGTGATGAAAATGGATTCGAATCGAAAGTAAAAGTTAAGGAAGAAATAGGTAAATGCAGTGCTTGATTTGTAAAAGTGCCTCTTATCTTTTATGGGGTTGGGTAAAGAGCTAAAATAGTGTGATTGGGGGGGTATTTCAATTCCTAAAGAAAGTATCAAAATGCCCTTCCAGTAAATTCTGCCTCTAATTGAGCCGTATTTTTTACCTTCTTCCTTTCTTAAGGTGATATTAGTACTGTGTATTTTCATGTATAAGCCAAGGATTTTTGAAGAAATTACTGAAGATAAAGAGATGGGTTAACTTCTGCACGAATCTCCAGATTTTTTCTCTTGCTGTAGCGGGGAATCTTTTCAAGAGTCCTTTCAGGGGTAATCACATCTCGTTAATTGTCTACAGGCAGACAAAAAGAGTTTTCTAGGGATGCCAACCATTCCAGATTTTCCAGAATCATTTTGCTTTTCAGACCTAAGTTACAGATATAGCAAGATAAACTACAAAAACTAAGCAATTTTTTTTAAGTTTTGAGAAGTAAACTCCCTGCTTATACATTATAAAAAGATGTAGGATAGGTGGGGTAAAAGGTTGCACTTTAGAGGTGTTTTGAAAACTTCTAAAAGACTGGAATTTTTAATTTAATAACTATATGCATCGTTTAATAGCTTGAATAGTTGACTAAATTTTCTCCAATAAAAATCATGTCTGGAATAATATTCTAAGAGAAATTATAATGTTTCGAAAATATGCATATACAAAGTTAAAAAAAAGTGCTCTTCTAAGCAGTGGCAGATATAGAAATTTATTTTAGGAGCGACTTAAATATCTTCAATGAAGTCATTATTAAGCTAGATATTTGCACTGGGGAAGCAGACACAAAATTCTCTCTAGCTCCTCCTTTTAATATTTAGTAGATTTAATGTATCTTTTAATACACTTTTAGATAAAATTTGCATCTTGATGAACTTTGTGTAAAAAATATTGAGATTAGAGTTCGAAGTAAAGGAGGGGTGTGTGGAGTTCCTCCCTCTTAAAATTTATCTCAAACAGGGTTTTAACTTGATTTGGTACCCCTGGTCTGAATTTCAATGAGGGCCCAGGCACCTTTGCCCCTGGCATGTGAATAAACTTCATAATACCAATCTGAAATTTCATCTGGGGTATGATCATGGACGATTTTACCTACAATAAAAACACCAATCCCCTAAACTTAGTGCATGGCTGTTCAAATATTACGTAACCATGTTTTTGATCATTTTTGACCCCCTGTCAGCAAAGATAAGCAAACCGCAAACCCCCCTCATAATTATGTAAGAAAACTTGCCCCCCCTGAAAAGCCAAAATTCTTGACATTTTTTTCCTAGTTCAGTTTCTTTGGAAAATTTATTTTTGGTTGATTTTGAAATTACTTATAAATTGGCAAAAATGCAGTGTTTGTGACATCGTATGTAAGCATCACTCATATCCCCCTCCCCTTTGTCAAAAAAATAGGCAAAGAGCAAACCCCCTCCCCTCTTAGGTGCTTACTTAATATTTAAATGGCCACTAATGTACCACTAAGGATTTCTTCAAAGTACAAAGTATTCCCCCACATACCCAAAGGAATGAAAATTCTCATGCATAAAAAGTTCTAATAGCAGCAGCACTTGAGGTTAATAAAGCTTAGCTCAGCTTTAAAAGTAGTACTGCTTAAGAAATAATCAGATTACAGGGTTGGAAGATTTTGAAGATGATTTTAATAACATCTGCATATTTTCTTAGTAATTTATTAACTTAATATATATTTCACTTTTAGATGAAGAAAAATTGAAATGTGTCACTTTCAAAAGACCTAACATGTCTTTACTAAATATGCATCGCCAACCATGGAAGGCAAGGCATAATCACTTCCTTAGACACTCTGATGTTAAACCTAAAGGTATGATGTTCAGGTTTTAATATAATATGCTTAAAAATTAATGAAATAATAATTATTCCAGTATTAATGTTTTCCAACTTTTCAGAAGAGAAAAAACCTACTGTCAACGAGCTGGCTAATCAGAAAGGTATTATTCAGCACATAAATGGTTGGAAAGTTTACCACTTATCTGCTCAAATGGATGAAATTGTAAGTATTAGTCATTTTAATAATTGCTATATCATTTTAATTCTAGTAAATTGATTGAAAAATTAAATTCAGTTAAGAATTATTAAAAATTGAAATTGGTTTACCTCATCTATAAAATATAATTGTCTCACTACCCCAACTCAGCCAACTGTTATTAAAACCTGGTTCACCTAATCTATAAAATCAAAACACTTTATCATCCTATTGTAATTAGTATCTCATTAAGCAAATAAATTTGTTCTTTAATTCATATTTTCTGGAATATTTTTAGATTGGGTTAGAAGAAAGTGTGCACTCCAAGTTATCTCACTTACTTGATTTCATCGAAAAAAGTTCTCAAAGAACTAAAAGCATGAACTCAGATGAAGACAGAATTATAAATAAGTTGACTGATTTAATAAAGGTAAGTTTTTTTTTTTTAATTTGTTGATTTATATAACCTGGTTAAATGCTGTATTCTTGAATCAGACCAACAAACATCAAATAGGAATTTATAAATGAATACAAATAAGTATGTACCTCAAAGTAAATCTCTTCTGTTTTTAACTTTCTAATTCTTAATCTGGTCTTAAAATTACACTGATTTTTTCAATGCTATATTTTCCTGAGACTTCAAGTATTTAGTTGTCATAGAGTCTGTGGTTGTTATCTTACTACATATAATACAGAAATTGTCAGAAAAACTATGGAAATCCTCCCAACAGTGTGGCAGAATCCATTTTAGAAAAATTACTATGAGAAATTTGCGTATGCGAGGTTTTTATATAAATTGGGAATTTTCTAATGGATTTTTGAGCATTGTATTTGAAAATCTGGTTGAAATTTTCTAATAGCTTATAAAAAATTAAAATATTTTGATTTAAGAACCTATACAAATACACATGACCTTTTCTTTGTTTCTTTTTCTAATATTAGCTATTAGAATATTTTCTAATATTATTAGATCAGTTGTCATGGAAATAGTTTTGGGTCATACTCTCACCCTGCATGACCTGTGATGTCCCTACTTTCGTGCCATTCTAAAAAGACAATTTTCAACCAACTTCCTTGCAGCAATGTTTCATAATGTCAACCCTTCAACTATTGTATGTTGTAACTTTGACTGTGTCCATGCTCTGCTTCTTAGCTATAGAGTTTTTTTTTTTGGGGGGGGGGGGAGTCTGTTTCATCAAGCTTGGCTTAAGTTATGCTGGTGAAATATTTTCCCTCTTAAAAGGTTCTCAAAAAGTGCTTAACAAGTTCTTACTTTTTTCTACATTTCTGAGTATGCACCCTGTATAAGCTATTTATGAAAATTTTGTTATGTATTAAGTTGGCTATTCCATCTTTTTGGATAATTATTGTGTCCATGCTAAAGTATGTTTTAAGATAACTCAAAAGTAACTTTTATTGTTTAATGATTGAAATAAGTATGACTTTCTGTCTTATGAACTTATTTTTTTTTTTTGCTAATAATTTTATGCAAATCAATGTATTGAGATAGATTATATAGCTATTTTGTATTTTTAGGGTAACTTACAAAGAAGTAAAATAGTTCAGGAGCAAGTTACTGAATCAAAGCAACAAGCCATTAAAGTGTTAGACCACAAAAGTAATATTGGAGAAATGGTAAATAAGTATGTTAGTAGACGACCACTCAAGAAAAAAGACAAATCATGACTTAACTAACTGCGTATGAGCTTGTGTTTTAAGAAATCAGGAAATTTATGAGTGGACTCTTGTAATCTTTTAAAAGCACATTTCCTATCATTAAAATGTAGGAATGTGCTATGTGTGTATAGAAAACTTTATCTCACTTTTTGATGTTTCACATTTTAATGTTTTTTTTTTTGTCACGAAGATTTTTGGAATTTTGTAAATATTTTAAGATGACTATTTTAAGCCGCTACAATTGTTAAAGAAAATGGTCATTTAAAAATCATTTGTGTATAAAGAACTTGCATTGTGCATATGCATTATGAGTTTTTAATTTCATTTTGTATTTGAATTGAAAATATCATCCCTTTAGGCTACTTTAAAGTGGAAAACTGATTTTATCTGCAATATTTTGTAGCCTTCAGGTGTCGTACATATTCATGCTTTATTCAAAAGTGAATCATAATTTTCAATACCCTGTGTAAGTATTTTAAAGGTATAAACACTGGTTATTTGGATTTTAATCTGAGAATTTTGAACATCATGTTTATTTGTGCATATGTATTTTAGGTACATAAGATGGGGTGTTGGAAGTATTCTTGTAAAAACATAATTTATTTTTCTCTGTAAGTTATTGGTTTCAAGCATTTTATTCTTATCGAGAATCAAAACAAAATAACTTATTTTGTGAAACTAATTAAATTTTGGAAAACTTGTGATTACTATTATTATTTTGCATTTAATGTTAATGTGTTAAATAATATTTGGTTTATGCATTTTAAGCTTTCTCAAATAAGGAAGTTTTTATAAAATAAAAAAATGTTTTTAAATTGCATTTCTGGATGTTGTTTAGTTTACTGATACCAGCTGTGCATTTGGAAAATGGGGATTGAAAAAATATATCTACATTTTAAGTAGCATCCAAATAATCATGGTTCTGCATGCCATATATATCTTGAAACACTTAGGTTTATTTTTTTTTTAATGGTAGAGAAACAGGAGTGTCCAACCTAAAAGCTTCTATTGACTATGTAAAAATAAATATATAACAGTGGATTCCACTTACTATACACATTGGTTTATTTGGAAATCTGCTTAATAGATGCGGAAACCAAACTATTCTAATAATGCATATTTTAACTGCTTAAAAGACACCAAATAAATACTTAGGCACAAAAGGAGACACATCTGTGCAGTAAGTGTTAGAAATAAGCAATAAACTGAAGTATTTATAAAAAAAAAATTCAATTTGCTTAGATGAATTATATTAGCACCAGAAAGAAATAAAAAAGCCAAAATTGTTTTTAAAAATGTGAGTTTTGAATATCTGCTATAGGTATTCAAAATATTTTTAATTGTTATAGAATTTAGTCTGTAGCAACATAGTGAACTAAATTATTTTCTACTTTATTTAATGCTTTGTTTGTTATTTTAAGTCTCTTATAATAAATGTTAATTTATAAAAGAAAATTAATGTAAAAATTTACGTTAGTTGTTGGGTATTTTAAGCATTTTATTAAACGTGAAATCGCTTAAGCAGCACAAAATGCCCTGGTCCCAACATAAACTTTTGATATTTTATTAAAGGGAGACAAAATTTTAGAGTTTGATATTTTAAGTAAGAATTACATTTTCCTGCAATATTAAACCTGATAAATAAACTTAATTATAAATCTTAATCTATGAATCAATGCAGTGGTTGTAAAACTGTGTACTGGGATGCCATGAGGTTGCCACTAACGATTACAAATTTTTGTTGCTTATTTCTTTTCTAGACCACTACTCTTCTTCTACTTCTTTCTACTTTTTTAGATCAAAGTAAGACTGCCTAAAGTTTTAGGGGAAACCCCTCTTCATCTTTCGAAGAAATATTTAATTCTTAATAACTCATTCATTTGGGTCTATACTAAATTAATTTCACCTGTTCAGATATTCAATTGATTTTATTCCATTTCATTCACCTTGTCATTAGTTATTCCTTTTGAAGGTAGTTTTAAAACTTGGAAACTAATAATATTTAAAAAATTTATTATGATAATTAAACATGCTTCATATAATGAGCTCTGAGTAAACATAGTTTTCTTCAAAAATGTGCAGTGACTACAAAATGTTTAGGAACCACTTAATTAATGTATTAAAAATAAAAATTCCCTAATTTCTCAAAGAATTCAGAAAGTAAATTTTTGGGGTTGTTTTTGGTATTATTTAGCTACAGGTTGTAACATAGGTGTATTTTAAGAGTGGACAAATAATCATAGGGGGGATAATTAGGTTGGAAAAAAGCCTTTGGTCAATGGTTTATTCCAATTCTATCCTGGCAAAAGTTTAGTCATTCACCTATGGGTTGGACACTCTTGGATAAGAACCTAAGCTTCTCATACTGTTTATTCACTATTAATATAGTATATGTAGTTATACCAGATGAGAAATATTTCATATTCAAAAAAATTATTTGTACTTTTTCTGAAAACTGACCTTGTACTGAAAAATGAAAGAGTCGACTTCTTGCATCCTAGGTTTAATGTGAGATTAGGCTAACTACCATTGAAGTGCATATTGCTGGTTTGGTAGGTGTAAGAACTTAAAAGTAATACACAAGAAAAGATTTTTGCATGTATTGCTGAGACTCCAGTTTTTGTTTGATGAATGACATTTGCAAACATTACTTGTATGAATTATCTCTGTTGTATCATGGAAACAAATTTTCCTTTTTAAATTTAGCTTTTTTTTTTGTTAAAAACTGTTGAAATAGTCAAACTCATTATAGTGAACTGTCTTTAGACCCATCAAATAGCTCTTTATAATTTATTACATTTGAATATTGGTTGATACAAGAGAAAGGTTGATTACAACTTACAACCAAACATGGTTCACTATAATGGGTTTTGATTGTATAGATTCACATTTGATAGTTAAAACTCAAGTGTTATTAGTTATATAGTTTGATACTCAAATGTTTTCTGTGGCTATGATTCGTTTTTGTGATAATTTACTGTCAAATTATTCTTTCCCATTATAATATTGCACTCATGTTATACTCATTTTTTATACATTCTCTAATAAGCTTCCTGAAAATTTTAAGGGAAACATCTACAAATTAGTTGTATAAATATTATCAGGAGGTTCCTTTCTTTTAGTGATTAACAAACAGCTTATTTTAAGTTGAAAAGAAAATCTTACAAGCTGTGCAAAATAAAAAGTTAAATATTTTTTTAAAAAAATACCAAGTTATAACAATAACCTAAGTTTTTTCAGGATATTTTACTCTTTTTAATTAAATGTTGTCTCCAGAGGTGGCATAACTGCTCCCCCCCCCAAAAAAAAAAGTGTGTCCCTCAAATTCTTTCTCTTAAATATGTTCAGAATTTGCTTTTTTGTTTAATTGTGTAAGAATCAAGAAATCTGCCCAAGACTAACATTTAGCCTTGTTTTTTAAAAAAACATGCTTAAAAAATTGAACCCAATCATTGTCTTTGTCTTCTGATCTTTTAAAATACAAGCCAGTTTGGACACATGACTGCTGGGCCAAAAATGCCTATCTGCTCTTTTAGTTTAAAAAAACACAAATTTTCTCTATTTGCAAAACTGGTTGCTTAGTTTTCAACAAATCTCCATTCAGAATTATGTCTGCTCTGCCACTGTGTGGCACTCACTAAGCAGATTGGTAGTTTTGGCATAGTAAGCAAAGGTGTAGGGGGAAATATCAAGTGTATACTTATTATTTTATATGTCTATCCTTCCTTCATATTTTATTTTCTCTTGACTGAAGTTAAACCTATGCATAAATTTAAATTATTTTTTATTTACAATTTTAAATTTATGATTGATAAGTATTGATTATTAAATTTGGTTGTATTTTTGAAGTCCTGAGTTGTCATTTTTAATAGATTAAAAAATGTTGTTTTTCTTAAGAATCTGGAGTTTTTAGTCAGTGATTTATAAATACAGTTATCAGGGGTGGTTGTGTTTAGAGGGTAGCTCTGGATATCCAAGATTTTGTATTTACTTTTCTGTGTTTTTTGCAAACTTATTCCTTGGTTTCCTAGTTTTAAAAGTATCAGTATTTTTGTTCTAAAAAATGTTTCCAATTATTCAGCATTTTTTGGTGAGTTTAGTTTCATCCAAAAGTTTTCATGTAAGGTGCCTGGTTGTAAAATTTACTTCTTGCATTCAGCTACATTTGTCATGATTGATTCTGAACCAACTGTATCTAAATTAGTAGTTTTCTGATATTTGGAGGATATTCCGAATTTTTCACTCTTGGTTTCAGTTACTCCAGAATAATTTTAAAGGATATTTAAATGTTAATTCCTACTTACTACTAGGGTGATTATGTTCTTGGGGGTACCCTGGGTTTTCTACACACTCTTTTTTTTGTTTTCCCTTTAAGAAATGAATAAAATATCGGTATTTTTATTTTAGGAAATACTAGAGAACACATGCATATTTCGTAAACTCCTTGTGCTGACATTTTGCATTTTTTGCAATGTCCTCAAGTTTTAGTGGCAGGTTATAAAGTCGGCTACTCAAATTTTACCATCAATAATTTTTTCTATCTGGCTCTTTGAATCTTGGTTACAATCACCCCTGTTATTATTATTCAAACTTTTATTAATATTTACTGATGATAAACTTAGGGTTTTAAATTATTTTTCTTGAAACCTGCGCATGCTTTATTATTTGTAAAAGTGTTCATTATTTTGTTTATCATTTTTTGTTATGCCTCAAATATTTGTATATGTATCATGGAGTTATTTTTACATTAAGTTTGTTGGATACTTTTTTTGGCATATTTTTTGTGTTTGTGAACTTGATTTTATTGTTTTTCAAATGTATAAAATGTGTTTAAAACCATTAAAAAAGTTTTAATATATCTGTATGGGATTTCATAAAAATAATGTAACTTTAAAAAAGGTCTGACTTATCCGGTGATAATTTTATGTAAATATTCTTGACATTGCAAATTCTTGTTGGTGTGAATTAGACATACATTTCAGCAAAAGTAGTAAATTGCTGCCATGTTCCATTTGGTTATCCCAAAATGAATGACTTACAACTGTTGCAATGTGTTATACTAATAGTTTCATTTGAATTTATAAAGGGTGTAACAAATGCAATGTAATAATGATAAATCATTAAAGTATATTTTTAGCATTTTCTTTTTTTTATTCCCAGTTTAGCCATAAACCTTTTACACTCAGTAGGTTATCCTCTTGTTACACAAGTTATTTTTATCTTTTTTTTCCCCCCAATTTGTTTTTTCTTTGATTGTTATACCACGGCTTACTAGATACTTATACAGGCTAGTCGAGTTTTAAACAATGAAAACCATTTGACAACTTTTCCCGCTTGGAGCACTACAAGACCTACCTATATCACCTACCGCCTTCAACACTGTGGATATGCTTTGCCAGTTGGTCCAGTATTGCCATCTGGATTTGCAATGATTTCCATACTCAACTAGCCTGTATAAGTATCTAGTAAGCCGTGGTTATACCTTAAAATCAAGATCCAAGGATATTTTATATTTCATTTTCTATCTGTATTCCAATTTATTATATTTTCATACAAAAAAAAAGTTCAATAGTCTTTCTTATTCATCCAGATTTAATATTCACAAAACTTATGCAAATGTGAAATCAATATTCCCTCTCTATACCTAATATACGCCTAAAAATTTTTTTCAGATTTATTAATATTGGAAAGCTCTGTAAGGCTCGGAAAAAATAATGTGGAAGTATAATAAGATATTGCCACTTTATGACCTTCGAATAAGGTAAGGTAGTTTCACTATTCTAAAAAGAGTTTTTGGTGACTTAGAAACTTTTTTAATTACTCTGCATAACACATTTTTGGAATCAAAATGTTGGGATTCTTTTGGGGATTCTAGGTAAGCTTATGTAATTTCTTAAAAAATTCTCAATTTTAATTCAGTTAATAGAAAGCAAGACAAACAACTTATCATCCATCCAATTACAACAACCAATTGGTGCCATAAATTTTATGATCAAAAATGTTTCTACCTTTTAAAAATATACTTTAAGTACTTTTCAAATTAAATATATTTCAAAGACTGGTAAAAGTATTCTAAAAACTTAGATATACTATTTCATATTAGAATTTCACACATTTTTTTTCTGAAATTTAGAATTGGTTGGGTTTAGTTTTTGATGCTCTTTGCTACAGCTAAGGCTGGCATTTTAGAATTAGTCTGGTAATCAAAATCAAGTGAAATGTAGGTTCTGTCTTTTATGTCCGAATGGCTTAAAAGGTATTACTGTTAAAGTCGAAATAGTTAGAGCCAAAGATGAAGTAAAAGTTGCTCAATTAGGAACATTCTTTTTTGCATGTTTTATAAAAAGTAAGTGCGGTCAGCTGGGTTTTTTGAGAATTGTGAAGCGATCCACAAGGTCCTGCGTGAGCAGTTCACAGGGTTGATGAGCAATAGCGGGTAGGCCGGTAGCTCCCTAGTATTAAAAAAAACTAGTGGAATTTTATTTAGAACTTAGTAATGTTACCCAACGGTTAATTATTGTGTTAGGTCACACCTATTTCAGTAATGATATTGAAGGCCTGGCTAAAGATTTTTAATTTGAATTCAGATTGTTAAAAAAATGCCGACCTCCTTCGTTCCTTTATAAAGCTATTTTTCTACCAATGTCATGGTTTGTTAATTTTTACTGAAAATAGGTTTTCTGAAACTTTTCAGAAGGAAAAATGGAGAGTGGGTATCTAGTGCATAGATACCAGCTGGTTGAAAGTAATTTGGAATATACTCTCCAACCTGAAGATCAGTATTAGACAGAAAAGCAGGAGACTGTGAAGGTAATAGCATAGGTGAAAGTTTTCTGTCTAGGGAAGGAAATCCTTCTTTTTGTGATTTTCTTTAGAACGAGGGGGGGGGGGGAAACAAAGGTAATGAGAAGATAATACTTTCAACAAACAGTTTAATCCAGTTAAGTCCTGGTAATTTTTTTTAACTTTCACCCATGGGAAACAAATATTTTTAGAGCAATCCTACACAACATGCAGGCTGCATGTAACCTGCCAACCTTTTGTTGTGGCCCAATAAGTCTTGGCTGGTTCTTAAAACTAAAAGTAATTGAAGAGAAAATTTTATTAAAAGTATGCATTTATTTGGCTAATCTTTAGATATTTTACCAATTAAAATACAAATAATTAAAAAAGGAACTAATATAAGTTTGATAAAAACCTATTTACAGTGGAGTACAATAGTTTTTGGTTCAAATCATGTTTAAAGTTGTGCAAGCCTGGTCTAAAGTACCCCTGATTAGTCAAGTAGCTAGAACCCTTTTCTAAGATTCCTAACCTCAGCTATGGAAATGATAACTTAGCAAATCCAAATGCAAGGTAAATCTAATTGAAAAGAAAACTCATAAACAAAAATGACTTCTTTATTAAGTATAATAGTTCAAAGATGATTAAATATAATCTGTGTACAGTTACACCTCCAAACAAGCTGCTCAGAATGACAGTGGCGTAAGTCCACTGAATATTATCATGAGTAATTAAAGGTTTTTTATAACAGCACCTGTAGAGAAAGCACTTTTTTTTGTACTGCTATCTTAGTGCTTATTGAAGTCAAATATCACACTAAATAAAGGATCTAGAAAGAAACCCCAATCTGTGCATTATACCTCAAATTTTATTGTAATTATAGACCTATCCAACTGTCATTTTGAGCTTCTCAAATATCAAATATGATTTATGGTATAAAATGAGTACACCACTTAAATCTGATAGATAATTGTATAAAACAAGAATAGAAACTTGTTAAAATACATTAAAACAGAAATAATGTCCTGAACAGAAATAAACAGTGTCCTAATGCCATATAAAGTTTTTATTGACTAGATTATATATATATATATATATATAAGTTTTTCTCCATGATGAGTCATTAACATACTAGATTTTTTTTTTTTTTTTTTTTTTTTTTTTTTTTTTTTTTTTTTGAAAAATTCAAATAATTAAATAATAAAGCTCTGAGATGGGTAAGAGTTAGATACAATGTTTCAATTCATAAAGCATGATAGCACCTTCATACCTTTCTAACAAAAGGCAATTATGATTGAAATACAAATTATACTTCTAAGAACCCAGAAATAATGCCCTTTTACTGATAATATATTAATCAAATGAGATGATAGTGACTATACATTAAGTAGGAACTATTTAATTCATTACTCCATAAGTGGTTCTTAAAAAGGGTGAAGGCAAGATAATTATAGTCCATATTGACTAGATAAGTAAAATGATTACTTAAGCTTTAGCTTTGTCCCACTTAGTTTTTCCTTGGGAACAGGCATGTGTCAAATAAGTATCTCAACCCTCTCTTTTTTTTAAGTGGGGAAAAATATTATGTTCTCTCCCTCCCTATCGTTTGAGATTTCAATTAGGTAAGTAAGAACCTTATTATTGAATAAGTATCACTTTTTAAGGCATTGACCTTTTCTGTTTAGCAAAACATTTGTAAAATATAAACAGAGTAAGTAAAAACTTCCATAGAATATACAAAGGGTTTTTGTATTTTGAATAATATCCAAGAAAAATAATTGCAGGATTTTTTTTCAGCATCAAAGAGCAATATTAGCAGTATGCATAAAACATTCTTACAGTTACATATTATGGTTATGGCCCAACTGCAAGTATTTTTGCTTTGAAATATTATCAATATATTAAAAAAAAGGTTCACATTGATTTTTAGTCTTAAAAAGGGGTATTTTCTTTTCAGGTTAGTAATCCTTTTTTGTATTGAGATTTTCAAAATTTACAAGTATTAGATGAACAGCCTAAAACAATAAACAATGCTCTCATGCAAAAAAAAAAGTAAAATCAATTAGGTAGTCACATGTCCTTTAGCTACTTCAGTGAGACGATTGAGTAGAAACTGTTTATCTCGTCCCTCCAGAACTATTTGAGCTTTTAATACTTTCATCATTTTTCTCTGAGCAACTATAATGGTCCAGTAGTAGTAAATAGCAATGCTGGAATAAAAAATGTGGATTAGTTTCACCTTTCAAAATAAAAATATTAATAGGATATTTTGATATCCCGTCTGTTATTTCAAGATTTCCTCTAGTTACTAAAATTATAGAAAATGTGATTTCCCTTTAAAAGAATGTTTAAAAAGTTGTTACTTCGTTTGTTTATTTGCCAATTTTAGAGTGTAAGTCAACAGGAGAAGGTATTGCATTAATAACTGTTCCTGTTTTTTTTTTTAAATCTATTTGCTTTCTCCAACCTCACCAAAAACAATTAGCTTTAAGCAGATTTAAAAATAAGTATTTTGGTAAATTTAAAAAATGTACTGTTTATTTAAGTTTTGAGGCAAGTTCCTAGCAGAAGGAATTGTAATATTGAGCTGATATTTTATACATATCTAATCAAAGACATTTGGTTGAAAATCTGCACTAGCAGTAAATGGATGTTAAAAAAAGTGTTGTTTTGAAAAAGATTCTTTTGGTTTATTACATCATTTTGAACTTAAAAAACGACTTCTCTCCTTCTCCTCTGATTTATCCAATCTTTATAGCCTTCCAACCATCCCAGAGGTTAATTTAGGTTCTGAACAAGCAAAACATAGTAAAATTATGAGAACTAACATAACATTCATATACTGTAACTTTCAAGTCAACACTTACCACAGTAGAATCATGGCAGGTATGAAAAAGAGTCCACTAAAAAGGAATTTCATAAATATTGCAAATTGTGGAGAATGGTGAGACATTTCTTCATTGATGGATTCAAGCATTGTAGAATAGAATCGAAAAGGACTACAAGCTGGAGAAGGTAGGATACTGTATAAAAAAAATCATATTTTCATTTATCTGAGATAAAGTTATATGATAATTCTAAGATGTATCTTAGGGAAAATATATTTATTCAAATTAGACTAATCTATGTCAGCATTTCCTAACTTTTTTACACCCACAGAACCAATTCTTGTGACAATGTTTAAGTTCTTGGGAACCATAGTATGTTTATCAGTATCTTCTTATTAGTATATATTTTTAGGTTGTAATAAAACCAGAAAATAAATATCACAAGTCGCTCATTTTAAAGTAAAAGCAATTATAACATAAAACATACCTAGGATAATACAATTTAGAAACACTGAATGATTTGTAAAACCATAGGACATAAGTAAAATATTTGGACTTTGGCTTTTTAAATTGCACATGTAAATACCTATTTTTATGTTTAGGAGTATTCCCCCAGAAAATAGGAATTTTACTTTATAAATGGTATTGCAACTTTTAACCATGCTGAAACTCAGAAAATTTTCTTTCACACCTTAATAAATGACTATAGTACAAATACCCCATATCTTAAAGCCCTTAGATAAATAGGGATCCAGGTTTCTGCACTTAGACATGATCTCTTTGAACATTAAAAACAAGACAATCACAAGTTATGGGCTTTACAGAGAAGGTGATCCCACAAAGAGAACATGTGGGAGTCTTCTTCCTCATCAGTAGATGACCTTGAGTCAACTGGGTTTGGGTATGGCTGATTCAGAGCCTGCTGAATAAAACTTCCTCACTGTGATTTAAAGGAAAATACTGGGGAGGAGGGAACAGAGGCATGAATGATAGAAGCTTGTTCCCAGCTGGACAGGATTAAGTTTGAAATTGTAAATAAATTTAATACAAAATAATCTTGCTGAAAGAAATTAGTAGATATATTTACCTAGATAGTGAAAACCCATGGATAATCAAAAGAGCAAAGAAAGATAGCATTAAAATCATCATAAACATTGCATTGCTCCTTGAGGCTTTGTAAGATACGGGGGCAGGACTGCAATATTTCAGAACCATTACCTGAAATGAGAATAATTTGTTATGTCACTAAATTTTGCAGAAAAAACAACACACCTTTTCAAAATTACAAATGCCAATTACTTACCTTTTTAACATGGAATAATATAAAAAATTTGAGCACTGTAATGGCTGGAATCAAAGGTGAATAGATAATACCCAACCTAAAAGTACACTTATTTCAGTTACTTAATCCAATAAAGGAATATTGTACTATTAAACACTGTATACATCTTACATATTTATATAGGAAAACTATTTATTCCATTAATTATTTAACTGCATGGCTATTAAATGGGCTGAAGTATTTTAAATAAAAAAAAAAACAGTACACTGTCAAATTTGTCTGAAGACTATTATCAGTATAGAATAGCCAATAATGTAAAACAACCTTAAATGTTTGTTCCAATCATGTAATTGTATAATTTATGCACTCAAGAAAATCTTAGATTAAGGAAATAAGATTTAAAATTTTTAATCAATGTTTACCAGTAAATAAGTGGTGAAAAGCAGATTTTATGAGACAAATTTGACTGAAATGAAATAGTTATAAATATTTTTGATTTTTCAATCATATTAAAAGTAGAAAAAGATATTTTTAAAACACAGTAGAACCTTGATAAAACGACCCTCTTGGAACCAACAATATACAGTCATTTAATGAATATAACTAATAATCTACCAGTAGCAAAATTATTTCAAAATTCCTACTACTTTTTTTCAGGAGTAAAACGGAAGTTGGAAAAAAAAAATTGTACTAAGCATCTGTTGGGAGGGAGTTCAATATGCTTAGTAGAAAACTAACAAAACCAACCCAATTTCAATTTAGTTCGAAAATTAAGTTTTACATACTTACCAACATAAGGTTTGGGAATAGACAAGAGCCAGCACTTGATTAGGGAGATCAAAAACTTGGCGGCCAATCATTTGTGTCACTTTGTTTTTGAACCGACGGACAATAACACTTGAAAAAGAATGATGCTAGCTGATCAAACTGTAATTTTTTTTAATACAATGTGCTTTAAACTACTACTACTCTCTCTGGGTTTTACTTACTCTCTGGGCAAATCGTAAACAAGAAACATCACCATGTAGACAACAAAATCCGTAACTGCTAACTTATAAAGTTGTTGACCAACATATGTCTCCCAACACTAAGTGAAAAAAAATTTAGTCAAGATTTCATTTTAAAAAATAAAACGCACAATAATACAAAAGTAATTTTAACCTAAACATGAGAATTAATGAGAGACAAGTTTTAAAAAAAATATTACCAAGAGATTAATTCTCTATTTGAGAGGACCAATCATTGACTTTTTTTTATGGTGAATCTTCTAATCTGGTTGTTAAATGGCTTGATTGGTCAGAAATTCTAGTGAATAATTTAATGTCATTTAGTTTTTAAAATTGTTATACACAAGAGCCTTTTTATAACTTAATACAAAATATGTTGCCAAAAACCACCAACTAGGAACAGATTCTACAATGAAACATAATGACACATAAACAATAATTTAATTTTTATTTCTAAGAGCGTTTCAGAAGTTTAAAATGATAAAGAGATACAGGGTGATTTACAAATTATGTTACACATTTAAATGAAAGTATAATGGAGAAAAGGTATGTGACACAATAAATAAAGGGGGATTTGAACATCAGTGTCTCTACTCTACACTCACTACTATCATTTTCACTGCAGTTGCAATGCTGAGGCAGATTCTTCCCATTGCTAATAGTGGTGTTAGCAAAAGAGTTACTCATTTCCAAACAACAAAGTAAGGTTTTTAAAATATTATATTTGAGTTTAGTTTTAAACTGTGACCTTACAATAGTAGATGAGGGTTACTGAAATATAACAACGTAGCATGGTGGGAGAGGGAAGGTGTAATTTGTGAATGGTGGTAAACGATGGTTTATAAGGTAAGCTATTCTAAAGCTTTCCTTATGATTAAAGGAATTGTTTTGTCTAGAGAATTGCAGACAATTCATATGAACCAACTTGTGTATTTACTTAGCAAAAGAATGTAGAAGTTAAAAATTACTTAGCAAAAGAATGTAGAAGTTAAAATTTACTTAGCAAAAGAATGTAGAAGTAAAAATTACTTAACAGCTTTTGTGAATCAAGCAAGGTGATAATTTGAATTTTGATCTAGTAGCAAAAATTAAAGTCTTCATTAAATATATATTCTCTTACCAATGGTGAATGACACCAGGGTTGATATCCTTCTAAACATTGATCTTTTGGCTCACAAATTATTTGAAGATACAGCAAACCAACCAGTACAAAGACTGAAGAAAGACGCAAAAATACAATCCTATATTGAATAAAAAGGAGACATAATTATGTTATTATTTACATTCATAACATGGAACAATAGATTTATGAAGAGAAATTTAAAACATATACTATACATGCACTTAAAATTCAAAGAGGTAATTTTTAGATTATTTTAAAGGAGGGTTGTTATGTTTGAAACTCTACCTTTAACACAATGTTTAAAATATTTATTGTTTACCAAGCTGATATGCCCAGCATTGCATGGGCAGAACTGTAACTTTAATCATAAAAGTTTTAAAATATTCTAAGTCAGCAATTTTTTAAAGTCAAAAATAATATTCAAAATAAATTACAAATATTCTTACCTAAATAAAGCTATATTTATCTGTGTTTGGGTGTTATACATCTCCAATTTTACTATATTGTTGAAAAAAATAGGTACTATTATGTTGAGACTAGTAATGACAATTGGTGAGAGATATTGTATTAGTAAAGTATGGCCGCCAGAATCACTTAATCGATGCATTTGCAACTCCTAGTGTAAAATAAAAACATGATTAATAATAAATTTAACATAAAAAGCAATAAATTTCTGAATTAAGAAAAATATTTAAAACATTTTATTACTGTCAACAAATTAAAATTTTGTAACTCATATTTTTACCTTGATAAATAGTACAATGCATGAATGTTAGTATAAAATTAAACCTAATTATTTATAAATGTCTGACTTATAATTTCAGGGTGATATTGTTTGAAAAAATGTTTAGCTAATTTTCAGCAATATTTAAAAATAAACTTATTCAAAGAAATAATATAGATGGTCGATATACTCTCATAACATTTTTGATACTTTCATAAACATTATTTGCGTACTTAATTTTTGATTAGAAAAGCTGCATGTAAGTTTTTCTCAGGAGTAAATTAAAGAAGTATACTAAAGAACATGTTACTGTTTGACTGATATCTTAAAACATCTGACTAAAATCTTATACAGCAGGGTGCATACAAAAGTATCTTTAACCTGAAAATAGTTCTGAATGGAGAGAGCTAAAAATAGCCCTTTTCAGGCCTAAAAAAAAAGTTTGAAAACTTGCAAGTTTTTTAATTTTTTTAGTAAACTACACCTACAAAAACTACATGTTAAAACTTAAAAACTTGTATATTTGTGACCTTTTTATTTTTCGAGGTCTTAAAAAAAGTGCTATTTTTACTTGCTAATATATCCTTAAATGTTTAAGATATTTTCATGATATTACCAACTATTTTTTTATTAAAGTTTTTGCTCCATCTCTTTTTGTTTTGCATTGGCTATCTTTAAAATTATGCCACAGGGGGCGCTTCTGTCGTTTGCATCAGGTCGGGTGTAGCCACTTTACTATACTGTTACCTGACTTGCATAGCTGTAGCTCTCTCCATACGCTTAAGTATTTTTAGATTAAAGGTACTTTCCAATGCACCCTGAATATAAACATCTTACCTTTAATTGATAATCAACTACTTTGTAAATGAGATAGTAGCAGCTGCATATGATACACAATACCAAAATGTTAACCAAGGTACGTATTGTGTAGACTTTTATCTTTTTGGATTGTGACCACTCTTTTACCTCTCGTCTTCTCCGTTCATCGATCAAAGTACTCTAAAATGTACAACCCTCTTTTTAAAGAAAAATTCACAAGATAAATAAATAAAAGTGAACCCTGGTACAAATATCTACCTTCATTTCTTGTAAAATGCTATTATGTCGAATAATACTGCTCTTTCTATCTTCGATGCAATAGTCCCAAGAACAAAACAAGAGATTGGAGTAAGCTAAGTAGTTGCCTTTTCTGGCTAATATTCTTTCTTGGATACCATGAGAAGAGCTAAAAATAATTAAATGATTAAGTAAGTCTTCAAAGTAAAATTATAAAAATAGGTATTTTAAAAAGAGACCTTAATGAACTTACTATTGAATCATCATGCAAAAGCACACAAAGAAAGACAAAAAGACAGCAGATATAATAGCAACAGGCATGTTGTAATGGAAACCAAAATAGGAAATTTCATTCGGAGGGTAAAAACCCAGAAACAAAACTGTTGACTCCAACCATCCCTATGGAGAAATAAATTATTATTTAAAAATTAATCAATAAAAATATACAAAATTTCAGTGTAGAATAATTTTTGTTAAAAAAAAAAAAACAAGAAAATTTTGCTTGCCTCTAAAATTTATGGTGTGCAATAATGTTATTTTACAATTTTGCAATAAATTAAAAATTTTAAAAATATGAAATAGCATGTTTAATGAATTATAATACAAAAGATTGGAAACTAAATTTTCAATTGTAATTTGTTTTAGGAAAAAACTTAAAATAATAACCATTTTAGTTATACATAGTAATAAAATTAAAACTTTTAATTAGAGAAAGATATATAACACACCACACTAATTTATATACATACTAACTACCATCTAGAAATAGGATCCGTTCATTTGCCCGACACTCAGCTGCCCCACAATTGGAATTCCCAATGCAGTTTGCATTGACGGCAACCTGATGATGTCGGGAAAACGTACCTGTCAGGCAACTGATTGTCGGGATTTTGAACCAGACCTCTAGAAATAAATATCCATAACATTTACAACTTGGAATTCTTTAGATGGATGATACAGTAATTATAATAATTTGCATATTGGTTGCTAATGATATAAGCCACAACCAGAGAAGTAGCAGCCATATCGAATATGAGGTTTCCTACATAGGTAGGATAAATATTTTTACTAGAGTGCAGCAACGAGATTTTGTCTCTTGACCTCCCCTGACCCCCGGGAGAGCCCACACCGATTTGGGGACCGCGCGTGGAGCATTTCGGTTCGGGGTTCCTAGAAAGATCCCTTTTGCGCTTTTCTTGGCAAGTGAGGGGGGACTGTATTACGTCGGAGTTTTCCGAGGGCTATGCGTGTTTCGCGGAGAATGGACGTTTTTCTTTCGTTTAAAGGGCCTCTTAAAAATAAAATTTTCCCTTTAGGTGAATACGGACCACTATGTGTTTATGGAGGAGGGGGCCTTCACTATTGCCGTAAAGTTTCAAATTTTAAAAGAGTTAACAAAATATATTTTTTTAACTGACATAAGCTCTTTAACATCAACATTAACTTTTAATTGATTTTTTTTTCAATTTTAAAAGAATAGGGTCACTTGGGGTAAGTGGGACCCCTTTTTGGAACAGTACATTTTTGAAGGTTCATAAAATTTTTTTGAAGAGGTTCAATTTGAACTTGATGACATATTCTATTTAAGACACTATTAATAAACAAAAATTTATAATTAGGTTCTAAAATAATGTTCTACATTTTTCTTAACTGATCTTTTTGTAAAAAATGAGACGGGGGTCCCACTTACCCCATAGGAAGGGGTAAGTGGGTCACCCCCTTTTTATTTTGATTGAAAGCAAGCAAAACTTAAGAGGGAGTAAGTGGGTCTTACTTGATAAAGTATAGAAGTTTTAGGTACAAAATATTTTATTCTAACTTAATCCATGTACGAGATATCTACTCACATTTAAATTAATAGGGTTGGTTGGGGTAAGTGGGACCCCTTTTTGGAACACTACAATTACAGAATGTTTTCTTCAGGTTCGAATGGTTCGGGAGACTTATAAAGAAACCCTCGAAACTATTCCCCCACCCCACTGTGTGTTTTAATTAATTTCTCGGCAACGTGAATAAAAAAACCCCAACTTAATAGTTTTTTTTACTTACCACAGCTTATATTAAAACGCAAAATTAATATAAAATTTCAATAAATTACTTATAAATGTTTCAATAAACATTAAAATGGTGAGTCTAGGGTGTCCCACTTACCCCATAATGAGGGGACCCACTTACCCCTACTTTGCTTAAATTACGGGGTAAGTGGGACCCCCCTCTTAAAAATTTTTAAGTAAGAGATTTTGTGAAAATTCAAATTGCAGTATGTATTTTAAGTCAAACCTGGCACAACAGTTGAAAAAAAATTAAAATATAGTGAAAACTTTCCTGGAAACACTTCTTGGAAAAATGCATCTTGAACTCTCCAAAAAAAAAATTATGGAAATTTTTTTACAATAGTTCTATAATCTTAAAAAGAAATGACACAAAACTCTAATGTATGCAAAACCCATCAGTGTGACAAAATGTAACATGATCAATGTGAATAAGTGTGAAATGTCCTTTACATAGTTTAGTTTGAGGGGGGTGACCCACTTACCCCAGGGACCCACTTACCCCAAGTGACCCTATTCGTATTTCGCTCTGAAAAATAGCTTTTAAACATGTATCATAAGCCTCAATTACTACTAATTGATAATTTTAGTTCATTTTTTAATAAAAAAAATTAAACATCCTTTTAAACGAGTGGGACTTAATTATTTTATTAAAAGGCAATGATATTTCTGGATTAAATAAATTTTGTTTTTTTCCTATTTCCGTGAACTCATAAAATCAATGCAATTGAAAGATTAAGTAATGAACTTCTCAAATAAAAAAAGCTGAAATGTTGTGGTTCGTAATCATTAAAATCGTACTTTATAAGAAAATGCTCTCAATGTAAAACGAAAGAATTAAAAAAAAGTATTAGATGTGCAACGAAAAGTAATCATTCTTTAACCCTTTATCTAAGGACGTTTACTTATGATGACACTTTGTTTTGGACAATTGTTTTTTTTTAATTATTGATTGTCTGCCAAATTGTAACCGAGGGTTGGAATTAAAAGTACTAGGCATTAAAATGTTGGGAAGGATGAGCCGATACAACACTATTTTTTTTATTTAATTATATTTTTAAAAAAACTTTTATGAAGGAAAATAAAAAAGTGTTTTTTTTTAAAGACAGCACTATGTATCCTATCACAAGTAGAAAAGTCGATTGAACTTATTTTTAATGGAAATAATTATTAAATATAACATGCATACAGTCGCTTAACAGTTTTAAGTTTAACCTCTAATGAACTAAAAGTTACACCACCAAGACAGGTCTCAAAGAAAAGAACTCTTACGCAATTCTTTGGAACATCAACTTTGGCATAGTTTCTGGAGAGAGGAATAATTTGGTGGGCGGGCGTACGCCAATCCCACTTCCCACCACCCCCCAAAAAAAGTACAGAGTCCCGTTTCTCCTAGGGCTGCCAAGCGACAAAATCTCGTTGCAGACCTATACAAAGAGTACTTTGTTCACAGTTTTATTCACTGATCAAAACTTTATTTTACCATTTGGAAATTAAAAGTGGAACTTTTGAGGGAAAATTAACTAATAAATTAATTGAATCAACACACAAAAACAAAATAAATAATTTTTTGTAAGAATCAAATATTACTTCAGAATATCAGTAATAAAATGGAAGGAAAAATACTTCAAAATAGATTTAATACTAACCGTTCCTTGCAGTAAATCTTGAAGTGAACTCAGAACTTCAAAACTTCGGTTCAATAACTGATTTTTATACTTTTCTTCACAAAGTTGAGAAGTTGTATGCCTTTCTTTAGTGGTGAAGTTATGCTTATCATAGGAAAGAGTTATATCTAGAATCTCTTCAGGCAAATAATGGTCAAAAAGTTCACCCAGATTGGAAAGAATATCTTCATCATGAAGTTTTCTAGAGGCATTTTTTGGTGACTGATGGTAAGAAAAGTAAAAGCAATTATTAATATCACCAAATACATAAAAAGTTAAAGTTAATTTTCACAACCAAGACCTCTAAGCTTTATACAGGAAAAAAAGTAATAAAATTTAAACCACATAACCTTTTATCACCTGAATTGTGTGGTAAAAAGTGTGGAGTTCCCAACAGGGACACATACCTACAAAGGATCTTTAAATATTAGCTATGGGTAGGTATAAAATTATAAATAAACCAGATTTTTTTCTATTTGAGCATTTTTATGATTTTTAAAATAATGTGAACCAATTACAAGTAAGCTTTCCAAATTTTAGTAATTGAATGGGTGAGGTTTAAATTTTCAGTACAGAGGCAAACTGTGCTATGTTAAAGATTTCAATAATGAAACTTTATAATTAAAATTTTATAAATTACATTAGAAAAATTCATAAGAACATTCTAAATTAATTTTAATGCTTAGCAGATGCTTAAAAAGTAGATTTGCTGACCAAATTGTCATTTAAAAATCAGCAACTTACAACAACCATCTAGAAAAAATGCTGTAACAACCTTTTTGGTAATTTTTTTCAACTGGTGTCAAAATAAATTGCCGAATGCTCATTCCTAAACAAACTGCCTTATTAAAACTGCCAAAACAGGTTGGAATTTTTCTATACATGTCCTTATGAGCATTGCTGCTCATAAACAATGAAATGCTTTCCATAATTGAAAATAAAAACTCTTTCAAACATTAGGGAATATTAAAAACATAATTTTAAACACATAGGTCCTAAATTTGAAAACAAAATCTTCTCCAATCAGTATTGTAAGTTTATTTATGAACATGAAGGATTTTTAAAGTTAAAAGTTTAAAAAATAATTTCATAATTTTATACCTTTGGTCTCAAATAACTTTTCTGGTGGTTAGGAAACTGGCTGAGGTACTCTTCGGTTAATAATGAGCTGTTAGGAGCTATGTTAAGATCTTTCAAAGGTAAGAGAGGAAATACTGCATGAGGTAGAGTCACAAGGAAGAAACACAAAAGAAACATAATGAGATTCAATAGAATGAGCCATCGAAGAAACACAAAATAGGATACAACACCAGTTCCATGCTGTCCTAAAAAAAGAGGTTTATGATAAATAAAATAATTAATATACTTTTAAAAGAGAA
The DNA here is from genome assembly GCA_963680715.1 of Tetragnatha montana. Taxonomy (NCBI): domain Eukaryota; kingdom Metazoa; phylum Arthropoda; class Arachnida; order Araneae; family Tetragnathidae; genus Tetragnatha; species Tetragnatha montana. Next base: position 32,108,886 of record OY796676.1, read on the forward strand.
AATTCATAAACAAAATATCATGCTTTAAAAAATAAGATGAAACCTAAATTCTACAGCATATAAATTTAAGTAATAAAATGTAAGTTTTACTTACTATTTTGTTAAGATTTGAATATAGCTGGCTGAAATAAAATTTAATTTTAAACCTTAAGTGTTAGAAAAGAAAATTCATTCCATGAAATGATTACCCATCTAACCTCTATGTATATAAGGCAGCTAATTTAAACAAGGATTTAAAGAAATTTAAAACTTTCTTCAAATCCAAGGATTACTTTTCAGAGTCAATACAACAACAAAGGGCAGCAAAAATACTAATATATTTTATGTTACCTATAAAGTGAAATGTACACTAAACAGCAATAAGGTCTTTTAATACTACTGACAAAATTACCTTCAATACGTTTTAACGTATTATCCCATAAATGCAAAGATTCCAAGAGTCTTTTGAAGCAAGCACATGATTCAGAAACCTAAAAACAGAAAAATCAAACATCAATCAGCCATATCATGGGTGTTAAACTCACAACACTAGATGAAATTTTTCATGACTTGAAGCCATAAAATTTTATTTATTATTCACACCACTTAAAATTTACTAATCCAGTTGTATTGCAGGGATGTTCAAAAATATTATGAAAACCTGACCCATGTGAACTTTTATAGTTGTATGAAATGGCTTGCAGTTGAAATGAGTTTGATATGCCTAAACAAAAGCAAGATTTAAAAAAATATATACATTTTACATTTTTAGTACGAAATCAGATTTACCTTGAATCAATAAAATATTTCTAAAGATATTTAATATAAATTATTATTGTTCACCAAGACTTGTTTAAACCTTCATTTTTTAATGAGCTGAATCATTGCAATGGAATTCTCTATTTTTACTTTCTAAAAATAAAATGTCGCTTAAAATTGTTTAATTTAATACATTCAAAATATTTTGGAAATCAGTTTACTATTTTAATGAAATAATAGGATAGTTTTTAATTAGTTTAATACATAATATATAAAGAGGAAAATACCTTCGAAAACCACGACTTATCTTCTGATTTTTTTAGAGGGATAGTTTCCAAAATAGCCTCCCTAAAAGTTAAAAATAAAATAATTAATTTCAAAATAGTTTTTCCTTCTTAACAATTACAAGAGATTAGATAAATAAAGCAGTTTTTAAACAAGTTAGTTTTATAAACCAGTGACTCCCTAAAAACATTTTAATACTTCACAAAAACATTTGGTTACAATTGATGATAAATATCATAATTTTCCTTTAGAATGGTATCACAAATTATGTTCTAAATTTGTATAGGCTCTAAACTGAGTGATAGGAAAACTATTTTTATGAGGAAACACTTAAATATAAATACCTTTTGTTAGAATTAAGAAAATTATTTTCTGTGACATGAGAATGCTTTGATTGACTTAAACATAATTTAGACCAGCATTTTCTTCTAGTTTGGATGTTTTGGGGCATCTCAATGTCACATGTTTTGTTCTCATCTTCCCCAGATTCATTAAGAATCAACTTGGAGATTTTATAAGCATCAGACATAGACATAGTGTCAAAAATATAAGATTTATTCCTTCTAGCTTTATGACTGGGGACAGTTTCATTGTAATTGATAACTTGATCATTAGTTTCAGAACTATTTACTCTTCGTTGAATTACAGTATGTTCACAACTATAGCCTGTTTTAGGATTTCCAATATAGCTTGGTTGTTCATCAAAAATAGGTTCATTTGAAAAACTTTCAAATGCATTGCATCGATCTTCTATTTCATCAAGGTTTGATTTTAATGATGGGTTGATAACACTATCTGATTTAACGGAAATTCCTGTATTTTTCAAGAATGTAGTTTCTCTGTTTCTGTATCTATATGAACTACCTACATTTTCTTTATGAGCATTGTGACTTAAATATCTTTCTCTTTCACCTAGTGTAGAAGAAGGCAAAGGCCTTTCAAAATGTTCACGACAGTCATCAACTTGATTTGGTAGAAGTAAATTATCATTCAATTCAGATTTAACTTTGTGGTCATGTTCAGATCTATATAGCTTCATATTATTTTCTGCTATTGCATAACCTAAGTGTGGTTTCCTGTGCTTATCGTATATTTCAACAACATTTTCTTCATCATCTCCATGCCTTGAGCTATTGGTATAATAGGAAGCATTTTGAGGATCAGAAAATGAATTTTTTTTCTCAGAAGAATTAGGTGAGGCAAAACCAGCAGCTAAACTCTCATCATCTGTAGTAAAGCAATTATTCGAATATGATTTACTTTTCATTTGATAAGATGATTGGTATGGTGAATTGGAAACATTTCTTTTCTTATTCATAAATCCAGATACTGATGGCATATATTCTCCTTTAGAGTTCCCAGGAATATTCTTTTTAGGATTGACAGGACTTTCATCTTCTGTCAAATAGTACCTTTCAATCTGGTCATTCACCTTTTCCATAGAATCTGATCTTGAAGAATTTCTATCCTTCTTATTAGACAGAAAATTTGCCCTTTGAGCTGAGTTCTTATGGGAATACAGAGAGTTTCCTTTTTCACTATTTTCCATAGAACGATCGTAATGCATAGCACCACTTTGAAAGTCATTCTTCTCACGTTGGATCTGTTTGGGTTTACTATTCATCATGGTTTTATTTTTTTTAAGTAAAAAAATTAACTTTAAAATAATTTTCAGAACTGTATTTCTTGACAACAGCACTTTTACCTCACCTAAATAGAGGATAAATCCTTTAAACAATTCCAATTAAAATCACCATAACCACATACTGTTCAGAGAAACATCATAGCACAGCAAGGTAGCAAGACTTATCTAATCAAATTCATAAATTTCCAGTGAGTAAAAAGGAAACCTATTTGTTCTACTATCATCAAATTATCTTAAAATGTCATGAAAACCTTATCAGTCAACAAAAGGTTTGTAGTTGTGATGTCAACATCAAATAATAATTTAAAAGAAGGGGTACTTTAAAAGCTATCCCAGACACAAAAATGTATTCTGATAAGATAAACAATAAAACGAAATCCAAAGTGAAACTGACAGATCGACAGGAGTAACAGTTAGATTTCATTAGTATGAATTAAATGGCTAAATTTAGTTAGATAAACTCAGCTTATATGCTACCAGCTTTGAGAAATTTTATTTCCCTCAAATTATATGTAGAGTAAGTGAGGTTTTAAACTTTAAATACTATTAATAAATAAATTAGATGTTTTAGTAAAGAAAAGTTATAACCTTACCTGTATTTTTTCTTTTCACTTAGGCGTATGGGAATATTTTTGATATTTGAAAGCTCATTCACTTTTTCTTCGTCAGTGAAGAGACTATCAATGTAATCTGTAGAATCTCCATCCTGTAAAATTAATAAATTTTAGCATATTTTATAAATCAATTGTAATAATTTATTATTAGTGCTGGGATTTTTCTGTAATTTAAAACTCAAAATATGTATGTATGTACTTAAAAATAGGGAAAATATAATGTAATTTTAATTTTTTTTAATGAATTCTTAAAGCATTAAAAACTTTCAGCTTTTAAGTCCTTATAGGAAATTATATAAGAAGTTATTTGAGTGATATTTGGGATTTTAACTCCCTCTATAGGTAAAAGTACCGAAAAAATACCCATAAAGATAAAAGTAAATGGGAAACACAATAGCCTTTACAATTTTATTTTATTTTTAAATTCCTTTAAACTAGTATTTCACAATATAAAACTAGATCTTACACCAAAGTCATCAAATGCAAATCTTGCGGGTTTGCGTCTGTTGAGTGACTGAAAAAATGTGCTTTTTCTCTTTGCCACAAATGAGTGAGAACGGAGTTTCTTGCCCAATCCCCCTTCCCCATCGTCAAAGGAGGTTCGAGGCAAGGTATGAGCCTTTTTAACTTGGGCATTGGAGAGAGTACGAAGTCTACTTCTTCCAAGGGTGTTGCTAGGAAGAAAACTGTATATTTCTGTTCGAATATCCTCCTCAGTCATCATTTCCATTGCATCATCTAAAATTGTTCAAATACAAAGTAAAAAATTAACAGGTATTTTTCCAATGAAAAGTTACTCTTAAAATTCAGGACTTAGGCTCTATTTATATAATATAATTATTCTAATTAGAACTTTAGGATGAAATTCTGCGTTTATTGATAGACATAAAAAGTTAGCAAATAAAGTTGAACCTAAATTCTCAGATAGATTTCATTTCTTTCCTCTTTGTTCAATAAGCAAAACGAGAACAATATAAATATACCTTGAACACTAGGGTTTGAAGTTGATGACTCGGGAGCAAAGCGAACACTAGGATCCTTCTTTACTTTCTACAAAGAATAAGATTTCACCTTTCTTAGAATATATTAATTTATTAATGGAAAACAATAAACTAATTCATTCACCCTAATTATAATCCATTTGAACAGAAAAATTACCTTCTTAAGGTAAATCTTCTGGGCCAGAAGGCCGCAATCTTCAAAGATGGATTAAAATTGGATATTTTTATCTCTTTTTCAGAGGTCATCATCCGCAGGGTAAAGGTTATACTTCCAGAAGCTAAGTGTTGATTTTATACTAGAGATGATGGTATACTCAGTTGCTGGTTGGGGAACTTCAAGAAGCATATCTTTCACCCTTATGATGTTGATCTCAAAAGTAGAAATTAAACATCCAGATATTTTTTCCATCTTTAAGACTCCAGCCCAAAAGATCCATCTTTAGATATCTGCTTGAGCCATTTATATCTAGATAGAATTGAGGGGCTTGCAGCAAAAAGAAGCCTACTCCAATGAAAAGCTGCTGGAATTAGCCCATTGTTGCTGCAAGTACCTCAACTCCATTATATGCCTTGATGAAATCAATAAAATTTTGAATGCCAAACATCAAATATATATTTATTGTTGTCAATATTAACAGTATATTTTAGTAAGTTTATTTGCAACTTTTGGTGATATTTCTGTTTGATACTACATAAACAGTTTTAGAAAAAAATTATTATTCAACATATATTTTTCTTAAAACTTTTCACTACTTCCTAATTATATGTGTGATTATTTTTCTGTCACTTTTTCTTTCAGAAAATTTCTAAGACAGACTTTTGTCTCAAAACCTTAATGAAGGACCATGGATCAGACATGGTAAAAAGCTGTTTGTTGATTTGAATAATATGGAATTATTGTTAGTATCCCCACTCCCTCCCTACCTCAAAATCAATGGGAGGTAAATATTTAATTAGGTGGTAATTTAAATCAAATATGAAGGACATTTGAGCAGATTAAGGGGCATTGATAGCATTTTTCAAACATAGCTTTTCTTGTTGATAAATATGCAATTAATTGGTAAAGTGCTGGCTATAATCTCTCTCAGTACAATACCTTGTTTTTTAAAAATTGAAGTAGGTATAATTTCCCCATGAAGGTTATTAACAACACATCAGTACAGACATTGAAATGTTATAGGTTAAATTTTACTAACATAGTAGTCACTGAAAATTAATATAGTAAAAAGGGACACACCTTCCCTACATTAGATTTAGGATTCACTGCTTCTATGTCAATGAATTCAGAATCTTCATGTGAAGAATGAGATTCCATGTTTGAAATTAAGGTAATTTGCTAAATTTCAGACTATTCAACTTTTATACGAAAATTAAGAACATGATTATTCACTATGTGTTCGCGGTTTCATTAGACATAAGCTGTCAAGTTTTTTCAGCTAAGTTTTTTCAACACTTTTGTACATATATTAAGTTCAATGACAGTGTAAACTTAATATCCAGTTAATAGTGATAACACAAAAGCTTTTAGAGAAGATTTTTTTTAATTAAAAATAGAAGCTCTGATTATTGTCTTGTTTATGAATTTTAGATTTTTTTTTCTAGCAATTAGATCTGATTTGAAATTACTAAAATCGGGTAGGAAAATGAAAATATAAACAAACAAACGTAACAATTACATATGATTGAGTTGAGTAACAAAAGTATTGACAATTATAAATCTATATTTAATTACAAAAATAACTAAAGCAAATATTCTTCCTATTACACACCGTATAAAAATATTATTTTCAAACTTTGAAGTTAATAAATAATAATCTTAAAAGTTAACATTATTAGTTAACCAAAATGTTTTTGTGAAATTTTCAGTTAATAGCAGTAACTGCAGCTGTCAGTTTCATTTATTTACAAACATTGCCCCGTGCTTCCGCTTTCGGAGTTAGGAAGCAAATACCTCTATCTACTATCTATTCTATTCTATTCTATTCGGAGTTAGGTTTGACTGTCTCAGCGTTTTAAGCATCTCAATTCTAGAAAAGATTCCGAAAAGTGATTAATATTTTTTCAGTTTTCTGTATCTCATCTTGGTACTTTGTTTTTCCATTTGAAAGATTCATATGGATAAAGAAAAAATTCCTGTGTCGCATGAATGCCTTGAAAGCAAACAATCTCACTGTAATGATTTGTCAGATCAACTCTTGTATGAAAGTAACCCATCTTCAACAGAGCATTCTAGTCAAAATGATGACAAACCTGATATCGATATTATTTCTTTGGAATGCATATCATGTGATAAAACATTTTATAGTAAGCTTGATTTGGATGCTCATTATGAGATTGATCATCAGGAGCCTGTTCAAGTTTTTGTCAAAATGGAAAAATCTCAAAAGGTTCATGATTTAGATTTATCTAAGAAATACGTGTGCAAAGTTTGCAGTAAAAGTTTCAGACACAGAACTTCTTTATATACTCATGCTGTTGTTCATACTGGTGAAAAGCGCTTCCAATGTGGTCTATGCAATGCTTGTTTCGGTTTTAAAAGTGCCCTAAACAGACATTTACACAACCACAAGGGGGAAAAGAATTTTTCATGTGAATTTTGTGGTAAGAAATACTCTACATCATACAATTTAAAAGCCCATTATGTGACACACACAGATGAAAGACCATTTATTTGTGAAATTTGCAATAAAGGCTTTAAAATCCACAGCAATTTGAAGAAACATTTAAAAACTCATGATAATAAGAATAGTGCTCTAAGATGTTTAGAGTGCAATATTGGTTTTCGTAGGAAAGATATTTTTGAACATCACATGTATGTGCATGAGAAAGAAAAACAGTGTGAACTACCTCTGATAAAAGTACAGGATGAAAGTGGAATGACATTCGACCCTGACACAATGGGTGAAAAATGTTCAAAATGTGATGAACGTTTTGTATCTTTTAGTGAGTTAGATGTTCACCTTCAAACTATTCATAATGAGGTAAAGCCTTTTGTCTGCCCCACCTGTCATAAAGGTTTTAAAAAGCGAAAAGGTTTATCTAAGCACGTTAAAACTCATATAAATCCCAGACATCTTGTCTGTGGTGTATGTAATAAGCGATTCAACACAAATTTTGCTTTAAAGAACCATACTATGCTTCATAATGGAGAAAAGCCTTATAAGTGTTCCACATGCAATGCCAGTTTTGTAACCAAAGGTTCTCTAACTAGGCATGCCAAAATTCATGGTGATAGAGAGTTTCTTCAATGTGAACTCTGCCCTAAGAAGTATATCTCTGTAAGTGCTCTGAAAATCCATTTAAGGGTACATACGGGTGAAAAACCATATAGTTGTAATTTGTGCAACAAGAAATTTAAGTTAAAATCACAAATTGACATCCATTATCTTTATCACCAGAAAACAAAGAATTATAAGTGTAATACTTGTGGTGGGCTGTTTAGTTCAATGACTCAGTTACACTTACATTCTTTTATTCATTCCAAAGACAGGCGATACCCTTGCGATTTATGCAGCTGGCGTTATAAAAGTAAAGTAGAACTAGCAGATCATCGCCGGTCTCACACAGGAGAAAAACCATTTGTCTGCAAATTTTGTCAAAAAGCATTTTCTAGAAGGAGTGGTTATAACAGGCATAAATTGATGCACATTGGAGTGAAACCCTTTGTATGTCAAATATGTAAAAAGGGTTTCGTTCAAAGTGCTGATTTAAAACGTCATTTGTTTGTTCATGCCTTTAAAAAGCCATATGTTTGTAATACCTGCAACAAAACATTTTCCCAAAAATTATCACTTACTTTACATAGAATAAAGCATTCTGAGGAAAAGCCATTTGTTTGCAAACATTGCTCTGAAGCTTTTAAACTGAAAGTACTTTTCATGAATCATGTGTGTAAAAAGAAGGACAATATTAATTAAGTGTGATGAAGAAACATGCTTAAAAACTATTGATCATATTTTTGAAAAATATAATTAAATTTGCATACATATGCATCTTGAATTTTCTTACTTAAAACAAAATCTTCATTATACATTGTATGCATGGGTGAAAGTTTCCATCCCAGAATGACAATCTGTCCTAGTGATTTTCTCCAGGATCGAAAAAATTTACACACTTGTTATTAAATGGTTGTAGCCAAGGGGGTCTCAGGGTCAGGATCTCCCTCCCTCCTTTGACCAGTCCCAAAAATTTTTTAAACCTATTTTAAGTGTTATAATTACCAGCGGCCACTCAAGAGCGGGTGTCTATGGTTCCCTTAAAAAGACTTTTCGGCATATTAAAACTCTAAAATTTTCTTGTAAAATCCTCAGTTCCCCCCTTCCAGCATAGTAATTGAAGGATTGGCATTAGCAAAAGGCAATGCGAGCAAGCTTGCAAGTTTTATGTGTATTTTTTGCTATAATAAGTTAAGACCATTTGTTATAGAAAACTTAGTTCTTTTGTAACATGTACAGTTTTGAGTTTAGATTTCAAAATCCACTGATTGTTTGGTCTCTTCTAATCATTGATTGGGACAATTTAAATATTTGAAAGTGGTAATTTTCCAGCTGGTGTGAGGGAGGTTTCCCTTATACATACCTGAGTCTCCCTAAGTATGGGTTGAGTGGTCAGTGCTGACATAGGGGGTTTCCCCAAAATATTTAGTTTCTGGCCAAATAAGGCTAGTCCTTCAAATATTTCTACTAACTACAGCCTTGAATGATGCAAAATATTTAATACTTTCAAAATCTATATATATTTATAGCACAGCGAAAGGGGCGGGGTTCAACCTCTCTCTCTTGAAAGCTTAACATCAATTTTTATAATGTTTTTTCCTTAAAAATTCTGTGGCTTACAAACAAGGAAAAGTCCTCTTTGGATGTAACCCCAAGGGTCTCAAAATGAGCTAAAACAAAAAAACTACTTTTAAAGATAAAATTTTTCATGAGGGAGAACCCATGGGCTGACCCCCTGTCATTACATTGTGCACAAATGTAAAGGGGTATAACCTTGTAAATAATGCTGAGTGAAAACCCCTTCCTTGAAACAAAAGTCTGGTTACAGGCCTGACCTGACACTGAAAATAAGTTTAGCACTGTTTTCAAGCGACAAATTTTCAAAAAAGTTCAGAGCCCACAAATTTCCTTTTCCAATACAAAGCCACTGATATAATTCTTACAAAAACTATTTGATTTTTATGGCCTTTTGTACTTAAGAAAATATTTCCTTTTATTGATTAGAACTTTGAATCTAACTAGAGATTAAAAATTAATCTTAATTATCATACTAATAAATATTAACTATTAATTAACATAGAGAAGTAATTAAATATAATGGGAAAATAAAAATTTATTTCCATAATTACAGAAAATTAATTGTACTCAAAAATAATTTTATCTGATGGATCCTCCCAAAAGTAAATACTGGCTATACCCTTGTAAAAGATAAAAGAAAATAAGTTTTTTTATAATTTTATAAAATTTTTATAGAGTTTTTATAAATAGTTTCATTCAATTCCATCCTGGAAATGTTTTTAACTTTCACCCATGATTGTATGTTTTAAATGTGTACTTTTTTTGCATAAAAAATGAAGATTTCACTTACTAAAATAGGAATTTATTTTATGAATTTACTATTATTTTCAGCAGAACAAAAGCTTAAATTAGTATTTTACCACTCTGAGTAAGGAGTGGCTTACTTTATATGAAAGTATATCATATGCTCCTATAGATACTAATTTTTTTTTCTTCATATTATTATTATTGAGAAAAATCTGAAAAGAAGTCTGTAGAATTGGTTGAAAGCTATTTGTTTTCATTTTTATTTATTTATGTTTAAATAAATTGGAGAATAGATGTAAAATGATTGTTTTCTTGAATCTTTAATACATCTTACTTGTATCTTTAAGGAGAAAATATTTTTTTGACAATAGCTTCTAAAACCAGGGATCAGTGTCAGGAGAGATTCGGAGAATATTTTTTCTGGCTACGCCACTGCCAGGAATTAACCAAACTAAAAGGGAACAGTAAAATTTTCTCCCTTATTCTCCTGGGCGTGGGCATTTTTTGTAATGTTAACCCCAACCCCTCTTATCCAGTAATTGCAATAGTGTTTGTATGTATATTTCCTAATACATACATCTCTGTAAGAGGTGTTATAAACAGAAGTTTATCTTTTTTAGGTTATATGTGATTTCCTGTTTTACAAAACTTGAATTACTTGAAAAAGTTTTACACAGGCAATACTATACAAGTACAAGAATAAAATGCCCACACACAGAAGTGAAAGAGCTCAAACCTATAAAGTGAAAAATAGTGATGTTGCTTGTTTTTTTTAATTAAGAAACAATTAAAATAATAATTTTGATTTAGTTTAGAAGAAACTACAGCCCAGTCAATTAGATTTTTCAAGTTTAATAGGTACTGGAAATTTTATAGTTAATTAAATGTAAGTACAATTTCTCCAGTTATTCAACCAAATATCTATCTGTAACCAAACCACTAATTAATTAAAAAATAATCACACAAAATATGTACTATAATTTCAAAAGTTTTAAAATTTTGAATCTAGCCAGCTAAGAAAAAATATCAAGGGGGGTTTTTGAGGGAGTACCTAGGTCGTTGGACCTTCAAACTCCAGTATAACTAGCCTCACTGGGTGAGGCCATGAGCTGAACTGTTACAGAACGTGTGACTTGAAAGTCACAGTCTGCTGAGGAGTGGCTAGCTTGATGCTAACCCCCTCTTGATTTCCCCAAGTAACCTTGGTACTCATTTTATAGATCCCGGAGGGATGAAGGGCTGAGTCTGCCTTGCCCGTGGGTGCATTTTTTGCATAAGAATTTTAAGCCCTGGACAGAGCTTAGATTACAGCAGAGTGCTCAACGTTTTAGGCACTGCAACCCTCTTTTTAGGTTGAATATTTTGCCGACCTCTTCTAAATTATGTAAAAACATATAATCTATTAAAAAACAAAAAACCCTGTGACTTTATGTAGGAAAGGTAATAAAACCAGTGAATTTATATAGTTACAATAGTTTTTTTTAATTTGTTTTTGTTTCCCTCGTATTTCGTGACATCCCCTTGACCCCTCCAGAAACAAAAGTCTAGTTACGGCCCTGTGAAAGGGACATCTGAAACACTGTATAATCGCTAGACGGAAGCTATAGACACTATAGTATAGAGCATTCGCACATGACGTCACGACCAGCTGTTTTCCTTTTAACTGTTAACTGCTTGAGTACAAAGCGTCACTGTTGCTAAGGTCGTTGTTACGTCCGAGTCATGTGATTGAAAATGATCTATATAGATTAAAAATGGAGCTTACCAGCCTACTATAATAGTACTATACTATCAAACTGAATAAACAATTCTGATATAGAGCATTTTCAATCACATGACTCGGACTTAACAACGGCCTATTATTGGAGAATCTAGCAACCAGCGGATGCTTGCATTCATAACAACTAGTAACTCCTTTTTCCTTTTGCTAGCAACCTGGAGAGTTATACCAAAATACCGTTCAATGTAAAAACCAGTCAAAAAAAATTATTACATAGGTAAAGCCGTCTTTACAAGATATTAATCAGTTTTTTATTTTGGTTCTCTAATAATGTCAAAAATGTTTATTTGCTATCAAACTAAACATTTGATTTTTACTAGTTAGCTTTGCCCCAATCAACAATTTAGGAGTGGGGATTTTTAAAAATAGCTACAATACTTTCACTTAAGAATCATCTTGTTGAGAGAAATAAAACTTAAATAATCAAGAAAAACAAAATATTGCATTTTATGAATATTTACAAAATATTTTTGTGTGTTAAGATAGCTTTAATTTTCAAATGTGAAACAATAATGATCAAAACTTCTTGTCCAGTCATTAAATTTAACTTTTTACTTCAGTCAATATTAGGTTCTAGTGATTAATTGTTAGTAAACGCTGTTAAGATGCATCAGATTCATGAAAATGACGGAGAAGCCTATCCAATTAATTTGTCTGAGAAAAGATCGTCACCTGAGGTACTTCAGTTAGAACAAACAGCAAGACAAAGAGGTATATATCATTTCAGTAAAGTGTCTATTATTATCTGAATCTATTCATCTGAGTAGCCTGAGACCGTCGTAATGTTGATTTTGGGATTTGATGGTTTGGGTGTATTAGTTGGAATTGAGACATGTTCAGAGCTGTATCCAATGGGAGTTATAAGGGTTCACCCTGTCTCGAAATTTGGACATCCATTTGTTATTGTTTTTTCTTTGAAACTTACGAGACTTGCAGGGAGCGATCCCTTCCGATGGCCCATAGGGTCCGAGGTTCAAAATGAATCAAAACACTATTTTTTAGGGTTAAAGTCCAAAATTATTTTTTTTGGGTGGGAGGACCCCCCTCGAAATTTTGAAATCTATATTATGTACTGTTTTTCCTTGAAAATTTTGTGACTTACAAGGAATAGTCCTCTTTTGGTGTAACCCAAAAAGTCTGAAAATAAGTTAAAACACTACTTGAAGGGGCAAATTTTCTGAATTTCAACCCCCTCGAAATTTTGCCGTTTATTATGTACTATATATTTTGTCTCAAAAATTCTGCCGCATAACTTTCCGAATTAAGTTCCTCGAAATTTTGCCGTTTATTATACTATACTTTTTATTTTCTTAAAAAATTCTGACGCTTACAATGAGCGGTACTCTTTGGGTCTAATCCAAAGGGTCTCAAAATTAGCTAAAACACTATTTTGAGGGATTCACATTGTTGACTAAATTTGGAAATTAAATGCGTCAAAATTAAAATTCTAGGTAAGTTATTTAACACTTACCGTATAACAGTACTCGTAAGTAGGAAGCTCATAAATAATTTTGAGTCAACCCCCCCCCCCCGAAGCAAAGGTCTGGTTACGGCCCTAGACATGTTGACATGTTTTAAAGGTACTCAAGGTAGAAAAGCACTTGAGTTTCCAAGCAAAAAATATTACCCTATATAGTTTTCATTATGATATACCAATAGAATTTGGGGTTCACGAAAGGAAATCCCGGTAAATTGTCAATATTTCCGTAAAGCAGTGGCGTATATAAGGGGGGGGGGGGCGAGGGGTTCCTGCCCCCCCCCGAAATTCGGATAATAAGTTCATTAAAATCAAAAAGCTACGAAAAAATATAAGTCCAAAATTCGGACTAAGTGTATACACTTTGGTATACCAAAAACAAGATAAAACCCTGTTTTTAGGGGTAAAGTTCCAAAACTTTTCAGGGGAAGGACCCTTAGATCCCCTTTTGTACTTGGAACTCTTTTTTAATAGCTTTTTAAATATTAAGTTCATAAAAATTTACATCCAAAATTCGGACTTAGTGTACCAAAACTAGTTAAAAACCTGGTTTTTTAAGTCAAACTTCCAAAAATTTTCTGGGGGAGGACCCCCAGACCCTTTTTTGGTACTAGTATTTTTATTAATAACAACTTTTCCTATATTAAAATTTTAGGACCTAAATTATCACCTATAAAGCTACATTGGACCTATTAAATATGGGGGGTAGGGACTGGGGAGTAATTTTGGGCCCCTCCCGAAATAAATTCCTATATACGCCACTGCCGTAAAGACCATGGAGAGTTCCAAAAATAAACAATCCAACACCAGATGCTTGTCAAGTACCATCACATTTAATCATTTATGACTTTTGCAAAAATCTCTTGTACCCCGCATATTAGGTTATCCCCTTAATTTGTACTTTCTCTTTTACAGTTAACGCTGTTTCTACGCATCAAACTGATGTTGAAGAAATAGACAGAGAAACACTATCATCGTCTTCTGAGAAAAGGTCGTCACTCGAGTTACTTCAGTCAGTATATAGACAAAAACCAAGAAAAGGAGGTAGTATAAGTCAGTCTGAAAAAAATTTAACTAAAATACCTGAAGAGGAACCTCCTGATAGACTGATTAGTTCTAGTGAAGGTGATGGTCTATTTGATAGTAGTGGCAATAGAACCTCAATCCAAGAGAAAATAGCAACTTCTTGGATAGGGAGGAGAAAGGAGAAACTTCTTTCCCCAAGCTTGGTGTCCATTTTTATCATTAGTAATGCATTGGCAGTTTTTCTTTTTGAAATCCCCTACGCTTTAATGAAGACAGGTAACGTAACTGAATTTTCCCTCACCACCCATTCAATTGAATTTACTTAAAAAAATTCTGGGTACATTTTCGCTATTTGTCCCGTTAAAAATAGCTAAAGCTTTTTTAATCACCGAAAAATCAAAAATATCTCTAAATTTTTATAGTTGCCATTGAAACAAATAACTATAGGTTTTATTCTCTTGGTTTGCAGTTTTTGGCGATATTTCTTATGTTTTACCACCAAAACAGCTTGGCAATATATTTAACGGGACATATAAAGGAATTGAACCAAATTCTGTAATTCTCAAATTTTAGTTACTTATCCCTTTCTTAACGTAACTGTTTAGAAAAGAGAAAAAAATATTCAAATTTTGGATTGAGTAAAATATGAGTCAAGAACTATATAGTTCAAGATCTTTATAGTGAAGAAATATGTTCACTAGTTTTTAAATTCTCAAACTGAATTTTAGCTCTTAACTCTATTAGATTGATTTACTATATACAACCTGCATTTTTTCTACATGTAGAACACTGATCCTAGTAGAAGACATAAGCTTGTAGACTAAATTAGCTAACCACAACTTATTCTCAATAAGGTTGGTCTGGTGTGTATTTCATTCTTCTATGTGGGATGAATTCTTTTTACTCCGGATTTCTTCTGGCACGCTGTTGGATTTCAATGGAAAAGCAGTGGCCGGAATACAAAGGGTACTACCGAACGCCTTACCTTGAAATGGGATACAGGGTCGGAGGACATTGGTTAAAGTAAGGTTCTTATTGATAGTTAATTTTTGATATTATGCAATCATAATTTAGCTCTCTTTATATATTCTTTCCGCACGGCACATAACAGCCACTGGAACTTGGAAACATCAATTGAATCTATGGGGATAAAATCACACTGACTTGATAGCCTTAGTAAGGAATTTGGATTGGTTTTAGGACTCATATCTAACCAACGCCTAATTTACTTCTTGTAATTCGCGTCGTCGTCGTATCATCATTATTTGCCACCGGTCATCAGATATTATTTATTTATCTGTAGTGTCTGAATCTGTCAGAGTGTCAGAACGTCGACCGTGTAACCCACGGGGGCAATCAAGTTGTATGATTATTTTTTCATTAACTCATAAATTCCACTTTTAGCTTACAAAATTTAGGATCTCTTTTCAGGAGATTGGTGATTCTAGGTATTATCACACAACAGATAGGGATTTGCATGATGAAGTTTTTACTCCTAGCCAAGTTCATTGACAGACTGGTCGGAGACTATATTTCTGTATGTGCGATATTAATTGCATGCGGTGTTTTAATCATTCCATTCACATTTTTTGAAACTCCCAAAGACTACCCGTAAGTTAACAATTCTTCTTTTAAGTTAACTATTTCTCCCTAAAATGTTTTAATTTCAGGGCCGTAACCAGATTTGTGCTTTCAAGGGGGGGGGGTTGACTCAACTTTATTTTTAAGGTACCCCCTAAAACTATAGAAGCTCCAGTTTAAGTCCCCCAGATTTTTTTTTTAAATTTTGCCCTAAATGAGGTGTTTTAACTTATTTTGAGATTGAGACACTTTAGCTTTGCTCCTTGTAATACGCAGAGTTTTCTACTAAAATAACTGTATAAAAATTTAAATCGAAATTTCGTGGGGGTTGAACTCCTAAACTCCCCTTGGATACGGCCCTGTTTCATTTAATCAATTTTATGAACATAATGTAAAGTTAGATATAATTTAACTTAATAAACATGGTGTTTGAAAGTCCGTTTCGCGGCTTAAGTTTTGAAACAAATAATTTATTTTGATTTATTAATATTTATGCTGAGTTTACGGGCTGTATAAAATCATTATATTATACAAATTACAAATACATACTGATAAGTAGAAACATAATTTGATTTTATAATTTTATTTCGAAAATTTTACCATCTATTGAGATTGTAAATGGTGTATATGGAAAAACTGTTCCTAGTATTTAAAGCTATAGAGCATTTTCAATCACATGACTCTGCCTAACAACGGCCTTAGCAACGTTGTTTATTCGCCAAGTGACGTCATGTGCGAATGCTGCTATTGGATACTTTTATGTCCCGCCCCTAACAACAGCCTTAGCAACGTTGATTTTGTCCTCCAAGTGACGTCATGTGCGAATGCTCTATTATATTAAGGTTTTTTAAAACTTTTTATAAATTAATTTAAGGTACACTCTCAGAATAAGATACAAAGATGTTATGAAAATTAGTTAAGTGTATGCAAATATAAGGCTTCTTAAGTTTATGTAAAAAAAATTTCTCAGTGGAAGTATTTAGCTATTTCATGAATTAATTATCACTCAAAGACGTAGGTCTCTGACATAAATTAGAATTTAAGTATTTAAACTTTTTTTTTCCAAATTTAAAAAATAATTTTTCAAATTTACTGAATGCATTAAAAATGATTTTATTATACATTTCTTCATTAACTTTCCATGCCATCACTAAATTGCTGTTCTATTAAATAATTAAATAGATGATATCATAATAGTAACGTTTTCTCCGTCATAGAAACGTATTTTTAAGTTACCTGTGAAATTTAACTGTCATTTAGCAATATAAAATCCTTCGTTGCTATAAATCTTATTACAGCATACCGTTTAAAAACCCTATTGTTTCTTAAAATGTTAAAATTGTGTTTCAGGTTTATGGCAAAATTAGCATTTGGAATTTCTTGTATAACATTTTTCTTACTGATTGTTATTTTGATAATGGACAAGGAAAGAGTCGGACAGGTTACTTATATTGATCACGCAACTTTAAACTCTTTTTATATAATTGGGACTCTAATGTCATCCTTCAATGCTGGACCTATATATTCAAACATACAAATTGATATGCAAGATCGAAAGCAATTTAGACAGTCTCTGTTTACTGCATACTTGGGTAAGTAGTACTATGAAGGTATTAAGATCTCGTTTATACCAGTGAGTTAGTTACTAAAGCTACTACACGCATCACATATATATGTTTTCATAGATTTTCTCAACAAAGAAACTTTTAACAACGCTAGTACAAGTTGCTTTCAACTTTTTAGGTTGCTCTCTTAAGCCGCATTGAATTTTATTAAAAGCATTGACATTTTTACGTTTTTTTTTTTAAGTTTTTGTTACAGCCAGAATTGGAGTTCCTTTTAAAGTGAAACTATTTGGAATATTAAACAAATGATGGTTTTGCAATAAGCAATATAAGGGTGCATCGAAATATCAAAGCTATCGAGGGAACTTGATTTGTGGAATTTAGTTTTCCATAAAATAAAAGAGGGAAAAGATAAGAAATAGAGAAAAATAAGGGAAAGAAAGAGAAATATGAAAAAAAAAAACCAGGGTAGGTAGAAAAGAAAGTGTGAAGAGAAGTGAATGGTAGGTAAATAAAATATAAAATGAATTAAATGAATGCCTCTTTCACTATTACTCATTCAGTTTTTTTCCTCATACTTCCTTCTCTTTTATCGCTCATCTCTTTCAATTAAATCAAGACACTTCGATCATACCCACAGCCCTGAATAAGTCGAGGTACTGAAGATGTAAGGTTTTCGTGTAGTGACGTTATTGCATTGGACGATTGGACCTGTGATACACTGGGACTCAGTACCAAAATTTGGTCAAAATTTCGAATTTGAGATTTTGCCATAAAAATGAGAAGATACTACCCTTATAATTATTCCTACAAAGTTTCATAATGATATGATGGTTTTAAGTTTAAAAATTTTGAGGTTTTCTGACCCAAAGATAGGCTTACTGAAGCATAGGTTTCAACCTTTAAACGGGTTTTTCTCAAAACGAGGTTTTTATCGTTTAAAATCCTAAGGCTTTTTTTCTAATTGTCCAAATCCCTTAAAACTAGGTTGTCATCATCAGTAATGTAGTATGTTAAACACCTCTATGTATGGATTTTAAAATATATTTATTCCAAAATTTTTTACAAAGCAAGCAAGTAGAATTGACATGACAAGAAATGACAAGTATTTTTTTCGAAAAAAATGTCAAATTTCAGATTTTTTTATTTTTTGGAAACCCTTGTAGATATTTAAATTTACATACATAGAGGTAACAATATGTTTGATTTATGTTGAGAAAAAATATCAAGTGAAAACAGGGAATATTAAAAGAGGAGTAGCATTTTGAAGTTAGGGTAATTTTGGCCACTTCTTTAAAGTTTATTGAAATTTGTGAAATAAATAAATTTTTTAATATGCTTTTTGTGCTTAACATGAATTAGTATGAAGTAAATACATAGTTTAACACCTAAAAAGATAATAAAATCCGGTTAATAGAGAAACAAAATTTTTTGATACTGAGTCCCCTTAATTACCTTGAGTTACTAAAATAAACCACTATGCTGACTATTATTACATTTGTATTTTGATTTTAAAAGCAGGGTAGCATTTAGTTCCATGACTAAAACTAGTTTTAAGTGAAATCTATAATTTTGTGATAAAAACAGTGCTTTAAAAGTTTATTCTGAAAAATAACTCCCAAGATATCTATAAGCTTATGTATATGGGTGTGTGGGTGGTTCAATGAACACTTGATCTACGAGTTTTTCCCCACAAACATTTTATTAAGTTTAGAGGTGAAACTAAAGGTGCCGCAGAAATATTACTCATGGTTGACCATGAAAGTCATATCTTAGTGAAAACAATTAATTTTTCTAAAGAAAATGGTGACAACAATATTTCATCCCCATACTGACTAGAAAAATAGCAACCCCTCGACAAAGATGTTTTCTAACAAAAGTTAAATGAATCATTTAATAAGTAGGTACATTCGAAAATGTTTGAAAACAAGCAATCAAATATGATGAGGCTAAATCAGTTCGGAGAGCATTCCAATTAGCCCTCACACATATAAATCACATCAGGGAATTCTAAGATTCCTAAAAGAAGGCTTACATTGAAATAAAATATAAACAAAGAATTTTTGACATAGGTCCAAATTTACACTACCCTTGAAACCAAGATACAATACCGGTGTTGTACCTTGGTCCTATTTTAAGTTTTTTTTTCATTAATTACGTACTGAAATACTTTAATAAAAATTCTCCCAAAAATATGTGATTTGTATAAAAATCTGAAGTATCGAGGTGAAATTGTTTCATTAGTTAATTTTTAATAAATAAAAATTTACAGGGTAAAAATAGGTCCAAAGTATGTTGTTTAATTATGTTGTTTACGTTTCTTTATCACGTTTAAAGAATCATCATCAATTATTCCTTTTTCATCTTACCTTCATGTGAAATTCAAATTTCTTTAAATCATTTTCTATTTAATTTCTTTGATTTTACCTACAAAATGGGGTTAACAAAATATCTGTTTTCTTTTCAGTCATCGTTTACTTCTATGTGCCCTTTTCTGTTTTAAGCTACGGTGTATATGGAGACCAAGTAAAGCCCGACTTGTTCTTCAACTTTTTCGAAAATGAAAAACTGAAAGCACTGGTCATAGTACTAGAAATGATTTGCATTGTACACATGTCCATAACTCTAGTACTTCAACTCAATCCCATTTCTTTGACGATAGAGGAAGTTTTCAATGTTCCTGCACGTAAGTTCAATACTATTCATTCATTTACTGGGCTATCGATATTATGTTTTCAATACGTTAATTATCAACGTAACAACACGTTTTATTATATACGTATTATAAAGATTATAAAACAAAATAGTAGTATCTACAAAAAATCTATTCCATTGCAGAATTCACTTACAAAAGATGCCTTGTCAGAGCTTTAGTGTCTGCAGTTATCGTGTTACTTCAATTGAAGTCATATTATATGATCTGGTTCATTATGTACGCAAGAAATATCGCGATGATTTTGATGACGTTTACCCTTCCTTCGGTTTTTTTCATAGTCTTGGAGTATAAAAGAGGAAAACAGTGTCAAGTTTGGTAAGTTTTCATTTCTGTCATAACCCTTTGAAATTTTTTGCCTCAATGTCCAATTGAATGAAAATTAAATGGTTCCTATGCACACTCCAAATGTCAAATATGTATAAAAACTATTTAATTTTTTAAAAACCGAACGCTTAAATAGCTTTTTGGCAAAATTCATAAGCATCTAGTTGAAAAACTTTTGGGAAAAAATCTGTTTGATACCTTAATTAATAACCCTAAATTATTTTTTTGCACGCAAAGTTAAAGTTGGTACGTCTGAGACATATCGTCGCTTAAGGCGCAATATTACATAACTGAATTTTCCCGACTTTTCAGAGAGGAGAAATATGAACTCTTCATCTGGACAAAATGATAACAGAAGTGGCCATAGCAACTGTTCTAGAGCATTCGTCGCGTTTTTTTTCCAGTCTATCCGGGTGTCAATATAGATTGATGCATAACTCAAAAAGGTTGAGATATGTCATATTGCGCCGTCATGACATTCTGTTATTTAGTGAGACTGTGTTTTTCAACGCACGAACAGAGAGCATTAAAATTATCTCCTCCTTATCTACTTGTTAATTTGTAGAAATCGTAATTAATTAAAATTTTTCGTTTTAAATTTGTTGTTATGAATTCCCTAAAAGAGATAATTTGTCGGAAAAATTTTTATTAGATGCGCAAAATATTTAATATATTAGCTGCGTTTGAATAAATATAACGGTAGATATAAATTAGAAAAATAATTGAAGAAAAAGTGTCCCAAGGTGTCCCACTCTCCCCTACTGTAAAAGTCAGTGAAATAACAATAATGAGACCTTCCACTTCCATTGAGCTTTTATTGTAAAAAGTGCTTTTCTACAAAAATGCTCGTTTCTAGCTTATCAAACCCAAAATTTATCCTAAAAAAGGGGTTGTGCTTTTTTAGATCAAAAGCTTTGAAATATGTTTAAAACTTTATAGGTTTCATTTTTTTATACATAGAACTTAATTTTAAACCGTACAGATCGGAAATGACATGGATTACCAGGAGAAAAAAATCGAATTTCTTTTTTAAAATTATCAAAATTCCCTTTTTTGAGGTATTAAGGGGGAGGGGGAGGATTTGGAGCGCATGTCAACAACAGAAAAAAATTTTGTATCGAGCTCGGTATCTGTTAAATCAGTAATAGAAGAAATCGTCATATTGTGCTGAAATTATTTATAAGCTTTATTAAAGCCATTTGAAAATCCACCCTAACCGCAAGCGGATTTTTGAAAAACTGATTTCACAGAAAATTTTCAAAAATAACACGTTAATCATTTTTTTCCCTTTATTTCCCAACCTTAGGGCACGAATCGCAAGAAGAAGGAATTGTTATCTAGCTGAATTTTTTTCCACGTTTTATTGAAGCTATTTGATTAAAATTCCGCAATAGTCGCAAGCGGATTTCGAAAAAATTATCTTTCAAAAAATTTATTTAAAAAGGGCGTCTTTCCAAGCTTCCAACAGACGGATTGATGCTATTTGGCCAAAAACCCGCTCTACCCGTAAGCGGATTTCAAAAAGAGCGTTTTTTCGACCCACCCTAATGGAGGGCCCCTTTACTCCCTTAAACTACTATTAGTCTATATTTGATCTGGTGTTGGACAATTGGAGTCAATTTTTTTGAAAATCTTAATGTATTCAGAATCGCTTAAAACCTCCACAAAACCATTAATATACCTTTCAAAGCGCTAATTTTTAAGTTATTTTTAATTAAAAAGAGCTTCGTTTCGGTCTGAGCTGAAACAGCTTGTGACGTTATGCGTGCCTTGTTTACAATCATTCCGCTTTGAAATACATTGAGCTCTAGTTTTTGTTTTGTTTTGACAACCTCGTGTTTCTATGGAAACTGTGTTTCCCTCATTTCCGAGAGGCACTTTTAACGTCAGCTTTTCTGTAATGAAATATCTTATAATTAACTTACAAAATTTTTCTCGTAAAAGACAAGCGTATTTTCGGATTCAGGAGAGAATTTTCAATAAGTTAAAATTGAAAACTTTGAATTTTAAGAGATGCTGCAATTCTCCATTCTACTAGATTTTATTTTGGGAAAAAAAAGTTTTGGCCGTAATCTTTTTACACCAGTATATGTGTTTTCCAATACAGGAAAATTCGGAAGAAAGAGTGGTTCTTTTTGTTTGAGATGACTGCATTCTCAATTATCGGATTCTATAGTTCCTGGGCGGTATCCAATTATCAACTGCAGACAATGAAGAATTATGGATTTAACTGCTATAACGCCACAGAATTTCGGACTCACCATCTTCGATTTCTCTTTTAAGAAGGTGTAAATATTATCAAAATTAAGAAAAGGTATTTGCTGTAAAGCTTGAAATATTGAAAATGCTTTTCAATAAAAATATTGGATTTTTTCTTCAGCGTTTATTTGTTTTACTTTCCACCGAAGGTCTTCCATCCACCATACAAGTTTCGAGTTATTAGCCCTTAACGAGTGAATAAATGGTAGAAAGATGAATTAATACTACCGTCTCCCCGCAGCAGTCTATTCCTATGAAGGAGTTTAATGCGCATGCTCGGGAACTTCAATACCAATTTTTTATCTCTTGAGTTTACGGGGGCCGTTTCCATATTACCTTCAGTTACGGAGTCCTATGAGAGCGTTTGCGCGATGATTGATAATAAGTTTTTCAAATCCTAAAATCCTCATATCAGTGAAAAAATGCAGTCAACTTTGAAGGAATAAATTTACTTTACATACTTTAAATCTATTATCAGGAATAAAATGGCTCATTAGTCAAGTAAGAACATTATTCTAACTTTGTTCTAACTCTGTAAGGGGTGCCATCTATTCACTAAATTTGAAATACTTAAAGCATAAAAGAAATATAAAAAACAGAGGGTGGACAACTGTACCCTGTTTATTCTTACCTCTTAAATTTAGCGTTATTTGAGATACTAAATGCTAATTCCTAATAAACAACGGGCTGCATATAAATTTTCGGTATAAACCAACTATTTATCTAGCTATAGCTAATAATCCAATTAGAACACGTTGTTTTTGTCCTCCAAGTGACGTCATGTGCGAATGCTCTATTGTAGATTTTTCACGAAAGTTGGTTTTAATGATAAAAACTTGGAGGACAAAAACAACGTTGCTAAGGCTGTTGTTAGGGGCGGGAAATAGAAGCATCCAATAGAAGCATTCGCACCATGACGTCACTTGGACGAATAAAAACGTTGCTAAGGCCGTTGTTAGGTTCTAGTCATGTGATTGAAAATGCTCTATAGCAAGTTTGAAACAAATCGGAACATGACATCTAAGGATATAGAGCATTTTCAATCACATGACTCGGCCTAACAACGACCTTAGCAACGTTGTTTTTGCTCGCCAGTGACATCATGTGCGAATGCTTCTATTGGATGCTTCTAGTTCCCGCCCCTAACAACAGCCTTAGCAACGTTGTTTTTGTCCTCCAAGTGACGTCATGTGCGAATGCTCTATTAGAAAGAAATAATAATGATAAATCTATAACTTTCAGACATTTAAAAAAAATCAAGAATGCATGAGAAGGAAAGGGAACTTTTAAAATATACTATATACTAATTAAAGAATTTTTTAACATTTTATGTTAATGCTGATATGAGCAAGACTATATGATTAAAGTAATGAACAACTCCTTTAAAGGAAGGATTTGTGTGATTTTAGAAGGTGAAATATAAAACCCATTTTTATTATTGTGTTTGTTTTTATATTAATCTGAGAAACCTTTGTGGAAAAGGTAAGAAATATTTGAACTATCTACGTTTTCTTTGAAAATAATTACATAATCCTATTGTGTAAATTACTTCATATACCTACTTACAGTAATAAATAAAAGAATAAATTATTTTTAAAAGTTCATTAAAGAGTAGTAAGATACGTTTCTTTTACATTGATTGAAACTTGTTTTTATCATTTTAATTATATTAGAAATGTAAAAAACAATGTTAACACATATAAATCAAGTTAATAATTTCTAAATAATCTTAACCATTAAGAATTTTACTTTTAACAACTTTTTAAACATTTCTCCCTAGAAAATTTTCATTTAGGTTTCAGAACTTCGTATTTCAAAATGGACGATGATGATGAGAAGCCTTTGGAAAGTAAACGGAAAAAAGTATCTTTAAAGGAAGATCCAATTATAATTGGAGCAGCAAATGAGCCTGATCCTGACGACATAAGCCTTACTTCGAATGACTCAAATAGACCACGATTTTCACAAGTTTTTGATGCTTTCTCCAGCTTTTTTGTAAAAAGTTCAGATTCAGAAATTGACCAAAAAGGTGCAAAGGATATAAATAATGTTATTAATAACATTAATTGGGTATCGAGAAACATGGCCTGCATGTTTATAATTGGTAACTCCATGGGAAGTTTCATATTCGAGCTACCACATGCCTTACGGGGATCAGGTAAGTTGTTAAATATATTATAAATAGGGAAATTTGGAACACTGGGACGAAGTCTTTCAAAGGAGATTAGATTTTAAGACGTTTTACTTTCCAAATAGTAGAAATATTGCCGAAAAATTGCCAAACTAATGTATTAAATTGGTACAGCTATATTAATGACAACTATAAAAACTACGTGATATTGGAACAATCGGCCTATTCACTTGGCGATATTTAATGGGACAGTTAACGGAATCGAACCTTTCTGGTTCTATATTTTGTGGTAAAAATGGAGGCCATAGCCATAATCACCCATCCATCATATCTGGGAACTGAGGTCTGGTTAAACATGGTGCAAAGGGGGAACTTTTACTAAAGTTGTACCTTCTTCAAATAGTAGTTAAGCGAATTAGAATTGAAGAAATCAGACAAACCCGTCCATATCTTAGAAATAATGGTTAGCATATTTATAGGTTGATATCGGTCTACTTAATAGTTAAAAGTTAAGGATTAATAATACTAAATGCTAAGAGATCATGCATCAGGGTGGTTGAAAAGTGTCATAGAAGGGAAAGTTAGCTTGTTTTTATTGTTTTGAACAAAATAAACTTATTTATAAGTTCAATTCTTTCCCAAGGCTGGTTCGGAGTATTTTTGATCATATTATGCATAGTCAACACTGGTTACTCCGGAATCATACAGGCTAAGTGCTGGATCATAATGGAAGAACAGTGGCCAGAGTACAAAAATAGTATTCACAAATCACCAGTACCAGAGATGGGATACAGGGTAGGAGGAAGGTGGATGAAGTAAGATCCATTATGTTTCTCGTTTTCTAATTGTTTGTATATTATGTCTGTTGGTTTAGTTTACTGTATGTTCAGTACATTACCATATGTTGTGAGGCGTCTAAAGCGTCCGTTGAAAAAAATGCATTACTACTTGTTTATCTTTTTGTGCTGTAAACTGAGGAACTTTATCATTTAATTGTCAATTTATTATGTTTTTACAATTTTTATTAAGCTAAAACTTTGTCAGTTTGAAATCATTCAAACCCAATTTTTAAGAAGAAAAAAAGACTTATTCAGATTACCCGATTAGAAAAAATATCAATCTGAGAATTTTAATATATACTGATTTTTGTTAAAAAATATATTTTGTATGATGTGCCCCTCAACAACTGGGGCAGTCGGATACATTGCTTTGAGTACCTACATTGATACAATGATAAATTTGCTCAAAAATAGTAAATTATAACAAAAATTTGGGAAAAAAATAAACTTGTATTGAGAAAGATCCTAAGCCCTTTTACATTACCGTTTTTTTTAAATATAAATCACAAATTTTCCATTCAACATTTAAAGATAAAAAGAATGAAAGAATTTAACTAATGGACATTTTTAAATAATATCTAATTTAGAAATAAAGATGCAGTTTTTATGGAGATAATTGCTCTTGTGAATTAGTTAAATAAAATTCAAAGTTATATTTGTCGAAAATCATACAGGTATTAAAAAATGCGGCAATAATTATTTGGCTAGTTTTTGATAATTTATTCAACAGTTTTGTCATTGGTTTTAACTAATATTTCTGAAATTACACTTTTTTGTTACCTTTGAAAGTGTTAAGAACATCTCAGATGCTTTAATTTAATATACATAGTGACTTGTTTTGATTATCTGAGCAATAAATGCCTTGTACATGAAAGTAATTATTTGTTTTTTAGGTATATCATGAGCTTTCTTCTTATAATAAATCAAGTCACAGTGATTATTATAAAACTTTTCATCCTCGCAAAGTTTATCGACAGAGCAATTCAAAGTTATATACCTTTTTGCTCGACACTGATAATAATAACTATTATATTCATTCCTTTCTCTTTGCTCGGATCACCCAAGGATTACAAGTAAGTTTATCGTCGACATTTTTACTGTACCCATTCCAGTGGCAAAAATTTTTAAGAAGTTTTGCAAATGAATTTATAGAATTTTAAAACCTTAAGACGAATCGATAAAAAAGCTTTTAGTTCACAGCTACAAATATTGGTCTGCATGAAAAGACGTAATGAAGGAAGAAGTAGGATGTATGGAAAGTAATGTTGAACTGAAAACTGAGTAAAACTGCCATTATAAAATTTCAGCATTTTTTCAAATAAATTAACTAGGTGTAACCATTTCATCAAATTTACACCATTTTTGAATAGATTTCTCAATTTGAAGTACAGATCTAGCGGGAAAAGTTTAAAAAATTATATAAGTTTGTTTTTTTAAAATCACCCTAAATACACTCTAGTCCAAAAGTTAAGCACTGTGAGAAAAAAGTTGACTTTTGGAAGCAATAACTCACTGTCTGTTCTGTCTGTTCGGATGGAATTTAGAAATCAATTTTAAGCTAACTTCCCGATGAGCTATTGCTATTAAAGATGCAGAAAATTCTCTGAGGATGTGAAGTAGATGGAAGTATGAAACTATGTCAAGTGACAATAACAGCCTATTAAATATATTTTGTGTCAAGAAATATTTAAAAATGACACTCTTATCGGAAGTCAGCATTGCGCAGAGTTATTAAGTTTAATTAAGTGCAGGTAAGAAATTTATTAGAACTTTTTCATGATGCAAACTTTATAAGAGATATAGTATATCGTGTTAGGGTGCCTAAAAAAAGGCTTTTGTTAAAAAATCACACTTTCCCAGGGCTTTTCACATTCCTTTTGATCCCAAAAGATAGCGTGTGAAGTTTCATTCCTTTAAGTTATCTCTAGAATTTGTCTGTAGAGGTCTAAAGTTTGAAAAAAGTGGAAAAAAATTACCAATTTTCAGAATTTTGAAAAAATATGTATTTAAAGATTTTTTTTACATCTGATAAAATTGGTTGAAATGTGTTATTCAAGACTTATTAAGATGGAGACATTATAGAGTTAACTTAGGGTACTGAAACTTCACACACTATATTTTGGGACCAAAAAGAATGGGAAAAGCCTAAGGCCTTTTTTTAAACATCCTAATATCGTGTCCATAACATATACGAGTTTATTCTAATACGACAGCTTTTCGAAATTGTATGAATCAGATTTACTCAATTAAATTTTTTTTTTAGATTTCTTGCAGTAGTAGCCACTGTCACGTCCGTCCTTGCAGTATTCTTACTCTGTACTTCAGTGATCATAGACAAAAAGGCAGTTGGAAGGGTGACTTATAATAGAAAGGACAACAAGGCTATCGCCATGTCTATGGGGACAATTATAGTTGCTGTCAATCCTGGTATGGTTTTTCCCACACTACAACAAGATATGGATGCTAGGTCGTCATTTCCAAAAACCGTTTTTACTGCTCATCTAGGTAAGAATGCTACCCTCTTTCTCCTTTTCTCAAGTACAAAGATAAAAAAATATTTTTAAGTTTACTTATTCAAACCATCTCTTTTTTAACTTGTTAAATTATGATTGAAGTTCTGCTGTAATACGGTACAAAACAAACTTGATGAATCTCATTACGAGAGATCTTAACAACTAAACCAAAGGGTTAAGGTCTTCAGTTTCGCATTCCACTAAAGATTGTGAACCATTCCCATACTAACATGGAAAAAACAACAACAGAGAAATAAATATGGAAATGAAATAAATAGGAAAACATTTATGATAATTCTTATACAAGTAACTCATTAATCAATATTTTTACAACGTTTTTATTAAGTCGCTTTCAATATTGTCTGTCTGTTCTGTCTGTTCGGATGGAATTTAGAAATCAATTTTAAGCTAACTTCCCGATGACCAAGGCTAGAGACTTGAAATTTTGAACATAGTTCCTTGAAAAACTAGGGGCTCATGCAATAAGAAGCATAAAGAGTGTCGAGGGAAGCTGATAGATTAATACCAGATGCATGATCCCCACGTTTTTCTTTTTACAAGGAGTAACACAAAATTATTTTATACTTTTTAGTCCATTTTAAAAACGTTGTTTTTAAAAAGTTTTTTTTTTATTTTTATTATTTATTTCTACCTTAATTTCAAAACAATCTAGCAGCGCCGCGGTTCTTAAGATCAAGATTCATCATCATTAATTAAGCATTTTAAAGGCCAACTTATTTTTTAATTGAAACATTTTTTACTACAGAAAATATTTTAATATTTTCTACGTCTATATTCACAGCAAAATTTTGAAAACACCATGCAAAGATTGTTTATCTAATCCCATCTAATAATGTATTTTTGCAGTTATCCTTTACTTGTTCCTGTTTTTTCCAATCTTGGGCTATGCAGCATATGGAGATGGAACGCCTTACGATATTATTTATAAATTTAGGGCTAGGGATAATTTGAAGGGTTTTCTCTTAGCGATTAGAATACTTTTGAGCTGTGAAATGTTTGCATCTCTTGTTTTTCAACTGAATCCAGTCACTCTACACGTGGAAGATTTGCTGCACATTCCTGAGAGTGAGCGACTTTGCATACTTCTGAGAATGAGTGACGACTTAATCGTTTAATAATCCATTAATTAAACTAATTTTAATTTACTATTTATTATTTTAATTTACAATATTTTTTTTCTATTAAAACAGTATCCAGATATATTTAAAAAAATGGTCCGATTATGTATAAGTTTTATTAGTACATATTAGGTTCGTTTAACAAGAACGTTTTTTTAATTATTTTACTTCGAAGAAGACTTATTTACATTGAAGTCTTACTAAATTTATTTAAAGTTTGCTTTTAAAATTGATACATATCCTGCTTCATAAGTATTGAACTTGTATGGCTATTAAAAACACATGCCCTTCAGGCGTTTATTATTGGTCAAACGAGTATTGAAAATTAGGTTTCTTTTTTTAACTTTCAAATTATTAATTTTAGATTTATAGACAGTATGATCTTATTATCCTTAAATATTCTTTGCTCAATATTTAGCGATTGCACGCTCTTATAGATTTTGAAATCTTTCTTAACTTATATATTTCTTTATTTTTACAATGTACGTATAAGAGAAAGTTTGTAAAATCTTTTAATGTTTGTAATTTCTAAATATTTTTGTAGATTTTTTTATTACTCTTCAAATAGAAGAAGTTTGCAAAAAAGTTTTGTAAATTATTCAGCCTTTCGTTCTCTTTATTATTCTGATAAATAAATTATCATAAACTATTTTTAATTGTGGTTCTTGCAATTACGAGCATTTATAAACAATTTCCGAATATTTTTTTGTGTGTTGAAAACGGCTTTTGTACAAGATATAATCAAATTAAAAAGCTATACGTTTGAGAGAATATTATTCTATTGGAGTTAAGTTTATTTCTGGAATGGAATCTAAACTAACAAAGATGGTGAACAAAAGAGATTCTTAATTCATTTATAAGGTAAAATAAAATTATTGGCTGACGAAGAAACATATAATTCAAAAATTTATCTCTCTATATATAATGAAGGTGTCCCTGGGTTCCTGGGTTCCTGGGTTTGTCCGGAACAGATTTGGCTCAATTTCTCCAAAACTACCCGTCCGAATCGAACCAAACTTGGTACACATACGTATGGGGACGGGGGAAAGACAATGACATCATTTTCAAATTTCTAAAACCACCCCTTCACCCCCTTTTAGGCCTTTTTGTAAAAATCGCCTTACTTCTCCACTAAAGAAGATCTGTTTAACTCGCATTGTTGCAAATAATACAACAAAAACAATTTTAAACATAAAACAAAGTATTTAAAGATAAAACTTGGCTAAAATTGTTTTAAATGTTTTAAAAAGGTTATTAATAATTTAAAAAATTAAAAACGGCCCTTATAAAAAACTTTATAACAGTATTTTCTTATTAAAAACTTCATTTTCCATGAAACTTTAAGTTGAAATAGAAAGTTTTAAGAATTAGACTGGTTAAAGTAAAGATTACATCATGCAGTTTTTTTAGAAAGTTGATGATATAACACTAGATCAATTTGTTATTTAACCTTATAATTTGTTTCTTTGGTGTAGTTTAACGGGATTTTTTTTTTTCAATTTAAACAGGGGGTATTTACAAATTTTGGGATTTCAAAAGTCTGTAATAATTTTAATGGATTTTTTTTCACTTAGAATGGATAATTGGGTAACTGTCGTAATTAAATGTGCAACACCGGAACTGGATGGTTAGGTTAGATTTACACAGTTGGAACCGGGAGGGAAAAGGCACAGGGAGCACGGTGATAAAAATGCACCGGGAACACCGAGATGAAAAGGCACCGGGGACACCAAGATGAAAAAGGCACCGGGATATGAAAAAATACTGGGAACACCGGGATATGAAAAACTACCAGGATGATTGGTAATTATGGTTACAGAAAATTAGGCATGTAACTTGAGAAAATTTTAATAAATTGATACACTCCACCCGTGCAAGGCCGGGCATATCAGCTAGTATTTCTATAATTCTCTTAAACTAAACTGCACTTAAATCAGAAAAATAAATAATTCTAAGAAAAAAGAGCAGCTTCCTATACACCACCAGAATTTTATTCCTTATCATCAAATCTCAAAACAACTTTTAAAATTAAACTTTTTTTTTAAACTTTTAATAATTATTTTAAAAAATTAGTACAAGTTCAGATAAGGATATAGTAGTAAACGATAGTAAACCCTATTCTATATTTATCCTTCTCCGGAAGGTTGATTCTCCTGTACATCGGGTTCATACAAAATGATTGATTCGAAATTTTTTCAAAATATATTTTTTGCATATTGGAACATATTGTAAGGGTTCTGCATGAAAATATGCATACTTATTCAAAAATAAGATCCCCTTAATAAAAACATATTTTATAAACATCATAAATATTAATAAATTATTTTACTATACCAAGTTTATTCAGTGCATATTACTGTTTGAAATGGTTTTTGTATTTTAATACACATGGACATGAGTTTATCTTAAGCTTCTTAACTGAATAAATCCTTTTATATTTTTTAGATCAAAAATACAAGAGATTCCTTCTTAGAACTGGTATTGTTGTTATCATTCTATTAATAACGTTAAGTGCTAGTTTTCTGACCCCATTCATGCCTGTCTTTCGATCTCTTTTTACGGATTTGACATCCTACGTTCTTCCTGGTGTATTATACATTGCCCTGTTTTATAGGACCCAGACCAAAAATAAGTAAGTGCATTATTTTTCTGGTTTAAATACTTTTTGTATAACTACTAAGAACAGTAAGAATAGTCAATCAATAGGTTACAAAAAATATTAAATTTTTTATTATTTAATTGCATTTGGGGACCAATGGCTTGATAATTTCTGAAAAAAAATTCCAGAGTTTAGTTGATACAATTTAGTTTCTCTTATTTTGCCCTATCTTTTCTCTTTTTAAGATTTTTGATAGAAAATTGAAGCACATCATTCTATGATTGAAGATTTAGAAACACAAAATAAAAATACCCCTAAGAATTAGGATTTATGTATCTGTATTTGTCACACATTTTAATTTTTAAGTTAAAGAATGAGAGGCCTTTTTTGTGACTAATTTAAAGGAATCTCAAAGTATGTCTCGTCTCATACTAAATCTATCCCTAAATTTCATAGTGTTACTAAAACTGATGTTTTAAACCTTTGTGGGAAAATGTTGAATGAAATATGGTAAACTTATACTAATTTAAAATTCACAACTGGGGTGCAAAATAGGAAAGTGATAACATTATCTGTCGGAGATAATAGAAACTTCTAATTCACTTTATCCTATCATTAAGTGTTCCAAAAATGTTACGATTTTCAAAAGACTAGATTACTTTTATTAGAAAGCTTATTGTCTTAAAAATCATGTAAGTGCAGCTATCGTGTTTACTGAACGTGCTTGATGATTTTATAAACCTCTGGGAACTGAATTATTGTACAAAACAGTTATACATTCAAGACAAGTTCAACTCTATTTCATTATAATTTTTATTCCTTCTTTGTGTATTTTATACGAAAGAATCCTTCGGTTTGTTTACTAAAAGTAGAGAATTTTTCAGCAAAACCAAATGAACTAATGAAACTACCTTGCATGTTTTAATTTGGTGTCAAGGGGTTGTGACGAGTACAGCAAGTCCCTATCGGTCAATTTTTGTACTTTTTTTATCCTTAAAAAATTTCCCCCGGCTTCAGGAATAATACTTAGGTGAAATATGAGGTCTTTCTAACCAGTAGTTCTCTTTTTATAGCCTTTGAAATCGAAACTTTAATTATCATAATCACCCTGTATTTATAGTTCATTTATGTCACCACCAAACTGTGGCCTACTTTGGCACATTATGTGTAACATATTGTCATAATTTAAAGCTCACTTTTGTTTTAATACACAGGATAGCAAAGAAAGAATGGTTCTTTATCTTAGAGATGTCTGTTTTCGGCATAGTGGCTCTGATGGGTTCTTATCTCACGGCTGATTTTCATATGAGAGTAAAGAAACAATTTGGATACAACTGTTATAATACCGATCATTTCTTGCATTACAACTTCACGGTTCATGATTAAGTTCTCGCATAAGTATTGTTTCGTCTGAGCATAAAAGACAAGAGCATTGATAATACTGTATTTGGCATTCAATAAAATTTTCAAACAAAGCATTTTTATGATAAATTATTCAACTCAAGATAAGCATGACCGCAAATATTTAAAATATCTTATTTTATTTAAAAAGATATAACTAGTTGTAATTGAGATGATAAACGCTTTGTGTTTTATCAATTCCTTAGAACATAATTAATGGAGGAATGAGGTTCAAAATAATACTTTTAATCTTTAAATCACAGATATAGTTCAGCAAGATTTTATGTTACAGATATTGTTTTTAAGTATTTTTTAACGTTAATGAAATCTTTTTAAAACACAATATTGATAGGGTATAAGTGTGATGATGCATTTTATTGGTACAATCTTTAGAATAGTTCAATATAATTTCTCAGTAAATGGGCGAACGGCCTTAATGACCAAGATTTTCTTTGCAATTTTAAATATGCAACAAATTAGGGGAGAGGTGGGCACATTATAACCCACATATCTCTATGTTAAATATAAATTAAAAATATGAAAAGAATATCAATTAGTAGTTGTATTAGTGCCATCTTTGGACTGAATTTTCAGAGCTGTGGGCGCATTGGACACTTTTGTGTTTGAAAATTGCCTGCTTTGGAAAGTGTAAAATAAAATTTCTTCTAATTTTATTCGAGTGAAAAGCGTGTTCAACTGTACCCGTCCAACTGGGGAACATTTGAACATAATATATATTACTAATCTAAAAAGGGTACCAAAATTTCAGGAAAGCTGTAAACTTTTGAGCAAATCAGGTTTTGTTTCAATATCTTATAAATATATGGAGAAATTGTCAAAAATGTACATTTAGTACGAATGCGCCCCTCTCTCCCATACATGTATTGTAAAATCTTACTACTTTAAAAACAACTTTTACTCTTAAAATGTAAAAAAAAAACAAATCGGGCATTATTAATAATGGCCGAAGTGGAGGCGGGCAGTGTGATAAATTTAATGGATTTTATAAAATGAAAATTTATCACTTTCCCTGAAATACGCTGAAATTATTAATAATGCCCAGATTTATCACATTTCTCGTAACATTACTTGACCCTTCTATTTTTCATCAATGGGGTGTTACTTGTGGAGAATTTAATGTGATGAAAATAATATAAATGATGATTACGCATAAAAATGTTCGGTGATGTGTACAGTGTACACTGTTCAAAACAATTAAAGAATATTGGTGGATTTCATACATATTGGCGCAAGAAAATTAAAAATTTCAGTGGTTGAAACATTTTTCATAAACTCGGGGGCATTTAAAAGCTAAATCCATGCAGTTATTAAAAGAAAAATTTTTTTTTTATCGAAACACATTTTGTGTAGTTCAGAAAAAAATGGGGGGAAAATCTATCAATACTTAATTGAAAATCCATTTCCTTCAACTCCCCTTTCAGAGCATTTTCCAGCACTTCAACTGTTTGAAGTATAGGAAGGGCAGCAATTCCTCTCCCGAGCATTTCCCAGACGTGTCTATTGGATTCATGTCGGGACAACCTGCTGGTCAATCCAATTTTCGCAATTCCTTCATCCTGAAGGAAATCCTTCACTGAGGGAGCACAACGTTGTTATTAGTCCGAAGAAACCATACCCCAGTCGAAATGGATTTTCAATTAAGTATTGATAGATTTTTCCCTTTTTTTCTCAGCTACACAAAATGTGCATTTTCCAATTTCGATTAAAAAAGTAAAAATATTTTTTTTAATAACTGCATGAATTTAGCTTTTAAAATCCCCTGAGTTTATGAAAAATGCTTCAACCACTGCAAATGTTTCATTTGTTTGCTAATATGTATCAAATCCGCCAACATCCTTTCATTGTTTTGAGAAGTCTATTTTCAACTCATTAAAACAAAACTATGTATTTTGGTTTTATTAAAATTACATGATTTATCCTCTGAAACCAGCAGCAGTAATATTTACATAGCATGGTGGATTAAATTTGTCATTGATAATATCACTAAAAGCTGAATATGTTGAAATGCATCCACCGATAACACCACAAACCACTATGATGGTCAAATATATTTTTTCATGTACAGCAATATTCCTAAAATAAAGTATATTTGTTAAATTATTAAAGGGGCATTTCATGGTATTGGTGATATTTTAGTAGAGTCGTCAACAACATGTAATTTTTGCCTATTAATGTTATGCAAATTTAAAATTTTTAATGTTTTTTTTCTATGTTCATATCTTGCTATAAGCAACATATAACAGGTTTTGTAGGATCAACATAGAAAAATTTCAAAAATTAATAAATTGTTACATCACTAAGAAACAAAAATTAAATGTTTCAAACTCTAGCAAAATATAACAAACTCTGCCCTAAAGGAATTATTAAAGCTAAATAAAGGAAAAACGTAAGAAAATAGGAAAAAAGCCCATCTAGAATAGTATAATTATAGATGGAATGTCAATTTTGTTTAAAGAATAGTTGAGTTCAAAGGATTTTAAAGTCTTATAAAAGGAAAATAAACTGTCCGAAATTCTAAAATGTGTCTATTTCATGCAAAGTTTCTGTCTAATATTGGTGACTTGATACTTAACTTATAATATAATATAATATAATGGAGGAATGAGAGGGAAGAAAAAAACGTTGATTTACCAACCTTTCAGGCCAGTTTGTTTGCTTCTGAGAGCATAACTTATAGTAGAAGAGGCAAGGGAATACAGATGCTGTTAAGGTAATTGCTGATCCTCCGACAAGGTTTAAAACTTTGCCAAATTTGGGTACTGTCTGAGCAATAAAGAGCATTCCCAACATCATAGATGTTCGTACAGCGCACCGTTTCCAACCGAAACCTAAAAATCGAAATATTTAAAACAAATTGCTCGATATTTTCTCTTCAGAATCCCCACCCCCTTGAAACTATTTCGATGGGTTTAAAAATCAAGAAATATGCTAAAAACTCCAAACAATTTTTAACTCTTCTGAGAGTGGTAATAGAAGTCAGTGTTATAGTATAATTAGCCCTATCAAAGTAGAAAATTATTTGCCCTAAAAGTAATATAAAATTCATTGACTTATTTTTCTTGTCGTTTTTTTTACCGATATTTGAAATTTGAAACGAAAGGAGACAATGATTTCAGCTGCTTGTTCTCAAAAAAGTAAACAAAATTAAAACATTTAAAATAAATCAGTACAGACATACATTTTTAAGTACTATAACATTGAAGAAGCTCATTTGATTGGTTCGTAAGTGCTGACATAAAATTAATTAGTGAAAATTATTATCCTATTTCAATATTAATACCTTATTTAAATATATTTTTGTTTATAGAAGTAATCAGTTAACCCTCTAAGTATTTAATATCTTTTTACTCTGGTTCCTAGAACAAAAGTCGCGTATTTTAGAATATTATTTTGGAGTGGGTAAATAATATTTGAAAGACGTTCATGATCGAAAATACAGTTCATTTGTATCAAGTCATTAAATATTTAGCTTCACATATTAAACCTGTCATAACTCACTTTTTGGAACATTAAGAATCTCTTCAAACTCTTGACATGCAGCATTTATCACAATTAGAAAAGCAAATAGCATGTGTAAGGCCAACAACACTGATATCACTGTCTTTATATTGTCTTGAGGAAGTGAATTTACAACGTCTGATTGTAGTGCATTTCCATAAATGGCATATCCCATAATAGCCACTGGCATATAAAGAAGGAGGAGAACTAAAAAAGAAAAAACTTTTCAAGAAACATATATGGTAGTATATCTTAAGGAACGTTCATAAGTTACCTGTTATAAAAAGAGAAAGGTGGTCCGTCAAAATCTCATCTGGGGGAGGAGGAGGTCAATTAAAATTTTACATAATCCTTTTATTTTTAGAATAATGCGCTTTTCCATATAGAAAAAAAGCGCAATTTAATGAAAATAACGGGAACTGACTATTCAAGGCAATGTTTTTGATTTTATCATGGATTTCGAGCAAAATTTTTATATTACGTAAATTCAGTATCATACTAAGGTACGTCGAACCGCACTTATTTCAGCGTACCAAATCGTAATAGTGCGGAAAACTTGCCTACCCATAACAGTAACTCGTGTGTGAAATTTCAGCCCTATCAAATAATATCTTCTGTTCTGAACCTCGGCCTAAAGTTTTGACTTTTTACAAAAAAATTGCTATTTTGCCGTATTTCTTACCGTTCCGTGACCTCCTGATGAACAGAATTTTTTCAGGTGGTGTGGTAGGGGTCTAGGGGGACTTTTCCGTGAACCCCATCCTCATACCCCCCTTTCCCCCTACGTGAGCTGGGGTTTTGTGGGCGGGCGCGCTGCTCAAAATGTTGGCTTTCCCTCCAAACTCCAGCCCTTCGCCCGCCTTCGTTGCCAGTTTTCTACATCAAAACCTCACGTAAACCAATTATTTTCATAAAAGTGACCCAGAACCCACTGTTGAGAGGTATCTTTCCATCAGGATCCATGGATTTATAATTATTTTTTAAAATTTTCATTTATAACTCCTTTTTCACAAAACAAGCATTTTTATTACAATCTGCTTTTTTCACAAACTGAAATTTCCAGGAGGATGTCTATGGTGGATGATTTGCGTCTAATTAGTGCTGTTATACAGTCTGATTTTGTCTGAGGCAGCTCTTTTCTTGATTTAAGAGAGTATATCTGACGAAGTCGTTCCGAGTAAGAGGCACCACTCAGTGGCATAGCCAGAAAAAAAAATCTGGAGGGGAATAGTGTAATTTCGGGGGAATTTAAAGTAACTTCAGTGTTTTCTATTTTAAAAAAAGGAAAATTCTGATTATCGAAGGATATAACCCCCTTTCACTAAGCCTATGGAACCACACACATTTCTGGAAGCTCTAGTAACTAACTGTAGCTCTAGTAACGAACTTCCACTGTAACGGTGTGTGGTGGGAACTTCGAGAACTCCCACTCGACAAATATTTTGTGTGAGCTAATGTATCAGTTCCTAAGAACTGGTGGAAACGTTATATGAACACTTTCCTAATCTATCCTTTCAAAATAGCGTTTAGTTTGGAAATGCTAAGTAAGAACATTATTATGCCTAAGTTGTGAACACTTACAACCAATTGCTTGTTCTCTTACCAAGAAAATCATATAAAGGGCGTTTTTTCTAACAAATTTCCTCTCATAAGTCGTTATGCCTAGAAAGATGTTTTCTGGTAATGCAAAAATGGCATTTTAATGCATTTGTCAAATATTTCACGATACTGAACAGGTAAATATCAGGTACGTATGACAACATCAAAGAGATGCCGCGAACTATCTTTGATAAACTTCTGAAGTATGGTATTGAACTATAGAGGAAAGTATACAGTAAGGAGAAAGTACATGGCATAGACGGGGCAGAGCCCAGAACCTCCGTCGGTTGTTGAGGTACAGGTGAGATATGGTAATTAATGAAAATATGTTTGTTGATTTTACCTCTTTTCTCTTTTGCTAATCCACATTTAGTGATCGAGATATCACTCTGAAATTTCCTCTGGTGTGTGATCATGAACTAATTTACCTACTTCCTAAGTGTGCTATTGTCCCCATACCCTATATTTCGACGCATATAAGGGCGGCACTATGCTTGAGCTAAACAGAGAATAGAATGATTTCTCTCAAATTTATATGATTAGTTTTTAAAGAAATAGTCGTTTCACAAATCACATTCCACAATTTTCAAGGGGGTTTTATACTCTTTCCTCCATCCATGGCACATTTATATGTAAAATAATATTTATGTTATAATAAGAATAGGAATCAATCTTAAATCAAGGAAGGAGAATACTGACAAAATCTGACTGCTTATAACAGCACTAGTTAGACGCAATGCATCCACCATAGACATCCTCCTGGCTATTCCTGTTGGTAAATAAGTTTTTTTTTTCAATGGCAGGTTTGAACAGTTGTAACAGAGTTTATTAACCAACAGACATGCCGTAAAAAAGCAGATTGTAATAAAAATGCTAGTTTGTGAAAAAGGTATTAAGGTAAATGAAAATTTCAAAAAATAATTATAAATCCATGGATCCTGATGGAAAGATACCTCTCAACAGTGGGTTCTGGGTCACTTTTATGAAAATAATTGGTTTATGTGAGGTTTTGATGTAGAAAACTGGCAACGAAGGCGGGCGCAGGGCTGGAGTTTGGAGGGAAAGCCAACATTTTGAGCAGAGCGCCCGCCCACAAAACCCCGGCTCGCGTAGAGGGAATGGGGGGTATGAGAATGGAGTTCACGGAAAATTCCCCCTAGACCCCTACCACAGCACCTGAAAAAATTCTGTTCATCAGGAGGTCACGGAACGGTAAGAAATACGGCAAAATAGCAATTTTTTGGTAAAAAGTCAAAACTTTAGGCCGAGGTTCAGAACAGAAGATATTATTTGATAGGGCTAAAATTTCACACACGAGTTACTGTTATGGGTAGGCAAGTTTTCCGCACTATTACGATTTGGTCCGCTGAAATAAGTGCGGTTCGACGTACCTTAGTATCATACCGACAAGACGAAACAAACATGACAGAAACATAAAAAGAAGAAATTTAATTATTGAAAAGTTATCGATATCTCACGAAAGAAGCTGAGGGCGCGAAGGGTCCAACCACAATCTTACTAAATCTCTCAAAAGGGGGGATGCAAAATTATGAAAATAAACCCACCTCACGTAATTTAAGCACGTCACTTTTACTGCTTATTTGAATCCAAAAACATTAATTAATGTAACTAATTAGTTCATTTATTATTTCCGTTAAAAAGCTATACAGAATAGGGATAAAAAATATCATGCCAAATTCCAGCTTTGTGCTTTAGAGGTTTCCATTTGAAAACTCTCTTAAAACAATTTTCACTCATTTCTTTTTGCTGGAACTCCTTTTTAGATTTTTTTTGAAATTACTAGAGAACATCTACTAACTTAATCTTTTGGGGCTGTACGAAATTTGTTTTCAATGAGTAAGAAACATGAGTTGTAAGAAACGAGCAATAAATCATAACCTTTCCTTAGCTCCTAGGACAGCGAAAGACTATTTACCCAAGAAACCTATAGCTGCTGCTTTGGGGAACTCGTCTCTGTTCTTCATGTCGTTCTGGAAGGTGGGGAAGGAGGCTGCTCCCCCGAAGGAGAATAGGATCGTTCCGAAGGCCAGGAAGAACTTCTCGACGGTCGGGGCGGGGTAGACGGCAGTGGCCGCTTGGCCAGCATTCTTCGCCAGCAGGAAGATAAGCAGGATGCAGGCAGTGATGGTGGTGACAAGGGCTACCACTGCGGCAGGCCTGGCAATCGAATTGAGCTCATCAGTTAGTGGATTTGAAAAGTTTAGGTGACTAAACGAACTGCTTTTTTCTGGTAACATAAAATTTGTAAAAATCACGAAATGTCAAAAAAGATACAAAAGGGTAATGAGTTTATTTTTAATTTTCAAATTTTGTTGCACTTTACTAAATTTGAAAAAAAAAAGTAATAAATTTCTATAATTCAAAACAATATTCTATATGTGATTAGTAAAATAAAAGAAATATGGAGCACAGTATAGGAATTTACCTCACCAAAAGTCTTCAGGGGTTCCTAGCCACATCAAGGGGCACAAAATAGCTGCCAAAATGATAATCCAATAACAGAATGGAATTCCCCAGGGTTCAGATGCAGACGCCATAAGGTCGGATGAGAGAAGCAAAAACACAATGGAAACCCCAATGAGATTTATGTCCAGGCAAACCGATACAAAGTATCTAAACAACAGAAAAATAGAATTCATTGAAAACAATGTAACCAATGAAACTGTTCTCTATAATTTTTCTAAATAAAATCTTAATATTTAAAAAGTAAATGCCTTAGAAACTTGCCTCATATACTTTCCAAAGGCCCTAAAAGCTATTGCTGGATAAGGATACCTATTCTTTTCCTTATATTCCTCGTACCTCTCCTCTAATATTGTCCAGCATCGTCCTAAGCAGATTCCTGCATACAGAGAGTTACAACAGCAGAATATCAATAGGGCTATGCCACTCCATCCTGTAAAATGTAAAAAACTATTGTCACCTTGGAAACATATCGGGAAAACTAAAAAAAAAGTGGCTCTTGCTTTTGTCTTTTATTAAAACGAAGGTGATATTTTTTATGTGGAAGTGGGTTTGAATGAGATTTACAACTAGGGGTTTTCAGTTGTGCCGGTTTATATTCCAAGGCATTCTGCAAAATCTAATAGAACCTTACAAATGCTTGAAAGATGCGTATCTTAAGGGAACTAAGTTAAAAAGGAAGAGTAGCAAATAACAACCTGCATCTGCGATTGCCCTTGGTAAAGCCAGAACACCTCCACCTGCCATTTCAGCTACTACAAACACTGAAGCAAGCCATAAGGACAGTCCCTTTAATTTGTGGCCGTTGGGTTTCTCACTACCATCTTCTCCAGGAGTGTCATTCTAAAAGATAAATTCTAGAGTTGTAATAAAAGATGGGATACTTTTAAGCATGTTTGTCGATATTCTAAAAAGCTTTATTAGTGACTGTGATACACCATATAAAATATTGCCTTTTCACTTCTTCCATATTTACGCTTCTTCTACTCTTATCTTGTCATTTTCTTTCCAATTATATTTACCTATCAATCTTCTTTTCTTTTCCTCTCCCAATCGAAGGTCAACCCTTTCTTAACTAATGAACTACCTATTTAAGACTAAAGAGTAAACCTTGAAGTAAATCAAGGATGACATGGCACAGCAAACTGGATAACCACTCAGATCGTTCAGAAATGAAACCTCTCACTGCTTCTCCCTCATTAATGTTACGCATTCCTGATAATAGAGAAGATCCATTTAACATTCAAAATGGGTACGACGATTGATACTATTATTGTACTCTCTCAGCCAGAAAGGAAAAGTTCTTGTAAACAGGGGAAACTCTTCTGGACGCTAGGAGAGTTTTTTTTTTTTGGTCACCAAAAGAGTTATGATTAAGTGAATAGGGAAACAAATTGAGAGGGGTGCCTTTTAAAGCCAGTTGCTTGCGGAGGTGTTCAAATTATTGAGTTACTAGTAAAACCAAAAACCATGAGCAACCACCTTTTCCGAGTCAGTTCATCTTTTTTTAAATCGGTCTTTTCGTGAAGTGGTAATATAGAGAGGTGTAAACATTGAATCGCTTAAAACATTTTTTGAAGCGCTCTTTCATTCATAAAAATACATGAATTAAGATTAAAATATTAAAATTAACAAATGTAATTTCCCTAAATTCCTTTTAGAATTTCCCATTTCGTGTAAAAGAATATCAACAAATCACTGCTCTAGAGACAGAAAAAACCCCTCATTAGATCGTGTATTGAAAGGTCTCTGCAAATGACTACTAGGATAATAATTGTTCCAATAGTAAAACCTCACCCATTAGTGTTGTACTCAAAGGGGGCCTACAGGAATAAGTAGTTAATTTTTTGTTAGTTACAAATTAAATCTCGACATCTAAAAAAGTATAACAATAGAATAAATTTTTTTCCATTTACAAAAGGTTTTAAACTCATTTTCCAGCTCCCAAATGTTAAATAAAATATATGGTATAGTTACCTCAGGAATAAGTAGTTAATTTTTTGTTAGTTACAAATTAAATCTCGACATCTAAAAAAGTATAACAATAGAATAAATTTTTTTCCATTTACAAAAGGTTTTAAACTCATTTTCCAGCTCCCAAATGTTAAATAAAATATATGGTATAGTTACCTCATTTTCTTGTTTGATGTAATCCATTTCTGTGACTATTGGAAAGATATCTTCTGCCATTAAACTATACTTAACAAATTAGATGGAATTAAATAGGAAAAAGGGGGCGTCGATACGGCTACGTTTTGTCGACGGCATTTTGTACGAGATGAATTTCGTACAATTTATTACTGTAGTTTGGAGGTGAAGGCAAACATCAGAAGATAAAAATGTTTTCATCTGATTTTAAAAACGTCATATCCGAGACATGTGATTTAAAAAGATGCAGTTTGCAGTTTAAAACAATGAGTGAGAAGTGATAAGGCTGCTTGATATTTAAACCAAGAATTTTTATACCTTCTGAAGTAGATTAGTGCATCGTCATAGGAAGATGATCAAAAGATACACGATGAACAAATGCTAAAAGATATTAAAAAGATAAGATGAAAATTGACAGTCTTTTATCAGAATTTGCTTTTCTCTCCAAGGTAAACTAGTTCTTCCGGTTAATAAAATGTTAACGATTTTCCATTTTATTAAGTGATAATATAATTAAGCTTTAACCAAAGTTACACAGTTTGATGCTCTATTTTACCTGCTGATTAACATAATAGCATTCGTTTTTATACAGCAGCTCTAGTTTATGAGCTAGTACACATATATCTTATATTACACTCTTCTTTCTGCGCCTCTACAGAAAGTGCACAAAAATTTTAATGTACAGGATATTTTATTTCCTTAAATTCAACGAATTCCTCAGTAACTACTGATTTACTAATATCTGAAAAGAATAAAATGGTATCATATACAATTTGGAGTCTTAATTACTATATCACTCATCCCCTTAAAAAACACAGATCAACCTCTTCAGAGGCTCTGGCATCCTTTCTTTCCATGGATAGTCAACAACAAAAACAACAACAACGCTACCTTTTTATCTCATACAATGGAAAAAATCCGTAATTATAATTTACCGCATATAAACTGAAAAAATGCACTAAAAGTTTAAAAATGGTGTATTTAATTTGACACAAATACATCTAATAATCTACATAACTTCATGATATAATAACTTGAGTCTTGGAAGATCAGGCTTTGTCTAGGATGCTTAATGCTTGTGATAGTCATCTTTGATGCTCTCAACCCTTCGTTAAACTTTCACGTGATGCATTTTCCACTGAATTTTTGGAAACAAGAAGGACAATAGTTTTGAGTAATAACATCAGCTATAGATTGATAAGTACTGATTACGGTTCCAACAGTTGCACTCAATATTATTAGACAAATGATGATCTTTTCAAATATCTGGTATTTTCTGAAAGGAAAATGCAATTTTCTTTTAGAAAGGGATTATTTAGAGATGATCTTGAAATACATTTTACTTAAAAACTTGATTTAAAACTAAATTTAATTTTTAACTTAACCCAGAGAGAAAATCGTAAAATAAGCGAAGAAAAAAAAACCTTATCTCTCTGCTCAAATAGTCATATTCATAGCTATCAGCGTCGGTGTTAAATCCTTGGTCAAAGAAGGATTCCACCAATCAGAGGCAGCGAAAAGCTAATTTTTATTTCTTTAGCTGCTGGTTAACACCGACGCTGATGGCTGTGAATATGGCTGTAAATGTCACTAACACGAACACCAGGCTTCAGCACGTCACATCCTGGACACTATGCTTGGGAGGATACTTACTTCTCACCCTTCCTCGCTCTCGACTTCTTGTTTGTGAACATGACATGGTCTGACTTTGTCAGATAGAGTCGGAGATAAGCAACAACAACAACAAAAATTTAAAACTTTATAGAAAATTTCTGATTTTTTATCACTATAACACTAAATATATAGCCATTGAGTTTTTCTGAGAAAGGAAGCTCCTCTTCTCCAATATCTCAGATGTTTCAAGTGACAATATGAATTAGTATACTGAAGCAGAACTAT
The DNA here is from genome assembly GCA_963680715.1 of Tetragnatha montana. NCBI lineage: Eukaryota > Metazoa > Arthropoda > Arachnida > Araneae > Tetragnathidae > Tetragnatha > Tetragnatha montana. The sequence goes on from OY796676.1 coordinate 32,153,708, forward strand.
GAGCTCCTAGAAAACTTTTCCCTTTAAAATACGTAAAACTTCTCTTGAGCGAGCGACCACCTTCCGTTCTGAGAAAAATCGATCGTTAAGAGAGGTGGTCGCTCAGAAGGTGTAACATTAAAATTAGAAAGGAATTGCTTTACAACTTAATCAAAACATTATAAAACTATTTCAGGTAAGAAAAAACTCTTTAAAAACTAAATACAAAATATAAAATTAAACTGTTTCATTCTAAAAAAGAGAAAAACTATTTTTCAAACCCCCTGCTAAACACACCAAACAAAGTTTTCTGTCCAATAATGGAATTGTAAATCTATTGAGTATTTTACCATTCCTGTTGTTTGGGAGAGAACTATAAAACCACATAAGGAAGGAAAAGGAAAGGGAGGGTTGCAGGGCAATGAAATCTTCTGAACTACTCTTCCAATGGAGATCGCTTAGGTTTAGAGTCATATACATGCACCAACCATATCAAACCTTTCAAAACCATCTCATGGAAGCCTTTTAATGCTGGAACAAATGTTTTTAAAGTGTATTTGAATGGGTGGAACGAATTTAATGAAAGACTTATGAATGGGAATACTGTTTCTATCATTTCTCAGCTTTGTAAAATATGATAAAAATTTTCTGTAAAGTGGAAAAACTGGTCCTTGGGAGGGGTGTCAGGGTTTTTCTGGTCGTTGTAAAGAGATATTTTAACTAATTCGTAAGTTCACAAAAACAATGATTTAATTTGTTGATTCTTTAGTAGAAGCCAATGCAAATGTTCATTATAACAGAGAGCTATAACTCTTTCCAGAGTTCACTAGCGAGATTTAACAAATACAAATTTTAAAAAAGAGGAAAATTTTTCGAATTATAAGAATTTTTTTTAAAATGAGCTGAAACATGCGAATTAATCGGATAAACAGTATGAATAACTATAACACTCAAAAGCACAGATTATTAAGTAAGTACTCACCTCTCTTTCCAAAGGTCCCATTTCGAACACAGCTTGTAATAAAAGAGGCAAGGGAACACCATCCCAGTCAACCCTCCGGTGGTGGATCCGACTATATTGAGGACTTTTCGGAAGTTAGGAAGAGATTCCGCTATTACAACAGCGCACATGAGAACCCCAGTGCGGAAGAAAATCCGTTTCCATCCAAAGTCTGAAACAAGAACAAACAAGGAATAAAAATATGAATAAAAAAGACCCCCCCCCATGGAGAGTAAAAGAATATATTGTTTGGTTGCTATGGCTCTTAAAAAACAAGCGCGTCCACCAGTTGCTAGTTTCCATAATAGAGTAGGGAATGTTTATATGCATGATAATACATATTTAACAACCTTTACGATCAATTTTGTTCCGCTCCCCAGTTGTAAGAAATGACTTTTCAAGAACAGAAGGAGGTAATCTATCGGATTTATAGAGTTTCCTGATAAAAAAAAATTGACAAGCACTCTCTCAAAAATTACATGTTTGTTATAATTTTCTGCACCCACGTCCCGCTGAACGATCCTGCCGCTAGTATTAAGTATACCTACCTTACTCGAGTAAAAGAAATGTAGTAATTCTGTTAATATGACAGCGAACAAAATAATCCAATGATTTTGTCTCGGGCCCCAGGTCAATGAATGCTGCTTTGAAACTTACTCTAAAAATTTTTCCTTAGGTCAATGCTTGCAGTTTTCCAACTTTTTCAATGCTTGGAAAAGTATGAAAAGGTAAATGGTACTCGACATTTTTTAATGTTCTGAACGTGGGAAAAGGTTTAAAATATCATAGAGTGCATTTAAAAATGTTAAAAACTAACTTACTCCTTGGTACACCGATGCAGGCTTCTACATCTTGCAATGCAGGGTTTAAGATGAGTGGCAAGGCAAAGAACATGTGAAAAGCAAAGAAAATTTCAGAGACAGTTCTAGGTATGCTCTCCGGCAGCGATTCAGTAAGGTTGGACCTAATTGAGTTACCGTACACATAATATCCCATCGTTGCGATACTCAAGTAAAGTAGAAACAAGACTAGAAGAAAAATAGGTTTTTTTAAAAATATTTCATTTTGCTGTTTATCTGTACAAATCTTAAAACTTATCAACATGTATATACCGGGTTTATATTAAGCATAAATTATTTAAATCGGGAAACTTGTTGCAATAGCCAGGGTGACAATTTTGTCTCAGTCACCGTGACAAAAGTCCCTAGTGTGCGCTTAGCCTTACAGTATATCATCGGAGCAAAAGATCTCACTTGTGAATGCTATCGTTGCAGCGACTGGAAACTTCTTTCTATCTTTCATGTCATTCTGAAAAGTTGGGAAAGCTGCTCCTCCTGCAAAAGCATACATTATAGATGCGTAAGCCAAAAAGAAGGAAGAGAAGCTTGGTCCGGGATAGTTAGCCGCAGGAGTTGTAGAAATCTCTAAAGACACCAGCACGAATAGTATGATGCATGCGAGAAACGTACTTGAAGTAGCCAGCATACCAGCAACCCTACAGTGTGAAGAAAAGTATGTTTATTCTACACGGTAAAAAACAATCATCAAGAAACAGAAAATCTCTGACAGCAAAAGTTGCCAGAGCGGTTTTTAAAATAGAATTTTATAGAATGATTTATAGAATGATTTATTTATTTATTTAACTGTCAAACAGAAAATATCCAATTAAATGACAGTACAAAGGACAATATACACAATACATACAACAATACATACAACATAAAAAGACAAACATTTAAATACAACTAAGCATATTTAGAAATAATAATGGATTTAAAAAAAGAGAATTTATGAAAAAATAAATCACAATCTGGTAAAGTATTTAAAAAATTTATGAACTCTACCATGGGTTGATGTTTTAAGTAATTTTTCGTAAATAGAGGAGCTTTAAATACAAATTTAGTACGTGAGTTGTATATGGGAACATGAAAATTAAATTCTTGAAGTAAAACAGGACAATCAATTTTGTTATTAAATAGGTTATAAAAAAATTTAAAAAGGGATATTGTTCTATTGCATTCTAAAGAGCATAAATTAAAATTCTGCCTGGCAAAAGCGTTTGATGGATATTCAGTATAAAATATATGCTTAAATAAAATTTATGCTTAATATTTTATTCAAACTGCAATATAGATCACACTAAACTTAACAAATGAAGGGTTAGAATTCAAAATTTACTTACCAAAAATCTTTCGGTGTGCCTAGCCATAAAAGGGTGCACAAACAACCGGCAAAGATAAAAATCCATGAGCAGAGCGAGATGTACTGATCTGTCCCATTGCTCAGCAACTCAGATGACAAGACTAAAAAAACTGTAGATGCTCCGAAAAGACCGGTGTCAATTATAAAGGAGGTGAAAATCCTGAAAAATTTTAACAACTATATTGTGTGTTGAGATATAAAAGAGCCGTGGTATTAGAGGTTTCTATAACTACGCTTAGATCTCGCGTGCTTTTTCGTGAAGGAGTTTAGTGGAAATAGCCCTTTTGTTTCTTAGATTCATTCGAATTAGAATTTACGAATCATCCTAATGTCGGACTGGACACTTCGGGTCAGGTGAGAGGGATAGTGAGAGGAGAAAAAAAATCATAATCAAGGAGTTGCGAATTTGTGTTATTTTATTTGTACTCAAAAAGATTTCTTTTATGCTTTAAATTTGCTTAAGTGCTCCATATTACAGGAGAGGTGAGTGAGAGTAACTTTATAATCAATTCAATCCGGGCGAAAAGGTGGAAGGATGAAAACAATTAAAAAAAAATTATGTTTATTTTCTCTGTAGTTCGAGTAATAGTCTTGAATAATCATATTCAATGGTATATTTTTTCCCTTTCCTTTAGACCAGAAAGAATATTGCGATAGTGGAAATCCAGCAATGTTCAGTAGGATTAGGAAGAGGGGCAGAAAAACACGAAATCATACTATAAAAAAAATTTCCTGTTTCAACTGAGGTTGAATGTTCTGTTAATTGACACCAAAGATGTGTCAAATGCATAAAACCTATTTTCGAACAGTTTCTCTATTTAAAATAGAGCTTAAAAAAGGGAGAAGAAAAAAGAAAACGGAATGGCGGAGCAGAAAAATACCGCTAAAAATGCAGTTTTCTAAATGCATGAGAAATTTCGATGAAAAAAAATCCCTACACTGTATAGTCGTATAGTGTACAATGTCTAATCGTAGTGTATAAAGTTTTCAGTGGCTTATTTGTTTAAATATTAAGTGAAATCAGATTGAGATATTCTTTTTTTGTAAATAAACCAATATTTTAATCAAGCAGGCTTGTAATTATCTTAGAGTGTTTTATGCCATTAAACATACCTCATTTTCGACCCAAAAGCTTTTTGAGCAATCAATGGGTAAGGAAATCTACTGGGAACCCTACATTCTTCATATTTTTCTTCTAGCATAGTCCAGCAGCGTCCCAGAAGTATACTGGAATACAGAGTAACTGCGCAACAAAATGCCAGAAGAAATACTCCGAACCAACCTAAATATGTTAAAATAATTTATTATCAAAATTAGATTTATTGCTTACTTCAAATTTTGGACGTCTCTCTCCCCCTTGTTGATATTTAGTAAGATTTTGTGTACCCCCTCTTGCCATGTGATAATTTCTCTATAAAATTTAAAGAAATAAATTTCTTTTATATTCTTTTAGCCATGTTTGTTTCGTCTTGTCGGCATGATGCTTAAAATACACATTTCCAAAATTTAGATACAAACGTATGTTGAAATCAAAAACATGGCCTTGTAATTATCACAAGTGAATGGGCAAAATGGTGCACTGAATTTTTTTTTTCGAAATCGCTCGAGGCTGGGGTGGAAAAATTTGTGTATTGGTATCAATAAGTCGTGTGTAAAATTTGGGGGAAATGCAACAACTTCTTGAGTTTGCGCATCGAGCTTGAAGTCTATACTTGGTTGCAACGTTTCTTGAACCCAGTACGTCACAAATGCGGAAGGAGAAATCGGTAAACACGAAGCCTGTTGGGTTGATAGGAGGATCGCAAATCGTGATTGAAAAGCACTATATAATATATACATGGGTTTAACAAAATAATCATATTTTTAAATTGACGTTCTTTATTTCAATCAAAATTCAGGCACCGCGATGGGAACTACTTTGTTTATTAGTGACGTCGTAGGGTCAAGTTAAGTTGCAATCTAGTATAGAAATATTCGAAAAATACACCCATGCCTAAAAAAAAGGTTGTAGATAGCAAACATTTGTATACCGATTAATTCTTGTTAAAATATATGTCTTAAAAATTGTTCAGAAGATAAAAATAGCTCGTATTTTTCTACTATATCCACTTTTATAGTTTGAAACAGTTAAAAAGTAAATATTTAAAAAAACTTAATTTCTTTAATAACAATTAAAATTTAATTTGTAAATTAAAATTTAAGTAACGACACAACGCGTAATATAGTGAGAAAACAGTTTAAAATAGGGCCATGCACGGAAAAAATTCATACATAAGATTTATCTGTTTTTAGCTACCAAATGGACATACTAACAGAAAAAAGTCTAACCCTATATTATGATGAACGAAAAGGCGTTTTCTTTTCATGATGGCGGCCAATACCTACTACTAAATTCAGAAAATTGTTCAAATTTTGAATTAAAAGCACAATAGGTTATTTTTTGTAATGAAACTGATTTTTAGGTTGTATCAGCTTCTCCTGAATATTTTAATCCTATTTTTCAATAAGTTTTAAAAACATTCTTCGGAGAATATTCAACCCTTACAAATCTATAATAATAAAAGAGCTTTACCACTCACTCACTCACTCAGCAACGCACAGCAAAATCTACCGGGGCTAAGGACTCGAAACTTGGTAGGGTGGAAGAGCTTACGGTGTATACGCGCACTAAGAAGGGATTTTTCGAAATTTCTTTTTTCTGGCCCACAGGGGGGTTTGGAGCGTTTTCGACGTTTTTGAGCCCAGCGGCGTCCAAAATGACCCCAGATCTTTGTTATTTCGCAGGAAGGTACCTAGCAACAATTTCTAGAAAGGCATTTTTCAGATTTTGGATATTCGAATTTTAAGGGGTCTGAATATTCCAAAAACCCGTTTTTGCTGAGCATAAGCAAAGTTTTACATTTTCGAAGAAAACAGTACCGAGAAATCGATATTACGAAGTGAACTGTTGGTAATACCTTCTTGAGAGTATTTCAAAGAAAGTAAATTCTGGATTTTTCGATATTCCATTCTAGAGGGGGTGCACGGGGGTTTGAATATTCACTCCCGTTTTTAGTTTTTGGATCCTAGCACCCACATTATTAATGTGATTGTTATGAAATTTTAGCGTGTTGTTCCTCACACAACCAGGAAGGTTTGCTAAAAAGAATTTTCTGAATCAAAGCATTCCAAGGAGCCTTTTTTGTCCTTTTTCTAAATTCTTATGCTTAGCCTTCAATGTTAAATTTTTTGCGGTTATTGCTCTTTCCAGGTGATGCAAAACCTCTATTGTTGGAAATATTTATTTTAAAATGTTTTATAACAGGTGAATTTTTAAAAAATATGATAAAGAAGCAATTTTTGATGATTAAATAATTTTTTTATGATAACCAGAAACCGTTCCACTGAAAAATTTTATTCTTTTTTCTATTTCATCAAATTTAAGTATTTTCAGCAAAGTTCAAATTAAACAACATTTTATCAGAGGCACTTTATCAATAGTTGGTGTCGATTCAAATGATGTTTACTTTTATTTCATGTTTGAAATTTCTTTCAATGAATGAGTTGGTTATAAATCAATAAAGGGGGGTTCAGGGGGTCTCCCCCTGATTTGAAAAAAATTCTCACTATTAAAAAATGGTAATAAACACTTCAGTTCTAAACCGTTTTTTTTTTTTTTAGGGTTTTGTTTAAAATCTTATAAAAGTATGTATATTGAATTGTTTTGTATTTAAAATTTAGTGGGATGAGGGGAAAATAAGTTTTATTCATAGAAATTGTAGTTCAATAATATAACTTTATTATGAAGCGAAGGCGGAGAAATTTGCCTCAATTATACATTTATATAAATTGCAGAAATTGATGGAGGGAGGAAAGGACATTAAAAAGAAAAAAATAAGGGGGGTTCAGAAGGTCCCATGACTTTTTTCTATTTAAAAAAAATTACTCTTTTAAAACGGGGATGGTGATTTCACACATTAGGTCTAAACAGATGGTATTTTTAAAGTATTTTTACACCTTAAGGAAGTAGTATGACATCAAAAAAGAATCCTAGCGGGAAGGCAGTTGACTATATTGCATCTAAATGACTCCTCGGAAAGAAGTACAGTGAAGAAAATAATTCTTATTTATTTTAACACACAGTTTGGTAAGCCTTCCCCCCGAGAAATGGCGGGTATATCAGCTAGTCTTTGTAATAAAAATACAAAGTATTTTTCTTAACGTGTACGAAGTCCTTCGTTTATAATAAAGTACCAACCAGTTTCCGAAAGCACTTTCGGCAGGACTAGTACTCCACTTCCTGCGACCTCCCCCAAAATGAAGCAAGCTGTCTTCCACACAGTCAGACTTCGTTTATGGATATCTTCGTCACTTGAAGTTCCATTTTCAGCTCGATTTTCGTTTTCATTTGCATTCGGCACTTCATTTTCATCAGTGTTTTCATTTTCCATCATTAAATAATCGAGATAATTAAACTGCAAATTTATGAGAAATTGGAAGAACTTTAATAATTTTTAAAAACATTTTTGGTAACAGAGCTATCTTATACTCTTCTGTTAAAACTACTAAGAAACATCTTGGATCCTTTTTTGTTAGAGATGCTACAAGATTTTATAGGGGGGCCTTTACCTTTTATTAGGTGTGTGTTTATAGGGTATCTGTTTATTCCCATTCCGAAACAAAAAGTTTAGGAGTGTGTTTCATGTAAAATTTATTCAAATGTGAGATTTTAAATCAATCATCTATTTCATTAAGTATTATACATCTGAAAAAAAATTATAACCTCTCCACGTAAGTGAATCGTCCCGCTTTTTAGATCGAAAAATTTGGTCACATTACACCCCTAAACATGTTTATATATAAAGAAGAAATCCTGCTTAAGCGGGTGCCAGGTTATCAAACTTTTACCAAAGACCACCTTAACAGGAAAGTTAAGATTGATACATCTCTATTACCTAACCAGTTTTTTCCCTTAAAACTTCATTCACTATGTTACAAAACAAAAAGAATAGATGGATTAAATAAGGGTTATAAGGGGTAAAAAACTCAGTCTAATTAACGAAATATATACTGAAAACCCTCAACATTTTGCTTGGATATTTAAAACCTTTTTAAAACATTAGAGAGCGAATTACGATAAAAGTACAAATCATTTACTTTTCAGCTTGAGAGAAATTATTAGTTAGTTTATTCATTTCAAACTCGAGTTTTCTTAAAATATTCGCTTTTAAAAGAGCTAACAAATTTCAAAAGTTTTAAAACAATGACAAAAACATTTAAACACATTGTTCACCTTATAATAGGAGCTAAGTTTTACCTGTATAGCATGCAACTTAGAATTGACGAACCATTAGAGTGGAGGGAAATCTCGAATTTAGGAAATTGAAAACGCCTATAGTGGGAATAGTTATGCACTATTAGTAATCCAAAATGTGAGATAAATCAATTAAGGGGGTCAAGTACCCTGCAAGATGTCTGGAATGGAGTTTGTCTACAAGAATCTTTACGATGGTGTAATTCTTAAACAAATGTTTTCTTCAATGAGATTTTTGGGAATATTATTTGTCCATTACCATTTTTATTCTAAACATATCCTACAGAATTTTTTAATTTTTTTGTGAAAAATTGCTTAGAATAGGGGAAGATATTGTACCTCGGACCTATTTTTACTTTTTACCCTGTATTTTTTTAATACTGAAAATAAACTGATGAAACAATTTTACCTCGATAATTTAGCCTTTTATACACAACATACATATAAATTTTTGGAATTTTCATTGAAGTATTTCAGGAAGTAATTAATGAAAGAAAAAACTGAAAATAGGTCCAAGGTACAAAACCGGTATTGTACATTGGTTTCAAGGGTAGAGTACCTACCTAGGACCTATGTCAAAAAACTGAAGTTGTACCTCTAAACTTAATAAACTGTTAACTGTGCAGACCTGTTTAATGTAACCACTCTTCTTACAAAAATTGCATTTCTTGAGAGATACTTCACTATAGAAACTGACCGTTAAGCTACTTTTTGATACTACTTACTATGAATGAAAAATGATGATCGGGGAAGGAATTTTCAAGGATCATACATTGATCCTTGGAACTGTATGATCATTGAAAATTCCTTCCCCGATCATCATTTTTCTAAGTACCATTAAGGGATCTCCATTCTTTGGCTAAAAGATGAATATTGCACGTTTTAAAACTCACCCCACGGTTTAGCAAGTGGTCCAATTTCTATCACATTGAGGATTTAAGTAGTACGGATACTCCTGTGCCTCATGCAATAATGTTTTTCGTTTTATTATGTTTTGTTTCGTCACACGGGCCTTCTAAAAACGGCCTTTTGAAACGCACTCGCACTACATTAGGTCCTAGCTCTTTAACGGCGTATCTGCGACCCCCTTTCTATACCAATTCTTGTTCGTCCTGATGAGTACTATCACCCCTCAAAGTTTGTCGCATCATTTCAGATACACCCTGTATATTTGGTTGATATGAAAACTATTTATTACGATTAGGTAATTTCATGGTAGAAAAGCTATATTTCCATGACTTTACTACATAAAAAGAAATAAGGATAAAATTTTAAATTAACGAAGTGTAAACAAACTAGAAACGTAATCCTTTCATCATATAAAGTGAGAAAAATCTAATTTTATAATCGTTAATGCTTATAAAAATGAAGAAATTGAAATACATTAAAAATGTAAAAAAGAATATTTAATTTATAACAAATATTTCTAATAACCTACATAACTTCACAATAAAAATTTGAGTACGTCGGAGATAAGGCTTTGCCAAGGATGCTTAATGCTTGTGATAATCATCTTTGATGCTCTCAACAGGATTAAAAATTCTTCAAAAACCTTTCACGTGATGCATTTTCCACTGAAATTTTGGAAACAAGAAGGACAATAGTTTTGAGTTATAACATCAGCTATAGATTGATAAGTACTGATTACGGTGCCAACAATTCCACTCGATATTATTAGACAAATGACGATCTTTTCCAATTTCTGGTATTTCCTGAAAGGAAGATACAATTTTCTTTTAGAATGGAATTTTTTAGATGATTTTACGATACATATTTTACTCAATAACATTAAATTAAAACTTTATAGAGAATTCCTTATGTTTTTTTGTCTTTATATGTAGCCAACATTATCTATCACCGGGAATTCACCCTATTCCGAGTTAACTATTGCGAAATTCAACCGTATTATTTTTTTAAAGTTAAAAGATGTGCTGAAATACAAATTAATAAAAATAATTATAGCAAACGTAATTTTTAATAGATTCTAATTAATGTATTTCTTGGTTACAAAAGGTCGTTATGGTTTTTGCTAAGTCTTGGACTTGTTAGGAATTATTTTTAAATGCTATATAATTCCAGTCTAACTAGTATCATAGAATAAAAAACTACATAGAAATCCTCCTGAATCAAAATAAGGAAATACCTATCATCATTCACCACATGCTTTTTTAAAAAAAATACGTTAGGTTTTTTTATCCTTATAAAAACAAAAACCCCTTTACGTTTTAGATAAGTATAAATCAAGAATAACTATAACACTTAAAAGCGCAAATTAAGTAAGTACAAACCTCTCCTTCCAAAGATCCCATTTCGAACACAGCTTGTAATAAAAGAGGCAAGGGAACACCATCCCAGTCAACCCTCCGGTGGTGGATCCGACTATATTGAGGACTTTTCGGAAGTTAGGAAGGGATTCCGCTATCAAAACCGCGCACATAAGAACCCCAGTGCGAAGAAAAATCCGTTTCCATCCAAAGTCTGAAACAGGAGCAAACAATGAATAAAAATATGAATAAAAAAACATGGAGAGAAAAAACATTCTCTAAATTTTTAGGTACTACTTTGAAATTTAATTTCTGACATAAACTAGTACATCTTAAAAAAGTGGCCTAAATCTCTGTCATTAATAAATACATATTCGATATTAAAGTTATGGGTATATTTAGTAATTAATTGAAAGGACTAAAAGTATTTATGTCTACTATAATCTCCTATGCCTCTATAGGTAAAATAAAGAATTTATTTAGGGATTAGTTAAATTTTCTATTTATATAACACTTAAAATCTTACTTCTTGGCAAACCTATGCATCCTTCTACATCTTGCAAGGGAGGGTTTAAGACGATTGGCGCAGCAAAGAACATGTTGAAAGCAAAGAGAATTTCAGCAGCCATTCTAGATTTGCTCTCAGGCAGGGATTCAGTAAGTTTAGACTTAACTGAGTTACCGTACACATAATATCCCATCGTTGCGACACTCAAGTCCAGTAGAAACAAGACTAGGAAAAAAGAAAAGATTATTAATATTTTGTTTTGTTCCTAATAGTTACCATCTTTCCGTTTCTAAACATTTTTCAGACGGGTTTCGAGTGTGATTTCAGAATTACAGTGGAATTGTAATTTATGATATAGGGTTGCAGTTTTTAAATAAACTTCTTACTCGACCCAAAAAACATTTGATTCGAAACCATAAGCACGGCTGACTGTATATTAGAATTTTGAATGGTACAGTTGGAAGGGTTACATTAGAGAAAAAGACCTCACTTGTGAATGCGATCGTTGCAGCGACTGGAAACTTCTTTCTCTCTTTCATGTCATTCTGAAAAGTTGGGAAAGCTGCTCCTCCAGCAAAGCAATACATTAAGGATGCATAAGCCAAAAAGAAGGAAGAAAAGCTTGGTCCGGGGTAGTCTTTGGCCACATGAGTTGAAGAAATCTCTAAAGACAGCATCACGAATAGTAAGATGCACCCTATAGATGTGCTTAAAGTAGCCAGTATACCAGCAAGCCTAGTACAAGGTAATGTTCTCATCAAGAACTACTTATTAACTTATAGTCAGGGTGCCCGCCGACACAAAGTACAACTCATACATACTCATAACTTCTAGTGTTGCTTAATTACACCTAGTCCGACAAAATTTCCCCCAAACAAATTCTCGGGAACGGGGCTTTCCCTCTCCCATATTTTGGAAAGTCGTCAATTTGGTAGTGTACCCAAAATTTATAGATACTCTATTGTCATAAAATGTAATAGCAAGACAAATTCATGAATATCACGTAAAAAAAATTGTCCGACAAAAATGTAGGTATTTTTCGGCTGTCCCCCAACTGAAACATGTTAAAATGACGATACCGGAAAATTTATTGATATCCAGCTAATTTTTTGGAAAATGCTTGGGAAAAATATGTTGAATCATATCCCCACATTGTCCGACAAAATAGATTTTCCGGTTCGACACGCGTTAATCTACGTTCTCACGAGAATAAAAAATTTATTAATATCTGTCGGACAAATTCAGTTTTATTACAAAAGCAAAAAAATACATAGATGATCAAAGTCGACAAATCAAATCAAATTTTTTTACTCTTCATCAGAGTCATCATCATCATCACTCGAACTTTCATCATCAGAAAAGTGTGACGAATCAATCAAATCAATTATTTATGAAAGATTAACATCAAATCAATATATATCTCAGTATATATATTTTTTGTAACAATTTTGTGGGGAAAATGAGATTCTTGAATAGAGCATTTTTTCAATCACATGACTCTGATGCCTAACAACGGCCTTAGCAACGTTGTTTTATTCCTCCAGTGACATCATGTGCGAATGCTGCTATTGGATACTTCTATGTCCCGCCCCTAACAACAGCCTTAGCAACGTTGATTTTGTCCTCCAAGTGACGTCATGTGTGAATGCTCTATAATTTATTCATTACATATGTTTCATGACCATTCTAAAAAAATAATGAGAAAGTGAGGAATTTTATCAATAAGTATTAAGGCTTCATGAAACCGATAATTTCCACACGTCGGACTGAAAAATCGGAAAACATATTATGTCGGATAATTCAATAATTCGATTCTATACATATTTATTGAAGAGCAATTCAGAAAAAATCAGCTGGTTATTAGAAAATGGGGCGTATATGCACTCACAAACGCATACACCGTAAACCTTCGTAAATATCTGAAGTTTTTGTTCATTTTTGACTTATAGGGTACTATTATATACTGTCGGACAACTTATTTCTCACATTCTACACTTTATGTAGAAACTAAAAATCGAAATTATAAACTGATATTAATAAATTTTTTATTCTCGTGAGAACGTAGATTAACGCGTGTCGGACCGGAAAATCTATTTTGTCGGACAATGTGGGGATATGATTCTACATATTTTTCCCAAGCATTTTCCAAAAAATTAGCTGGATATCAATAAATTTTCCGGTATCGTCATTTTAACATGTTTCAGTTGAGGGACAGCCGAAACGTACCTACATTTTTGTCGGACAATTTTTTTTACGCGATATTCATGAATTTGTCTTGCTATTACATTTTATGACAATAGAGTATCTATAAATTTTGGGTACACTACCAAATTGACGACTTTCCAAAATATGGGAGAGGGAAAACCCCGTTCCCGAGAATTTGTTTGGGGGAAATTTTGTCGGACTAGGTGTAATTAAGCAACACTAGAAGTTATAAGAGAGTATGTATGAGTTGTACTTTGTGTCGGCGGGCACCCTGACTATTATAGGTATAACTTATTTTCAAGTATAAAGAGTACAAATATTTTCCGTTTTTAGTTTATTACGCTATGAATAATTGAGGAATTTTTCAGTATTTTTACAGTTATCATTATTATCACAAGATAGGTGGTTCAAATAAAAACGGGTTAGGTATAACAGTTTTCAAAGACAAAAATTCCCTAAATATACGCTTTTGTGAATATCTGAAATTTTATTCAGAATATACAGATATTATGTAGGTTTTGTTAGCATATGCTAAGAAATCAATTTTGAAACAAACTGAAAAGATATTATTTTACCAAACCGAAGTCATTAAATTACGATGATTTTGATGAAGTTTTGAGCGACCAAATTTAATAAAAAAGTAATGAGTGGTACCTTATAATGGGTCGCGCCCGTATTCCCGAAATCCATATTCCCGAAGCCCACAATCCCGAACGCCACAAGACCGAACGGGACACTTTCCCGACAGGACTTTTTACCGAACGGGACACTTTCCCGACAGGACTTTTTACCGAACGGGACACTTTCCCGACAGGACTTTTTACCGAACGGGACACTTTCCCGACAGGACTTTTTACCGAACGGGACACTTTACCGACAGGACATTTTACCGAACGGGACACTTTACCGAACGGGACACTTTACCGAATGGGACATTTTACCGAACGGGACACTTTACCGACAGGACATTTCACCGAACCGGACACTTTCCCAAACGGGCCTTTTTACCGACAACTCACTTTGGTCACTAATTTTTAAATATGGACTCTCGATTTAAGTTTCATCTTGCCCGACCTGGTCAGTTTCACTGGTCAAGATTCCTTTATGTCTAAAATTCATTACAAAACAAATGTTTGAGTTGCTAATTGATATTTCGTAATCTTTTGTAGTGTTGACATTGGTCTTTTGTTCCTGGTGACCATTGGTCAGTCCGGTTCACATAATGTAACTTCTTTGCTTTAGCACTGAAGTATGTCTTGTGGGGGCTCAAACCAAACGTCTTCGGACGTGAAATATTTTTGTGTTGTCCACTGGTCAAGATCTCTTAACCAGTGGTCAATCCCTTTTTTTCCGCTAAATGCTACTTTTCTGATCTTATCTTTCTGTCTCGTGTTTGTTTTGGGGGTCCCTGATCTTTGGAATCCCCATTTGACCACTGGTCAAGATGACTTAAATTCAATACAAAACAAATGTTGGAGTTGCGAATTGATATTTTGTAATCTTTACTGTTGAGCCACAAATAAAATAAAGTTGGCAGTGGTTAAAAGAAACTGCCTAGAAGTCACTCTCAAATCAACGAGATAGAAAGAGAAGGTCAAAAAGCTGAAATATCGAGAACCTGATTCAACACTGTTTAAGATTATAATGTTGCTTATTTCAGGGCGTTGGGTATGGTATGATGAGCCTCCATATCCCGATTTCCGGGAGGGGGTTCAGGGCTCTTCCCTTGGGCCTCAATTTGAAGAGAGTCCCCATATATGCTTAGAAGCTAAGAAAAAGTGAGTGTAAAATAAATTTATTAACATCTGAATTTAAAATCAAGTAAGCTTATAAAGTTTTCTAAAAACTTGTAAGTCTGGCCCTGCCCTCATGACCTACTCGAACTTCAGTAAAAAAAACGTTTAAGTATAAAAATTAATCGGATTGACCAATGGTCAACCAAAGAGACATGTTATAACTACAGAAAATTTAAAATATCAACTAGCAACTTCAAAATTTATTGTAAAACGAGTTTCAAGCCACATAAACTTAAAAAGAATGCCAACATAAAAAAATGGAGTCCATAATGAGTTGTCAGGACCAAACCTACCGTTTGATCAAAAGTCGCGTTCGGGCAAACTACCTTTTACATTCAATGGCGTTCGGGAATGAGGAGTTTCGGTCAAACGAGACTCTTCAATCTTGATAGTGGACAATACAAAAACGTCACACTTCCCAAGACGTTTGGTTTGAGCCCCCACATGACCAACTTCAGTGCTAAAGCAAAGAAGTTCCATTAAGTGCATCGGACTGACCAATGGTCAGCTTCAACCTAAGACACAGTCCAAAACTGTAAAGATTACAAAATATCAATTCGCAATTCCAACATTTGTTTTGTATTGAATTTAAGTCATCTTGACCAGTGGTCAAATGGGGATTCCAAAGATCAGGGACCCCCAAAACAACCACGAGACAGAAAGATAAGATAAAAAAAGTAGCATTTAGCGAAAATAAAAGGGATTGACCACTGGTTAAGAGATCTTGACCAGTGGACAACACAAAAATATTTCACGTCCGAAAACGTTTGATTTGAGCCCCCACAAGACATACTTCAGTGCTAAAGCAAAGAAGTTACATTATGTGAACCGGACTGACCGATGGTCACCAGGAACAAAAGACACATGTCAACACTACAAAAGATTACGAAATATCAATTAGCAACTCAAACATTTGTTTTGTAATGAATTTTAGACATAAAGGAATCTTGACCAGTGAAACTGACCAGGTCGGGCAAGATGAAACTTAAATCGAGAGTCCATATTTAAAAATAAGTGACCAAAGTGAGTTGTCGGTAAAAAGTCCCGTTCGGTAAAGTGTCCGGTTCGGTAAAATGTCCCATTTGGTAAAGTGTCCCGTTCGGTAAAGTGTCCCATTCGGTAAAGTGTCCCATTCGGTAAAGTGTCCCGTTCGGTAAAGTGTCCCATTCGGTAAAGTGTCCCGTTCGGTAAAATGTCCTGTCGGTAAAGTGTCCCGTTCGGTAAAAAGTCCTGTCGGGAAAGTGTCCCGTTCGGTAAAAAGTCCTGTCGGGAAAGTGTCCCGTTCGGTAAAATGTCCTGTCGGGAAAGTGTCCCGTTCGGTAAAAAGTCCTGTCGGGAAAGTGTCCCGTTCGGTCTTGTGGCGTTCGGGAATGTGGGCTTCGGGAATATGGATTTCGAGAAAACGAGACACACCCCCTTATAATTCATATAAATTGTCAAATGAGAAAAAAAGCAGTTCTTTTATTTAAAAATTCAACTACACAGATAATTTCCTTTTTTTACAAGATTGGATTTATCCAAGTTATAGTTTAATTATACTAATTATTAACTGAATTATAATTCAGTTTATACACGAGAGGTTTAAAATAACGTTTTATTTCAACTCGTAATACATCCACTCGACACTAAAATTAGGGGGGGGAGGTTTAAAGTTTACTTACCAAAAATCTTTAGGGGTGCCTAGCCATAAAATTGGGCACAAACAACCGGCGAAGATAAAAATCCATGAGCAGAGTGAAATATACCCGTGGGTCCCATTGCTCAGTAGCTCAGATGACAAAACTAAGAAAACTGCAGATACTCCGAAAAGACCGCCATCAATTACCATGGAGGTGAAAATCCTGAAAATTTTTAACTAACATAGTCTGCTGAAATAGTATAATAGGTGGTTGATGGAGATGGGCCTACCTCGATTTATTGAAATCATAAAATTTAATAAATAAATAAATTAAAAAATGTAATTTAAAAAAAAAAATAGTTATGTATATACGTATTTAAATAAAAAATATACTTGTGCACATTAACACATTATTATTATGTTTCAGATCATTGCTATAAGAAATAAGTTAATTATATCGGAAAATAATCATCAATTTATGTGTTGTAGCATTTTAACCTATTCCTTATCCCTAAAAAACATAGGTAGATGAATGAAATCCAAATTTAAACTTTTTTTTAGTAAACATCTACCACGGCTTACTACTTATACAGGCTAGCCGAGTTTTAAACAATGAAAACCATTTGACAACTTTTCCCGCTTGGAGCGCTACAAGACCTACCTATATCACCCACCGCCATGGAACTAACACTGTGAATATGCCTTGCCAGTTTGTCCAATAATGCCATCTGGATTTGCAATGATTTCCGTACTTGGCTAGCCTGTATAAGTATAGTAAGTCGTGCATCTACTCAGGCAGGCATTCAAAATCGATGTTCAAGCGAGTGAAATTTATAATTACGTATATTGAAATAAAAATCACTTTTTATTTAAAAAAATATTTTATACTATTAAACTTACCTCATTTTCGTCCCAAAAGCTTTTTGAGCAATCATTGGATAAGGGAATCTACTAGGTACTCTACATTCTTCATATTTTTCTTCAAGCATAGTCCAGCAGCGTCCCAGAAGTATACTTGAATACAGAGTAGCAGCACAACAAAATGCCAAAAGAAATATTCCAAACCAACCTAAGAAGATTTGGAGTTATTAATTGTTGTACGTCCATAAATGTATGTATGCATGTATGTTCATATGGATGAAATTTAGGTTGAATTCTGGTAATTTTCTCCTTATTAATATATTAATATACATGTAGGTACTGGTACTTTAGTATTAGCCGGGCGCAAGCGTCGAGTTTTACGCTAAATTGCATAAAATATTCAAATATCACACCATTAAAATATCTCAACCAGCACTATTTATTTTAATTTCTGTTACATTTTTATGTGTTAGTAATAAAAGAGATATTTGTGTCCGGCTAATCCTAATAACCGTTAACTATAATAAAATACACAAGGTTTAATATTAACTAAATATAATTTTATCTTTACCTAATTTAAACTCAAATATTAACTTTTTTAAAAAATTTAGGTTTCATATACAAAATTATAACATTCCGTCATCAGGGTTCTTTACATTATGATACGTTACCCCGGGAACCCCAAAAAGTTCCAGGGCTAGTGGCTAACTTAAAATGGAAAAGTACATAGCCTACTCTTACATGAGTTTCAAACATAATTTTCTAAAAGTTTAAAAAGTATATTCAGCCTTTAAATATATCTGCTTTGTAATACAAAAAGAGTAGTTTTTAAGTACTACCAATACAATTTTGATAAGAAAAAATACCGACCAGTTTCCGAAAGCACTTTTGGAAGCACTAAAATTCCACTTCCTGCAACCTCCCCCAAAATGAAGCAAGAAGTCTTCCACACAGTCAGACTTCTGTTATGGACATCTTCGTGGTCTCCACTTGAAGTTCCGTTTTCAGCTTGATTTTCATTTTTACTCGGAACTTCATTTTCATCAGTATTTTCATTTTCCATCATTAAATGATCAAATTAACTCAACTGCAAATTTATGAGAAATTAGAAGAACTTTAAAATTATTTTCGTGGACATTTTTGGGAACAGCTATCTTATACCCGTCTTAGAACACTTGTAAGTAAATTTCTTGTATCTTAACTTGTTAGAGCTTGCATTTTTCTAAGGCATTTAAAGACTCTTTTCTCACTGCTATAATTTTGTTTTCTATTTATAAGGATCAGTGGTGGCTCGTAGCTTGTAACGATGACCGTATAGTGGTTAAAATTGTTGCTTTTATTTTAGTAAAGTGGGGTGGTAGAAGTTAAAGTGAGCGTTGTGTTTTAACCCAGGAATAATTTACAAGGTTCGAAAAGGGTTCCCTAATAAACAATGCATTCCACAAAGACTATTTATATGAATGTCATAATAACTAAAAAAAGGTGGGAAAAATTCTTAGAGTGATTGAAGGATTGTAACTTAAAATCAAGAACATACCGGTATCCAGTTGAATGGTTTAGGTGATGCTAGACGATCAGTAGGAGCAAACTAAGTTCACGTGGATAAAGTCCAGGTCGCATATTCCTTTTCCATCGACGCTGCAGGAGATTTGGCGAAGTTCTCTTATGAGGCGCGGGAATAGTGACTGTGCCAACGCGAACGCATCAACGGTAGCGATTTATTATTGCTAGCTAGCTTTTACTTGTTGAATATTTATGATAGTATACGCTCTACTGTCAGGCTTTTATTTATTACGTCTGAACTATTTTCTGTTACGTATTATTTAGATTTTTTTCAAAGCGCAGATTCAGTTTTTGATTTGATTTTGATTTTTTGACACTTAGAGCTTGCATCAAACTAAATAGCAAGGATAGATCTATTTTAACTGAAGATATTTGCTAAATATGAATATAAGATCTATTTCTTTTCCTGTTTCTCTTAGAAGGATGACGGTATTGAATACAATGTAGAATAATTTATATTATTCCCAAAAGAAGGCTGTAAAGACGGAGTTAAGGTTGGCTTGAATTGAAAATACTGATTTGACATTTTTTTTTAATTGCTGTAAAAAAGATAAGCCAAAAACTAATTCTTAAGTAATGGTATCTAATATAGGTAAAGTATTGAATATGACGGTTTAAAAAATAAATTCTGGTTTAGAGGGGTTTACAGGATGAAATCATTCCCTGTCAAGATGACAAAATTTCACCAAAGGCACCCAAAATATGGCGGGTGAGATTGTTAATAAAAAGCTAAAATGATCATCCCCAATGGAACATTTAACCAGATTTTTCTTAAAAATTTAATTTACTATGTTACTAAACAAAACGATGGATTAAATTAACATTATTTAAAAGTACACAGAGGAAAAACTTACCCACAAGAAATATATACTAAAACCCACAACATTTTGATAACATGTTTAAAATATTAGAAATCGTGTTAATCTAAAAACAGTAACAATGAAAACAACATCCGGCACTTTTTTAAACTTATATTAGCTGAGTTTTACCTGTATTGCATGCTACTTTACACAATTATACTAGGGGAAAGAGGGACATATTAGAACAAAAAGTACATTTTTTACCCATGGTTCAATACTTTTTGTAAGATATTGAAAAAAAAACCGGATTCATTTATAAATTTAAAGTTTTCCTGAAATTTTAGTACCCTTCTTAGATGCATTTATTAAGAATTTTTAACTTGAATCATTGTTCTAAAAAATGAGAAATTCTGTTCAAATGTGCCGCAGTGGAGTGGAGGTGAGTTTGAACGCCTGCATAAGTAATAAAAATTCATTGTACAATAAATTTTACATTTATAGTAATCAATTAATCTGGACATTTGGCACTTATGGTGTTTTTTTTAATTTCAAAGTTTTCTTAAAGTTTTTAAAAAAATTAACGAATTTTTATTGTAGATTAAGTTTTTGATAAGATAAGTTGTTAGAAAAAAATAAGCATAAAAAATATACTGAATATTAATAAAATCAATTAGACAAGTTTTTAAAAATATTACTATTTTTATTCAGTTTTTAAGGAAATTGAGCCACCTAGCAACTCAATGAGTATCTCCTAAAATTGATAGTTGGTGAGGCCATATCCAAAGGAAGGGGTTCAAACCCCTCCCGAAATTTTGACATCAATTTTTGTATCGTTTTCTTACTTGAAAATTGTGTGACTTAAAAGGAGTGGTCCTCTTCGAGTGTAACCTTAAGAGTCTCAAAGTGAGTCAGAACCTTACTTTTAAGGGTAAAATTTCCAAATATTTCTGGAGGAGGACCCTTAAACCCCCTTGATATTTTAAAATCTGTTATGTCCTGTTTTTCCTTTGGAAATATTTTGATTTACAAAGGTGGTCCTCTTTGATCTAACCTAAAAGGTCTGAAAGTGATTTAAAACACTACTGTTAGGGCAAAATTCCAAAATTTTTCTGGAGTTCAATTGAAAAGAGTGGGAGTTTTCAAACCCCCCTCGAAATTTTGTCGTTAATTATAATATAGTGATATTTCATTGAAAATTCTGCTGCTAACAATGAGCGGTGCTCTTTCGGTGTAATCTTAAGAGTCTCAAAATGAGCTAAAACCCTAATTTTGAGGGGCAAATTTTAAAATTTTTCTGAATAGGACCCCCAAAATTCAAACTTTTTACACAATTTTGAAATTTAGTGCAACAAAATTAAAATAAAACGTGTAGGTCATATAAAACTTAACGTATAAAAGTATTCGTAAGGAGGTAGCTCAGAAAAAATGTTGGGTCCATCCCCCCCGAAACAAAAGTCTGGTTTCGGCCCTGATGGTTGGGATATATCAGTGTAGTTCTACCTTCAGCTACCCAAGGGACAATTAAATAGGGAGTAATGCATTAACGTTTAAAAATGCGTTAGAAATCAAGAAAAGGAGTTAGAAGGCTTATTTAAGCTGTTTAAAATGTGCCCAAACATTTTGTGTTCAAACATGCTCCATCTACCATCATAGACTTTAATAGCAAAAAATATATTATTTGTAATTGCAATAGAGTGAAACAAAACTTAACTTTATTGATGCTTAACTTTATTATTTTTTGGACTTAACTTTATTGATGCCACAATAGAGTAGAAGGCAAAATTTCATGATTGAATTTTCAGATGAATAAAATCACAAGAAATTTTACTTTGCACCTTCATAACCAAGCAACTTTCAAACTCAAAGAGTTCCAATGGCCACACTGCTCTGAAAATTCAGGCAAAAGATTGTGCTATGTTAATACTGCTATAAATCGGTATTTTCCCCTCAGATTTTTAAATTGAATTTGAAAAACTTGGGTTGTTCTAATGTGCCCCACCCTACATCTTATCAAAATTGAAAGAATAGAACTTTGCCTATCCTCAATAAAATCTTATTTTTTTATCAATGAAAGTTAGTAAACGAGATTGAAATCCAAAGACTTCAGTTAATGTGCGTTTCGTGATACAGAATTATCATGATTCTGTTTTTATTTGTAACCTTTATTGTTTGTAAATTTTGGTCCCTTAATTAAAGATTAGATCACTGGAATGTTTGAGTTTAAACTTGCCTATCTGCCTAAATAATTATGGAACTATCCTGATTCAGAATCATACTGAAAAGAGTTACAAAAGATACCTCTGTGTATTGTCTGTGTTTCAGAGTGTTAATATGGAATTTTTAAAAAAAATAAAAGACATTGAAAATAAAACATAAGTTTTTATTTTAAAAGTAGAAAATAACGTATTCAAGAAAAACATAATACGTTAATATAATCAGACCATTTATAATTTTATAAACATGGTTAGGTAGTGAAGTTGCTATTCATAAAGGGTGTCATATTCATAAAATTTCATAAACAGCTCAATTTTTGTGAGCGAATTGAGGAATATAATTAACCTATGTTGTTGTTTTTTCTTTTGAGGTAGTTAAATTGACAGTAAAAACACTGTTGTCTTGATGTGTGTACTAAAATAACCAGTACATAAATAGTGTCAAACTGATTCAAATAAAATAGTTTCAAGGAGGAATATAAATACATTTCGAAGATAATTTTAAAATCTCATCAATCTTTGCGGCAAATGATCATAAAAGATCCATGAACTTATTCGGGTCTATTTTCTGTACATTTTGTTCCACATTACAGTTCATAATTATAAGTTACAATTAGTTCCATAAATTATTCGCCGAAACAAAATGGCGTTTTTTATTTATTTTAAGAATGATTCATATAATTGATATAATTTTCAGCCGAAATACAAAGACCTGTGTCTATTTTCATATTAGTATTTAGGAATCTATGAAATTATAAATACTATAACGGTATAACCTCATTAAATTTGATTTTTTTTCCTATTTCGTGAACGGAACCCTTAGAATACTTTTAAAAGATAAGCTCCACTATAAATAGTGAAGCCTATCATTATCTTATATTTATTTTATCTTTGTAGTGTGAAGCTATAAATATACTGATTTCTACCGATTCTGAATGTTGCTACCATGGAGCTAATACATATGGAGACAGCTTTGAACACCTGCTCCATTCTTCTTCGTACGTCGAATTTCCCTCGATTTTTCCACTCAGACTGGACTTTTGGGAGTTGTCAGATTGGCGACAAAATCGGACTATTGGCGTGTTTGGTTTTTTCGCATGCAGCCTTTTTCGATCACTTTATACCAGTGGATGACTCGCGAGGACCTTTTTTAACTTATCTTTTTTTCTTCTTAAGGAAGTTTTATCTTCTGTAGCTTTAAGAATAAAATCTCGTTTGTTCTAAATCTCATTTTTAGTTGATGTTTCCACCATAGCAATTAACAACGCTTATCTCCCAATTTTTCTCCGATTTTCTTCTTTAGGAAATCTACTTCCTTCCCCCACAAAAACAGGTATTTCAAGTATTAAGGGGTGTTTGATGAGTCCACTTAAAGAAATATTGTATTTTTAATTTTAATTCTGACAGCTAATATTTACAAATAATTCAATATTTCAAAATGCCACTTACAACACTAGTTAAAATATTTCAATGAATAATACCATTCAAAAATCCCCTTTTAAGATGCGTTTCATCATTATAGGTATCACTATCAAATTAATTAGTTTTATTCATAAAAAACACCCTATATTAAGTGCATGTATTCATTATATTAAACTTAAGTTTCTTATTTAAATTTTTATACTTAAACCATTTATTATCTTGATACACACACATAAAATTTTTTAACATCATTTAATTTAAAATTTAATTATTTAGTAAAATCAGTAAAATTATTAAGGTAAAAATAAGATTTTACCTATGAAACGAAACGGTGGAGTTTTTAGTTGCTCTTTCACAGCAATTGATGGCGCAGCAACTTTTAACCATGTTTCTATTTCATATGAGAGAAAAGTGTGATACATTTAAACAAATATCAAAGATTCTTATCTTAAATACAGATGATTGGTCCGATTGGTCATGTGGTCAGATGTCTCAAACCACCACCTGGCGTTAGGAGAGAATTACAGCTGTCCCATCTTCTTTGTACCTTAGATTGGCGGAAAAATCCATAGAAATAATTTCAAGGAATATATTCTATGTCGTAAATTATTTCTTTCTTTCTTTAAGTTTCTTTAATAATACGTCTGTTTTAAATTAACCAAACGCTGGACGCAAATGTTCTACACTTAATTCCTCTTTATATGTTTTTTTATTAGTTTAACTTTAAAGTTAAAAAAGAAGATCCGATAGTGTTCATAGATTTTTTTTAAAATATGGCTTGTTACATGGTAAGAAAAGATTAACAAAGATTGTTTAACTGAAAACTTCCCCCTATCAAAAATAAAAACCTAAATCAGTGGTAAGAATTAAATACTAATTTAAAGTTGACACAATAATTATAGGAAACTTAATATTTTTGCGTCGAGATACAGAAGCATAATATATCTGCCTTACAGATGATTTGGCAATTTTAAATGTAAAAAAAACAAGTTATTTAGTTATTTCGAAGAGCCACGTAAAGAAACTACGACAAAAACGCACGCCAAGGTCAGACCGCCATTTCTCTCGTATAATAAATTGTCGGCATCTTTTTTCTATCATTTTTCTAGGAGAAAGAGCAGTTTTTATACCTCCAAATTCACCCGCCTATGGGACTTCCAATGTTAAAGATTTCTTTTTGCCACTCAAACAGGTTCGACTGTTTTTGACATGCATGGTTGCCGTACGGAGCGGGGAAAGCTGTCTCTATTTCTATTGGCTCTATGGTTGTGTGACGATGTTACCGTCCCATTCTAAGAAATTAACTAATCTTTAAGTACACGTATCCTTGAGTACGTGACTCCACTCAGGAGTAGTGAGATTACCTGATTAGAAGGAAAGGATTAGTTTAGGAAAACACGCGGCCAATATCGGGCATCGCCTGATTTCTGAAAGGGTGACAATTAACCTTTAGCTAACACCTCACGGGACCTAACGATCATGTGTTGGAACCTTCGGACTTCTAGAATCAGTCGGACCACTCCCGACTGATGTAGCTGTCGTGATTAGGTTAAAAACTCCCTATAAAACCCCCCGTGCGGTAAGCTAAAGGAAGTGCAGTTGAGGTCGTTAAGTAATTAACAAACTTGCCCTCCGGAAGGACTGCATAATGCCCTCCAACAGAATGACTGATGGTCATATAGGTAAGAAACTGCCAATTTCCTAATGCCAATCTTTTATATATTTCATTTATACTTTGTGTAACCTTTAAATTATAATGTCGTAAGTTAACATTTATAATATAATAAACCAAGATTAATTATTCATTTGAGGTCGTTAAGTAATTAACAAACTTGCCCTCCGGAAGGACTGCATAATGCCCTCCAACAGAATGACTGGTCATATAGGTAAGAAACTGCCAATTTCCTAATGCCAATCTTTTATATATTTCATTTATACTTTGTGTAACCTTTAAAGTATAATGTCGTAAGTTAACATTTATAATATAATAAACCAAGATTAATTATTCATCGTTAAGGTGTGAGTTTAATTAACTAAGATCACGGCCTCTTAATTAAACAAGTAAAAGAGCGACCCCTGACTGTGTAACAGTTGCTACAGAACCACTGCAACTTCTTTTTTACGTCAACAGACACAATTGACAATTGCCTTTTTTATTCATTGCTCGAAATCATATACTGTCTGTCTATCACAAACATCGACCTTAGAATACTGATAGACGGAGCATGCCCGCGCTTCTCCATATCGGTGGATCGGTGTTCGTGATGAAACATCTGCCGCTCGAAAATCACGTGATGTATGGACTCGGTGTGCTTCTCTTGCATTGACAGCAATGGTTAATTATTGTTCTGCTTTTAATTGCACGACTAAATCGGGGCAAGGATACTCATTCTTCATTCATACTTAAGCCCTGGTTAAGTATTATTAAAAAGTATTGTTAAAATTAAGTATTATTAAAAATTATGCCACTACTTGTTAATTAGGTACATGCTCCCAAAAAATTTTGTCAACAATAAAGAACTTACAATGAATGGATAAGTAGTTGATTCAAGCTTGTCATGTTGTTGATTCAGTTTTCTAAAGTAATAGTTTATTTTTATAGAATTTTAAATGCAAGTGTATAAATTCAATTAAAATGCTTCATGTTTTAAAGAATGATTTAACTTATGTAATTAACAGTATCAAAGATCAAAAAGCTCAAATTCATAAAATAGAAAAGTTAAGAGTGTTAGGTCTACAGGGGTCTGTCTAGGTTTTTTAAGAGGCACCTATTTTGTTAAAATTTAGAAATTTCGTAAACATTTTTCTGTAAATTTGTGAAAATTTAAGTGTAAAATCAACTCAAAAGCATGTACATAATTTTTGAACATTAAAAAAAATAAAATTTAGTCTAGAATGGCTAAAAATTTAACCATTGAGATAATATAGCTTACTAAAGAACTTTCTTTCAAAAATGTATTTTGTGAAGGTACCTTTTTTCCTAAAACTGAATTTGTGAAGGTACCCAAAAACGGTAGTAAAATTGCCCTGGACAGACCACTGGTCTGTTTATTTTTAACTGTATTGTATTAACTGTATTAACTGTATTTAACACAATTTATACTGTAAAAAAAGATATCTGATATAATCATATAAAATTCTTAAGAACCTGATTTCATTATTGCCTCT
Source organism: Tetragnatha montana (assembly GCA_963680715.1). Taxonomy (NCBI): domain Eukaryota; kingdom Metazoa; phylum Arthropoda; class Arachnida; order Araneae; family Tetragnathidae; genus Tetragnatha; species Tetragnatha montana. The sequence continues at coordinate 32,180,600 of OY796676.1, forward strand.
GAAACTGGTAATAATGAAGTATTATATTTCTGAATATATTTTATCTAGAATTAATACATAGCTATTATAGGGTAATTCTACGGGTAACTGATTGAGTTTTTTTTTAGGAAAACTAAGTATTTTGTAATTTACTTCCCAAAGATAATCATAAAGAAACATCTCCCACCCAGTTAATTGCTTTGTTAACTAAATCTAATGACATAATTAAATTTTGAAAATTTAACTGTGTCATTAGATTTAGCTAACAAGAATAAACTGGGTGGAAGATGTTTTTTTATTATTTATTTTTGAGCAGAAAATTACTAAATACTAAGTGGTTTACTTTAAAAATGTCAGTTACCCTTGGAATATGCCCTATAGTAAAATATTTATAGTTATCCCGGCAAATTAAATTAACTACTTTCTAGTGAGGCGCTCCGTTTTGAGAGCGACATCGGAAACGCGCTCTTTCGGGAGGAGCGAGGTCACGTGAGGTATGGGAAATTGGCGGAGCATGTTTCAACACAGTCCTCGGCTTGCTACGTCTATCAGTATTCTAAGGTCGATGAACACAAAATGAGCTCTCGTTTACATCTGCATCGAAAACGCACTCTTATTTTTTAAAAGCATCACAAAATTTCTTGACAGCTGCGCGTATATCACATTTGGCTGGCTGCAGTGATGTTCACGTAACACGGAGGACAAAATGAGTCTGGTTTCAAAATGTCTACGACGGCAGTGTACGTTGAGATAATCCCTCCGACGATTCCACTCACGATTATAAGAATGAGAACTACTTTTTCATAGACGGGGATAGATCTAAGATGAGAGAGAGGGGATAAAAAGAGTGATTTTTTTTTTTGTTATCATATATTACCAGATTATTCAAAATACATTCATGTTCTCTTACTACAACTATTTCAGGACATCCCGGTTTTTTTTTCAATTTAAAAGGGTATTCGGAGGTAATACCATTAGGTACAATATGACCTCTGGAGTATCCCTAAATTCACTCGTCTTTACAACAAATGTTTAAACAGCTTTTCAACATGGTATAATCTCTGAATTAAGACTTCCAACGATTGATAAAACGATTAACAACTCTTATATTTCAATAATCGAACTAATTTTCAACAAGGCATAAGGATTCAATGCATATAGGTACAGTAGCATGCCAGCTTCTTTCACCATAAATTTGATCAAAATTAAAACAATCGTCAATCCGTGGGATGAATTATAAAAGTGTAATATTGAGAGTTCAGCAAAGAATGGAATTCCACCATCTGCAGTACAGAGTAGATCATATCTCCATTCACTGGGATATGTTTGATCACCCCACCCACACTTTAGTCTCGATCTTTCTGTTTTCCATCTGTTTTTGCAACTACTGAAATTCTTGGCTGATCATTGAAATACCTACAGACGAATGGAACTTATTTCTTTGGCTGAACTCTTGACTGTGCATTTTTTTATAACTCATCCCACACTTAGACAAGTGTTTCAATATATTGAATTATGTTATATGTTATGTTTATGTTATGATCAAATTATGTTGAAAATAGCTGGTATACTGCTGTACCTTATTCAATGAATCTTTTCACCCAATTATCTTTTGGTTATTTAAGCGGATCTTGGAAAACCACTTTCTGTAACGCCCTCGTGCTACATTAGGTCCTAACACTTTAACGATGCATTTCCCACAATTCCTATTCAAAATATGTTTGTCTAGGTCCCCTCTAACCACCCTATCATTTTTACAGAGAGTTTTGAAGCACCCCGTATTCAAGAGATGACCATTGAAAACGAGTTTTCTGGACTGTGCTGTGAATTACTCTAAGGTTCACTCTAAAAGCCGAGAATTTTGCCGTAGTAAAGCCTCTTGAGAGAAATTGAAGATAAATTTATACTTATATTACTTATTTTAGTTTTCCGATAGATCAATTAGGACAAATGTAACTAACCTGTCAACCCAAGTGGGATCTTGTTGAGAGCACAGCTTGTAGTAGAAGAGACATGGGAATATTGCAGACGTCAAGGAAGTTGCTGAGCCGCCAACGAGGTTAAGAACTTTTCCAAATCTTGGAATGGTCTCTGCCACGAATACTGCTGCGCCTAGGACTGCAGTCCGGATTAAACACCGTTTCCAACTAAAATCTAAAACAAAAGTCACTCTTTATTCAACATAGTTCGGTAAAAGACTCTACTGAGAACTCTAGAAAAATATTGTAAAAGTTCCTGACAAATATTTTTTTTTAAATATTTTGTTTACGTTAAAACGTTTATCAGTGGTTTTTACATGAAGAACAAAGAGGGAGAAAAATTAGTGGAAAGTTACCTCAAATTCCTACACTATATTCTTCTACATTCAGGTGAGCTCTTGAAAAAGTGGATAGTGGAAGAAAAGGAAGCTGCCAAGATCAAAACTTCTAGTAATTTTTGAGATTGTTTTAATGAGACTATTGCAGTATTATTACTTTTGAATGCAATAAAAATCAGAGTCTCACGAATTTATAGTTCGTAGGTAATACTACGAATCATTGACTAGGTAGATTTTAAATCCTTGCTTAAAATCTTATTATTTTTTGGAAAAGTTTGATAACAAGTAAAATAATAAGATGTTGAAGGGATTAATTGGAAAATACAAAGGAAAGAGAGGAAAAAGAAAGATGAGGGAAAATGTGAGAATCCTGAAATTAAATATACTGATAGGAAAGAAAAAGATGGTGAGAATGGGGAAGAAAATGAGGTAGAGAAAAATGTTCTTTTTAAAATGAAGAGAGAAATGGAGAAATTTTCTGGTAAGGTAAATCCAATTTCTTGAACACCATTTTCAGGCTCATCCCACATCCCTGATTAAAACAAATTTCTTCTTAAAACTTACGTTTTGGAACCTTCAGAAATTCTTCCACGTCCTGCACTGCTGCGTTGACCACCAGGAGGAAAGCGAAAAACATGTGAAAAGCCAGTAGAACCTCGACGACCATTTTGGAAGTTGAGTACGGTAGAGAATCAATGACGTTTGGCTTAGTATCCCCGCCGTAAACGTAATACCCCAGCACAAGTACAGGAAAATACAGGAGAAACAGAGCTGTCAAAAGTTAAATAACATTTAAATAGGATATGAAGGAATTGGAGAACCTCACGAAAAACAAAATACTTAATGTATCATTAAAAAGCCAAAGTTCCCAAACTTTTTTTTCATTATCGCTCCATTTCAAGGATATTTTATAAAATCACTCCCTTTTACATACTACGTATATCTATGCACAAGCACATTTATAAATTTTACATAGGCACATGGACCACATGCGACAAATTGTTCCATTTTAAATTATATATAACATAGTTTTAACTGTGAAATAATAAAACCAGTATTCTAGGTATTAGAATTAAACTTTGATTTTTCAAGTATATACTGGAAAAGAATTATAAATTTAGAAAAGCCTAATTTAGAATTAGTCTAATAATAAATTTAAAAAATATCTGAATATAGGTATTTATTAGTATTTCCTTTTCAAAAGTTTCTATTTTTCTTAAGTATTCAAAAATTTGAAATTCAAACAAAATCAGTTTGGTTTCAATTATAAATTGTGAGGAGACATTAATTTTGGTTGAAAAATTTCACATGGCAAATGAAAAATAAATATTTTCCGAAGTTTAGAAGGTACTATTAAAAATTCGTATTTTAATGTTTATTTCATCATACGAAATTGTTTGCTCGACTCAATAATGACAAGATTTGAATTAAGCTATTATTTTCTTAAATTTTTGGAAGATTTATCAAAAATTGTGAATTTTTAACAAAAGAACAAGCATTTCTCTTGCTTTTCAGTCATTCCGTTTACTGGAACGACACGACGAGTGAAAGACTGATAAATATACTAATTGGAGAAAATTATCCGGAAAATGGAAAACCCAATTCCTTTTAGATTCCCTCTGTTTAACCACCTCTAAAATCTCACCAATGAATCCGATCGTAGCTGCTTTCGGGAACTGACTCTTGACCTTCATGTCGTTCTGGAATGTGGGAAAGGAGGCAGCTCCCCCGAAGGCGAAGAGCATGGTCCCATAGGATAAGAAATACGATTCCCACGAGGGAGGCGGGTAATTCACGTTTAAAGAAGGTGTCACCTGTTGAGCCAACAGTACTATTACAATTACACACGCTGTAAATGTGGTTGAAAGAGCCAGTACAGCAGCGGGCCTAGAATAAGGAAATTAATTATGTGCAAGTTATTATGAATCAACGCCGCTAATTTGCATTAGACACTTAGAGCAGGCCTGCACAAATTATTCAATTCTAACTGGCCGCGGTACAAATAATTGATCTTTGCCTATTTTTCGGGCCAAAAGATAAATTTAAAAATAAGAGAACTATCAAATAATTGCATATGAGAGAAAATTGGATCTCGGATCAGTAGATTAGTTTCTATTGTTATTGTGTTTGACAGATATTTACTGAAATTCTAATAAAATTTCTGAATTTTAGACGGTTAGCGATTTTATTTAACTTTTAAAAGATAGATGTCTTTTCAATAAAAAATAAGCAAAACAGACAAATAATTCTCCTTGCTTAATTCTTTTGAAAATCTTTGCAAAAGTAATATTTTCAAATAAATTTTTCCGAAATCATTTAAAATTTTGGAATCGCTCAAGGGCCGCAAGAAGAACGCTTGTGGTGGTGGGGGGGGGGTGTGTTGTGCAGGACTAACTTTGCGGAATCTCTGACTGAAGAAAAACATTTACCATAGAATACAATTTCTTAAATAATTGTTTCTAAATATGTTTTTTTAACTAACTAGGATAAATAATTATGTAAGTGTGAAGTCATATTTTTTAAGTGTACTGTGCAACATTTTCGGATGATAATTTCTTTTTTAAAGGTTATAGGAAGTTAGGAAATTACTAAGTGTTTAGCTTTATAATAAAAAGAGACTTGAACGAGGGAAAAAATAAAAATATTTATTAGAAAATATAGTTTTGAAAGAAATTTTGCATAGTTTTTCACACAAAACACGTAATACAAAATTGATTTTAAATCTAATCATGACGATTTTAGAGTGGCATTATGGAATTTTTTCTTCAACATTTAATACAGCAAAAACGAGCGATATTTTAATTTAATTCTAAAAGAAGTAAACTTGTAATTAGGGGACAAACCACCTTTTTTTACGTCATGTAAAGGTTGAAATCTTCGAATCAGATTTTAACGCTAAGCAGAAGGATAGGTCACCACTGTCTTCACTCCGAAAAAAGCGAAACCAAATTCTTTTATTTTAATGATTCTATGACATAAAAACGACGTTTATTGAAAATGAATAATGACATGTTTTTATCTGTGATTAAAGGAAATGCAGCCTTAAACTTTTTATATAGTTCCGAAAGGATATTTACCAAAAGTCATTTGGTGTTCCTAACCACATCGCTGGACATAGGAATGCAGCAAAAACGAGAACCCAATAGCAAAATGATAGGTCTAACTTGGATGCCACATCAGCTACCAGTTGCGATGAAAGCAATAGGAAAACTGTGGCTACTCCAAAGAGATTTATATCAATGGTGAAGGAAACGAAGTACCTATCAAAAGAAGGATGTTTTAAATACTTAGTAAATTAGAGTTTACTGTCTTATATAACTATTAAAAATTATGCAAGATGTATGGCATTATTGTAAAAGGTAAATTGTTCTTTAGATGAGTAATTATTGTGGGTATGTCGTCTCTTAAAATCGCATTGATTTTTACAGCACTTGTAAAGTTATTTTTATTTCAAGTTATCTGCTTATTCTCGTTTTGTAAGAATATCAGGAAGTCACATTCAAAAAAGTGAATCGGTACGTGTCAAATTCTGATTATCTTTAGTAAAGAGTAAAGACCCTTTACAAGTTTAAACTTCATTTAAAAAAAGAAGATCCTATACTAATTTAAAACTTCAAGCACAATTCAGACAGAATGTATTTGAGATCATCAATAATAGTTTCCAATTGAAAATACTTGAACCTCATTAAGGTTCTCTCTATTGAAGTTCTAAATAAGCTGTCCACAATACGATACTATGTCTGATTTTACTTTAAAAACCAAGCAAACCTGTGTATTAACCCCCCTTAAATTCCAGAAAGAGGTAGAAAATTGAAATGTAATAAAAAATAGTTATATATATTCTATGTAGATACTGTAGAAGCAAATAGAAAATAAAGTCTTAATAGGGAGTAATATTTTATGGTTGAAATTAAGGATTACATGGCATATGGCATAATCTATTAAAAGAAGTTGGATCCAGATTCTATTAAATTATAAATAACTGACCAATAAAACATGGTTTTTGACTTTTATTAAAAATAGTCATCGTGATAGCAAAGAGTTTTCACTTTTTATTAATCTTGTTATCAGTAATATTTTATCATCACCTATACCTATTCAGGAAGAAAATCGCATCTGAGATTTCGCAAAAAAATGTTTCCCCTTTCATGTTAGTAGGAGAATAAAATGTTTTATTTTGTCTATAGGACTCGAATCGTAAGCGTTCGTAGAAACAAGAGTTTACTATAATAACATTGAAAGTTAGTACGTTGTAATAACGACATAAACCCTTTAGCAGGATGTTCATTGCAAAAACCTTTTTCATAAAATTGTTTTTGTCATACTCATACTCTTGTTCTAAAACAAATATCTATAAATATAATTTTAAGTAAATATTAGTTGTTTGACTCATAAAAGGTGTAAAGTTTAGGATTAAAGTAATATTTATTGCATTAGAAGTATAACCAGTATTTTTAAAGTGATATGGGTATTTGCTATTTAATAATATATATTTTGTTTAGGTATTTAGCCCTTAATAGTTGTTGGTTTAGTAAATTATTTCTAATCAACAAAGTTAAAAAATACACCAATGATTTATTTAACTTAAGAAAAGCGCAAAAAGTCGTGATGTAAATCCAGGTCGAGATTTCTAATCCAAGATAAAGGAAAACAATAAAAAATTGTTTGCTTCTCTTATTAATTATCGCCACACAATAGGAAAACAACAGATAACGAAAAGCAACTCATCATTCACTCATCCATTCAAAGGCAGTGGCGGATTCAGGGGGGTGGCACTCTGGAAAGTGCCCCCCTTGGACCCAAAAAATCACTCATAAGTACCAAAAAATGTCCCAAAAAGTACTCAAAAATGAGTTAAAACCCTACTTTTACACGTCAAATTTCAAAAACTTTTCCTGGGGGGGTATGAGGGTCCCCCGGGGGACCCCCATACCCCCCCCCAGCGGTACCAAAAGGGAATCTTGATATTTTTTAGAAAATCCCCAAAATTTTGACATTTTTTTCAAAAGGTAAAGGTGATAATCTGAAAAAGTGCCCCCCCCCTTTGGAGCCGTGCTGGATCCGCGACTGTTCAAAGGTGGGATAATAAGCAAATATTTTCTATCGTAAATTTAAAAAGGCTGAAGAACTTTATAAATTAATCTTACCTCATTTTCATTCCATATGCCCTCTGTGCAATGGCTGGGTAAGGGTACCTGTTCTTCTCCGTGTATTCCTCGTACCCCAGATAGCACGGATGCTTGCTTCAAGTTTGAGATTTCCTGTAAATATGGTTGACATTTCAAACTTGTAGAAACAAACTTACTTCAATCAATTTTTAAGCTGGGTGTTTCAAGATTGGAGTTTATCAAACTTAGTTCAATCATTTTTCAAGCAAGGGATTTCCTGCTTGGGTAATAAAATATTTTTCAATCATTAAAATTGGTTGAAACTCCAAGCGAATCACAAGCTTGAGTTTATCAAATTTAGTTCAATCATTTTTCCTGCAAGGAATTTCTTGCTTGGGTAATAAAATATTTTTCAATCATTAAAATTGGTTGAAAATCCAAGCGAATTACAATCTTGAGTTTATCAAATTTAGTTCAATCATTTTTCCTGCAAGGAATTTCTTGCTTGGGTAATAAAATATTTTTCAATCATTAAAATTGGTTGTAAATTCAAGCGAATCACAAGCTTGAGTTTATCAAATTTAGTTCAATCATCTTTCCTGCAAGGAATTTCTTGCTTGGGTAATAAAATATTTTTCAATCATTAAAATTGGTTGAAACTCCAAGCGAATCACAAGCTTGAGTTTATCAAATTTAGTTCAATCATTTTTCCTGCAAGGAATTTCTTGCTTGGGTAATAAAATATTTTTCAATCATTAAAATTGGTTGAAAATCCAAGCGAATCACAATCTTGAGTTTATCAAATTTAGTTCAATCATTTTTCCTGCAAGGAATTTCTTGCTTGGGTCATAAAATATTTTTCAATCACTAAAATTGGTTGTAAATTCAAGCGAATCACAATCTTATGTTTATCAAATTTAGTTCAATCATTTGTCCAGCAAGGAATTTTTCTCTTGGGTAATAAAATATTTTCCAAAGCGAAACACAAGCTTGATGAAAAATGGGGCCTGATTTTTTAAAGTAGCAAATAAAAATTTTGATCCGATTTTGAGTTTTTTCTCAGTTTCCATAATTAACAATTTTAAACCCTAGTTGAAAAACTATTTCTCTTGGGGTATTTTTAAAGTTTTTTCTTATCTTTTAATACTTTAGAGAAAAAATTTAGAAACATAATTTTTACTAGCTTTGGATAATTTATTTGTAATCAGCATTGAAAATAATCTAACCTGACGGGCTTTCGATAGCGCTGTGACGTATTCAATAAAATATCGCCAGTAGCATGGCCTAAGACGTGTATTAGAATAGAACAGAATTTTTTTATTACAAAAACACAACAAAAAAATAAAACAAATTACAAGAGATAAATCAGACAAAAAAAAGCAGAAAAACGAACACACACTTACATGGAAAAAAATAAGTTTTGAGCACCAAAAGAGCACAGAGCTCGTCCTCGGTACCCAGTACCAGTTTCTTTGTTACGGTAACGAAGCATCGCTGACTAAATTAACTTAAATAATGTTTCTATTTCATTGTGTCCTGCTATACCAATTATATACTCCAGATTTAAATTCAGTTTTACTATTAGTGGTTTTAAAGGCTTAATTTATTTTATTAAACAGGTAGGGACCCAGAAACACGCGAGATTTATAAAAGATTTCTATTAGACTTTGGACTTTGGTATTAAATAATTTCCTTGCGAATTTCTAAGCGAAAAGTTACTAGTTTTGAATTGATAGAAAAGCTTATTGAAAATGAACACAGAAGTAAACTAAAAATAAACATAAATTATCTTACAGTCAAAATAGGCTTTAATAAATAATTATTTTTTGTGTGAGATAAGATTTTATTCTGCAAGTGATTAACCCTAAAAAAAGGTTTGGCCGTTTTACTTCCAAAACACCAACAGCGGGAAAAAATCCTGTTTGCCTTCCCCCCGCGCTCCCAGAGAATGTCGTTTCGTTATCGGCAGTGGGGATTCGCGTTCCGTGTTCGCCCGGGCGGGAGTGTCCGTTTTCGAGATTGACTGATTACGGGTGTCTCCGAAAATTTGTTTTCTCACAGCTCTTTCAAGGGAATCTTCTCGATGAAGAAATAAGATTATTAACAAAATTAATCATATAATGGACATCATGGTATTTTGGGATACTTAATAAAATATTAGTTGTGTTTTTTAAATTACCAAGAATGTTTTTTGTATCTCAATATAAATATTTGTTTTGATCAGAATTTATTTCCAAAATATGACCTCCTGGAACTAAAATGTCATTGTGCTTCAGGGACATAAAGATTTAAAATTGTCAAATATTATGAATGATTCGGGATATTTTTGGCTTTTCTTTATTTCTAGCGTTTTAGTGTAGTATAGATCTCTTTTACATCTTTCAATGCAGAAAATCCAAACTCACAGTACTATTAAGATAAACAAAAGGCAAGAGAAATAGCTTTCATACAGATTTCCGGACGGTTTATATTTTTTTAACAAAGGGAAAACACTTCTAAAGCGTTTTTGTAAAGGATAAACGTTAAAATTTATCTTATATCAAATCAAAGAACTGATCTGTTATCTAATTCGGGGTATTTTGAAAACTAAAAATGAACAGACTTGCAATCGTCTCTATTCAATAATTACGAACAGATTCGTATTCGTACATTTGCATCGAATGCATTAATTTTTGAAAGAGAATTTTGTCCATAGGTATGCACCAATCTTGTCTAATAGGACGATATTCTCAGATGCAGTGTTATTCCTAGGATTTTTTTGGAGGAGTAAAAATACTCCTTAACTTCTTTAGGAGGAGTGAAATTGAATTATAAGGAGTGAAATACAGAAATAGCATGAACATTGTACAGAGACACAAAAACCTCCCTAAGCATCAGAACAATAAATGACATAAAATTACTAAGGCTGTATGAAAACACAATTAAATAGTATAAATAGGGTGCCGTGGCTTTTGGCAAGTGGCTTTTTCTAGAAGTAGGGCGAAAATGTCTTCGCTGAGATCTGTTGGTGTTTTGAGTAGAAAAATATTTGTTGATTTCGGTGGGGCCCGCGGTGCATTTTTTAAGCTAAACCTTTGTGAAAAATTCAAAGAGTGAAAATACTCCACTCTAGTTCTTTTTAAAGAGTATTTCCGATTTTCAAGGAGTGAAATACTTTCTCAGAGGAGTTAAAAATATCTCTGCTCAGATGAGTGTAGAAAACCTAAATTCAAAGATTTCAATACTTCAATTAAGTCCGTAAGAAGAATAATTGATAGGATTTAATTAATCCAATATTTCAATCGAATATTATTCTAATAGAAAAGTAAACTGTTGAAAGCACAATGAGAAAATGCGTTTATTGGGAGAATTTTATGGTGTAAAAGCCAGTCTAAGAGACTAAACTACAAAATTCTTCAGTCGGAGCATACCAATTAATAATTGATAGGATTTATTAATCCAACATCTCAATCGAGTATTATACTTATGGAAAAGTTAACTGTTGAAAGCAGAATGAGAAAATGCATTGCTTGGAGGATTTTTATGGTGTAACAGCCTATCTAAGAGGCTAAACTACAAAATTTTTCAGTCGGAGCATACCAATGAATAATTGATAGGATTTAATTAATCCAGCATCTCAATCGAATATTATGCTGATAAATAAGTAAACTGTCGAAAGCACAATGGGAGAAGATGCTTTGATTGGGGGATTTGTATGGTGTAAGAGCGTGTCTAGAGGCCATACTACACAATTTTTTATATTACCCAACCCATACATTTTGAGTTTTTTTAAATAACATCCATTTATTCGTCAAAGCAAGTTGTTTGGGGGATTTTTCCTATAGTCTATATCTATATCCCTTTGTGTGGATTGCACTCAAAGAGCATAATGTTAAGAATGTTAAAATAAAACAGTATAGTGGAGGTACAGAAAAATTTTGGAAATTTACCCCTAAAAGTAGTGTTTTGAACTCATTTTGAGAACCTTTAAGTAACACCAATGTGGAATACTCCTTGTAAGTCACAAAATTTTCACGGGAAAATATAGTACAGTAGATTTCGAGAACTCATTTTTAGACCCCTTGGGTTGTTTGTAAAGACACAATTTTCAAGGGAAAAAAAACACTATAAAAATTTATGTCAAAATTTCGGGAGGGGTTTGGACACCTAACACCCCCCCCTTGGATACGGCCCTGCAGGGTGTCAGTTACTGGAAAAATATTAGATTTTAAAAATTAAGTTGCACACAACATTCTACAAATAGCTCTTACCATATTTGCTAGAATATTCATACAATTACCTTGAATTTCACAAAAACACCAGTAACTGACACTCGTGTCAGTTGTTTGGATCCAGTAACTGACACCCCATTTTAAATAAATAAATTAGTACTTTTTTCAAAAATAACTACCCATTTAGCATGATTTATGTACAATTATCAATTGCATGTTAGTTCAAATAGGTTTCAAAAGGAAATTTTGCTTAATTTTAGACTAAACAAAAATGTATTTCCTTAATTTCAGCTTTTCAGCATTAAGCCAACTAATAATCGTTTCTTGACACTAAATGGGAATTCTCAATTATTAAAAATTGATGGAAAATTAAATATTGCATAAAGTTAAAAATAAATGTCTAAATTATTAAGAAAGGCCATCATTTCAGTTACTGGTGCCCTGTCAGTTACTGATGCCACTACCCTATTTCGTTATTTTTGGAAATTTATCAGAACACTTGTCACTTGCGCCCTAATCCTAAGGAACCTATAATTTATTACACACAGTTAAATTTTAGGTAATTTTCTTAATGAAATTATGTTTAACTGCAAATTACCCGCACTTTACAAAAAAAACCATGTTTTAATATTTTTAAAAGCCCTGTTTTAATTGTCAAATTTTAAAAATTTCCTGATAATACACCCCAGACCCCTTTCTTTAGAGTGAGACTCAAAACTCCATACATAATTTAAAACTTTAATGCGATGATGTTCTCGTACTACCTCTTAATTTTCTAAAAAAGCTTCATTTAACCTTTGCATGCAATTCATTTTATAAGAAAAAAATACCTTGCTGCAGCCCTGTAAAAAGAAAAGGTATGGAAAAGATTGAGAAACATAGATTTAAATGTTTTTCGCTGGTCAATTTAGTTTCTGAAAAAAATTTATGCCTTAACTGAAGATTTTGTAGTCACAATGTTCAAAAGTTTAGGTACCCCTGCAGTATAGGATGTTTATTTATCCGATTCAATGTGGTAATTGTGTAGGTGTTTTTAATGGACTTTTTAGCATTAAAGATACATATTTCTTAAATTAAAAGTTTTCTAAATCAGGGGTTCCCTAACTTTTCCGTGTCACGGGACATTGAAAAAATTGAACTTTCTCACGGCACTTCAAAAATATGATATCAATGTGATGTATTATTTATATTTTTATGTACCAGGTGTTTCCCAAACTTTACAACTTAATTTTTTACAGGACCCCAGTTTTATAAAATCTATCGGACGTATTATCTGTAGCTATTATAATTTTTTGCTTCCTATAGTAGAAGACGGGAACTTTTCAAACCCACCCCTGTACTTTTATGCCCTACTTCTTAATTACTCTTTAGATAGTTAGTAGTATGTATTAATAAAATATCCCTAGATACGAAGTATTTTTAAACAGAGCCCCTTAACTTTAAAATTATTCCAATTTACTGAACAAATAACACAATTTAGTGTTTTTTTCTATTTGCGACAATCGGCTTTAGATTTTTTTCCTACACCCCCCAAAAACAGACAATGAGCATTACCCCACCGTTCCACTGTGTTGCTATCAAGATGTCATTGGCCATCTCTTCCCTTCTGTTTGACCTTTCTCACCCCAGCCCACCTTGGCGCTCGGCGGCCGGCGTCTGAGCGTCTCCATGTGGCTCGTGTTCAGATCCACTTGCAGTGGGACAGTGGGAGGCTTGCAGCCAGGGTGGAAGCTGGAAGGGTCTCTCTCTGGCCGAGATGATGCTATGGTACTTTTTTATCCTGTTTTCTCTTTCTTAGTTGCAGCCTATTTACCTAATTATATTTTCTCTTTCAGGAGTTAACAAGCCATGTAATATTTGTCTTGAATATAATTCACATTTTAATTTTCAGATGGAAAATGGGATCCTAGGAATTATATTCCATTAACAATTTTTCTGCTTTTAGTAATTTTAGAAACGTTATTTCTTTTAGATGTCTTTTTAGATTGTACCTGATGCCGATAGGGATACAGCTTCATTTAAGAAAAGTTTCATTAATTTTTTTAATGTTTCTTAAATTATGTTTTTTTTTCTCTTTCAGTATAGTTAACAAGCCCTGTTGTAGTATATTCGTCATTAACGCAATACTATTTGTTACTAATCCATTAACAATTTTTCTGCTTTTAGTAATTTTAGAAACGTTATTTCTTTTAGATGTCTTTTTAGATTGTACCTGATGCCGATAGGGATACAGCTTCATTTAAGAAAAGTTTCATTCATTTTTTTAATGTTTCTTAAATTAATATTTTTTTTTCTCTTTCAGTATAGTTAACAAGCCCTGTTGTAGTATATTCGTCATTAACGCAATACTATTTGTTACTAATCCATTAACAATTTTTCTGCTTTTAGTAATTTTAGAAACGTTATTTCTTTTAGATGTCTTTTTAGATTGTACCTGATGCCGATAGTTATACAGCTTCATTTAAGAAAAGTTTCATTAATTTTTTTAATGTTTCTTAAATTATGTTTTTTTTTTCTCTTTCAGTATAGTTAACAAGCCCTGTTGTAGTATATTCGTCATTAACGCAAGACTATTTGTTACTAATCCATTAACAATTTTTCTGCTTTTAGTAATTTTAGAAACGTTATTTCTTTTAGATGTCTTTTTAGATTGTACCTGATGCGATAGTTATACAGCTTCATTTAAGAAAAGTTTCATTAATTTTTTTAATGTTTCTTAAATTATGTTGTTTTTTTCTCTTTCAGTATAGTTAACAAGCCCTGTTGTAGTATATTCGTCATTAACGCAATACTATTTGTTACTAATCCATTAACAATTTTTCTGCTTTTAGTAATTTTAGAAACGTTATTTCTTTTAGATGTCTTTTTAGATTGTACCTGATGCCGATAGGGATACAGCTTCATTTAAGAAAAGTTTCATTCATTTTTTTAATGTTTCTTAAATTAATATTTTTTTTTCTCTTCCAATAGTTAAGAAGCCCTGTTGTAGTATATTCGTCTTTAACGCAATGCTATTTGTTGGCAGCCTTCAAATTCATCAGTTTTAATTAATTTTCGGTTATTTTTCAGATTAGACTGTGAAAAGAAAAAAATATTTAGCCATTTTTCTTTAATATTCAAGCAAGTTTCTTTCAGCTTCTGCATTTGATAAAAACTATTTTAAGAATTTTTTTTACAGAGAAGTGTATTTGAACGGCTGTAGAACTGGTAAGGATTCAGCTGGTAGCTTTATACAAGGAAAAACTGTTTAAGTACCAATATTATTGTAATTCTTTCATAATTTATTGATATTTTTTCAGTTAGGTCCGATCGAAAAAAGTAACAAAATTATTATGGTATCATGTATTTTCTTATTATAAAGTACTAAAATATTTTGATTTTTTTTTCCAAAGAATTTTGTAGAATTTATGAGTTATCTATTTTTTTTAAATTATTTTTTATGAGATATCAATGTACTATTACGTATTACAAAAAATTGTATTTATTGCTTGTGAAAATGTACTCAATAAAAAATAAAGTTTAAAAAAACTGAGTACCACCCGCATTATAACGCGGGAGGGAAAAGTAAAACAAAAAAAGAAAGAAAACTAAAGCATTGTTCAGGCTTGAACTAAGCAATAACTGAAACAAAATTTTCAAACTTGGAAAATCATTGAAATAATCAGCTAAAAAATGGGTTAAATTTTCAAGCTTAAAGGTGACCAGAAATTTCAAATTTGGAAAATCATTGAAACTTCTATCTTGAATACTGCTTACCTTTAAGCATAAAAATTCAATCCTTTTTTAGATAGGATTCAAGTTTGCCGTGTATACTTTAAATACAGCTAAACTACAGCGTTTTTCAAATTTGGAAAATCATTGAAACTTCTATCTTGAAAAATGTTACTTTTAAGCATGAAAATTCAATCCTTATTTAGATATGATTCAAGATCGCCGTGGTACAACTATACACATTAAATACTGCTAAACTACCGTAATTTTCAAGTTTGATTCAGGTTTATCAAGCTTGAGCGCTTAAGTTTGATTCAATCTTTTTTCAATCTTTCTGTGCTATCTGGGACCTTTCTTCTAAGATTGACCAGCAGCGACCCAAGCAAACACCAGCGTATAAACACACAGCGCAGCAGAAAACAAGTAAAATTATCCCATACCATCCTAAACAGAAAAATGGAAAACTGAAATCAACATGATATAAAGATAATAAATTAATTATGACATGCTATTTTTTTGTGTATTATATACATTGTTTAGTATGTTGTGTGTTTAACAATCTTTTAAGAATACTTGTTTTTTCTCATTAACATAATATAACTTTATTTAAAACTGACATTGCTATAAAGCTATACCTAAGGGGCTGTGCCTGTGTGAATGTGTGTGGCGTGGGCGAACAGTACTTCACCTCCGTGGCTTCGGTCCACAGGTGCCCACTGGGTAACGGGAAGAAAGTACTGATATCGGCATGACATGGGTTAATGAACACTGTTCAAATTACCTGCCATTAAAAAAAAAAAGCTATACCACATCCATCCCTTACTAAGGAACATGTTTTTAAAAGTTTGTTCAGCTAAAATAAGAATTAGTGAAATTTATTAACATAAATGTATATTTGTTATTAAAATAAACTATTTCTTCAAGGCTTGATAATTTCAATGCAGCACTTTCAATTTCATAAAAGATACATAATTTTTTTCAAAGTGGGTATAATAAACATCGTGCAGCATGTAATACCTTTATTTTTGGTAAAATAAAGAATTTTAAAACTTTAAAATTAAGATATGGTCTACTTCATGAAGCACCCGTCTATATAAATTCTGTCAAACTGATTAATATTTTTTGGCGTTTCCAAAGTTGTTGCGAAAATACCGGTCAATGTAAAAATCAGTCAGTAAATTCTGGTAAAAAAATATAGCTTTACCCATGTAATAATTTTTTATTGACCGGTTTTTACATTGACTGGTATTTTCGTATAACCTTTCCAAACATCGTGTTTTCCCAACAAATTCATTAACAGGTATAGTCTATCTTTCTATCTTAAAATTAAAAAGTATTATAAACTCTTTAAAACAATTTTTTTTCGTTGGGTTGCACTCATAAAAGAAATAAATTAAATTTATCGTGAGGATACTATCAGAATACTGAAACTGCGGTAGATACTTTTTATCTTTGATTATTTTAAGGAGATTTGATAAGTATGAAACAATTAATTGTTCAAATATGTCACAAGCGCGTTTCCTAAAAATATCTTTTAAAAAAAGAGACACGACAACATAGAAACACAAATAGCAACGAGTATTTAAAAACATATTGGGGAAAAACATCTTAGTAAAAAAATAATTTTTTTACCAAAACTGTTAAATTTATGAAATCATTAAAGAAAGATTGGCGTATTGCTTTACTTAGAAAAAAGAAATTATAATAGACTGTATTAAATAACACCTCTGTATTAAAACATAGTCAAACATTGAACGAAGCTCCAAAATAATCTGTTTTACCTGTATCTGCAAGGGCTTTTGGCAAAGCCAAGACCCCACTCCCTGCCATCTCCCCGATGATAAATATTGATGCCAGCCATAGAGATAATCCTTTCTTTTGGTCATTTTTTCCAGTCACCTCTTCATAATCTTTCATTATAGGGGTCTCCTATAGGACATCGACAAAGAAAAAAATTCGGCACAGAGAACGTTTCATTGAGAGTTTACTAACACTAAAGTAGTACGATGTCTGCTCTAGAAGACTTCAGACACATTTATTAGCCTTATCTTCAGCATTCCAAATTTTATGTCATCTTTTCAATGCTGCTCTCTCGGAATTTTATAACGCTTTGAAGAATTTATAACCTTTCTAGTTTTCATACAGCTCAGATATTATCATCCTTTGAAAAGATGATATTTCTTCCTTGTACTAATAGTCCAGTTTATTTACAGAAGAAACTGTGATGAAAAACTATAACAGTCGCAGGGCATTTAGCAGTGGTCCCTGTGTAATTTTTTTGGGACCTTTATCCCCTTTTTTTTAACATTAGGTCCCATAAGTCCCTTTCTTCAAATATTTATATTTGTTTTTAATGTTATCTACAGTTAGTAAAAAGAAATTCTTAATCTACTTTTACACTGTTTTCAAGATACAGTGTGCAAAAAAAAATCTATTTTGGTTTTCATTCAAATCATAATCTGCCCAGGTTTTCCAATCATTTAGTCTTTAGTGTAGTGATATGGAATATTTTCTTTCAAGTTTACATACTCTTACTTTTTTTTTCCTATCATACCAATAAACTTCTTACGTAATTTTAACCATTCCAGATTTTGCACAATCATATCACATTTTACCTCTGTTTTTTCAAGTTACAAAAAATGGTAGAAACATTACGGAAACTTGAAAAAATATGGAATAAGAGTCTTGAATTATCAAACATTTTTCATATGCTGTTTTTGTGAATAACTCCTGCAAATTTCCAGCGCCTCACTGTAAAGTCAACTTTTTCACATAAATTCTTGGTGAATCATGTTTTTCAAATGGGGGAATGCTTTTTATGACAGGTTATATATATAGTTGAGCAATGTATCAAATTGATTGATTTTGAGTTAGGAAATGGAAATTTAAAAAAATTGGATTGGTTTTTATGTCAATATACTATTTTTTTCATTTTTACGACCAAAATTTTTTTAATTTTGAAAATAATCCTCGAAACAAATTCACTGAACGAAGCGGAGCAGTGGACTTATTCCCTCTATGCTTATTCCACTTTCATCCTGACGAAAACGGCTGTTCGGGTTAGTAGTAATTTTTTGAGTCACTCTCAAGGGCCAACAATTAAACTTTTTTCTTAGCAAACAACTACACTAAATAAAGGACCTAAAACTTTATCCAAATCCACTAACTCAACTTTTGTAATTTTTGGACTTAAACCAGTTTCATCCTGGGCAGCTCATATCAATGAAATATTTCTACTGAAAAATGTTTGGAAAAGGGAAAATAAATGGGGTAAATATTATAAATTAGGTAAAAACGAGAGAAACTTCAAAATAAAGTAAATAATAGTATTTTTTACTAAACAACTACATTCGCTCTCTAACCATTTACTCTCAAGAACTATTCTTTATTTAGAATTATTCTTTATTATTAGTTTTGTCAATGAATAATAATCTTTCATGTTTTACAGTACGCGTCAAAAGTTTATGCACACCGCAAATTTCTGAATAAAGTATTAAATAAGAGCATAAGAAAGTATTAAATATCCATTTCATTTTTATGTAATCACATACATTTATATGAACAAAAAAAAATTACAAAATCTCTACCTGAGATTCAGCAGGAGCATCGACATGCTCCATGACGGATGTTAAAACAATTCTCTCCTACTCTTTCTCCTTTGCTGCTTGTTAGTCATAAAAGGTAGCTGTGGTGCAAGAGAAAAGCATACGTCATATCCTGACAAAATAATTGGCGGATATTTTTTAAATGTGATCAACGTGTGTGATTTAAATAAAATCAACGAACGCCATGGATATCTTTCACGAGTTTCAACGTAAACGAGTGAAAATTGATAATGTTTAACTCTTTCATTGTCTATTTAAAATAGATAAGAGATCAAAGAACTGTGAAAAGCACTTTTGCACTATCCACAATATCAGATTTACTAATTTCTAAAGTACGCCACAAAAGGTATCTTAATGCCCCATAATAGCAGTAAAACAAATACATAAAGTCTCTTGAGTTTTCTCTTATTGATTATATTCACAGATTATTCAATCATTTTCCTAATACTCATGTTGGCAGAGCACAGTGGGGTGCGGGCGGGTGTGTATTCTCCTCGATACTCGGATAATTCTCTCCTTATCTACCATAAATAAAAAAAAGTTTACAAATTTAGAATATTGCAATCCTTATGTTTCCGTAGAACCTGTTGTAAAATCTTTGGTGTATAGGGAACTTCCACAAAGTGTTTAGAATTACTTTTACGAAATAAAAGTTTTTAATTTTCAATTCTTGGAAATCATTAGGAAACACCGCGGAACATTCTTCCGAGAAATGAGTGTTTAGATTTCTCTCTCATTTTTAACATTTTCCCTCCGTTTTGTCACTCAATTTTACGAGGGATGTTTTTTTTCCCAACTTCCGTTTTTCACCTGAACTCGCAATTTTTTTAAATTATTAGTGATAAAAGTAATTTTTGGAGATTCTCGGGTATACTTGGCACTTTTGGTCTCGCCATTGATCCTGATTTGAATATTTTGACTTTTTGATATACTCACACGAGTAGCGTATGAAGAATGTTTTTGGGAGGGGCTTAAATATCCTTTAAAGAAATTACTTATATAGCTAGACCCATTCGTAGACTTTCATAAGGAGGGAAGGATGGAGTTATTCTTAAGCTGGAAAATACAATAGAGGGAGTTACTATTGAATACTCGTCAGGCTCTCTGTGACTGAATAGTGAATACCATCTACCGTATAATTTTTTTTTTATTTTAGTTACATAAATTTAATGCATTGATTAACATGTTTAAATTCGTAAAAAGAAAAAAATAATATACAACTATAAAATCTTTATTAAAGGAACTTCTGACCAGGTTAATTAGGCCACGTGCAGACAAGGTACTTTGGAGAAAACACGGTACCATCGGCACATATTTTCACGTAAGGTCTAAAGTTGTCGCACTGGATGAAAAGCTGGTGACTGGACGCATGGACAAAATGGCCATACCTTTCTGGACATTCGAACCACCCCTTGACATCGCCAGTGCCATCTATGATGCAGTCCAAGTCGTCCTCTTCGCACTCGATGGGAGGGGGAGTATTGGGCTTCGTGACTTTGGTGGTAGTAGTGGGAACTGAGGGAGTAGATGGAAGGGTTGTCAATTCAACAGTTGTAGATTCGGGAGTTTCAGTTGTCGTTTCGGTTGTAATTGTAGTCTCGGGAGTCGTAGTTCCTTGCATCGTGGTTGGAACTTCAGTTGTAATCGTAGTTTCTTCAGTCGTAGTAGGAACTGGGGTTGTTTCAGTTATAGTCGTAGTTTCTACCGTCGTTGTTGGAACTGGTGTTGTTTCAGTTGTAATCGTAGTTTCTACTGTCGTAGTAGGAACTGGGGTTGTTTCAGTTATAGTCGTAGTTTCTACCGTCGTTGTTGGAACTGGTGTTGTTTCAGTTGTAATCGTAGTTTCTACCACCGTTGTCGGGACTGGGGTTGTTTCGGCTTCAGTTGTGATCGTAGTTTCTACCGTGGTTGTTGGAACTGGAGTAGTTTCGGCTTCCGTTGTAATCGTGGTTTCAAAGGTAGTAGTTTCTATCACTGTAGTCTGTTCGGTTGAAGGTTTGATAGTGGAAGTTACGAAGGTAGTCGTGCGACCAGTAGTGGACTGAGGACGTAAATCTGCAAGTATCAATGAGAAAGTTCAAAATCATAGAAGGACACAGTCCAGCTTCAGGGAGAAATCTAAATTTAAATACAAAAGCAACACTACTTTTTACACGATATTTTTCTGATAATTTAGTAAGTAATTTTAATTTTCAAGCAGTATCGACCATTTTATGTGAAAATATACGCCATTGGAATAGAGAGGGAAAATGTATATGACTAAGCCCGCATTTAGGGTTTTTACCGCCCTGTGTTACATAAAATTTTCTTTCCCCCTACTTACTTACTTTCTTTAAGTAATAAATAAAATTTTTCTAATCTATTCTTAATCTATTTGAATCTAAATCTATTTGGAAATACCATCTTTCATTAATAAATTGAAAGACAGATACCAAAATAATCGACATTTTGATTAAAAAAGGCACTTGTACTTATCTTCCTAGAAAAAAAAAGAATGCAATTCTATTCCACCTCTAGCATCTCCACTTTGATTTTACTTTTCATCAATTAATTCTCAAATCTCAATCTAGTAATTCTCATCCTTACCATCTGGATTGATTCGATTGTCGCAAGTAACCTTATCCTTGCGATAACACTTTTTGTACTTGGCGTGGTAGAGTTCATTCGTTCGACAGGTGTACACAGTGGGTACTGAGAAAACGCAAATGAAATACTTGGAGCAGTCTTGGGGATGTGGAAATATTCCCCTCTGCTTAGGACAGCGAATTTCTATCCTATCCTTTTCTTCCTTATCTGAAGAGTAAATAAAACAACACATCAGCATTATTAAAATTACAAGTCTTAAGTGTTTATCTTAAGTGTTTCTAAATCTAATGGAGCTTGGAATATCCAAGCAAAAGCGTACATGAATTAAGGCAAAGGGAGGGTTGCTCCTGAAAAAGTGAGGCCCATAAATGGCAGAATTCTGACTTCAGCCTCGAATGATCGATGTGCCACCATCTATCGTCACCTCCACAATTTTGCTATGTGTCTGAACGGGAGGGAAATAGTTTCCAGACGACCTGGACCCATGGTAAACAGTGTCAAGACAGACCACAGGACTTTCGGACCCACAGATTCAACGAGCACTTACTCCGCATATACTCAATGATGGGTTCGATGCGTTAACCACACTATACTAAGCTGATCATGTTTAAAGGTATGAAAATGAAAGAGATTACTGAAGGGAAATGAACCTCCTCTTACGCCTCCAGGTCGGTCACCGCATCAGACATTTCTGGAACACTCTTCCTTTCGCTCATTGTACAGTTTGCTCCTAGGACACTCCCGAATGACAGTCGTAATACTGGGAACAGTCCTCGGGATCTGCCTACCGACCACGTGGAAGCGGACATCGGTACCTGTGCGTGTCTGTGAGCGAAAATGAAAATTACCATATAGTTAAAACGATGAAGCTGAAAAGAAATGGTACTTCCTTTATTTTCGTAACAAATCTAAAGATTTTTTTTGGCAGGGGGTCTGTGGGGCTCCTATTAATTTTCTTTTTAGGGTTAAAGAATTTTTTGTCTTCAATTACCACAAATTCCTTATTACCTCCTAATTCCTTACGCCTCAATATTCCCTCTTGGTGGTTTAAGCCACCAAGATATTTTGGAGCCTCCCATAGGAAGTAAAAAAATAGCCGCGGTTTCAGGAAAAGCTTACTTTTTTTTTTATTAAAGTTTTCAAACAAAATGGGGGCGTGTCTGTAACATCCCTAATGAGAGTATTACTTAGTACTTCAGGCCTCTATACAACGATTAACATCTTTTTCAACGTTTCCACAGAACAGAACATACTGAATTTTCTACAAGTATTACAATATGTGTGAAGAAATTAAGGGTGAGAAATTGGAAGACAAGAGCCAGGGATCGGAGAGGGTGGAGCTGCCTTGTGAGGGAGGCCAAGGTCCTACATGGACTGTAGAGCCGAGGAGGAAGGAAGGAATTACAATATGTGTACTATGCATATTTTTTTGAGCTTAGAAATTGTAAGAATTTTTGGGTAGAAAGAAAGGTGTTTTCCGGCAATTTTAAGGAAAACTGAGAAAAATCAATCTAAATGTATCTTAATCACCTTGAGCCATTGAGGCTAAAATAACCACGAGTTATAAAATAAGAACTAAAATCTTACGATCTCTTTCAGGTCTGTTTCCACATTTGACACTTCGTTTGTCCAAACATTTTCGATTCCTTTCATCGAATAAGTTCGATCCATAGCATTGGAGCATCGATGGAACATTAAGGAAGCAAACGAAATATCTTGAGCAGTCATTAGGATGTGCGAATGTCCCCGAAGGATAAGGGCATCGGAAGGTTTTGTCCTTGTCCTTATCATGATCTGAAAGAAACACAGAAAACATTGTTAGGTAACTCTTTGGTAAATTGTTCTCAGGTCCAAAGGACGGTTTAGGATGTATTATCCTACCAGAAGTAAGACACTTTCTTCTCTTATGAAACCTTTAGTACCTTATACTTTCGAAATCCAATATTCTAAATCAAAAAGTTTTGCTACGGCTCTGTTTATTCTAAATGAAATTTTGAAGGACCTTATTTCTACGTAATACCAGATGTTGATAAAAGGTTTTCCTCTCTAAAACTCAGTTTAATGTTCCTCTGTACATTAATAAAAGTTTACGCAATATCTTAAGACAAGGGGTCTACAAACCTTTTAGTCCATAGGTCAGCTATTGCCATCTATATTTTTAATGATTTCAGTATCTGGGCTAGCCTGTATGTGTATAGTATCTAGTAAGCCGTGGGTGAACTCACAAGATCTGCACGCCAGAGTGCTCATCGCGTCCAACTTGGGACAATTGAGTTCTATTAGTTCAATAGATTCCAAGAGTTAAGCAACTTAGGGATTATGTTTGAAATGAAGCGCGATCACTAAAGGTGGACACAAATTAGAGCCGAGCGCTGTAAGCGAACAGCCGCGAACACGCTCTGCGCAAGCGCCGCTCTTAGCGCCTACGAGCTGAGCGTGCGCAGAGCGTGTTCGCGGCTGTTCGCTTCGGGCGCTCGGCTCTAATTTGTGTCCACCTTAATATGCAATAATCAATCGCAGTAGTAAACTCCTCATTGAAGCTATTTTAGTACGTAGAATTTATCAAGACCACGAATCGTTTTGTGAACAGTGTGTGGAAACTTTAATATTACATTAAATATAACTTACTTAGTAACATATCTTTAGCTAACTAAACACAGAATTTTAAGTGTTAAAAATTCAGAAAAAGATAAAATTTAATTTCTAACTTTTCTTAATAGTTTAGATAAAAATGTAAATTAATCCTAGGACTACTTACGCATGGGTTCTCCAATTTCTACTTCATCAACAAACACTTCAGAAAAACAACAAACACCTGACACCAGAACAGCTAAAACAAATGTAAAACGATAATGACAGAACTTCACGTTAGGAAATGAGAGACTCTCTAAGCTGTGAAATAATTAGGTAATGATTGAATTAGTGAGCTAGAATTAATTGAGACTTATATAGGAACCTCACAGAGTTTTTGAACAATATAAATTCAAGGTAGGGAACAGGGAACAAAAGTGTCAGAAAAATTATAAGTAATAACAAAAAATTTTAAAATTTATCTGATATTTTTGGTTAGGACAAGATAGAGACCTTTGCTGAGTGTCTTAGTATAATGACCCCAAAACATAACGAACACATATTTTCAATGTACTTACCGACCCAGAAAAGCTGAAAAGGTACCATGTTGGGTTTCATGACAACACTTCCCTTACAGAATATTCTCTATGAGAACCCAATGTTTTTATGAGAAAGATAAGATGTTTAATTTTTGCTCGTCTGAATGATCGAAGACAAGAGAACATCACCTGTCAAACATCTGGCCAAATATGAACTAAGTATATGATAAGGTTTGGGTTTCTAGAATGTTTAGAAATCTACACTTAAAAATTATATTCAATGATAAGCTGATTTTTTAAAAATTTTGCTTTTGACCTACTGATAATCTGTCATAACTACCATTGCAACAAATCAATTGAAAGCTGAATAATTTGTTAGAATTATTTTATTTTGATTTAAGATTTTGAGAAAACGAACATTTTTAATTCAAGGTGAATTCAGCAGGAAATTACATTGATTTGAGCGCATTCATGAATCAATAGATATAGTTAAATTCTCATCATGAATTATTGGGGTACCAGTAAGCTGGATTTTAAAAATAGTTTGTAACTATTTCGTTAAGAATTAAAAATTTTAAATGTTTGACACATTCTAAGAAGTACATATGAAAAGTATAGGGGAAAGTAAGTGGGGGCTAATGGGACAAATATATTTTTTTTCCATCCTATAAATATTTTAGTAGAGTTATACATCGATGATTGGTAACAGGTCTAGCAAACATTTGCAGAATGGAATATCTATCATGACAGTTTTTGCTGAGCAGAAAAAAAAGCCAAGTTTGTTTTATTTGACTTTGTATACTTATTTAGGTTGGATGGAAACAGAATTAGACAGTCCTTAACATGTAAAACTAAAAAAGAACTAATGTTTTTTTAAATTGAACAAATTTTAACATTTTAGACAAAAAATTAGTAATCTTAAATACCCTTCAAAATTTTTTGTCTACATAAATACATGTATGTTCTTCTTCTTCTTCAAAAGCTCAACAGCCTTTTACAGGCCAAGGCTGACTAGCAGATTCAGCTCCATCTGGCTTTCTCTGGTGCGACATAACTCTATGGGTGCGACGGCCCGCCATCGGTTAATTCCCAGTAGCTTGAGGTCCCCCTCAACATCATCCATCCATCTTGTAGGTGGTCTTCCCCTTCAATTCTGGAGAAAGTCACTTTTTTGGTAGGGGCGGCATCGGGATATCTGAAGAGATGGCCCAGCCACCTAATACGTGACGCCTTAATAGTTCTCACTATGTCGGTCCCACCAAATTTGTCACTTTTTGTAAATTTCGTGATTGTAAAGAATCCTTCTCACGTTGTTTTCTTGAATTGGTCCAAATATTTTCCTCAATATTTTTCTTTCAAAGATCAGCAGTTTTTCCTCATCTGTTTTATTGAGAGTCCAACACTCGCTTCCATACATAACTATAGGCCTGATTAAAGTTTTATATATGCTTAACTTTGTCTTCACACTGATGAACTTAGATTTGAATTGGTTTTTGAGGCCGTAAAAGCTTCTATTAGCCATGAAAATTCTGTTATTTATTTCGATTTTTAGGTTGTTGCGACTAGGGGGTAGGTGCACAACTTTCGACCAAAAAACACATTTTTCAATTTTCAACAAGTATTACATTTTATGCTTCGAACGATACCAAAATTATTATTCTACGCGGAGTAGAAGTATTTTTAATTATTTTTTAAAAAAATAATTAAAAATGGATAATTAGCTGTGATTGTGGTGCCACGCCCCCTCAAACCAAAATAAAACGTTCTGTTATATGTTCAGCCTTGAAATTTGGCATTTTTAAAAGAAATTGTGGTTTAAATATTATAGCTATGGTGATTTTATGCACTTTAGTAATAAGTTAGTTTTTTACTAAATTTCATTTTTCTCAAAACTGTATTTTTTACCACATAAGGAACATTTTCTCAAAATCTATTTGTGCAAATTACTTATAACTTGGTATTATAATTAATGGCACTATGTTACATGTTATAATGGGGGGGTTTCTCAAAAAATTCATTCAAACTGAAGTTACTGTATGATACATCATGAAATTTCAGTCTTTTTGAGAAAAAAGCCAAGTACATCCAGATAGTAATTTTTTAAAAAATAACCAATTATCATAGCCTTAAAATCTCTCATTAAAGTATGTAATATAGTTCAGGGAATACTCAGAAAAAAAATTGGGAACTTTGATTCAGTACATTTTTTAAAAATGTTCCTTAAAAATCCTCATTTTTAACATTACGGAGATAGGGACTTGGTTTCGTGCACCTACCCCCTTACTTGAACTGGGTTACAGTTTCAAAAGAGTAGGTCATTCTCTTGAGAGGAGATGGATCAAGAGTTTTATATGAATGTAGACTAATCCTATCTAAATTATCTTATAAGAATAATTCCAAATACTGAAGAAATAGTTAGGATTATTAAAACTTCTCGTAAACACTGCAGAAGGCATTGTCGTGTAATTAAAATGTTCAATGCTGAAATTTGAACCACAGCAATTTTTGCATATTCAGGGACCGCAGCCGATTTTTTTGGGGAAAAAAATAAGAGAGCAAAAGAAAACATAGCAGGAAAAAAAAACGGATTACTTTTCTAAAAAAATAGGGGGAAATGATCATTTTTCTAATATTAGAACTATAATACAGTAACGGACCTCATCCGACAAGCTCGGGGCCGACATAATCCCGGATTCGCGAATTTTACTACACAACTGCGTTCGTATTTGAACGAAATTGCGCGCACGCATCTGCGGGACAGCGCGAGAATGAATTGATAGAGAAAAAAACGAATTAATTGCAAATCAATCTCGCGCGGCCCGGGTGGCGTAATTGGAAATCCAAGGCAAAAAACTTAGGTATATTAATTAATTTTTTTTGCTTCAAAAAAATTCCCATCCCTTCAAAATTTCAAATTTTTTCGACCAGTAGTTTCGTTTGCAGAGAATTTTAAAGTAGGTATGTTATTTTTATAACCACCCTGTATATATCAGGGTTCCCCTCCCTTCCGAACATCATTCCCGTTCTCGAAAAGGGAGGAGAAATAAACAGTCCCTGACAAATATTCCCAAACGGTTTGAATCCCCAGTAGTTTGCGAAAAGGTTGTGCATGGGCCATAATTTACGGGTGATTTAGTGGCACTTTTCCGCTGATGGATTTATTCTATAGTGTTTTCCTACTTTCCATAAGCTTTGGGCGTATCGCTGTCTCCGCTAGTGCATCTTAAAAGAAATTTTACGTACTTTAATTTAGTGCACTGCTATTTCTGGGGAACCATTAGTTTTTGAGAAAATAGGTGAAAAATCGAACAAAAGCAAAAATTTGAGGTGTTTTGCATTTTTTGATGTGAAGGCTACCTTTTAAATGAAAATAAACTTGAATTTCGGGTTTAGCACAGCAAAACACATAAATCCGTTCATAAAAAAACTCCCACAATTTAATACATGAATTAAAAGAAAAATATTGAATTTCAGTATAAATACTAATATTTCATAAATAAATTTTAAGAATTATTTTTTTATACATGCTTAGTCATCAATTTATCCAAAACAATCTATTTTATTGATAATATACTAGAGGTAAAGCGCAGAATGGAGATTAACAACAAACTGTGAAAGTTCGTTTTGGCTGTAAGGCGCGAAGTTTAATCGCGAATTTAGTTTTGTTACCTCCTCTTTCTAAGAAAATTATAACATAAGGCATGTTTCTTATTAAATTACTCTTAGGTAGGATGGGACGCGTATTCCCAAAAGTGCCCCCGAGTTAGGACCGCTTGGCGATGCGCCGGAGGAGAGGGGAATAACCTATGGGAATAACTCGCCATTCTGGGAAACTTTGGCGCAAATCCGTAGAGCTCAGAAAGCGGGAAGCGTAAACAAATAATCTGTCCACCGATTTTCATTACGCAGGTTTGAGTTAGTTTAAAAGTGTTCCTCTTGATATATAACTTCTAAATATAGTTATAATACTTATAATATTACCTTATAATTTATTCATTTTTATAATATCCACGTTGAAGAGCGGTTAAAAATTTTCTGGTAATTTTGCTCATATTGCGTAAAAAGAAATTTATGATACAGTCAATGATTTGTTCAAACAGACTTGTGTGTACAAAGTGCTACGTTTTGCTCTTTAGCAAGTAATTGTTCAAATGGACTTTGCAGAACTTTATAAACAATCATTCAATTAATTTAATTTTAGTTTTTAATTAATTTAGTACTAAATCATTATAATGTTTTTACTAAACAAACATTACATATTATAATTATTTAGTTCTAATACTTGTTAAATATTTTAAAAAACAATAGTTTAAATTTTGAGTTGGTTTTGTTAATTTTTGTTTTATTTCCTTTCTTTATTTTTAAGTCATATTTATAGTTCAAGCAATGAATGAATGGCGTAAAGTTCATAAGCTTAATTTATAAATTTAAATTTGGTAGTTACTACATTAAAACCTTTTCCCAAATACTTGGTGTCTGATTTTACTAATTTGCAGTATGGTCAATGAGCTTAGTACATAAATACCAAATAATAAAGTTAAATATTTGTTCAATAAAATTTATTTTAAATTCTAAAGCACAGCCCTAAAAATGTAGTGAAAGTTGTTTGTAATTAAATACTGTGAGTGTGAGGACCCTGAACCCTGAAAGAATATTGTTATAAGCAAATCATTGTTATACTGAAAAATACTATGAAATTGTATTATAAGCTTATACAATAAAGAATATTTATGTTTTCATTTTATATTATCTCTTATTTATTTGTGAAAAAACTAGTAAATTGGCATCCTTTAATTAATTAATACTCTTAATAGAAACTTTGTGATTTTAATCCTTTCCTTTGACAGAATTCAAGCACTACATAAGAAAAATTAGCCATTATTATAGATAGGTGGAGCCACATGAGTCCACACTTACTAGATTTGTTTACAAACACACTCCGACCACTCTCCTCCCGCACATCGCCAAGCGGCCCTAACTCGGGGGCACTTTTGGGAATACGCGGTGGGAATACGCGGATGGCGTACCTATGATAATTATTAAAAATAAAATTATATTTAGTTTATGAGTCTTCCACCAGTTAGAGGTATGGTATCATTGTTTCATACTTCTGGCAGTTAATCATTTTAGCTGCAAGTACCTATAAGTTTGTGAACGAAAAAGATTGTTTTACCAAGTCAAAAGTAAATAACTCATCAGACTTTTAAAGTAAACACTATGACTTTGAGTGAGAAAAAATGAATTTGTCTTTGTAATTTTTTCTTATTTAACTATAATTAATTATTCTGATGCTAGGGTAGGATGGGACACTTTTCTTGTTACTGTAATTGGTTTATCAACCTTAAATTTTAATAACTATCATCTAGTTTATATTTTTTAATATGTTAATACATTTCAAAATATTATTCTAAAAGTTTCAAATTTGTGCTTGCAAAACGTAATTTTATAAAAATACTTTTGTAAATAATGTCCCAACCTACCCTATAAAAATAAAGAGGAAGTATGTTTTCTGAAGCTAGGTAGAAAACTGAATAAAACTTTTTGCTGGAAAAGAATAGGAAAATCGAGTAATAGAGGCAGATGATAAAGATGGATCATATGCAGCTAAGATTTAAATGTAAGAAAAAATATATTGTTTCTTCCAGATTTATTGAATAAATAAATAAATTATCAACAAGTCCATCGTATAGGTAATGTCTTCTTGAATCCAGGTGACATACTATAAGAAAATAATTCATCACAAGTTTTCATTTCTTCATCTTCAACCTGTGTGAAAGAAATAATAAAAGAGATTAAGAACTCATAATAAAAATGAAAACATCAAAATATAATTTCTGAGTGATGACGATTTTTACTACCATTAACAACAGAATCGAACTTAAAGATAACAGTTCTAAGTATAGATACCAGCCCTCTTAGTCGATGTCTTGTCTGCACTTGGCTAAATAAAAGTGAGTTAATTTATGGTATTTTTTCACTCCTAAACACACATGTATTATACAACTTAAATCAGTATTTTTCGATTAGCTTGGCACTTGCCAGGCTTGGATAAAACAAAAATACACATATTTGCACAAAATTTTCTTCAAATGTCGCAATCCTTTAAATTTTGAGTTAAAATAAGACAGTCACATTGTTCACCAAAACTGTATGATGATGATTCTTTAACTTCATAATAAAAATAATTTATATTTATTTAGGGGACCTCAGGGACCTTGTTAATCAAAAGTTCAAGTTATTTAAAAAAATTCTGCAAGACTCCCAAGTTGTGCGTCTATATTATCCAAGTCTGCTTATGTCTCGCCAATCTGACTTCATCAACAACATTTTACAAATTAATGTTGTTAAAAGCAACACTGTTGAGATGTTTCAATTTTTTTATTTTGTTGCTTTATTTTTTCGGTGATTTATCGAAATACTTGGCTCTTGTGCCTGGCTAAATTTAATGCATGTATTGTTAAGTCAAATACTTGGTCCATGTACATGGCTTGCTACATTTTCCTTTATTAATCATATACATTTAAAAATACCCCACATCCCTCCCCTGGAAATTCTTAAATCCCCCTCGATAATTTGTTTTTTCTAGCCATTGGATCTTGGAATTTCTCAAACTATGTGCATTCTACTTCCTTGTTAATATCAGACTGGTTTCAATAATTTTGTTGATACATTTTTTTAGGGTTAATTAAGATTTATAATTTTTTTATAGGTTCCATTGCTTAAAGGATGATTCATCTTATTAGATGCCTTTTCATGATCATGCTGTGTAATATTTGTGGAGTTAGCTTCATCTTGTAAATTGTTTAAAACTCAATTTTATCATTTTCATTTTAAGTAAATTTAAAAATGTGGTAATTAACGCTTAATAAGAGAGTGCATACTATACAATTAAAATTCTGTGTTTACAAAGGTGTTAATAAGTTCTTAAATTTGATGCAATTGAAATATATTTTGATGTCTTTTTTATCTCATTTTAACAGTTTAAATTTCATATAATCACAAATTAGTTAACTTAAGCTCTCTTCAAATATTAATTGAACTACAAAAAGAATATGAAAGTTAACATTTCAATGTAATTGATTGTATGTAATAAAAAAATTATTGATTGAACTTCTGTTTTAGAAATTGTTTCCTTCTAAACATAAACATGCATATATTTAAACAGGAAAAAAATATAATAATAATTCACTTGCTGTAATCAGTATTATTTTTCCACACTTTGAAAGCTGCACAAATTTTTTTCTGACAGTGGCGTATATAAAAATTTATTTCGGGAGGGGCCCAAAATATCCCCCCCAAAAAATTTAGGTTTTAAAAATCTGAAAACGAATTTCGCACCGGGGGAGAGGACCCAAAACTATTCCTAAGCCCTCCCCCCATACATATTTAATAGATTCAAGTTAGTTTTCTAATATTTTCAGGTATGATTTGCATCTTGATGAAGTGAATGATGAAAAAATTTGGAATAACAGAGTTCCCCCAGAAAATGTTTTGAAATTTGACCCTAAAAAACAGGGTTTAAACTCAGCTCGGGCCCTCTTGCCTCCCCCTTATATACGCCCCTGTTTTCTGAATAGGTTTAATATTTGTATAATTTTATGAACAGATAAGTGCTGGCAGAAAATTGAATTCAAAAATCATATTTTTCAAACTTTATATCTTAATTTACTTATAGTTTATTATCTTTAAGTTATTTATTAATTAGATATTTAAAAAAAATAATAAACGAACAAGAAAATCAAGCAGCAAAGTCTAGCGAAGAAGTGCTTTAAAGTGCTTAGAAGAAACTTTATATCTTAATTTACTTATAGTTTATTATCTTTAAGTTATTTATTAATTAGATATTTAAAAAAATAATAAACGAACAAGAAAATCAAGCAGCAAAGTCTAGCGAAGAAGTGCGCTGAGACGCAAAAAGCGAAAACCTATTTCAAACCAATTACGATGAAAAATATCGACCGAGAAAAAGGAAATTTTTCATTGGCTATCTTTGTAGTAAAATTAGTAGGAAAGTAGGAGGAGCTTAATATCTCCCGCATGCAAGTTCGCTTCCTACACCAATTCGGATCGTAGGCTACTAGTGCCTGAGACTAGCCTTTTTTTGAAGATGCAGAAAGAAAATGCGAATATTGAGTACGAAGCGGAGTTATCCGCTGCTGACGTCACGATCTGTACGGCGGAGCTTTCGCATGTCCTGAGACTAGGCCTCCAGGTTTAGAGATAATTTTTTTTACTAAAATCAATGAGCTAATGTAACTCATATAATAGTATAAATAAAATTATAATAAATAGAATAAAAGTCACTTAAAAATTTTTAATAACTGACTAATTTAAAAATATATATCATAGCTTGAATCATAAGCTGAATTTTAGAACTCCTTACGGTCATATTCATACCATCCATACCGGTAACTTGA
The DNA here is from genome assembly GCA_963680715.1 of Tetragnatha montana. Taxonomy (NCBI): domain Eukaryota; kingdom Metazoa; phylum Arthropoda; class Arachnida; order Araneae; family Tetragnathidae; genus Tetragnatha; species Tetragnatha montana. The sequence goes on from OY796676.1 coordinate 32,213,644, forward strand.
CTGGTGGTTAACCAGGAGTCAAACCTCCGATTGGTGGAGAACAAGTTTTCCTTCTTTAACTACGAATCAAAAGTTTGATTGCAGTTTAACTACAGGTCAAGTTACCAGTGAATATGGCCGATAAATTATCAAAATCCTTTTTAAGAACAACTAGTTATTCAAAACTATCAACAAATTACAGTTAAAAATAGAAAACTATAAAATTTGAAATTAACCATTGTTATTTCAGGCTCCTTTGGTGTATGGCTGTATATTCTGTACATAGCCTCAATCCAAAACTTTGATCTGAAAGTGAATGATACAAGGTTAAAATCCTTAGATAAAAATTAAAAGATTTAAATACTTTTATCTAATTCTTAGTAAAATAATGGATTTAAGGTTTGGATGAGGAAAACGATCAGTGGCGGATCCAGGATTTGGTTTTGGGGGGCTAAGAATTTTCAATTGGGTTTCTCCATAAGAACCCAATTGTATCTTCTTGATTATCTTAATATGGAAAAGGTAGTGAATTATCCAGCTCCAACCACTAAAAGGGGGGGGGTCTGAGGGTTCTCCCCCAGAAATTTTTTGGAAATTTAAGTAAAAAACCCCACTTTTCGTTTTGTTTTGGTACGCCTCATCCGATTTCGGATATAGATTTCATGGTAGAATTTTTGTGTTTTTACAAACTTAATATAAAACAAAGTTGTAATAATAGAGTTACAAGTACTAAGGGGCTCTAGGGGTACTCCCCTAGAAACTTTTCAAAATTTAAGTAAAAAAAACCAACTTTTTCAACTCGTTTTGGTACGCCTCATCCGAATTTCGGACATAGATTTTATGGTAGAATTTTTGCTTTTTGAAAAGCTTTATATAAAGTAGAGTTGTAATAATAGAGTTACAAGTACCAAGGGGGTCTGGGGGTCCTCCCCCAGAAAATTTTTGAAAATTTGACCTTAAAATAACATGGTTTTAACTCATTTTGGTGCATAAAATTCCATATTATATAGTGTAAAATTTTTCATTTTGGGGGGGGGGGCTCAAGCCCCCTAGCCCCCCCCTGGATCCGCCAGTGAAAACGATTTTTAATGACATTATATTGAGCTAGCTTAATAAAAGGGGGGGGGGGAGGAATCTATAATGATAAAGTTTGAAGAACATATTATTTCACAAGGTTAGGAACTAACTTTTTACACTAGCTTGATTCTTTATTACAGATGATATCAAAGACATTAATATCTTACCTTCTAAGGATGTATGGATCAAATGGGAAGAAGGTTGAAATCATTGCCCCAGCTGCTCGATCTTCAGATACTACACCACGGCTGCTGTACAATAAACTTCTATTGTTTTTCTCAATAACAGGGTAGACATAGGCTATTTGATGATTTCTACAAATGCTAGCAAAATTTTGAACAATGTTTTTCTCAACAAATCGTAGTGGATTTAGTCGACATGTCACCATTCTATCGAAATTTAGGCTACGAAGGTATTTGTATCCTAAAAGGAAGAATATGAATGAGATGTAACAAAAACGCTTTGACTAGAAAAGAGTAATATTCACAAAAATATATACTTGCCATCTTTCATTTCAATTAATTCTTTGCTGCGAAATGCAAAGACATAGAATATTGTTTGGCAAACACTATGAAAAGTGCCATGGACATCCAACTCTTGAGATGTATGGTTATCAATGTAGTTATGAATCCAGCTACACATCAGATCAAAACATGCCACAACAGTACTATAGGAATAAAAAAGACAGATTAGACGAGATTAATAGAAATAACTAATTTTAAAAATCCTCACAGCAATCAGTCAAACACCATGGAAAAAAATCTGAAACTAAAACTAACAGGGTCTTCATTAAAGATTCTTTACTTTTGTGCAAATTTAACAGCTAGATTAGGTTGATTAGCTCCTAAGTAAATTATATTTAGAAAACGCAGGGATCATACAAGTGATTACTCTGATAATAAATTGGTTGAAAAAGTTTTAAAATTTTTTCAAGGGCACATCAATTTTCCTTTATTTCAAGTAGAGGGGGCCCATCGTTTTTTACTTCACAAAATCTGCGATATGATCACAAAACAAGTTAGTGTCCTATTTATTTAGTTTCAGGGTTGGCACGGTTTAAACCATTTGGTTTAAACCACGGTTTAAACCAAATGGTTTTTTTCATAAAAAAAACAAATGGTTTTTTTGGTTTTTTTCCAAAAAAATTTTAGCTAAACTTTTGGGTTTAAAGTCATTTATTGATTCAAATATTGTCTTTTGAACAAAATATGTTGAATGCTTCTGACATTAATGCTGTAAAGCTATGCAATTTTTTGAAAACAATTAGCCAATTGAAATTTTCTTAGAAAGACTCCTGTTTTTTTTATAAAAAACCTGGAGTGGTTTGGTTTTGAAACTTGTTTTTTTTTAATTCATTAAGAACTAGATATTTGAATGCATAATAAAAATCAATTGGTTTTTTTAATCAACTATCACCGGATTTTTAAATTTGCATTATAAAGAACCACTTGGTTTTTTAATGCTCTAAAAAGACTCCCTTGGTTTTTTTTTTTATAAAAAACCAATTTGTTTTTTTTAATTCATTTAGAACTAGACTAGATATTTGAATGTATCATAAAAACCGATTGTTTTTTTTTTAAATCCATTGGATTTTTAAATATGCACTATAAAAACCAGTTGGTTTTAAATGCTCTAAAAAGAATCCTTGGCCTTGGTTTTTATGAATAATGCCTTGGTTTTATTTATAAAAACTAACTATTTGTTTTTTTAATTCATTAAGGAACTGGATATTTGAATGCATAATAAAAACCAATTGGTTTTTTTAATCAAATAAGCACTGGATTTTTAAATATAATATGCATTATAAAAACCAGATGGTTTTTTAATGCTCTAAACTGACTCCCTTGGTTTTTTATGGTTATGTATAATTTTAACTTTTTTTAATTAAATAAAATTAATTTTAATTAATTAATTAAGTCACTTAGTTAATAGCTGAATTGATGAACTATTTATTCAATGTATTCATAAATGAAAACAATCAGAAATATTTGTATTTATGTGTTAGGGAAGAATTTCAGTAAAAAAACCCGGTTTAAACCAAAAAAACCGGGTTTTTTAGGTTTTTTTGAAAAAAACCTGGTTTTTTTCCAACCCTGTTTAGTTTAAATATTAACTGCTTTTCACATAAAAAAAATACTTCACGATGTATTAACACTCACAGTCTGTATATTTGAAAAATAAAATTGGTACTTAAGGATTAACTAGGAGCAAGCACCAATTTTTATGATTAATTAATTACTAAAAGTAATGAAGTATCAACATGTACATTTCATTACAGTAAGACCATGTATGTTTAATATGTTTATTAGGGTGGCCCTTATTATAATGGAGAAAAAAAAATTTCAATATTTTTTTGGGCACCCCCCCTAATTTTTTTCCTTTTGCCATGAAATGAAAGTGTGCAAAAGGATTTTCCGATATTTTAATATTAACCCGTGCAGCACGGCGGTTGAAGTTTGAATCCCATAGCGCGCCATAGTAACTGTGGCTTAATGTGGGAATAGCTTCTCCGCTCATTTCCTGAACTTCAGAACGACAATTGATTAATATTTTCTGCATTATTAAGGGTAAGGAAGATGAAAATACTACCTAAAAATATTATTAGTAGATAAAAGCAGTAAATTTAATAAAAAGGTAATTCTTGAAAATAAATTGTAAAAACATCCAATAAAATTATTTCACATTGCATAACACCAAACAATAACTACACTTTTAGATACAATAATTTTAAAAAATCCGTTTAATATTTTACACACATTTTCAATATAACATATTCTATATATCTATAACATTTATTAAATTCTACGTAATATCTTAAAAAAGAAATAAAGAGTTTATTTATTCGGGGTATTGTTTTCCCTTCAACACATTGCAAAAGGTACTGTTTCTGCTCCTCATCTATTGTGAGAAGTCCATTTAAATTTCGAATTAGTTTTATACCCCTTTCAACTGTGTCATTGACAGCAGTCAAATTTTGAAATGTCTCTGGTATTTAGGTATGAAAAGTCATCATTCCAAAGTTCTGGATTGATGTTAAAGAAACTAATATCAACGTTCAATCTCTTAATAAAATTAAAGTTTTTTGGGAAATAAAGTCCTCAATTTTTCCCTGAAAAATAAGGAATCAATCCGTAATTAGGTATAGTAAAATTTTTATGTGTGAATATTCCTAAGATAATCAAAAATAATATTTATGGCTAAGTTAAAAAATCCTAATAAGATATTTTAAGTAAACTGAAGCGGGCAACTTCATTAGGATAAAATAAAAGATGCATTTTCTTGCAGCATTAAGATTATCACGTTTGAAATTCTTGATTATGCGCTGTTTTGATTCCACATCGACATTTTCATTATAAATGGATGGAATGCATATTCTTCATTAAGGTACAACAAATGATTGACAAATTTCATCACATCAACCAAAGAAATATTTTTGTTAATGGTCTTGTATTTCTTTAAAGCCTGTAATAATTTTAAATCATTTAACACTGATGGCTGATGGGTACTTTCTATCCATGCTATCACATAGATCTTCACAAGAAATAAACAATTGTTTTTTTAAACCTTTCAATTTCTGTTCTTTTAAAGCCAAATGGTTTTTAAACATGAATGACAGAGGATTTTTCCCACTTAAAATGATTTTTTTAGTCTTGTGTCTGGCGCAATATGTCCTGCTATGGACCTTTCACCATAAAAAAGTGAACCAACCAATCTAAACTTGAACATTTTCATGGAATAAGTGGCTTTAGCCATGCATTTGGCATGATGTAGAGCTTGTGGTCTAATTTTAAATAATGTTTCTGAATTTCCCCATAAAAATTACACACAATTCAATTACCTCTTTATAATCGTGTTTCCGTTCTCTTAGGGCATTAACAATATAATAGGTAGTGCTCAAAATTTATATTTGATTGATATTTCCATCAAATATTTTTCACAGTCTTCCTTATTGATACCATTCCATCTTTCCCCTATTTTTTTTTAACAAAGATCACATCTGGACTTATTTTAATTTGGACCGTTCTTACTCTAACACACTTCTTAATATCAATTAGTATATGTGATGGCGACATGTGAAATGCGTAAGCTCCGGTCCGCATAGTGTTCTAAAATATTGACAGTACCATTAACCCATCCAGTGTGGGAACTGGTGGTGTCTGATGAAGAGCGAATTTTCCTAACTATAAATTATGCTAAAATTATCAAATTTTACAGTTTTCATGGATTTTAACAAACATCTTCATCACACATGCTCATTTTGTGATTCGTATTTCATCCTTTATTCATTATGATCTAGAGGAAGCGAGCGGACAAGCTATTCCCCTACTATAAGCCATAGTTACTATGGCGCGCTATGGGATTCAAACTTCAACCGCCGTGCGGCACGGGTTAATATTAAAATATCGGAAAATCCTTTTGCACACTTTCATTTCATGGCAAAAGGAAAAAAATTAGGGGGGGTGCCCAAAAAAATTCCGACTTTGAAAAATAAGGGCCACCCTAATGTTTATATTATCATATACAGTAGATTCTCCTATAACGCGCATTCCTACAACGCGAGAGAAATTTGGCTAACTTTTTTTCCTATAGCGCGAAAAAACCCGCGTTATACGAGAACCACGCCATCCAGTTATCTGATGTTAAGCTTAAAAATTGTGCGTGGTAATCGAACCGTTATCCCTACCACAGTGTTTGTTTCATAATATATTTAAGTTATTTGGTTGGTTGGACGATAAATTTTAACATGATTACAATTATTCTAGCCCTTAACCCCAAGAAACTGCGACTGTGAAATAATTAAATGGACCGTCCGGTTATTTAGGTGTAAAAACTTTGGAATCGAACAATTGTGTCGCTTAAGGTAGCATACTTGAGGTTATTATTCTTACCTAGAATTCGCGTTGTAGGAGAGGTTTCTTCATACAACGCGAATTCCTATACATTAATCGCGTTATAGGAGAAACTACTGTATTTGTTGTGTTATAAATTAATTACCAAAAGTAATGAAGTATCAACATGTACATTTCATTACAGTAAGTGCATGCATGTGTTTAATATGTTTATATTATCACATATTTGTATGAAATTTAGGAAATAAAGTGAAAAATTACCTTATACTTATGTATTGAGCTCTGGACAAAAAAGATCCGATATAAAATGCGGCCATTTGCTTTAATCCAGAAGTAACACTGTTAGGATTTTGTACCTTCTTCCATAGGTAATCCAGAAATCCATCACAAAGATCTTGTTTCAGGCTACAGATGTAAAACATTAAGTACTGCACATGGCAATTACCATGTGTAGGTAAGATGAGTTCATCGAATATCTTTAAAAGTTCTTTATACAACTTCTTTGTATCTTCCCACTTTAGTTCATCACCTAAAGACATAAAAGTATTAGAAATAAGATCATTATTTCTAACTAGAAAAAAATAAAATACATAAAATCTTAATCGATAAGTGATTGTTTGGTACTGAGTTCTCTTTCTACTAAAATACAGATTAGCCCCCCCCCCAAGATATAATATCTACCAAAAGCAAAAATTTCACATCAGTATTTATTATACTAAGAGGCTTGTTATAAAAGGATTTTTAATTTGATCAATTTCTTCCTTTTGAATATTTTTATGACAGCAAAACAAACAGAAAAACCTCTAGTTAAGGAGATAATCTGTTTAAAACCTACCTAGAACTGCCAAGGGGACAAAAATGTCCCCTGTGCGCCATGCTGCTGCATTCCGATGCACTCCGACAGCCTTACTACCTATAACAACGAAATGTGGTCGCACCTGCACTGGCGAGTAGGGTGGGTCAAAAATATTTTTTTCACATTTTCCCAGGGGCACAGCGACAAAAAGGTGCCAAATGGTCTCAAACTAACTTGTGTAAAATATTATTCCATTATAATAACTCTTTTTGCCTCCGGATTGACCTCAAAGTTTCCAGCAATGTAGTAATTCCATGTAAAAATGGACAAATGAAAATCGAGCTTTTACCTCAATTGCACGAATCCTTCATGAATGTAAATGTTTACAATGATATAAAAATCATCATTGAAGAGTATAAAATAAATAAAAATAAAACAAGAGATGAAATACTTGAGTTCTATCACAACTTATTTTGAAATATCACAATGAATATAACAGGCAATCAATAATTTCTTGCTAGAATAAAAAAAGATGTGTATAACCTTTATTGGCGGTTGAATAGGATGGTAAAAACATTGAATTTAATAAAAATGTATGTGTCAGAATTGTGGTAGCTATTATGGTATATAAGTTTCAGCCTCCCCAAAAAAAATTTCTATAATAGTTTTAAGATTGGAGTTTTTGAAATTTCAGTAGCATATAAGAGCAGTCCACCACAAGTGTCCCCAAACGAGTCCCTAATGTCCAAAAATAAATTAAAATCCTATTTTAAGAGTCAAATATTTTCATAAGGAGAGCGACAGAGCTCCGTTTTAAGGTTAGAGCTCAGTTTTGTCTTCAAAATTTTGAAATTAGCTACAGTAATTTTCAAAACAAAATTGTAATTGTTTTAACCTGCTAAATTTGCTATACTTAAACATTGTACGAGTAAGAAACAATTTTGAGTCAATCCTCCCTCCAAAGAAGAAAATTATGTATAAATCGCTACTGATGTGAATCATACTGATATGTATTTGATTATTGCCTATGTACGAACTATCCATCCGACACTTGTTTCAACATATTTATGTGAACACATTTGGATCCCAAGATAAGAGATTTTAGGGAGTTTGGACAAAAGTTTTATTAAATATCCTTTTTTGCTTTCCTAATGTCAGCAAATTACCTTAGTATTTTCATCAAAGCCTAAGCACAAACCAAAAATTATATTTGAACAGAAATAGTGTCAACAGAACCTAGTAGAATTGGGTAGGGTTCAATAGAATCTGCTTTTGAAAATCAATTATTATTGTATCGCATTAGAGGAAATTTCATGGCCCACCTAGATTCCAATCAAAATTAGCTCTTTATGTTAAGAGATTATTGCAACTTCATATTTACCACTCAGAGATGGAAGCCAAACTTTATGCAGTATTTCAAAAAATTATAGGTTCTTCGCACACAATGAAAATTGATCAGCTAGTGCAGTGGTTCCCAAACTATTTTGCTCGTGGAACCCCCCAATTTGTTACCAATGATCGCGGAACCCTGCATATTTTTTAATCAACGACTTTTCAAAATTTAATATCTGATATTAAATAAAACAAGCCAACTTAATGTTGAAAAAGTTGTGATTAAGCGAGTTCCAAGAACCATCTGGAGGGTCTGGAGGTCCTCCCCCAGAAAATTTTAGGAAATTTGACTATAAAAAGAGGGTTTTAACTTGTTTTGGAACACCTAATCCGAATTTAGGACATACATTTTTAAGAATTTAATACATATTTTTGCTAGGATTTGCATTTTGATGAACTTAATATAAAAAAAACACCATTCTTATTTTCTTTAAGGAAATAAAATTTGTCACGCAGAACCCCTAAATTTTTTCGTGGAACCCACTTTGGGAACCACTGAGCTAGTGAAATAACAGTCCGCTGAATTTTGAAATCAGAGCATTTAAGAAAAATAGCAACTATTCAAAACCTATTTCGACTTTTTAAATTTAAAAGAATACTTTTACATTGAATAGACTTGAGAGAATATATCTGATCTACCAATATTTAAAAAATATACACAATCCATTGTTTGTTTGCAAAAAACCCTCCTGTTCTATGCCTGTTTTGTTAATATGATAATACGTATGATATTGCATTTTTTATAAGTTGTTTTTGTACTAATACTTCATAAATGTAACTAATATGATTAAAATTGCTTTTAAAGACCCATATTTGTAACCTTCAAAATATTACAAACCCAAAAAATTAAGTTTCTAAAATTAAAAAAAAAAAGAAAACTTTACTTAATTTTGCTCCCTTTGAGCATACTTGTATAATATACACGAACGCGCGAACGGCGTTCGCAGAAAATTTTGCCCTTTGCAGAAAATTTTCTGCAAAAAAACTACAAAAAAAGGTTTTTTTTAGAAATTTTTCTGCAGAATTTATTTTTGATCCATAAATTTTTCTCTGCTAATCCCTGTCCTTAGGATTTTCTCAATTTTGGCCCTTTTATTGAGTGAAATTTCGCTATTTTGTAAGTCTTTTTCGAATTCGCTGGCGAGTCTTCAAGCTCGCTCACCCGGTAAGTTTGCTTCTTCTCGTGTTCCGATCGCAGTGCGGAAAAAACAACTTTACCGAAATCGGACCTGTGATTCATCATTGTGTCTCCCTCAATTCTCGCTGATGTTTTTAAGGCTTGTTAACACTAAAAAACTGATTCCTAGCGTTTCATTCGTAGCAACTCGAGCTTATTTCAATTCAGCTTTATCACATCCTGCTGAAGATGTTGATTGAAATTTATAAATATTTTTTAAAGCTATATAATCAAAATATTAGATTGAACAAATTGATTCCAAACATAAATTTTAAATAAAATAGTTTGGGGAAAAGTACAAGATAGTCAGGTAGCACAGATAAAAATAATTATGGTACCAATTTGAGTATTTAAGAAAGAATGTTAAGATTTCAAAATGTGTAAATTCTTGCAGAAAAGTTTTCGGAAAAAATTTAAGTTTGCAGAAAGGTTTTCATTTTATACAAGTATGCCTTTGAGGGCAATCCGGAGGCAAAAAGAGCTATTATTATGGAATAATATTTTACACACGTTAGTTTGAGACCATTTGGCACCCTTTTCTTGCTGTGCCCGATAGAATTTGTAAAAATTTTTTTTCGCCATAGTAAAATGACCCACCCTACTGGCGAGTTCAAACCTGCGCAACGAGGGAGCAAGCGGAGGGGAGGAGAGATGGGAATGCCTGGTGCGTGAAAGCACAGTTTTGCAGTATGGGACAAAAATTTCTCCTCGGCAGTTCTAGTGTAATCAGCATTTTTTTCCAAAATTCGCGACTGAGCGGTATTTTTTTCTGTGTTAAGTACAGTAGGTAACAATCAATACTACAGCTTATCTATGCCATTTACAAAATTAATAACAAAAGACTTCTATTATATACAAGCAATCTAATACACTTATTCAGAATAACAGCTAGTACATTTTTAGTAGAGGCATATTATCATAAACAAATTCTTCATAAATTTACGAGGTGGGAGTGAAAATTTATTTTTTGCGAGACCCATAGAAACCAGTTAAGTGAAGCTCAACTGAGAGGAGTCATTCTAAAGAATAACAGCAGTTATTATTGCTGACTATTGGATTGGTGGGTGTCCATCTTTTTTCATCATAATTCTTTTAGTTTTAAATGAGAAAAAAATGGATAAGCAGTGTTGAATAATTTGGATATTCACCTTGAGTAAAACAGCTTTTCTTGATGAAAGCAAACATGCAATTCATGGAAAGATCCAGTGTTTGAGCTGGAGGAAAGGCCATATCTAGTGATTTGGAATCAGAATCTTGGTCTACCTCCATTTCCTAAAATTAATTTCATACAATTATCTACAAGCCACATCTATACTTGGGTCAAAAATAATAATGAAACAAAAGAATATAAATGAAGTTTTTTTTATTAAGTAAAGGTTACTTAATTAATTAAATTAAAATTGATGCTAATGAATTTCAAAAGTTTAACATAACAAACATACCATAGATCTCGCTTTTTCAGCATCACGGATATCATCTTTTGAACACAATGCCTAAAATTAAAGTGTTCATAAACAATATAATAAAATAAAGACATAACAATAAAGTTGAGAAGAGCTTTAATGTTTACTAGCTGGTTTGACCCGGCAAAGCCTCGTCTTACCAGCTAGATTATGCGCCTTTGGCGCTGATGCGAGCTTCGCTCGTTACTACCACTACCACACGCTTGCAGCGCAATTTATTTACAATTTAGTATGACTTTTTTTAAGCTGCATCGTCAGCGCTAAACTGTTCAATATTTTCAATCAAATTATAGGTTTTTCTAACCACAATTAATTTATTCTTATGCGTCATCTGAAGAGAAAGAAACTTCCAGTAACTGAGAAAACCTGTACCAGTAATTTTTTTTATAAATCCAATATGCCTAGTATCCTGTTTCAATAAATCTAGTAAAACGTCAAAACATTGAAGTTTGATAATTTCAAAGTAGATTTTCTTCACGCTCTTTAAAAGACGATTTCCTGTGTTGGTAAAAATATTTCCTGAAAGCAATGGAGCAAATTGAAATAAATTTATAATTTAAAAATGGAATGCTTTGTAGGAACGTGACATATTATTGGCTCATCTAAGGTTGGAAATCTTTCCATCAAGACCGAGTTTGTCGGTTCAGGGGTTCGGGCTGGCGGCCGGCCGAACGGAACCTCCCCATAGAGTTAACATGGGGGCAATACGAAAAAATCGTATAATTTAAAAATGGAAGGTTTTAGAGGAACCTGACATATTATTGGCTCATCTAGGGGTGGATAGCTTTCGATCAAGACCAAGTTTGTCCAAATCTGAACAGGGGTGCGGCCTGGCGGCCGGCCGAAAGAAAAACCAAATTATTTTAATATATAAGATAGTTTTCAAACATTAGTGTTTTCTACAAGAGATAAAAATGAACTTAATTTTATGTGAATTTTAGAACTTTAAAAGTAATCTATTGTAACAGTTAATTGTATCAGTCTTAAACAATGTAACTGTATCTGTACATAAGACTATTTTGTATATCGACGGTGAAGACGAGAAACCTTGTATCTCCAAAATCCCAACTTTTCAGGACAGCAAAAAAACTGTTTTTGGGTGCATAAGTAGGTAGGTAGCAATAAAAAACTCAATTTCGGAAAAATTGGAGATTAGAGGTTTCTCGTCTTCACCATCAATATATTGTCCATACTTGGATAATTAAGGTGCAGGTAGTTTTAGAATTTTGCAGAAAATCTTTTAAAATAATTTAAATTTTTGGTAAATAAATTGATTTTTTCTTACTTTTGTTGCTTATTACACATTATTACAGCATACCTGCCAACATTGGGATTATAAAAAAAGGAAGATTTTAAAAAACAAGGTACCCATGGCATTTTTTTCTCAATCTAAGTCCAGACTATCTACCATAGTTACTATACCTAAGTTAATAGGTAGCATGAATGGATATCTTTCAGTTCAAATATCAAAGAAAAACAAATTTAATATCAAATGAGCACACTAACCAACTTAATTTTACACCCACATTAAAAAAACTAATTTCAGATCCATACAAATTTATTTTATTTTATTTCTTTTTAAATATTATTATTAATGTTAATTTTTTGAGGCCTGATATGAGCAAGATTCAGCCTTTTTTAGAAAATTGTTATCTGTCCTTTGCAATATAGGCTGCTTAAATTATTTGGACAAAAAACGGAAGAACATGATTTAAAAACGGATGACAGAAGATTCTCTTAAAAAACGGAAATCTTCCGGCTAAAACGGAAGAGTTGGCAGCTATGTTACAGTATTTAGGTAAACAATGGGACTGTCAATATGTTTTTAAGTCAAAACGAACAACTAGGGGCATTTAATTAGATTGAAGGAAATATTTGAAAGAATTTTTGAGCGCAGAGTTTTTAGTTTTATCCAACTATGATATTGTCGTGTGATTTTGTATCTTACTACTTGATCTTGTATTTTAATTGGATGTTTTATTTAAAGATTTTTTTTACTGATTTTTACATGATGCCAGTTTTCCAGTATCGAAACCATACTTCTCAATCATTTCTGTGTTTCTGCATGGGTGGAAAACCAGAAATTGACTTTTGTAGCAGCTTAAGAGCAGTTTTGTAGCAAGGCTAATTACACTTTTGTATTACATTTCGGTGTTCTTGTATCAGGGAATGTGCCTTTTTTGTAGCCCTTTTTGGTGGTTTTGTATCAAGAAACATGCATTTTAGAAGCAGCATACTTTCAAACTTTAACATAGAACACTTTCAATTTGTCACACACAATATGTGCATAATATGTTTGAATAACTCAGTTTAATGAATGTGTGACAATTTATTAATTAATTTTTTAAAAAAATATTTGCCACATGCAATTGCATACATACAATACCATCACATTACATGCAATACCTAAACAGCTAAGTAAAAGAATGTAGCCTTTAATAACTTACACTTAATTAAACAAGAACTATGTAATCTCAACTCAATCTTAATCTCAATCTTAAAAGCTGTTTTCTTTTGATAAAAGTGAACAGTGAATTTAAATTTTTAGCTGCAAAAATTTGATGACTAGAAATGCAAATAGCCAGTGGCGGATCTATGGGGGGGGCTATAGGGGCTATAGCCCCCCCCTTGGGACTTAAGTTTACACTACATAAAATTGAACTTTTTCGAAAAAAAAATTAAGTTTTTAGAAAATTTTGTTTAAATTTTCAAAATTTTAAACTTTTTTCAGTTTTTTGTAGCCTTTTTTTACAATTCAAAGGGTCTACAAAGCATTAAGCCCCTTCCAAGATCTTTAGCCCCCTGCATTTTTATAAACTCCATTCACTATTTAAGGATTTCTAGAGGTTTTAGCCCTTACAAATTATTAGCCCCCTGCATGTTTGAAGGTTTGATTCGTAATTTAAAGGATCTATCCAATATCCAATCCAATGAGCTTAGCCCCTAAAAGCATTAGCCTCCTTGCGTTTTTATGTTTGTTACACAAATTTATGAGCTTTAGCCCTATGAAATATTAGCCCCCTCCATGCTCTTTAATAGCCTCTACAAAGCTTTTAGCCCTCTTGCGTTTTTAAATATATTTGGTTCACTATTTAATGAGCTTTAACCCTTATGAATCCTTCCATGATCTTTAGCTCCTACAAGGCTTTTAGCCCTGAGTTTTTGTAGATTCAATTCACAATTTAAAGGGGCCAATGAGTTTTAGCCCCCATAAAGAATTAGCCTCCTTGAGATGTTTTATAGTGTTTAGTTCGCAATTTAATAAGCTTTAGCCTAAAATCGTTAGCCCCCTCCAAGATCTTTAGTTTTCAGCACTTTAATATAAATGCGATTCAGAACTTGTAGATTCCAATGAGCTTTCTAAGCCTTACAAAGCATAACCTCCAAAATACTTAGCCCCTTACATTTTTATAGATTTGTTTCACATCTTAAAGGTTATGAGCTTTAGCCCCTCTGCAAGATCTTTATATAACTCCCTGGTTTTTATAAGATTCACCTTTTAAAAGGGTCTAATGTGCTATGTGTCTTACAAAACATTTACTCTGTTAAAATAGAGACGGGGTTAGGGGGTTCAAACCACCCCCATGAAATTCTTATATCTTACAGTTTGTTTTTTTTCCTTTGAAAACGAGTACAAAAAATCATCTTTTTCGTGTGACACTCAGAGTCCCAAATGACCAAAAATGAGTCAAAACACAACTTTTTAGGGTCAAATTTTCAAAAATTTTCTTGGGGGAGGTTCCCCCAAACCCCCTTATGCCTCGGGATGGATGTATGATTCACTAAACATTGAAATTAAGTGCACGAAAATTCACATTTGATCTATATTCTTGGAAAAAAATATTTGACTCAAATCATCGTAAAAAAACCTCCCGGTTGACACACCCTTATTATTTTGATATATTTAATGATTAACTAATTTAATTACTAATTAATTAGTTATATTTAACAATACTAGTCATTTACAATCAACACTGCCCTCAATATTTAAGACATTAATGAATATTGTAAAAAGCGCGGCTTTTTACTTCATTATCATCCTCAATCAGATTAAGTTAGCCCCCCCCTTGCTCATGTTCTAGATCCGCCACTGCAAATAGCTGCAAAAATTTGATGACTAGACAAATTACTTAATTCTCAGTTGGCTAGTTTAATATATTGCAAATATTAATTATTGGTAACACATAAAAATCAAATCTAAAAATACTAAAAAAGTAATTAAAAACTTATAAAATATACAGATATTAGAACAATATTTTAATCCAAAAACAATGTTATACATCTTTAATTATACACCCACTTAACACTACAAAATTTCCATTTATCAAGGTTAAAAAAGGGCAGGTCCAGACCAGATTTTTTTTTTTTGGGGGGGGGGCAATATTGGAGGGTATGTAATACTTTCCAAATTTTCAGGGCCCTCGGAAAATTTTAAGAATTTTAGCACTTCAAAGAGTGTTTTTAAGCAGCTTTTTAGGGGTTTATAGTAACTTAAAATATTACACTGTAACCTTTATTAGTTTCCTATCTCAGTGATTAAATCCAGGGACTTGCCAACGTTTTTGAAAGTGAGGGGCCTTTGTAGGGCTATAACCAGACTTTTGTTTCGAGAGGCTTGACTTTTAAACAGACTTTTGTTTCAAGAGGCTCGACTTTTAAACAGAATTTTATTTCAGGTAATGCTTGCTCCAAAGCAATAGGGGGTCTTACCCCAAGAAATTTGGCTTAAAATAGAAGTATTTTTATTCCTTTTTGTACATTTGAAACCCTTTTTCGATAATACCTAAAGGGGATCACTTCTTGTACTTTTCAGAATTTTCAAGAAAAAAACAGAATATAGTAATAAATAACCATGCGAATTTGGTGGGATGAACCCCCTTCGGGCTTAGATTCGGCCCTACCCTTTTAAGCACAGTCCACCAGGGCTGCAACCAAATTTTTGTTTTGGGGGGAGGTTGACTCAACGTTAATTTACTTCTAAAGGTATCCTAAAGTTTTAGATCTCTTCAAAGTACCATCGAATTATTTTACACATAATGTCAAGATTTTACAATTTGAGCTGCAAATAAAAATTTGGGGAGGGGGGGGGGTCCACTCCCCCAGAAAAAATTCTCTAAAAGTAAATTTCAGCTCATTTTAAGGCTTTGTAAACTACAGAATCTTCCAGGAAAAAAATTTAAATTAGACACCAAATTTTAGAGGGGGCTGAGGGTCCTTCCCCATAAAATTTTTTTAAACTATGCCCTTTTAACCCTATGTAGACGGTTCGGCCGTTTTACGGCCAAAACACCAACCTCCTTTAACAGCGGGAAAAAATTCTGCTTTGCCTTCTCCCCGCGCTCCGAGAGTGTCGTTTCGTTATCTCAGTGGACAGAGGGGTGGGGAGTCGCTTTCACCCGGCGCGGAAGTGTCCGTTTTCGAGATTTGACTGATTACGGGTGTGGGGCCTGAAAATTTGTATTTTCTCACAGCTCTTTCAAGGGAATCTTCTCGATGAAGAAATAATATTATTAACAAAATTAATCATACAATTGACATCATGTTCATGGTATTTTGGGATACTTAATAAAATATGTGTTGTGTTTTTTAAATTACCAAGATTGTTTTTTGTATCTCAATATAAATATTTGTTTTGATCAGAATTTATTTCCAAAATATGACCTCCTGGAACTAAAATGTCATTGTGCATCAGGGACATAAAGATTTAATATTGTCAAATATTATGAATGATTCAGAATATTTTAGGCTTTTGGAAATTTCTAGCGTTTTAGTGTAGTATAGATCTTTTATACATCTTTCAATGCAGAAAATTCAAACTCACAGAACTATTAAGATAAACAAAAGGCAAGAGAAATAGCTTTTATACAGATTTCATGACGGTTTATATTATTTTTATGACAAAGGAAAACACTTCTAATGCGTTTTTGTAAAGGATAAACGTTAAAATTTATCTTATATCAAAGAACTGATCTGATATCTAATTCGGAGTATTTTGAAAATGGACATCTTGAAATCGTCTCTATTCAATAATTACGAACAGATTCGTATTCGTACATGTGCATCGAATGCATTAATTTTTGAAAGAGAATTTTGGCCATAGGTATGCACCAATCTTGTCTAATAGGACGATATTCTCAGATGAGTGTAGAAGACCTAAATTCAAAGATTTCAATACTTCAATTAAGTCCGTAAGAAGAATACTAATTGATAGGATTTAATTAATCCAATATCTCAATCGAATATTATTCTAATAGAAAAGTAAACTGTTCAAAGCACAAGGAGAAAATGCATTTTATTGGGGGATTTTTACGGTGTAACAGCCTATCTGAGGCTATACTACACAATTTTTAATATTACCCAACCCAGACATTTTGAGTAAATTAAATAACATCCATTTATTCGTCAAAGAAAGTTGTTTTGGGGATTTTTTACGGTGTAACAGCCTATATCTAAGAGGCTAAGCGCCGAGCCACACCAGCCGCCACGAGTAGAGAAAGCAATAAAAAAGGTTATCTCACTTCTATTGGATACCCTGTCTTAGATAACCTCTTTACGACTTTATTTTATTGCTTTCGCTTCTGCTTCCTTGGTGTGGCTCAGCTCTAAACTACAAAATTCTTCAGTCGGAGCCCATTGAATAATTGATAGAATTTAATTAATCAGGGGCCGCGCTAACCATTCGCCAATGCGCCAAATGCGAATAAATCGCGAAAATGGCGAGAAAAAAATAATTATGGCGAAAAGACTGGCGAATGATTTTTGGGAATCTAAATGGTGTAATTCCGTTTTGGCAATCTTAAAAATTGATCCGATTACATTTCGGAACGTAACTTTCTGTTTAAAAAGTTTGTTGGGAAAAATATGCATTCCGCACACTCAAAAAAGTAACAATATAAAAAACCGCAAAAGCTGCGATAACGCGCCAAAATCGATATGGCTGCCTGACGCCTCACCAAGTGCGGCCCGCGGACTGATTTGGATTTTTTCAAATAATCCCTACTTTTGATAATCTTTAGTTTCCAGATTATTTCCAAGTAAAAGGACTAGTTATCGCGGAAAATCGCTATTTTTCGCGTAAGTTTCGTTTTGCGTGCAGAGTTCCGTTCCTCCCGCGACTTCTTTCTCGATCGGCCGCGGGCGCAAGAAGTCGGCTTCTGCTTGTGTTGCTGTTGCGATGTAGAAAACCCAACTTTACAGGGGTCAGAAGCCAACAAATCCGGTATTCAGGATCACATTCTCCAAAAAATCGAAAAATAGCAATTTTTCGCGAAAGTTCAGTTTTTCCCGCAATTAGGTTTTACGCAAAAAATATGGCTAATAGCTAAATAATTTGGCTAATAAATTTATGATTTGGCTAATTTACTGGCTAATGTTTTGAAAACCTTAGCGCGGCCCCTGATTAATTCAGCATCTCAATCGAATATTATGCTGATAGAAAAGTAAAATGTTGAAAGCACAATGAGAAATGCGTTTATTGGGGGAATTTTATGGTGTAAGAGCCAGTCTAAGAGACTAAACTACAGAATTCTTCAGTCGGAGCATACCAATGAATAATTGATAGGATTTAATTAATCCAGCATCTCAATCGAATATTATGCTAATAGAAAAGAGTATAAATGTTCTCTTATTTGAAGTATCCTTAACTCAACTAATCATAATTATGAAACTTCTTTAATTTTTTTCAAGATTTCAACCCTTACTTTGTAAATTACAAACCCTGCTGATTATTCACAGTTTTTATTTTATTTTTTTTTAATTAATAGAAGTAATCTTTTTGTGAATGTCACATTTATCTCTAACGCATCAAACTATTTTTCCTGTAGAAAATAAAATCTATGTTCTTATAACATAATTTAGGAAAATTCTATAAATTGAGATGTTATTTACTGTTGCCATTTTTTGACTTCAATGATAAATTTCTTAATATTTCGAAATTAAAGGTAATTTGAGGTTATTCGTTATTCATAAAATCAAACTAAGTAAAGCAAAAAAAAAACATCGCAAGACAACACAGCAGTCCAGAGGTCCAGAGGCAAGAGAGCCTGGTGAAGGGAGCCGACATTCCTAGAACAAGATCCCTCTGTCTCTCCTTGGAGGGGAGATAAAAAACCCATTAACTGTCGGGGGCTCCCGCCCATGACAACTTTTTCCGTTCTGAGGGGGAAGGAAATAGCCGGCCGACGGCTCTCGCTGTTTGTCGAAGATTTGGGTTTTCGAGAGCCGTCGTTAAAGAGTTAAACTAGTGTTTTATCTATTTTGAAACACTTTGGGGAACACCCAAGAGGAACTTTCCTTCAATTTCTTCTAAGCAGCAGAATTTTCATGGGGAAAACACAATATAACAGGTGTAAAAATTTTAGAGGGGTTTTGGGGTTTACCCCGAAATTTTTTGAATTTTAGTATTAAAAAAGTGTTTTTGAAGAAGCTATTTGCAAGGGTTTCTTGGGGGGCATCTCCATTTTTACATTTGAGAAAAAGGTACTTTACGGACCAAAAGCTAAAAAAAAGGGACTTTTAGGGGCCTAAAAAAGTTTTAGGGACCAACTCTAAACGCCCTGCAAAAAATTATATCTTCCACTGACATTGAAATGGATACCTTTAGGCCACAGGGTCCTATGGATTTTTTATATGATATGATAATGAGGCAGTGACATGAAAAAAAATGCAAATCTTCAATAACTTCATACTAGCTAGTTTGAATAAGACTGATAAGCATGAAGACTGAAGAAGCATAAGAAGCCTGATGCTGTTAAACTAGCTGTTCTACTGAATTGTATTGGTGATGAAGGAGTTACGATTTGATTTACAATACCTTCAAGCATGAAGATGAAATCTTTTCTGGAGTATTGAAGGAGTTTGATAACTATTGTATACCTTGAATATTTGCAAACAAAAGAACCATTTTGTTGGCATTTGCCTATCTAAACATGTGGCTGAGGGTAGATTTGGAGCATTTCATGAGATCAAGCAGTTAAGAGCTGAATATTTGAAAATAGGTTGCACATAAAAAAATCCTTGAGGCCTTCTAGAAATTTATAATTGAAAACTAAGTGATAAATGTTACTTACATCTAATTGAATAAGTTTTTCAATGATGTTGGTCAATAAGAAACTTCGTTTGTTTACCAGATAAGAGCAGACAGTAAGCATATTTTCAATATAATGCAAAACCACAAAATTTGGGCTTTTTAAGAAAGGAAAATTTTCAACCAGTGTAGAAGAGAACGAATCATGAGATCTGCAATAAACATAAAAATTGTTTTCATTTCAAAAATACTGATTACTTTACCGAAAGAAAATCAATATATCCATCATTTTATTTAAATGTGTACAAAAAATTTAAAAAAAAGCACTTGAACAATTGGCAAATACACTATGCCGGGCCTGATATTGAATCTGAAAACCAACTAGGTTTCAGGTGGAGAAATTCAATATAGTTTATCAGATTAAATCAAGATTTAAATACAATATTACCAAATAAATATGATTTATCCTTGGTTATACTAATCACTGCAAAACACTACATACCAAGACAGGACTCACTATATACAAATCTCATACTTTCACTATAATCAATCATATTTAAAACTTATGAGATTAAGCAGAATATCTTAATTCTATTTTTTAATACCAACACAAACATTTTACTAGTTTTAAGACTCAATGTAAGGTATAAAATCAATTTATTTTTTATCCTTCAACTATTTCTGGGTCTCTATAATGCTTAAATTTGAAGAAAAAAAGTTCAGTAACTTGAGTCTTTAGTTAGACACAAATCAGTAGTTATATTGTATTATCCACATGTTTGGCAACTTTTCCAAAATGGAAACAAGAAATCATAAACAATTCGTTTCATTACAACGTTAAACAATTCAAACCATGGCGCTGAATTTTTAAAACGTTATCAAAGTCCATTGACTGTTCTATAACTGAATTGTTTATTTCAGAAACCAGTCAAGTGACAAATTGTTGATTTTGAGTAAATCAAAGAAAACTTCCTACCAACTACTACTACTACTATTTTTTTTTTTAAATTATATTTTTTTCTATGAAAGTTATCCACTTGTGTAACTGTTTGATAAACATGAATTTTTTTTATCTATATTGACAAATAAAAAAAAATAATAAAAAGTCTGCACTTGACTGGTTTCTGAAACAAACGACCTTCACAAAAAATTAGATAAGGGATTAGATTTCTAGGCTTTGCTACACCGTCACATGGGGGCAGATTTTGATTTTTTTTGCATCAAACGATGTATTTACCTTTATAAAACAGTAATCGCCCAATAACTCAATTTTGAATTTTTCGTCGTTTGACTGGTTTCTGAAATAAACGATTCAACTGTGCTGCTGAATTAGACGGCCATTGAACGGTCAACGGGATAATACGTAAGTACCAACAATTCAATTAGAACTAACAAACATTATTAAAACACAAAAATCTTTTATTTAGGAATTAACTGCTGGCATGCGGATAACAAGTAAAAATCCAAAAAGCTTAAATTCAACACTTAAATATTAAAAAGAGAAGTTCAAGAATTTAGTAAAGCATGGAAGTTACTCACGAAGGAACATGCTCAGTTATAAGTCTGGCTAAATTATGAATATGTAGAATGGCTTTTTTCTCATCATCTATGTAATTTTCTTTATCACTTGAAACTAAAAAAAAAACCTGGTTAGTTAAAAAAATCAGTATATAAATTTAATACTGATACTCATACACACAATTTAAGCTATACAATTATGTAGATAGAAAATAATAGAATCTATAATATGCTTATTCTGAACCAGTTTTATGTAATTACATCTAATAGTGCATTTACTACTACAAGTTTTTATAACAATGTATTTAAGAATGGATCCTCTGCACCAGACTACACAATAGCAAAACAAATCTTTCTGAATCAGTAAAGAAAATTGAGAAAAATAAACATTAAAATTAAATAATCTGAAAGAACATGATCTTAAAATTATTCATAATAGTCAATACTTAAAAATGTTTTGCATAAATAAATACTTTTTGAATGAATGTAAATAACCTTCATTTTACACAAGATTGGTTAGGTCAGATGAAGCCAATAACTGTTATGATATTGATAACAATACTTAAAACTCAATACACAAGAAATTAAGAATAGTAGGAAAAAAGACAAAGTAATCGAAGTTCTGATCAGCAAATGTCTATCTTTAAACAGTACAGTCAATATACACTAAGGATTAACTTACATGTTAGAAAATGGTCAGCTATCATTCTCAGAACAATAGGAAGGTAAATTGAATCATTAGTTACCAGATTTATAATCAAGTCTTGGTATGCAGAAATAAACTTTTCATCTTTCACATACCAGTTTAACTTCTGTAAAGGTAAAAACTAAATTAAATGTCCATTTTAAGCTTAAAATGAAGTAAACACTTGATATAGGGTCTTTTTAATAACTTACCAATAAGGCAGAGACTATAACTTTTGCACTTTTGTCAAAGAAAAGAATGCTTTCTTTGAACTCAATGAGCCATTTTAAAATAACAAAATCCTGAAAATAAGAAAAATTGGGATCCTTAAAAAATGGCAAAACATTGGCATACCATAATAATAAAAAAAGAACAATTAAGTTTTTTTAAAGTATAAAAATACTTTTTTAAGTAACCCTAAAAATATGAATTATATGGTGTGTATATTTATTACTTCTATATTGTTGAAGATATACATTTACAACAATATAGAAGTTATATTAGGTATGTATGATTTTTGCTATCCGAGTTAACCTTGGTCCCCATTTACTTAGATAATTGAGACCACTGAAGCCTTGATGAACTTAACTTAGAATTTTAAGCACAAAATTAAATAACGAACAAAGATTAGATATAAGAAATGGTCAACATGTCTGTCTGAGCTTGTCATACCAACCCAGTTTCAGTCCCTAGCAACATCTGCTGGTCATGGGTTAACTCAGCTCTTCATTCTTAAAGGATCAATAAATGAGCATCAAGTTATTCACCCAGGTTTTTATGAGGAATCAACTGGGGCTCCAGCATCAGGCTAGCCACTCAGCCTGGGCACAAGATAAGTAATATTCACCACCAGGTCTGAAGGCTCTAATAAATTAGAAACTTGATAAGCTTTGGCTAAATTTGATATTTCTTTCAAATAAAATCTCTTCCTAAATGAAACTAATAAAGGGTAGAGAACTACAATGTATCTTAACTATCCACCTTGACCCAAGAAATGTGAGGGCACAGCTTTGATAAGAGTCCTCCAGCTGCCATGTTTACCCCACAGCTCAAATGATGACAACACTTACACCGTTATTCTGTGCAAAGCGCCAAACTTACGGGTCAGCAAACCCAGACCCGGTGGCCTGGGTCTCGGGTTTGCCGAAACATTATTCTAGCGCCGTGAGTTTTCAGAGCTGTGAGTCGGGAGCCATTCTCATTTGGCGCTACTTTGCCAAAGCTGATGCTTCAACGTGATTGGCTGATGAGAACGCTTTCTTTGTATCGAAAGGTTGCAAGTTCGTTTCCAACCAAC
Source organism: Tetragnatha montana (assembly GCA_963680715.1). Lineage (NCBI taxonomy): Eukaryota > Metazoa > Arthropoda > Arachnida > Araneae > Tetragnathidae > Tetragnatha > Tetragnatha montana. The sequence continues at coordinate 32,236,903 of OY796676.1, forward strand.
ACCGAAAGTTAAAATAATTGAAAAAAGAAACAACTTTAGTTATTTGAGGTATACTTTCAATAATTTATAACTTTTAAAATATATAATTGCGCTCAAATGAGAAATTTATTAAAAATATATTAAGTTATTCATAAACGGAAATATATTTGCTGATGTTTTACCGAAAAATATTAAGAACTTTTGATTTATTAACGTATTAAGAATTTTAATTAAGGCTAATGATACTTTCAATAATTTATAACTCATAAAATACATAAATTCTTTCTATTTACGTACTTAGTTAAAAATATATTTAAATTGTTCACAATACAGAAATATATTTACTGATGTTTTACCACAAAACATTAAGAACTTTAAAAACATTTAAAAGTAAACAATTTCTTTAAAAAAATAATTTTATCGTAAGCCAACTATTTTAGGGAAAAAATAATTCTCCCCATATTTTTTACACCACAAAGCAATTTACTAATCGCTTAAAAAAGCTAGGTTGAACCTAGCAAAGAAAGCAAAAGAACAAAGGATGTAATGTAACAATACTTAAAGGGGTAATAAATTATTCTATTATAGAATATTTTTAATACCTGTTGTTCCTATATTTAATGAAATAGTTTTTCTATAACATATTCTATTATATTGAACCTTTCTTTCTTTCATACAATAGGTACTTTCTATATGTGTTAGTAGATGGCGCTCCAACGGTAAATGCCTTTGTAAAATACGAGAAGAAATAGGCCTAATAAGCGCGAAGTAAAAACTCAAAATACGTCAAAATTAAATTATTTAACAAGCGGTAAAGTACATAAAAAGCTAATAAATGGTAATTTAAGCATTATGTGGTGTACAAAATCCCTTTTTCTTGTTGCAATTTAACTAAAGCATTCTTCTTGCCAACTCCGATGGTCAGCCCCAAACCCGCCGTGGTCTGGCGGGTAGTACTCTTGAGTCCAGAGGAGGCAAAACCCGCAGTACGGATTAGCAAAAGCTCAAAAAAGAACGAGTTTGGCTCGGGTCAAGGGTTGCCTCGTGGAACAGAATAACCGTGTTAAGCATGCTGCTGTAGGAGCTATGGGTAAACATGGCGACTAGAGGACTTTTATCAAAGCTATGCCAAAGTGAGTATTAAACACATATTAACTGTTTATAAATAGAGTCAGTTTGGTTGGTTGATTACAAAAAGGTAAGTCTTATTTAATAACAAGAAATTAAAGCTTATAAGAAGCATAATGCTACCTCGGTCTTTACTGATGAGATACAATTTACTACAGAGCTTATTTTCATAGACAGGGGCTGTCCATTATCTTCTCTAAAGAAATTCATTATGCTTTCCCTTTCAGTCAGTAAATCAAACTTCACATGTTGATTAGGTGTATTTGTGTCTCTAAAGGAAGGTCCGGCTTTAAGAATGGGCGTCAACATCATATTTAGGCTAAAAAAATAATAATTGAATTAACACAAAAAGTACACATAAATATATTTTAAAGAAAATTATAATAATTAGTTAAAAATGTAAACAAGCTGCATACCCAAGGTAGCTAGGCCCCAAATAAGGTCAAGCAAACTCATTTGAGCTCATCAAGCTAATTTGAGAAAATAAGCTCATTGATCAAAATGCAAATTAAATTTTGAAAAAGTATAATTCGCAGAAAGAAATTTCACTGTTTTGAGCAAAAAAGATAGCAAAGGTGAACAGACACGAACAGCAGGTTTGGTGTATGGGTCCAAGAAAACTGCAGTCACTATGAATGCCTGCAAGCTCTGCCATGCTGAGCACGTTAAAGAACGTGTTTGTGGCTGTTTGTCTTTGCACTTTTGCTTTAACATGTGTCCACCTTCAAAGAGCATTGCAGCAAAGGTACATGCTGTGAGCAAATATGAAAGAAAATTTAAGGTACATTATTAATTTATAAAACTATTATAGAAGGAGCATAATTCTTCCTCTGGCTAAGTTGCAAAAGTTTGGCAAAACCTTGGAGGTATTTTTTCAGTAAAATTCTACTCCAAATTGCAATCATAACTACATTACATAGGCATAGTTGGATAAAACAAAAAACTCTTTGCGCACAAAAATTCCTTCAAATATTTTCTGCAAACTGATTAAATGCCCCTAGTCTTTTGAATTTTGACTTAAAACATATTGACAGTCCCACTATTTACCTAAATGCTGTAATGCTTCATAAGCAACAGTGTAAGAAAAAATGAATTTATTTACCAAAAATTTAAATTATTTGAAAAGATTTTCTGCAAATTCTAAAACTAGCTGCGCTCGGCGTGCGCTTCTATATTATCCAAGTATGTACATAGGGTAGGTGGAGGAAAAACCCTGTGCGGGGCAAAACCACACACTGCGATTTTTAATTGTTAATAATCAATTCAAAAGTTGATATCCAGGTGGCTGGTTTTTCTGATAAAAGTTCTGACCTCTAAGTCACTCAACAGCAGTGTTATTCCTAGGATTTTTTTGGAGGAGTAAAAATACTCCTTGACTTTTTTTAGGAGGAGTGAAATACGGAAATAGCATGAACTACATATATACAGAGACGTGAAAACGGTTATCAAACTCCCTAAGTATCAGAACAATAAATGAAAAAAAAAAACTATGGCTGTATGAAAATTAAAAAGTATGATAATTAGGGTGCCGCGCTGGGGCTTTTCCCAGAAGTCGGGCTAAAATGTCTCCGGCTGAGACCAGTTGGTGTTTTGAATAGAAAAATATTATTTGTTGATTTCGGTGGGGCACACGGAGCACTTTTTAAACTAAACCTTTGTGAAAAATTCAAAGAGTGAAAATACTCCCAGGGCTGCAGAATATGTCCGAACGCCCGAACAATGTTCGGGGGAAATTCAGAGAGCTCTGGGGAAATTTTTGCCCAAGTTTATTAAGAAAAAAAATCTACAAATCCAAGTGCTTATTAGTAGTAGCAAATATTTTGGCTGGTGAAAATATCACACCCTCCAAATTCTATGGAAATTAAGAGGTAATTACGGATGATAGCGCAAAGCTACGGATCTTCGCCGCAAAAAAGGACTTTTCCTAGTGAATACCTGAAAGTCGGCTTTTCCTTGTGTTTCGATTGATATGCAGGAAAAACAACGTAACCGTGATGGGATCAGTGAATTGCACTAAAAGTCGAATGCTTGTTTGATCACAACAATATTCTTTGACTTTTAAAGTTTAGTTAAAGAGGAGAGTTTTACTGTATTGTCAAATTTGAGAGTTTATAATTCAGATTTTTAACTGGATATATTTTGAGCTAAGGTGACATGTATATAAGAAGGTATAAAGTCCATAAAATTGAAAGTAAAAGAAAATTATCATTTAATTAATTATTGAACATTACAGAAGTTCAGCGAATAAGAAAAAGAACCATATTTTTTATTAAAATCTCTTTGTACTATAGTAGTAACATGAGCTGGACTGAAAATATGGGGACATTTTTTGGGGAAATTTTGATGCAAATATGGAGAATTTTTGGGGGAAATTTCAGACAAAGTTAGTTGTGTTCTGGGGAAATATTAGGCCTTAAAACATTTTCTGCACCCCTGAATACTCCTGGCTAGTTTTTTAAAGAGTATTTCCGATTTTCAAGGAGCGAAATACTCTCTCAGAGGAGTTAAAAATATCTCTGCTCAACAGTTTTTCATCACTTAGGTGTAATTTTTCTAATCTTTTACTTTAACATTGTATAAAATAGGGCTTGAGGACAAAAGAACCAACAAATAACCCATGATATAATTATAGCACTTAAACTTCAGTTTCCTTTTGAAATAATTGCCTCCACCATGTCTCCAAAAATAAAATGGATTGTATTTCTGAATAAAGTGAAAATCCCTGTTTTGTTGTGTTACGTGTTTTGGGGCAAATCCCTGCAGCCTCAAAAGTTTGGGGATTTGCTCCAAAAGGAAATTAGGGAACTTACAGATACAGGATCTTTAAGAAGGTAAATAAAGGTTTCCGAGATGTCAACCCACAAGGTAAGACCACTTTGAGAATCAGTGATAAAATTTATCTGAGACTAACAAGGAGGAGAATGCTCATGATGCTCATCCTTCCAATTGTACTTGGATTTATGATGACTTCTGCATGATGCAAAATGGTTGCACATCCCTCCATATCTTAAATAGGGGGAAAAGACAGCTTAAAGTAGAGGTTTAATGTCATGGACACAGACACCTTTATTCACCTTTTTAGGGCTCTTTTTGGTCCAAAACTAAAATTCCTTTTAGTGATCCTTAATGGAGCTCAACAGGTTGTCAATTTTCCTTAAAATAAAATATTTTTATGTTTAATATTGTTGGATAACTTGGGAATAACAAAACAATGTTACAAAAATTATTTCTAGTATTTTCGTATTGAAATAATCTGTTTTATTCATGTTTATTTCAATCCATACATGTTTCCCACAAATTTTTTTCTTTAAAATTTTGGGATTATCTACCCTCATTTGACCACAATGTTAAAAAAACTGAAAATTGGGGCTCTACTTTTTCTCGCAAAGCCTACTGAATATTCAAACTCTATATCAAGGATAGGTCATGGATAAAACATTTTGGACACTAAAGATAAAAAATTAATAAAAGGGGGACCAAAGCTAATATCAAGCAACTTGCATTCATAGACAGTGGCGTAGCCATAAAAAAATTTTGGAGGGGAATATTAGAATTTTGGGAGAGGATAGGGGGTAAATTTATTCATTTTCTATGGTCAAATAAGGTAAATTTCTGAATTTTGAGGGGGGGGGATATATTCCTAAATCCCCCCTCTGGCTACGCCCCTGTTCATAGATAATAATCAGATTGATCTAACATCAGAGCAAAGGTTTGAGGGAGAAAACATTCACAAAATATTTGGGATATCCCTGCAAAATATGTGGTTTTGATCTAAAAGTGAAGAGACAAAGTTAAATAACCATGGATATCCATGTTTGCAAACATGCTCTTCCAACTACATCAGCAGGGGTCATTCCAAACTTTTTGTGAAGGGTCTGTTTTTCTTAAAAATTGTGAAAATCTACTCATAATTTTGTGAATATGAAGTTAGCGTTAAATTAGTTTTTTTTCAGCAAGGAGCCTGTTTTTGTGAAAATAGGGTCCAATATTTGAAGTATGTATTATGAAAAAAGGGTCTGTTTAAAGGCAAAAATACTTTGTGAAGGGTCCTTTTTTAAGGTAAAATGTTTTGTGAAGGGTCCTAAAACGGACCCAAATTTCTTCTAAACAGACCCTTGATCAGTGTAGAATATTTACCGATATTTAATGGAAAAACAACATATTTGGGAACAAATCAAGCAGCAATGCAACTTAGGTTGCTGGGAAAAGAAATTCAACTAAAATGGCAAATGAATACATTAGGCTATATACTAAACTAAACTTTACAAGCCGAGGCCCTTTTCGCCAAGTCGCCAAATTTGGCGATAAGTCGCAAATAATAAATATACAAGTAGAATATAATCAAGTATAGTTCTAAATTAAAATTTTGTTGCATACACAAACACAATTTCAATACAAAGGAATAAAATCCTCACTTATGTCATATTGTCAACAAACGACTAAACGTACATACAACTGCGATTCTACACGTTTGTTCCAAAAACAGTAACATTACCTGATGAGAAATTCAAAACAACTAGAATTTTTAAGGAGATCTATAGTAAATGCATTAAAATTACATGTTTCTCAAATTGTAATGTTTATAATTGCCACAATAGTTGAATGATAAGACACGACGTCAATCAACCATGCGGCAATATCTAAATAGAAAGAAAACAAATTTAACCGTTGCCACCAAACTGATCAAACAATGTCCACGAGGCCACAGAGTATAGAGCTTAACAGAGGGTCCATCTCCATAGACGCTAATGGCAACTTTTAAAGCATGGTTTTTCCCATAGAACGTGGCGCCCCTATGCGATAACGGTGGAACTAACCAGAGAACAGGACGACAGTGCAGGACGAACGTTATTGACTCTCTTCAATTCGCATGCAATCTCTCTCTCTGCAACCTCCTCTTTCTCTATTAACCCCGCCCACCTGGCCAGCTATCATCCCTCACCTGTCACTCAAATCGCTAGAAAGGGAAAAAGATTTCTTCTGTTTTCCCAGTTTTCAAACAGCTACGTGTGTCTTTTGAGCATGCGCTGGGGAAAGAGGAAATTTCTAACTTCAGCTTTTGAATTGGAAATCGCCTTTTACAGCGATTGATCTGAATAATTTCTAGACTTAAAAATTGAATTATCTTTGTAATTTTACTTTCACCAATTGAAGTTTTTGTTATCTATTTCTATCGCGAGTTTATCTTTTTTCATTAAACTAAAACAATGAGTTGATTAACTGAGTGATTATGATTTAAGTGCATTTTTTAGCATTTTGCAAACAAAATGCTATTTTTTTTTGGTTATTCAAAAGTAGTAAATTTATTAAACTTATTTCACATTAGATTATGCTATAGTATATTCAAAAACTGAACTGGATTGCAGGTGAGGTAGAATGAATATATGGTGATTTATAATATAAACAATTCTATTATCCATAAAATAAAACACCATAAATTATACCCAAATATAATTTTTTTTAGGTGAAAAGATTGGAAGAAACATAGAAAATAATTACTTCATATTAATTTCAACACAGTGAATACAAGTAGTAATAAAAAATAGTTTATTGAACAGATATTTACAGATATTACAAAAAACTAGACAAATTTTATGTAAAGCATTTCTGATATCTTAAGAACCAATTAGTTGAAGGGATGTATGCAAAAATATAAGACCAATTGAAATTAAATAAAATGACACAAGTGGGAAAAATCCCAGTTACAATATAACAGAATTTGACTAAGAAAAATGATTAGTAGTGATTTCTAAGTCATTGCAAATAAAGCATTTTTCCTTTTAAAAAATTAACAGGAAATTTCAATGATTTAGACATAGAAGTGCCTTGACTTCCTTCAGGGATTTTGCCAACCTATTCCACAATAGAATTTGAGATAGTAGATAATTTCTATATTTTTAAATGTTTTATCAGATTATTGTTTATTTTAGTATCTGACTTATGTAAAAGCTTTTGCTTTCACAGGCACACAATACTCAACCTAAGCTTAAAACCTCTTACATAAAAAACATAACTTTGAATAACAATAACTCAATAACAATTTTGACACTGCAGGGTAATATAATGCAATCATTCTTGATAGCTTTGAATTCAACCAATGCAGATTCAAAAGCCCCTGAAAATTGATGAATTTATCAGATTTTTTTCAAAATAAGTATTTTAAAGTGATTGCCTGCATTCCCAAACCATGCTTTGTTATAGTTTTTATTAAAACATATTTCAAAATTTCAACCATTACTTAGATTATACTACTTGAGAAAGGTAATTTAAACCTATTCAAATAATTAAAAACTGCAAAAAAGTTTATCATGGCTTCATTTAATATAGTTATCAATAAACTGAAGAATATACATACAATAAGGGAAAAGGATACAGACTTGATTTACAAGTCAACAGTAATTACCAGAGAAGCATAGTTCCAAATTAATTATAAAAACATGACTCAAAAAGCACGAATATAAGATTAAATAACATTTTCACAAATAAAGTAACTCATCAAAACTCAGTGATAAAGTAAATAATCAAAAGGTAAGAATAGCATTGAAACGTACTTGCAATTTATTAGCTATTGGAAAGTTGCTTTATAAAAATAATAAACTGCATACTAATAAAAACTCAAGGAATGAATTCAGGAAACAAAGTAGTACTCGCAAACCATTTATAACATTAAATAACATATAATTGATCTTCAAATATATATGTATTACCAGACGATATTTAGTAAAAAAAATAAAGATTTCATTTACAGTTCTAAATAACTTTCGGATCATTGTAATGGAAATTCACCCATTTTTACTTTTTTTCATTTGATAATTGGCAAATTTTTACTATAGTAATGTCTTAATCCTTTGCTTTTTTTATTTGATAAACAAATATTCTTAACATAATCTTGCTTTTTAAAACATTGATTTGAAAATTATTAAAAAGTCATTACCCACTTACAGTTTATCCTTTCCCAAACGAAAATCATCAAAACTGGAGGAAGTTGTTTACAATTCAACATAAACGTGTTCTAAAAGCAAAAGAAAGACATTTTTAGAAAAGAAGCATTTTTATAATTAATCATAGGATTTAAGTTATTGAATAAAACAATGTTAAATGAGACTTACTTGGAGAATGATGCAAAATAATAATATCTGCTAGAGCAATCACTGATGAGACCGAGACACTACAAATCATCCATGTTTATTTATGGGGAAATTTTACTACCGGCAGGGAAAGTTTAGGGAAAAGTTCCTTGATCTGGGGAAAAATAACAGTGATTGCGAAATTCCCATAAAAAGTTCCATATCCAATCAGAATCACTCGTTCCGACTTGTTCCCTCCCACTTGATATCGATATGATATCGATTGACAACTGGGACCATCAGCGCCACTATGCGATAACGGTGGAACTATTGTCTCCGAAAGAGTAAAATCGCCGCTTGGATAGTGTTGCAAAGGCTGGAAAAAACCCGGTTTAAACCCGGGAATAAACCGGGTTTATTGGGAAGGGAATTTTGAAAATTTCCGGGATTTTTCGGGAATTTTGACCTTTGACACAGGAGAAGGAAAAAACATCTAATCTCGGTTAAGAAATCTTATTTATGTTGAAATTAATAAGTAATAATTACATAATTAATAATAAGACAAACATTAATAAGTTTAAAAATAACAAGTGTTGAGAAAAGAAATGAAAATTTTAACCTTAAGCCTAAAGATGGCCGTCTTTGTTTATGTTCAAAACTTCCAATATTCCCCAAAATTCCGGGTTTATTCCCCAAAATTCCCGGGTTTTTTCCCATGTTTCAAAAACTGCGGGAATTTTGCATCTCTACGCTTGGACCCTCTGTTAGAATCTATACTCTGTGCACGAGGCTATTTTCAAATGCGTTACTGATGTGAGGGCGCCACACAAGAGTCTTGAACGTATGCCGGCCGCTTAAATCTCTCACCAAGTTAGAACTCAGCGCATGCGCAAAAAGGTGTTTTCGATCTCCCATAGGCAGCCGGCGAACGATTCAGACTGGATCCAGACGCTAGTGAGTTTAGTGCGATCCCAGCGCCACAATACGTCGGTGAAGTCTGACGTCATCAACATGGCGCTGGGGACAAACAAACCCAATGTCTATGGCGTTTAACATGGGAGTGCTAAAGAATAATTTTTTAAAAATATTAATCGTCATTTCTTAGGGTATAGAACACCTTTCCCGCATAGTTAAAGGTATGGCAATCATTTATAAATAATCGGAGTATTTTTATTTTGCTTTCCTGTTTGAAAATTCAACGATAACATTTTAGGTCCATTGGTACCAATGGAGTCTAACACGATAGTGTGAAAAGATATTAGTTTTAGAATATTGTCCTTCGTTTGTTAACTTATAAAACCACTTTACAGTATATTTTAAGGTATGTTAATCATTTAGTAACAAGTATAATTTAGATTTTCGGTCTCATTTTTTAAGATTGTAACAAGAAATTTCATCTCCATTTGTTTATCATGCGAGTGTGAAAATATGTTTTTATATAATATTCAAAGTTATTTGGTATATCACACCACTTTTGAGCATAGTTAAAGGTATGTTAATCATTAATTAATAAGCAAATTTATTATTTGGGCTCCACTTTTAAAGATTTAAATAAAAATTAGTATCTCCATTAATGTTATTAAGTGAGTGTAAATAGTTTTGTTTTACATATTTATCATCGTTAGCTACACTTTTATTATTTCATTTTAGTATTATATTGTTTTGAGGCTTTGTAAAAATAGTACTATATGAAGGTAGCTCAGTAGTGTCCTTAGTTAGGACTTGAAATAAAAAGCGAAGCGGACTGTATATGAAAGAAAAAGCGTTTATTTCGCCTAGACGGCTGCGGAGCTAGGAGTACAAAACCGCTCTCGTTGAGCGTCAAGTAGATACTGAATATATTTTACATAAGAGCATAGAGGGCGCTACAGAAACACTGAACAAACAGTATAGAGGGCGCCACCAGGGAAGCTGGTAGCCAACATCCCGGCCCCCGTTGAAATAATATTTCAAAAAATAAAATTATGACACATAAATGCACTTGAACACTAAATGAATAACAAATTAGCACACTTAAGTAAAACACTAAGATAAAAGATAAAGCAATAATCAATTAACTGAACAAGAATAAAGTCATTAGTAAATAAATGCTTAAGTATCTGTATTAGACACATTATTAGGGATTGGCAAGATACATATATTGGATATAGCTCTTTTGTACTCTCCCTTAGAGGTTTTTACTTGTACCACACGAATGAAACCATCCTTACCTGGAATTACAGCAGTAATTCTTCCGATAGACCAATGTAAAGGAGAGAGATTGGGTTCCTTTAACAATACCATCGTTCCAACACTTAGAAATACAGGGTTAGGTTTTAATTTTTCAACAGGTAAAACTCCCATTATTTGGGTAACTTCAGTAGGTTTGACATGAAAGCAGTCAACACAATTATGAACAATTTTTCTAGAAATATTGCGACCATTAATTGGCCAGTATTGCTCTCTTACTGCATTCAATAGACCTAATGGACCAACATGTGAATTCACACTATGAAAATGCATAAAAATAATTTCAGTTAACTTACTATCCTTTGGCAATACAATTGGATACTTTTTATCAAAGTTAAGAGTAGAATTTGTAAGACGAATAAGGTTATCAAAGAAGTTAGTATTAGAGTTTGCAGTTAGAGTTACTTCAGAAAGAGTTTTTAGTTCATTAAGATAGAGTTTGTCAGTCAAACTTGGAGAATCTGGCAAGTCATCGTGTAGAGGAACGCTCAGTCTAGAAGGCACCGGTCCATTCCACCAAAGTTCATTGGAAGCAAGAGTCTTGGCATCAAGTCCCCTGGAAATGAGGGCAGCTGGGTTGTGTTCGGATGGAATGTGCTGCCACTGGAAGTCCTTGGACAGCTCCTGGATCTGGGCGACCCGGTTGCTGACGAACGTCTTCAACAGATGCGGGGATGTCTTGATCCATGCGAGAGCTATAGTTGAGTCAGACCACAGCTTCACGGAGTCAACTGGATGGCGTATGGCTCCCAAGACCTTCTGGACGAGCTGTGCGAGAAGCAGGCATGCAGACAATTCCAGGCGAGGAATCGTGAGAGACTTGAGAGGAGCAACTCGCGACTTGCTGGTTAAAAGTTGACTTTTAGGACTGGTAGAATCAGTAGAAACAGTTAGGTAAATAACTGCTCCATTAGCCTCGGCAGAAGCATCAGCAAACCCATGCAAGACCGTGTGGGTTGGATTTGGTTGAAGAGCAAATCTGGGGATTCTGATGTCTGCGATGAATCGCCGGTTTTCAGTAAAGGTAGGCCAGTCGCTGACCACATCAGGAGGAAGTGGTTCATTCCATTCCACTTTACGTTGCCATAGCTGCTGCATGAAGATTTTAGCTCGAGAAGTGACTGGTCCAAGAAGCCCAAGAGGATCGAAAATGGATGCTATTTCAGATAAGATATCTCTCTTTGTTAGAGGGAGTGAAGAGTTAGTAGAACCATTGAAGTAAAACGTGTCATTGGAACAGTTCCACAGCATACCTAGTGTCTTGACCGTCAATGCGTCAGAGTTGCGATCCAACGAAAAGGTCTCATTCTGGGTAGAAGCTTGAGGTTCGTTGCTGCACCATTTAAGCAGTTCCATCCCTCCTCGTTGTTGGAGTTGTGCCAACTCTAAACGAAGCCGATGTAAGTCCTCAAGGTTTGATGAGCCCGAAAGGCAATCATCCATATAGAAATCTTGGCGTAACACATCAGCAGCCAACGGGAAGACTTCGGATGTGTTGGGTTTGAATGGCATCTGAACTACAAAGGTGCCATCTGTGTCCCTCAAATGGGTTTTCTCAACATGTTCATTGCAATAGCTTAGTTCATCACTGATAAAAGGTTCTTTAGCATCTAAGTTCTCTATCTCCCAAAAAGATTTAAGGGGTTGGTCATGGGACTCTAAAGTCTTAGAAAGGAAACAGTGTATAGATGAAGCACTAGAAAAGTCTAAAATGCTGCCAGAAACTAAATATCCAAAGCAACTGTTTTGCAGGATTAAGTTATCCTTCAATAGAATTTTATCTTCCTTTAAAAATTGGAAGAAGAGCTCTGCACCCAAAAGAATGTCTATATTTTGAGGAATGTGAAAGTTTGGATCAGCTAATTGGATATTTCTTGGAATGTCCAACGCGGAGATATTCAATTTCTTAGATGGCGTAACGTCAGTTATTTTCGGAACCAAGAGAAAATCCACTTCCCACATCGAATCTCCCTCTTTATTTGATAGCTGAGCAGTTGATTTGAATTTAACATCAACTGATGCGTCACTCAAACCGCAGATTGGGATGTTCACCCGTTCTTTCATGAGACCCAAAACTTCAGCTGCCCTTGAAGTAAGAAACGAGCATTCCGACGCCGAATCCAGAACAGCGCGCAAGGCCTTTCTCTTGCTAAGAGAGTCTCTAACATAAACAACTGCAGTATTTATGAGAACCGTTTTCGATTTCCCGCTTGCAATCAAAGAAATTCGCGGTGAGTCAGGCACTGTTGGGAGGGGCAGCTGGTTAGAATCACTATCGTTTTCTGAAGGCGTGACCTTGGCTGAGTGCGAAAACGGAACTGAATATCGATGAAGAAGGGTGTGATGGCCTGATTGCTTACACACGTAACATGAACTTTTGGAATGGCAGCTCGAAGATGAATGAAAGGCACCTAAACAGTTATAACATAGTCTATGTTTCTTAACTACGTTAACACGATCTTCCAGTTTCAGTTCTTTGAATTTAAGACACCGGTACAAGGGATGCACTTGAGTTTTGCACACAATACACACTTGAGGAGATTTATGGAATTTTGAAATTAGAGTCCTTTTCCGTTCTGGCTGATGGTGTTTTTCCGGAATAGTAGAATTTATAGAGCTTAAAATTTGACATTTTCGCTCTAGGAAAACCAAAAAGTCATCTAATTCAGGAACATCCGTACCTTTAAGAGTTAATTCAAACTGTCTCCTTGTTTCTTTATCTAATTTTTCTGATATGATGTGAAATAACAATACGTTAGAAAATGTATCACGTTGATACTTGAGGGACTTTAGAGTTCTTAAGTTTCTGTTAATATCATCTAAAAAGGCTCTCAGATCTTTAAAGGATTCAGACTTAACTGGAGACAAATTCATAATGTTTTTAATGTGAGTGTCCACTATAATTCTTTTGTTTTCAAACCTACTTTCTAAAGCTTTAAAGAGTGACTCATAAGTGTCATCAGAGGCCTCTATAGCTTTAGCTTCACCTTTAAGAGAGGCTTTTAGATAATACAGTTTTTCTTCGTTAGAAATATCTGAATCAACATCAATTAGGTTCTTAAATTGAATTTTAAAGTTATTCCACTCGTCAAATTTACCACTAAATGTGGGGAGTGGTATCTGGGGGAGCTTAACATATCTCTTAATTGCATCAGAACTACTTTTAGATTCATCTTTAAGTTCACAAACACTTAAATCAACAACAGAGTTCTTTTCAATGTCTTGAATTAGAGTTTTTATTCTTACCTCCAATTTATGTAGTTCGTCGTCTACTTCAGTCAAAGCGGTTTCAATGTCCGTAAACTGATCGTCTGCTACTGTTTCATAATACTGATCTTTGAGTAAATCAAACTTAGTTCCAAGTTTTTGCACAGTTTCTAGAAAAGTTTTGAGTTCAACTTCGGAAGGCTCATTGTCCTCAATAGCAGAAGTGGTTTTTGTAATTTGACCCTTGATGGCTCCACGTTTTCTGTTTAGAGTTGCAAGCGTAGTTTCACCTTTCTCAACTTTCGACATGGCGCAAAGTTCGGCGAATAGTTCACAGTTAATAAGCGATTCGTCAAATCGAAACTAACATCAAGCGATATGAAATATGCGATCGGATCGTTCTCCGGTTCGTTAGGACCAATGAAGGTAGCTCAGTAGTGTCCTTAGTTAGGACTTGAAATAAAAAGCGAAGCGGACTGTATATGAAAGAAAAAGCGTTTATTTCGCCTAGACGGCTGCGGAGCTAGGAGTACAAAACCGCTCTCGTTGAGCGTCAAGTAGATACTGAATATATTTTACATAAGAGCATAGAGGGCGCTACAGAAACACTGAACAAACAGTATAGAGGGCGCCACCAGGGAAGCTGGTAGCCAACACTATATACTGTATTTTCCTTAACTTTTTTTAATTTTTTTGTTTGATCTACATTTCTACCCATTTATGTTATTATTGCACAAATAGAAGCATTTTAGCAACAATGAGTATCAATTAGCTTAAAATTGTTTATTATAGACAAAATAAGAGTTAACAAGTTTTTTCCCATTCTGTTTTAGGTTCTATTTATTTATATTAGAGAATTGAATCACATCCAAGTTCCAGCTCACAGGACATTTTACATGTAATGAATGAACCTTACTAAATGGTTCTTGGTTTTGTTGACCACTTTTGTGGCATCAATTCTAAGCGCTTTTTGGTTGATCATTTATATTTGTAAATCTATTTGTGTCTATGGTTTAATACCTGAATTAAACCAGTCTGCCAGATGTTTTAGGGAATGGCGACTTACAATGGAGTTGAGGTAAGCATCTTATTAAACATCGTGTGCTCTTTCAGCGTTTGCATTCCCTCTTTACCTATCTATAATCTTCTAGAAAAAGCAATCATATTTTGTTTTTAATATCTATGATGTGGCAGTTTTGTGTAATTTAATTAATCAGATAAGTTAGATACCCACAAGGTCCTAAAATGTGGACCCCTGTAACTGACTAGATTGATTTTCTCAGTATCTATCTGGCTATGAAATTTAAAACTGATTATGATCCATAATGACAGATATTTATTACTTAGACTTAGACCATATGTGATTGTTTTGTAAATAATTTTAATAGATGAAAATATTCCCAATTCCATATTTTGGAAATTTCTAAACATACAAAGGAAATACTGTTGTTCCTTTAACCACGGCTTACTAGATGTACTTATACAGGCTAGCCGAGTTTTAAACAATGAAAACCATTTGACAACTTTTCCCGCTTCCTTGGAGCGCTACAAGACCTACCTATATCACCCACCGCCTTCAACACTGTGGATATGCTTTGCCAGTTGGTCCAGTATTGCCATCTGTATTTGCAATGATTTCCGTACTCGGCTAGCTTGTATAAGTATCTAGTAAGCCGTGCTTTAACACTTTCTATCGGAAGCCTCCCAAGGCTCACATTGAATCCAATGAGAAATTGGGGTGAATAGGTATGAAAGGTTTAAAAGCAGTCATTTATTACTCAGATACTTTTAGATCTCTAAAAAATTATCACATTATGAGCCAATTTTGCAACGTTCTTTTGCATGTTTGTATTAAACTGATTACACAACTAATTGTTTTTATGACGGATTTATTAGTGTTGATCTGATTTTACTGAATTCATCACTGTAGTGTATATTATATTGATTGATTGTTTTAACACTCATCTATCTAAGTGATTATTACCTGAAGAAAAACTAAATAATCAAATTGTTTGTTAATTTTAAATTAAATTTTGGTTAAACATGACAGACATGTGCAAGATTAAAAATATTGGATGTAAAACTTCACCAACTTGCCAACGCTCACTTACAACTTCACAACGCTCACTAAATATATGGATTACTCTCACCTTTGGCAGAATCCACTTTGGTTTCTTACTTCAAATCAGCAATAAATATTTATTTACATGGAGATCCTATAATATTCATTTAAACTAAAACAAAGACACTTTAAGATTAATAACTTAAATATTTCAAAACTGAACCTGTTGAATTGAAAAGTTCAAATATCCTGTCCTCTTCCTGTCAAAAAATCCCTATCCTATACCGACCCAAAATGATTGGTAATTGCTGATTCAAGAGAGAAGCTAGGAATGATGTAGAATTACATAGTTGCCTGGAAGAAGCAGATGTAACTCGAATTTTCAGTCCTAAAATTGTCATTAAAATGCAAGACACAATTTTAATAATTGGATAAATTTAATGTTTAGTCAATTACAATAATAGCTTGATGCAGGGGCGTAGCCAGAGGGGGGGGGGATATAGGGGATATATCCCCCCCCTGAAACTTTCCTTTTTTGACCATAGAAAACCACTAAAACTACCCCACATCCCCTCCAGAAATATCAATACCCCTCTCTGAAATTTTTTTCTGGCTACACCACCGGTCCCATGTAATATTATTGGAAATATATATTCGTGGAATAGCATACATGTCTCATGCTTTATTTTTATAACTTTAATTAAAATCTTCTGCAGACGCACTGTGGTCAGAGCATCTGACTGCAAAGCCGTACGTCTGGGGTTCGAATCCCCGTTTGGCATGGATGTTAGTTTCTGTCCTTGTGTGTGATGAATGAATGTGGCCCCCCTGTAAAAAGGGGCTGTGGCTGTGTGAATGTGGCGTGGGCAACAGTACTTCACCTCAGTGGCTTCGGTCTACAGGTGCCCACTGGGTAACGCAAAGTAAGTACTGCTTCGGTATTATCTGGGTTAATAAACTTAGTTAAGCTGTAGGTAACTGTTTAAAAATTACCTGCCATTAGAAAAATATTAAAACCTTCTTTATTGATCGAGAAAATATTAAAAATTTTCATGAAAAATATATGGAAGGTTGACAACAAATATGGTTGAAAAGGATGGGCACTGGGCAGTAACTGAGAAAATCCAGTCAGCTACTGGGGTCCACATTTTAGGAGCTTGTGGGAAACTTATCAGATAAATTAAAATACACAAAACTGCCACATCATAGATATTAAAAACAAAATACGATTGCTTTTTCTAGAAAATTATAGATAGGTAAGGAGGGAATGCAAACGCTGAAAGAGCACACGATGTTTAATAAGATGCTTACCTCAACTCCATTGTAAGTCGCCATTCCCTAAAACATCTGGTAGACTGGTTTAATTCAGGTATTAAACCATAGACACAAATAGATTTACAAATATAAATGATCAACCAAAAAGCGCTTAGAATTGATGCCACAAAAGTGGTCACCAAAACCAAGAACCATTTAGTAAGGTTCATTCATTACATGTAAAATGTCCTGTCAGCTGGAACTTGGATGTGATTCAATTCTCTAATATAAATAAATAGAACCTAAAACAGAATGGGAAAAAACTTGTTAACTCTTTTTTTGTCTATAATAAACAATTTTGAGCTAATTGATACTCATTGTTGCTAAAATGCTTCTATTTGTGCAATAATAACATAAATGGGTAGAAATGTGGATCAAACAAAAAAATTAAAAAAAGTTAAGGAAAATACAGTATAGTACTATTTTTACAAAGCCTCAAAACAATATAATACTAAAATGAAATAATAAAAGTGTAGCTAACGATGATAAATATCTAAAACAAAACTATTTACACACTCACTTAATAACATTAATGGAGATACTAATTTTTATTTAAATCTATAAAAGTGGAGCCCAAGTAATAAATTTGCTTATTAATTAATGATTAACATACCTTTATCTATGCTCAAAAGTGGTGTGATATACTAAAGAACGTTGAATATTATATAAAAACATATATTTTCACACTCGCATGATAAACAAATGGAGATGAAATTTCTTGTTACAATCTTAAAAAATGAGACCGAAAATCTAAATTATACTTGTTACTAAATGATAAACATACCTTGAAATATACTGTAAAGTGGTTTTATAAGTTAACAAACGAAGGACAATATTCTAAAACTAATATCTTTTCACACTATCGTGTTAGACTCCATTGGTATCAATGGACCCAAAATGTTATCGTTGAATTTTCAAAAAGAAAAGCAAACTAAAAATACTCCGATTGTTTATAAATGATTGCCATACCTTTAACTATGCGGGAAAGGTGTTCTATACCCTAAGAAATGACGATTAATATTTTTAAAAAATTATTCTTTAACACTCCCATGTTAAACGCCATAGAGATTGGGTTTGTTTGTCCCCAGCGCCATGTTGATGACGTCACGACTTCAGCGACGTATTCTCCCAACCTGTAACAAGATGTCATGATTTTCGATTTCCATTATGGCCTATGGCCGTGGACTCTCTGTTCTAGTACTCTGTGGCTCGTACAGCTCTATACGAGCATTGCCATTGGCAGAGCACCCTCTTTCCATCAGGTGACGTCACGGATGAGCCAACCTTCTCTCTCTACAAACCTTGAGCTTAGGCCCGATCTCACCAACATTCAGTTAGAGGTAAGCGCCGGTTAAGTCATGTTTAACTGGAACTTTCCTTCTCACCATTGCCAGTTAGCCTTAAGCACCGCTTAAAGTTCCCGTTAAACTAATCGGTACTTTATCTGCCGCTTAGGTGTCCAAAAGTTCCAGTTAGTCGCAAAAACAGTCGTGCTGCCATCTATAAGCTGGTCTGTGAAATACAACCTCTGATTCAGTTTATGTTTTGAATAAACTTATTTTAATCAGAATTACAGTTTTTTACTGCATGAACTTCTATAAGAATCTTGTAAAAACTAATTTGAACAAGTTTAGACTGCAAATTTATCATTATTACGATCTAAATACTTGTATTAATAATTGGTTAATATTTTATCCAAGATGGCGGCGATTCTACTCCAAAAGGCTGACACAGTACACCTTTTTCGTACCACTGTATTCGTACGCCTTAAAAGAAATAGTTCTAAAAGAAAATAAAGATTATCGTTTCAAGCGTACAAATAATTGAAAGCCCGTGTGCTCTAATGAATGTTTGTGTTATAATTGACAAATAAAAATAGAAATTTCAGTAAAATGGATCAAAATAGTGGATATGAGCTTTTTAACTGGTAGTTTAGTTAATCGACGAAAAGTTAACTGGACGTTTCGTTGGTGAGACGACTGCGATTTTTAAGCTCCAGTTATATTTAAGCACCAGTTAGCTAAGCGGAGATTAGCAAGAAGTTGGTGAGATCGGGCCTTAATGGACTCTAACCGCCTATCTGTGGTTCGAGACTTCACGGAACCAACACGTGACCTACAACTGAGAAAGATGAAACTAGAAGGCGCTCCTAAAGTCTGTCTGCCCTAGCAAGGCACGAGTGGCAAACCTAAAATCAGTACCCACAGCAGAAAAAACAGTGGCGAGTGCACTAAAAAAGCCATAAAGATGGTTATCTCACTTCTATTAGATACCCGATACCCTGCACTCGCCACTGCTTTCTCTGCAGTGGGTACGGATTTTAGGTTTGCCACTCGTGCCTTGCTAGGGCAGACAGACTTTAACTCATGTTAAGTGAATGATTTGGCTTCTAAATGTACCGCTAAACAGCCAAAACTCGCCAAGCATGCGCAACTCTGAACTTGCGCCACGTGTTTGTTTAGAATTTCTCCCACGAAGTGTCTACTTGGACGGCAAAACCGGCAGTTGACACATGCACCGTAGGTCTCGCGTACAAGGTTACAGTACGACCACGAAGTTCAGTCGCTTGACCTTTCTTGGGGAGAGCTAGCCGCTTCGGGGTAGCTAAAAAAAGGAAGAGATTCAGTTTTTTTTGGGGTTGCCCGTGACGTCACTGCATGGTCAGGGGGTGCTCTGCCAATAGACGACATTAGTGTGACGTCACTTGCTTGTTTGGAAACGTTGATTCTATCCGTGATTGGTTCCGTGATTGGAAGTAAATCCGTACGGATCCGTACGGAACCAATCACGGATGGAATCAACGTTTCCAAACAAGCAAGTGACGTAATGACTAATGTCGTCTATTACAGCTGTGATTTACAGCTGTACGCTGTACGAGCATTGCCATTGGCAGAGCACCCCCTGTCCATGCAGTGACGTCACGGATGAGCCAACCTTCTCTCTCTACTGACCTTGTAAAGTGTATTTTCCTGCCAAATAGACAGAGCCTTTCTCAGGGCTGTAAGCAGTTCGGTTCAAATCGGGAGCGCCATCTACATGAGTTTGTAGAATGGGTACTCTAGTAATTGCGGCGCAAATTTAGAACTGCTGATGCGCCAATTTTTAGCGATAAAAGCAACCCTTATACAATGGTAAAAGTGCCGCTAAACAGCCAAATCTGGCCAACCATCAGCAGTTCTGAACTTGCGCCTACTTCCATAATAAGTTAAGGTTAAAAAATTGTACCTTTTAGAAATTGTACGGTAAGATTTGCATCTTTTTACACAAAAAATTGTGAGTGATGCAAAGTTCCAAGTACTGAAAACAAATTTCAGAAATTTTACTTACTCTGAAAAAAAAAAAAGGTTTTAAATCGGTTTTATCCAATTAGTCCAAATTTCGGGGTCCAATTAATTCAATGCCAGGACATTGCCTCGCGACTTCTTTCAGGAATTATCGCGCCCATAAGGGGTCACGCCCCAGTTTTAGAACCACTGCGTTATACATAGATAGGATTTGCATCCTTGATGAACTTAATAATGCGAATAATAGAGTTTCAAGTACAAAAAGGGGTCTGAGGGTCCTCTCACAGAATATTTTTGGAAACATTTACCTTAAAAAAAAAACGTGTTTCAACTTTTTGGTACTTCTAGATCGAATTTCTGGGGGCAGAACCCCTCATCCCTTCTTTTATTTACGACACTTATTAATGTGAAACTTCAAACATGCAGCATATAGAGACCCTATATAGTGGGTCTCTAAAGCAGCTCTACTATCAGAAAATTCCTTGGAATCTCTTGAACAAAGTATATAATTTTGATTATTTTTTTTCTTAAGGGGGGGGGAGCGATATTTTCAGGAGTGACCAACCTGCCGTTCCGATAAAATTGGTTGTTTAGAGCGGTGGTTGTGATCGCTCTGAAGGGGTAAACATTAGATTGCTTTACAACTCATTTAACACATTTTTCAAACTATGAATTGGCTAGAAAGCTCCAAGAAATTGATTACTCACTACACCATAGCGGCCAACTCTCCCGATGTTTTCGGGAGACTCCCGAATTTCACTGTTATCTCCCGATATCCCGAAAAAGTATTAAATCTCCCGAAATTCTTTATAAATAAAGTTTGAGGATTTTACGGGCAATTTTCGCTTTTCTGATTGGGAGTGCGTACGAAACCAGTCGATAATAGGCTAGGAGCGAGCGTTGTTTGAAGTTTTGGATAGATGATGTAGTTTTGGATAGAAGATCAGGGAAAAGTCAGGGAATTTTATTCATCTGGAAAAATCGGGGAAATTCGGAAAAAAGTTTTAAAAAATCAGGGAAGATTTTAGTAATTCACGCCCCAAATACGCGCGATCCACGATCTCATCCTTCACTCATTTCCATTGGCTGGGAAAGTCTGGAAATCCTATAACGGTCTGGAATTCAATGAAAAATCCCGGATTTTCATACATGCTTCCGGACGTATGAAAAGGCCTTTACGCCTGTAAAGTTGGCATTTTTACGGCGTGAATGCGGGCAGAAAAAACAACTTGACGGTCGGTTCGCGATCGCATTTTTCTTACTTCGTGTCAATATCCTTGGCTTTAAATTCTTGTTTTTGGTGAAAAATGGTCACTTATTGGCAGCGTTCGAAATTGGGGTGTTTTGCTGGTCCGGGACAACTAAAAAACGCCTCGGACCAGTGGAATCAGAAATTCACTAGTCCGCCGGACAAGTGTGTTTCTGGTGAAAAAATATCACACCCTCCAGTTCTAGCGGTAAAAAAAGTGCGTTTGATGATTGCATTTGGTGAAGCAAGTACACATTTTTGACAGAACCCGAAATGTGGCGATACGGGAGCTCCCGGCGAAAGAGAAAAAATATTATTGAATATGTATTAATTTTTAACATTACTATTTGGTACACACATTCAATGCAATAGTTATTTAATAATAAAATTTAAACCGGTCCTTTTTAATTTGTCGGACCAGTGATTTTTGTTGCGGACCAGTAAGATTGGCAAAGCACTGGTCCGCAGGACCAGTGGCTTTGTTTCTCAATTTCTAACGCTGCTTATTGATACTTCAAATGTGATGAGTATTTAGCTGACAAATTAAGAGTTTTATTAGAGGAATTTCCTGTTGTTTGCAAGAAGGCAAGTAGAAATTTGTAGTCTGGGAAATTTTTTCCACAGATTCTGTAGCCACCCTGAAGATGTAGTTTTTATTTAAAAGTGTGCAATGTTTTTCTTATAAAAATTAGTAGTAAAAGTTAATAAAAAAAGTTTAAGTAGTATTTCTGTTGTGAGAATCCTTATATAGTATTATTTTAAATTTGTTTTTATTCTTAAGTCTTGGAGAACTACTGTATTCTAACAAAATTAGATGTCGTAAAAATCTCCCTAATTTGTGTGAAAATCTCCCTAATTTTTTTGAACTATCTCCCTAATTTATGTTTTCAAATGTTGGCCGCTATGCTACACAATACTACAATTACGATAAAAAAAGTTACATTCTACTAAAACAAGAAAAAATATTATTGTTTTAATTTTTTTTTAATTATTTTTCTGTCATACGCTCATCTGGAAATAGAAACTGTAAATGCCTACCAACTAAACTGAATTACAGTAACTCAGCTTAAGAATTCCCGTTTTTAAGCCCACGGCCGTATCCAAGCGAGGTTATTAGGAATTCAACTTCAGTGCAATAACAATTTTCATACTGTTTTTTCCTTGAAAATTATGTGACTTACGAGGAGTGATCCTCTTCGGGTCTCAAAGTGACTTAAACCCTACTAGAAATAATTGTAAAAGAAAGGTAGATGGTTAATTCCCATAGGAAATTTTTCGTAGAAAACTATGTTGAAAAGTGTACAGATATACGATGTTTCCTTTAGCCCAATATGGCGGTCTCTATTCAAAACATGTTTATCTACTGCGTTTTTGTTTATAAATATATAATATTTTGAGTAATATAAATTATTCTGCATTAAATAACCTTTTAAATCATGTATATATCAATTGTGTGCTTATTTATAACCGAATAATAATTAAAAAAAAAATGGGAAAAAATAAAAAAATGGGGGGGGAGGCCGCACACGTCAAACTCAGAAGAGACAGAACACTTTTTATTCGTACCTCCTATCTTTCTTATAATTATTCAAAACATGTAGGGGTTTTTGTAAAAAGTGACTTTAAACCTCCTACGATCTAAGCGGATTTTGTGACTTATAAAAAAATATTAACAAAAGGTTACTAAAAAGACTAAAATATTTCATAAGACAGAAAAGCTATAATTTAGTCATAATTGTTTTGAAAAATTTCAAAGAAAGCATTGTTTGTAGTTCATATATATAGACTCTATTTGGGAACATAAAATTATTTAAGCCTATTTAAAAAGGCCAAGTAATTTAATTCAATAAAAATAAAGTAATCCAAGTAATTTTATTCAATACCCATTCAAATTGAGTTTTTGTACCCTCCTGGATATCAAAATTGTTTTACAATGTGCTAAAGTTGCACAAAATTTTTGCACTTAAGAACAGATTGTAATTATAACATTTTAAGGGAAAAAAACATTAACAACGATTATTAAAATATACAATCATCATTTAAAAAATGCAATACTTCAACGGAATTCTACTTTTCCTAATGTGAGGAATTATGTCTGACCCAATGTGGTCAAGGCTGGTCATTTCTGAAGAAAAATGCCTTAAATGAATAATGAAAAGGAAAAGTAGAATTTGAATAATTAAGTATTAAAAGAGCAGAAATTTATCTCTAGAGACCTTGGCCTATTCAGCAGTAATCTTGAATTTGAATAGGTCAAGAACCATCGAGTCTTAATTGTTGGTACTTTTTTTTACATTTCAAAGCTATACTTGTAATTTTGAGGAGATGCGCGATAATTTTGCAAGTATTTTTGTAAAAAAATAAAATTGAATGATAGCCGAATTAATTTGGAAAATTTAAAAACCTCGGTATTGGTGCAATTAAGTGTATAAAAATGTTAGAACATAAGATAGTCTGAAAGGTTTCTCTCCACCATGGAAGCATCGGTATAGTCCCGATTCAGGCAGTGAGAGTTAAAGGAAAACGCACGCGGATTTTAATGGATGTAACTAATTGGGCAACTACTTGTTACTCAAATTTAAGAAAAGTAAACTATTCTGTTTCTCATTGTATTCAAGGATGCATAATATTCCAGGGAGGGGTCAGGGGTAGCTCCAAGCTGCACTTTTCGCTTAATGATAAGTTTATGTCAATTTTACGTAACGCTACAAGAAGTAAAAGAAATTTGGCCATACTCATGACAAAAGTAGACGAATCTTGAAGGTTTGGGCATTTATACACCCCTTGCTTTTTATTATCTTGTTAAACTAATTAAAAATTTTCAATTGCTTTTAAAATGTTTTTTTTTAAACCATTATTTCAAAAAATGGAACTCTTCCAGATAACAATGACTAACGTAAGACTAATTGAGGAGAAGAGTTTTATAACTATATTTATTTGCAAACCAAAAGTTTATGAATGACTGATATTCACATACATGCGTTCTGGATCCACCATACTATGTATTATGTATGTTAGATGACCATACTATGTATGTTGGATGAGAATAGAATGTTTTCTTTTTCTAGAATCAAAGCAAAGAACCCCATCGAACCAAACCGTAGAGGTGATTTATGCTGACATTCAGAAGAATGATTTTTATAAAAAGTGGGTACAGTGATGTTTATGTCCAAAAATACTAAATTTGAGTTATACATGTATTTGGACTTTTAATTCTTTTTTAGTATAATAGCTGCCCAATAAGGTCTTCTTTACAAAAGTTCTTTCCTCATAGGAACAAAGTAGTTGCAAAAATCCTTCAATTAATTTAGGGCTCGACCGATGCATCGGCGCCGATTGTTTAAAAAATAGCCATCGGCATTGGCTGCCAATGTTATCTTGTGAAAAAAAATCGCTCCATCGGCCTAAAAAGACAAAAATAGTTGCCAGCAAAGCGAATAAAATGAGTACCATTCTGGTTCAGCCTGATGCTCTAAATTTAGTTTTAAGTTGAAATTGCGTCTCTTTGTGACAAAACGGACATTTCCCTTGTAGTATCTCTTTTTTTGTCGAGAAAATATCTCCCATACCAGTCTTAGAATTTTGAAGGAAACAATATACTATTGATTCTCCCAATTTTAGTCCAATAATAAGAGAATCGGACGTTTTATATACCCAAAGTTTTCTTTAAATATTCCCCGCGAGTCTCTTGGATCAAGGGCAGAAGGGGAGACTGGGGTCAATTGTAACAAAATTTACAAATTGATCTTCAGCCAAGCCATTTTTTATGTTAGAGTTATGGAAATTGCATGGAAAATTGGTATGGAAATAGGTTGAAACATCCCAATTACAATTGCGTTATGAAAACTGTCCTGTGAACATGCATTACAATATAGTAAATAAAAAATATGCCAAAGAATATTGTTACAATCGACCCTTGAGGTGGGGTCGATTGTAACACATATAAGGGTCAATTGTAACACAACACATTTTCATAAGAAATACGGAAAATTATACAAATTTATTAACAATAGATTTTGTACGAAACACACTGAACCCATTTTTCACTGGGGCGATTGTTTTTGAAATTGTCCATGGAAACAACTAGAAACAACATACAAATATTCATCATCGTCTGATGAGGTTTCACGGTCCGAATATTTGAATTTATTTTTTGTGTAGACTTCTTCTGTTTTACACTTGGTTTATAGGTGCAGATGGGTCTCTTTCTCCTTGATTTTCCTTTTTAATAGTTGCATTGTCATTTTGTACCACTTTTGTTATTGGCAGAACAGCCTGTGGTGAGCATTTTGATATTTGTGGTGATGGCAGTGAATTTGGTTATCTTTTATTAAGAGATTGTGTAGGTGATACAGGTAATTGCTGGTGACAATTTATAAATTAATTAGCGTCGATAACTTATAAATTAATTATAACCCACTGAAGGGTTTTCATTTTTTCTGACAGAATCTGTATAACGGCCCATAACAAATACCGTGCTCACAAACACTTCCCACTGACTTCCCAGACTCCCAAACCTCAGCAGCCGC
Organism: Tetragnatha montana; assembly: GCA_963680715.1. Classification (NCBI taxonomy): domain Eukaryota; kingdom Metazoa; phylum Arthropoda; class Arachnida; order Araneae; family Tetragnathidae; genus Tetragnatha; species Tetragnatha montana. Next base: position 32,262,951 of record OY796676.1, read on the forward strand.
TGCCTCCATTCTTTCCTGACTAATCTGACCCCTTTTAGTTGTCCTTGTACGAGATCTCGGCATTCAAAAGTCAATTTTCACATGTTACAATCGTCCCCGGCTGAGTGTTACATTTGACCCCATGTGTCCATTTTTAATTCAACCCTCGTTTTCAAAGAAACTAAAAACAATATTAACTTAAAACTAAACAGAATATAACTATGATAAAATGTAGGTTCATTTTGTAAAAAAAGTTATTTCGTGCTACATACCTGTAGTGCAGGAGAAAGAATTTCACTCAAAAGTAAAAATTTACTTTTATGCTCGAAAAACACTCTTTTCTCAAGTACACTGTTATACCTCAACTGCCAATCTTGGCGCTCTCGGACATTATTCGTTTACAAGCCATGCACATGCTGTTACCTTTGTAATAGCTTGGCATCTATACTTTTCCAGGAATACGAAGTGTTACAATTGACCCGTGTTACTTTTGACCCCAGTCTCCCCTATCCAAGGTGAGGTTAGTGCTCCCCCCCAAAAAATTTCGACAAATTTGTTTTCTTTAAAATTCTGTGACTTACACAAAGAACGCTTCGTAAGCAATAGGTCTTAAATTAGTTAAAACGCTATTACTTTTAAGGGTAGAATTTCAGAAACTTTTCTGGGGGAGAACTTTCCCAAATTCTACCACTTTCAAAGAGTTTTCTTTGAGTACAAACCAAAGGTTCTAATGAGCTGAAACATTATTTTAAAGGTTAAATTTATCATTTCTTCCACGGAACAGACTTTCAATGTTTATTTGAGGGTGACATTGTAATTTTAGATCTGATCTCTTTAGGGAGCAATTTATTTCTGGGGTATTTTTTTTTTCAAATTCTCAAATATAGACAAACAATTGTAACAGATGTTAAATATCAGAAACAAACATATATTATGAATTTTGATCCTTTTCTGATGAAAAGTAGTAATTCCAAATGGTTTAATGCAATTTTTACCATGCCAAAAAAAAACCAAAATGCTATTGTTCGAACCCTAAATTACTTAAACCTAATTTCAGTTGACTTTGACCTCCTACATTCTCAATAATTACTTGTCTGACTTCTACTGAATTTGACTATTTAATTTGAATATGGAGATCCGATGAAAATAAAATCACACTTACCGGAAAGAGAGGAATTGAACATAGAAAATAATGTATAAGTGTCTTTTGTGTGTGCTTGTTTGTGTTGTGCTACCAAACAACTCTCCTTTGCATACTTCTCTTTATTACAGGCGTTAAAAATAGGTTACAGAAATAAACCTAACTTATAATCCATGTCACCTTCTAAATAGACATCCCATTTACAATAACTATGGATGCCTTAAAAATATTAGCTAACCTTAAAGTTAAAACCTGCCAACTGAAAAATTAATGTTAAATATCTAAATAATATATTTCCTAACTAAAGATTAAGCTATATGCAGGTATTAATATTTAAGATGACATGGCTTGTAAAATTTAAATCTAGAAATATCTTCAAGATATGTAGCAGCAATCTTCATAATTTCGCTAAAGTGTCAAAAGGTTAACAATAAATATTGTAGATATGGAAGTATAAATTAATATCGGATCCCCCGACTCAGTTTTAATTAAATATTAGTTTGTTATAAGTCTACTTAAAAAGGCCTACCATAAAAATCTGAAGAAGTTCAATAACAGCAAGCATTATACGCATCATTCCAGACTAGCTCCAGGGAAGATCTATTTCTCCAGAACCTAAAACTAAGAAACACATTATGTGAACCGTCATCAAAATTGGAAATAAGTCCAAAAACCGGAAAAATCGGACCCCCCCCCCCCTGTATAAATTATGGAATTTTCATTGTATATACGAGGTTTTTTTTCAACCTCTGTTTTGCTCCTAAAAAACAGTAGTAGGAATTTCGAAATAATTTTGGTACTGGTTGTTAGGTACATCCTTCAGGATCAATTTTCATTTTTCTATTAGTTATCGAATTTACAAGCGCGCTCCTCGAACTTATTTCCCGCCAACCCATAAATAACTTCGCTTTCTTCTTCACGCTACAGCTTCGTTTGCCCCATAGGTTTTAACCATGGTTTTTGACATGCATGGTTGCCGTACGGAGCGGGGAAAGCTGTCTCTATTTGTATTAGCTCTATGCTTATGCCCACCATGATGCACACTCGTGGAGCTTATGACCCTATCTATTATGAATACTTCTATTTACTTTTAATGTGAAAAAAAAAAACCCACTTCATTGGGCCAAAGTACCCCATTTTACGGTACTTGATCTGTAAAGGAATTTTTAAAACCACTTGGAGGTGTGAAAATTGCACCACTCGGAAACTCCGTTGTAAGGGTTTGAAAGAATAACTTCCAAATATCTTCTGAAGTAATTGCCGTATCACTTAACGCAAACTCCTCTATATCCTACTAGTATCTATACTTGGTTGCAATGTTTCTTGACCCTTAGACGTCATTACGCGAAAGGAAAAACTGAGTAAACAGAAAGCCTGTTGGATCGCTCGGAGGTGTTTTGGTACGCAAATCGTGATAAAAAGACGCTATATTTACACGAGTTTAACAAACAAATAATATTCTTAATTTCACAGACACTGCACTGGGAACTACTTTCTTTGTTTTGTTTCTCAAAGATCAAGTAACATTGCAGTCTAGTATGTAAGAAAATATAAAGTTTTTTAAACCAGAAACTAAAATATAAAATCGCGAGAAAATTACATTTTTTGACTCCGCCCCCTCCAAAACTGCTGTCTCTTTGTAACACACCTCAATCGGGAATAACAAACCATCATAAATCAACCCTCCACCCGAAACGGGAGAATATTTTACTACCGCCTCAATCTGGATATCACCGAAGCCTCAGTGAATCTAGAGAGCAGAACTAGGAGAACGTCACGTGACTCATGGTTTCGGTTTGATTTGATTGGCGACACAGACCTCCTCTTTCGCACAAAAGACGGCAATCCCGTGAGAACTTTTCCCTGTTCTTGAATATCTTAAGTTTTTAGCTGAAAATTTTCACTTTTAACGTTGTACTACTCTAGCTGGAAGGATTTGGTGTTCCAGTTTTATTAAATCAAAATAATGAACTATAAGGAAAGAAATAGAACAGCAGTTAACACAAATTTGATAGAAAATTAAGTTCTCGGTAAATATTTTACTTGTTTATCAAAGAAAAAAATATTGGGCAACTAAAATATATACTTGAAAGCATATTGAATTGATAGAAATTTGTTCAGTTTTGAAAACTAATTCGGCAATGTCGAAGTTGAAACATCCTTGTTATTTCACGAGAAAAACATGAAAAAAATAAGACTATATTTTACTCAGAGTAATCAAAACAGTAGCATGAAGAGTTAGAGGAGAAAAAGTTTGAATAAGTTCTTTTACGAAAATTGTTGGAAAATAATAGAAAATTATTTTTTCGAAAACAAATATTTCATACGAAAAGTGAAAAGGAATGAATTTTTAAAACTCAATTTGTTTTGGAAAATAAAATCAAAGAAATTATATTCAAATGTGTTGTTGATATATTTACTAAAAATAGTTTCTACCTCATTTTTTTAGAGAAAGAAAAAAGTGCTTGGGAAGTTCTATATTTAAGAGAGGTATAATTGAGGAATCCATTCATAATTCAGTTTTAAAACTATTAAGTACGTTATAGGCATTGTATTAATGTTATACATTTGGGACGCATAAAATGTGTAGTGAGTTCACTGAGAATTTTATTATTCCAAAATATTTTATTTTTTGAAAAAATTATGCCTATGAATGAATGAAGAAAAATGAATCGCAAGTCCCTCGGATCAGTACCTAGAAGATTTCATTATATTTTTAGACATCTTATCACTGGTCATTTTATATCGCTTTCTGTTAATTTTGTGTTTTTGTGGTTCTCCACCAACGGACCATCAATAATTCGGAGCCCTACTTTAATAAATTCATTAAAATAGTAATCAAAATACAGTAAGTTGTTTTATGCTGTCTCTTTTACTGTATTTTTATTGTGTGATGTTTTTGGTGCAATTAATCAACAACTCCATAAAATGCATATCGTATGAATAAAAATAGGTTGAAAGTGTGATTTAAAAATTAAACATCATATGAATATCAAATTAATAAGCAAAGTCAAAAGAATTCAATATTGAGGCATATCCCACAGCCTCTTTTTTCCTCAACTGTGTTGCAAACAATATACACTTTATGATGTCCCTCAAGTATCTCTGTCACCACCCCAATACCCCAAGTCAAACAATTAGTTTTCTTTACATGACAAAACATTCCGAAATTTAACTGTGTGTGTATAATCAGAAAAAAATCCATTTCTCTTTCAACTCTAGCCAATTCCTTGAGAAATTATTTTTGGGTTGGTGATATTGAGAGAAAATACCCCGATTCCTATTAAGTTATCTCGTATTTTTGAAGGGAATGCTCAAATTAAATACGTTTAATTAAGGGTTTTGAAGGAGAGAACGCAAGAAGAGCCAAAGAAAGAGTGAAGAAAGATAACAGAAGAGAAAGATAGACTCTAAAAATTGAAAACGAATTTAGAGAATGAGATGGATCACATATGTTTCACAGCACGACCATCCGCATCCCTTTTCTCCCCAAATCCCTCGCGGTTCAGACGGCCCCGTTGCTCGCCTCTCGCGTCGCCAAGCTTGGCGTCTCCCCGCGTCCCGGTCGGTCCGCTCCGCATCCCGCTCCTCCAGTCTTCTCGCAGCCAGGTCACTCAGGTGGCGATCCAGATCGGGGTTGCGGGACAACGACACGACGACAACGGCATGCTCAACTACGGAACGGAGAACCTGGTGGCTCCGGCGCCCTCCCCGCGCCGCGGCGGCCGCTTCGCGTGCTCCCAGCAGTCCGTGCTCCGCGCCATCGACCGCTTCGTCTCGGCCGTCGACAACATGGACGCGACCGTCCTGGTGCCCTCGCGACTCCGCGACATGGCGGTGCAGAACCGGCGCAAGCCCCACCCGCTCCCTCCCGGGGTGCACCAGCACCAGGACCTGCACAGCTTCTACAACATGCTGAAGGACGTGAAGAACGAGCTGCTGTGGGGGCCGTCGTCCATCAACGCGTCCCTCTTCGACTCGCTCAGCAGCGGCATGATGTCGTCCAGCCCGCGCGTCGTGCGGGGGATGACCACCCCCGGCATGATGACCACGGGGATGACCACCCCGCGGCAGGCGTCCGACGACGGCCTGGGCAGCAGCGTGGGCTGCTCGGACACGGACAGTGACTTCGAGAGCATCGTGGCCGACCGCGAGAGCCTCATCATGGAGCAGACGTCGCACCTGGCCACTGCGTTCCGTCACCACTTGCACGGACTGCACGCCATCTTGCACCAGCTGGCAGACTCCGCGGATTACCTGTCTAGTCGGTACCAGGAGGAGATCGAGTCCCCGTAGTACTGATGGGAAAACAGTGTGGACCGTTTTGCTCAACACCATCACGAACTCGATAGGTATGGATTAAGTTATGAGCGGTGGAGAGGACACATGCGACGACTCTGGACGTTGAATCTTTTTTTTTCTAATGACGGCCTTGCCGTTACAGGTGCCAGCAAACTAGAGCAGTGAAGAACACAGTGCTATTTATTTTTTTAGGAATAAGCCTCGTTTTATGCGCTCGGTTCGTGGAGGAATACTGAAGTAGTGCTCTCTATTCGATCCTGTACTCATTAGGTAAAGTTTTTGAATTATTTACATCCTGTCCTAGTGAGTAGTTCAGGTAGATATACACATATTGTGATCACGAACGTAGGAAAAGAAATTATTTATTATAACTCCTAATGAGAAAAACTCTTTAGAATAGCGTTCCTTTTGAATAGGATTAAAAATTATTATTTATAAAGCTTGATGGAAAAATGCTTTACAAATTTGAATAAAATATTTCAAATTCTAATCCCAGAAAAATTAATTTTTCCATACATCATAGGATACCATAAAACGCTGTGTACTTAAAAGTTTTCCTCAATGAATCCAATAAAAAACTAGTTAACATTAAAATACGTGAAAAGATTAAAAATTAAAAATAATAGTTATCATTAACTAAATTTAACACTAAGCTTTACTCTAAAACCTATTATCCCTTCAAAATTTGTTAACATTGAAACCTACCTTCAGAACCATCGAATTCTTAAAGTAATTAGTGACAACCCGTGACCAATTTCTTGAGCACTTATATGGAGCAATTCAATCAGATGTACGCATAACTTGTTGAACCCATGTTGAAAAGAAGATTCTAACACGGTGCGTTATCAGAGGAAAAGCAGCCATGATTTGCTTCGCTATAGTGAAAGATTACCATTATTCAGTTCTAATGAAACTAGTCTCAAGTTTTAAGCCAAATGTGAGTGGTTGAGAGTGCTTGCGATACCGAATGGATTAAAATGTGAAAAAATGAGAGCTTCTTTTTAAATGGTTCTGCTTCGTGCGCCTTTGTGTGTGCTTCTCCTTGGATTTGTTTCACCTATTCTTGTGAAGTTAAAGAGCCAAAGGAACAATGATCAGGTTCACAGTACAAGATACTTTTACCTATGGATTTTTAATCTCCAAATTCAATGATGGATTCTCACTATGCAATTTGGATAAAGAATATACAAGACCCTATCTTTCAGGAACAGTAAAGGCTGGAAAGACTTAAAAAAGCTCTGATGTAAGTACAACTTTCTTAAATTTTTTATTGTTAGAAGAAAATGCACCATGATATAATAACAATGGGAAAATGACTGGGTCAAATCTCGGAATGTCGTTATGGTCACAGTCTAGAAATTCATACCATTCATGCGGGGAAAAAAGTATTTTCTAATGACTAGAGTGTCAATTTGAAAGGTAATTAAGGTAAAACAGCCACAAACATAATATTTTTATTTTTTAAAGAACTTTCAGAAGTTATATTGGTTTAAATTTTGTTATGAAGCCATTCAGGGACTCTGCAACCATTTTTCTATATAACTAAATTTGTACATTTAAAGTAAGAAACGAATTAGTCTTTTAGCTTCTTCTAACAACTGTCTATTTACCTCAAATCCTTTTTTAAAAAGTTACCTTTATTATTTATTAGTTTGAGTTTCCGAAGGTAACTTAGTGCATCTAAAAGGGCTCAGTTCAAGTAAGACTTCAGCGCCACCTAGCGATGCCCTGAAGCAGTGGCGGCTCGTGGGTAGTTCAAATGGGGGTTCACAATTAAATTTTGTAAATACGATTAAGTAAAAATATCACAAATAGAACAGAAGAGGGGGGGGAAGCTCATTCTGAATAAGAAACAAGTTGGAATAGATTTTTATTAGCTTTTAATTTATGTTATTATTGACTTATTGGGGGTTCACGTGCTCATGTGCTCCTATGGACGAGCCGCCACTGCCCGGAAGCCAAGAAAAGTGAAAATTTCAAAAAAAATCAGATTAGGGGACATCCATAAATTACGTGAGGTCAAAAAGAGGGAGGAGGGGTTTGGAAAAATCTCACCAAATCTCACCAAGGGGGGGTCGATTAAAATCTCACGTCAACTTTTTAAGTTAGAAATTAAACGATTTTCTTTGTTTTTTAAGTGTGAGAAAGGAAAATAATTTTAAAAAGTTGTAGATAAATCTCACGTGGGGGGGAGGGGGGGGTAAAGCAAAATCTCACTAAATCTCACCAAGGGGGGAGGGGGGTCCAGATTTTGGAAAAAACACCTCACGTAATTTATGGATGTCCCCTTAAAACAATACATCGGCCTCTTTTTTCGTTAACAATTGTTACCTCATACAAATAAATAATAGGTACTATTTACTTCTATTTTGAGATTGATGAATTTCCCAGATAGAATTGAAAATTTAATAAATCCTCTATCTTCTAATAGTATTATTTCCACCCATTTTTCCTCTGACTCCAAGATTTAAAATTTTTAAGCTTTTTTTCCCTTTAAAATCCATTTTCTAAGAAATATATGATTGAATAGCGTTTATTTCAGAAACATGTCAACGACCAAATTTCTTGTTTTGAGAGCAACCAGAAAAACTGTTTGCGTTTTTCTGAATGTGTTTCGCAATTATTTTTCTTAAAGTAGACCTCATTTCAATATTTTATAGACAAAAATAATTTTTTAAAACTATTTTTTATCTTTGCACAAACTTTGTACTTGACATGTTTCTGCAATAAACAACCTACTTTTATAGTTTAACTCTTATTTTTTTTAAGGATTTGGTAATAAAACTGCGAATATTGGTTAATAATAACATTTATTAAATAGGGGAGAGTGGTGTAGGGTGGGACACCGGGTAAGATGGGATGTTCCCTCTAGCAGCAATAATTGGTGGCACTAGTCGGATGTACAATCATATTTTTCTTTTGAATTAGACTTAGCTAAGTATAATTTAGGATAAATAGCTATTGGTTTTTACAATAAATAACAATAATGCGAATAAATTTGTCTTTTTTTATAATTTTTTCACAATAATTTTGAAAATTAATTATGTATTTTAATTTTGTCCCATCCTATCCCGGTATCGGGAAGATAGCACATTTTTCTTGTTACTGTAATTGGTTTATAAAACTCAAGTTTTATTAACTAGCATATAGTTTATATTTTTTAATATGTTAAAGCGTTTCAAAATGTCATTTGGAAAGTTTCAAACTTGTTATCAAAACTCATTTTTTAAAAAATATTTCTGTAAAATCTGCCCCACTCTCCCCTACTAACCGAAAAATAATTATACTATAGTTCTTGTTTTTCTCTTTTAATCAGTAGATGTACAATAGGGTGTATCGAAAAAACTTTTTTTTGATTTTGATAAAGTCTTAGCAAAAAAAAGTTGTCTAAGGTGGCAGAGAGTACCTGTGATTTTTTTCAGAATTTTTGGATAATATCTAGGGGTGCGCAAAGCCCCCGAAGGTTCCCATGTTAATCCTATGGAGCGCGCAAGCCAAAAAGGCCGAAAATTTGTTTTTCGCCCCTCATTTCTACCCTAATCACACGACGAATGTCTTCACTCGAGTTATGGACCCTATATGATCTAGGCTATCCGACAAAATTTGAATAATAGCCTAAATATCTATATTTCGTTGATTGTGAGCTCTTGGAAATTCGTGATTTTCAACGAAATTTGAGCACACAAAAAAACGAATTATAGATATTTAAGCTATTATTCAAGTTTTTTCGGGTAGCATACGACCCTATATGAAGTAATGAAGTACTCTCTGCCACCTTAGACAACTTTTTTTTGTTAAGACTTTATCAAAATAAAAAAAAAAAAGTTTTTTTCGATACACCCTAATGTACAACCACAGTCGACTCCACTTAATGTGATCACATTTGTCCAAGATCAGAATGATAACAATATCCGACTGATAATAATAAGCGATTCTATATACTAAAAGTGGCAAACAGTAACTCGAGTGTTTGCATTAAAATCACGACTTTTTTGTTGTCTAAATTGAAGCATTTAAAACTATATTCTAGTATGTATTTGAAGCTTAAACATTCTTAAAAAAAATATAGGAGCGGATCTTATAACTACTACATTAATGACTGATTTTATATATATTTGTGTTTATAAATTGGCCTTCTAACGGGAAAAAAGGAAGTTTTATAGGGATTTCACCAAATTTTGATAACATTAAACCATATACTGATCACATAAAAGAACACATTTTGTGTTAATTTAAATAGAGATGATCGGTACAAGTCAATTTTGATAATACTATTATCAGACTGATAACATTAACCGTGATCACATTAAGCGGAGTCGACTATACTTGTTTTTACAAATGATTTAAACTCTAGACTCAGAAATAGTTGCCTGCCAATAAATTTGTGGACAGTAAAACGATTTTGTTTTAAAAGCCTTCAAAATTCTTATCTGGGGTACAAATTCATAAATTGTTTTTTTTTTTCCGGTTTATCAGAATTCCTGAGCTTTCAAATCATTTTATTTTCAATCTTTTTCTGGATTCAACTTTTACTCAATATTACTCCGAATGCACATTTCCTCGTATTGTTTTGGCATATGCTAAAAACCTGGAACCCTCTACATTTGCGTTACTAAAGAAGAAACAGCATTTGAAATTTTAGGTTTCGTTTTTCGTGAATTGTTCTAGGATCATATATTTGGAAAATCATTTGAAATCATATTGGGGAAAAAAAACCCGTTCTACCACTAATAAAAGGTGGAAATGGTGAGATAGTTTTAGAATAAAATAAATAGACTATTCTTAAATAAATTGTGATTTTTAATGTATTTCATACAACAGGTATGAATATTTAGCAGGTTATAAAAAGCTGTAGTATCTCGTAAAAGAATCCATAAATAGAATTAAATTAACTTGGTTATCAATTATTAGTATCATTAGATATTGATGATTTAGTATCTCATTATATTAAATATATAAACGAATCCCAAATTAATCATTTTTGAAGTTTTACTAAAAAGAAGATATTTGATTTTACGACTACAGTTCTTAAACAGAGAATATGTCACTAAATTTATTTTAGATAAATATTGAAATATCGGGATTATAAATTTCGGTTCAAAAATAAATCAATTTATCTTTCCTGTCGTCTAAAAAAACATACTTAGTAATTAATTATAAACTAAATTAATAAACTAAACCATGGTTATTCATGGAATAAATCTTCTTCTTATCTCCTACTGGTCTGACGTAGTCAGACCAGATCAAATAAACCGTAGATTTTTAGAATATTGGAATAAATCTTTATCAGGTTAATAACTTTCAACAAATTTTTATAACTCATAAGTTTTTAATAGCTCGTTCATAGGTCATGTGTGATAATAATAAAAAAAAAAAGCACCGCTTGCTTCAGCTCACTTCGCGCAAGATTCTTCTCACAATGCAGGTCAAGTTTAACGGCATCGAAATTATAGCAGCTACCTTCGGGCACACAGACGGCGGATCAGCTTCAAACATGAAAACAATGATGTAGAGCAGAAAGGTGAAGCGTATTACCATGCAGACGTATTTTTTTAAAAAAAAGACCGTAGGGTAAAAGTTTTTTGCTTGTTGTAAAGACGTCTTTATATTTTTACTTCCTTGTCAGAAACAAGGTGAACATGTTAAAAGGAGAGGGAGAAATAACTGCCTGATGGAACTTGAAATCTTGTCCCTATTGCTATTTAAAGGAGTTTTTATTATAATGAAAACCGGGTATTATCATATTTCACAATAAGGAAATGGTTTGATATCAAAAATCTGGTAGACAGATTATAGCTGTTTTCTAAACATTTATACATTACATTAAACAACAAACAACAGAACATTTTCCCCATTTTATTAATGAAAAACTTAAAAATGAAACTCCGGAATTCCCCGAGTATCCACACTACTAATCCTATTCTTTGCATGAAACGATAACACACGTATTGGTAGAGACCCTTTTATGCACTGGACATTAAGGTATAAGGATCTACTTAAGGTATTTTTCCAAACTTTCTTCACCAATCTACGTGATTTTTAACGGCACGTAATGTTAAATTACTGTAAGTAAATTGTAACAAACATAGCCAAAAGATCCGATTCTCACAGTTTCTCTAGCACCATTAAACTCGCATTTAAAAATTATACAAATATCATAAATGTAAATGAACTAAAAACTTCTGTAAACTTATACATTTAAAATAAATATCAGTAACTAAATTCCATTAAAAGAATCGAATAAAAAAAAAGAGTAATAATTTGTTTATAGATTTTTACTTAACAAACGTATCTAGTATAATACTATGCAAATCAAATAAGCAGTATTTGTTGGTGTGTTCAAATGTTTATTAACATAATTTTAAGTTCTAGAATGTTTTTACGTTTTCAGTAGAATGAAACAAACGAATACCTGAATAAATAAATAATATTAGAATAGTAAGTAGGTAGTTTAGAGCTACATATTAAATAAATAATTGGCCCCTTGAAGGACTTTTTAAGAACGTGTTATAATTTTTTAGATTAATGAAATATTTAGTCTAAGAGCTATTTTCCCAAGAAAAAATAAGTTTATTTAAGTTATTTTTTTAGCAATTTGAGCATTAAAAATATCGTTAACTTCAAACATTATGTTCACATGCCTACAATAAAGTTTCTAAATAGTATTTGAAGTTTCTTTGATACATTTCATATGAGATAAATTTAGTCATAATTTTCATAGTTGACTTTAATTTATCTCATATTTAAAAAAGTAGTTTAATAAAATGTTTTAAAAAGTAATAGTATATTTTGGTAATAACAGAAAAAAAAGATAAGTTTTACGAATAAATTTTAAACATAACCTTGACGACATATTTTTTGAAAAACCCTTGAAGAAATTTTAACTGTATTTTGTTTGGCTTAAAAACTTGTTAAATGCCTCCATATTTACAGCAAAAACATGGGAAGGAGAGTCAATGATGAAAAACTACTTGCATTACGATTTTTGAATGATGTTTTAAAAATAACCGATGAAATCATCTATAAACAACAATTCTAAAATTAACTCCAAATGCTTCACGGGTTTCGAAAATTAAACGAACACCTCATTGGAGAAAGCTTCTCCTAACGTGGCTTTCACGTCGTAATTAATCTTCATAATCACGCATGAAAGAGACTTCAGTCACGAACAACTTTTTCCTTCTTTCTATACCTTTCGTATATTTTGAGTGATATCCACTTTAGCAAGTTAGATAAACATAACATGGCGATTTAAATGATGCATAGAATTCGGTGTTCCAAGCGACTGAGCTCCGTAGAATGTTTACGAAAAAAGTAACGGTTTAGTGAGTGAGGTAAACAGACGATGAAAAACCCGCAGAGCATTCGTTTCCTCTTCTTCTCTCTCCCGTAGGAGTCGGGAGAAAAAAATTTCAATCGGAATCCGATAACTATTACCGATTTGATAAGTTTCTCATAACCTTATTCTATTTTTTGAGTCCTAATACCGATTTTCCGTTTATATCTTGAGAATTCTCATGATGGAATTCGACTTGCTCTTACTTTGCATTCAGTTTTTCCCTATAATGACAATTGCTGATTTTGATCTTAAATTAACTCTTTGATTGAGGAAAATTCCATAGCGCTGTCTTTTCGATATGTGAAGGAAATAGTCTAATTTTGTATTTCAGAATGCTAATGAACTTTTTAAACCTGCATTAAAAGAATAACTTATTCAAGTTTCACGAAAGAACAATTTAGCCTTAATATCGTATCTTTGGTATTTCGAATGCATTCATTGTTTCAAAGATAAAACAAACAATAAAAAAAAATTGTCTAAGTATTTTTTATTGTTTTCTAATGGAAACCAATGATTTAAACATCATGTATATCTTGGTTAAACACTTTTAATTCATTTTCCGGTTTCTGATATGCATAGAATATTTTAAATGGTTTTCGTGATTAACTTCACGATATCATTGATACAAATAAATGTGTTTAATCGTATAGCTGTTATCAAGACTCGCATAAATAATATTTTAGCTGATTTTAATTTTGACTTAATTTGCAGTAGAATATTTCTGGATCACATGTAAACTAAACATATAATTCTTTGTTTAGGAGAAATAAAGGGTGTCGAATGGGGGCTAAAACTTAGCATTAACGCATGCAGCTATTGCTATGAAAGTGGTGTCTAGGATTAGTAAACTGGCTATCATCTATCCGATGAGACATTTTTCAAACGCCCCCTAGCGGAAAGTTATAACATATGTTATAATAAATAAGTATTAATTTTAATATTTATTTATAAAACTATTAGAGATACGGTACGATAGTCAGGCACAACTGTAGAAAACTCTTGATTTAAGAATACTTTCGCCCATTTTCTTGAGTCATAAAAAAAAGAAAATTTAACGTACGTTTTGATAGTTCTATTTTAAGAATTTTGTAGCACCAGGGGTCTTTTTGTACTAGATCAATGCTGCTCAACAACTTTGTATTTGACTTTTGACTCGTACATTTAATTGTTTTTAAAATAAAAATTGTAATTATATTTGGAGCAAGCCGTTTTACTAAGTTTAGACACCTGGAAATCTATTCAAAAAATGGGTTAAGCAGTTAAGGCCGTGATAAGGACTAGACGCCTTGTATATTGAAAACAAAGTTTTCAAAAATGTGTTGCATAATTGATCCTTTCTATGTCAAAGAGGATATATTTATATTCTTAACCTTTAAAAAAAAGTATTCACTTAATATTCCGTTAATGTGTCTTTTAATTCAAATAAACAAGAAATGTTATTGAGAAATCTTGACCTGCATACTTATCACTATCAAATATTTTTTCGCTACTGAACGTTTCATAATAAAATGCAAGTTTTATATTCCCTTTTTGGTAAGTAACATTTTTTAGATACTTATACGTTATTAATCGATATTTCCTAACGCATATCGAGTCTTAATATTTACTTAGAGGAGACTAATTTACAGTTTGGGTTCATGCATGTAATTCATTCTTAAGTCATTCATTCTTTGAGCATCTTCTTCTCAACATGACAAAATGAAGTTTGTCTTAAACGATGTTTACAACAAATATGTTTTCTAGTGACACCAAGTCCCAAAGCAGGACAGAAAAACTATATCTTCATACTTTTGTGGGTTTTTTTTCACAAAACTTAAACTCGCCCTTCAGCATTATGGAAAGAAAAATAAGTGTTTTATTAAACCACAGGACCACATTGGATTTTTCTAATACAAATTTGGCGTACTTAGCATATTGGAGGCTTGAAACTATTTACAGTCGAAAACAATGGTGTCTGTACTGACCATCGTCCTCCATATAGCTCACAATCCATTGTGCGGAGAACAGTGGGATCAGAGGTTCTGGTGATTTTTTATTTATATCTACAGCAATTTGCTGCTCTGTTACTGTTTTTTTTAGCACAATGTAGGAGATGCTCCGTTTTGCTTTAACATTCATCGCTGGGTGGCAAGCACAATTTACTCCTTTAGACCTAGGATTTGCGCTTATCAGCCTAAACGGGAATCCCCCTTTCACTATATCTGCTCGTAAAATTTTGATAGATACGGCAAACTGAAAAATAGCATCCGAGTTCTAAGTCCTTCAAACCAATTTCTTAAAAAAAAAAAAAAAAAAAAAAAAAAAAAAAAACAACACGCCAGTATAAAAAAAATTCTAAAGAACTTAGCATTTTTATTTTATACCACGCCACACTTTCAGTGGAAACACTGTGACTCAATAGATGATTTTCATTAAGCATGTGGCCATAATAAAATGACCTTTCAATGTATAATAATCCATTTGGGAAAGGGTTACGGGAGAACGTTCCCTTTAAAAAAGGATAAAACACAATAAATTCTTAAAAAATGTGTGAGATATTTCAAACTGGTAAATGCAATGCTGAAAAAAAAGAACATAATCCTTAAATGTTCGAAAAATTATATTTTATTGAGAAGGAATTTTTTATAACCTCATTATCCTCTACAGAAGTCAAACTTGGAACCCCCAGCTCTTATCTTAATAAAGCTATAAGCAGAGAGCAGAAAAAAAATCTTGATAATAGCAATTATACCTTCAACACATTTACTGTATAGAACAATGTTTCTCAACCGGTATAGAATGTTTTTTATGAAAACCATTTAATCGTATCTTTTAAGTATTAAAATTTACAGAAATTTACAGAAAAAAAGACATTGCTTATGGGTCTATCAAGCTGTTAAGTACAGAAAACTTAAAGTTGATACAAATTTTATGATAACGTATTTAAAAGAGATAAAAAATTTTACTTGATTCAGGCAATATCTCCTAAATTTTCTTACTTTCCTACTTTTTTAAACTTTTGTTCCAGTTTTAAGTAACAGCCTTTGTTAAAGTTTGGAACTTACAAACATAACTTTAACTAACTTAGCCGAGTTTTAGAACTTTCGAAAAATGTAAAATCATCCTAAAACTGAATTTGGTTTCCTTTATCGATAAAAAGAATACACAAGAAATTAAACCTATCAGAGGATTAGTGAACTGTACTGAAATCGCAATGTAACTACGAGATTAAATTTCTTTATACTACATACCTTTATCTTACTCTTAAAAATTTCTTTTCTGTGAAGAAATTTAAATAATCTGAATTTTCAGGAAACTTTTATTAATAAAATAAAACAGTCTCCTGTTTCATTTACAGTTCACATCAAAGCAAATTATAAAATTTGCCAAGACGAAACAGCATTTAAATATTCTCGTTTTCAAATAAAGTTTTTATTACTTCTTAAATCATTAATTCATTTCCATACATTATTTCATTAATAACATTACCGATTTCCGTCTCTTCACCTGTTTGAAGTACACTGGAGGAACACGTTCCAAAATTTTAGTGATCCCTATATTTTTCTTAAATTTATGCATGCTCAAAATTTATTATTTGTTGAAGAATATTCTCACAAGTTTATATTTTATCATGTTAGAACCCAGGGTTAATAGAATAAGATAAGGTTGGCTCTTCACATAGGAACGAAAATTCGTGTGACGTACTGCTCTCCAGCCGATTACGTAATTCGCGTGATACCCCAGCTTCTCCCTCGATTGGGTCAGATAGAATAGGGATTTTTTTGACAGGAGAGAGGGAAATTTAAACTTTGATCCAACAATTCAGTTTTGAAGCATTTAAGATATGAATCTAAAAGTGTTTTCGTTTTAGATTAAATTGATATTATAGCTTCATGTTGATGAATATCTATTGTTAATTTGAAGTAAGAAACCGAAGTAGATCGTCCCAAAGGCAAGAGGAATCCATAGATTGGTTTTAGGAACATATTAATTTCTTTTAGATTAAAAGCAATTTTGATTTGGGAGGGACAATATATTTCTAGCTCCCTTCATGGAAACTGAAAAGAGTTGAAATAAAATACTAAAAGCAATTTATAGACTTAATGATTACATTATTAAAGCTTGGCAATATTTTTATAATTATTATTATGTACCATTTCTTAATTTGAAGACTATTCAAATTTTACACTAAAACAGGATCAATGTGACCTCACCTTGGAGATCTTATAAAATGATCATATCGTAACTTTGGAATACTGATCCAACTTCTAAACTAACCGTTTCAGTTCGAGTTTCTTTCGGCGATCGTATGTGGGAGTCGGCAAGTTGGTGAAGGTTTACACCCAATAAATTATCTCCTTCATGTTTGTCATGTTTAATCAAAATTGAATTCGAAATCAACAGATTATTTGATTTTTTCTTCATGTAATTATCACTTAGAATCTAAGTGATCATTTATTATCATCTGATTAAGTGATTGTTTTAACACTGATCAATATGTCTTAGATCTGGATAGATCAGTGTTACTACAATCATAATCAGAATATAAGATACATTAGAATAATAAATTCAGTGAGATCAGATTAATTAGTACCTAATAAACTAACTTTGAATTTTAATAAATTAGTAATAAAAGCGATTAGTAGCGTAATCAATTTTATACAAAACATACAAAAGAAGAACAACCCAAAAATAGCACACAATTTGAGGATTTTTTAGTGATCTAAAAGTATCGGATTGAAGGAAAACAAGATACTCATAATTTAATCCAATAAAAATTTTAATCAGTTTTAACCTATCAGAAGTTAAAAAATTGAATGCACCCATATAGATCACAAGTACTGATATTTAAATATATGATTTGTTGCTTAGACAAGTTCACAGGTCTATATTTTCCCTTCCGCGTCTTATATTACTCCCTTCTACGTAAGAAAATCCCTGTATAAGGAGCTCCGCGATTTCCCTATGTAAACCTGATTGGTCACTCCTGTCAAAACTTCAACGCTTTCCAGCCAATTACGTCATCCTGGCTGAAAGTAATCGGAGAGCCAGATGAGCCCTCCCTGGTTAGAACCCAACCTGTTGAATTTTAACTGTGGCGATTGTCTTTGAGATAAAAAGTGGGGATCAATCAAAACCATCAATGCTAGTAAAAAAATGTAATGTAAATAGAATGTATTATTATACAGACAACTGCTTTCTTTATTAATTGTTTTCTGAGAAAAATGAATGAAGTACTTTATTACTTCAACTACATAATTCTAATGAAAATTTTGAAAAATTGAGTAATAGATCCACGTTACTGACCATCTAATGGGGGCATATTCCTAATACTTTGTACTCCAGAGCACTCGGTCACGAGAACGAACATGACCATCGTAGTCCTTTGCACAATAGAGCTGTTGAGTTTTAATGAGTTTAGTTTATTTTAAATTAAAAAAAAATACTATTGAAAGAAATAACAATAGAACATTTACTCATTTTAATGCATAATTACCCCATTGAATCATTTAAAATTCACACGAGAGAAATATTCGTTTTAATGGTTGTGAAAGGATAAATATTAAAAATATCAAGAGCTATTGTTCTTGCGATCGTCCAAAGTTATCCAATATGTCCAATAACTGCAATACCACACTTTCCCGATTACCTTCTGAATTAATCTTCTATATCTATAAAAGCCAAATACCACTGACTGACTGACTCACTGGTAAGTGACAAACACTCAACACGGAATCTCCGAAACTACTGGACCCAGAGGTTTGAAATTTGACAGAGAGGTTCCTCTCAGCTATGCGACGCGCACTAACAAGGAGAGGATCCCAACGTGTCATCACCGATTTGGTTCATTTTTGGTGTGGGAGTAGTGCATGACTAGGACATCAATTTGTGAAAGTATTAAGAAGCAACTTTCAGAAATTTTGGAGAAAATCGCGATTAAAAATCTTAACATGTACTTATATATCTGATAAGATTCTAGTCTTGCAAGCGGATCGTGGTGTAGCGGTAAGAGCAGTGATTCCCAACCCAAAGGTCCCGGGATCGAGTCTCGCTGCATACCATAATTTTTATTTTTGTTTTCCACGCAATTAAGAGCACAGATATGAAATAAAGTAGTACATATTTATATTTGTAATTATCAATTTTGAAACATTTTTTAAATATTTTTTTTTGTTTTTGAAGTCTTTTCATTCCTTGTTTCCCAAAAAAATAGTTATTAAATCCAATTTTTATGATCCTATTGTAAATATTATATGTTTACCTGCAAAAATGTTTATTTTAACTATCAAATCAGACACATAACAAATCCTTTTAGCATAACAAAATTGCGTACTTTCTTTCGGATAGTTAGGGATAAATTAAGGTAAAACTTCATATATAAAAATATAAATTATTATTATTATTTTTTTTTTGAAAAAATCTTTTCATTCCTTGTTTCCCAAAACTATAAATTATTAAATCCAATTTTTTATGATCCTATTGTAAATATTATATATTTACCAAAAATTTTTTTTACGCACAAGAAAAAATATTTTAAAATTTATAATTAAATATTATTATAAGTTTATTTCATATAATCTGTGCTCTTAATTGTGTGGAAAATTAAAATAAAAAATAAGGTATGCAGCGAGACTCGATCCCGGGACCTTTGGGTTGGGAATCACAGCTCTTACCGCTACACCACGATCCGCTTGCAAGACGAGAATCTTATCAAATATGTAAGTACATGTTAAGATTTTTAATCGCGATTTTCTCCAAAATTTCTGAAAGTTGCTTCTTAATATTTTCACAAATTGATGTCCTAATCATGCACTACTTCCACACCAAAAATGAACCAAATCGGTGATGACACGTTGGGATCCTCTCCTTGTAAGAAACGATTTTAAAATCCAACGACTCCTTCCCTGTTTTTCGGCGCTTTTTCGACTCCGTTTTTCCCATTGAAATAACATTGTGCATTGTTGAAATGCATAAATTGCAGTAGGTTTATTTCTCTCTTGAGTTTTCGTCTGGCCTCATTTGTTAAAATATAATTTCAAAAATTTTATAATTTATCAAAAATTAAGACTTAAATCTGTGTAAACTTTCTATTTAAAAATTATATCAATTTTCAGGAAACAAATAAATTCAAATAATTAATTTTGAAACAACATTTTCTTTTATTTGTAATTTTAATTTTTTCTAAAATGCAAACATTTATGGAAAAGCTAAAATAAATGGTTTCCATAGAAACAGAACTGAAATTATTTCATTGTTTCATGGGGCATGGTTTACCAGACTTACCTTTATATTCACTAAATTTTTATTATTAGGTACTAGCAAACCGTTTTCACTAAGAAGTTGGCTATCATGATAAAATGAAAATGAGATTAACAAGTATTTTATTATTTTGATAAAAATGTTTTTATTTTTGGAGATGTAGGATCATACAAATAAAAAATGGATTCTTAATCATTTTTGAATATAGATTAAATTAGGTATAGTATATTTTGCTTTAGCGGCGGGAGTTGTTGACTGAATTACACATCGGGATTATTTTTTGATTAAATTAATATATTGTTTTGGAAAACGATAGAAATTTCATAAAATACGGTTTGTAACATCCTGTAGGAAATTATTCCCAAGGGGCTCAAAGAGGGTTGTGATTTTTACTTCCTAAGTTTTTTAAAGTTATTTATAAAAACCGATGCGGAATTTTAAAAGAACATCGGAAATACTTCATAGAAATTTTGTTTAAGATTTTAAAAACTGGATTTCAAAAGATTGATGATTTTAATTGGAAAAAGACGACGGGGGTGACGGGATGATAAGTGACTGCTTATCCAGAAAAAGAAAAGACATAACTTGATAAACCTGATGATTTCAATTTGATTGTTCTTTACAGCGAAGGTAACAGCCAAATTTAAATGCGGGACGGGATGAGTAAGGGTGTATTTTCAAAGTTAGGAACTTGGATGAAAAAGACGACGGGGACGACGGGATGATAAGTGACTGCTAATCCAGAAAAAGAAAAGACATAACTTGAAAAACTTTTAAAAATATTTATGAATTAACTCAACCCGTGCAAGGCCGGGTAAGTCAGCTAGTAGATAATAAAAACAAGTAACTTTGCTAAGAATGACATAAAGACAAAACCGTTTCGAAACGCTTACGATCGTCCATACCACAATTCGACATATCCCTCCGATGTTACCCAAACCTTGAAACAACGGCGAATTGGGCGATGACCTAAAAAAAACCCTCAAACTTACGCGTTTCTCAATTTTGTCGAGAGAACATATCCCAATCAGAGCGCGACTCGCGGTTTAATTTTAGACAAAGAGCTTTCTTCACCGACACCACCATCGCCACGGTGCCACGTGCCCCCGACGTCCAGTCCCTCACGTGTGTCTGGACATGTTAATTCATTCGATCCGCACCAAGGTTGTATGAATAAAATGGGATATAATTGGGCATAATTTAACATCAGAGATATGTAATTTCGGTTTTTTAAGAGAGGGCTTAAGTACGTGGTTTCATCAGGGCCTTGGTGGTTTTTCCTCTCCTTGTTCCAAATGGGGATCTCATTCGGTAATTACGCTCGAGATTCGCAAAATATGCTTACTTCCGTACCATTCTGGAATTAATTTCGCGTAAATTGTTTGAGTATGTAGATTTTTCAAAGAGGTAATTGTGTTAATGACGGTTTTAAATAAATGTCTTCATTGATTAGAATGCGATCGATGTATTATTCTGGTATAGTGTGTACTCTAGGACGTGATTTCCACGTGATTTTCGTCCTTCCTTTTTGTCCTGTCAAAAGGGGAGATAAATTCCGACGCACAAAGATGTAATTCAACAGGTATTTTATGTTTTTGAAAGACACTTGTCAGGAAAATATCAAGGGTTGAATTAATTTAGGATCAAGGCCTCATAAGATAATTACAATCATCATGATTGAAATTGAAAAAAAAAAAAATCAGAAATAATAGCCAAGGACACATATTTTCGTCTCGGATATATAACATGGCATATTAGGTCAATATTTAAAAAGACAAGAAGCAAAAATTTCGAAAGATTTCATTGCCATGATAGAGACAGCCTTTGCTTTACGTAATTAGATACAACTAAGTGCAGTAAAAATACCTTCAGATTTTATTTAAACTCTAAACAAAGGAAGACTTGAAGTATGAAGTGTTAAAATACCGTTACGAACTATCAATTTAACTGTATTTACAAATCGACAGGCCCCGATCACTCCTGTTTAAATTAACACAAAATGTACCGCTATATCTGATCAACGCAACTTATAATGTTATCAAAATATGTCCATAACTGCAACAAAATACATAACAATCTTTTTCTAGTTTTGAAGATAAATTTTTAAAAACAATGTGGTACTTTTTTCTAAAAATCAGTAAAAATCATTTCTAAATATATTTTTTACGTTTGTAAATTGTGTAATTTTTAAAAAATATAAAATCGTTTTAAACTCTTTAATTATTTTTGTTGCTTACTTCTTGTTACTTTGTTAATTTACTCGTTATCTAATTGTGATTTTAATGCAAACACTCAACAGGGTGTTTCAAAAGACCGTTTCACGACTTTTATTTGGAACCTACATTTTAGGGTCATGGAAGTATAGTGTACCCTTAGGTAAGTGACTTATGACCATTGACCATGCTGAATACATTTTGAGACGGTATACAGCGCCATTATAAAAGCAAAATAAGAAAGTTAAAAAAATAATTAAAAATCTATACGAGAATGAACGAAAACTTCAGTGAGAAAATTGTTTGCAATACCATGACAAACGCACAGACAAAAGTTTCCCGAAAATATCTGAAATTTTCGAAGAGATATTAGCATATGAAAATAACACTTTTTTAAGTCCTCAGAACCTAACAATTTTCGCGAACATTCAAGCTTTTCAGTGCTATCATATAGTTTTGAGTTTTTTTAATTCAATAAAGACAAATTTTAAATAAAAAATCAACGAACGAAACTTGAAAATTTGCGAACTTTTTCGGTTTTGTGGCTTGAAAAAGTAGGGGAGACCGGGGCTAGTTTTCCACTGGGGCAAATTTTCCAACGCCCTTTATTTTTAAATGAGCAATTAGATCAACCCAACGAGTGAACTGGATGAAAAAGAAAGACTTCACACATATTCTGATGTACTTTCAGAATTTTAGCTCTTGTAGTTTCGTCAGAAAAGCGGTTTTCTCAATATTTTGCTCTTTGCGTAAACTTTTGGATTTTTATTAAAAATGTGATTAAGCCCTTTTAATTTTAACTGACTAATCTGATATTGCATATTCTGATAGAGGATTTCTTCCTCTACAAAACTATGCTTTTGTTTTTCAATAATATTACACCCCCACTCGTTGAGGGGCTCCCAAAGTTCAAAAAGTGAGTTGGGGCAGGTTTTCCAAAAGTAGACGGGGCACTTATTCCAACATTTGTGTGGCTCAAGCTCAAACCAATCAACCAATCCATAACGCAAGCTAACGATTCCAAAGGAGTTGTTTGTTCGAATCCCTCTAAATTTTTTTCCTATTTCTTTCAAAAAAGGTGGTGTTCTTATTGTTAAAGTGTATATAGTTCTTATAGTACTTACATTTAAAGAAAATGACCATGAAAGCCTTTACAAATATTCATTTAATCAGATAAACAGACCCACTAGAAGGATTTGCAATTTGAAAATTAGAATGTTATGGTTTGAAGTTCGTCGAATTTACATTGAAATCTCGTTTTTCATAGATTTTGATCCTTACAGCCATTAACCCCGTGCACAATGTAGGAAATTTCATTTAGAAAATTTTCGCCAAACTCTTATCGCCAAAGATTAGAAGGAAAATCGCCACGTTATGAAAATTACTGTAACCCGCAATAACACGATATACTAACTCAGATAGTTGGTCAGATTTATTACTAAAACTTGCTGACTGCTGCCGGCGTGGCCGAACGGTTAGTGTGCTTGGTCTCTAAGCTTCAGAACCAGGTTCGAATCGGCATACCTGCCATATGATTGATTAATTTTAAAAAGTTTGAAGATGCCTGAAATTTAAACTACTTATAAAGTAGAGTTATTAGTTATTTTTACACTATTGATTTCCGTAAAAGGAAATATTAACCTATTTTTTATGTGTATGTAAAATGTTTTACTTGTTACTAATTTTTTTCAGAGGAAAAAATTCCGAAACGATACTTTACAATATTCGACTAAAAATTTCACCTGCATTAAATTAGAAGTATTTTTGAATTACATGAATAAAAATCTAAAACAAGAAACAAAGATTAAACCATTTTTTAAATTTTTTTTTACTATAGAAAGATTATTTCTCTACATAGGTTTCACAAAGGAATTTGGTTTTACATATGAATCAAACTTTTAGAAAAGTCATCACTTAATAAGAACGGTGTCTTCTTACATTTATTGTCTATTAAATATAATAAAGATGGGCACAGCTTCGATAAGAGTCCTCCAGCCGCCATGTTTATCCACATCTCCTTCAGCAATATGCTTAAGTGTTGTCATCATTTGAGCTTATGGGTAAACATGGCGCCTCAAGATGCAAGTTAACTTAAATGCAATAACTTTGCAGAAAAAAAAAACTGTAGTGCAAAAATTGATATCCCCCCCTCTCGAAACACACTCTTTTTAAGCATAATACAGACGTCCCAGGGTTGCACCGACAGCCTACTACCGTCCGGCAGGGTCGATGATGTCAGAATTATCTAACGCACCCTAAACACTCGATGCTAGAATTTGGTAGTGGACTGATATATAATTAAACTATTATAAATAAAACAGTGGTGGCCACACAAAAGAAAAGATTAACACTATAATTAAAATTTAGCTACCACTTTTAATTTTATTTTCTTTTTTATATATAATAAATCTTTTAAATGGGGAGTACAGACGGGGCAGGAGCAGCTTTCGCTGTTGGTACCCCGTTACCGATGTATACTCTCTGGGGAGTACAGCAGATCCAGCCGCATGTGCTGTAAATAAGATATAGGGCCGGCATCGGGTTTAAAAACTGTTCTCTAAGATTTTAATCCCCTAAAATTAAACTCCAATATCAATCTCCAATTTTTATTCTGGATATCCCACTGTTTCCATGGATCAATGCTTTGCATATTCCACAATAAAGGATTATCAAATGTTTGGCAGTGAAAAATGGTCTCGATTAACCCCTCCCCCCAAAAAAAAAATATTCACTCATAATTATAAAGACGCATTCTTACTCTTTTCTTTATGGATTATTTTTGTCAGTGTGGTGGGTGTTTAAATTATTAAAAATTTTAAACAGAATGAAATAAATTTTTTTAAAAATTTATCATGACCACACGACGATTCAAATTTTTCCTTAACCTCCTAATAAGTTAAAATATCAAGAAGCTTCTAATCGTTGATGTGATTTAAGTTAATTAATTTTATGTAATCAATTTTAGTAAATTTGATGTTTGATGCTTAACTTCTTAACATAATTAATATTTATATTGGTATTTTATTCCAAGCACAACGTTCAGGAACTTCCTTAGTTTTTCGTTAAAAATGATTAAAACTCCCTACCCAATCTAATAAAACATTTTTCCTCAAATGGGCAGTTTCTGGAAATGTAATAAAACATACATAACTCTCAATTACCTAATCATTATAAACACGACCGTAGAATCATAATAATCATATTTGAAATTTTATCTGAGTTTTCTTTTATTCATAGTATATGCATAAGCAAATTTTAAACTTTGAAAGTGTTTTAATTTTTAAAGAAAAATATGTTTTTTTTTATTAAGTGGGAAAGTTCTATTAGAACCATTCTCTAAATATTAATATTAAAAAAACACCTCTAAACATATCTGTATTAAAGTATTTTGACAGGAACTTTTGAGAAGTAAAATAACTTAACGTAATACTAATCCATATAATAATTTCATAATTTAACGTGATACGTGGTATTTTTATTACCTATTTACAGGAATTAAATAATTAACTAAATTAAATTTAATTGTATAAATTTTTCCAAATGCTTTAAATTTGAAGCAGTATCCAACATCTATTCTGCTTTGTGTTTGCCTATATCCCTATCGGTTAACCTAAAACAATGAGTAACTGATTTGGCAACTGCGGGGACAGAACCTGCAACCTAGTGATTACGAGCTTGATACTCTACCAACTAGGCTACCACTTTAGGTATCCTAATTAAAAGACAAAATTGCGCCAAAATATAGATAAATAGCCAAATATGTTTTAACTTTTGTGGGAATTGTGCCATAGTATAGATAAGCAGCCAAATCTGTTTTAAATTTCCTGACAATTGTTGCCAATCTTTCCTGTTACAAGTAAAGTTCCCGTAATTTTCAACCCCCCCTCCTGGCTTTGTTTGAGGGCCAAATATTACAAAACTTGGTTTTAGGGGGTGTTCTATTAGAATCGGGGATAATCTTTGATGTCCCCCATAGGAAAAACAAAAGTTGGTGCTTCGTTTACTATGTAGACGGCCCCCTAAGGTCATAAACTATAGATTA
Source organism: Tetragnatha montana (assembly GCA_963680715.1). Taxonomy (NCBI): domain Eukaryota; kingdom Metazoa; phylum Arthropoda; class Arachnida; order Araneae; family Tetragnathidae; genus Tetragnatha; species Tetragnatha montana. The sequence continues at coordinate 32,289,206 of OY796676.1, forward strand.
TTTTCAAAAAGACGTTCAATCATGAATAATGAATGACACAAAAATTATCATTCTACCCCCAGTAGTTCACTCACAATGCGAACTGTATCAGTTTTTTTCTCTACGACTGTACAAATAAACAAAACAATTAAGGTACTAAACTAATTTTTGGAGATTACTATAACGCAAGTAAAGTTCACAGCTACAACACGAAGATTTCATATGAAAAATACATATTATACTATAATTAATAAATTTTACTATAAGTGTTTTACGATTTAACCCTTTAAGACCAGTCTTTTAATTTAACCGGCACTGTCGTTCGATTCCTACATTTATTCCAAGCTAATACCTGAAAAGCTACAAATCTAGTTATGTCTGACAACCAATCAAACAACCAACACTCAAGATCGTATTCTGGGGCTTAGAGAAAGAAGAGGCACCAACCAATGAGAAAGGAATGTTAGGAGTGGCATCCATCCGGTTAACCAATCAGAGTTTTTGCCAGCAATCGGTATAACTGCAGATAGTAGTACTGTAGGAAAACTTGCCCCTTACTGTTGGAAAACATGCCCCACATACGGGGCACATTTTCCAACGTGACATGGTCACCTTTAAACCTTTTTTGTAAAACAACTAATAATGTTGATGAAAATTGAATGCTACATTTTGTAGAGAATAGTATGAGGAATATGATGAAATTTTGTTTACCCAAAAATAAGTAAAAATAAAATGTAAGGAAGCAAAATTCATTTAGGTTGGAAAACTAGCCCCGGTCTCCCCTACTGTTTTCATATGCTAATATTTCCATTAAATGTTTAAGATATTTTCATGAAACTTTTTTCTATGCGTTTTTCATGATACTGCAAACAATTTTCTCATCGTGAAATTTGTGTTCTATCTTCTTTAGTTTTTCAATTATTGTTTAACATTTTTATTTCGCAGCTAGGGGCGCGCAGTAAGCCGTCTCAAAGGATTCAGCCTAGTCACTTACCTAAGGGTACAGGTACACTTTACGTCCATGACCCTAAAAGACATCGTTGGTTCAGAATGAAAGCCGTGAAACTGACTTTTAAAACACTCTGTATTACAAAAATTTATGTTTTGACTATCAATATTTCTCGCATATAACTGCTACACGAGTATCAAAATTATCATAATATTTTACAATCATGCTTATAAAAATAAACAATACAATGTTTCATATAATTAATTACCTCTAAACTTATATTCTTTGAAATATTCATTTTTTAAAAAACACTCTGTATAGTTACACTGTTCGCTGCTTGTTATTATAGAATCTTTTATAATAACAAGAGCGTTATTAGTATCTATTGGATTGGATCCGTCTTAATTTCTGCCAAAGGTGTCTACTGTATTTCGCCGTTCAAAACATGTGTTTTTAAAGATAGTAATTTAAATGATATTTTACTTTTTAATTTAAAATAAGTAAGGAAAAAATTCGTATGATGTATTAATAGATACACTATTTAGACATAAGTTGGAATTAAATGTTTTTTTTTTTTTAACACAATCAAAGATCTTCAACAAAGTACTTGGGTTGTTAATAACATACTATACATCTTAATTTCCCATCTTAAAATAGAGATAATTACTTCAACGTTCTTCAAGCAATTAAAAAAATTCCAACTTAATCAGTATCTGAAGACTCTTTTAGCATACTGAATTTAACCTCGGGGTCAAGTGAGGTCTAGAGGGCAATCGAAGAAAACGGATACTCCATGCAAATATTTTTCTCTCCAAATTTACCAACCCACTGAAGCGCAGCCTCAGAAGGAAAACATTATTAACCCGAGGCATGAACGTTCTATCGGTACCGTCTGACACCTCTATCGAAATTATCTCCATTCTCAAACAAAGCGAAAATAACTGTATTTCAGGAGTTCTCTTTCAATTTGTCGTTCCTCATACCTCAGTTGCATCAGGAAGCAGTGTCTCGGCGGGGGTTCCCTGCGCGAAGTTCAGGAGCGATCGGTGTAATAATAAGAGGTCACACTTAATAAGGATCTTATAAGACAGTTAGTTCTCTCAGTGCCCGTCGGCGCAACAGGTGTGGGGAGAGGATAATAGCGTCATTCATGCGATGCGCTGGCTTTGAGAGTGTTTCTTACCGGTCCTTTTCTCTCTCTCTTTCTCTCTTCGCCATCGTACGTGCAAATAGGTTGTAAGGAAAATGCAGTTATGTGGCATCTTTACTATTTATAGAGTTTGCTGCTTGTGCTCCAGAAAGTGTGTTTATGGAGTCTGGAGAGATTTTTTTATGAGAGAAGAATGGCGAGGATTTGGATACTTTGAGAAATTAGATTATTTTAAAGCGATTTAAATTGAAGATGCATTAAAAGAACGATTATTATTTCCACGAAGAATAACGCAGGCATTAGTGCATGTGAAACTAGCACTTTTTCAAGCATAAAAAAAATCGCAAATTTGCAAGCTCTTAAGTGTTATTATGTAGTTTTGTGTTTTTTTGTTAAGTAAAGACAAAATTTAAGAAAAAAAATGCGCATCTCCTAGAATCTCCTAGCTCCATCTCCTTTAGTTTTTTAATTAATTTTTTTAAACTTTTGTATTTCACCACTAGGGGCGCTGTGAGTGATCTCAATGGATTCTCTATTATCACTTACCTAAGGGTAGACCTTACTTTCATGACCCTAGGAGACGTTGTTTCCAAATGAAAGTCGTGAAACGGGCTTTTGGAATACCTTGTATATTGCGGTTTTTTAAGAGGAACTGAAAGTTCCTTGATCAAATCATCTTGAGTCAAATGTTAAGAATAACTAGTCCATCTAAATATGTTTCCTAAATAAATTAAATTTATTTTTCATATATTCTTTTTTAAAATATTTTTATTAAGGTGTAAAAGCAGGAAGTTCTATAATATTGTTAATGTAAGAGAATAATTTGTAAACTGTAAGACGTTTTACACATGTATATACACATTTAAATGTAACAGCTTTTGGTTTAAAGTTCTGTCATACTTACAAAAAAGTATTAAAATAAAAATATAACTAATAGCTCATTGCAAAAGTCTATGGTAAAATATTTTTTTAGGAATTTCCCAGGTGCCCTTAACTATTTGTTACAAATACGGAAACATTATTCCTTGCAAATTTTCAGGTCTCTAGGCCAGTTTTTGACCCCTGCGCATCTCAAAAGTAGTTTTCCCATGTTAACGTATAGGGAAAATGTTGAAAATATCTTAATTTTTCAATGTTTTTAATTTAATAAGCCTAAACGCTGTCAATATTGAGTTAAAACCTATACATCAACTTTGGGATATCATTGTCCAAATATCCTATCGGAAAAACATTCAATGGCACCTACTGGGGATGTTCCCTGAGAGTTAGAAGCGCACTGCATAATATGCAATGGCTTATATAGGTAATCAGTTAATTGAAGTGGGCGGAAGCCAAAACAAACGAGCTTAAATTTAACATACATATTAGTTTTTTACTAATAGAGCAGGATAGATGGTGTGGTGGGCACCTTAGAAAAAATGTTAAAAAAAAAAAAAAACACTCACGTGGCCTTTATCCATCTCCCGTCCGCAATCCTCCTCTTTTCTCGGTGAGAGTGCGTTTTTCACCCTCGGAGAACTTCCCCCAGTAGGTGCTATTGAATGTTTTTCCAAAGGATCTTGAGACTATGATATCCCAAAGGTGATAAATAGGTTTTACCTCAATATCGACAGCGTTTAGGCTTATTAAATTAAAAACATTGAAAAATGCTAAAGGTGGTAGTTATTTTTTCCCTCTTTTCACTCATGTGTAGAGCAAAGCTTGGAGGTTTTTATAGCATTAAATTCAATTGGCCATTTTTTTTTTTGACGTAACCCATTTTTAAACTGACGATTCAATTGTAAATGATAACTTTTAGTGATGTTAGTCAACACATTTATTTTAAGCTTTCGTATAGTACTTAAACAAGTACAAAACAACGTAATATTAATATACTATCCTAATTTCATCTTCAAGAAATAAAATGAAAAATTTCATTTGTATTTTTTATTTATTTTAGTTTATTATAATTTTTTTTAATAAAAAATCAATTACTTTATGATAACTTCAAATGAAGAATATTCTTTTATAAAAAATATGTCAATAAAGGATAGTTTAAAGTTTAAATTTCTTGAAAATTATTAGTCAGAAACAATTTTTCTAAAATTACATTAAGTAGTACCTACACTTTTTCTTCTGAGCTATTTAACATTTGATTAAATTTTTGTAAAGGAACATTACATTTAAAATGCTTCGAAACAGTAGGTATAAATATAAAAAAGGAGTAAATTATTTCACAGTACGGTTTTGTAAAAAGAAATACGTTATATACTGTATCATTTACGCAGTTTTTAATAAATGTGAAAGGGGGTTTGTACAATGAAGAACAATCATAATGATGATAACATTTAACTAGAACTTTAGGGGATATTTACAGGGGTTTATATACAAAAAGGGGTTAACTAAAAGGAGCGACATGCTCACGCATCGTTGGCTCGTCCATTATTTTTCTTTTCTCCCTCTACTTTTCACAGTGGAATATTAATAACTATTCTAAATTCTAACGAAATTAAATGTGGGAAAATACTAACTATTTTAGGATTAATTTAACTACATTTAAAATATAAAACTAAATTCCTAAAAAATATAAAACTTTATTAATAAAATGTAATATTAAAATATAATTGTTTGCTGTAAAAAGAAAAAATTAAATAAAGCGCATAAACATCTAAAAATCCAATTTTATACGCCTGATTCTCTGATGTCAGATTTATCATACTGAATTTCCTTACAAACTGTTAGATAACCGACTATTTCCGAACATCTGTAACCCTGAGACAGGATCAATTTCGTTCCGGATTTCTTTTCTAACTTTGACCGAGTGGTACATTTTGTGTCGAGACCTTCCTAACCTACGCAGGTGCGGAGAAAAATTTGTGCGGCTTTCCTGTCCCATATTAAACTTCCTCGTTTGTTGTATGTAAACAAAGCTGAAGGCAAAAGAGTAGGGAAAACCCCGATCGACACGTAACACATAGAGGGTGAAGATTGCTGTCCTTTCACTTTTAGGTTGCCCCATCATGACTTTCACTATCGGGTCAAAACGAAGAAAAAAAATGTCAGTTTTTATTGTTCTTTGGTCCGATGTGGTTTCAGAAATGATCTTTATGCTCTAGTTTTCATAAAGTACAATTAAAAAAAGTTAAATGTAGTTGCATATTTTGGGTGAAAGAGATTGAATAATTGGAATAGAATTTTATTAAGATGTAGTTTCACTATTTCAGAGAAATTTTGATTGAGAATCATAGATTAATCCTTTAAATTCCTAGGTTATGTTTTTAAAGTGAAATATTTTTCGAGTGAAATTTAAGAATTGTTTTGTTTGAACTGTTATGCATTGAATATGGTAAAGGTATTCTATTATACATTGATTCATGCTTAAGCCATATTTTTACAACAAAAGTTGGTAACACTCTCCCTTTTAAAATTACTTATTTAAAATTATTTCGAAAAAAAGGAATTATCTTCTAATTATATTCCTTAGATTTTTTTATTAAATGTATTTGTTTTTGTAAACGTAAAAGTTTTTGGGAAAGAAATTTCAAAATGGAAAATATACATAAATATATACAACAGATGTTTTATAGGGTATCAGAAATTCTATATTTTAAACAGAAACTGATACACTGAGAAATAAGATTAAATTTCATATTAAAATTTTACATTATATCTTATTAAACAATCGCTTCTTCTCTATTTAGTATGTAGTAAAAATGGTGGTCATCTCTCACTTCTCAATGGTTTGTAAATGATAACTATTATCCATCTATATTTATAATTATATTTCATTATAAATTTATTTACTTCAATTTGAAAAAAATTACATAATTTTTATATTTAAAAAATATAGTTGTAAATTTAAGGCTTTGCATTCCTTCTACGAAAATTACCATAAGGATTATTTTCAATTTATATATTAATTTACCATTAACCTAACAAATATCACTTTCTTTTACTAGAAGTATTTAGTACCTACTATACAACAGTGGGAAAATACTTAATCAATAATTCTTATTCTTATTTTCTTAATTAAGCGATCTCCGTAGTGTTTTTATAGGGAACTTTGTATTAGAATAATTCTTATCTAAAACTCCATTCAGCATTATAATTTTTTTATTTATTTCAATGTCCTTTATATGGAAAGTTATTATTTGAGATCTGAATATAATGTCTCGAATGAAATCTTTCCATTATAATATATTTTTAATCATTTCTTTATAAAACTATCTTCATATATGAGAATTATTGATCAAGTATCAATATTTTAAAAATGTCATCTCATTTTGTTTTCAATTAGAAATTAATTCTTAGATTTTATAGTCATAATAGTAATTGATTTTATCATAATTTAAATTTAAAAAAAAGATACGCAATTGTCTAAATAAATAATTTTATTTAGTTATGCTTTAGCGTATTTACTTATATATTAATCTAAATACATATATTTTTTTAATAAAATGCTTTTATTTAATTTTTATTTCAATAAGTAGTAAGATTTAATTTATTAAATCATTTTTACAGGTTTGCAGGCCGTTATTTTTCAGATATTACATCCAGACGTTTTGCCCTCTGCTTTACACTTTTGCCTTTTTTATGTTTCTCCGGTTTTTACACTGAGGGAAACTCTCCGAAGCAGAGGATGAAACGACTGGATGTAATGTCAGAAAGACATAGTCAACAATTCTGGAAAATGATTCAATAAATTTTTATTCACACAATAAATTTTCAAAACTCAACTGCCTATTTCTTATTGATTTAAAAGGAAGCATATCTCTAAAACTTGCAACTTTGAACTATTATGTACCTTTATACAAAACATTCGATATATTCTCTACTAATCTAAAAATAAGTACTAAAAAGTAGTGACTTATAAGCTTATTAATGCGTTATACCCTTATAACAAAAAAAAAATAAAATAAAAATTCGATTGAAAGGTAAAAACAATATTCTATCCATAACTAGCTGATATGCCCGGCCTAATTAAAAGGTTTTAAAATCCATTCAAGCGCCAAGCATTTTAAAGTAATTCATACAACTACCACATAACCCCCGTGAAAAATTAAAATTGTTAATAGAAAACTAGAAACAAAATTCTCACATAAACTACATAAAAATTCTCGCATTTAGAACCCTTGATTAATCAGGACCTTAAGGATTTGAGTTAAAATTTTTTGGTGAAATTATTCAGTACTAAGATCATATATTAATTCCCGCAATATAAAAGGTATTCCCGATTTTTTAGTTGAAAGCACCCGCCTATAAAAATAATATTGAAGTCTTTCGTTTGTAAACATTTCTTAAAAAATACTGTAAGATAATTTCATCATATTTATCCTACTAGCTGATTTGCCCACCCTTTCACGGGTGGAGTGAAGAAACTTATTTTTTAAGTTCTTTCAAGTTGCATGTCTATTGTCTAAGTTTCTGCATCAGCAATTACCAATCATCCCGGTGTCCCCGGGGCCTTTTTCCTCCCGGTGTTCCCAGTACTTTTTCATTCCATATTACGCTCATTTCTTCAATATAGTTATTCTTTTAAAAACTTGGTATATATTATGTTTTTTGTAACAATGGGGTAAACGAACTTTTCTTGATTGGAAAAAAAAGCTATTTCAACAAAAAGACCAAAAAAGTGTCAAAAGAGTTTCAAGGAATTATTTTAGAATTTGAACCATACCCCATGGTTTTCTACAGATTTTTACTCAAGCATACCAAGTTTGGCACAGATCTAAAGAAAACTGTAGATTTGTAAATAAACGACAAACACACTTAATATTCATCAACCCACATTCAATTTCAACATTGAATTTATAATACAATATTTAGAAAACAATTAACTTATTACTAATGTTTAAGATAAATTAAAATATTTTTGTTAATATAGCTGGTACTTAGAGATAAACTAAAAGAAACGGTTTAAAAATGTATTCGTTCAAAGTTACAAAATGCATGTTTGTGAGTTTAAGAAACAAAGTAGTTAACAATACTTTAAGAGGATTATTACAAATCAGTCGTTATGAAATTTTCGTCTGGAAAATATTATAATCGATTTTCAGTTTCAATGATATCTCTTCTTCTTTTAAGAGTATATTGATCATCTTAAAATTTCTCTCAAGAAATTGAAGGTTGATAATTTTTAGAGTGCAACTAAAATATACAAATTTGACACCAAGTGATGGCCTTCTTCTTACATTTATTTAACCTTTGATCTTTGGAAGCTTGTGATGAAATGAGTGTATACGTACCTACTATTTAGAGAAAAAGAGGAGGCTTCTACAAAATATTTAAATTTTCAAGCAAAAATTATGTAATTAAACAGATGTATTATTAATTAAATTATGTAATTAAACAGATGTAATATTAATTAAATTTTGTAATTTAAAAGAAAAGATTGATCAACGGACATAAAATTTATGGAATAAAGCATCTATAACAATAATTTATTATAACATACTACTATTTATTTATAGCTTAGAAGTTAAAAAAAAAATAACAAAAATTTAAATCGAAATAAGTTTGGTTTAGATTGGCATTTGGATTATTCGATTATTCTACTTCGTACACAAACCCAATTTATATTTCCATACTAAAATGTTGGATCACTTTATGAATCGTTGTTTAAAATTTAAATACATAAAAATTAAAAGGTGGTAAAATTTAATTTCAATTTCCATATATTATTCAATTATATTCAAATTATATATAATTATTCATTATTCAATTTCACTCTGCCTAATTTACGCTTAACATTTTATAACTAATTTACGATTGTTAAATTAATAAAAATAAAAAATAACTTTAACTAAAATGTTGACAGGATATGATAAAACATACCTATTTTATTTGTTGATAATGTTTAAATTTGTACTTAAAAGATGAATTTTTATCCAAATAAATTTTTAAACACCTACTAATTCATTGATTCATCTTAAACAGTTTGGTTAAAGATAAGAAAATCTTCTTTCTTCTTCATACATACATTTCAGCATTCTTATACAGTATACACTAAAGACTTATAGGATTGCAATAAAAATAAAATTTGTAGTAAAATAATTTAGTTGTATATTTCCTATTGTGTAGTTGATATTTATTGTGCGTTTCCCAAACATAGTTTAAAGTATCAAAGTACAGTTTTATAATCCTAAAAATGTTCTTAAATCGATTTAAAAATTTTTTACTTTATAATTTCTTTACAATATTGATATGGAGAAATAAAAATTATCATTAATCAGTTAATCAATCAAACATAAAAACTTTAATCTTATTAAATGGTACAGTATAATAACTATAATAATAAAATAATGAATGTAAAATCATCTTTAATTAAATTTATGAATTCTGTATTTTAGAAGCATTTAATCTGCTGGAGATATTTCATAATTCTTCAATGAATAGATTTCACATTATTAAATCAACTAAAATTGATTTAGATTTTGCACTTTTTTTATATAAAATTACACTATTCGACAAAATTAAACTATTCCCCCCCCCCCAAAAAAAAAAATATTGAGAATGGCTGTTTCCAATTAATTTCAGAACGTAGAATTTAGAAATAATTGTAAAAAAGCTGCCACACGTACAGTTTTACTGTTTTAAATACGGCATTAGTACTGTAAGGAATGAACAAAAGCGTTGGAACCACTCGTTTTAAAACTATTAATTTCATTAATTTAGCATTAAATACTATTATAACTAAGTTTATATATGTTACGGGCAATGTGATAAATTGAATGGAATTTATGAAATTTGCCCGCCTCCACTTCGGGCATTATTAATAATGCCCGATTAATCACTTTGCCCATAACATATACATGTTTCAGACAGCACAAAACTAAAAACCACTAAACAATCATTAGCAGGGTCGTGAATCCTTTTCTTATCAGAGGTTTATACTGACTTTGAGTTTATCTTCACTTGATGGTGAAGAAGTCCTTTTAATTACTTTTTGAAATATTTTTCCGTATTTGTTATTGATATAACATTAATCAAGATGATTTAAAGGTCCTCTCTAAAGGGATGGTAATTTGCATTTCTTCTTCTTTTCTTCTTCAGATCTTCTTTTGTCTCTTATCCACTGAAAAAGAAATAACTATGATACTAACTTATGTAACACACGTGATGGGCTCATGTTTTATCCTGGTCACTTATTTATTTCCAAATTGGAGAAAATAAGTTTCTCTCACCTCTTCCATTCAATATTTTCGTTGGATTTCAATTTAAACCGTACCCAAATGTAGAAAAACTTATTGTGTATAAATGTGCAAGCTCTACGCTGAAAACTTGCTATTTTCATAATGAACTGCAGTATAAATTAAAACACAACCACACTTTAAAACGAATGCCTATGTAGGGATACCAGAAATAAATAAATTAGGTAGGGTTGCAGAGTTGATACTAGACAAAAATGACGCTCGCAACGGAAAAATAGCTGAACTGTGGTGGAAACTTCTTTACTTGCAGATATTTGAATTAGTTATAAAAATAGCAATTTGGTTGTTAGGAAACCACTGGCAACCTGTGCTATTAAACTAAAATATAATAATCGTTATAAATTATACAATAAAATAATAATAAAATAACGAATGAAAATAATTCTTTGATGAAAATTTTAAATTTAGATTTTTAGAAGCAATTAATCTGGTAAAGATCTTATTATTAACTAAATTTAGATTTCGCCCCTTTTTCTGTCTCACATGAATTGATTATTATGAATTTAATGATACATAAATACAGGAACCTTAGGACATTGGTTGCGTTAAAATTGATATAAATATGATTGATGGTTTTGTATTATAAATATGTAGGGAATGAAATTAAGTCATAAGGAACTCATGAATACAACAAGCACGACTTCTACAAGGTTAAATAAATTATGAGGTATAGTGATTAGAAAAGACATTATGTAAAATTTACACGTATAGTAAAGACTACCTTGTAACTAAATTCTGAATGGTTTTAATTAATCTTCATCTAGGTGAAAATGTGGGAAAAAAAACTTTAAAAGCTATCAGATTTTACTTTTAATGAAAATACTAAAAAGAAAAGTGTTAAAGGGAATAAAGTTGTTTTAATAGATTAGTCAGTATATTTTTCTTTACATTTCAACTGTTCCTGGCATTCTGTATTTCAATAGGTAGTTTTCTATTTCTCTTTTGTACCCACTTGTATTCTTAAGAATCCACCAAGTCAAAATGATAGATATAGGAGAGTGGTAATAATAATGAACATGGTATAAACGAGACTATACAAGTTTCTAAAAAATAAGTTAAAAGAAATTATTTCTTATGTGCCAATAGATATAGATTATAAATCTTAGTAAGCTGATAAAATTTGTGTAATTATTAGTAATACTCGTTTCATGTACTGCAATATACGTAGCACTAAATTCAAACATTCTAGTGAAAAGTGAATTTCCCCTTTTTCCTTATAATTGATAATATTAGAAAACTAACCCTTAAGCTAAGTTACACTTATTTACCTACTGTCTGAATTTTGCATATTTACTTACTTATTTAGAGACAATTGTAATATTATTATTAATAAAAATAATAATCATAGTGACACTGAGGAAAAAGAGACACATTATCAATGGGAAACACCTTTTCATTTGTTCTTCAGGCATTTAGTATTTTTGTCATTTAGTTACAAAAATTCTCTATTCCCCAAAACCATCAGAATTTTATTATAAAATATTATTTAGAACCCGATAAATAGGGTTACTTAAGTTTAGAATGTAAGTTATGATTTTCTATTAATAATGTTTCATGGAAGCTATAAACTGTTATACAATCTCCTTTAATAATATTACTTAATTTAAAGCAACAAAAAATAGGAAAACTGAAAAAGAAGCTCGAATTACAAATCTGTGGTTAAGATCGATTATTATGTATTTTCATTTTTTATACCTATATTTTTTCTGAGGCTCTAATTTTAAAAAAAATAATGTTTATTGAAAGCGATGACTATAACTGTCTTCTCTTTTGTTTCAGATTAAAAAGAGCGTTCTCATCCTGTTCCTGTTAACGCAGCAATCAAAACAGGTAAATCACTGTTACTTTGTCATCGTCTCTATCCGTGGATCTGAGGTTCACAAACAAGAACAAATGATCTTGTTGCCAAGCCCCTCGAGCTCTTTCTGTAGTAATTATTCCCCCTCTATAGAAGTTGCACGATCTGTGTTACTCCAAAAAAAAATCTCTTTGGGATTCGTTGTCCGTTGAAAAGTTGATTGAGATACGGGTTATTTCTTTTCCTTTCCTATGTGTTTTTACAACCCAAGTGTTGTGTTGTTATTATTATTATAACGTTTTTTCTGCTGCTTGTTGATATCCGTTGATACTTTTGAAGTATGCTTTCACTGCCTGTTGCTCCGAGGAAATGGGATATAATAAAGCTTGTCGGAATGCGTAATGAGTGAATGTTAATGCATGGATATTTCCTTGATGTATTGTTATATTAAACTATTTGTCATTGTGCTTACTTAGATTTCCTTTTCGTAATCCAAACGACAAATTAGTTTTTTATGTTGTAATTGTTCTTTCTTGTTACTGTTGCCAGTTTGTTATTGCGAAACAATATTAGTATGATTTTGTTCGCGAAGGATATCATTGTATTACTTTTGTAAAAAAGTTTTTATTGTTGTTATTCATTTTTAAAAATATGTTCAAAAAAACAGACGGAAAATTACTTTCTGGCATACCCATGAAGTTAATTGAATTATTGATCACAATTTAATGAGTTTTTGTTTATGTGATTTTGGGCGTGGCTGGAGAATTCAAGCATATTCCATTTCCCGTATTAGCATTTCGTTGCTTTTATTCTCACATTATAAAATGGTCCCAAAAAGTAAGAAAAATAACAATTTTTGTTTAAAACAATAGAACTTAAATCGATATCAACATAAAATGAATAACAAAAAGATAATCTGGTTGATTTTTTTCATGAAAGTTATCAAACAAATTAATTAACATAAAAATTATTAAATACGTGTTCTACAGTAGAAAAATTATGTAGAGCTTTAAGAATAGCATTTTTGTATACATTTAATAGTTAAAAGTTTTGAGAATTTTGTGCTATTAAACACTATATCAAACTTCAGGAATTTAAAAGTAATTAGTTTCATTTGATAGTTTATGCGATATTATGTCCTTTACATTATTACGAAGAGCTTCTCTACAACCAGTAAAAAGTTCCTAAAATTAACAGGATAATAAGTTGAAAACTATTTCATGTTATTTAATTATTTTTTCATACATATTAAATTCAAATATCGATTTAACGCATTCAAATTATTACCTAAGAAAGAGTTCTATGCAGGGGAGGCATACTGGAGAGTATCAGACGGAGTTTGATATGCAGCAGCTTCCATGTTTTCATATCTTATTGCATGCATTTACACTTATTTGTTTATTTTGTGTGCAACCGGTGGTGCAGTGAAAACAAACGGAATTTTGAGCATTTCTCATTTGAAATGTCATAGTCACACTGTTTTTAGGTAGATGTCGATAGGTAGAACTGAAAAAAAATTGTGTAAATATGTACATACTGTTATTGTAAAATTATTTCTAATGTATGTGAATCGATTATTATGATTAAAGTATTTTATGGAATTTCTTGTTAATGTGGACCTTTTAATTGTAGTTAGTTAAAATACTTTATGCGGATTGTTATGACTTAATCAAATTGTAAATTCCCTATTCATGATGGTATTAAAGTGAAGAAAAAACACAAAGGGCACAAATTTTCAAATATTCACGCAAACGTTTACAAAATAGTTAAAGTTTGACAGAATCAGTCAACATGAGTCTAACTAAAATTGATTTTAACTTGTAATATTTAGGATTTCTAAAATATTGTATGATTTATCGGAGCTTTTTTATCTACTTTTCTTCATTTTAAAAATAGCTTCTGATTGATTTTATGCAAAATTGTCAAATCTCTCTTTTATTAACTTACCCCAGGTAAGATTTCTCAAATAGTAAACGTACCAAAACTAATTTTTACATAAATAAAATTTTATTTACTTACGAATACTAATAACATAAAAATATTGTTTTCAGTTCTACACTGATTTAAAACGGTAAGAACAGATACCCTTCCAGAAAAAAAAAATCACGGTTACAAATTATGAATAAATAACGCATTCCTTTAACTCCCAAACTTTGGGTTTCATGAGTGATTAGGATATTTAAAAAAAATGATGGCATAATGGATTGAAAACTCGAAAAAAAAAAACGGAAGACGACTCAAATTCCTCTAAAATTTTTCGCTTCGTCCCCTTCTAAAATGAGGACCAGACACGATATGTAGACCAAACATACAAAGATAAAACACCGGTATGTTCCAGAAGGTGACGAAAAAAGACACTGCTCCAATTAAAGTTCATATTCTTCCGACGACTCGAAGGTTGAAACCTTCAATCAAAAGTGCACGGCCACAAAAGCGAGATAGCAGCAGCAGCTTCTTCACAAAATTACACAGCAGTCTCTTTCGAAAAAAGGGCAATCCGCGTAGATCTCTCGCAAGAGATTTATCACACGAGATGTCAGGTATCGATTACATGTCCACCGCCCCCCCCATCAAGGCTGTGACATCCTTCAAAGTGGATGGGAAAACCCACCCTGTTGACAGATTCGTGATGAAAGAGAGGGCCCGGGGCCACCGAGGGGCCCGTCCAGAGGAAATGTGTCCCTTTTGTACAGTTTCGAAACCGGGTTAAGAATTTGTGGCGACCTCACGTGCAGAAGCAACGGCCTCAGCCCCTTGTTCAAGGACGGACGATGAGGGATTTAATTAACTAACGCTGCGGCCGGTCTCTGGACTGTAGGGATGGGTCACTCCTTGGGTTCGACATGAATGAATTCTACCGCGAACCATCTACAGTAATTGGTATATACAATATAACTTCAATATCTCAATAAAATAAATTCGAGATATCGAGTTTTCGAGATAAAAAGGTTACTTCAAATATAAAAATAACCCTTTCAGACCTAGTCTCGTCAAATTTCCCATTGGATTCAATGATAATATCAGGCGGTAAGGATTTAAAGGGTTAATTATCAGGTACTTTATTTCGAGGGAAAATATTTTTTCGAGGTATCAAAGTTCGAGATAACGAGGTTATACTGTAATTTCAGAGTTTTCTTTTACAGCAACTCTTAGTATTCCTTGAATGCCCAATGACGATATATTTTTTGGCATATGAAAAAGTTATGTAACTACTTAAAACTGTCAATTTTTATGGGCCCTTCTGTTTAGAAAGATTATGGTATTCAATACCAATTATATGTATAGTACTTGGTTACGCCAATGAATATTAGGAGGAATTCTTAAGAAAGGCTGTATAGCCTATATTTATAATACAACTACAATATATCTTATAAAATAATGCTGCCTCAGTGCATTATTATTCTATAGAGCTGCTCACCGAAGTTTTATCCTGATATAACTTATAAATAATGAAAATATACATCATAATGTTTTGTGGTACGCGTAAAGTCAATAAAGAAGCTACATATTTGATTAAGCGCTCTCGTTGCCATAATATGACAAATTTTTTAACATAATTTCAAAGGTTGAGATAAAAAACAGATATAGGTATCTATAGCCTGTTAGTGATTGTTGTAGGAAGCGTTGTTTCTCGCAATTTCATATCGTCAAAGATGGGCATCTGCGCTTTATTTTAACTTCAAAGAAATTTGTGAACTTTTTAGTTGCTTCTAATGCTAATGTCAGCAGAATCTGAAATTCACAGAAATATCACAGCCTTTCTCTTATAAGTCATAGAGATATAGTTCCCTCATAGATCAGTGGAAATGAATCCATCCGACGAAGATTATCCAAGTATCCTAGAAACGAATTTGATGGTTTTTAAATTTATTTTAACTTTTTGTGCAAATAAACCCCATTGTTTTTCTTGAATTTCTAAAAATACTAATTTCCTTTCTCTAAGTAAATCGAAAATGCACCTTGGGCATGTGTAATTTCTTATATGAGTACACAGATGAGACAGAAAAACAGAAATCCACAAACACTTTCAACAACCGAAAGATGTGTCCTCAGCACGGTTATTTTGCATCATCCCTGTTTCAGTTACAGAATCAGATGCTCTTAAAATTTTATATTGAGGTCGGATTGTAAAACTCGTGCATCTCAGCATGGTCTCTCGCTCCAGGATGGTAAAACGCTGAAGGACGATAGGAACATCACTTCTCAAGGACGCCGTGAAGAGGCCCAGAAAGGTGATTTTAACTGCTTTTGCAAAACACCTTTTACAACCTGAAAATCCCACTCAAAGAATGAAAGCAGTTTGCACAGGAAAGCATTACGGCTTGCCTGAAGCGTTTTAGGGCTGAAATTAATTACCAGAGTCCCTGTGGTGAATGTTCTCAAGAGTTTTTGAATTGTGCCACCTTGAAAACCACAAGTTCGCATCCATCAACTATGAGTTGATGGATGTAAGAAGTATACAATTTAGATTATATTTTTCGCCTGTCAATTTTCCAGATATCTTGAGTGGTTTATCGATAGTAAGAATTCAACTATGTTACGCTTCTTAGACTCTTGTAACTTCAACGTGATATTGAAATTACAGAGGTGATCAGCACCTATTTTCTATGAACACTAATATAAGTTTAAGTTCAAGGTTTAAGATGTGTATTCTCTCTGTACTCAAAAATAAAAATAAGAAGAATGCGGTTAATGATTCAAAAAGTAAAAACCTTAGTTTTAAAAATAAATGTATTTTTTCTACTGAGCCCACCTGAATTTGGCTTACCTATCTAGCAATGTTAAACACTGTAGCAATCAAATCTCATTTTAGTGAAATGGTGAAAAACCGAATAGGTATGTAGTTCATTTTAAATGGGGTTCACCTACAACAGATAACTTAATTCAATCTATTGGTTGTTAAATCAGAACGGGAAAAGAAGGTTTATAATAAGCAATGAGTTCACTACAACTCACTTTCAAAATAGTGGAGATTTCCTGCAGTAATAACCGTTAACAAACTTTAAATAGCAAAATCACTTTTTGAAACAGTCCAACCGTCAAAAAAGTACTCAAAAGAGTAAACCCTTTTCTCTATCCTTTTAAAAACCTTGGTTAATGTCTCTAGCTATTAGTCAGTCATAAAAAACCCAAGATTTACCCCGTGGTTTACGCCATATTAATCAGAAGCTTAGATATATCTAGATAACTTGAGTTTGAATGTGTCATCTTCACAGGTAGCTTCGAATTGGGTCAGGGTTTTAAATGACAGTTGAAAGCGATCTCTTCTCTTCATGAATCAAGATTAAGCAGATTCCTTCCGGCACCTACGCTTTCAACTTGAAGGGAAAAAATTCATTTAAATTCAATCAGCAGCTCGATTATTATTGTTTTATTTGAGAGAAAAAAGAATCCTTCGCAAATGATCTGTATTGCATAAAAAACAGAATAATAAATTCAGATAACGTATTTTCATATTGGTTAAGAGGTTGCTCTTATCTTTTCATCAATTTTGTAGTTTAGTATTACTTGAACTAATGGACAGAAGAAAATTTACTTTTGGATATGTCTTCAATGATTTTCACATACTAAAACTTTTTTTTAGTTTCTTAAAAATATTTCATTTTAAGATTTTTTAGAATTTATAAAAACTGTATTAATGAGTAAATTTTTTTTGAAAGAAATAAAGACATTTTTAAGAAAATAACATCTTTATTTTAGTAATTTTAAAAATTGAAATAGTTTTATTGAGAAGGGTAGTAATATTTAAAGTAAGTCACAAATTTTCCTCGCCAAACAAAACATAAAATATCTTGTGCAGTGAATCTTGTTGGAAACAAGTCTATTAAAAGTAAAGGTTTTAAATTAGGCTAACTTTCCATAAATAAGGTAAGCATTGCTTGGATAGGACCACGAAATAGAGAATTTCAGATTAAATGAGTTATTTTAAAATAAAATTTATTTAATAAGTATTAAGGGAATAAATAGTTCCAATAGAGTCTTTTAAAAATTATCAGTAAAAATAATTATTAGTAAGTCCACCTCAATTTATCTAATATATGGAGAACTTCATCTCCAAAAATGAGCAGACTTATACAATTAATCAGTGGCGTAACTAGAGATGACCCATGGGGGGTGTTACTCCGACCAGTCAACCCCTCCAACATACTTTGCCCCCTCCAACATAGCATACACATATACAACCCTTTTGAAAAGTGTCCATTAATATAGGTATAATATAATTTTTTTTTTTTGCAAAACTTCCGAATGGAAAACTTCATCTAAGAGGGTTAACTTTCAAGGGAAAAACACAGTATAACAGACGTAAAAATTTTAGAGGGGGGTTTGGGGGATCTCCCCCAGAAATTTTTTAAAATTTGTCTCCCAATGCAGTGTTTAAATTCATTTTGAGGACCTTTGGGTACGTTCCTAAAAGTACAGTTCCTTGTGAACCGTCTTCCTTGTGAAAGGAAAATTTTTCAGTTTTTCATGTTTTAGAAACCGTCGATGTAATGGGGGGGGGTTACAACCCCTATAACCCCCCCCGTTACGCCTATGCAATTAATAATAATAATCATTTATCATACGATACAAATGATGCACCTTTTGGGTTCGTGACTTTGCGAACAGTGTAGAACACAAATCAGAAATCAAACGATTTCACGACATGCGATCCACACGCATACTTTCATTATTTCTCTCACTCCTTTCCCCCTCCCTCGGACTCACCTTTGCAGGTAAGGGAGCCAACTTGGCGACTACTTTGGCGAGGAAAACTTGGTAGCGGCAACCCTAACTTAGCAAGAGATGTCTGGTATGTATTTCGAGTGAAATAGTACTAACTTGAGGTCACTGATTCCGAAGTGCCCGAAGCTCATGAGACAACTAGGTCAACTGTACACGGATCTGAAGTTCTCTACTTCCTCCTTTAGATTTTAAAATTGTGCTCACTGTACGAAGGACTCGTCATAATAACGGATTGTGATAATTATTTGGGAAGAAAAGTGCAGGAATTTTTTTTTCTCTTTGAAAGTGTTTGATTGGCAAAGAGGATGCAGCAGTTCACACTTTGTTCTTGGGTCGTGGATCAATGTGAACTTCAGTTTTATAAAAGGAGGTAGATTGGAGAATAGGGAAGTCATAAATGCTTAGAAAGATTGGTTCGACGTTATAATAAGGATGATGAGGAGCAATATTTACTTTACAAATCTCAGATGGTTATTTGGTTTTGAAATTAAGTTTTCTTTAGTAGATAAAGGTATGGTTGCTGGTGGTAAGTAATAAATGGAACAAATAAGTAAAACATTTTTAAACACAAAACAAAAATGTCTAACTTATAAAATGCTTATCTCCTATATATTTTGTTTTTTAAAAATTCTAATTACTTATTGATGAGTCACATATATAACATACAATACAACGGACATAATAACAGTGGATAATAGAAATCACAAAAGCTTGCTTTTGCTTGCTTGTTTGTTGAATTTCAAAATGAAGTGGGGGGGGGGATTATCTCTAGGTGTATTGTATATTTACCAGAAAAAGCTGTCAAATAAATCACAAATATTTATATCAAGCGTAAAGGTCCATAGTTTAAAAATTTGAAACTTATATAGTTTGGAGCGAATTCAGGAGAAGGGGGCTATGGTTGCCAGTTAGATCTTGAGAATTCTTCCAATTTTAGTTTATTTGTTCACTGATTAAAATTTACTCTACTTTTTTATGAACAAAAGATATAAATGAATAATTTGTAATTTTATATTAAGAAAAAAAAAAACTTTCTCAAACTTTTAAAAATTTTAAAATACATGATGATACAAAAGTGTTGAACTACGGCTTACTAGATACTATACGTATAGTAATAGTAGGCCGTGGTTGAACCCATAGACCCCCATAGACAAAATCATGGATTCGACAGTGAACATTTTGTGATTTTTTTACTCTTAATTGGACAAAATACTCAAGCAAGATAATATTTTCAAATTTTTTTCTAGTTATTTTTATAAGATGATTTATAAAGTGCAATTGTGCATTTAGTTTCATAATTTTCTTACCCTCCCTTAAAAATATTATTCCTTTAATGTTAAACGAAACTGGTAAAATTATTTTTCTTGCATTCTTAATAGACTATTATTTGCACTAGAAGGCTTCTGTCTGAATATCTCGATCTGTTTTTCTTACTTTGTTCAATATGTAATTCCCCTAAGCCTAGTATCTTCATAATTAAAAAAAGGAGTACCGCCCCCTGCTCGCTCTGCTGACCAACCCCTGTAGACTGCTTACGCAGGACCTTTCGGATCACTTCGCAATCCTCTCAAAACCCATCTAACTGCACTTAATAAATTTATAAAACACATTCGTTAAAACAATGTTCCTATTTCAAGAACTTCTTTCTTCAACTTTGGTCCTGGCGATTTTGAATTTTAAACCAGATAATCTTATGGCATCTTGCCAGTAATTACCCTTGTTCAAAGTCAAAAGTACTCATTTTAATAATTTCTTGTACCTTCTTAGTAACATAAAAGTGTCTGGCATTAAGGATAAAATGTTGCACAAAACGATGGTTTGTTGTAAGCCATTTCTAAAGATATGTAGCAAAATATGTGACATTGGTACATACATTATCTTTTTAGAGCGTTTCATCAAAGAAAGTTTCATGTATTCTTAATAGTAGTTACTGTATACGTTGTGTTCTCTTATAAGTTTTTAAAACCCCTTCTGCGCATGGTTTATAAAGAAATTAAAAATGTTTTAAGTTGTAAAAAATCTTCTCAAACTTCTGATATTTATTAAGACAGCATGGTTGGGAAGGTTGAGGTCTGTTCAAATTCCTCATCCATAAATCTAGAAATAAAACAGTTTCAAATGTTCTTATATCAGTAGGACTAGACATTAAACACTATATTAAATCAATTATATTTGATCAAAATTTTATTTACTCTATAAGAATAGATACAAAATACATTATAAAACAGTCCCCACGTTTTAGCCAAGGTAAAATACAACTACTCTCGTATATGATCTTCATTTTAAGCATCTTAAAGAATAACACATTACATCCAGCCATAGATACGACCTCCATTCGGTCCTATTCTTATCAAGGCAAGACGATGTCCTTCAAAGAAAGACCGCTCTTAAGAACAACGTACCTATAGGTGGACAGAAGAAAGGAATCTTTTTATCTCATAACTAATTGAGGAAAGGAACGATAGACTGTTTCTAGTGGGTATTAATTATGTTTACCTTACGTCTATGTTTACAGCTTCAATGGTTCGGCAATGCTGGACACGTTTGATTCTATTAAGGCTACCTTCTGGAACGTAAACAAGTTATGCATCTAGATGTTTTTACTCCACGTGTGACAGTAATACCAAGGTTTGTTGGGTATGAGGTGATAAACCTTTCTGAATACAATTGAGCATTTATCACAGGTGTGTCAGTTTCAGATTTTAGAAGGTCCTTTGAAATAACGACTGTTGATTATTAAAATATTGAATCACCGACAATCAATTGTTTGTTATGTAACTCAGACAAGTTACGATTGAGGTATTTTTCGTCTCGAAATTTTTCTTGAAGCCTGCACTCATGATTTAGAGGACACAATATTAAGTTTCTAATAATACGGTCTTGTTACAACAACAAAGACTGCTTTTACTCTTATGCTTAAATAAAATATATATGATAAAATACTGTAACTCTTATATATATATATATATATATATATATATATATATATATATATATATATATATATATATATAACTCTTATGATAAAATACTGTCCCATTCAGGCATTTCAATTTATGACCATTTTCTTAAGACACCCACAGGATTATATAATCCAGGCTAACTTGTTAAGAAAGCATAAATCCATATTGTTTGTGTCTTTTATAAATAGTTAAGTTAGTGTTATCTTGTTATTATTAGTAAAGGTCTTGAATTTTAAGTTATGTATATTTGTGTAATGAGCTGAAATAAGAGGAAATTCCGCCATTGCTACGACTGAAAACAAGAGTCAGTGAGGAGAAATCTATAACCACGAAGAGTAAGCAATTTACGGTTGACATGGAGCTTTTATGAAGGAATTCCGGTTTTAAAAAAATATAACAAAAAATCCAGATAAAATCAAAAGCAATAAAAACAATCTCGCAAGATTTCATTTTAAAAGATACTGTATTAATCAAGAAAAAAAACCGCCACTTTTCGTCTCCCCTTTTGACATCGCATCCTCAGGCATCCAACCGCATTGCGATATTCTCCAGCTCGAACCAACTAAAAGACAAAACGCCGCGTTTCGAAACCAATCAACCGCAAGTCACATCAATGTTGAAACCAACGCCCTTGAAGCTGTAAGATTCTTTTGCTGAGTTACAGTCAACAGAAAACGAGAATCGAGTCCAGAATCACCAATAAATCAGGTTTTGGGAGAGGAAATTAGGGACCTTCCCCGCCCACCGCAGGATTACAGGGTGCGAATCCCTCTCTAATGAACGGTAGTGGGATAAAGGTCAGCGTTCATCTGTTTCGATTCGTGTTTGTTTGGATTCCTTCCCTTTAACTCACATTCCCTTTAATGACACGTTTTGGACGGGCACCTATAATCATATACTAGATAGATAAACGATGTTGTTTCAGTGCGTTCATAAATATACACCTGGCCATAAGTGGATTGTAGCTACTTGAAGTAGTATACAAGTTAGCTGAAATACGAATGATTTTTAAATAATACACGTATATTAATAGACTTAACCCCGTGGAGAAGTATACTTCAAATGAGACCAGGGGCGTCATTTCAGTTCTTGGTTGGGGGGGGCAAGGATTTTTTTTAAGTGGGGCTGAGCCACGCCGTAACCAGACTTGTTTTTTTTTTTGGGGGGGGGGTGACTCAACATCATAAGTTGTAAGTAAAAATGGGGGGTCTGGGGGTCACCCCCAGAAAAATTTTTAAATTTTGCTTCATTTTTACAACATTTAAGTTACATCCGAAGAGAACAGCCCCTTGTAAACCACATAATTTCTAGAGAAAAAAGTTACAAATAAACGTCAAAGTTTCAAGGGGAGCCGGAGGTCCTCCCTCAGAATATTTTTTGAAAATTTCCCTTTAAACTAGGGTTTTATCTCCCTTGCAACCTCGTTGGGGAGCACCCAGAGGGAACTGCTTGTTGTGAGTGGCAGAATTTTCAAGGAAAATATACTGTATAACATAATATATATTTAAAAATTTTAAAGGGGGGTCAGGGGGTCCTCCCCCAGAAAATTTTTTGAAATTTGCCTCTTTAAAGTAGTGTTTCAGCTCATTTTGAGGTCCTTTGGATTACATTCAAAAAGAACAGTTCCTTGTAAAGCATAGAATTTTCTAGGGGGAAAAAAGTTATAAATAAACGTAAAATTTTCAAGGGGGGGCAGAGATCCTCCCCCAGTAAAAATTTTTGAAAAGTATCCTTTAAACCAGACTCCTAGGGGTTTCAAACTCTTTGGTTCCCAAAAGGAACTGCTTCTTGTAAGCGGCAGAATTTTCAAGGGAGACAAATTGTATAACAGATAACAGACATTAAAGGTCAGGAGGGGGATTGGGGGTTCTCCCCCAGAAAATTTTGAAATTAGACCCTCAAAAGTAGTGCTTTAACTGCTTTTGGGATGTTTTGAGTTAAATCTGTTGCTCCTTGAGGAAGTTACAAAATTTTCCAGGGACTCTCAGCAATTTTTCACTTAAGAGTGAAAACCTTGGGGGGGGCAATTGCCCCCCCCTGCCCCCCCTAAATGACGCCCATGAATGAGACCAATGGTATTTAGGTTCTTTAATCATATATTATAATTGGAATATAAAATGATCAGTCAATGGATATCTCTCCTTTTAAGGGAAGCCACATTCCATAGATGACAAGATTTCTGCGAAACAATTAGTCATTAAAGCATCGTACATAGTTTTTCTCAAAGGGAGCATTCAACTTTGGAAACAAAGATGTTTCTCATAAAGATACTATAGTATGTTATTTGCTAAACTGTAATAATATATTTCGTGGTATGAACAGAAAACATGATTAGAATGATTAATTGATGAAAAAAATCTCTCTTTCTTTTAGTTGGGTATTTGTTACATTACAAAATACATGTTTTAAATCAAATTGAGCTCTAAAACACTTAAAATTCGAAAGAATTTTAGTAACTTTTAAGAAATTTCGAAAAAAATACCCCTAGACTTTCGGGAATAACTTTGTCATAATGACACTTTTTGTCTTTCTCAGGAAAACTGTTAAAATAAACACAATTTAAATTTAGAAGAAGTTACTTTTTTGCAATTAGCATTTTTATGATCTCTTAGAAGTGTTTTAAAGTTTACAGTTCTATTAACGTCCTACATTAAATCTAAAATAAATTGAGAAATTGGTGTTAAAGTTGAAACACAATCAAAATTATTAGTATAAAAGAATTCTTTACTTTAGGAAAAGAAGTTTTACTTATAAAATAAGGATATCTTTATGCAAATTTTTGATGTCGGATTATCTACTTAGGCGATCTCACTTATTATTTTTAGTCATGATTGAAATCTAATTACATTTTAACACCTGCGTGTGTTCTTTCAAACTTTTCACACATCAATACCTGTCAGTATTTTGAATGACAACGTAAGTACAACGCCCTTGAAACTAATTAAAGGTATGCCATATCTAATAGTGTGTCCTCAAAAAAATAATTGAAGATGCTTCTTTAGAACATATAGCTAATGTCAACGTCTGTCAAGATAAACATCAACAAGACTTTGTTTTAGATTCATTACAAATGTTTCCTGATTCCTGGGTGTTCAGAACTGAAAAGTGACACGTAAGTAGGTAGTGAAATAGCTGATACTTGTAAGCATACCTTTAAATGCAAGAAGGATGTGTTTTTATACTATTTTAATATTTCATTGTCAGGTCGTTAACTTTAATAGATCTATTTAAAAATAGCATATTCACTACTTGATTGTAGGCCTAACTGCAGGCTTAGAAGATATAAATGTTTGTAGGTTGTAGCTTTTAGTTGGTTTAAAAAAAATAACTATATGAAAGTTAAACTTAGTAGTTTAAACAAGAATTAAATTTAATTATCTAGTTGAGTTAAAATTAATTAGATTGAAAGAAACTTTCACAAAATAAATTACTTAATAAATAAGAATAAATCAATAAAAAACTTTGTTAAAAATATGAAAGGGGGGATATTTACTTTAAAAATAATTAATTGAATTAAAAAATTTAAAATTTGTAAAGTATAATGCAAAGGAATAAAGTAATACGCAATGGAACATCAGCTTTTCAAATTAATAAATTTTTTGTTTCTACCGGGCTAAAATATAATTTTAACTTTTTTTTAAAAAAATCTTATCTTCAAACATTCATCCCAATAAATAATACCTAATATTTGAAAATAATATAGCTGATATAATGTATAGTCTAAGTGTATAAATTCAGAAGAAAACTGTAAAATTAAACTTAGTTCAAATCATGGTATTTTTTAAAGAAACTTAAAACAAATAATCCTTAGAATTAAAGTTAAAATAAAATCTACTAGAATTATTAAACTATCGAGGGAATTTAAACCGCAATATCTTCTCAAACATTTTACTCATTATTATGGATTAATTCTGTTTTATTTATAACTTTTTTCTGAATTTTCAATGATACTTTTTTTGTAATCGATAGTGGTTTTTTAGAAAAATATAGTTACCTTAACACGGTTCTTCAATAACTACAAACCAAACAGTTATTTGCTGAAAAATAAATGTTAAAAAAATCTCCTACGATAAATGAATAAAAGTTGATTTAGGGTAAAAGCACCAGTTACAGACAGGGTACCCAGTTACAGACAGTCTTGCTTTTAAATTTGAATAATAAGCCTTCTAGTGGTGCTAGCGATCGAATTTTTTTTTCAGCCTCAAGGGATAAGTGTTTTACTCATGACCATGCAGATAAAATTCGTAAAAAACAGTTTTAAAACAGTTAGAATACAATTTTAAAAAAGTTTGTAGAGGATCGGCGTGATTCATGGCGGTCGCTTAGCTGTTTTGATAAGGTTCAATTTTTAATTTTCTGCGATTTCTACTTATAAAACTGATTTTTCTGGGAAAAAATTTCTACATTTGCATTTTTAGGTCTTGGCAATCCTATTTTTGTTTTTGTATTTTTTTTAAGTCTCATTCTGAAGGATTTTAGGGGGGTGTCTGTTACTCATACCAAAAAACGTTAATATACCAGTTACAGACACCCGTGTCTGTAATTGGGTCAGTGGATATTTTAACGTAGACCAGTATCAGACATAGGTGTCTGTAACTGGTCCAAAGGGTGTCTGACACTAGGAGTTTTTGTTTATTCCTGTTTGCTTTCTAGCTATTTATGCTTTATTAAGTTATTTAATTAAATTTTAATAATTAATAAAAATAAAAATTTCATGAATTCAATATAACTTATATTCATGCAATTTAGAGGGAAATTTAATTTAATGATAGATTTAGGTGAATTTTGCAAATTGCATAGGTTTTGTTCTTAATTATGTGTTTTAATTTACTTTTGTTCTTGTTCTTTTTATGATTAATTTTTAATTATGTTTTTACATTTAATTATTGTTTGATCTTTTGATAACTTGTTCTAGCATTATTTTTTTATTTTACATTTGTTTATTTTACCAAGTATCAGTATGATTATGGAAGGTTAATTTTCTTTTTAGTCGATAAAAGGTGAATGCAATAAATTAGTTATAAAATTATTCTCATTAGAATATTTTTAATGTTCTTAAGAATAAGAATATTATTTTAATTCTATTCAAATACATTTTAAATATATTTAATTCTTTATTCATATTATATAATATAACTGTGGGTGTATAGTGTACATTTTTATGTGTATGTTTGTCTTTTTAAAAAATCCCCAGTTTTCTTCCATTAGCACGAAATTTAGTTCATATAAGTAAAAGAATCAAGAAACAACATAGGCTATATATAAGTGTTTAAAAGAACTCCTTTATTATATTTTTAGATGTCACAGAGAACTACTGTTCTATGTGGGTCTTCTTTTAAAAACATTAGCATTCAATTTATTAAAATTTGTTTGATAATTTTTTAGTTCGAAAAATGTTTTGCTTTCCTCAATAGAAATGATGATAACAAAAGTGAATGTATTGAATAAATTTATCTGAAAATTAATTAAACTCTTAATTGTAGGAAAAGATATATTGAAGATTTGATTTATTCATTAAATTTTATTTTTCTTATGAAATATTTTTTATTTTAATGTTTTATCCTTTATTTATTTAATTTCAGGATCTCCTTAGATTTTCAACATTCCTTTAAACGATGAAAGTACTAAAAGACTGAAATCACATGACATAAAAACTTAAATTCGCAATAAACTTTCAAATCACTATGCTGGTATTTGTATGCTTTTGCATTAAACGTAAATTTTAAATTTCTTAATAGCGTTGCCCTTACAAAAAGGAGGCTCCCATTACCTTAATTTTCAATCTTGGTGGGTAACCTAATTATTGAAAAAAAGTCGCTTAATGACTGTAAGCTTTTGTAAATAAAGCGATAAATAAAAACAGTGAAAAAAGTTTTGTTTGCTCGCACAAGCAACAAAAAAATACTTCAAGAGTTATTACACACATCAGCTTAAGCAATGCGTCTTATCTCAGCTTTAAACGATTCATTGCCTTGAATCAAATAAAGTTGACAAAAAGTTCAACAACACCGAGAGTATTTTTTGTTTTGTTTTTAAATTGAGTAGAGGCATAATCAATCACCGCAGCAAAAGCCATCCAGGAATGTAAGAAGATTGCCCAACAACGCTACCGACCCTTGGCTGTCTTCTTGAGAAATGCCTGCCAGACGAAATTGTGACATACGTAATTACTAAGATTCTGACAATCGATTAAACTTACCGAATTGTCCCAATCGATTAAATAGAGACTATAAGCCGCTAATTATTTCATGGTGTATGAATTATTCGATTTAAAATGAAACAACGTCATATCATAGTATAATTAAATATCGAGAGCACAGTGAACAGACCATTTCCATTGAAGTTTAAAATGTTCTATATATACGTTTGTTGATGCCTACAAATTTTAACGGAGAACCAAAAACATTTCCTGACTGAATTTTCTATTGTTCGAGTATTTTTTCAAAAAAAGAAGTAGAATTAGAAAAGCTCATACTGTTTTTGATTTTTCGTCTCTAGTTTAAGAAGGAAATAGCCCCATACCACACCTTCCTCATTGTTTCCTCACTGATTTAGGGAATTATAAGTTTGTCGCCTGAATCACAAATATGAATATTATTTCTGTATAAAAATATGAAGACATAGGGGGAAGAGTGGTACATGTCCATTAAAGTTGATTCTTATGGGAAATGGATTTAAAGGTTTATAAACTTTCGTTTTTCCTCGGCACAGCTCATTCTGATAATAGATAGTATAATAACTCTCCGGGGGAACAGTGAACAGTAATCCTAAAACTGCAACCTCAGATGTTCATCCAATCGCCATTTTGGTAGGAAATACGTAAACTTTTCTTCCCTATATTGATCTCCCAAATAAGTTTTATAAAAATCTTAATTTTATGTTTCAAACATATCCTTTCTTATAATTTATAAAAAAAAGTGAAGATCCTCATGTTACGTGTTTTTCAAAATTATTAAAAGCAAGAATACCAACTACAATTTTCGTAAAAGGAAACTTTTTACTCAGAAGCAAGCTAAATAAAGTTTCTTACTCGACTTCTCTCCAATTCGAAAGATCATACATATTCAAGAAATCATACGTTTTTCACTGAAAGTAACGCACTAAGTCTCAAAAAAAATTACAAGTTTCTTTAATCATTGGAAAAGCTCGCTGTCCTTGCTTTCAACAAAACTGAGAAGTATGGATTTGCATACCACACGGGCAAACGTGACATCAGTCACGAACAACCCACTCGATTCAAGAGCTGCTCTTATTTTTCCTGAAGCAATTCCGCATTATCCGTAACTAACATTTACACCCTCTTTAAAGCTTCCTTAAAAACTTCTAGACACATTCCAAATTTTCCCTTTCCCCAAAAATTTTTACGCCCCACTGAAGACGCACGGAACTAAGTCCTCGCGGGTGCAGTTAGACGCAGAAATTCCCTTTCCCTGATCAGACGCGTATGATCCCTTCCTTTACCTGCAAGTGGAGAGTCTAAATATATATAGATTATTTTCCCATTGAAGTAATGCCCCACATTCGAACTGTGACGTATGGAAAGCCGGGGGGTTCATTGACCTCCAGGTGACCTTGGCCTTGAAGTAGGTCTGCCTTGGAGTTCCCTGTCACAGATTCCTGGGTAGCCCGATTCGGCGTGCATCCGCTTACCGAGCAGGAAAGCTGCTTCGGAAAAAGAAAACTAAAATCGGCCACCCGTTACAGTGAAAACGCTGCCTTTCTTCTCCATGCTGATGATTTTTAGCTCTTCAGGATGGCAACAGGTGGAATGGTTTCCTTGGTAACCATTCACCGAGTCCCCTGGTGGCGAAAACCAGATTGGAAGGAGTGAGAGAGAACAGACAGTTTTTCTTAGGTCCGTTTCGAATCTATGTCATCTTGACATTACACAGTTGAATTTTTCTGAAACTTTTCTTGTTAGTAGTAAAATATTTATAATTTCATTTGACAGTGAAAATTAAAATATATCTTTAAAAAAAGATAAAAGTTTTACTAATTAAATACAAAATTAAGCTGATTCAGCTTTAACTACATTCTTGGTGATTAAATAAAGAAAAAAATATTGCATGGACTTTAATAACGTTTAAAAGCCTTATTAAACATCTTGAAAGATTTGGTTTAATAAATTGTATAAATAAATGTAATACAAAATAAAGAAAAATATTTTGTAAGATACCTTGAGTCTCTGAAAATGCTGTGTCCATTTTTCCTAACTGCATTGTAATAACCACATGTAAGATATTGAATAATTTTAGTGCCAGTTGCGTATAATGTTAGTTTCGGATAATAAATTTCTATATTATGAAAACAACAGGCCCCTAACGTTTTAAATGGTTTTGCTACATAAATTACTTAGTTACACACTTTTTTTATTAACTTTTCTTTTTCTGTCAAAAATTAGGTAGGTAAAAATTATTGCTGAGAAACTTAATTCTATGATAATATAGTTGAATACGTAATTAAAAAGCCAATTTTGCTCTTGAATCAAACATGAACTTAGAATTAGCATAAAGATTTCAAAGCAGATAAGTTTAGAGGTATTTATAAAACTCGTGTTCTTAAAATTTTGGGTTCAATTCAGTTGACTGTCCCGTTAAATACTATCACCCAATTTTTTGGACACAAAATATTAGAAACATTGCCAAATATTTCAAAAACTAAAAATTATAACCATGACAAACCTAAAAATTGGTCGATAGCTGAATATTTTACGCCCAATACATATTAGTGAAGTGATACTCAACAGGGCATTTAATGGAATTGAACCATTTTTTAAAAGCTTGGTTGTATAATATTATAATTTTGAAACTTGGGTTGCAGTTTTATGCAAGAAATATTGAAATATTTTAAACATAAATTATTCAATTTGTATTGACCAGTTCAAAACCTGGAAAATGGCATTTTTCTTTTTTAAGGAAATCAACAAAAAATATTTTAAAGAGCATTAAAAGCGGTTAAAACATGTTTTTTTCAAAAAAGATCATTTTAAAGATATTTTTGCAGGTTCTTCTCTGATGCCCAGGGCCGTTCCGGCCGGGCGTGCTGGCCGTGCCTGCACGGAGGCGCCGACCGATGAAGAGGCGCCTTAGAAAATTTTTTTGACCCCTAACTTTAAGGGAAAAATATTCCGTTACGTCCTGACTCAAAAGAAACAAACCTAAGCAGTAAGCTAGATCTCCTTTCCTTTACAAAAAAAGCTTCAAAAGGCGCCTACAAACGAGTAAAGAGCGCCCTATATACACACCCGTCCCCCTTAAGAGAACTAATATAGGCGCCTTTTAAGAAAAGTGCATTTTGAACTTTTTGTATGGGGCGCCCTCATCTAGTGAATCTATTAAAGGGTGCCAACTCTTAACAAAAATTTTAATATGCCCGACTTTGAAAGCTATAAGGAAGACTCCTTTTAGCTTTCAAATTGTATGGGGCGCCCCATCAAATAAATATATATTCAAAGCGCCCACCCTGAGAGAAAAATTGAACACACCGACTTTGAAATATGTAAGGCGTCTTACTTAGCTAAACCAAATTGTATGAGTTGTCTTAATTAAATGGATTTATCAAAGACCGCCAGACCTGCGAGTGAAAATTTTAACATTCCCAACTTTAAAAGCTAT
Source organism: Tetragnatha montana (assembly GCA_963680715.1). NCBI lineage: Eukaryota > Metazoa > Arthropoda > Arachnida > Araneae > Tetragnathidae > Tetragnatha > Tetragnatha montana. The sequence continues at coordinate 32,320,574 of OY796676.1, forward strand.
ACCATATTGTATGGGCGCCCCCATCAAATGAATCTATTCAGGGCGCCCATTCTGAGTGAGTTAAAATTTAAACACTCCGGACTTGAAAGCTGTAAGGCGTCTTAGAAAAACCGAATTCTATTAATAGGCGCCCTCCTTGGATGAAGATTTGATTCACCAGTTATTAAATAGCTATCAAGGGTTTGCCTCAAATCATATTTTAATAGATGTCCCTTAAAAATTTCTATATAATAGGCCCTTGACTTGTGAAAAATGTTTTGAAGAAGACTATAGTAAAAAACCGAATGGATATCTCTTACGTAAATTTATTAGGTGCACCTGGTGCTGCTACCATGCCAACTTAAAAATATTTTAAAAATAGAAAATAATTACTTTTTCAAACAAATTCTTCCCTAGATAAATATTGAAACTTCATTTAATTTTTCAAAACAAAAAGTTTTTTCAGGATAGTTTTATTAAGTAGCAATAGCTAATTAATTTTTATATTGTTCTTAAAGTGTCAATTACTGGTAACCATCAGTTACTGGTTAGATAAATAGCCAAACCATACAGCCTCTATCGAGAACTAGGCGAAAGTTGAGTAATCCTAATTCCTAAGTGAATATTTTTGAGTTTATGGTTTTGGTTATGGAGGTAAAGGGTTTAGTAGGGCCGTATTCATGGGGGTCTAGGGGTTCAAACCCCTCCCGAAATTTTGACATCAATTTTTATACTGTTTTTCATTGAAAATTCTGCAAATTTATAAGGAGCAATTCTCTTCGGTTGTTAGCTAAAGGGTCTCGAAATGAGTTAAAACACTACTTTTAGGGGTCAAATTTCAGAAATTTTTCTTGGGGGAAAACCCCCAACCCCCCCCCCCCACCACCATCAAAAAATGAGTTTATCATTATTCTTTAAACTGAAAACTGTAAAAATTCCCCACAATATATTGAAAAAAGCTTGATTTATTTTAACTAAAAACTAATTTTAATTAAATAAGTAATGCCAATATTATTTATTTATTAATAAGTAGAACCCCTTTACAACGACCCTCTGTTATAGCAACCCTTGCGTTACAACAACCGGTAATAAAAGCACCTTTTTATTACAATATTGTTAATTTTATTCGTTAAAACGTCCGCATTTTGTTGGCACCATAAGGAGTCGCTTTATCAAAGTTCTACTGTATCATTAAGTTAAGTTAATATCAAATTTGTTTAAAGTAATTATTAATTAGTTAAAATTAACAAATAATTTAAAATAAGTGATTAATTAATTAAAAATTAATTAAAAGTAAAAATTAATTAACTTAGAATTAATTATTAATGGGGGTGAGGTGTAAGGGGCGCCGTAATTTATTGGCACGGAGGCGCCTTCACACCCAGGAACGGGCCTGCTGATGCCTATATTTCATATCTGTGGATAGATCACACAAAAGCTTACTAAAACTTTCCATTCAATTTACACTGTGTCCTGAATTATACAAATTGCTGTAAAATATTTAAAATAGAAAAATCAATAGAAAGATCTTTGCACATTCGTCTGTCATATTTAAAACTTTAAGAATGAATAGCATTAATAACTAACCTTAAAGAAATTTTTAAATTTGTATCATAGATTCGCTGATTGCAGGCTTCGAGTTTATGTTAAATTGCGTAACATAATCAAATATTAAGGTATAACACCATTAAAATATTTCAATTAGAAGTGTTTCTTGTAATTTTTGTTACATTACATTGTTTTTATGTGAAAATAATAAAACATTGCCAATAAAATTCTATTTTTTTTAAGTTATTACTAGAAGCTGAATAGGTATACATGAAAAGAGATAGCTTTTCAATAATTATCCAGGACTACTTGTATAAATGAATAATAATTAATATTTTACATTCAAAAGAGCAAAACTGTAACATTTACGTAACAGAGAAGTGCAGGGTAAGAATACAAAGTTGTACAAAAAAAAAATCCCCAAAAAGTCGAAAAAATTAATAATAACCCCGAAAATAGTTTGTAAAGACATTTTACATTCAAATCCCAACACCGATAGTGGCATACGTAATTGTCTCCAAAAGCCGTGTGATAATGATGGTTTCGCATTCTAAATAGTCCTCTCCGTAAAGAAATAAATCCAGAAACCGAAAGTTCCTGTACTAATGTTCCAAGCCAAGTATCATGGCGACCCCTTTCAGCTAAAAATACATTTTGCACCTCTTTTGGCAGAATTTTTTCTTAGCCTTCCAGCGTATAGTGCCCTACTCTCCTCATATAGCGACGCTTTGCGAAAGAGACTGGATCACGCATCTAGCACTTCCCTTCAGGACACATCTGCGTCGCACTGAAGCGGCATTGGAAACGGAAAGTGTTGATCGTCGAAGAGAGGAGGATGAGACGAAACATTGATTCATCTATTTTCCTTGGCGATAGTTTAGAGCAGTATAATTTGTGTTATTGAAGTTTTAATTGCAGTCTACTCTGTTATATCTCTCGTGAAGGAATTTTAACTAAGTAGGGCATGTAATTAATTTTAAATGGTTGAACTAAGTAGAATTGTAATTAATTTTAAATGGTTAAACTAAGTAGGACTGTAATTAATTTTAAATTCTTTAAATATCATTAAATGTTAAGTTCAGAAATACCGGACAAGAACATATAGCATTATATTCAATCATTTTTTATGAAGATTGTCTATATTTATTATACATAAGCATAAAAATACAAATTACTCGATGTTAAATCCAAGAAAATAACCCCATTTCTTAATTTTAACATATGATGTACCACCAGCTATGAATTTAAGAGTTTTGCAATGGGTGGGATTCGATTAGGTTTCTACCTTTTCTTTTAAGTTTTTTTTTAACTTCACATAGGTGAGACTATGAAAAATGTCTCTATAATTCTTATTTAATTTTAACTATGAATACAAATCTTAATTTTTTTATAGCTGTAGTTAGTTTGGATGGATTAAGCTCATTCCCAAACAATGTAAAATGCTTTGTTAACAAAAGTTGAGTTACTTGCACTTTTAAGGGATGATTACATAAATATAAATCATACTTTTAAATTGAAAAATTTCCTTGAGTGCATGTTTGGAAAACAACCAACAGTATTGGTTTTCCTTGCAATAATTTGATTGGACTTTGGAGTTTTGCAGTTACCAAAATAGTTCCTGGTAATTTATAAAATTTAGACCGAGTGAGTATTTGAAAACTCTCACTGGTAGCTGAAACTCCTAACATCCAAATTGTAAGGGGGAGATATCAAAGTAAAATAGGGGATCACAACCTCAGGAAATCATCACATACAGCTTTAGTTCTAAAGCAAAATCTAAAATGGTCAGAACTTTTTAGATTTCTCCAGTTCACACAAAAAATCTTAAAAATGATGTTTTAGTTTCTAAATTAAGTTTATAAGGTCAAATTAAGCAAAATTAAGTTCATACTAAGCTCAATGATATTCTTTGTCCAATTTAAGAGGGTCAAAGCGTACGATTAAAGGAGACCGATATATCTTGTTCAAAATGATTACGAAGCTGTCGAACACGTAAGGCTTCGCCATTACAAAAACGTAAGGTTGTTATAAAAAGATCTGGTTCCTTTCTCTGAGAATTATCTTTTAATTCGAGTCTATGTCCTCAATCCATCACATTCCTTTTCTGGGGAAAAAATTCTCCTCGTCTCTGGATCCTGAAGCGGTGTTTCCTTTTTTGTTTTTAGCATGCTTTACTTTTCCTTATGGATAAAGCTTACTGCTGGTAAATACAACCTTGGTTTAGTTTGGAACTCTACAGAAACAGAGTATTTTTTAGTGAAGGAGATGAGTGGAAATATGTGTTTCTTACATAGTACATTTATTAGCCTTGGCCCACAAGGGATGGTGCACCAATAAGTTTAGATCTTAGTACAGAAAAGTGTAGTAAAAATATTATGCGCTTTAAAAAAATTATGTATTTTGAATAACATAAAAAATGTCTTTAAATGTTTAAAAATGTTTCAAACGGTTAAATTTCAATTTACGATTTTTACTTAGAAATTACCGTTTTATATAACTGTCTAAAAATGTTAACCCTCCTTTTTTTTTGCTCAATAAATTAGGCATCTGATAAAGTTAAATTAAGTTAACTAACCCGTATAATTTAAGTAAAATTTTATCATAAAACGAAATCACACAATATTATTAACTAAATAAACATTTCTAATCTATAATTGATCAAAAGCAAATAGCACATTAAAGATCCAAGAAGCATCACGAATGTTTGATGAAACTTCAAGGCTTGAAAGTAATCAAAATACAGTATTTTCTTATGCCATCAGTGTAAGAGAAATATACCAATCAAAGAAACTCTAAGGAATTGTTTTGAACTTTTAATGGAATGCGTCCGATTCAAACCGTCCCCAATTTCGAAGTATTACAGTCCAGGAAACTTCCGGAAGTTATTGAGTATTCGCATCTGTATTGTCTGGTTTATTATTGCGGCACCAGATAACATCCGAGGATAACCTAATTACCAATGTTGACAAGTGGACACACTAATCCAAATGGGATAAACACGTGTGAAAGTTCCAGAAGGCCACTTGAATCAGACCAACCGTTTCTTTCTTCTTTGAAAAGGGCCTCCAGAGGGGATTTTATGTAGAGCGAAAGCGTGTCTGTGACCAAAAACCTATAGCAATTTTCTAGAATCAAGAAAAGTTTTTAGAAGCAAGGCAGACCACCCTTTAGGTGTATCATGAATACACCTGGAGTTTATGAACGAAGCGAATTTTTAATTAACCCATAACTGGACCAGTGATGATACTTCAGGGCATTATTAATCCCTTTTTAGGGATTTCAATTTACTAAGATTACCTTTTAGCTCAATTACGTTTTATTTTTCTCTTTCCATTAGTTTAATTTAACTTCTTTCCATATTCGAGAAGTACATCGAGCAAATAATAGTGATTGTATGCAATTAGTGTCAAAGTACTTATGTAACGTTAATTTTCCCTCTCTCATCTAACGTAATAGATAGGTTCGTGTAGGGTAAAATGGATATAGAGATTTTAACAGTTTATATTTATAAAATTTAATGTGTTTGGCATGGCTGATTTTTTTTGAGGCTCAAGAAAAATAGATAAAAGGAATGAGACGTATAAAGAGGATAAGAGGAATGGAGATGTGGAAATAAAGAGGATGAGAGGGATGAAGAGGATAAAAGTGATAGACAGAAGGAGATAAAAGGAAGATGAGTGCATAAAAAGGATGAATTCTCACCTCAAAATACATAGTACATAACTTTTCTGATGCATGATGATCCACCCTATAACGAAACTGCTGTAATTTTTAGCTTAAGATTTTGGAATAGAAGCAACAAGTCTTGCAAACGATAAAGGGGTGGGACTAATTACCACAAACTTAATAGCTGAAAGTCTTCTGTATTACCCCCCCCCCACATTCAAGGTACACTTTAAAACTATATTTAATAACTTTTTTATTTGTGCTTTCAAGGACTTCTGAATACTAATTTTATTTCAAAGGTAGGAACTCAATGTATTACCACTATGATCTGAGCGCACAAGTGCCCCATGAAAAATTATTGACCACTGATTCCAATCCTTTACTTATTATCCCAGCTAGAAACCTGACCATGATGAAAAACCACGACAAGATTTCATCGCTCTCCGGTTTCAGCAATCCTCGAGCGTTTCCCAAGATCCGCTCGGAGGGGCAAATCCGCGTCATTTCGCCACCGAAAGTGAAGTTCCGAATCTGCGTGATTTACGAACGCTCGGGGGCGATTTCTAAAAATGAAAATGCTTTTGTGGTTGTTCTCTTCTACAGGAGGAGTTGTGGTTTTAAAAACCAGGTCATTTGTTCTTACGAGCACGACGTTTTATTTCATTTGTTTGACTTTCATTGTTGACCATGAGTCGCAATATCAATCGGAAACGCTCGACGAATCTCAGATTTGCGCAAAAAAGGGTTTATTCGTTATTATAGTCCTTAACCTTGGGAGAACGTTGTAAAGGCATGGTAAAGGTCGGTTCTGGCTCGATCTTCTTAAAGCTTTTGATTGTAATGACCCGGTGAATTCTTTGAATATGCGTTGGATATTTTAAAGAGAAATCCATTAAAACTGGCTTTCGAACAAAATTTTAAAAGTGGGGATTTCATTGTATGCTAGGCAGCCGTTTTATGGTGGTTTGGGGTAATTAAGTGGGGTTCGACATCGTTAAATGAGGAAATTTACATTTTTTTTATGAACCGTGAAGTTTTTTTTAGAGATTTATAGCTAGTTTTATGAGGATTACGATGTGATGGTTAATGATAAAGAACTATTTATTATGTTTGTAAGCATAATATTTAAGAATGATTACCAAAGAGCTATTTTTTAAAAATAGATTGCTTAATTTGTGCTAGTAAAATTGAATGAGAAATGAGTTGAACATTATGATAGTTCAACTTCTGATGGTTAATATGGTATTTAGGTTGTGTTGCGTATTCTCATGGTTAAGGGTAATGAAATGTTACGAGTGATAAATGGTAGTAAAAGGAATTATATTGGCTAATTCCCCGTTAACATGTATGCAAAAATTAGCATCGAAATTATTATGGATCTCTGCTCTGAAAATACGCGAAACACTTTTTTAATCTAATCAAACACAATAATAATGAACATTTTTAACCAAAAGCGTTCTGAATGTATGGAGAATGTATAGAGTAAGAAAAAGGTAGTATTGAAAAAGGGCTAATAAAAAATTACAAAGACATAAAATATGTTCTTAGAGTGTTTCTAACTAAATTTAAGAATACTTTCACATTCTAAACGTATTTTACAACACTACTTTTACAACACATTCAAGATAGCAAGACTTTTCAAATATATTCAGAACACTATCGCAACACAACTAAAGTGTTGTTAATTTATTTGAGGACAAAAAGTGTTCTTAAATGTGTTTATTTTTGTCTGTGAAAGTTGGCAGTTTACGGTAAAAAAAATTCGCTTACGTTAAAACATTTGTCTATAAATCTGGTATATAGATGTCACTCAAACTAACAAGGAAGTTTTTCTAACTGAAATAACTAAGAAATGTATCTATTCCCCAATGAAACAAAATTTATTACTAGTTTTATTAAATAAATTAATATTAAATTAATTATTTTTATTAAATTAATTAATAAATTTAAATTTATTAATTAATTTATCAAATCCATCTGGATATAAATTACGAAACTTTTTCAAAAGTGTAAATTAGAGATTGGCTCTTAGTTAAAGATATTTGAATCTAATTTCAACTCTTTTATTCAACCGGAGAATTTTTACAATAAATGTCACAATTTTCTGATATCTTGGTTCTTTTATTCAACCAAGCTTTGCACAGGATTAGTTAATATCTTATAATACAGTTGGGCAACGTCATTTCACTGGTAGATTCCGAACTCCACTATCAAAGTCACTTCACACTATGACAGTCCCAGCCGCAAAGTAGCCTGGGGTCTTTTTCGAGGAAACCCACCAAGTCAGCCCGCAGCCCAGTTTCAAGAAGCGAAAGTGACGCCCCACCACATAGTTCAGCCTCTCCTGCTCCCTTTCTCTTTCGCTTTTTGTCTTCTTTCTCCGTGCCCATTTTCTGGAGGTATTTCACTCTTTAGTTTTTTTTTATAATTGTTACCTCAGCCCGGTTCCACTTCCTTGTCCAGCTAGAAGAAATGACCCGATTGCATAAGGCCCGAGCGGAAGCGAAGAGATTTTTTACAAGGTCCCCCGCTCACACATCTGAGCACGTGAATTGGTCTTGATCCCCCTTGGCGAGTCTGGTTCCCCGAGATTTGAGTCAAGTGACTCAACTCGTATGTTCATTGACGAGCTTGTTGTTTTTCTACCCCATTACTCATAGGGAATGTGATTAGCGAATCTGCATGTCAATTGCCGGGTTTTTTGTGGGGATTCGGAGCTGGATAATAGAGACTGGTTCTGTGTTAACTGTTGTTGTTGTTGTTGTTGGGGAGGAAATTAGGTGTCTCTCCTAATCCCATCTCCTTTTGTTAGTCTGTCTCTTTATGCAAAGAAGATGACCGACCTATTTATGTGTAACTTCTGTGAGTGACCACCGCATTTATAAACCAATTACTTCCTTAACAACCAAGTTATGATTGATTTCGGTTACTAACTACAGTATAACCTCGTTATTTTGAACTTTGATAACTCAAAAACCTTTACGCCTCGAAAATGTGTTTTTCCCGTGAAATAAAGTAGTACTAATTAATTTTATATTTGGAGTAATCTTTTTATCTCGAAAACATCGTCCTAAAAAACACGTGTAATCACTTTACACTGTAAAAAAAATCCAGTAAATTTACGGTTTTAAATTGGCAGCTGGGTTGGTTGTGGAAAACCGTAAAAATTACTAGGTAAATCCGTAAAAACAACGGTGTTTCACCTTGTAAAACAAAAAACATGGATTAAAATGGTAAAACGCCGTTGTTTTTATGGATTTACTTTGTAATTTTTACGGTTTTCCACAACCAACCCAGCTGCCAGTTTGAAACCGTAAATTTTACGGGAATTTTTTACAGTGTAAGAACTTTCTTCTGTAAGAGCCCATATACAAATAAAACTGTACGTATAAGGGGTTGGGAGGAGGTCTTGTACAGTACGTAACAAGGAGAAGGGCAAGTTCAAAATCAACATCAATGATGGTTTTAGACATTTAAAATGCTTTTTCTGCTGCTGTTATTATGTTGTCACTCTGCTGTTACTGTTATTTTTAATCTCTAGTGTTTTTTTTTTAATCAGAATAAAATTGTTTCTTACTTTCAAGTAAGGAAAAAACTGAATTAAAATTTGAAATATATTAAGTTTGGTTTAATTTTAGTTCAAAAAGATATCATTCCAACGGGAAGTAAGTCACTGAAATGTGAAAACTTGTGACTTGGAAGGAAAAGAGTATAGAAAACTGTGTGACGTAATTGCAGATGACCCATAAGTAGTATTGAATATACTATAAAAAAGTTATAATGATACTATTAGAAGTTTTTGTGAAATTAAATAAAGTTTCCAAGTTAAATTTTCTCGGTATGATCACTTCTCTAAACGACCCATTTTATCTGAATGAAAGATGGTCCCTCCAGAGGACTTATGCTGTGCTCCGTAAAGAAAAGTTTTTAAGTAATGAGGGATTCAATTCCTTATACGACTCTTGTTTATTTTCAGGAATCAAGTGGTTCTTCAAAGGGAACAGAAAATTTAACAGAGATTCCTTCTGTCGAGGTAACAAAATGGTTTAGTCAAAGCATCCTCTGGTTCTCCCCACCTATTTCTACTTAGAAAAAACAAGATGAAATTTTGTATGATGTCAATTAGTTTCAAACTGTTTACGTTTCTTGCTTTTCAATAAACTAGTATATTTTTTATTGGTTTATTACTCTTTTAGTACCTACTTTTCTTTTTTAAAAATTACTGATTGAAAACAAAAGAATATTCGAAAAAAAAATAAGTAGATATGAAATGAAATCATTTCCTTACTTAATCTTAAATCAAACCTTTCTTAAACATTGCCTCTTTATCATTATTTCACATGTGTTTATTACAGAAGTTATCAGTTTCTGCATTTTTTACAGCCACATTCATAGTCATTAGCGTTGGTGTTAAATCCTAGGTCAAAAAAGGATTATTACAATCAGAGTCAGCGAAAAGCTTATCTTTTTCTTTTGCTGCTGGTTAACACCAACCACATAATGGCTGTAAATATGGTCATTAGGCATGCTATAAACAGCTTAAATATTTATAAAAACATGGTAATAATTTTTTTTCTCTTCTCTTTATAAATGCATGGGGATAGTTTTTGCTGCAATCGGTACCATAACTTAATTTTGAAGCTAGATATTCACAGGGACCAAAAACTGTTCCAAGCAATAAAAATTTCCAAAGATCTTCAAAATGATTACCAAAATAAGACCAATTAAAAGATTATATTATAATTAGATTCATTAGAACCACCAAATCATTCTGAAATGTTTTTGACGGAAAATGCTGAGCACGTTTAGAGGCCTCTTCAGAATATCTTAAATTATGATATCATCATCTATCAAATTGCTGTTACTCAGAAATTTCCTTCATTGCGTGCATAGATGACACTCTAACGATAGATTAAAAGCTGTGCTAAAATGAATAAAAATAACACAATTGATTACTGAATACAATGTCACATGCTTTTCAAACTGAAGTCAAGTAATTTCATTCCAAATAGACTAGTCCTGGTACTTTGATTAAAGACATGCTAATTTTGCAATTTAAAGAATAGGTTTCGAAGATTGATCTGAATAACTTGAATACCATTATCAATACACAGATGCATAGGTGAAGTAAGATTGTGTCTTTACAAGTCACCTTGGATTGTAAATTCCATTCATTAGTGCTCCAATGAAATGCTCATTTGCATACGTCTGTGGCGATACGTCCTTTAAAAAATATTTTTGATACGCAGATGAATAAAACTACTCGGCCAATGACAAGTATGCTAACCCGTTTTTTCATACACTGCATGCCTAAAACACCGACCTCATTATGGCTATTAATGGTGGTTATTAAAAAATTATGTTTAACATTCGATTGAAAGATAATAGGGCTCTTTCATGTCAAAGTTGCCCGTGCTCTACTTTTAAATAGTAATTAATGTAAAAAATAAAACTTAACACACGTATGATTGCCCAGTTAAAAATTGCAATTGATTTTTTAAACCGCAGAGAAAATATATGAGTTAAATACATTACGGAACAATGAAAATTAGGATTATACGAGTATTTTGGTATGGAATCGTTAATTTTATCACTTTCAATGCTTTTCAGTATTTTTTTAAAACAATTTTCGAAGCAATTTTTTCCACTCACTATTGTAGGGAGAACCCATTAGTTTTCCACTATAGAAAGAAAACATTAAAAAACTGTCCAATTATTGTTACACTGAATTGATTGCTTTTTAAGAGAATAATCTTTTTTAGCTGATCTAAAGCGAATTGATCCACTTGTTATTGAAGGCCGTTTTCAGTATCCATCAACTATGACAGGTCTTAAGAAGTCTTCGGTAATGGATGATAACGCTGTTATTTTGTCTTAAGGCGGTTTCACCGTAATTACAGATTGCTGGAGTTTAACAGAACTGCACTCTTTGAACATATTTGATACATTTTTCTCAGTGGTAATAGATGGTACAAAATTTTTAACAAACGAGAAGCATGAGATGAATACAAATGTATAGCTTCAACAAGAGAAGGAAGGAAATCTAGCTAAAATTGATAGAATCTCTCTTTAAAAATTGAGATATCTTGAAGTCTGAAGTCAAAAACTAATACGTCTAGTATTCTATTTTGCTCATTGGCTGTAAAGACATTAGAATCAAGATTTTTTAAAAATTATTTGCGACTAAATTTCTTTTTTAACTACTCTTAAATGAATAATTTAATTTTAATTTAATTAATTAAGTTTGCTTCTAGTTTTTAATAGTTAATTTAGAATCTGTGTGTTTTTAATAAATGAAACAAATTAACTTTTTTTTTTTTAATTTCAACTTTCCATGCAAAAATTATGCTTTTTTTCAAAAAAAAAAAAAAATTATCTCTTCATATTCATTTTTCTCTTCATATTCTGATTCCGATTTCTATGTAAAAAAATTTATTTTCAATTTTTAAAACTCAAAATGGATTTTTGATTTTTTTTTTCAAAATTGTGTAAAAAAATTGTAAAATTCAAAATAGTTGAAATTTGAAACAAAAAACCTCTTTCAACATTCCTTAAAAAAATTAGTACGCGTTTTAAATCTCTTGATAAACCAAATTCATTATTTGTATAAGACAGTTTAACCGGAACGACGTGAGAACTTTCCTGTTACACAGAAACGAACGCACAGTTTCCCCCCTAAAAATATAGTTACGTGCAATATTTTTGTGAAAGCGATTAAATTACTGAATTTGATCCTTTATAAATATGATTGAGAAACAAATTTAGGAGAAATAATTCTCTAAATATTATACTCAAATAAATATTATACTCTCTAAATATTATACTTATTTTGAGTATAATAAATATTATACTCAAAAGTAAATAGTCTTAAAGTGGACCGCATATTTTATAATTACTAAAAATCGTCAGAATCATGAAATTAAAAATTTTAAGGTAACTTAACTGTGTATATTTTGTGTAATAAGACAAATATTTATGTAGTAAAATCAAATTAATAGCCTGGCTAAGTCTAAAAGTATCCAAAAGGATTCATGATCGGAGTTTTTAAGTTAAAATTCAAAACCAAATCCATATCTCGAAAAAAAATATATCCACGTTTTTAAAATTTTAGTTGGTTATAGGTGGTAATTTTAATAGCAGCATCATCTATTTAGTAATTATAGCTATTCATATATTTAGTATGTTAAAAAGGGGATTTTCTGTGAATATTTGTAAAAGCGTCCTCGCGAGTAAAACCCAAAAACTTCAAGCATTGGTGTGTAAAGAGTGTGTTTATTAATGCTTTATCGTTTTAGTTGCTATTTGGAACTAAAATCAAGGTAATGTTTAAATCATTAGAACAAATTAGCTTCAAAAAATCATCTGCTTAATCTAGTATCAAAATATGAGTGTAAAAGAAATTTGTTACATCTTTGTGATAAAAATAGTTAACTTTTTTGTATTAGGTGAGATTAATCAATAATATTGTTAAACAAATTATCTACTCGTTTGATACAGGCCATACCCCTTCTACGTCTTCGGAATCAAAATGATAGATTAAATAATGAGCATAATGAACAAGAGTTTGGGGCTCCTGCATAAAAAAGGCTCAATCTCATTTAGGTAATCATTACATCTCCTCATATTTCCTCTATTTCTGTTCCTGGTATTATAAGTGGATCCCAGATATAATTACAATGGACATTTTTTTCTTCCAGTTCTCTAATCACTTGGAATCACAGACGACTCGTTATACCTTGCATTCCCGTTCACCTTGGTTCGGGACTCTTGGAAGGGAAGTACCTCCTGGACATGAATTCCTTAGAAGAAAAAAAAAACCCCCGTCACATTTTAAATGGCCGAATCCAGCGATGACCTTAATATAAGATGGTGATATGAGAGTGAGATGTAGCTGCGAAGGGAGAAACAAATCAAGTAGTAAATAAATGCGGGGATTGTAGGTGTTGTGCTTTTCAGCCTTTCTTTTCTCGTTTTGTGATTTATTTGGAGTAATGGAATCCTTGAAGGAATTTGGAAAAGGTAGTAACTGGTTTAAGAGAAACGGAATGTTTGCTGGTCTACAGTCAAATTGTCGAGGTGATGGCGGTCACTTTAAGTACAAGGAAAGATTTGTGGGTGAAAGAAGAGAAACCAAAACTGGTAGTGCAATATCCAGTTTTAAACGTAAAACATTGGTTTGGTCAAGGATATCTTTGAAAGCTCGACCTTCAACTTTTGTAAAGAAGGGAGAAATTTGTTAGGGATAATTCGAATAACCTTCTATGCTTGTATTTGATGTTTTAGAGATCTTTTTTTAAAGATGTGTTGTACGTAAATTTTAACTTTTAGAATTGGGTCAAATTAAAATTAATGTTAGAAATTTTAAAAAAATTGTACGTAAACATTAGATGAAAAGAAATGATAATTGGAAAATAATAGTTGTAGTGGAATTAATCAAATTAAAGTTCCATGTTTTTTCTACATTAGAAGCCAGTAGAGTGAAATCGTCTTGATGAGATCTGAGTTAAAGAGTTTGGTTTACAAAGCTGGACTTATTTACTTCAATTTACTTGACTGGAATGAACAAGTTACATCTCATGGAATTAAATTTAGATTTAACGTGTCTTTCATACAAGGGGCATAACATTTTAAATTTTATGCAGACTCCACAACATATTTAGTTGATTTAATAAAACTTGAAGCATTATTTTACAACCTGTCTCTATTCACAAGACAAGGTTAGATTTAGATAGATCAAGCTAAGCCAAAATTGGGTCTTTCGATCAAATTGATTTTAAAATGCAAATCCAAATCCATTTAATTTTATCCGTTTATTCAGTTTGTCACAGCGGTTAATTCCTGATTCTCCAATGATTAAGGCTTAGCACAAGCACATCCTTACAACTTTTAACGTGCACTTCAATTAGAATAGTTTCTCAAGGAGATATGGAGTTTGGAACATTCTAGAGTGGATATAGTCGTCGAGAATCTTCCGTCAAGGGTCTCGGTACAGGATTAGAAAAGTTCTGTGGGTAACCTTCGTTTGGGTTATGCTCTGTAGAATCTTAATTCGTTCGTTGCCTCACACAGGCTTTCCTGCTTTTGTGTCGGTTGCTAAGCATATTCCGCTTCTTGCTAGAACGATGATACTTTTCTGTATGTAACGGTAAAAACGCGCTGTTAGTTTCCTTGATGCATAATATTAGCATGAATAAACAAATAAATAAATGAGTGGTGTGTAGGTCTTTCTCTGAAAATTTCTGTGAAACTTATTTTTATTAGAGAAACTTCATCAGAGTGATTTTTTCGTACTGCTGGATGATTAAATGATGAAAAGTACTGGTTTATGAAGAGTATGCTGAGGTAGCCTAAGACTTATTTGGATAAGAACTCATTATTTGAATAACATAATATTCTTATATCTACCATAACAAAGTGGAGAATAAAGGGGTTCAAGAAGCAAGAGCAAGGGAAAGGCTAATTGAAGGCAAATTGTGTAGTGGTAATATATATAATAGTAAGGTAGTAATAATGTAAAAGGTAGAAATTCCTTTGAAAAAATTGAATAGGAGTACAAAAATACTTTATTTTAACTAAATTACTAATAAAATATACTAAATAAGATTTTTCCTCCAATCAGTAATATTCATACACCTATAGCAAGGTTATGGGGTTACCTATTATACGACCTAACGATAGATATTTCATTTCGTTTAAACCTGTGGCAGGGTTTTAAAAAAGATGGTATTTTAAAAAGTTATTTAAGATTGCAGGGTCACTCTTGAAGCTGTAAATTGCAAGTATATTTGGTTCATACTTCTTAAGTTATTATTAAAGTAACTTATGTATTTCAAAAGTATAAAGTCTAAAACATTTTTGATTCATACTACTTTTCATTGGTGTAATAAAAAATTCATAACATTTTTTAATAAAATTTCAAACATCCACTAAACCTTTTGTAGATCATCAACATCACACGTGTAGTAAGTAGTTGAAATACAATTTGTATACCTTACAGGACGTTTAATTTGTTTATATATATTTAAATGTGAACGTTACTTTTTTAAGTAGATACTATTATTTTATCGTCCTTTTACCAAACAATATAACTGTTAGAATTTCATAAAACCAATTTAAACATTTTTAATAAATTTTTACTTTGAATAATAGAACTAGAATCATGGGTGGATTTAGGTGGTGGACCCTGGGGGTGCAAACTGGAAATCTTCGGGGGACAAGTTGTCCCTGATGGCTTTGGAAACATGGAAAAAACGGAAACGGAATTTTCTTAAAAAGTTGTGGGATGTGGGAATTGCCCCCCAACCCCCCGTTAAATCCGTCCATGACTAGAATACATCATATAATAACTGATATTTAAACTACCTCATTAATTTGCATCAGTTTGCAGTCTCTCCCCTTCCTTATTACTTATACTTTTATTCTGTAGATGGCAGCACCACAATTTTATAGGATGTTCCTTCGGAAGATATGATATCCTTCTCTTGCTATAACTTGATAGTCTATATTTAAAAACACCTACAAAATATAATAAATATTACAGAGAATGACTGAGAAAATATTTTCAATATTTCTTAGAAATATACACTCTAATTTAAAGTTTTCGAGTGATGTCATTGCAATACCTTTAAAAGTATAAAGTCTACCTTTTTAAATTTAATATGGATAAATTTAAAAGGTTTTTTAAAATATTTATTCTATTACAAACTACATTGTATTTTTAGGTCATATAGATTCAGTAGTAATAGTTTATTAACTTTTACAAAATTTGATGTGAGATTCAGAACGCAAGAAGGAAATCGAGGAATAATAATTGTAGAAAGTTATTTTTCTCATATAGAGCCCATTTTGTTTAGTATCCTTTCTTCCCATCATCAATCCACATATACTTTAAAAATATTTATTATATTATTACTTTATTAAAATATTTTTTGAAAATATTTCTTTTGAGCATATTTTAAGTTTATCTTACCCTTTTGAAATAGTTTTACTGCTTGGTTAATTAAAATAAAGCAAATATTATACAGTTGATTATTTCAATCCAGAAAGGAAGGCCTAAAATATTTAAGTGCTTTTGATTCCATTCCATTAATTTTCTATTCAAATGGTTAAACAAAGTAGAACCCAATAGAAGTGTTTGATAAACTTTAAATGTTTGGCAAATTTTTAAATATTTCATTCTGTTTTTCATAACTTCTTTTTCGATAATTCACTTTTAGGCTAAACCCCTTTCCCAACTTTACAACGTATTAACTGTATAGATGGCAGCACCAAAATAGCAGTTGAATTGTAACCCGTTATTTTTGGTGCAACTTGGAAATTTTGCATCCGAAAAAACACTCGAAACTTAGAAATATTCTTTTTTTATACCATTGAAAACCACTTAAAATACCCCATATCCCCCGAAATATTAATATCCCCCTCCGAAATTTTTTTTCTGCCACTGCGCATCTTTTGTTCAGTTCTAAATATTTTTCTCTCCCGAGAGAGAAACAAGAAAGAACTATAAATGACAGTTTAACAGTTATGTTTTTAATTAAATATTAATTTTGTAGTTTAATTAGTTTCTTATTTTTAAGGGAAACAATCAGGGCATTGACATTGTCAGGTCGAGTTAAAAATTAAAGGAGAGGAGGAGAATAGTGGCGACCCTCACTAGTAACTGTAGATAAAGATAAAGTTACTGTAACTGTATAGATAAAGAATAAAGATAAGTATAGATTAAGTTAAATCTCTGTTTAAAAAAACTTTTTAGAAATTTAATAACTGGTGATTCAGATGAGTTTTATGGTACGGTCACGAAAAAAATGAAAAGAGATAGAAATAAATAAGAAAGATAATTTACATTTTTAATAACCAATTATTTCTATTGTTGAATTTTTCAATCAAATCTCGTGATGTTATTAAAATCTTATTGTACTTAAAGTAATGGCTATTTCTCTTATTCCTACTTGAAACACCTCTAAACATGAACAATTGGGTACCAACCAAATCAAACATTGAAAAAAAAAATCAACTCATAAAAACCACCTTCCAGCAGCCTCCATCAATAGTGGATTGCTACCTCTTCATCACCCTAAGAGACCCCAAATAAAATGCATTCAAGGTCACAGAAATTGAATTTTTCATGGAAAAAATTTTTTTAACAAGAATTTTTAACAAGAATGAAAGCCTTTAACAATAGGTAGTACATATCTGTCAGGCTAGAATATAAACTATCTGAAGTATTTTTTAAAAATAGGAAAAATGACTTTTTGAAAAAAAATTCTAAAACTTGAAGGCGTTTGAGGGTCGCTTTAAAATAGTCTGATTGAGTTCAAATTTTACAGTTATATTTTTTCTTAATTGAAGCAAGATTAGGGGGTGGGAGCAGCAATCTTTTTTTCTCTTGAAAACATTGACATTTAAGAGCCACCTTAATCTATCCACTTTATTTCAATGAGCTTTAAATTGTGTCTACCTTAATCACAAATTTGTATAATATTCAGGAAATTTCTAAACTATTCGCCTTTACTTATTCAACCATTATTAGTATAAATAACGAAAATAACAACCATACAATCCCACCAAAACATCATAAAACCAACGAATCTTGTCTTAACAATTATGGGAAAACTCCAAATAGGTTACAACCCAAACCCCGCCGAACTGCAGAATAAAACCGAGCGATTACGATCAGTAGGCGGCCTACCATCAGAAAGCTAATAGAATATATCTGATATCACTTCCTTCCTTCCCACAGACATCAAACCCAGTGACATTGTAGTCGGATGTTTAACTTGACAACTCCCAGCGTGATAGCATCTAGGAGGGGAGCGCGCAGGGCTCGTGCCACCGCTATGTAGCCGGCAATTGATAGGCAGCCTTCCATTGAAGGTTTTCTGTCTGTCAATGGGATAATTGGGGGGTAAGTACTGGTATATAGACTCATTTAAAAAGAGGACTTTTTATAGGTTATATTGGATTTTAAAATGGAAGGGTGTCTTTTTTGTTAGGTGGAATTTTTTGTAAGAATCTTTGGGCAGTTTATTTTCAAGTCTTTCATCTGCTTTATCAATCTCATTACCTTTCATTCCTAAGTTTTGTTACATTACATCAAGTTTTATTTAAACACAAGTTAGCCGTTTAAGCTTTTTTTTGGAATGGTATTTTTTAAACTTTTGAATTCTTGCTTACCGTTTGCAATAATAAACATAGTATGTTAAAATATGTATACATAAATACATAGTAGTTATATTTAGATGTTTTTATCCCTTTTTAAAACATATTTACATTCATATTAGTAAATTAAAAAATAATCTTAAAATCACTTATAAAATTTAATTCTAATAAATAAGCAAAATGAAGAAAAAAAAAAGAGAACACAAATTTGTAACACAAACATTGCAATAAAATATGGGGTCAGTTGTTTTTAAATGACATCCTTTGTGTAATTATTTTACTCTCATAATTGCTTCCATGCATATACCTACCTATTCTTTTACAGGACAATGTCGGGTTTTAATAAAAGTTTAGCAATTTTTTAACAACCATCTCATGAAAGTGGTATTTCTATTAAAAGAAAAGAAAAAAGGGGAAATTTAAAAAATATTACTTGACTAGGGGATACTATAAATTTAAATTAATACTTTCAAAATGTTTTGGAAAATTATAACTAATTTATATAATTACCAAAGTAAGTTAATTAATGTCGATAAAAACAAAGAAAGAATAGAAATCCAATTAAACATCACACGAATATACGAAATAGCACAATTAAATATCACCTTCAAGTATTTTTCAAAGCCCGATATCTTTTGAATAGGTTATAAAAAAACTACATATTTTTTTCTTTGTGAAATACAAATTTAACAACCCATTTTAAATAGCACAAAATATTCCCAAGCAATAAACCCCTTCAAAAGCTCCACAACCAGAAAAATCTGCATACGGTGCCACTTAACAAATTTTAATAAAATCCGAAAGAACCTTCTGACTCCTAATAAAAACCCACCCTCCCCACCCCCAAAGAATAACAGAACTCTCCAAAAACGGGTCCACAATACCTACTAATCCCTTCATCCACACCTAAACTCTCGTCAAGTACTCCCACTCAACTTCCACTACAGTCACAGTTAACCCCGCGGCGGTCCACGATTAAAAACCGTGATTAACGTTTCGACCTCTCGCGGCGCGTGGCAGGGACAAAGCGCCGTTCACACGGTCCGCGGACCGTGAAGTGACGTCCCCCCCAGTGCAAGATAAGCATCACCTGCCCCCCGAACCGTGGGAGAGGGGGGCTTTTTTGTGGGGGGCGTACTTTGCGGTAATAACAATTAAACTGTTAAGATGGGCAGGGCGATTGGAGATGAGTGCATATGCTCTCTGACGGCACGTGCCTTGAGAGGTAGGTGTGTTTTTGAAGGTGGGTGGGCATGGGAAAATTCTGGGGGAGTGGGAGGGTTATTTATTAATATCGTCCGCAGTCTCGGTCTTTTATGATGGGAACTACTTTGGGGCGGGTTTTGGTAAAGCGAAGTTCGGTGTACGGTGATTTTTGAGAGGTAAGTCCAATTATAGTAATGGATTGTGGTATGATTCTTAGTTTAATTGTAGTGAAATGCAGTCACCATTATGACGCAGGATTGTGGGAAATGAGAAAATCTGTATTTTGTTCTCACAATTATCAAGTTTGATTTATACATCCCATATTCCTCAGTCTTATTTTATTTTACAAAAAAAAAATGTCAGTTCTTCTTTTCTTCCTGAGGTCTTAACGCATACATGGCGGACTTCAAAGGAGTATGAAGAAAATCGACGGTAATATTGTAATGAAAATGTTATCAGTGAAAATATAAATAAATATTTTTTAATTGATAAGAATACTGTAATTGAATAAAAAAAGAGATGAAAATGAAATAAAGAATTCTGTGGTTTTCTGCAGCGCGCGGCGAGAAAAAAAAAGAGAGAGAGAGAGAGAGAGGGAGAGAGAGAGAGAGAGAGAGAGAGAGAGAGAGAGAGAGAGAGAGAGAGAGAGAGAGAGAGAGAGAGAGAGAGAGAGAGAGAGAGAGAGAGAGAGAGAGAGAGAGAGAGAGAGAGAGAGAGAGAGAGAGAGAGACTGACTCATTAAAAAGAGAGAAGTTAGGTTTGCGAGGTTCAATACTTTCCCCTTCATAAGTCTCATTAGTCTTCAGCATACATAAATTGATGTATCATACCCCGATACGGTATTACTATAAAAATATAAAAATAACTTCCTAAATATATAAATGACATTAATAAAATCATTTAGAAAGTTCCTTTTTAAAAGATAGTATATCCAAGCGCTTCTAAGCTTCAATTATTCTGAGCTTTAATTCCCACAAAAAATTTTCCACAAAATTACATTACCGATTATATCAAAATATCAATGTTATTTATACATTTTACTTGTGACTGAACTGAAAAATATGGAGCCATCACCTTCGCCTATTTTTTTTTTACTTAAAACAGGACCTAATCCCACGTTTGTAAGAACCTCGAAAACAATACGCACCTTTGAGAAAATAATAAAACGCAACTTCAAAGCAAGTTCGATATAAGCTCTCTAGTGTACTCCTCCCCCTCAGTGCCTCTAAAGCTACAAGATTAAAGTGGTATTATTAAACACCTTTGATTAGGAGCACTGATCACTGATCAGTGACTAATATTGCTGTAAATAGTTTTTAAACATTATCAATAATTTTAAACCTACTTACAAAATAAATAATCTTAAAAGTACTCTCTAGTCATTGAGTTTTTGTAATCGTTAAAATAAAACCAAAAGGCAAGTGGAAGAACTAATTAAATCAACTTGAAGGAGAGAGCGAAGCAAGAAGTTTGGAAACAACTACTGCAGGGGGAAAAGAAAAAGGTAATTTGTGCCGTCTGTCTGCACTATCTGTAATCCTAGGTAACTCCAGATCTTTGCTGAGCTTTGTAGCATTTTTACTTTATGAAGAAATTTTGGTGTTGGAGAAATGATCGAGGGCTTCTAACCTAAGTATCCAAAAAGCTAAATGATGCAAATTTTATTATGGTTCAAATTTGGCTTAAATGTTATGACGTTTCATTATTCAAATTCATCCATCAATCAACACCAGTGTATCATCTAACCCCGCTAACAGAACCAGAAATTCATCAAAACGCTCTGATAAGCAACGAAATGGCCCTAATTTTCGGTCCCTTTCAATCTCCCCGTCCGCTTCACCAAACCATTTAACAGGTGTCAACTGCAACAACAGGAGCACTTCCATGCTCTTCGAACATCAATTAGGAGCCATAGACCACATGGCCCCCACGAGACCACAGATCGAGACGGAATCGTTTAGGAATCGCTGCTGCGAACAAAGTAATACCATCTATAATACCTGTTATTAGGAGCGATGGCGACTGCCTTTTTGCTGTTGCAGCCAGGTAGGCCCGACATGTGGCACGCGGGGTGCCTTCGGGGGTGGAGAGAACAGTGAATGTTCCAAAAAATCAACTTCGGGGCGATGTGTTGCGTTGATTGAAGGTGGAGTTGGGTGTTATTGAATTGAAAGTGGACCTTTATATCACGTAAGAGAAAGTGCTTTTTACTGTATTGATTTTATTATTTGATGTGTAGGGAATGATGTGAAGAATGCTTACAGTTTTATAGAAACAAGGAAGAAAATGAAGTTTCATAATCAGTTTAAATCACCTCCATAACATATTTGCAATTTGTGTAACGTAACGTATTGCAATTGAACTGAGCATTGTAATTAAACTTAAGGTTTACTTTAGGAATCAAATTAAAAATAAATTATAAAGTGTATGAAATATTTTGAGATTTTCAGAAAAATGTTTTACTTTTTGATATTGAAGTTTATTTATAGTATTTACCTTATTTAGAATTTTTAAATTTCTTTAAAATTCTAGTTTAATTTTTCAAATTCACACGGTTCGAAAAGTTATGTTTCCTTAAAAAAAATTTAAATATAATCTTAATCATGACCTATTTAAATATGATGACAACCCCCCCTGTCATTTAGACCAGGGGTCTCATTTACTTTTTTATTATTTTTATTTAGAATTTATGTCTTATTACTATATTAGTATAGTATCTTATATTATATTTTTTGAACGTGTTGTTGGCTTTTGAAATTATCAAATTGCCATATATTAAAAATAATAAAAAAATAATAAGAATAAAAATATACCTCTTGGTGTCGAATGCAAAGGACAATAAAATAAAATTCATATGTGTGAATGTGCTGATAATCTAAAACTTGTCGGTTATTCAAATAAGGTTTGAAAAAAATATAGCATTGTTTCTAAACTTAAGGCTCCCCCCCCACGGTGGGGACAATACAAATCTAAAAAGAATTGTCATAGGAAATGATGTTGCAACTGCAATTTATTCCAGATTGAGAACCCCCAGACCCATATTTTTTTATTGTCGAGCCACGGCTTACTATAGATACTATACAGGCTAGCCGAGTACGGAAATCATTTAAAATCCAGATGGCAATACTGGACAAACTGTGGCAAAGCATATCCACAGTGTTGAAGGCGGTGGGTGATATAGGTAGGACTTGTGGCGATCCAAGCGGGAAAAGTTGTCAAATGGTTTTCATTGTTCAAAACTAGGCTAGCCTGTATAGTATCTAATTCTAGTAAGCCGTGGTAGAGCTCATTGTTGATCCCACAATTAAGTAATAATCAAATCCAAATCCTTCCTTTTAATTTCCTAAAAAGTTAAATTAACCTCTATTTGATAGAATGTGGGCTTTTTTTTGTTACTGATAAGTTTTGATAAATAAATTTTTAGTAATAAAAAATGGAATTATTTTAAGATAAATGAATTTTTACAAATTGAATAAAAACTTTTTTTGTTTCTTTTTTTTTTTGTAAAAGTAAATATAAAAAATTGACACATTCAATATACAATAGGTATAGATTTAAAAATTTCTTATATGCGAACAAGCCAAAATTTACAGAAAAAATAATATAATATAAAGGTCTGAGACGTTGGACTCTCATCAGGGGGTCCATCCAACGTCCCACACCCGGACGGCCTTTCTGAAACTGTCGCAAAGCGACAGCTGAACCCCAAGGCCATCCAACAAAAAAACACAGAAATAATCAAAATAACAATACTATAATAATAATAAGTATAATATCTCTATATTAAAAAAAAGTAACAGTGACCGCCGCCGCTGCCGCCGCTGCCGCTGCTTTTGAAAATTTTATTTTTGAACACTTTGAACTCTCACTACGCAAAAACTATTGCACGGAAATTTGTGAAATTTTAAACATTTCTAGACACATGTATGAGGATCATTTTCGTTCTATAAGCTAATTGATGAGATAATTAGTTCTAGAGTTATTTAATGTCAAAGTCGAAAATTATTTTTTTTCTGCTGCGAGTTCGCCCCCAGCAAACTCTATTAGCAGCAGAAATATGATTTTTTGCAGACACATACTCTTAGATGTGCAGTTTTGCACCAAGTCGCCCTTTTTTAGAATTTCGAATTAGTTTTGGAGTAATTAAGTTTTAAAGTTTCGAAAATTTTGACGGTTTTTCTGTTTTTTTATTATAAAAGCAAAACTAATCATAATAGAACTATGATATTTTAAAGGCACATAAAAATATTTTTTTATAAAAAGATTGGCTTTTTGTTTTTTCAAAAATTCTAATTAGTTTTGGAATTATTAAGATTTAAAGTTTTAATTTTTTCTTCTCTTTCTGGCCGTTCACTAGAGAAACAGACAGTTTCATCATGGCCACCTAAACTAATAAGGCCGTAGAAGCTTGAAATCTGAGTGATGTCATGCCTTCTCTTCCACGTCATCGACGCGTTTAAGACAACAGCGCAACTCCAGTCTGGAATCTTGATCGACCCACCCTTTACAGCCTGATTGGTCTCCACAACTACGGTGAAAACGTCACTTGAATTAGCCACATCGACACACGTGTCGAATATTTCAGAAGTGAGAAAGTGAATTAGAGATCGCGAACCTCAAGTTGATTCCGTGCTCTATTATAAACAATTTTATGTTGTGTAGTTTCGTTTTGCAGAACTAAAAAGAGGTTTCCCTTAATACCTGAAAATGGTTTTATGCAGAGTTAATTTTAATTATCATATTTGATCAGTGATTACTAAAATCTGGTTTAATGATTAAATTTTGAATAAAATTGTAAAAATCGGGCCTGGTTTAAAACTCATGATCGGACATATTTTAAGCCTTCAAATTTACGATTACAATGGAGGGGGGGTTAAATATTAACTGATGTTTCCTCTTTTCGATCACTTTTACAATGTTATCATCAACAGAAAGATTTTGCTGGTTTTAGGTCCAATCTAAGGTGTCCAATCCAAGGATTGTGTGCAAATTTCAGATCAGGATTGTTCTGCTCTTTAACCCCATCTGTCATTAGGAGAGTAATTCTTAGCAATCCTAAGTCAAATCAATCCTAATTCAGATCAAACTTTCTCCCATCTGAAATACTCGGCACGTGTGTCGGTGTGGCTAATTCAAGTGACGTTTTCACCGTAGTTGTGGAGACCAATCAGGCTGTAAAGGGTGGGGCCATCAAGATTCCAGACTGGAGTTGCGCTGTTGTCTTAAACGCGTCGATGACGTGGAAGAGAAGGCATGACATCACTCAGATTTCAAGCTTCTACGGCCTTATTAGTTTAGGTGGCCATGGTTTCATGCGTGTTTTATGATGAGTCTGATTTATTATATTTTCAACAATGCTTTTTTCAACAAAGTGGTTGATGGTTATTAGTAGACTTGCTGAATATTTTTTTTAATATTTCAATTAAATTATAGAGCATTTTCAATCACGTGTCTCCGATCACGTGATCAAGCTGGCTCGGAGGACAGACAACTTTTCTTTAACATTAGGCTCCCATAGAGAATACGCGCTGCATTTAGTTTTTATAAAAAAAAGTTCATTTAAAAAGATTCTTTAGGCTCGGTTAAAGACCGAAACGAAAGAATAATAGTTATTGAAGGTAAGTGCATAAGTTTTTGTGTTTTAGTGGTAAGCTAAATTTAGAAAAAGACTTATTACGAGGTGATATGTTTTTGTTTACATTTGTTAGAACAATATGCGAGTCCGATACAACTGTAAAATACTTATAATATGCTACTGAAACTAAATATTGAATAATTAATAAATAATTAAGAATTTTAAAATATGTTAGTAGCATTGCGAATGGTACTTGCAATTAGAACACTGGCAGAAATGGTTTCAGCAATTAGAACACTGCTAAATATAAAATGTAGTATTAATGAATGACTTATAATATGCAGAGATGCCATTTTAGAGTAAATAAAGGTTACTTTAAAGTAAACTTTGGAGAAAAACATAAAACATCCTTATTTTTCAAAATTCACATCAAAAGTAAACAAATAAACGATGTGCATCCTATAGTTTTCCATCATACTGTCTGTCATCCAAGCCTCTGACGTCACAAGCCTGTGACGTCATGTGCGAATGCTCTATTGATAAGCAAGAGAGAAGTATTTTCGGTATTACAAGAGGCTTAATTAAGCCGAGAAAAGGGCTCTGTTGGATTGTTGAGATGAACAAGCGAGCTCTGCTCGCTAAGATCGCGAAGTGATCTGAAAAGAACTGCAAAGCAGTTCCGGGGGTTGGTGAGCGATAGCGAGCAGGGGGCAGGCCCCCTAGTAATAGTAATAATAGTATTGTTTTGATTATTTCTGTGTTTTTTTGTTGGATGGCCTTGGGGTTCAGCTGTCGCTTTGCGACAGTTTCAGAAAGGCCGTCCGGGTGTGGGACGTTGGATGGACCCCCTGATGAGAGTCCAACGTCTCAGACCTTTATATTATATTATTTTTTCTGTAAATTTTGGCTTGTTTATATTAGGCTATCTTCTGTCCAAGCTGCTTGAGCGCTGGATTGGGATTAACCTCCTAAATTTTAAATTTTCATTATTGTAGAAGAATTTTTTCTAAATTGTCAATTTCATCTAATGTGCGAAGTTATAAAACAATTTAAACTTCTTCCATTAGATACCTTCATTTAAATTAATACAAGTTTTATTAACGAAAAGTTAAAAAAAAAAAAATATTTGGTGGTGCACCTGAATCACTGCTTTTCCGCAATGAATATACCCTTGTAAGGTAACAGTTTTACAGGCGTTCATGTTGTTATACTTACGAACAGAGTAGGGATATTATTCTCAACTAAGGCTACTAAGAAAAACATTCTTAAACTATATTTAACGACAATTTGGTATTTTGTGTCACAATATTATATTAAGGTCAATTATTTTCTTGCGTCCTTTAGTGAAAATATTTATCTCTAACGTTAAGAATAAATGCATTTGATTTTTATTTTATGAAAATTCGTGTAAGTCGTAATGGATTCTAATTTTTCTCTTACTTTAAATTCCAAAGATTACTTTTTGTTGAATCAACTGCGCATTTTTTTTAAGATAAATTAGTTTTTTTTCTTCCAAATTTTACCCATGGTTAGTAGCATGGCAAGGATGGTAGCATGGAAGTAAAATTCGCAATTTCTTGAACATAGATAAAAAAATTAGGAATAAGTTTCAGAATCTATTCAAGTCCAAATCTCGATGAAAAACCATAGAGGGTCGAATGGGTAATGGGTCCATTACATGCGTTTTATTTGGTCCATAGGTATCTATTAACAGTTGAGTTGACTCCACTGGACTAGGAATACTGACTCCACTGGTCTAGAACGCTATCAGTCTTTTTCGTGTTTCCTTATAATAATAAAGTAGTAGGGGTGCAAGTTTTTTTAGCAATGTAAAAAGTAGGAGTTTATCAATTAGTTAGAATTGCAGTTAATTGTCCAGTTCTGTTAAAAAAAAAAACTTGCATCCTCCCTGAATATTATCCTTGGCAGTCCAATGTACATAAAATTGTTTATATTTCCAAATTGAACGCAAAATAGTAAAGAACCATTTTTGGTCATTAAGGCTATCAGCATTTTCCAAACGGAACGAATTCGCAACTTCGGTGAACAATACCACCATGTAACCGTACTTTCCTTTTCCAAACACGAGAGAGCAACAGCATCATATATCACAAAAAGAAAAAAAAAAACCGCGGCGTTGAAAAAAACGCGCCGACCGAAACCATTCCTCGGCCAATGGCGCCTCCCTACCTCTGCACAAATCAGGGCGTCCCACTCCGCTCCCCGGGCGCTTCCGATTGGCCCGCGGCCGCCGGAGGGGGCGTTCCCAGGGCCCCCGCTCTCACTATATCTAATTCAGTTGGCACCGACAATCTACCAAAATCTGCGGACTTAAATTGCGACTTCTTTTAAATTTCTGCCGATCCTCAGGAATCAATCGATCCCGATTAGGCAGACGGATCCGCGTCCAGGAAGTAAGTACGAGTCCTCTGATTGTTCCGTAGATCTGTATTATTTGTTCTAATTCGGCCTTTATTGGTCTTTATTAGACGGGTTGAAATTATTTAATTTAGCCAATCGTGGCTGTTTAGGTTTAATCATAGGATGCAGCGAGATGGATCAATGAATGAATATTGGAAGTGATGTGCCAGGATATTTAATTAAGGGTTTTCTGGGCTCGCTCTTGGAAAGTTTTATAGCTTGACTCATGCTGGGGTTTCTTGAGAACTCTTCTGACATTTGGATCTTCAAGAGCCACTTTAGATTTGTGGAACCTCATCAAGAAACTTTGCTTAACAATGCTTTAGGGAGTGGAGCAGGTTTTAAGAGTGTGGCTTTCTCAGTATAGAGCTCTAGGATTTTACCATGGATTGCAGCATGCTGTCGTTTTTCCAGGTTTGGAGATCATACATTCTTTGTACAAAGCTAATATTGAGTTAAAAAATGAAAAGGAATCTGAAAAGTACTCTTTAGTTTTTTTACCAATTAAGGAAATGATTCTAAGGCAAACTTAATACCGTTTTTTAATTCATATACCAAAGCAGGTTTCTATTGATCTATATATACATTTTTTTAATTTAAAGAGTTAGTTATGTCCTTGTTATTGATAAGTTTTTTTTTTCAAGATGAAAGTTGGTTAAAACTTTACTGTGTTACATTTTAATCCTTATTATTTTTCTGAGTATATTTTCTCCTTAAATGAATCAAATCATTTTGGAAATTTCCTTTAATATTTTAAACTTACCTTGTTTGAACTTCTAAAGTCAATTGGTACTGATATGAACATCATCCTAATGTTATTAAACATGAAAAATGGTTATGGTAATAGGTGGCATATAGTAAACTTCTCTCTTTATTCCTTTAAATTGTCTTATAATTTATTAGTATACCAAACTAAAACTCAATTGAATAAAAACGTGAATATTAAGGAGCATTTTTCGAAAGCAAACAAAAAACTCTTCCAGTTCAAACTTTTTCAATCATGTGTGATTTTGTCTAAAACAAGCTTTAATATAGTAGCTCTAAGTTGTGTTAGTCCTTTTGTTTAGTAAGAGAAACAACAAAATATATTTTATAAATGCAATGATGCCATATAAAATCCCTTGTTAGATTTTTTAAGACATTTTATATGAATATAATTTTAAAGTCATAATAAACATTACCTTGAAACTATAATATAGTTCTGTTAGAAAGGGTTTTCAAACATTTTCAGTCAATGATCCCGTTTGAAAGAAAATATCCTATATCAGGGGTTCTCAACTATTCAAACTCTGCGACCAGGTGGTCGAGTATTTTGACGTCCCCCTCTGTTAATTTTTTAAAATCTACAACAAGTAGTAAAATTCATACGTATCTACTTAACCAACTGAAAACACATCTCTTTGAGTATAATAAGACAAGTAATAAAACCAGTGATTTTATAAACAGTCGCAATAGTTTTATTAAAGTATTCCAATTTATTTGCGTTGTATTTATTTTAATTATTGCTTTCCTCGCATTTCACGACCCCCCCTCTAAAGAAGTCCTGCTACACTTATGTTATATCTTATGGTAATAACATTGCATTCACCAATGTTATTACCATTAGTAATAACATTGCATTCACCAATGTTATTACCATTAGTAATAACATTGCATTCACCAATGTTATTACCATTATTATCGTAACGTTAGTTGATTATCTAAATTTAAAAATAATTGAGCATAATAAAGTTTGTTCGTAAAACTCTTTAAAGTTATGTTGAGTTGTTAAATATGCCTTTAAAATATCTGTAAAAACATAAGAAAACCGTAGGCAGAATAAGTAAGATTATGGAATATTAGAATTGAAGGGGTGAGTTGAAGAGGGAGGCCTATGTGACATTTAAAAAAAAATGAGTTATTGTAATGGATGACTAAGGTATGTTTTGACTTACATTTTAGTATTACCTCTAGCACAGACACCATCTCTCTACGACTATTTTTAACAGAGATATCATTGTCACTAAGGAGGCATGTGACCACAAAAGATACGAGCAAAAACATTTAAAGTCAAAACTTATAGCTTTTTGTTAATCGCCCCTTCTATTTTGACTGTTTTAAAATTATATGAAGGTAAAGTAGATAATAAGCGTTGAGGTAAATTTACCTTAGATTTCAAGATTAAGATAAAAAAGACATAGTACGAAAAATTATGTTTAATAAAAAAAATCCACATAAAAGTTACATATTTTTGAATTAAAGTATAATTCGCTTTTAAAAATGCTTTTTTTATATTTGTACAAAAATATCTGACCTTTTTTTGATTTCACCTTTTAATTCTAAAAAGTGCCTATACTTTTAAAAGCACATGGAATTGTTACTTTATCTTAGCGCTCTCTCTCTCTCTCCTTTTCTTCCATCGAAGTATTCAACACTTTTTAAATGTATTACATTAGTTTGTCCACACAAAACTACTCTATTAATGTTTAGTTGCTTTATTAATTAAATACTTTTTGTGTATTTGGTTTATCTGCTGAAATGTTTCATATTCCAAAGGATCGAAATATCTATTAAGCGTCATTTTTGGTTTCTAGCAATTTGTTTGTCATTATACCAATTTGTCGTTTGCAATTAAGGATTCAATTATAAATTAATTCTGTTTTTTTTTTACTTATTGGGTTTTTAAAAAATTCTAAATATCTTTGAAAAAATCAAGTATTCCTTTTTAAGTAAAAAAAGTTATGTAGGAACCTTTTCAACTTCGAATTTGAGCAAAGTTTAATTCAATAATTGTCACCTTCAAAATTATTAGAATTTAGATTGTATTGCCTTAATTCATATCTCACAGATAGTATGGAGTTGAATAAATTTGGTTACCACCCTAAGAGTTTAACCTCAATAATAACATAACCATCATGAAGCAGCAATTCTCACTCAATGCTACAATGCAACTTGAATAACTCGATTGTCAAATATTTCGAACTTTATTTATTTTCGAATTATATTTCTTTGTCGGTTCGAACTTTCTATCAAATCAATGTTAAAAAAATTCTGGATAAATCGAAGTTTAAGTTCTTTTATTCGAAAAAAAAACTTAAATCAGAACTTTTTGGCCTGCTATCGATAAAAAATCTTTACCGAAATAATAAATGAGAAGTCGTGATTTTCCAAGGAGGTTAAGTTTTGAATCGGTATGGTTACTAAGTCTTTTTTTTTTCTTTTTTTTTTTACAAAAAATAAGATAATTATAGCATGTTGTGTAAAATGCTTGGGAAGTGGTCGTTTGAAAGTCATCAGTATTTTGGAAAATTTTGGTACACTAAACATTCACAATCACAATGCATTTCAGCAAACCCCGCATTTAGAATAAGAGTTTGATTGCTTTCTTTTTAACATAAAAATGTTTGCGTTAAAGTTGGATTGGATTACTGTTTTATAAGAGGTGAAACTCCTTCAATTTAAAGTAGTGAATACTCTCTAAAAAATCTTGTTGATTTAACAAAGAAATTTTGTCAAATAAACTACCAGAAAATCTCTGTAATTTGTGCAAGGAAATCCTGTTATATTGATTTAGACTCCATATAGTCAAATTATAGAGAAATTGTATCGACAACCTGTGTATCAGTTACGATTTCTCTGCAATAGTCTGTTTTCGGAGTCTGTATCATTATAACAAGATTTCCCTGCATAAGTTACAGAGATTTTCTGGTAGCTCCTGTGACAGGATTATTTTGTTAACAACAGGTTTTTTTTTAGAGTGCAGTTAGAAGTTTTTTTACTGCTACCTTCTGCTTCTAATTACCCAAGTTTCTCCACATAGCTTGTCTTTCCTTGGAAGGTGGCTGGGTACTCCCAAAATTTTGTATTGAGGAAGACACAGTTTAGGGGGCACACCTCGAAAGACAAGCTGTACCTTCTTTATAACCATACTCTTTCTCCCCACAGCATGCAGACGGGCTCGAAATCGCAGGCAGAGAACCGCGGCAACTTCCACAGCATCCAGGTGATGTTGGGTCTGCAACAGCAGGAGCTGGGCTGCTCCCAGCAGCAGCAACAGCAGCACGACACCATCGCGGCCGTCTCCGCGGCGCTCGGCTACCCTCCGCCACCGCAGCCGCAGCTTGTCTTCCCCGGCTGCACGAGTTCCGCGGCCATGATCGGAGGGCTGCCTTCGCAACAGCACTACACCACCGCCAGGCTGAGAGACGGCTTCGCGGAGATGCCCAAAGACAACTCAGGTGGGACATTTTTCTTTAAAACTATTGTTCATTAGGGAGGTATATACAATATTGAAGAGTGTGCGGGCCCACATAAAAAGACGTTTAGCTCTTTTGAGGCAGGCAAATCACAATGCATCAAAGTTTCGTATGATTAAATGTCCCATTTAATGAAGCTTTCTCAGGTAGATTGGGAATAAGTAACCTAAAATTATTTTTTTAATGTAGTGCTGCATCTTGAATAACTCAAACACTTTTTGTAAGTTGTAAAATTTCTCCTAGTCCCTTTAGCTTCTTTTTAAATGAATTTTGCTCCACCAGTTCAACGTGTTGAATGATTGGAACTGTTATGTTGATCTTATTAGCTTTGACTTTTCCATTTTACTATTAATTTAATGCATTTTCTGAAGTTAAATGGGCACTTAGAGTTTTGTAAAACAAGACAGCGAGATCGAATTCTTTCGACATTTTTTGTGGGACGGCTTGATAAATGATTCTCCCTTTCTTTCGTGGCCTTATCTTCCTAATTATTTCTTTACCATTAGCTCTCTTTTCTTTATCTCCCTTGCTCTCCCCTCACTCTCTGGACTATCTTGTCGTCTTCTTCCTTGCTCAATCTCTTTCTACCATTCTTTCTTATTCCTTTAATCTCCCCTTCATCCCAAAGTGTATAAGTAAGAATAAGTTCATTTATAGACATCCTGGACATAAATTTGATTCAAGAAAATATCTTTTACAAATTACAACTAGACTGATTGTAAAGATTACGTGAGTTTAATAAATACGTGATAAAATATACACTCAAGATTTTAACCTATTAATTTGAAATATTAAAGTCTACTATAAAATACCTTTTAGAAATTCCTACGTTTAACTGGTCCTATTAAATTTGTCGAAGAATTTTTTAAAATGAGTGTAAAATTTTCAATAAACTTTGGAAGTTAACTATAATGCGAGATGCTTTATTTTTACTCAAAAGTAGCAATTTTAATGCAAAACATAAGTAGATAAACGTTAAGATGTTCTTATTTTATTGAGTAACTATTCATTGCATTCTTATAAACAAAAGATAATCCCTAATGCGATTCTGTTATGTACCAAATTGTCTAATAGTAAATAAAGTAAGGATTAAGAATATGTGCAGAATAATATTTAAAATTACTTGTGTAGATGTTTCCCCAAAGGCAGTTCATTTGAAATTCATACGTAGTTTAAGTATTGTTAAACTCCGTAGGTCAAGAATCCTATCGAGCATAAATTATTAAGGGTAAGATTAAATTACAACTTATTTGATGATCGTAATATAATACTTCTAGCGAAACTGGTCTTTAACCGCATAAGATATGCTTTTATGTTGACTCTAAATGTAAAAGGGTCTAAAAGAAAAACTTCAAGAACCAGAAGTGTAAAAATAGGTCCATAATTTATTCTTTACACTCTTTATTCCAACATTCATCTTCGCATGCAGAAACTCTTTTAAAAACAGCTTTTAAAAGCAGCTTTAAGCGCTGATACATAATAGAATTGCCTTAAATAAAGTTTAGGAAAAAGTTTGATAGTCTTTTAAAAACGAAATGTTTTATAGGAATAAGTAAAAGGTAATATACAATAACACATTTTGAATATCTTAGTTTTAGCATTCATAAAATTACACAAGAGGAAAAATCTCACCAAATATCACCAAGGAGGGAGGAGGGGTCGATTAAAATCTTACGTCAACTTTTTAAGTTAGAAATTATTAGAGAGTTAACTTCTATTTATTGCTGTCATTTTACAAATTTCGACCGGATGATAACATCATGTCCTTTCCTCCCCACATTATTAATAATGTAAAGGTTTTAGGTGCTATGAAGCACTAAATGCAAATGAATAGTATAGGATAGAAATATATAATATAGGATAAAAAATCATTTTTAAAAAGTTGTTGATAAATCTCATGTGGGGGGGAGGGGGGTCCAGCAAAATCTCACCAAGGGGGGAAGGGGGGTCCAGATTTTGGAAAAACCTCACGACACCTCATGTAATTTATGGATGTCCCCTATTTAAAATATTTTTGGAATGTTTTATTCATAAAAGGCTTTTAGTATTAGAAGGCTTTTAGAATTTGAAGGCCTTTAGAATTTGAATAGAAAATATTTTTCAGAAAAGGAGTTTGATACTTGTAGATTCTTTAAAAGGCTTAGATTTGAATGGTGTTAATTTTTTTGATCCAATGTTGAATTTGTCTTTAGAATCTACCTGTGTTTGGAATCGTATTAGGAAACCTATATTTTAGGGCCCCCACCCTTTGATGGCATACTATAAAAGTTCATTACTATAGCGTTTGCATGTTTTAAATATTCTACTGATAAAAGTAATTCTTTTAAAGTTTTTTCAAATGATCTAAGCAATATTTCTTATGAAGATGTAGATATTTTAATTTATGTGGTCTGGAACTGAACATTAAACAGTTTAATATGTTTAGCATACTTAACTTTTGTAATGTTTAAAATTTGAAATTCTGAAAAATTAATAACTGAAAAATGAACGACACCATTACAGCTAAACTTTGCAATCTATAATGTTTTCCTTACTATTTTATCTTTAAAAACCAAAAAGGATTTTTGATCTTAAAAAATCTGTCCTAAAAGTATTCCTTTATCTTCTAGAATCTTCAAAGCAGTCAAATGCCGTAACAGCTGAAAAGAGCTCACCGGCTGCTAGCAGTACCACAGAAAAAACAGTAAAAAAGAAGAAAACCAGGTCAGTGTAAAGCAGTGGTTCTCAACCTTTTTCACGATTGTACCCCCAAAGGAAGAATATATTTCCCTGCGTACCCCCTAGCATGCAGTTGGCGTCGTCGGCTCCTGAAAATTCGGGGGGGGGGGCGACCGAAGGATTTGGTATTCCTCCTCAGAAGGATTTTACAAAATCATGATTAACTACCCCAAAAATAATATTTCAATGATTTTAAGGTGCTTTTAAATAAATTCTTTAACCTTTGTCCCAATTTTTTGTGAATTGTTTGTAACTTTTTACTAAAAAGGGGGGTCTGGGGGTCCTCCCCCAGAAAGTTTTTGAAATTTGACCTTTTAAAACAAGGTCAAACTCATTTTCAGTGTTATATGATTGACAATTTCAAAATCAAATTTTCTATGCTTTTTCTGCAATTTTTTTTGCTAGAAACAAAATACTTTTTTTTTGGTATGATGTCCTCCTATTCTCAGCACTGGCCTCAACCTATTCTAAATGAAATTATATATCCGTTCCCCTCTTACACTATACGCCTCTAATGTTAACTGCTATTGGGTAATTGGCACCATCCTTTATCATCAAAGGTTGGAGAAACACATTCGGCGAATTTTCGGTCTTCCTCAAAAGTTAAATATATTAAGTTGAAAAACTTGAAAATCATTGAAAGTTGAAAAATAAATAATTCGTTGCGTACCCCTTAAAAGCTCTCGGCGTACCCCTAGGGGTACGCGTACCCCCGGTTGAGAAACACTGGTGTAAAGAACATTCTTTTCTGTAACATGATAATATTTTTTAATAAAAAAAGGACATACTACTTAAACTTTCCTGCATAAAATGCACGAACTAATTTGCAGTATGATACAAAGAACGAATTAGTAATAAGGATGCTTAGAGTCTTTACTTTTATATTAAGATCTGATTAATGAAATGGGTTGTAAATTATTATCTTTATTTCAGAACCACTTTCACAGCATATCAGTTGGAAGAACTGGAAAGAGCTTTCCAAAGGGCGCCTTACCCAGATGTCTTCGCAAGAGAAGAGCTTGCCCTCAGACTGACCCTCAGTGAATCTAGAGTCCAAGTAAGTTGTCCACTAAATCTATTATTTAAGAAATTAATTGTGTATCTACGAGTAATCAAAATTAAATTGATTAAATCACAAATTGGAATCTCGGACCAATTGTTGGATGAGCAGGAAAGGGTTTTCAATTTACGTATTACGGCAGCATGGTGTCTTGGACCTGGTGTAGGCTTTCCTACACCAGGTGGGATTAGTCTTACCTACCTAAAAGGAATCTCATATTTGTACAACATATGGTCCAATTTGATTACAAATTTTTATTAAATGAAACGATTTTATATTGGAAAAATGTATACAAAATTCATCTACAACACAGAGGAGTCTGTTTTTTATCACGTTTGTTGAGAAAAATGTTTCAAATTGGTAATTATTTTTACTTTGTAATTTTCATGAAGATTTAAACTAAGTAAGTGAATTATTTTATTTATTCATTAATTTTCTTGGATTGTTGGTCGTGGCATTAAGAATTTAAAGGTATACGTTTCGCCCTCTGCTTCGGAGAGCATCCTGAGTGGCGAAAATATCAATTAACTACTTAAAAATAAACCAAAAAAATAGATAACAAACAAATAATGAGTGAGCCCTCCAAGTGAAAACGAGGTATGAAATCTGGCACTATTGCACTATTGGCTTTATCTCGCATTTCATACCAACCGGATGCCAGACCCTTGGTTATGGAGTATGGATTTAAATATACTTAAAGCCATGACCAACAATCTCTGAAAATGATTTAATAAATAGTAACTGTTCAGGTGTGGAAGCATTCGTTATTTTATTAAGTTATAATTTATATAAAATTATTTTTATTGATTTTAATTGTAAGCATTTCAATTCCCCAAGAAAGTATTTATTAAATAGTAACCTTGTGTTTTACACTGCACTCTTAATGTTCTATACTTTCATGTCAACAAAAATTTTGGCAATTAACAACTGAACCTGGAAATGTCTTTTTTACACATATTTTTGAAACTTGTGGTAGTCAAAACCAAATAGTATTGACCTATTCTCGATTTCAAGAATTATTATTGGTGCCAGAAACTGTTCTTTTCTGTGGGATGGAGTATTTAAATTATTTCAGAGATAAATTCCCAGGCTTACCACTTGAATCAAGGTCCGATTACAACTTTCATGGAATATCTTCTAAGTCTCTTAAGAATGAAGCTTTTGATGAAAAACTAATCGAAATCGGAATTTTGGGAAGAAAAACTAAAAGCAATATTTAATTTTAGGTTTGGTTCCAAAATAGAAGAGCCAAATGGCGCAAGAGAGAACCACCAAGGAAAACGAATTACTTACAAACAGGTAAGACAGTCTGTTAAACCATCTATTGTAATTTACGATATAGTTACAGATCGTTACAAAATGAGTTAAATAACAACAAAAATGTGAAACCATTAGATTTTTTAAATATTATTTAGGAATGGAGTATGGAGATTAAAAATATCTATTGATTTTAAAAGCAATTATTATTCTTAATTATAAAGATTGGAAACTCGTGAATTAACTATGATTCTTAATTTCCATAAAATGGGACATATTTATACTATACTTTAGATTTTTTATATTTAATTTAATATTTCTAGTTAAAATCTTAAACATCCAAGTGGAAAGTTAATTATGTAGAAATGACCAGGCCTAGCCATTGAGGCTGTGATTTTATTGCACCGACTACATATTAATATAAATGGAATTTAACTTCCTTTCACAGTTAATAGTTAACTGTTAAGGACTGGAACTATTGGAGAACTAAACTGGTTAACATATTAACTGAAAGTTAATAGTTAACTTCCTTTTACACTTCATTCAAATGTCTCTCTCCCTCTCTGTTTCTTCTCTCTCACATTGTCTCTCACTTTTCATATCTATCT
This sequence comes from Tetragnatha montana, assembly GCA_963680715.1. NCBI lineage: Eukaryota > Metazoa > Arthropoda > Arachnida > Araneae > Tetragnathidae > Tetragnatha > Tetragnatha montana. Next base: position 32,358,005 of record OY796676.1, read on the forward strand.
AGTTAATATAATGTTTATTTTTTACCATTTTGTGTGTGAATAGTAAGTATCAACTTTTCCTGATGTATAAATTATACTTCCTTGCTAAGTTACTCCTCCTAATACTCCTTGCCTTTATACCTCTTAACTCTTTCTCTGAATCTGTCACCTATTCTCATTCCTTTATCTTCTCCCTCTGATTATGGTTATTTGTTACTCTCTTTCTCTTTTTTTCTCTCTGAAACCAAATCGGTGCATCAAGAAACAGTCATTTTTACAACCACTACACACAGGATCCACATATCCCAACTACTCACTGATGAACTACCGCATCAACTTACCCTTCCTTTCCCTTCCAGTGTCCTCCCCCACAATGGCCAAGACCTTCGCCAACACCACCCCCCTCCCTTCCCTCACTTCCACCATGGACAGCACGTGGGCGAGTTTCGCCACCAACCCCTACGACTTCGGCTTCCAGAACGCCCTGGCGGCCCCATACGCCGGTTTCCCCACCAGCCCTCACGGGGGCGGATCCTCTGGGTTCTACGGGGGCATGATATCTCAGGGCGACCCTCTCCTGCCGTCCCTCTCCACATCCGGAGGTAGATCCGACATGCACCAGGGATCCCCCCTCAACAAGTCCCCCAGCCCGCCGAATTTGTACGGGAACGGTGGCAGCAGCAATTCCGGAGGCGAGAAGAAGCTCAGCGGACTGGTGGGCCTCGACCCCAACGAGGTGGACTCCCACAGGTTGACCACCTTGCCCCCACTGATGCTCAAGTCCAAGGACAATTCCGTGTCACCTTTGCCGTCGTTGGACTTCTTCACTTAGGTTGGAAAGATCGCCATGCTTTTTTAATATGATGTCTTCCGGGTGTAACCGAAAAGATCTCGTTTTAAAGGGTTCCGTTAGAGTTGAGATTGAATGTGTGGTTGTGAATTTGTTGAACCAGAACGCAACTTAGCGGATTTATATAAAAAATAAGAATATAAAAGTGCACAAGCGAGAATCAACACCATAGCAAGCTAAACCTAAAGACTCTGGCAACAACGCAGAATCATCTTTTATATAAGATCTTTATTTCAACCTGTAACCAATGTGCTTTTTGAACTCCCAGTGGTTTGTTCCTGTTATTGCTAAAAAGACACGGGTGACGGGTGTAAGGAGGCACATTTGTATATTCTATTGGGTAAGATTCGAAGAGCGACTGGAAATCCTATATTGAGTACAGTGGAAGCTCTTATAGCGACCTGCTCTTATAAAAATACTCTCTTATAAAGACCCAAAAATTAGTCTCTATAAGAGCACTTTTGTGCTCTTATAAAGACTAATCTTCGAATCGATTCAGCTTATCGAATACTTTTCTGGATCGGTTTGTGTGCGTCACACCAGAATAGACGACATTAGTCATTACGTCACTTGCTTGTTTGGAAACGTTGATTCCATCCGTGATTGGTTCCGTACGGATTTACTTCCAATCACGGAACCAATCACGGATAGAATCAACGTTTCCAAACAAGCAAGTGACGTCACACTAATGTCGTCTATTAGCCAATAAACAAATATCAGAGTATGACAAACAGCACCAAGTAACGATCGCATCTTCTTCTCGCTTGCTTTCGCCCGGGGTAACCGGCTACAATCCCAAACGAAACCTTTCGCTACCTAATGTCCTTGTTGATTTTAGACTTTAAATTTATTAGCGTATTCATTTATCTTTCTTTATTTCCAATTTTTTTACTTATATTTAAGACATAAATTTTTCAAATTGCATGCAGATGCAGGTGAAATTGATGTAATAAATTTTGTTAAGCATCAGACCTTTCTAAGGAAGCTAAGCTATGCAATAAATTAATATCAAAATCAAAATTTAAAAAGCAAATATTTATACTCTGTAAAATATTGATCTTAAACTTTATATAAATTAAAATAAAAGCAAAAAATAAGGTAATATAACATGAAGTTGGAAGTATCAAGACTTCATAAAATAAGAAATAATTGTTTAAAGTGAGGAAAGATCAATTGGATGATTCGAACTGTGTTCTAAATCCCAATGATATCGTTTTCAGGTTGAGATTTCCTCCAGACTTTGTAAGTTAGTCTACTAAAAATACATCATTGAGGGAATCGAGTCCACCTTCCCAAAAAGCATCAAAATTGATAGTTTAGCTTGACGAGTTTATTGCTTTTAAACGAGTGATATTCTACACTCGAGTGTATCACTCGAAGTTTGCTCTTATAGCGACAAAAAACTCGGTACGGATTAATTACGCTATAAGAGCTTCCACTGTATATGAGAATGAATCTCTTCGGGTTAACCTATCAGGAGTAAGATCATAGTGTCACTTAAGAGGCAGCACGATGTAACTCAATTCCCTCAACTTTTCAAGAGACGAAAAAAAAATATTTGGAAGGAGTGATAACAAAACTGATGACAATGATTCTAGGGAATTCTTCAAACCGTTTATTTTGGATCAGTGATGTCAAACTTGTTGATGCATAACTTAAAATGCCTAAAAAGTTTATTATGTTATGCTGCACCTTAAACGACGATAAGTTTCTTTTCAGTGCCATTTAAAAATTCTCACAGATCTAGCATTCAGTAAATTAAACTAAAAGCAATATCCTTAATAAAAAGTTACTTTGAAAGCTCGTTAGACATTCCAGTGTTTTTCATGGACGGATTTAGGTGGTGGACTCTGGGGGGCAAACTGGAAACCTTGTGGGGCAAGCTGTCCCCTAATGAATGAATACATAAACGGAAATTTCTTTAAAGGTTTGGGGGGGGTATTGCACCCCATGACCCCCCCCCTTAAATCCGCCCATGGTGTTTTTACTGAGTAATAAGGGGAAAAAAAGCTACATTCAATGTTTTTAGAATCTCTCATCACTTTTCGGTTACCTTTAAACTATTTGAAACATGTTTCGGGGCTTCAGCCATCCTCTCATCTTTGTTATTCAGTTGTTATTCTCAAACATTTTTATCATTGCTTTTAGTATCAGTACTTGTGTTTAATCGGATACTGTCCTGAGTATTTATAATTAGTAAGTGCCAACGGAATTTCACTATATTTCCTGGCAAACTTTTTAATCAGGTTTTTTTAGTTAAACCTATTAATAAAAATGTTGCTAAAACAACAATTCTCTATACAAAAATACAACGCTAAGAATAGTCCTTCGAATTCCGTTGGTATCTCGTCTAATGAACCAACATGTTATTTTAATCGATTTCAGTGTTTTCATGAATGTATATTGTAATTAGGATTTCTGTGCTTGTGTATAGTGCCCAAGAGTAGCTTTCCCTTGTGCCATTATAAAAGTTACTATGAAATATTGGGAGCATATAAGTTTTGTATAATAAAAGAAAGTATTTTAACAATTGTGTGTCTAAAAAATTAAATTTTGTGACAAATAATTTTTTTGTAGCTTTAAAGTCCAAATATTTTTTTGAAGTTTGTGGTAGAAAATCCTACTTGGACTTCCTAAGACTGTTTTGCCAAAGATCATACTTTCATTTGCTAGTCAATTAAATGTTTTCAATTAGTCAAATTTGCTGCAGTAGTATATGGAGTAAATTTATCTTGCAATTGTTAAATTCTTGTACTGTTTATGTATGGTCGGGTCATGCAATGACACCCTGATGTGACACTTATAATTCTAGGATTCTAAATATAACGTGTCATATTGTTTCACTTCTTTACATACTCAACAATTTAGTCGTAGTTTTCATTAGACATTGTGTTTGCTGTACAAATTCATGAAAATCTATTATAACCAAAGATTTTTAATTGCGTTTTTATGCAATATTTTTTTAGAATGAAAGATTTCCTCTTCTCTACTGTACATACATACCGTGTCTTTTATATAACTTATTGTTTGAATTGTATAAAGAGTGCTATTTTTAAAATCTTGATGTATCACTTAACAACTGATCTAAAAGTCTTTTGAGTGCCATTTTTACTTGTTAATAAAAACTTATATTAAATTAAATTTATGCTTGTAAGTTTTGTAATCTCGAAAGAGTTGCAATTGGCAACACCCTTGTGCCTTACTTTCTAAACAAAACTAAAAAGCTTTGTTGTGGAGTCTAAAAGACTTCTCTTGTATATACTCACACATAAATGTTTGTATTCTTATGTGATAATAAACGTATAAAAAAAATATCTGATCTTTGTTCTTGTTGAATAAATTTTATCTCAACATCAAATAAATTTAACCCCATCAATTATTTTACACTTTGTGACAAAATTTCTTAAAAATTAATGGACTTTTTTCAGCATACCTCTGATTTTTTAAAAATGATTGTATTGTCCCTTAAAACAAACGAAACAACTTGTTCTGTCTAGTTCCTAATAAAAACAAATTTAAGTGGTAGAAAATAAATAGGAATCGTTTTTTTCTGTTGAACTTTCACTTAAAATGCCTTATTTTAAAATTACTTCGCTGGTTAAGCAGTAATTTATTCATTACTTTTTAATAACAAAAGGGGATAATTTTCAAGGTTATGGAATTTAAGAAAAAAAAACAATTGAAGAGTGTAGCAACTTCGAGCTACCTCCAACAGCTTTACACTGGAGTAAGTTCGTTGTTGATGGAATTACCTCATCATAACAGTTAGGTATTGATAAGTTAATCAATAAGATGTTTTAAATTTTACGAGTTACATCCTTTTCAGAGGCATAAGGTTCCTTGAAATTAATTCACCTCCTGTAGGGTCAAATGAGCAAGAGTTTGAAAGGTTTTTTTTTTGAGATTCTTTAATTTTAATTAAAATTTAGCGAAGCTAATTATTGTAACATTTGGACAATATATCTTCCCATGCTTCCTTAAATCCTCAAAAAATCAAGAATTTCCAATCCAGTGAAATTATTTTGTCGAATTTAAATACACAGAGAGATTATTTAGTTTATTTCAGAATCTCGTTGATAAGTATGATGGTCTCCACACAAAATAAAAGTTCTAAGAGTGCATCTATTATGTTTTCAATTTTTATAGTGTAATGGACATAATATGTGTTTCATTGATAAAGTGGTGTTCATAATGAAGTGTAGTTACTAAAAACGAACTAGATTTTCGGCATTAATTTTGTAGACTTGAAAAACGTAACCAAAAAAATGTTTTTTTTCTCCTCTCTATCATCATTTCTCTTCTTTCTTTTCTCTCTTCTGTTTTTCCCTCTCACTTACTCTTTTTCTTTCAAGGTGCAAGGAAATAAAAAATCTCGTCTTAACCAATTTAACCTCTCAATTCTAAGCCACTCAAAATTGCCATTGAATCCTATGGAAAATTTGGAGAAGCTAGAACTGAAAGGAACTACGAATAATATGACTGAGAAACCTCAGAACTGAATATATAGTTGTATTCTAAGGAATATTTTTACCAACTAAGTTACTCATCCAAGCTTACAAGAGTGCAGACCCATAAGCCATGGACGGATTTACGTGCAGTCACGGGGGCATTGCCCTCTCAACTTTTTTAGGGTATTCAATTTAATTTCAGAGAAAGGATATTTCCAATGCAGTCATATACAGCCTGTCCCCTCCAAGTCTCTAGGTTAACCCCCCTTCCTCAGTTCGGCCGTGCCCACAGCACCTCCTGGAATAGACTTAGCTAGGAAATAATGATTCAGCATGCATAAGAACCACCTTTTACAGGTCGACAAGGCCCCTTGAGAATTTGGAATTTGAAGATTGAGAATTCGGAAAAGTTGAACCCATCCGCCATGATCCTTCCCCAAGCGACGTGACAAAGGACTGCAACGTCCTTTTGTGATGTTGCCCAAGCGGCATTATATTCCGCAAGCGAAAGAAGAGAGAGCCCTTGCGAGGCTCATGCGTCATCTCGCTTTGTTCTTGGCCGTATTTTATTTTTATAGACGGTGGCGGGTTGATTGCTGGCGACTCTGCGCCTCCACTCATCAAAGATAATTGAGGAAACGGCCGCTGCAGCAATTCCGCTGTTAGCTCTCATCAAAGCCGTCACTTGAGGAGGTTGCCGCAATCGCTCTCCGATGCTGTCTTTGCCAGACGGGACGTCGCCAATAATTTCGACAGTCCGAGTGTCCCTGCTGCAATGGTGGAAATGGGCGTTAAACGTTTCACCTGGTTCCTCTTTAGCACATCTGGTGCAGAAGGCGATTCAAATGGCATTGCACCTGATGTTAGTTACAGCCGCCCATGAAAACCCACAAGTAGTATCATCAAGCAGTGTTAAACTTCGAATTGCTTCCCTCTTGCACTACTAAAAGGGATCAGTTCAGTTAATTCTTTTATCTGACTTAGTCCATATAATCGATGACAACTTCAACAAAATTATGGGAGGGTATTGACCTCATTGACGTTTTGGGGATCCTTCAAAAAATTCATCGGTCATGGGTAACAATTTACGTATTGGGTGAAATGGTTTTTGAACCTTAAACATTCTCTTTTTATTTGCAAACACTTGCTAAAATTACAGTTGGATAAGGTTTATCCAGAATCAATGGGCACATGTTGTTGATTTTAGATTTACAGGAAATGCATTTGCAATATGATACCATATTGCAAATTGCTTTTTTCTTACCCATTTGAAAAAGTCAATTGGACTAAGAATTTTTTTCATTTTTGATACGCGCGGTCAATACTACAGACACCTACAAGTCTACGTTTATTCTACCTATTCAGCTGTTTTGTGTTAACATTTAGCATTTGTAGGTACATCAATATTTTTGTGATGAAATTATTATTATATTATCGCAAGATATTTTCCACTCTTTCATCTTATTCCTTCCTTCCTCTCGACATCCCAGTGTGGGGCTTGGTCTTCTAAAGATTTTTTCGATGATAGTCTTTGTTTTCTAGCTAGTTGTATATTCACTAGCTTAAAAAATCAAAATGCAAGTTTTTTAAAAGCTTATTTGCCTCAAAATTTTTACTTTGCTCTATATAGATATTTGTTAAAGGCAAACAGCAAAAGCTGTGAAATAAATAAAAACGTTTTATAACAATCATTAAGTCAAAGGTCCTATTCATGCATATGTTGGTGAAACTCAGCCTCAATTGTATCCACCAAATCTTCCTTCATAAAACAAAGCATAATTTATCCTTTACTTTAAAAATATATTTCACATTTACAGTTGTTTTTTAAGTAAATTAAAGTCAAGACAAACTAAAACTTAATTTTTCCCACATTATTTAAGAGATATTTTTTCCCACATTATTTAAGAGATATTTTTTGGGTTGCTCTTACAGGTCAGGTATTGAACTTTTTACAAAGGCAGCTGCTGGATAGATAAAAAAAATATTAAATAACTTCAAAATTATTACTTTATTTTTTAAATTTTATACATACACCTACACTGTAAGAAAAAACGGAAAAAATAACCGTAAAAAGGACTGTGAATATTTTACAGTATCCACTGTGTTTTGGAATCACCGCGGTTTATACTGTAAAATAAGCGCCATCTGTCGACTAGGACTGATAACTTCCAATTCGATCGCCAAAACGCAGCACAGCGCATGTGCGTCGTCTTCTACACGGTACACGGGGAATCCCCGAAAACATGGCTGCTATGGCTTCGTTCGTTGTTGGTAAGTTGTATTTCTTTTCTGTAATGCTTAGTTAATTGAAGTTCCTAAAATAATGCTCCCGTAATGTATCATCACTATTGTTTTACATTACTGTTGAATTAATATATTATTTGTTAAGTGCATTTATGTATTTCGCGTGTGTTTACCGAATGCTTTTGTTTGGGCCTGGTCAATAGTCAAGTGCCAAGGAAGGAATCGTGCAAAACCTTTATTCCCTACCCTTAATTTTGATCTTACTAATGTGAGTTATATTTGAAAATTCATTGAATTGTGTCACAGCATCTTCGGAAAACTTTGAATCTCGTATTTGGGGAATATACAGTTCAGGACAGATTTTCACAAACAAAAACAAATCGCATGAAATTAGAGAAGTTATCCCCTAGCTCAGTTCCAGTCACACTAGTAAATTTGTAATGCGATATTTTCCCTCGGGTGGAATCAAGTGGATTTTATTTTGTAAATTTTGAAAAGTAAAATAAAAAGTAAAAGGGTTATTCTTAGTAGATATTTACTAATATTTCTAGAAAGGCAGCAACTCCCCAATTTAGCGGCTATTTGGGTCATGCGTTCTTAGTATTTACAATGTTATGTTAGGGATTCTTAACATCTTAAGCTGTCATTAGTATTGTTCATTAGCATGAATATTTACACAAATATCTCTTGCTGTAGATTCCCTAAATTTGAGCTATAAGTTTTATTGATGATGCCAGCAATGTTGTATTTATTTAATTTTTATTTCAGTTTATTCTGGTTCTGCTTCCTCTGACCTTAAAAAATTAGGAAAGAAAGCTAACTTAGAGTAGATTTTGAGTAATAGAAAGGAATGTTTTTGGATTTATTACTATAATTATGTAACTTCTTTTGATAAATTTTATCGTGCTGTGCCTCACATTTAGGTTGTATGTATTGGATGTATAACAAAATATTAACCAGAATTTTCTTTTCATTGTAGCTGACTAGAGTGTCGCAGTTCCTGAATGGTCAGCTGCTGACTGCACGTCAGTGGATCGTCTCCTTCATGGCGGTGACTTTCTCCAGGTGGGCTCATCTGTACTGGAGCCTGTGGTCACTACTGCACCGCTTCCTGACGCTGACTTCTTCCTCTCCTTGATCCGGATACAGCTGACAGCTTGGTATCCTTGCTTCACCAGGTCAGCCAATATATCTTCAACTGGAGTGGCTCGGGGTCGCACCACCCTGCATCATGTGCTTGGCCGTTGCAGTACCAGTGGATCGTCTCCTTCATGGTGGCGACTTTCTCCAGGTGGGCTCATCTGTACACCGGGCATGTCCTCCGGAGCCTGTGGTCACTACTGCACCGCTTCCTGACGCTGACTTCTTCCTCTCCTTGATCCGGATACAGCTGACAGCTTGGTATCCTTGCTTCACCAGGTCAGCCAATATATCTTCAACTGGAGTGGCTCGGGGTCGCACCACCCTGCATCATGTGCTTGGCCGTTACAGTACCAGTGGATCGTCTCCTTCATGGTGGCGACTTTCTCCAGGCGGGCTCGTCTGTACAGCGGGCATGTCCTCCAAGAATTGAGGTGCCCTTCGGGTCCGCAGGTGTCATCATCTGACTGGTCTGGCAGTCCTGGAGCCCGTGGTCACCACTGCACTGGCTCCCAGTAGTCCCTTGACTACCCACTTGAAAGTCTTTTTATGCTGGACTTCTCAGGAGTGGCCGGGGAACAGGGCAGCCCCTCATCACAGTCGGCCTCTTTTATCGACATCAGCATTTTGGATTCTCTGCTTCGGTGACTGTAACTGCTCATAGGACCTGTTGGTTACTGGGACTTGCAGGACCACTACGGCCTGTGAGGCAGGTGTCTGGTCCAATTTGAGAACGGGAGCAAGCTTGGCTGTCTCTGCATGACACTTCCCAGCTTGCTAGGCTTCAGCATCTGGTACAACTCCGTTAGAGTTCACACTAAACATCGCCAATATCTTAATTGCTAAATATATCCATATATCAAAAAAAAATTCTGACTTTTATTAATAAACTGAATAGTTATTGATCTAATTAAACATTTTAATTCAGGAATTTGATGAAATTATTAATGAATATTTGTACTTTTTGTTGTCTAAAAGACCTGGGCGATACTTAGCGGGAACTCTAACGGAATTGAACCCAACATCTTTCCGGTGCCCTTCTTGCAGCCCCTTCAGAACCCTCTTCAGTCGACAGTGATAAGTAGCATCAGGATGCTGAATGCTCAAGAGCATCTGTTTCTAGAGATAGGGGCCCCGTTTACATGTGCCACTCTTATACCCGGGTATAATGCAGGAGAAAGGGATATTGAAAACCGTGCTAAAAACCCGTTTACATGACCAGTCCTCAAATCCCGGGTATATACGTCACTGGTCCCATCATTCATTGCGATTTGAGTTTGTTTACATTCTGTTATCTGTTTTCGTCTTGGAATTTTGCGTTCATAATGGATTATTTTCAAGTTATTTCGACATTTAAGATAGTAATCAATCTTAAATATCCAATTGAAATAACAAAGAACAACTTACTTTCCAACAAGTACTCACTTAAGCCTAACATGGATGACTTTTTGCTTTGAGTGAGACCGAAATGCATCATGGGAAAGCCGGGTATTCAAATTCCCGAGTAAATAGGTGGATTTATTTATACCCTGCATTTTTCCCTATTGCTGGGTATATTGGCCACTTATACCCGGTTATATGGTCCATGTAAACGGGGCCAGGGACATGCTCTTCCGACCCCTCCATGGGAGCTGGGGTATCAGATCGGGTGTAGTTAAGTTTTTTACTTTATTATTATAAAGCTTTTAATCCATAAAATTTAATATACATTTAGATGTGATAACTTTCTTTCTGGTGTTAAAATATTATAAAATGTTGAAAATTCTGCTTTGATAATTTTAAAATAAAATCAGTTATGTGAAAAAAAATATTTGTTTTCTGGGCTAAATAAACATTTGCATTCATTTGTCTTTTGAAAGGTTCTGTTTGGTTCAGATCTCTGCCCTGTTAAATATTGCTCAGCATTTTTGGCACCAAATATCTCCAAATTTTTATTGTTGACATTAATGTGATGGTACATTTTTATCAGTTCATTAGCTGTTTTTAGCAATATTTCTAATCTTGGATGTCCAAAACAGCTTGGCAATAATTAACAAGACAAATAAATAATGGAATGAACCTTTTGTATCAATTAAACTAATTCTAAAAATCATACAACTCACATTGAGTATCTGAAGTTTGATATTGGTGGCTAAACATTTTAATCTAGCTAATATAAAAACATCCTAAAAATTATTAAATTTTTCTTAAAATTTAGTAAGTGTATTAAATATTAATAAACAACAAAAAAATTTATAAGCCTTGCTCATTTATCTTAAGTGATGATTAATAGTTAAAGTAATATATTGTTATGGTTCTTGCGTATTATCTTGTTGACTGCAATGGGGTTTGATAATGTTTATGAATTCAGAAGCACAGTCGACAGGATAATATGCAAGAACATTTGTTTACTTATTGTGATATGGATCTGCAGAAGCTTAAAAGTTTTTTCAAAAATAGAGTATACAATATATTATATTGCAATGTAGAAGCAGAACCTAAATATTGATAAATATTCAATATTTTCTAACTACAGTCAACTCCGCTTAATGTGATCACTTTTGTCCAAGAGTAGAACAATAACAATATCCAATTGATAATAAGCGTTTGGTTTAAAATCTCTACTATGTAGTCCTAATTGAAGTATTTAAAATGATTACCTAGTATGTATTTTGCAACTTTTACATGCTTAAACAAACATATGAGTGTAAAACATATAACACTAATAAATTAATGCATAATTTGTAAGTTCATATACTATTTAAATTGGCCTACCAACAAAAAAAGGAGGTTTTGAGAAGATTTCACCAAATTTTGATGACATTAGGCGAAATGTTGATAAAATAAAGTTTTTTTGTGACGCATTTTACATTAAATGAAATAGGAGTAATCGGGACCGGTCAATTTTGATAACATTAACTGATCACAATAAGCGGAGTTGACTGTAGTTGTTAAAATTTAATTATATATAGCATAGCACAAAAAGAATTTTAAAATTGTTTTGAAAAATTTACTGAATCAATTATTACTAGAATCGGTTACTTATGTTTGTTTAAATAATAACTCTGCAAAACCTAAACAAATTGGAAAAAATTGCTTTCCAAAATACTGGTTTTTAAAAATTTATTTAGCTGTATGGGATTTAGTTACCAAATTTTAAAATAATTTTGTTACGTCCTGATAGTTAATTTTTTCGGCACTGTTAATTCTTATAAATTTAATTCCTCAGAAATAGTAACAATCCAACTAGGGGTTACTGTGCCATACTGCAACTATTCGCACCAGTTGGGTCACCACAGTTCCTTCAGTTCTATATGGCCAAATGTTTCAGTTGTAACAGATTCCTCGTTGTGCACAATGTTCGAGTATATAAATATACAGGGTAATTCAAAACTCAGGGGCAAAAATGCTAGAGGTTTTAGAATACCCAAAGACAATTCCAAAGAGAGAATTCCAATCCTGAGGTGCTTGGAGTCCAAAAGCAATGGTTACCATTGGCAAACGGTTGGAGGTAGAAATGAAATTCTAGTACCAATTATCATGTTTCAACTTTCTAATCAAAACTTGAAGATTTTGTTTCTTTAGGGTTTTTTTGTCCTTAGAGTGCATCTTCAAAATCCAACAGTAGAGAAATTACTATTGTCGCATTTTGAAAACTACCTCTTTTAAGAACAAAAACTTTACAGTTTTCAAATTTTATTAGTAAAGTTGAAACATGATAATTGGTACTGGAGTTTCATTTCTACCTCCAACCGTTTGCAAAAAATTCCGTAAAAAAAACAGTAATCTGTAATTTACGGATTGCTGTAAAAATTACGGCACACTGTAAAATAACGGAATCGCTGTTAAATTACGGCACGCTGTAAAATAACGGCGCGCTGTAAAATTACGGAACGCTGTAAAATTACGGAACGCTGTAAAATAACGGCGCGCTGTAAAGTTCGAAGAATACAGCACTGCAGTTAAATTACAGTCAAAAGTGCTGGCACCCATATTGCCAGCACTTTTGGCTGTAAATTTACTGTGGTTTTTTTTACAGTGTATGTCATTAGAGGCTCAAACAATTACTTAAATCTCTAATATGTGGAAAAAAAGAGTATTCAAGTCCTTTAAAGGCCAGATTGTTCACTACCATTAGTCAGGGTGCCAACTCGAAAAGTGTGTATTGGAGTATGTATGGAATTTTATGACAGTTTCTGGTAGTGTTGATGGTGTAGATTTCAGAACCGATTGATGCCACTCTGCAAATATTGAGGGTTTTTTATAAATCAAGATGGCGTCCAAAATGGCCTCCATTGAAATCAATACTTTTCAAAATAAAAATACGGCATGCGATACATCATATATAGTATTTTTTGGGTCAAAGAAACTAAATATAACGTTGTTTTTTACTTTAATTAAGTTTGGAATAGGTTTTTTAATAAAATAAACATATTTTGTAAAAAAGGAGTGTTTTTTAACACTGAGGTTTAATCTCTATATTTTGTTTATAAATTCATATTTTGCATGAATTTAAAATTAATTGGGTTTATAATAATTATAGTAAAGCATTAAAAGAAAGAAATAATTAGTTCAATATAATTAATTGCCTTTATTTCATTCAGAAATAACCATCAGTAGGAAATGTTCTGATTAGTTTTTTATGTAGCTGAAGAAATAAAACAAATTAAAAGAATTTTAATTTGCTTGAAAAAAATAATTATCAGAAAACCAAATATTTCTGGCCTGATCTATCTAATCTAATATACGTCCTTAAATAACGTGATGGGTTTCTTTTTTTTTCAAATTTTGTACCCCTCCCTCCCCCTTTTGGTGTGATTTTGCTTGACTCTCTCCCTCTCAATAACTCAAGTGAGATTTTCCCAATAACTTTTTTAAAAAATTCATTGATTTGTTCTAGCCACTTTTGTTTCACCTTGTCAACATGATGCTCAAAGCACCCACCCCACATTGAATAAATTTTAATACAAATGCATGTTGAAATTAAAACTAATGGTATTACACTTGTAATTATGATGATTGACTGGCTAATGATTCCATGTTTGACCTATTTTCATTAACTTTTGCAAACATAAGAGAAAAACGGGAAATTTTAATGACCCCCCCCCCTCCCCCTTGGTGAGATTCTGCTTGACCCCTTCCCCCCTTTTTGACTTCACGTAATTTATGGATATCCCCATAGGATAAAATTGAAAAAGCGACCGACAAGTTGAATTCTACATTATTGTATTCCAGAATTCTTGCTCTTCGATCTTGCCTATTCTTTCCATGCAGGCAAGTAGAGGAATTCAAATGGTTGATGTTTTAAAGTTACTACAGATTACTTTTATGTTATTTAAATTTGAATTGAAACTTCGATTTAGGCTGCTTGCTATTCAATGTTACTTAGGTATCAAAGGCAAAGCATAGTATTAACCTTTGTATTAAACATGGTTTTCTTTAAAAATTTATGAAAACTGAACTAAGAATTGTCAAAATTCAACCTGGAAATACTTTATCACGTGTAATTCGTTAACTGTGGCATGATATTTTTGGAAAAATCAGCTCCATCAACATAAAATAAATAAGGATTTTTTTTACCCAAATTATGTTTCCATCATGATTATTTTCAAAATAAAGGTATTTCAGATAAATTTAAACTTTTTATTTGTTTAAATAAATGTTTCCCTATTAAAAAATAAAAAAAATTATACCCCACATGCCATATTTTATTAAAGGTAAATCGAAGGTCTTATATTTGTGACTACCATGGACGCCATCTTGAATTCCTAAAAACCCTCAACATTTACGAGGTGGCATCAATCGGTTCTTTAATCAAGACATCATAACCTATCAAAATCAGCAATAAAATTTCATACATACTCTAATACACGGTGGACCCCTTTTTTGCCATTTGGCACCCTGACTACATACCCAATAAAAAATATACAGTAGTTTAAGTGTTAAAAACGTAAGGTAGAGGGTAATAGAATAATTCAAATACTTAAATATTTTTTCACTTTTTTTAAAAAAGACTATCACTTATTGGCTTTGTTTTGAGTTGACTGCTTCATGCCATTGGTCTTCATTGTCTTCATGTCATTTGGCGGGAGTTAATCATAATTCAACTTCAAAATCGTGAATCAGGTTATAGTGCAATAGGGGCTTAGAGGCAGAAATGGCTTTAGAAATTTTCTATAACCTGGTATAACTTCCATGCATCTTAAAACAAGCGCAGGAAACACGTTTGTCAAGAAATCGCAGAGGCACAAACAAAAGCGTTCGCATTTAAATCGAGTTCACTTTACTCAACAACACTAAATGAGAACAAATTGACTGAAAGCTATCAATTCAATCCAGATGTCCGAAATGCGAATATTATAACTTCTTATCAATGGAGCGAAACGTTCCTATAAAAATCTAAACAAATCAGCCTACTAATTGAGTACTGGCACCCTTGGCCTTCGCCAAGTGGGCAATAAGCAACGACCGAAGTCGCCCTCTCATCTTTGCTCGGGAATAAATTAGATAATCGTTGGATTACACTTACAGTCTATTACTCTCGCATTTTTCTGTTGGCCAATAGCAGCTCGCCGTTTCCGCTCTTTCAGTGACGTCACTGCACGAAAGCGTTCCAGAATAAGAACGGAGATACTGGAAAAAAGATCAGAGATCATCCGCAAAGAGGAACTGGAGCACCTTTTGCGGCACGGAGAAGGGCTTGACCTTTGGAAAAGATCTAGACGTAGTTAATGCTTTTCCTGTCTTGATGAAAAGAAAACTAAACTGCGAATCTTTATTAGAAAATGCGTCTGATATTAGAAATTGCGCCCTGCTTTTATCATTAATATCTTCACCGCAACATGTTACTAATGTAAAGGAATTGTCAGAAGAGAGTTTTTAGGAAATTTTGAGTACCATCAAAGCGAACAATTTGTTCAAACCAATAATAATCCTCCTGGTCTATACTCTCATAAAAATTTCTTGTTTCTACTCAATTATAAGATGGTTAAACACACAACTATAAGCTTTAGAAGAAACGTTAAATCATTAATTAAAATTATAAATAATTTAAAAAATTTTCTTTAGGTACTCCTCTTTGAAAGAAGAACTTACTTTTATTTAAAAACATTTGCCTTATAAATAATAGGAGAAAAATATTCAAAACGTTTTAGAATTTTGTAAATATCTTCAATTCGCTTGAGGAGCTTAAAATTGTAAAAATTCTTAGTAATGAACTATTTTTTATATTTTATTGTTATTTTCGGTGAAAAGATGAACTTCTTTAGGTTAAAATACTTTTTCTATGGTTCAAATAGATTAAAAAAAAAAAAAAACACTGTTTGTTTCAATATTTACTTATTCAGGCGAGGACCTGAAAAAAATCTCAATGAAGCCTGTAAAGTTTTTTTCATCCTATCTCAGTTTTGTTTGACAGATCCAGATTTCTAAAAAAAAAAGAGAAAATATAATATGTTAAGTATATTACAATAGCCATTTAATTGAACTTATAAGGTCGCAGTGGGCCACTGACCTTTTGTTATTAAAATGATGTCTATAAAAATATTTGCTTTTCTTCATTAAAGAACGAAAAACAGTAGTAAGGATTTATATAGTTCCGTTATATTTATTCAAATGCATCTAATATATTAAATACACTTCTTTGCGCATCTAATAAAATTTTTTCCAACCATCAATTATCTCTTTTAGGGCTTAATAACAAATTTAAAAAGCCTCTTTTAATGTGCCTCTCTTTAATAAGCCCACTAGTGGCCCACCTTGGGACACTTCCAATAATAATATAAAAAGTTATGTTATTTTGAAAAATATAAAATTAACCCACTTAATTATGATAAAGCTATCCTTAAGAATCTTAAATTGGTCATCAATAATATTTTATATTCAAAATTTTTCACTGATTTCCTCATTTTTGTCATGACGTTAATCACTGATTTTTTTGTTTCTTTCAAGAAACTTTTTTGCACCAATTTCAAAATTATATTCCTCTAAATTCTTAAGTTATTTAATTTCTTAATAAAAACCATTTTTTTTATTCTGAAAAATTTTGGGGTACTTTTTAACATGTCCCAAGGTGCCTCAATTGACACTTTGGATATTAAACTTAATTACTCTTTTAGGTTCAGCGAAAAAATTTCTTTTTCTTTTCTAAAATATTAATGGATAGGGATACACATATTTTAATTTCAACATAATTATAATAACATAAATAAACATCTTTTATCAAAAAAATTCTTTTAAAATTACAAGTGATTGTAACTTTACATCACGCAAAACAAGAAAAGTGATGTGAATAATTATGAGACGCACCACAAGGATTCCAAAACACGTTGAAGAGTAAATTTTAAGATAATTTATTAGTACCTATAAGCACGAGTTCATAACTATAAAATTGCATCTGAAAAGTGGACTGTCCCCAAGGTGGGCTATGTCCCAAGAGGCCCCACCCTCCCCTATTCGTTTTCAATCGCTCGAGTGAAACTTAATTTTATAGTAAAATCCTCATCTGCATAAGTTCTAGGTAAATTAATCGTACCTACTTAACTTATTTTCTCTTAAGACTCCTTTTGAAAATTTTGAAATTCAAAGTATAAAATTAGGTATATACAAAGTAACGATTTCCATTATAACCACTAGTAATATGATTGTGAATATTATTTTAACCTTTCAAGAAAAAATTATTTTAACCTTTAATTCACAAAACCGCTCCAGATATATTCTCATTGAAATTTCCACCATCATCAACATTAAGAATTTAATTTCGCTCTCCCTCCCCCTAAGTGGCATTTAGGGGTGCACGAGAGGATGAGTTAAGCGGGGGTGCAGGCGCGTGTCGGGCAGCTGTTCAGGGGTCAGAGGCGGTGGGGGAGGAAAATGGAGAACAGCTTTTCGACGGGTGCATCTCTCTTTGACCAGAACAGAAAATCCAATTAGCTGTTGCTCCGATTCCCTTGCTGCGAGATAAATGAGCAACCAATTAGTAGGCCTGGAAATGAGATGTTTCAATCGTGCGCGTTTGGGAAAAAAAATCAGGTTTTCTCATGATTCTGGATTGTTGTTGGTTTTGTTGTTTATAAGTTGTGTTAACATTTTTAGGTGGGAAAATGCAAGAGCAATTTATAACTCGAACTCGCAGAATATAAACTACTCTCCCTTTGTAAAACGGAAGTAGGGAAAGAAGTTTTTTTATTGATAAAACCTTTTTTTCTCTTGTTTCTCGGAGAGAGTTGTAAAAAAGATCATAAAAGTAACTGAAAAGAAGTGTAGTTTAGACATAACTCCACTTTAACATGAGTTGCACTCCTGCCCCCCTAAAGAAAAAGTGAGAGAAAGTTGTATTATCTCCTTACACAAAATTCAAGTTTTTTCTTGAATTGAGGAAATTAAGAAAACAAAAATGACGATGGAGAATGCAACTTAGAAATTCAGATAAGATAGAGAAAGAGTGAATAGTTATTTTTAAGTAAAGTAAGTTAAAGAGTTAGTGTTTTAGCAAATGCAAAAAAATCAAAGTTATGAGGTGTTTGACGGTTTTCTAAAGTAGGGAAAACAGGAAGTAGGGAAACAGGAAATTTTGAGATAAACCACTTAATATTATGGCGATTCGTTTGCCATAAAACTCTAGGTGCGTCTTAAAATAAGTCAAAATCAAAAATTTTCAAATCTGTAAAAAGTTGAGAAATATAGCATATGCAAAAAAAAATTTTTAACTTTCCAAATTACTTGGTGCCAAATATTCATAAGTCACCCGATTCTAATTTAAATTTTGAGATTATTTTTAATGTTCTAAAGTCTCTCTAAAACTGGTAAGAGTTTCTTTGATACCCAGTCCCCACTGGCAAACTCCGCTTCCCCAAATCGCAGCCGCCGCTAATCGTCATCTGATGTCCACTTAACTGGTGAAGCATCACCGGGTGCTTCAATCATTGCTAACACGACACGTGCTCAACCACCGACTCTCATTCAATTCTGTGGAGTGGGGGTTTCCCGCGAGGGTGGTTCTACCCCCCTTCGAATAAAAAGACCGAGTGGCGGTTCCGGTCGAGCATATTGGGGAGGGAGTGATACATCCAAGAGTCTTATTTTTGAATTGAGTATCATCTCTCTACGTGAATGAGAGAATTTTGAAAGAGACCTAGTGATTAGGGTGTATCGAAAAAACCAAAATTTCGCTTATTGCTTAGCGGTAGTGCGGAAAAGTTGTGAACCGTCATCACTAAAAAGGCTGTGAAATCTTAAAACTATGGGTTAATATCTTCTGTTGCCTCAGTAGACCTAAAGATCTGAATATTGCACTAAAAATGACTAAACTTCAAAAATTCATAAAAAATTACAAATTTTAGTCATCAGTTTAGATTTAAGCTTGAAAGTTACTATTACTAACCAACTTCAGCTGCAAAATATTTTAAAACATTATGTTAATATCTTCTTTTGCTTCATCAGCTTTAAAATTTGGAAAATTAAGGCTAAATTTCAAATAAGTGCACGTAACGCTAGGGTGTCTAAAAAAACCTTTTTGTTTAAAAACACCTCGCTCCCCAAGGCTTTTCCTATTCCTTTTGGTCCCAAAAGATAGGTTGTGCAGTTTCAGCTCCCTAAGTTAACTCTAGGGTTTGCCTTAGAGCCTCAAAGTTTGAAAAAAGTGGAAAAAAGTACCAATTTTCCGAATTTTAAAAAATATATTTCAAGATTTATATTGTGATAAAGCAGGTTCAAATGGGGTATTTAAGACTTATTTACATGGATTATATTTATTTATGTTTATTAACTGTAATCGATAGCGCCTATAATTTGAGAGTACAGAGTAGTGCTACTTAGGGGCGTTGCGCTCACCAAAGCTATAGCTCTCCATATATGGAGGACGCACTATGGAGGACGAAAAGAATTAAATGCCGAATTTCTTCGAAGGAACTCCCTTGAATGATGCCATTTGGTGTTAAATTGGTGTTTTAAATTATAAAAGCCAGTGAAATAACAATAATTATGCCTTCCACTGTGCTTTTAATGTAAAAAGTGCTTCTCTACAAATATGCTCGTTTCTAGCTGATCCAACCGGTCAAAAAGGGGTCGTTGTACTTTTTTTAGAACAAAAACTTTGAAATACCTTTTAAACATTTAAAGGGGTTTCATTTTTTATAAGTAGAACTTAATTTTAAACCTTACAGATCGGAAATTATATGGATTATTCCTATACTAAAAGTGAAGATCGATTTTCCTTCTTAACGTATGAAAATTCCCTCTTTTTAACGTATTTGAGGAGAAAGTTTAATTGAAAACTCCTTTCTTCAAAATTTCATTCCGATCTGTACAGTTTCAAATTAGTAAGTTCTACGTATAGAAACCTTTAAAGGTTTAAAGGTATTTTAAAGTTTAGGAGAGACCTAAAAAAGTACAATAACCCTCTTTTTTAGGATAAATTTTGGATTTGATCAACTAGACACGAGCATTTTTATAGAAAATCACTTTTTACATTATAAGCACAATGGAAGGCCTCATTATTGTTATTTTACGGCCTTTATAACTTAAAATAACAATTTAACACCAAAGGGCATCATTCGATGGAGTTAATTCGAAGAAATTCGAAATTTAATTCCTTTCGTCCACTGTAGTGCATTATAGAGTGCATTAAGCTGTGGTGAGCGCAGCGCCCCTAAGTACTAGTACTTTTTATTCTTAAAGGTTACAGTTAATAAACATAAATTATATAATACATCTAAATAAGTCTTAAATACTACTATATTCCAAGTTTAATTACCCATATGGATGATTTCGTTCGATGCCTTTCTGATAAAATATTTAAACAACGCTTAAATAATTATTATATTAAAATATTAATATACCATATAATCTACACAACATTATTCCCAAGGGACAAACTGTAGTAGTGTCCCGAATTAATATTAATCTTATTTTGATTTTCTAAAATAATGGTGAAAATAAAATGCTTAACTCAAAACACACAAAAAAGAAACTATTACAGCCATATTCATAGCCATCAGCGTCGAGGTTAACCAGCGGTTAAAGAAAGAAAAAGTAGCTTTCCGTTGACTCTGATTGGTGGAATTCTTCTTTGACCAAGGATTTAACACTGACGCTGATGGCTGTGAATATGGCTGTTATAGTGTTTATTGTATTCCTTTCAAGTTTTACAAAATTGAATGAGCGCATTACTTGTATTAAGGAATTTTAACCAAACCAACTCACAAGTAACAAATAAACTAAAAACTCAACACCAATATTTTCTTGAATTTGACAACATAGCAAGTTAGTAAACGGAGTTTTTCAAAACACATTATGTTTATAGCAAGTTATAAAGTATCGCATTTAATAAACACGAACTTTACATTAATTTTCGGTTACATGTTTACAAACTTCCTTTCAATTTAAATCTCCAAATTCTTAGGAGAGTATGCAATAATTCAATAGTTTATTGAAATTATAGTAAATTCCAGATTTTGCTAATTTTAGAATAAATTTTCTTGTTTATTTATTTAATTTAAAAACATTTTAGTAAATATCTGCTAAAAAATACTCAAGATTGTTAAATTTTAAGTATTTAAATTATTCTAAACCTTTCATAAATTTAAATTATTTTTCTACTAAACATAGCTAGTGCCAGTTCCGGAAGAAGAGAAAAATAGGACAGGAAAAACAAAAATATAGGAAAGCATGTGTTTTTAGTAGTGGAACAATGCACAAGCTTAAGTTAATTTTTTTCTACAATAATGTAAATTTCTCAATTTTATATTTAACTGATAATATCTTAATATTAGGGATTATATATTTTCAAAAACGCTAATTTGTATCCAATATAAATGCTGCTCAATTTTATCAATTTGACTAGAACAAATGGGAATTTTAATAAGAAAAGTATATAGTAAATTAATTTGCTATGTACAAAATCTTTAGTAGTTTAGAATTTATAAAAATTAATAAATTAAAGTTAATTAAATTACTGCTTTATAGAAAATTCCATATTAACTTTAAAAAAATTGTTCAAAACTAAAAATTTATACAGTCAATATTTATATTTACAATATTTTCTATTATACGACTTCTTGGACGTTTTTCTATTTTAAGGTTAGATGTGCAATTGTGTATTATACCAGGTTTAAATAATTAATAAATAAATTAAAAATTTTAAGTTAAAACTAAAAACATAACAGGGAAATTCTAAAACAATGCGATACTTTTCAGGTAAAAGTAATTCCGTTTACTTTCATTGTATTTATCCACAATTATTTTTCATTGATTACAAAAACAATTATATCTCTATAATTTTCTTCATTTTTATAAACGCACAATGATTTATACAATATAAAAATTACTTTTGCATATAATTTAACTTTAAAAGCATCAAAAACACAACACAAATACGCAAATAAAATATTCTTGTGACAACTGCAGTTGACACAAATTCTTAAAGTTAATTAGATTTTCATACTGAAATCTTTGATTGCACTTTCACAAGCTTTAACCTTAAAAATTTAGTCACTCGGTTTATAAATATATCCAGACTATCACTTCAGAATTATTTTACAAAATTCTGAATTGAAGATGTCATCAGTGGGTGAAATATCTGTGATAATACCCAATTTCTACGTTATCAGTTCGACTAACGAAAATAAGCTCCAAAATTGTTTAACATTCAAATTTCTCCTTTACATAATTTTATTTTTACACACACTCATATTATTATAGTCCTGCTAAAAGGTGTTGTCGGGCAAAAGAAGGATGGGGAGCTCCGTACGGTCCAAGCAGAAGAATAAGTTACTTTTCCAGACCTCTTATATGTATCAAATAAAACTCATAGAGGGTTTTTATTTTTGAAAAGGCCTTGGGCACTAAATCACAATAAGAAGTGCTTAATATCAGTCGAACCAAAATTTTTCTACACGGTTGCTTTTCTTGGTGGGATGTCGGTTTACCTTCTGGTGTATACAGAAAAGATACAGGTGTTGAATATCTACCTGGGAGTGACCCCTGATGAAGTCCTTGGTCTGTTTGAAGCTTAATTTAATTTAAATATTTTTTTTTCATCTTATAAAAAGATTTTTTTCTCTATAGGTTTTTGCTTTCTTACAAGTTCAAAGAGCTCGTAACGAAAACAACATTAAAGGAGAGAGTAATTCAATCTTAGTGGTGCTGCCATCTATTTGGAATTAGCTTTAACATTAACAACTGTATTCTAAAATAAAACTAGTTGGCTTCAATTTTGACGAAGTATACTGTTTATTTAATATCTAAGAGCAAGTATCACATGAATTCTCAACTCTGAATTTTATCAAATTTACTTTTTTAATTCTGAAGAACATTATCTAAGTAATCGATCCTTGTACAGTAACTCGACTTTTGTTATCACAAACATTGTTTGTTTGTTTCCCAAACCTTTATTTCTCAAATAAATGTTTCCTACTTGACATTATGCATTATTTTCATATTAAGTTGCATTTTTACATAGAAGACTTTTTCACTAAAATTCAACTTTCCCGAAGGGGATTCAATTGTTCTGAACCCGTTTTTTATGACTTGCTAAGCTTGAGACGCGAAAAAGGATGATATATTACTGAGAATCAGTCTTACCTCCCGCCACAATAGTCTTACACCTATTTATAACAACGGTTTTCTCAATAAACTAATCGTTTCCACTTATTTTACTTTCCAATTCAAAATAAGCTGAAAGCATAGGCAGTTGAGAGAAGAGATCTCAAAAGAAGTTTCTAAGAGAAAATCGTGGGTTAGGTTCCCCAGCCTTAAATTCATTGAGCAAAGAGAAAAATGTAAAAAATTCGAGCATGAAAATTCTATGATTTTTAAATGACTGCAAAATCTTATTTAAATTAAAAGGCATTATAATTTTTCTTGTTAATTTTGTTTCGAGGACTCCTATTATTTCGAAAATAAAAATTGTGAAAATACTATAACCTGGTGATTTTGAGGTAGTACATATTGTATACAAAATGTAAAGAAAATCAAAAATGGTGAGGTAAATGTCATCGATTCACTTGTCGCGGAACGACCCACACGAGAAAAATCAAAATATTGTTCAGAACCTTGTACGTATGAAAATTGATAATTTTTTGCTAAATTTAGACTGATGCGTTCAAGGACTCTTGGTTTGAAGTTTTTCTCATTAACAAAGAACAAAAGTTAGATTTCATACTGTAGGATGCACGATGCACGCACAGCGTATTTTATTAATTTTTTTCTCTGCATAGTTCCTATTATAAAGGAAAAACTTGTTTTACAGATAATTTTCCGGCATACTTGTTCTCATCGTACCCCTTCTCTATTAAATTCTGGGTTGTATTGAGCTTTTAAATGTTAGCTTCACTTTCCCAACCGCATACTTTTAAACATATGGTAATCCTTCTCTATATAAATTCTGAAATTCACATTATATATTTGGTATTTTTTAGTGATTTATGCGTTAAGGGACCCACAGTTATTTTATAACCCCTTTCATTTTTATTAAAAACAAAGATGACATTTTTACTAATTAAATTTCTTGAAATATTTTAGAATATTTTAGGATTGCTATCTTGCTATCTATCTATTGCTATCTTGTTAAAATTAAACTGATCGTATTTTAAATAAAATATTTCGCTATAATCTTTTATTTTTGGATCTTTCAATTACTCCATTTTTTATTTTTATTTTTAAATTTCACTCGAAGTTTCAGTAAAGAGAATATCCAACCGAGTTGTCTTCTTAAAAATAGTTAACAGCCCATACAAGAATTTTGCGAATAAAATTATAATAATAAGTATCGAAAAACTAATGTTAATTGAAGCACCACTTTTGAAATAAAATCACGATAACTATTTTGAAGCCTCAACCTTGATTTTAATAATAGAAAAACGCATTCGAGATTCCACCTGCAAAACCCTAGCCCCATCAATCGCATCCAAATTACATCCAAATCAGGTCCTTATAACCCAATAAATCAAATAAACGAGAAATCAATTTCTCTCTCGTCCAACACTATCTCTACCAGAGCTAATAAAGAAAGAGATAATGAAGACATTAACAGGAAGATAATGAGACGGATGATAATGATAATGAGACGGTGATTCGGTCAATCCACCGTTCCAGCTGCAACCAGCTGCTAAAAACCCCTTATCGTGCATCTTCACAGCATGACTGCATTCATCAAGTTTTTAATACGAGGCTTTTTTGTTGAGATGAGGGCCCAGCATGCGGTCTTGGGGATTACCTATGTAAGCGGAGGGGTTCGAGTCGAGACGATAATTTGAGGCTTGTCGTCTTGTGGTCGTTTATGTGAGGTGTGGTTGGAATGAGTGTCGAGGCTTTGGTCATGTTTTGGGTGTTGTGTTTCGTCGTTGCGTTGACATTGGTGGCGAGGGGAGAAGAAGATGCGAGGAGTGTTTTTTCTCCTTTGAAAGGCCTGGTGAGTATTTGAATACACTTGCAAACGCTCACAACACGTTTAGGAACACTTTTTTTCGTCAAATTAAGGCTTCGGTTTGTGTTCCTAGCTAGAAAACTTTTGTTCACTGTATTGCGTTGTGATAATGTACTGAATATGTTTGAAAAGTGCTGCCATCCAGAAATGTGTTCTAAATATCGTTCTATGAATTGTTGCTGAAAAATTACAGAGACAGAAAATGTTTTCTTATAGTGTTTTTTGATCTAAACACGTTTAGATTCTAAACGTATTTTATAACACTATCTTTATAACATATTCCCGATAGCAACTCGTTTTTAAGAAAATTAAGACATTATCACAACACAATAATAATTAATAATACTAATTTGCTATGCATTTCCCTCGGACTCTTTATTGTGCTTTTTCCACCTGTTATAACGCTTTGCAATGTTTATATCTTGAAACAATATCAATCAAATCATTGTTTTATCTTGAGAAAATTTTATTTCCATAATTGATCATATCTTATCTAAAAGTAGATCCCATGTTGAGTTGTTCTCCACCTTTTTGTTGAGTTATGGCAGTTCATGTCATCCCTTGATCATAAATGACCTATAATCAATTGTTACTTGATAAAATTGTTTTCTTGTAGGATAATTTGATTTCGGAATTTTATAACAACTTTGGTACATTTCCGGTCTAAGCAGTAATTTTACCTCATTTAATAACTTTCATAATCTTTTCAGTCCTGAGTTTTATGTATACATTATTATTCCAGCTATTTCAGATTAAAAATGTAATCTTTTGTGTGAATTTCATTACTTTTTTTTAAATTTCAGACTATTCTTAGTGAACTCAATCCATCTATTACATACGATGGTAAAAAGATAGTTCAGGGAGACATCGCTGTTCCCAGATATTGGAGTTTGAAGAATGATCGTGAAGAAATGAAAGGAATTGTTAATCCTATCACATTTTGGAACCCTAGAGGATCAATCCCTTATTACATCCACTCCTGTAAGTAAGGTTAATTAGAGACATTACCTCTTTTTTTATCCAGTATCCTTCTATATAAAATTATTTAACTCCTGTTTATAAGCGCTCATGGTAAAACTTTTATAAGTGATCGTATTCCTACTCTTCCAAGACCACAAAAGAGGTCCATATATTTCTGACTCAATTTGTTCTCATGTCAAAAAATTTCTCGATTTCTTAAATTTAAGCATTTTGAAATATCCTCTTCATTGATAGGAATAATTAACACTTTTTTTATATATGTATTTATTTTCATAAGAAGTGTTCAATACATTTAAGCAAAAACTTATTTTTCTATTTACAACAGTTTGTAAAATCTTGATTTTATCTGTAACAATTCTCACAAAAACCTTTCTCTTGATCGGTCTCGTGGTCAGAAAAATAAATTAAATGAAAAACTTATTAATATTCTACACTTAAGAATGTATTAATAAAAATAACATGGAATAAAAGCTTCATAACTAATGACAATCAAATATTTTTACTATTGAATGCTATTATAAAATTATTTTGATCTACCTCCTTTGGTTTGTTTTCAATATGAATTAATTTAAAAAAAAAAGAATTAAGGCGTCTTTACGGATCTGATCAATATTTAAATCTTTTTCTATAAATTGTTTGTATTTTTTGGCAGCAATTGACGATGACCTAAAAACTATGATATTGGAGGCAATGGAAGAATGGGAAAAACATTCATGTCTGAGATTCAGAGAAAGGGTGTGGTGGCTCGATGCAGCTTATTTGAGGTTTAGAGCCGATAAAGAAGGGTAAGTTAAAAAATTAAAGAAGCTGTTCCCAAATTGTCCTCTGTAGATGTTCTCCGTAACATCTTCATGCACTCCGAAAGGATTTGCTTTTCTAACTTTTACTTTTCTTAAGTGTTTTATCTGTCTTGTGAAAAGTGTTACGGAATAAATTTCTGTCCTAAAAAGTTCTTCGTGACTCGAAGAACATTCTAGAACAAGCTGCTTTAAAGAAATATCATTTATGTTATGAAATTAAGAAATTAGTATTAATTTAATACAATATTGTTTGCATTATTTGTGAAAACGCATTTGATAAGAAAAATTACAAGAAAAGGAACTACAAGATAATATAATTAAATTATCTTGGAATTAATATTTGAACTAATTTAAATTAATTAATTAATTAAAAAAGTATTATATGAAATTGCTTAATTGGGGGATCAATGTTTTTCAACGGCTAAAAGTATATTGATATAATTTTTTCATTACTTAGATGCTGGTCTTTGATAGGAAAAAGCACAGTTGTATCTCCTCAAGATGTTTCAATTGGAAGAGGTTGTAATAGAGTAAGTTTTAAAGATCTACTTTTAAATTTTGGTTGGCAATCAGGATAGACCAAACAACGAACTCAAAAATGACTTCATTCCATCCCGAAAAGACCCAAAACCAAATATTTTTCAACGGTTTTCATTTGGAAATGGCCTATATAACCACATACTAAAAATCTTATAAAATCGTACTGTGGGAAAAATATAAATATTAGGTTTCTAAACAGACATTCTGGTGGGTCCAAACTAAATCACCTGACACTATGTAGTTAAAAAAGAATCACGTTGAGGATTTCAAATTACATATACTAAATATAAATTTCATCTTTTTTTTTCAGTCTAATATAGTCATCCACGAGATCGGGCACGCAATTGGGTTCTACCACGAACAGTCTCGCAATGACCGAGATGGCTACATCCACATCAACTGGCACAATATGCCCAACGAGAGGTACTCACAGTTTGACCGAGGTATCGAGAGCCCCAGAGGAGTGGAGTACGATTACACGTCAATCATGCACTATGGACCAATGGTATGTCACCTTGGTGAATGCTAATTTCTCATTCATTATCGGCTAAAGCCATAGATGAAAGTGTATAACCATTTCGAGGTATTAAGTGTCTAACTCTATTCGTGTGTCGAACTATTCCCCCCCCCAATTTTTGGTTCCGTAAAATATCTTATCAATTCATTTAAATAAATTTACTCCCTTCATCAATTTCTTCTTTCTTCTTCCCATTATCAGTCAATTTTTATTTTACTCATCCTTTACATCTGGTGATCTTTTGCCATTACCTTCATTCTTCTTATTCTCTTTAACACTCTAATGCTCATAATCCTATCATTTTCTTGATCTTTTTAACCCCTTTATCCGTATCAATTCTTCATCCCTCACATTTTTTAACTTTCATTCACTATTCATGTTTCACTTTTTTTTTCATTTTCTAACATTAAATTTTCGATTCTCTCCTCTTTATATCTTTCATCTTCATCTCTCTCAGCCTCTAAATCTTTTTTATCATCTTTACCCTTCTCATTCTCTTAACTTATCTCATAGGCTGTCTACATTCTTGTCGATTTCTTCCCTCTCATCCCTCTTGCCCTCTTCCTCACTCTCGCCTTCAATAGCCATATCATCCTTTTCAATCATCTCAACCGTTTTATCATCTTCATACACTTTTTCCTTCATTGCTCTCATTTTTATCATCCATCTCTGCTTTAATCTATTAATCTGGCCAAGGTAAATGGTTCTAAGGAATGTACGGACATATGCAGTTTTACAAACTACTTCATTTAAGAAAAATAACTGAAAAAATATTTAGTTTATATTTTTACATAAAAAAAATTTAGTATACATGAAGATTTTTAGAATAGAGTTTAATTAATATTCAATTGATATTTTTATCAATTTTAAAATTAATATTTTAAAAAACTCTGAATTTGCATTTAGATTTTATTCCAGGACAAAATTTTGAAAATTTAATACTGTAAAACTTAAAACTTTTAAGGTTTTAAAGCTTTTTGAAAAGTAATATCCTAGTATATAATTTTAATTTTTGACTTGATAAGTTATCTTTACTTCATGTCATATCTTTACTTCATGTTCACTTTAAAATTCTTAATTTGACACATTTACTGCCTGAGTGGCCTTGACTGATCTTATACTTACTGAGTGCAATATTTACAGGCATTTACTGATAAATATTTTCAAAAGAATACCATTACATCACTCAACCCACATCATCAGACACTCATTGGATCGGGAGAAAAGATATCTTTCAGGGATTCCAAACTTATTAACATGATGTATAAATGTAGTGGTAAGTGATTTATATTTCCCTAGTTCACACATTGGATTAATTGTTTCAATAAAATTAATAGGGAACTCACAAACAATTTAACAAGTTAAACAAGGTTCTTTTATAGGAATTAAAAAAAAATGTAATGTAAAATGCGGGGGATCTGATGAGAGGGTCTTCCGGTGCACATCTTATTTTAATTTAAAATTTTTAGATTGCTAATTTTATGTTACAAGAATATCTTTATGGGGTGTTGCTTCTCCTAAGCGCATACTTTTGAAGTATATAATTGAGATTTAATCTAAATTCAATTTAAAGTGTCAATTTGTTATAGTTATATATAAAAAAAGTTCATTTTAAAAATATACTAGTATACTCTTTATCTATTAGAAAAAATTAAAAATTTGGTTGTAATTTCCTTTTCAGATATGTTACTTTGTGTGTATAAAGTTAAGCTTTCTTTTTTTGACATACCTCTGTTTTTAAGGCGAAGTAAAGCTTGATATTAAGGCTATAAAGAACTTGTTGGCAGTTAAAATTAAAACAAAAATAGGCTACTAATATTTTCAATTGGACATAATACATTAATGGACATATACATTAACCTTTAATTTGGAAACAATTCTCTTAGTGGATAACAAATGGCCCCTTTCTATACAAAGTAATTAATATACACATACAGTCTACTCCGCTTAATGTGATCACTTTTACCCGAGAGCATGGGCGCCCATACATAAGGGCAAAGGGGGCCCCAAGCCCCCCTTACACTGGAAAAGCTATGTAAAATTTTCCTCTGACTATAATAAATCGGTTTTTATTAAACTATTTTTTTATTTTAAATTTTGATCTATATTAATCTGTTTTTTATTATTGTAAGCTAATTCAAGAGCAAAATGTAAATAGTTTCTAACAATGTTGACCACTATTTATATGTATACTAGTTTCTTACTTGAAATTTTACGGCGCTCGGTGTAGGAGCGATCCTATATTTTAGAAGTCACCTAAATGAGTTAGAACACTACTTTTAAAGAATAAAAATGCAAAACTTTTTCTAGAGAGGACTCTTAGACACACTCTTTTTGCTTGAAACTCCAGTATTTTATACAATTTTTTTTTCATTAAGTACTTGTGAGGGGCCTCTTTAAAATAACTATGAACCAACCCCCCTTAAAAAACTAACTTGAGTCCAGTTTTACGGGCTTGACTGGGTAACTTACAAAATTTTTTCTTGGGCACCCTTCTAAATTCAAACATATGGGCGCCCATGCCCGAGAGTAAAATGATAACAACATTCGATTTATAACAATAAGCGGTTTGACACTAAAAAGTTTCTAACAGTCTGACTAAAGTTTTGCATTAAAATCACAACTAAGTTGTTCTTAATAACAGTCTTCTCAATCCAAAACATAATTTCTTTTTTCTTATTACAGACTTATGTCCCAACCGAAATGAAAGCGCATGCTTAAATGGAGGATTCCTTTCGCCCTATAGAGGTGAAAACCAGCCATGCGAATGTGTTTGTCCTCCTGGTGCATCAGGATCATTCTGTGAAACCATTACAGAACCTTTAGAATATTACAGTTAGTAAACTGTTTTAATTCGATCGTACGGGGTGATTAAAAATACGGGGATGATAGGTTATTTCTAAAAACGCATTCCCTAACTAGGTTATTTCTGGAAATTTTCATTAAAAATGGTGATTAGTTGATTATGCAAGTTGTAACTTCATGGCGGGGGCCTTTAAAAATACAGAACCTGATTATTTTGCTTCTGAATTCTTTTAATTCGTTTCTATAAGCATAAAAAAAATATTATCGAAATCTGTCGAATCCCTATGATATCCCCCTTGGAAATTTCCCGAAATGGAATATCACATTCACTTTAAATGTTCTAGCTTCAATGCTAATGAGGTTACTTCTACGTGATTTCTGCAGATTACCAATAAAATTTATTTTATCTATTACTAACGTATTTCCGACTGAGTAATACATTAATGAAATGCGCCTGGATTCGTAATATTGAAGTACTCTTTTGCTCAAATTTGTTTCCAATCTCTCATTATTATGCCTTCCCCAAAATTTACCACTAATTGTTTTGCTTTTAAAGGATATTGTTAGTAATATTTATTGGGTATTCAGTTCTATTAATTGTTACCCTATGTAAAAATATTAATACTCAAATTAGTTGATCTATGAGAATTTGAGTTCAAAAGTTAAAAGTATTTAATAAGGAAGTATCAATACCTAAAAGGTATGGGTACAATTATCTTTATTGTTTTGCAGATCACAACTGTTAACATTGGCGATATTTAAATATTTGAAGTAAAATATATTGACGATTTTTATCGGGACCGCGATTACGGAATTATACCATAGTATCAATTGGTATAATGTTTAAATACAATTGAATAATTCATTTTACTCTGTACGTGCAGGACTCCCTCCTTGTGGAGGAAACATTACAGAAGAAACAGAAATTCAGACTCCAGGATATCCGAAACGAGGTCCAAAAGTAGATTCTTGTAGCTGGTGGATACAGGTAATACGAATATTAGTGTTGTTACATATGGTATATGTTAAAGGCAAAGTGATAAACCGGGCATTATCAAATAATGCCCGGATTTATCACATTTCCAGTAACATAAAAGTGCTTAAAACCATTTGGTTGTTCCAGATTTTTTATGAGAGAGTAATATTAACTTTAATTAAGCATCCAATTTTTTTTAATTGATTAATATGATTAAAAACAGCTTTTAACAGAACTTTTTTTTATTAAAAACAGAAAGTTTACAGAATGGTAATAACTTTCTCATTAAACAATCTTATATTTTTTCTCCTAACTCTTCTAAAAATTTACCTAATAATCTTTGTTACGGACCAGTTGTATCAATTTAGATTTTATAAAAAAAAAACGTATTTGAAAAAAAAAAAATTATTAAAAGTTATATTAAAGTGGTTAAAAATTTTTATATCTTATTAATGACTTTTAAGGATAAATTAAGGATAAATTCTATTGGTGAATAGAGATATTTAAAAAAACTAAATTATAGCAATAATAATATACTATATGTAATATACATATTTCAGATTTAAACCAGTTATGAATATTTTTTATCAAACATTTTTAATTTTTTGTATCAGGCACCAGAAGGTAAAGAAGCAAGAGTAGAATTCCTAGATTTTAGTTTTCATGAACGTATGGATAAAAACACAAGTATGTTCTACAGAAGGTGTTACTACGAAAGAGTTGAAATCAGAGTCAGTCATCGTTATGATGGGGACATGTAAGTTATTAATGTTACAAATTTTAAAGCATTAAAACTGTTTATAAATATAAGTTTTAAATCTGTGTTTTTGACAAGAACATTTATTTGTTAAATTTTAGAATACTTACTAGTAGTACATGTGGCTTGGACTTGGGGCACATACAGTGTAGGAATTTTACAAGTTTTAACATCCGTAAAAGTGTTTTGAGGAACTCTTAAGGGGTTTAAGGCCTCAAAGAAGCCTTCTTTTAAGTGACTATTGGCCTGTAACACCTGAAATGGGGTCTGGTCCATGGGGACTATTTGATGTTAGAATGTTAAAAAAGCTACTATAGAATAATCCAAATCTTCTATACAAAAAAGTAAATGCTTAATTTGTCATTCAATAAATAATTAAATATGTTTAATTTGTGAAATCTAGATTCTAACCACACTAATTCGTTTCACATCCCTTTTGATTTGTTTCGAAAAATCTTTGTTTTCAAGAACGTTTTAGATCTTCATATGATTTAGTTTTAGTTGTAGCTACCCTTTTGTATATTATTCTAATAACCAACATCTACAGGTTTTGCGGAGAAGATATCCCTAAAGGAACCGTGGCGACATCTGTTGGGAGGGAGTTCATCATCATTATTGACACTAATGAAAGAGGCCAAAGCGGAAGAGGACTTAAAGCCAAAGTTACGTTTGTTAACCCAAAACCATCTGACGAACCATCTGAATTTACACTCAAGTCCTTACTTCCACAATATTTGTAATAATAAAACTTCGTTTATAAAATTTTCTGTGTGTGTCTACAGCTTATTCGATAATAACTTTTGAAGTACAGTAGAGCCCCGATTATCCGCGGAATTGGGTGGCAAGGGTACCTCGGATAGCGAAAATCACGGATAACCCGAAAATAGGCTAAAAATGAGGTGAAATCACGAAAAAAATATTTAAGGATAAAAACTACGCTTTATTGTACAAAAAACATGATATGTAAAACTTTTAAAATATGTTACAGTGCAGCAGAAACCTTTGCTCTACATCTAAATCACTAACAATCAGGCCATTTTTTAAAGAATTTTCACTGCGGGGGAAAAGTCCATGAATTTTTCGTTAATGCTCTTACTCTTCTTTTGTTTTAGATTGACGTTCAGGGGGTATCAAGAAAGGGATGCAGGGACCCTTCTATAACTAGGGAAAATCATACCAGTTAAAAGAGGGTCTGAGGGTTTCTCGTGGGAAAAATTTGAAAACTTGATGCAAAAAAGCGTTTTTAGGAGGCCCAATTGAGCCAGTAAAAATTAAGGAAAAAGGTTTAGATTTTCTTAATTAAAAGAGA